>OU862925.1:11386208-13873708 GCA_917880885.1 Limnephilus marmoratus | reverse complement strand
CCCGCATTGTGTCTCGTAACCTATATTTTAAATCATGGTACGGGCACAAACAAACAATTCGTTGAATTATTTTAAAGCATAACTTGCAAAGAGTTTTTCCTAAAATAATTAAAATAGCACCATAATTTATGTTTACCCAATAGATTCAGAGAGTATAGGGCTCCTGGCGATCCTCTCTTTAAAAAAACGAGTGTGAGAGCTACCGCCAGGTCACTTGGAAAAGTTACACCCTTTATATGTCTTGATTTTATTTGATAAATTAGTGTAAAAAAAAAAATTAAATAAAATAAATAAAAAAATTGGGGTGAACGAATTTTCAATCAAAATAAAAATGTAGGGGGGGGGGCGCCATCGGTACCTACTGCACAGGGCGCCAGATTTCGTAGATCCGGCCCTGCCTCAAATCAGATTGTAATGGTTATTATCGCTCGAAAATTGGCATAAATCTTGTAATACTAATGAAATTTATTAAACAAACTATACTACGTACCAGTCATTTCTGCAGTTCCTTTGTAAACATCTTCTAAATCAGGCAGAAGCTTCTTCGCGTGACACTCGGCTAGGCAGCGTTGAAAAACGCAGAATATAACCCCTCTTGCATCACTATGTAATGGTTTATTCATTTTAATTAAATTCAGGCAAACGATGAATAAAAATATTATCAAATCAGCGATCTTCTACTCAGATTTAAGACAATAAATCAACCGTAAAATGCGATAACATGACAGCCATAGGAAACGTCATATAATTCGGTGCTGCCATAGTAATGAAAATGTTTAGTTCCAATTTATTTAATTTCTACACTTTCTTGCCAAACTATACCTAGCCGGCCCAAGATACGGCGTAACTAGGTCGAAAATTGAAAATAGAACTTAACTAGTAAAAAAAAAAAAATTTCGTTATTTGTTTTTGGGGTGTTATGCCGTGTTGCGCTACCTCCTTCTTTAGCCAACGTTTCTGACATCGTTGCAGTGTCCATCATCAGGGCATAACACCCCAAAAACAAATAACGAAAATGCTTTTGGCCGTGAAAATCTTAAAACTTATCAAAAAAAAACTTTGTTCATAAAACAAGTCTTAAGAGAAAACATCAAATTGATTTAGGTAGGTACCTAGGTACCTACCTACCTAGGTACTTACTTTATTTTGTTATTTGTATGAATATTTAAGTGTAGGTTCACGTGGAAATCAGTTTTATGTGTTTTATTTTGGCAAATTTAATATGTGTGTAGGTATTTGTTTTGGCGGTTTTTTAATCAATCCAATGGGCGTAACTCAATCGATGTTCGGACCCAAAGTCGACTGGACTGCCTGGTCGATCGTTACGTTAGTCCAAAATAATTCATTAAAACCTGGACTTTGGTGTCGTTTTACAAGCTTTTAACGCATATGTTTTCGTAAATAATTGAATGCTTGTATTTTTTGAATGATTGATGTGGAATTTTAGAATGTATGCTGTGAAAATTACCAAACGTCCGAGCAACCGTCTTATTGTAATCTGGTATCATTTTGTAGCTGGCGATATCGAGCTGCGGCCGCGTATCATCATTATGAATTCCACTCGATTTATTACGAAATGCAAATACGTACCTAATAGGATTCCTCATTCCACAAGGAAGCACATACCTAATATTCGGCGCCGAGACTATTTAACGCATGACATTGCTTTTCCTTCTTCGTTCGTGCAACAAACGCTGCTCTAATTCAAATTCTTGTTGATTTGTTTATTTACGCATTTTTGCTACAAACGTGCTTAATTTCACATTGATACATGATTTTCAGACCGACGAAGAATTTAAGTGTCAAAATGTTCGTATCGTCGGTCTAGTGGCAAAGTGCATTAAGTCACATTTTTTCATGAAATGACTTAAGTACGAGGTCTTATGTAAAAAATCGTCCTCATTCGATTAGCATGCTCCATTAAGTCTTATATTTATTTTAGAAATGCGATTATCTCAGGATTGTGCTTTAGTGACTTAGTGGACTTTGCCAGTAGACCGACGATATATTTTATCTCCTAGGCTGGGATTAGACTTGCAAGTTTTTTTCCGTAAATCGCTCTTGTAAGCGATTTATGGCCAAATTACCAATGTAAACGACATCAAAAGTACCTTGACGTAATTTATAGCAAGTTACAGAACTTTTTCTTTCGGAAGTTTTTTGACAGGTCTAATCGCGCCCGCGCAAATTTTGAGCCTTCTTACAGCTTATAAAATCAGTTTGATAAGCTAAGAGACTTACCGCAAGAAATGGTTCCGAAATGCGCCGCGCTCCGTTGCGAAATGTCAAAAATTAAAAGACAATTGTTTTCATAGGATTTTTTCCTACAAAACTAGTATTTATTTCCACTTACTTAAGTTTTCTGGGAAATGAGCATCCTTCTATTCAATTATCGGTCCAATCCTTTTCAATCTTAATATTTTTTTTTTTAACATTTAGGTACGTATTTGAAATTTTAAATTCGAAGTCGGTTGCTGTCAGCAGATGTCAGGTAGCTGTCATTCGGATAAAACGATATTAATTGCCGCCTTTGACCACCTTTGACGGCATAAAAGCGCGTGGAGAATTGTTTAATTAAAGCCAAAATCTCTTTCAACACTTTATTGGGGCCTTTTCGTCTTTATTGACAAAATCGCGTAAATTTGACAGTAGCAGGTCGTTGTTGACAGGAAGCCATCTTACCGCAAATAAATTTACAGATGTAAACGGTCGCATGAGCATTTACACAGGTCGAACTTCCGAACAACTTCCGTGATCATTAATTACCACAAGTCGGATGCATATGTAAACGCTCCTGTGAGTGTCCTGTCAAAATCTTATGTAATCCGTAAATTTTAATTACGAGTCTAACCCCAGCCCTACTCTGATTGGAAGTCTCATCACTTCAGCGGCTTTCGCACATTGACAGGCCCAGCCCCTGGAGTTGCTTTCCCTAACTTTTCTTGGGGCAGTACGTGTCCAAGTCACCTCATCTACCACTTTTGTATGAAGATTAGCAACATTTGTTTCCTTTCAAATGTAAATAATTACAAAATATTGCTCACGTAACACGGGCTAGGAATTTGTTGACGGTCATCGAAGCTTAGGATTGCTGATATTCCGTTCGTAGCTAGGTAATTTCAACCTTTCTTTAGTGTTAATTTTTACCAGAAAATGCGCTGATTGGCAGCCCCCTCTTTCTTACACACTAAATGTCAACAGTCCAAAATGGGACAAACGGTGAACGTATGTAACCCCTCCAAAGGAAAAATACAATAATTATAATAAATCTCCCTCACACGTGAAAAGAAAATGAAACGCAATTTTCGTAAGTATGTGGAAAAGTAAGAAAATCACAACAATTATAAATCCGTACACAACGCCATCTCTGATACTGACAAAAACAAAACACGGACGTATCGATAATGGCTTCATTGTGTAATTTTTAACTTAATAAAAAAACTGAATTTAATTCAGCTTATAAGTTAACACAACAGTTATTGATTCTGAGGCGGTACGAAGTTCGCCGGGTCAGCTAGTTTAAATATATTTATTTGTACAATAAATATTTTTTGATTTGATATAAGATATATATAAATGAAGTTTAGTTGCTTGGTGAAGCATTGAAACAGCCGCAAAATGTATGTTATGAATTTAGGGAATGCAATCCCGCAAGACCATGTGAATCCAGGTATTTGCGGGACTAAACCAATCTTAGTCCCGCTGGATCCAGGTATTTGCGGGATCCAGCAGGATGGACTATCTAATCAATCGTATAATAAAGACCTAATACTCGATCTACCAACTTTGTTTTTAGAGTTTTAAATTTATACCTAATCAAACAAGTTCTTTGGGACATTTTAAATGGTTTATTAATATACCTTTAGAAAGACATAGGTAAATTTGAAGTCATAAATTGGCAAAGAATAAGATAATAGGTAAATTTATGTAACAACTTAAATTTAAATAATAACGTTCACACGATAAACAATATTCTTGTACAATAAGCATCATAAGTTCAAACATTATTTTGGAAATAGCTTCTTAAAAAAGTTAAAGTGTTAATTATGTCGTCTGATAAAAGGCTTCTGATATTGAACACTAGGTACCTAGCCAGCGGCTGAAAAAGCTCGTTCAGCTTCCACGCTGGTTGGCACATAAGTGCATTGTAAGTGAATTGAAGGTATGTGCCTTTTAATCCACCGGACTCGAAGTAATTCATTTCCTTCTTTATCAAAGCCTTAAGGTTGCTCATATTGCCAAATCTAGGTTGTTGGGCTGTTGATCTCCAACTCTTCATACTAATCAAGGTAAGTTCGAGTTCGTCTTGAAGTGTCATTGGTGCTGCTAACACGTATGAACTACGCTTATCTGTAATCCCGCCAGTCCAGCGGGATCGTGCAAAATTTTCGACCGAGATTAGTCCCGCAAAATGTCTGCGGGATCTCGGTATTTCGGGATCCCGGTATACCGGGATTGCATTCCCTGGTTATGATATACTTTACCTTTATTTGTCTATCTGTATTTAATTTACTTCGTTACATAGTCTTTGTACTACGCGAAAGATGGTTTTGCATTTATGAATTAAGTTCAATATACTCCCAGCCTTGAGATAAGACAAATTAAGTCTTCTCATGTTTGCCATAATATCGCATTTGTTTTAAAAACTATAGTCTTATCGCTAGTTGTTTAATATGCACTAATACAGTACCTACTCAGGAGGTCTATGCACTATGTTCAACAACGTATAATAATAAATATTTATTTATCAATATATTTGTATTTAATTATAAATGATTTTATGACTTTGCCCTTTGATTAAGAATTTACTTTGACGATTATCATTTATTACAGTCTACGTAAGACCCATCCTTTGTCGATATTGAAAATTAGACCGAATTTTTTAATTTTTATAAACTTAATGTAGGTACATACTTATAAATATGAATATTTATTTGTTTGTCCCTTATGCGTTCCTAAACTATTCATCCAATTGCGATGACACTTCACGTGGTTCTGTATATAATATGTGAGCTCTGGCGTTATGAAATTATTTTCTATACTATGCATCCGATTGCGATGAAACAGTGGTGAATTGTCATGCGTACTCCCGCGAAGGTTTTTTTTGTATTTATTACTGTAAAAGTCCGTAAATTGGTAAGCCTTGGGATTTACAATCATAAGGGGCCATTGATTTATTATTACGTAAGACGACTTAGGGGGCGGGGGGGGGGGGGAGGGAGGAGGGTCGACCATGTCTTATTTTTTCTTACAAGGGGGTGGGAGGGAGTCTCGATAGTTCTTACGTAAGATCACAAAAATTAACAAAGTTAAAATTATCAGTACCTTTGTAAGTACAAATAAACATTTTAAAAAATCGTTACTTTGAAAAATAAAAATTAAAACAAACCAAACGTGTATTAATTTTTCCTTTAGATTCTTACGTAATAAATATTAAACGGGGGGGAGGAGGTCGAAAACTAGTAAAATTCGTCTTGCGTAATAAATGAATGGACCCTACATAGTCCAATAAAAAACGTAAAAGTTAGTAAATCATAGGATTTACTGGAAAATCTCAAGATTAACGTAAGTAACATACCTACATAATGATGAGCTTTGGCGTTATGAAATTTGTAAAAAAGTGGGTGGCACGCGATTAGTTATTTTGTATCACTTTACATTGCAACGGATGCCGGGAACTGATTCTAAATTATTTAATTGATAGTCCGGTATTGCTAGAATTGCTAAGCTTCCGGATTCCACTACGTAATACTAGAAGTCAGGATTTATTTCAGTGCAGAAATTCTGGGACTAACTACCATATGTATTCCTCTTTGACATATATATGAATACTAATGGAGGGAAACAACTATACCAAGTCAGTAGACATCTTCGATTTATGTTTAAATAAATATAAAATATTGTTACTGAGACAGTTCAGCTATGTACAATGAATTCTGTATATTTCTTATTAGTCATATGTAATTTTTATAAAAGCCCCGAAAAAGGGCGTAAATAAATAAATAAATAAGGCTTTTTTTTCGTGTCAGCTCTTTTGGTATTTTGTCTAATTTAAAAATATATAGTCATAATATATATCATTGCAGAGCGCGAATTTATAAAGTCCAAACAAAAATATGATTCTAAAAGCCGGCGGTTATTTTTAACCATTCATCACATCACATCCCCTTGTCTACTGAATTTATAATCACCTGGCAACATCCAAAATCCATTAAAGTTTTCCCCCTGTTTTGCTGCCGAGTAATTGGCCTAATTTTATTCTCGGAAAAACGTAAAACATTAACATCGAATAATAATAATAATTGGACCAACCGATTTCCATCAATTCGGAAGTGTTCTCGATAATCGATTCGCCGGAATGGCGGATTTCGAACGAGTCAACAATTAAACCATTATTATTTTATGGCAACACTCGTTATTTAGAGGCGGGAAATTTTAAGGTAACGGAAAAATAATTATTTTAAAAGATTTACGACGAGATATTGCTGAAGGGGTTTTATTACTATGCCAGAGTATTTAATAAATACACGTACGGAAACAAAACAAATCTTATCCGTTTCAGGGTGCTCTGTGCTTTTGTTTTGTGAAGTTTCTACTACTTTTGTGAATTATTCTCCACACGCGAGGCCCTGAGGAAAATAATTTCTCTCGGTGCCTATGTCATCTTAGAAGATGCTGTAACGTGAAGCTTAACGCTAAATCACTATTTTAGATTAATATTTGGATGAATCAAAGCTTTTCCTACCGTTTCAACTGAGTTTTTTTTTTACATTAGCTCCACACAGGAGGCACCAAGGAAAACAATTTCCCTAGGGGCCTATGTCATCTTTGGGAATGCTGTGTTAGGGGTTTTTTTAAGGAAAGAAGAAGAGGAAAGTCCTGGGAAGAAAAGGGTTTAAGGGGTGGGTAGGAATCTGGGGTTCAGTGTGGCCTGGTCATCCACCTCCAGACCTAAACAAACCTCACCTCATGAACCCGGGCACCCCTGCTAAATCACCAAACGTAGCGAACCTGACCTATGACAAAGGCGTTGGTTTTCCAATTAAGGTATCATAGACATATGAATATATATAAACCTGCCCTAAATGATAAAAAAACGTATTATTTCCCCCTCCCCATACCGGTTCCATGGAACCGGCTGGGCTTACGAGAGCCTCGCTTGAATCTAAAAAATGTGACGCCATCATTCTCGACCGGACAAGCGTCGAGCTCTCATCGTACATTTTACGAAATAACATGGCAAAAATGGTAGCTTGTGCTATACATTATACCCTAAAATGTGTCGATCATAACGAATGGGCGGATTCTCCAGTGTGCTCGTCGCTGGTTTCAGGGGTAAGTAAATTATTAAACATTTGTAAAAGTGTCTTAACTAAATACGGCAACAAAATATTCGTCTGTTAAAAGTGACGAACATTACTTTGCCGTATTTGGACCTCGCAAATATGTTAATAACGTGGCGAGCAATTCGCGCTCCCATATAAAAAGGTCTATTCATTCAAAAGCCAATTTTGCTTTTAAGAACTAAATGGTGGTATTATAATGCGAGATGCCTATATGCTGTCAGATTGATGTTTTAACGAATCACAGTCATCTTTCCCCTCTTCGTCTTCCCATAGTTTCGTTTTACCCCTCATCTGTATCTTCTCGTCTATTAAATTTGGATGTCTATGAAAGGTACCCATTCCCGCTTCCCAAATCTGAAAGTTTCCGTTGATTTTTCACAAAATAAATAAAAATCAGCCTCTTTTATATTTTTATTTATCTAAAATTGTGTATATGTCATGTATTGTATTGTAATAGGATTACATCAATCTGTAATAAACGTATAAAAATATTAATTCTACCGATTGAATATTTTGTAAACATGAAAACATTGTCTAATTGGTTATGTTATAATAAATCATCTCCCTTGCTAGGTTGGTAGGTCATGTAAGTTCCCTTTGACAAAGCGATGTGCTAACACTAACATCAGAATTGATCGTTACTTTACATAATTTTGACCATTTTAGAAACTAAGTCTGATCAGTCAGGCGCATCCCAGCATTCCTCTTTTCCTTCATCAATTTCCCTCTCCCTCACCTGTTACCCTTCGGTCCTCTCAAAATTCCTCTTATATTTTTAATTTACACTATAATATTTTCCAATTTACACGATCTAACGAATTTCATGATACTTGAAATGACATAAAACTCTGTTGAAGCTATTAAATTTTGAACTTCGGATGGGTCTGAGGTCATCAATATTGTCACTCTCTGTTGTTCGACATCTGCAATTTGTTCACATATCGGGCACATTGGAGAATCAGAGAGGCCTATCAAACACAGTATTCTTCCCATTAGTGCACGATCTAAAAATGATTCTCATTTCAGATCTTTTGTTTATTAACTTAAATGAATCGTGGTACCTATTTTAAACGGTTCCATATTTCTTTGTTTATCAATAAAGGAAATAACATATTTCCTTTATTGATAAACAAAGTCTCAAAATTATTATTCAACATAATATTATATAACAAATTTGTTTTTTGGCAGTAATCTTCAGCATCTTGCATGGAGGCGTCTACTAATATCTACAGGAATTCCAAAAACTGAAAAAATCGAACTAATATCTATGAGAAGGAAAGTGTTGATGAATATCTACAGCTCAAACTGTTGACGAATATCTATGAGTACCAAAGTGTTGACGAATATCTACAGCACTGGCAGAGGTTGGATTTGCACAGATTTGCAATTATGTATAGCATATTGGAATAACGTAATATTGCGTATGCAGTTTAAAAACTTAATTTATGTAAGTATGTATGTAAAAATCCCTAATATCGGACCATTGGACAGATTTAGCTGATTAATCCAACCTACGCTCTGTTCGTAGATATTAGTTCAACATATGACCTGTAGATATTCGTCCGACATACAGGCTAGATATTAGTATCTGGAGTCTCTTGCATCCAGTGATACCATTGATTCAATTGAGAGATATGTATTGATTTATTTTCCGACATACTAAACCAGCAACGTGAACCCTAATGAGAATACTCGTATTTACGATCATCAGCATCAGCTAACAATGCCCGAGGGTCGGACGCACAACACGCACGTGAACCCGCTCTCATTAAGGACTATTAGAGCGGCTGGTGCTATAAATAAAAGCGCCTCGTGCCGCCACCCCCCGCCCAGTCTAGTGAATCTAGGAACTATGGCTATGTGGGACAGCACTTTTTTTATCATTTTTTAAAGTGAAACTTCTTTAGCACCGTTGTGATTTAAAACTCGATGAAACGGAAACGACACCAAAAAGAGACAAACACATACATATCTATACGATTTAGCCTTCGAAAGAACGAGATGGAATGAAATCTTACCGCAATGGCCGCTTTGATTATGAGCTCGCTTTTCAAGGCTCCTTTTGGTTGATATTGTGTGGGTGAAGTTTCACTTCTACCGCTTGTGAATTGCACTCGATTTTTTTTGTTTATTTCGAAAGGAAAATCTTACCTACCTATAGTTTCAAGTTGTAATTAAGGATTATGGTGGTGTATTTTTGTTTTAGTTCTCCCTCACGGGTCGGTATGTGAAATCAGCATTTCAGCCGCACCGTTCGTTTCGTGTACGGGCGCCAGTAGAAATGTATGAAACGGTGCGCTCTCACTATCACGCCTTTGACATTTCGCTGTACTTTTCGTTCCTGTGCGAATTGGTGCTTGTTTCAGAACGCTTCTACCTCAATTTTATCCCATTAATTTAAAGTTTGTTAGTACGCGGTTTCGCCGGAGTAACATTCGTTTTTCTCGGCAACCACTGGAACGATTTTTGACATAACGAGTATTATAGCAAGTTTTGCAAAACTTCTTGAGCAATTGCTTTCCATAATGTGCCAATTTTATACAACCTCATAAATATGGGATAAACAGTGAAATCTAGGTGGATTCATTGGCTTTAATCCGCGGGAAACAGTTCAATGTTTCTTTGTTAATATTTGGAAGAGAAAACCAGAAATATGTCATTTTCAAATCAGATTTTAGACGTATTGACTCTTTTCACAAAAAAATATAAATGGATTTCGAAAGATTGTTCTTTTATCTTAGCATTCGAATGTAATAAATTTTGAGAATTTTTTTTTAATTTTTAGTATAATAAGGTTATTCCATAGGTCGTTGGCAGATTTGTTAAATTTTCAAAAAAGATTTTGTATTATACCACACCCATTTCAAATAATAAAAATAATGCAGTAAAATAAATCAATACATTATCTAGCAAACGCAGGTTTTAGAATTTTAATTTTAATTTCAATAAAATCATTAAAAAATATGTATGTACATGTATTTCTTGACGAAAATTAGTCCATTTGTGTATTTATTTGCGCACTTACAAACTAATATATTTCAGATTTTTTTAACATTCTTATTAAATTTAGACATTATTGAAAAATGATAAATACTTATAATCAAAAAATAACTACAAAAAGTACATTATTTTAATAGTTTTATCATCACGCCTTTCAGCATTTTTGGATGAAGGTATAAATTAAAGCTAATTTGAATTCAAATAAATTCGATATTGAGTTAAAATTTAAAGAAGCTGATACGGAGAATAATTAATCTTTCTCATTGTAACCGCCCTGCACGATCGCAAGAACAACTTTCGACGAAATGTGGATTTTCGTCCTCTGGCTGGTTAAACGCTCTTAATATTTGGAGGAATGATATTAATTACATTATATGGTAAACCGAACACCCATCGCTCAAGGGGTTAAGAAATCGACTATATGCTATGCAATATGGTTATTATTTTATTTTCAACGGTTAAATTAATTATCAAAGCTATTCAGCTCATGATGAAATCTCATTGCTAGTTATTCCCTCGACCTTTAAATTCCAGATAGAATATCCGATTCACGTGTTAAAATGCAACTTTATTAAACAGCTGACAGAAGTTTACCGTAATAAGTAGACTGCCAACATAATGATACCCTTTTCAGGTAGCTCAAAACTATCCTAACCTAACCTAGTTTATTGTAATGCCAGTAGTTGTCAGTGAAGTAGAATAATTATTCTGCTATTTATAACTTTTGAAACCTAGATTAATGATGATTGTTGTTTTCTAGCCTAGTTTATAATAATGATATTTTTTATCCTTGGAGTCGAATGTTTTGCATGCTCCAAATTTAGCATGGTTACCAAATCTACAGTGGCAGTCATGAAACCTATAAACATCCATTATTATTTCATAGGCACACATGCTCAACGTGCGGCCGAATTGAAGAGTTTTTTCGGCCCAAAATGAAGTTTCAGCTTTCCATGCTTTTTATGTTTTATTTTGGTATTCATACAATTTTTTTTAAAGTTATCTTAAATTTATTGTAATTATGTGAAATTGTATATTTTTGTTATTAGACCTCAGACTCTCGATGAAGATTTTGATTTATTAAAAGTGCCAGGCGCACTGCCGCACTGGGAATTTATTTACAGTAATTTTTTTCCGCAGATTTCTCGAAAGATCTAGAATGCAGATTTGAATAAGTGGAGGGTGAATGCAAAGGACACACTTTTTTTTTACATGATTTCCACACAGGAGGCCCAGGGGTAAATGATTTCCCTCAGGGCCTACGTCATCTTTGGGGATGTTGTGTGGAGGGTTTTTTTTTATAGAAAGGAAGGAGAGGAGAGTTCTGGGAAGGAAGAGGGTTTAAGGGGTGTGTAGGAATCTGGGGTTCAGTGTGTCCAGGTCATCCGCCTCCAAGACCTAGACAAACCTCACCCCACGGACCCGGGCACCCCTGCTAAATCACCAAACGTAGCGAACCACTTGGGGTGGCTAAAGGTTCCCGGGGCATTCCCGCCTCCCAAATGGCGCGTCTAATAGACATTTTATGCATTCTAGCATTGAAGTTCGCAGTTTCACAATAACAGCATTTTTGGACACCGAATTACCAATAAAAATTAACCGTAATATTCTCCAGCCACCTGTTTAAGGGACTGATCAAACGGGTCAACATTTTTCAGTAGTTGGCCCACCAAACTATTTGGCTTGGGCACTAGCGTGTGTCGCTCTCCATAGAGAGAAAACAAATGGCCTTATATTTAAACGCCCGGGGTCTCAAAAGTTTCGTATGATCTGTAGCTATTCGAAAACGTAAAAATAAATGATATTATTGTTTTTTTTTCGTTATATGTTTTTGGGGTGTTGTGCCGTGTTGCGCTACCTCCTTCTTTAGCCAACGTTTCGGACATCGTTGCAGTGTCCATCATCAGGGCAGATCCGGCAGATGTGTGAATATTATTGTTCACTATTAGCCCGCTAAAATGGCTGGAAGTTTCGAAAAAAATAGATTTCGTGATTTGGAAAAAAAAAATAAAACAAAGGGTTCATATTTTATATTTTGTACCAAACTTATTTTTCATTACATAACTGTAGTACAAAGAACCAAAAAAAAAATATTTTTTTAAACATAATGTGATGTGTTGGTTAAAAAAATAAAAGGGGAAAATAACACTTTTTCTGTATAAAATCAGAATTCTTGTTGACTTAGGTACTTGTATTCATAAAGTTGAACTTTTTTTTCATTTTTGTCAGTTATACGCATTTTTTAATAATGAACAAACGTTAAAAGGTTAGATTACTGAAAAAAAAAATTATAAAAAATTAAAAAAAAAAAATGCTTTTAGGTTTGTTTTCTGATTTTCAATGCATTTTAGCGGGCTAATAACCATTTTTAAAAAAATAAATTTAAATGCAGTTATCATTTTCTTTGCAAGACCCAACTTTTGAGACCCCGGGCGTTTCTGAATTCAAAAGTTGAAATAATTGACACACGCTATTGGGCACCTCTGCATCAAGGCTTCCCAAATGGGTTATATAGAACCTGGTTTGATTAGAAAAATTCCGGCTTTCGCAGTTAAAATTTTATTAATTATCTTCAGCGCCGATACAATGAAGCTATAACGCGTGGCTTACTACATTGGTGGCGTGATTCGATGTTACGTAAATCTGAATTATTTCCGTTTTTCATAAATTATTATGTGGATCAAAGAAAATTATTGCGGCTTGAGTAATTCGTTTGTGTGTGCATGCGTCACGCACGCCATTTGCAGTCTATTTCATCTACGTATTTTTGAGTTAATGAAGAAAAACAAACTTATTCGAACGGCCCCCCATACTAACGACCAAATATACTTAGATACCGTAAAGGTTTTGCGATATCTAATACTCATCCGAAGAACTAATACATATTTTATATGTAAATCACAAAAAATCTGAAATGCAGCTCTGCTTTCCTAACCTAAATCCATTTTCCTATCGATTTTCTTCCAAAATTACCAAAGCATCGATGAAGGACTCTCTGTGCTTAAGGCTCTGCAACCGGGCCCGAAAAGAAGAAGATGGAGAGATACGAAATTACGAACGTTAGAAGAGAGGGCTAACATTTACAGCGACAAAATCGATGCGAAAATTGCGAAAATGTTTAATAAAACACGACTCGTTTAAAATATAGCAAAAATCTCTCTGGCATTATCTTAAACAGCATTTAAAGAAACACTGATTTTTTTCATACATATAACCTGTAAAATAACTGAAACAAACGTGTTAATAATAATTTTTGGAGCATACTTTGCGATTTTTTTTCTACCGAGGGAATTTTATATAATTTGCGTTTCGGCGCGGGCAAAGTCTAGATATTATCTTCAAGAATAACGTATATTTTTTTAAGAGCTTTAAAACTTACCGTGTTTAAGGGAAATATGTAATAAATCGGTACAAATCCGGGTTGCGGGCCCTTAAGCCGCCGGCCACTACCCGAATTTCTACCGATTTCTTACATATCCCTTTTAAACATTTGAAGTTTTTAAGCTCTTAAAAAATTATATGTTATTTTTGAAGATAATATCTACATTCCCCACGTAACGAAAAATATGTGAAATTAACTCGATAGAAAAAAATCGCAAAGTATACTCCGAAAATTATTATTTTCAAGTCTGTTTCAGTTATTTTACAAGTTAGGGAACGTACCCATACTACGTGACCAACTTTTTGCAATTTTTAACCCCCTCCCCCCCCCCGGTGACCAAAATCCTAAGCAACCCGCCGCTCATTTGTATGGAGCGTGACATTTTGAAGACCCCCCCCCCCTAAACGTGTCACGTAGTATGGGTACGTTCCCTTATATGTATGAAAAAATTCAGTGTTACTTTAAATGCTGTTTTGGACAGCCCTTTTGGACTGACATTTTTGCTCTATTTGAAACGAGTCGTGTTTTATTAAACATTTTCGCAAATTTCGCTCTAATTTTACCATTTTAAATATTAGCGCACTCTATCCAACATTCGTAACTACATATCTCTCCATATTCTTCTTATTGGGCGTGGATACGGCGCCTTAAATATCGACCAGACAAACAAAAACTTATTACCTCACTTTTATAATAAATGATTACTTATGTTTTGCTAATACAAACATTCATTTTCAGTGAAAATAAATAAGGAATTAAAAAAAAAATGTAATGGCTGAAGAACAATGTTAGGTAGGTATAACCAAAGTATCAGCACGGTGACCTTATCCTTGGATTAGCAGTATCTTGTAAAATTTCCCAAATAAACATCGATTGACACCGTTTTAGAGTTTGTGGCACAGTCGATTACACGCTATTATTGTGTTATATAATATGGTATGTACGTAGGTTATATCGTTAATCGTTGTTACATCACGGTCTGTTCTGGAAACCTTGGAATAAGTAATAGGTGAACGCTACTTGGCTCAACTCTAAGCAATAGGCACTTTAAAATCGATCCGTTTTCAATCAGAGTTACATACTCGTACAAGTTACAATAATTGGAAGTCTGCACAAAGCTACGGAGGCGTCTACTAATATCTACAGGAATTCCAAAAATTGAAAAAATCGAACTAATATCTATGAGAATCAAAGTGTTGACGAATATCTACAGCTCAAACTGTTGACTAATATCTATTACAACCAAAGTGTTGACGAATATCTACAGTACTGGCAGAGGTTGGATTTGCAATTATGTATAGCATATTGGAATAACGTAATATTGCGTTTGCAGTTTAAAAAACTTAATTTATGTAAGTATGTATGTAAAAATCCCTGATATCGGACTATTGGACACATTTAGCTGATTAGTCCAACCTACGCTCTGTAGATACTAGTTCAACCTACGCTCTGTAGATATTAGTCAACACTCTGAAGTTCGTAGATATTAGTTTAACATATGAGCTGTAGATATTCGTCAGACATACAGGCTGTAGATATTAGTAACTGGAGTCAAAGCTACTAGAGTGTTCTTTATTTCGTGCACCAATCAATGCTTTATCTTGGTGAATTATTAAAACAAAATAACCATTCAATCAAATCTAAAACCATTATGATTATTATGGTGCTCATATTCCTTTTAGGGGGCATCCATTAATTACGCGAGCAGTTTTTCTTCCAATTTTTACCCCCCCCCCCCAGGTGAGATAAATTTGTGCCACTTCGTATATTCTTTTCAAGTAACGTGAGATTTTGCTGGACTCCCCCACCCCTTTTTGAGCGCAATTAATGTATGCCCCCTTATGGCGTTTTTTTTAAGTGTACGATTTATTTTAAAGCTCCAAATTCATGCCTTGATCTAGGAATTCCATACAGAAAAATCTGTACAAATTTCATGGCGTCAGAGTTCAACGTTCACAAATTTTTTGTCAGTTATACAAACAGTGTGTTAAATATGTAGTACTTAATTAAATTAATAAAAAAAATAAAGATTGCTACTTTTTATTTATTTTTTTTTATTTTATTTTATTTTTTTTTGCATTAACTCCACACAGGAGGCCCTGAGGAAAATAATTTCCCTCAGGGCCTATGTCATCTGGGATGCTGTGTGGAGGGTCTTTTTGAGGAGAGGAAGGAATGAACATTGGTCTTGAAGAGACCCATGTTGTAGGAAGGAGGAAACACAGAGGCCGGCAAATCATTCCACAGCCGAGCTGTTGAACACAAGAATGAGTCGAAGAAACGACCCGTTCTCATGTGACAAATGTCAACTGTGTACAAATGTTGGGCACGCGTTTGGCGTGTTTCCCGACTATGCACCGGTGCCGAAGGGATCAATGATGCTAGTTCCTCGGAGCATCTTCCATTGTAATACCGGTAGAACAAGGATAGCATTCCCACCCGACGCCTGTGCTCTAAAGATTGCAATCCGTCTGTTAAGATGGGAGAATCTATCAAACGGACCGCCCGTTTCTGCACAGAGTCAAGGGTATTTTTTTCAGGTATTTTGGAGCTTCAGACCAGAGGTGGCTGCCAAATTCAACTGTGGGGCGCACTTGCGATTTGTACAGGGTTAGCAGTTGTGTACTATTAAAGTATCTGCGGGCCCTGTACAGTACGCCCAGTTTTTGGGAGGCTAACTTTACTCTGGCTTCGATGGAGCCCCCATACCTGAGCTGGTCACTTAGGGTTACACCAAGCATATCAATGGAGGGCCTGTTCGGAAGATTGCTTCCGTTGAAAGCGACTAGATTTTCATTTCGATCCCTTTTAGACGTAATCAGACAAGATTGGGTCTTTGAAACATTAAATTCAACGAGATTATTTTTATTTTATAAATTAGTGCTGCATTGCGGATGCAGAATTGAACGTTAAGACAGTTAAACATGTATTTTTATTTTCAATCATGGTAACATACGTTGAATACTGTAAGTATTATGGAAAAATATAAGTTTTTGACAACACTAGTTAATACTACAACAATGGCGTGCAAAATAAACTGTGAACATTGTTGTGGAGTGTGAGGTACCTAAGCGTGCGAATGATTTACTAAAAATGTCGTTAATATCTTCCTATGGATGTTAGTAAGAGATAGCTGATTTGCTTTAACCCCTCACGCTAATTTGTTCGCTTTTCGGAACAACTCACACAGATCTCATAGAAATCTACTATCAAGTTACATACATTCTTACCATCAAGGGTAGAAATATGATCGAAAAGGTGTTAGAAAGAGAAAACTCCACGCTTTATATTTAAATCTAAAAGTTGACCACAATGTAAACAAAATGTACACCTTTATGAAACCAAAGTTTCCGACCACAATTTAAATTTTTTTAATGAAATTTTGGGACTTTTTTTTATTAATTACTAGCTGGTTCGCGGCATGCGTTGCTATGCCATTTAATAAAGAAGTTGTTTCTCCCTGCGTGTCCTTTCCCATTCGTCCTGTTCCCCTTCCGCCTCCCCTCCCTCTCCCGCGTCTACTTCCCCTTTTGTATTCCCACTCCACCTCCTCCACTTTCCATCTCCCCACTCCACTACCCCCGACCCGTTAACCCCCCTCCCCCCTCCCGCATTCCATTCATTCAGTCCCGGTACATTCAGTTTTCAAACAGCTCGCGTTCCACCTATTGCAATTTTTTATACAAATTTCATAATGCCAGAACTCACCAGTAGTTTCATACAAACCTTGTCCTGACAATAACGAACGCACAAAAAAAAGAATTATCTAATTTGGTGCAGTCGTTCGGAAGTTCTGCGCGTACATACATTTCAGCGATTCATTTATTTATATAGAAGATATAGATAGATATAGATTTTTACATGATCGACAAAAAGTGAGTTTACGATGACGATTCGAATACATTTGTCTTCTAAAATATTTGTTTTTATTTTTTCATTATCAGTAATTTTAGGTAGAATAAAACGTGAGGTGGACCATTTTTAAAACTTTTTGGGTTTGCATTAAAAAATTTTGTATTTAAAAAATTATGTGTTTATTTCAAATTATAAAATCTAAAAGCCTATTTCATGACCTTTTTAAAACAGTTTTTAATATTCCATTTATGTGGATTTTATTGAAAAGCGGCCTAAGGGGTTAAGATACTGTTTGAAACAATGACAATACTATAAAACTCTGTCACACAATTGTAGATAAAATACCCGGCAGTTTTAAGCACCCGTCAAATTAAAATACCCATTAAAAGGCAATCACAACGCAACGACAAAATTACAAGTCGTAAACAAAACGCTACCTGCAAAGTTCCCACACGAGTGAGTTACCTGATCGGCACACGCCAATTAAAATCGAATGAAACGTTCGCTAAGTAAATACATAAATAACAGAGGTACGTACACACATGGTATTATTGTAGTATATCATTAACGGTGACCCCCACACGGCAGTTCCCACACGCCGAGTTCCCAAAACGGTCTGAGGATATATTTGTGTCTTCAATGTGTGGTTATCTTTAAGTTGGGAATAGCATAACCATGGATAATAGTCTATGGGCCGGTAGATATATCAGTTGCTTTTTATGCTCGCTACGAGAGATATTTACATCCGTCAAGTTGCTCTTTGGCAAGTGCCCTGGCAATGTAAGCCTAGTGATACCATTACTAAAATAATACTGATGTACCGGCCCATATACAGGGTTTTAAGGGACGTACTTGACTTACTTTAACCAGTGATTCCTGACATTATTTGGAGTAAAAAATGTAAGTGAAATTTTGGTCTCCGCTGACATTTTTGTTGTTTTTTTTTTTTTACAAAAACATCAAAAATGGTAGTTGTTGAACAGTTGGAGGCGGGGTGAGGGGTTCGTCGGATACTCGGCTGAGTGACCAGTGACGACATGCGGAAGAATTTTTTTTTTTGTTTGATTTTGAAGAAAAAAATTTTGAAAAAAAGAAGTCGTCAAAAAAAGTGACCGGAGACCAAAATTTCATTTACATTTTTTACTCCAAATAATGTCAGGAATCGCTGGTTAAAGTAAGTCAAGTACGTCCCTTAACACCCTGTATACACGTAGCATCACCCACGGTGAAGATTTGGTAATTAATAATTAGTTTGGTAGGACAAAAAAGTTTGGATTAAAATGTTACCATCGAGAAATTAACTACAAGTTTAAATAATACTTGTCTAAAGAATAAGAAATGCTTCAGGTATGTCACATTATATTTTGCTATTTGACGGGCTCTGTGTTCGAGAGGTAAGAATCTGAAGGTTTGCGGGTTCAAATCCTAGCGTGCGCAAGTAATTTGTTATTTCATTTGATTGAATTGTGTTTTTTAATACTTTTTTTTTAATTTGTGGATTGACCTAAACGAATAAATGAATATGTGTGTATATATAAGGAAAAAGTTACTGCTTGAATAAATTATCAATATCTAAGCCCCATAATAAAATTTTAATTTAAAGTTTTATTTTTAATTACAATTATTACTGTTAGTTTTTGACTCCAGATACTAATATCTACAGCCCGTATGTTTGACGAATATCTACAGCTCATATGTTGAACTAATATCTACGAACTTCAGAGTGTTGATTAATATCTACAGAGTACAGAGCGTAGGTTGAACTAATATCTACAGAGCGTAGGTTGGACTAATCAGCTAAATGTGTCCAATAGTCCGATATTAGGGATTTTTACATACATACTTACATAAATTAAGTTTTTTAAACTGCATACGCAATATTACGTTATTCCAATATGCTATACATAATTGCAAATCCAACCTCTGACAGTACTGTAGATATTCGTCAACACTTTGGTTCTCATAGATATTAATCAACAGTTTGAGCTGTAGATATTCGTCAACACTTTGATTCCCATAGATATTAGTTCGATTTTTTCAGTTTTTGGAATTCCTGTAGATATTAGTAGACGCCTCCTAGTTTTTCACCTTTCGGACATTCAACCAAGTCCTACAGGAAAACACTTCAAATAATTCGTTTAATTTATACCACACCCAAGTCATTATGATTTAAAGCAAAAAATCTTGTATTATGTTTAAATTATTTATGAGTTGGCAAAATACATCACGCCCGTAAAAAAGTAAACACACGACACAATAATAAAATGAATAGTCGTCTCCAAGGCAGATGCCATTAAACGTAACAAACCTGTATTGAAATGACCTTGTCTACCTGTTTCAATCGCGTTACCATTCATGTTATTATTATATAATGGCGTAGGTAATCTAATAATTGTACCTTGAATGTCCGTTTCGGGCAGCATCCCAGATGTAAGATGCTAGGTGTACTAACTATACTTAGCGTTATTTATTAACTACATGGGTGAGAAGGTTTGCGTGCTCTGACCGGAATGGGCGTTGAGATTAAACTTCCTAGATTAGCTCTTCAATATTGAATGCCCTCCCAGGTCCCATTGTCTGCGTAGAGTTCACGTAATGTGTCGTGTTGTGAGTACAGTTATTGTATTGTTATTTTTGTGACCAAAAGCTCAAATTTACATTTAGCAACTGTCTGCGATTCTTACGTCCATTGTTCCCAATCATATTGATCATCTGTTGAGCCGAATTTTTTTGCACAACACTCCTCAAATGCATAAATACGCTCTTCCCAACGCAACTCTCCGACCAACAGGCGAATCGAACGTTACTAAACGTATCACTTAGCTGATCGGAGACTTATATTGATCGATCTAAAGTTGAGAACAACGGCCGTTACTGTCAAAATTCTAGGTAATGTTGAATCCTCTGAATTCAAATAATAAATACTTAGTAACATCTAGCTGTCGAGAATTTCGTACTCAATTTTCCCTAATGTTATGCACGCCTTGTGTGGCGATTAGTTCAATCTTTAAACATTTATTTCCACACCGAATCGCGTTAATTAATTTAAAGAATTGCAGTATAAATATAGCTTTTATTGCTAATTGAAACCGTAATGAAACTCGTATTGCGAATGAATTTTTAGTTTAATTTCGCATTCGAAAGGTTTTATAAAATTGTGTGTAATTCTATGTCGATGGTAGAGCACGTTCGTGGTAGGTTAGGTTACACGTCTAACAAGTCTCCCCATCTTGGTAAGTTAAGTGAGTTTTTTCACAGATCTCCGTTGTGCTGTGTTCGTGCTTGGAAGGATTTGAAATAGGCTCCCCTTCGAAGGTATACAAGAAATAGGACTAATATATGGTTTGCCGCCGAAATGCAGACAATATTTGTCTGAATATTTAATATTCACGTGGACTTTTTGCCATTTCTGCAATGTACAACAGAAATAAATAATATGTCCAATTTCTTCTCCGTTTTTTAGCTATTGACATAAATAATAACATAATAACCGACGGCTATTATATGTTTTAATTGGTTATTTAATTTTAATTTTATTCTTTCTCTTCTCATTTTCTTTCTTTTTTTTCTACAACACATGTATGTAGGACTATAATATGCAATGCATACAAAAGTTACCTAAATGTTTTAACCCTCTCAATTTCTATTAGTTACATACATGTACCTATTTACCTTTTCTTTTTTAAATTTATATTATTTTAATAACTATGCTAAACAAATAACAGTTACTAGGTTTTAAACTTTTTTATTTTATTTTATATTCTTTTTGTTCTTTTTATTTCATCAATTTTCTTTCTTTTTTGTACAAATACAAATCATGTTCCATTTTACCCATAATAATTCGACTGTCCTAAAACGGGAATACTCCTAGTTGGGCAGTCAAAAAAAATTAATGAATTATGTATATACATGTATAATCTTGTACTAAATAAATAAACAAATAAATAAATAAATAAATGTCACCTTTCCGTGCACGCAACATTACAGCCATTAAATGTTATTAATTTTCAAGTTTTCCAATTCGAATTATATATGTAGGTACGTCATGGATTCTCAACCTTTTTTTTTTTGCCCATCGCCCACTTTGAGAATATTTTTTTCCTAGCGCCCCCTAACTCGTGAATCTGAAACAACAATTGTCGTCACGATTATATTTACCACAACGGAGGGGGCGTAATGGGATGGGGTGGGGCAAGATGGGATTGGTTTCTCTGGTCTCCTATCGCCCTCCTGAACGTCTAAAACGCCCCCCAATTTTCTCTTGGTCTTCTACCACCCCCCTGAAGGTCTGAAACGCCCCCAAGGAGGCGTTATCTCCAGCGTTGAGAACCTATGATGTACATTTATATAATTTCTCGCGCTTTCTTTTAAAATAACGTCGCGTCTTTGGGCTGTAAATTAGATCCAAAGTCTCAATGTTTTACTGATCTGGTGCCCAATTATTGATAAATAATTATTCATTAAAATATATTATAACTCACCGATTTGTATATCGAATGGAAAACCAATAATTATTCTAAGTTTAAAATTACCTGAGATTTTATACTACAATTTTAATTGGTTTCGAACCACGATATTCCTTTTGGCATAAAATTGTGCCTTTCACTTTGCCGATGCCGGGGCATTGCAGCCATTTCGAGATTAATCAACTGTTAAATCTCAATTATATTTTATTTTATCTTTGTCAATAAAGTCGATCGATTTCGATAAGCGCACAACGGCAAACTGCTCAAACTGTCCGTGGCGAAAATTAAAGAGAACAACAGGTAACTTTCAGTCATAAAACATTGGCTTGTCAGTCTCTAGCAACGATCTCTTCAGTTTTCTAAACGTTGGTGAAGCGAGAACGGCGAATCGATAAGATTAGCAGAATGACCATGAGCGAAATTGTAAAGCAATTAAAAAGACGGTCGATGATAGTAATTTCTTTAATTTATTGCCGCCATCGCAATACAATTATTATTTCACTTCATGCTTGCAATGCACTTTATCGGTTGCAACGACTTCCTGCTGATAAGACCGTCGGCAGCGTCGTGTGTGTTATTAATTGCCTGGATAAAAATCAGTGTAATAATAATGTACATAGGTAGGAGTAAGTTCAAAGGACCGATATAAATCGTATAAATGTATAAGTTTTCTTCCAGCAGTCGTAAAGATAATTTCTCGCTTAATATTTGCTACATGATTTTTCTTATTTTATCTCATTGTTGATTTACTTCTCGATTAATCAAAGCATTTTATCTTTATATTAAATTTTCAGCTGTTTTTTTTATCCATTTTTTTATCAGGTAAGTTCACACTAGATTAGATTTAACTTTTTATCGCCCGATTACAGACATAACTATTGATAAATTTTACAAAGATTACAGAAGTTTCTTATAGATCGCTAACGAATTAAGGGCCCGCAACCCAGATTTGTACTGATTTATTACATATTTCCCTTAAACACGGTAAGTTTTAAAGCTCTTAACAAAATATATGTTATTCTTGAAGATAATATCTAGACTTTGCCCGCGCCGAAACGCAAATTATATAAAATTCCCTCGATAGAAAAAATTCGCAAAGTATGCTCCAAAAATTATTATTAACACGTTTGTTTCAGTTATTTTACAAGTTATATATGTATGAAAAAATTCACAGTGTTTCTTTAAATGCTGTTTAAGATAATGCCCGCGAGATTTTTGCTCTATTTTAAACGAGTCGTGTTTTATTAAACATTTTCGCAATTTTCGCATCGATTTTGTCGCTGTAAATGGTAACGCTCTCCTCGAACATTCGTAATTTCGTATCTCTCCATATTCTTCTTTTCGGGCCTGGTTGCAGAGTCTTAATCTAATACTGTATTATTTCTGACGGCCACCGTGAGCGAGGGTAAGGCTCTCGACTAGCAATCCGAAGATCGCGGGTTCAAATCCCGGCGTGCGCACTTAAATTTCCTTTGATTGAATTGTGTTATTTCATGCGGCACGTTCCAGAGTATCGCCCTGGTGTAAGACCATCATTCAGAATTGCTTGAAATGGCTTTAGCCGTGTTTGGTGACCACATCTGAATAGCCTGATATTTCCCCACCTCCTTTCTCTCCACACTACCTTCAGTCTCACAACACACCCCTAGTGGGGATGCCGCGGTCTCACTGGTTTTAGGCCATCGGGAGCGGTTGGGACTCTTGTGCGATATTCACCAAATATATATTTTTTAATTCACCTTTTTGTGTTATTTTTTTCTACACCAACTTCCCAAAAAGGATCTGAGATATTCTGATCTGATATTTAAAACTTCGTAAAGTTTTGCTGTGACTTTCTCTAGTGATCTTGGCACGGCAACACGGGGCATAATTGCGTACAATTTTTAATTTAATTTCCTGGCCAACGAACTAACTCCACTGAATGTTTAAGCTTACGAATTCGTGACACTGATTGACACGAATCAATTCTTCCAGGTAGAATATGGCCAGTGGTTGGTGGTTGAACACTGGCCATTGTAACGGTGAATGTTCCTCAGCGGTCTGTCAGGAAAACCGGCTAGGGCAACTCCAGCCCGGGGCCAAACAGACCACAAAGGCCTTATACAGATAATGGACATAGTTTCCCAAACTTATTTGGCTCATCTTTTCAAAGATATTGTTTGTCTCCAGCCTTCCGTACTACATTTCTCCGCCTCATGGAAAAGTCTATTGTATCTTCTAACAATTGTAACATTGCTATTATTATTATTATTAGTAAAACCTCTTAGAACCGAAAATGTACATTCATAGAGAGGCATGGAATTGGGTACCATTATTAAGAGGATTTTTCTTTTCCAAAAAAAAACGCTTAGAATATCATGAAGTATTCACAATTTCTTCATGTTTTTTTTGTGAGTCCAGAGGTGGTAATACTAAAACAAATAGTTATGTGGGAGTGTGTGAATGTATGGATTGCGTATAAATCACATAAGCTTCTGACACTGTACTTAAGGGCTCTCCTCACGACACTGCATGCAGGGACTCTGCCGCAGAGAGTCCCTGCATGCGTCTCGTTCTAGCGGCACTTTAACAAACGAGACAGCGCTAGTTCGCTCAAACCCATGATCTCTGCAGGCAGTGTCGTGTGGAAAGCCCATTAGTTTTAAGTTTTATTATAACATTTTACAACCAAACCATAGTTTAGTATTTATAAAGTATTCGTGTATGAAAAGTGGGAGCGAACAAGTGATTTACAAAACTGTTATTTCTTCAGCAGTCTGGAACAGAATGGTTCCTCGTGATTTGTCCCGGCAGACAGTGACTATGTGGAAATGTTGAGGGATCGTTATTGGCGTATGAAGAACCAAGAGGAATGCTTCCGCGATTCAAATTCGCTGCATTGTTTGCTACCACAGTTGCAAAAATGAATGACTTGTTTGTGACTGAAAAACATAATTTTTTTGTCTTCCGCGGAGAAATTTCCTTGATTTTATATTATGCTGGATCTGGAGCGTCAATAACAGGTACCTAGTATCGATTTTTCACCATGAGTGCAGTTTTTACGATTTGTAAGTATTTTCAGTACCTACCCTTTTAATGTCCTCGCCGCCTCTTACTATCGTTTAATGTCCCTGAGACCAACACCGCTTCCCGGAGCCATTCAGCATCCCCAGGAAGATATAATAATAAAAGCTTAATAATGTATGCCGTTAATATCATTTCTGTAGTGACGTTTTCTCGAGATCTCGCGTACTTTATTTTATTTTTTTATTTTATTTTCTTTATTAGGAACATTTACAGGTTTATAACTTTACATGCATTAAAAAAAATCACAAATTACAATAATTAGGTTATAAACCCAATAACGAATGTTCACATCATGCACCAATAATAATTAAAAAGTCTATAATTATAAAGTTTTTTTTTTGTTTAGCTTAATAATATATAGTTAGGAACTAGATATGTCTAGGGATAACCTAGCTATACTGTCTAGTATATAAAGATAAAGATACAGACAAGATAAGATAAGATAAAAAACAGAGTAGAAAAATAACTAAATGTATAAACATATATTATAATAATAATGAAAATTGAAAAACACCAGACGTAATGTCGAAAGCGTTATATGTAAATATATATATAAAAATATAAGGAAAAGAAAAATAAAAGGGAAATGAAAGTAAAATATTAAAATAAAGTGTTCCAGTTTTATGTTAGATTGAATAAGTATTTTTAAATAAGATAATTACAAAATAAATTTAAAAAAAAACTGAAAAACACCGGACGTGTTTAAAAGTGTAAGATGGAAAAGTAATATATAAATGTACACATACATACACATATATACATTCTTTTAAACTTTCAGTATAAAAATACATAAAAAAAATTCAATACAAAGAATACATAAGAAATTACGGTATCAATTTCGTTACAATTAATTAAGTTATTTGTTAATTGATGGGTAATTATAAGGCTCCATTAAGTATTTGTCTAAAAGTGCTTAAAGTGCAAGAAAAAATATCGGTATCGATACATTTTTTGTTATAAAGATTGCATGTTCTTAATAGGAAAGAATTTTGCCTGAGACTGGTTGAAGCACTTTCGATATGAAACAATGACTTGTCTCTAGTTTTCTTACTCGGGATTCTAATATTAATTGATGACAAAAGAGCTGGACAGTCAATATGACCACTCAAGACTTTGTATAAGTAAGTCATATCCGCGATGTCTCTCCTACTTCTTAGAGTTTTAAGTCCATAGTGTTTTATAGAGCTGTCTATGTCATAATGACGCACATGTCTCTTAAAGTTCAAGTGATGTACAAATTTTCTTTGTACAGCTTCTATGCGCTTTGTGTGTATATTATACAGCGGATTCCATACAGGAGAAGCATATTCAAGATGACTACGAACGTAGGAGTAATATAATATTTTGAGGGTATGGATATTGGTGAACTCTTTTCCAATACGGAATAAAAATACTAACATGCTCATGGATTTCTTAACAATAGTATCCACATGTGCCTTAAAAGAAAGTTTATTGTCAATAAGAACACCGAGGTCTCGAATTTGATTGATTTTTTTAAGTGCTTGACTGTTTGTAATAAGATAATCATGTTCGATTGTTTTTTGTTTTTTTGTAAAGGTAATAACGTAACATTTGTCGCTATTCAAGTGGAGATAGTTGGCAGTGCAATAAATATTAAGTCTATTAAGATCTTCTTGAAGTTTATAGCAGTCAAAAATAGAGTTGATAGAAATAAATATTTTCATGTCATCAGCAAAGAGCAAAACTTTAGAGTGCTTAAAGCATTTTACAATGTCATTGATAAATATAGTGAAAAGCAATGGTCCCAGATGAGACCCTTGTGGGACACCTGAAGGTACATTGATAATTTCAGAATTAAAACCATTCACTGCTATTATCTGGGAACGTTTGTCAAGATAGGAGACTAGCCATCGGTACAAATCACCATGTATTCCTAAAGCTAATAGTTTTGACAAGAGTAGACTATGGTCGATTCTGTCAAATGCCTTGGAGAAATCTGTATACACTGCGTCAACTTGGATTCGTTTATCCATTGATTTAGAAATAAATTCAGTAAATACAGCAAGATTGGATACAGTTGATCTTTTTTTCATAAAGCCATGTTGATTCTCAGTTATTACAGATTGAACACAGTCATAAAGTTGCTCATGAACAATTTTTTCAAGGATCTTACTAAAAATAGGTAATTTTGAAATTGGACGATAGTTCTTAGCGTCGTTTTTAGACCCAGATTTGAATACTGGCGTAATGAGCGCACATTTCCATTGGTCTGGAAAGACGCCTTCTTTCAAAGATAATTGAAAAAGCAGTACTAGAGGCATCGATATTTCTTTGACGCACATTTTTATAAAATGAGATGGTATTTTATCGAAACCTTCGCCCAATGACCAAGAGATGTTATTAATTATTTTTTCTATTTTTTCCTTGGAAACTGAAATAGAACAAATGTTTATACCATTGTTTGCTTGGGGAATATTAGTTGATGTTTTGGGAGTTACATTATAATTATAAGTAGAGGCGAAGTGTTTCGAAAACATGTTACATATATCTAAAGGATTGTTAGCAGTTGTATTCTCTAGTTTCATAGTATTGGGTAACCCTGAACTATTTCTTTTACTTTTAACATAAGACCAGAAATTCTTTGGGTCATGAGATATTTTGAGTTCAGCATTTGTTATAAATTGTCTATGACATTCATTAGACATTTTTTTTTGTCTCGTTCGCAGAACACAGAATTCTTGATAATCCAAAGCATTAGACCATTTTTTCCACTTTTTAAATACCTTGTATTTTTCCTTAGTTAATTTTATTAAAGCCGGGCTATACCAGTAAGGATATGAGTTATTGACCTGAACTTTTTTAGATGGAACGTAAATTTGAATAATTTCATGTAAAATATCATAAAAACGGTTAATAGCTTTATTGGTAGATAAGTTTAAAAATTCTACATCCCAATCGACATTGCTGAGGATATTGTTTATGATTTCGTAATTAGCTTTTTTAAAGAGATTAATGGTTCTAGTGTTATTTACCATGGGTATGTCTAACTCTATATTCATATTAATAGTGATTGAATTGTGATGTTTACATTCAGGTATTAGATGTTGAGAGGTGTGTGCTACGATAACAGGAAAAGAACTAAAAACAAGATCTAAAAATTTGTGCCTGTTGTTCGGAAAAGTACAATATTGTGAAAGATCAGTAAAACACAGAGTGTCAGAGATTTTGAATCACTGGTGAACTTTATGAGTTAGTGACTTCGGAGAGTTGTCTCAAGCGAATGGAATCATCTCAAATCGGAACAAATTCGTCAATCTGACTCGGCTGACCTAATATAGATGTCGAGAGATTTGATAGCTTCGTCAACTTTGGATACGGGAGGAAAGAAGAGAACGGTAGATACAGACTTTCAACGGTAGATTCAGTGTTTTTGTGAGGCAGATCAAAGCGGTCGTGGTGTAGTCAAATACATTAGCGATAGCTCTAATGAAACTCATTTGAGCGGGTTCTTAGATTTCTGATGTCATTGGATAAACAAATCGCCTGTCTCGAGAATGAGGACAATTTATCTATGAAATTAGAAAAATTCTGACAAATTTTACTGAGCGAGTCCAAGAAAGTTGCATTGTGTTTTATATCAATGAAGTAATAAACAGTAGCTAATATAAATTAGGCATTTTTGACCAATTTGTACAGCTCGGTTTTTTTATGTAAAATGCTTCAAGGTCGCTTTACAAAGCTAGAACCCAATTTAAATTATATATCTGAAGCACTATTGAAGTAACTACAGTAACATTCCCTCTATAACTTAAATATTAAATATACAGGGTGTAAAAGAATGTACTTATTGTCACTTTAACCAGTGATTCCTGACATTATTTGAGTGAAAAAATGTAATTGAAATTTTGGTCTTCAGGGATATTTTTATCGTTTTTTTTTCAACTAGGTATTGGACAGTTAGGGGTGGGATGAATCATGAGCGATTACTCGGCTGAGTGACCAGTTATAATATAAGGTGTTTTTTTGATTTTGAAGAAAAAAAATTGGAAAACAAAAAAAGGCATCTAAAAAGTTACCGGAGACCAAAATTTCATTTACATATTTTACTCCACATAATGTCAGAAATCAGTTGTAAAAAAAGTAAGTGAAATACGTCCATTAACAATCTGTATGTAAAATCAACAAAAACTGTTATGGTTTATGAAAGGATTAATATTATTTGTGAAAGGTTTGTAAGATAAAATAAGGGTTTCAATTGATTCTTCTTCTCCTTTGTGTACCGTATCAGGTCCCCCCGACGTTGGCGATCACTCTTGAAAATGTCTCTCTGTCTTGCGCTGCCCGGAATATTTCCTCCACACTTCTAATGCCGGTCCACTCTCGTATATTACGCAGCCAAGACATTTGTCTCCTACCAGGCCCTCTATCTTGCCTTTCAATATTAAATGATTCATTTATTTTATTACAATACAGTAAGTGATGTACCATTTTGCCACATTTGACAAGAAATAATGATCACAATTATTGCAATTTTTTTAATTGCATTTTTATTTTCCACAATGTTTTTTATTGGAAATATTTTGCTTTTGCAGCAGTTGTTATTCTTGTAATTACTGTAAGATACTACTGATGTGCATACTGTCTTCATCTGCTCAGGTAAATTGCATGGAAGATAATGATCCGCGTTAGGGAACGTACCCATACTACGTGACACGTTTAGGGGGGGGGGGGTCTTCAAAATGTCACGCTTGGTACAAATGATCGGCGGGTTGCTTAGGTTTTTGGTCACCGGGGGGGGGGAGGGGGTTAAAAATTGCAAAAAATTGGTCACGTAGTTTGGGTACGTTCCCTTACTCCGTATTCTTATTGACGAATTCAGCGCACGTAGGAAGTCGAATTAATTCTTGCGGTCAAAGATATTTTTTTTGTTCGTTTGTTTTGTTTCCGGCACCTGTGCCCAACTGCCAAATAATCGGGGGTCACGTACTTGTCATTTGGTATGTATACATATATTCATAATGGGAATTACAGTCGTGCTAACAACCCAACCCACAATCCACCTACTTGGATTAATCTCACACATCCTATTGGCAGATTTCTGGTTATGATATGTGTAGATACACTTAAATTACAAATTTGTAAAAAGCATTAACTTTGTGGCTCGCCATTATTTACAATAAAAAACACATATAAATTTGTTGTAGACCACTTTTATTTTATAAACTCTCTACCGGTTTCAGAAGCACCCTTCCTTCGTCAGGAGAATATTATAACTCAGTTATATAACAAATTTATGTGTTTTTTAATGTACACTTAAATTAAGTTGCGCCTTGTTTATTTACCAGATCTGAATTTTCAGATGCTTCTCTTCTCCATCTCCTCCCCTCCCATTTCCTTTAGGTTCACAAAACACTAAAATTGGGGATGTCGTAGTACGAATGGCTCCGAGCGGTTGGTAGTTGGGGCTCTTTGGCGGTATTTATAAAATGACAATATTGACGCCCCCCGTGGCAGAACGTTGGATCTCTTGACTCTGGAAGAAGAGTTTGCGGGTTCAAACCCCAATGAAATAAGGGGCTTCTTTTACAGTACGAACTAGGGCTTCCAATCCCGCAGCCTGAATTCAATGTCGGTATTTGCGGGACTACGAATTTTCAATACCGCGATCTCGGTATTTGCTGGATCCCGCATATTCAAAATATTCACATTTATGTGCGCAAATAAAACAATGAATTAATCAACTCCACATTTATTTACGTACATATTACTATTAAGGGAACGTACCCATACTACGTGACCATTTTTGTGCAATTTTTAACCCCCCCCCCCCCCCCCGGTAACCAAAATCCTAAGCAAACCGCCGCTCATTTGTACCAAGCGTGACATTTTGAAGACCCCCCCCCCGAAGAGGTCACGTAGTATGGGTACGTTCCCTAATATGAGATCAATCAAATTACACTGTTTATTTGTAAACAAAAAGGAATGAATACTACGAACTGACTCTGAGGTAAGAAAACCGGTCTACTCACCACCCAATTTGCAGAACTGCATGCACGGTTTCTGCAAATCAGATTGTTTGTAGACAAAACCGCCAGTAGAATTTTTATTATTATATTCCCTTTGTCGGGTGGTCGGAATTATAATATTCCGGTTGGCGAGTCAGCATGCTGTTCTGCAAGTCGAATGGTGAGTAGACCCTATACCGAGAGGCTGCTCTAATGAACTGCGCATATTATAATAATTTATTTCAATTGATAGCGCTGCCAAAATAATTGTAGGTGTATTCTCAGATTGATTATCACGATATGATTCAATCAATGCGCGTAGGCAACATTATATCATTGGTTTGATTAATATAATAATTGAATAGTTTCTTTTGTGTCCACCATTTGACATATCTGACAACATGCTCTTTGAATAGATATTGATTGATGATTTTTCCCTCATTAGCAGCACAAAGTATGTGTTATCGACTTATTTACCTATTCTTTTGTATTCACCATTTGACATATACGACATGCTCTTTCAAGAATTTTCTAGCCGAAAATATATAATTCCATTAATACATATTACGCTTTGCTTCTAATTCATTTTTGTTGGGTTAGAATTTACAAGCGACCTCGGTAACATATGCGCATAATCTTCTGTCCTTGATGCGTTATGCAAGGGTCAAGCATAGTTAAGAGACAAGATCTATGTATTACAAACTACTTACTTGTTTAAGGCGAAGCACTTCCCAAAAATCCTTAGAATTCAAACGAAATCAAGCACTCTGGCAAATCAATCACTGATAATAATGTTATAATAAGGAACATAACAGTGAAAAATGTTATGGCTTTAAAAAAATATGTTCATATAAACCAATAAACGCTAATTCTGAATATATAAGTTTTACAATTATTATAAGCAATAATTATCAGCCTGAAACACTCATCCACATTGAAAAATCTTCCGAGAAAAGATACAGGATGCCAACGGGACTTGAACCCGTGCCCTTCTGATTGCCGGTCAGCTGCTCTCCCAATTGAGCTATGGCGGCTTATCTTATACCCGCCAAATGATTCAATATATACTAGTGTTTCATTCAACAATTACTGCTTATTATATTTTTTCCACCTGAAAACAACCAACTTTATTTTTTGCGAGAGAGACACTGTTAGTGTTAAATACGTCGCTAGGTGGCGAGAGCTCTTTGAATAGGTATTTTTAGTTAATTTTCCTCCTTAATATTTTATGTGCACCATTTGACATGTCTGGGAACACGCTATTTGAATAAATGCTTAGTTAATGGTTTGATATTTTGCCGACGGGTAGTTTTCCTATGGGTTTGGTGCATGAATATATTATTGTAAAATATTACGACAGACAAAATTCTTTCAAACCCAAGTTTTTCTGAGATTCTAACAATAAATTATAGTACGAGTTAGTTCTTCAAATGACCAAATTGTTATGATAGACAGCTATTTTAGTTTTGATTTTCCTTATTTAGCAAATGAGGAAAACACACCTTTTACAATGAATTTGTCGATAAATTAATGTATCGGCTTATTTGCGCATTAGCTTCGTCCATAAAAACCATGCGCCATTCCCAACTAGCAAATAATTAATTCAGTAGTCAAAAGGGCAAACTAAAGTGTTTGACATCAATAAATTGTGACACTAAAATGAAGGGGTTAATGTCAAAAAACATTATCTACAAAAAAACAAACACTAACAATGATATTACTGTTATGTTTTTTTTAAAGATAACGGTTTTTTAAGCCCTCGAATTATTGGTATATTTTTGAAGAGAAAACTTCTTTAGCACCGTTGTGATTTGAAACTCAATGAAACGGAAACGAGCGACACTAAAAAGAGACAAACACTACATCTATAGAATTAGGCCTGTGAGAGAATGAGATAGCAACAAAATATTTATTTATTTAACGTGTATTCGGTTCCAATATAATACGATAAATCTAGTGGTATAAAGCGCCTGACGAACTTAAGCGGCCAGACGTACAGCGGACCAAGGATAGGATCTCACTAAATCAAAAAAAAAAAAAATATATTTATATATTTTTTTGTAAAATCAATATCCAATCTTCAAACCACTCCAAAATGAATAGGTAAAGAAAACACAAAAGAAAGATACATCTATCGACTCCGAAGAAGAAAACACAAATACTAATAAGATGACCAAATGTATAGGAAAAGGTGCACTGGAATTCGACGACAAAAATATGGAAAAAAATCATTCTTCACATTGATGAAAAAAAGTGCTTCGTAGTCTTCCCCAGTCTTGTCTGCTTTAGTTTTCTGAAGGTTTCACTTCTATCGCGTGTGAATTGCACACTCTGATTTTTTTGTAATAAGATTTTGGGGTGATATGATGAAACAGACTGGTCCTAACGCCATGCATTACGAAAAAGGCTCGCTGGCCACATGAAACGCGGGTTGCTCATCAGTCATCAGTGTCATCACTGATGTCTATATGGATAAATATTTTCAAGTCATATTTCACTCAAGTTCACTAATGACAAATACATATTTTTGAACCTTCTAAGTTTTAGATTACAAGATCGGATGTGCTATCGTTTGAAACAAAAATAATTATTATATTGACAAGCATAAATTCTAAGAAAAAACTCGTATGCGGCTTCGCAGAGCTGCGTGGGTTAAATTACTCGGCCATTGCACTTAATCCGGACGAAACACGAGCGCTTCCATTGTCTTCCCTACAAGTGTTTGGTTTCCAAAATAAAGCTCCTGCCCACCGCTTATATCTATAATCTAGCCGCCTATTCAATTGGAGATTACATCGAATTAAAATATACATATCCAAGAAATTGTATGTCGCTTTAATTATAATTATAGACAATTTGATTAACATTTACTGCTATGACATTAGGCGCTTCAACTATAATGATCCTTTTATATCTCGAGGTAATTTGCGATGTCCCATGTAGGCAATCCCGTGGGTTTTTTTTTGACATTATTCGTTTATCATCGTGGGGGACATTTTTACATGTTTTTTTTCTATCATAGGTTTTATGACATTATGTACCTACATCCCATGATAACCTTTTAGCAATTACCAATAATTCTTTTCAGTGTTTTGGTTTTATGATAACCTTTTAAAAATTTCAAATAATTTTATCTAGATTCTATAATTTTCTGGAATAAACGATTATTATTATATGATTATGTGCATGCATGCGTATACACATGTGTATGTGTGTATATGTATGCATATATGTATGCATATATGTATGCATATATATGTAGGTACCCGTCTCAGAACAGACATCGGCTAGTGAGGCGGGTTACTTGTTTGTATATGATAATGTTATTTTAATAAACGCCCGGGTTGCCGGCAATTAAAAATAATAATAATATTGTGTTCTTTTTAAATTAAGGCCGTGTCAAGAGTCAGAAGAGAAGAGCATGTATGAGGCAATGTGTGAATATAAACAAGGCAAGGAATGTGTGCCAGGACCGAGTTGTTTGGCCATCTGTCCTCTCTGCCTACCCCTGCGGAGAAACGGCGTGATGGTTAGTTAGGAGAACTTCGCGGTATTACAAAATTTAAGAACCCACAACCCGAATTTCTACCGATTTCTTACATATCTCCCTTAAACACGTTAAGTTTTAAAGCTCTTAAAAATATATGTTATTCTTGACGATAATATCCAGACATGGCCCGTGCCGAAACGCAAATTTTATAAAATTCCCTCGATAGAACCAAAATCGCAAAGTATGCTTCAAAAATTATTATAAACACGTTTGTTTCAGTTATTTTACAAGTTAATGTATGAAAAATTCACAGTGTTTCTTTAAATGCTGTTTAAGACCATGCCCGCGTGATTTTTGCTCTATTTTAAACGAGTCGTGTTTTATTAAACATTTTCGCATCAATTTTGTCGCTGCAAATGTTAGCACTCTCCTCTAACATTCGTAATTTCGTATCTCTCCATCTTCTTCTTTTGGAGCTCGGTTTCGGAGCCTTAATTACGCGAATTTATAGTACCACCGACGTGTGACGTACAAACGCAGCTAAATAATTGGCTTTGAGACTTGTTCGGCCCAGTACATTTTACTTTTGCTGAAAGTGCATTGTCATTTGAACTTCACATTTATGATGGTCACATTCCTAATTTGTTTAATTGCGTATATTAATAATTTTTAATAATATTATCCGTAGTAGCGTTTTGAGCAATAACGCATTGCATTCGATGAATTGTGTTTGACTTCAAGGCCAAAACCGCAACGGAAAATCGTCGATCTGAGTATGTGAGATACCATACAAAATCATGTTGAGGAAAATTTCATCGCACTATAAGACTTCTTTTGTGAATGAGGCTTGAATGAACCAACACTGTTATCTATCGCATAGAAGGCGGCAGCGTGATATTGGTAATTAATTAACTCCCCCGAACCGAGCAATTGCCGACCCAAAGCTATTGTTCCAATAAATTTACCGACTTGTCAGCGAACCTGACAGTAAAGCGCTGATCCGTCAGTACGGTGGGCGTAATTAGAATCGGCTTTGTCGAGAGGCTGACAATCATTTACTGCAATCTTGAATAAAATATTACCCTAATCAAACCGTGCACAGTTAGGTTGTGAACGAACTCGACAAGCTTTATCCTTAGCAATATGATCATTATATTGTGATCAAGTTCTTGTTTTATGTGGATCCCACTGATCTTCAATCTATAACTTTTAATTTATGTTTCCAGTACAGTCGTGAACGAACTCAACAAGCTTTGCGCTTGGCAATATAATAATTATATTGTAATCTAGTTCTTGTTTTATGTGGATCCCACTGATCTTCAATCTATAACTTTGAAGTTATATTTCCAGTATAGTCGTGAATGAACTCGAAAAACTTTGCGCTTGGCAATATAATAATTATGTTGTAATCTAGTTCTTGTTTTATGTGGATCCCACTGATCTTCAATCTATAACTTTTAAGTTATGTTTCCAGTACAGTCATGAATGAACTCGACAAACTTTGCGCTTGGCAATATAATAATTATGTTGTAATCTAGTTCTTGTTTTATGTGGATCCCACTGATCTTCAATCTATAACTTTTAAGTTATGTTTCCAGTACAGTCATGAATGAACTCGACAAGCTTCGCGCCTGGCAATATAATAATTATATTGTAATCGAGTTCTTGTTTTATGTGGATCCCAATGATCTTCAATTTATAACTTATGTTTCCAGTGCAGTTGTGAACGAACTCGACAAGCTTTGCGCTTGGCAATATAATAATTATATTGTAATCGAGTTCTTGTTTTATGTAGATCCCACTGATCTTCAATTTATAACTTAAAAGTTCCCTAAGTTTTTAGCTATGTTTCCAGTACAGTTGTGAATGAACTCGACAAGCTTTAAGCTCTTTCGAAGAATGCGATAATCACCGCTATGACTTCCTGGATGGAATCTCCCCTGATGACCCTCTGGAGACGGGAGACGATGAAATACCCTCCGTAAACGGCTATTTACATTCATTTTAGTGTTTACATACATAATTTTTTTTTTCTTCTCAGTTTCATTTTTCATGCTTATTCGTTTATTTTATTTAATTTATGTGTTGTTATTTACTTTTTACCTTAACTTATTATTTATCTTTTTTTGTTATTTTACATTATGGAATGTATTGCATTGCACTTCCCCTGCATACATTCTGGAATAAACTTATATTATTATTATTATGCTTGGCAATATGATCATTATATTGCAATCAAGTTCTTGTTTTGCATGGATCCCACTGATCTTCAATCTTAACTTTAAAAAATTGCTAAATTTGAGAAAGATATAACTTAAAAGTTTCCTAAGACGTCTTACTTGGGAAACTTTTAAGTAATGTTTTTGGTACAGTTGTGAATGAACTCGACAAGCTTTGCGCTTGGCAATGTAATAATTATATTGTAATCGAGTTCTTGTTTTCCCATGATCCCACTGATCTTCGATTTATAACTTTAAAAGTTTCCAAGTTCTCTTATTATTGAATCTCTCCCCTCTCTCTCCGATGGCGCTACAGCCCATATCGAGCCTTGGCCTCCTGCAACATTCGCCTCCATCTCCTATTGTCCTCAGCGGCTGACTTCCAGCTTGTTACCTGGAGAAGCTGTGCTGCATCCCCTCTTACCTCGTCTTCCCACCTCAGTCTGGATCTTCCCACTTTTCTCTTTCCACCTGGGTGTCCAGTCAAAATTCTTTTTGGGACGCGTGTATCCGGCATTCTCTGTACATGTCCAGCCTATCTCAACCTGAGGAGTCTCGTATGGGCTGAGATGCTAGGGGCCTGATATATATCGTACCTTATTATCGAATAAGTCTTCTAATTGAATGAGTTATTTTTCAGAGATCATTTAAGACGCTTTCCCATTTGTAATTGGCCATTTAGGCACAATTTGGCTGACATTAACAAATTGAGTACGTATCACTCCATTTAACTTGCTTCTTGCTCGTGACTTTTTTGCTTTCCCTACTCCCGTTATACCAACGAAGATCGTGAAATTTATAAACACATATAATACTTTATTAATCATATTTTAATCGGGCGTATCTTTAGAGCAACACCCTAAAAAATGGTTTTACTCTTAACATAATAAATATTACAAAGATATTGTATATTGTCCTCAACCATAGGAGTAAGCGATAAAACTATTCCCTTTGCAACAGCGGTGACAACAACGAGTGTAATGCACCAAATGCTGATATTAGAAATAAGCTTTTTTTATTTAGCCTTTTCACAGTAGTAGTTGTTAAATATAATGTTCGACAATAATAAGTAGGTTCGACTTTGTAATTCATCCTCGGGCGAAATCTCGCATAGACGTTAGACGTATAATCATGATTGACGGTCTCTCACGACCGAGACTTCAATTCCTTCCACTTAAAAACTTCGCGTTTCAACTTTTCTTTTGGTTCGAGTTTTCAAGTGGCTACACGTGAAGATGCCTGCACATTTTTTTACTGTCTGCAGCATCCTGTACTTGCCAGATGCAAGGCCACATGTGTACAGTGTACTTACTGCTTTTGACGTCGTACTGAACAAATTAACCCCTCGGGCGACGGCCTTATTTCAAATTGGTCAAAATATTTTCGCCTTACAATAAACACCAAATAAATGGATTATTTCTGAACGTGTCCAAAAACTAAAAACTTTTTTAAAAGTGATAAAGTACGCTTTCAATTTTAAAAAATCGGAAAATTTTGCAAGCATTCATAAAAAAGTTCTAGAAATGACTCACCTTCCGTTTTTTCTACCTAAAATTACTTATAACGAAAAAAAAACAAAAACATTTTATTAGACAAATCTATTTTAAACGTATTGTAAACTCACCTTTTTGTTGTTCCATCTAAAAATAATTAATAAAAAATTCCCAAAGTTTTTTTACATTTTACTTCTTTTGTGGTTAATTTTTAGATTTGAATATAAAGCCTGCTATTTTCTCTTTCTAAAACCATTTAGTTCATATTTCTCACTATGATAATAAGGAGGACACAACGATTTCTATGAGACCTATATGAGTTGTTCTGAAAAGTGAACAAATTAGCCTGACGTGTTAAGGAGAAACCGCGTTACTTTCCGGGCGTTGCAATAAATGTTCTTTTCATAATGGTCCAACGATTTCCGGCTTCGTTTCGACGAGAATCGTAGGTCGTTTTTCGACTTGTAATGTAATAAGGACACATTGCCATGCTAGATGCTAGCGAATGAATCATGTTTCGTCATTGTGACTGATGTCGGTTTAGAAAAAAATGTCGTAATGCACACGTGTCGTTTAAATTCAAACACCCTGTGGTCTTGAATTCAATAATAAATGCAGTGAAACCACCTTTGTCGGACTATAAAAACACTAACTATGGGGTAGGTACCTACCTGGCTTCGCTCAGGGAGTTGATATGAGGTTGAACTGACGTTCGAATACACGACGGTTCATGCTTTATAAACCCCTTTCAATGGGTAACCCCGCCCATACAAAAAAGGCTTCGAATGATCCAAAATGTTCCAGAACATTCCGCAACATTCGAGAGTGTTCTGGAATGTTCCACGATGATCTGAGATATTCTGGAATGCTCTCGAATGTTCTGGACTGTTCTAGAAATTTCCAGAGGGCGAAACTTCCATAATAATAATTGGACAATTTATAGAGCGCCGTTTTTGTGAAAAATCACCTCAAGGGCGCTTTACAATTTATCATTAATCTTAGGCTCTATCTAATTTTATTATTTACAAACAGATACAGAAACATACTTACCTGTAGGACACTTCCGATAAAACACACTTTATTAAAAAGTTTATGCTTGGGGAAGATACGAATTTGCGCGTGGAGGACATTATATTCAAAACACTGGACATTGCATGACTTTACCCTTGCTACCCTCATCACTGTGGGTTCTACATTTATATTTATAAGAAGATTAATGGCAAAATTGAGTTAATGTTTATTTTGAAAGTCTGGAGAATTTTAAGAATTTGCTTTATTTTTACACACTTGGTAATTTACAATGTTGCGAGCCGTGAAGGCCGTGAAGGCGGGGGTGAAAGGTTATATTTATTTATTATTATTATTATTTTTTTTTTTTTTTTATACTTATGGATATGACTGTCTGAAAAGATGAGTTTTAAGTTTAGCTCTGAATTCTGCTGAATCTGTGATCATTCTTAACTCGTGTGGCAGTCCATTCCATGCTTTAGGTCCTGACACTCCGAAAGCACGATCACCGAATTTAGTATCTGGTGTGCGCTTTGGTTCCTTCAACCTTCCGATCGCTGATGTTGCTGCTGACCTGAGGGTTGATTGTCGAGAGTTGGAATTTTCTGGGATGCACATTTCCGATAAGTAAGTCGGAGCCATTCCGTTGAGGGACTTGAATACCATCCAGCAGAGCTTAAACTGGATTCTCTCGGGACACTTGAGCCAGTGAAGGTTTTTGAGATGCTCAGAAATATGGGAATATTTTGATACGCCGGTGATGAGTCTTGCCGCAGCGTTGAACACAGATTGTAATTTGTTGATTTGATACTTTGGGAGACTAGCATATATTCCGTTGCAATAATCTAGACGTGAAACATCATACGAATTGACTAGTAATTTAGTTGCCTCTGTTGTCAAGTTTCTCCGTACTGCTTTAATTTGCCTTAATTGAAAGAACCCCGTGCTTACAGTTCTGTTCACTTGAGTTTTAAGGGAAAAATCAGCGTCCAGATTGACGCCTAGTAGTTTTATGCATGTCTTTGGTGTGATGTCACTTCCTGAAATGGTTATTGGGGAGTTATCAATGATACACTGGCGTCTACTTGTGGCTGTCCAGAGAAACTCAGTCTTTGCAGGATTCAGTTTCAATCTATTTGAGGTCATCCAGCGAGTGATTGCTTCTAGACACTCGGTTATTCGAGTTTTAAGACTGTCTATTTCCTCTGGTAGGCAGTAGAAGTAGACTTGCTGGTCATCAGCGTAGCAGTGAGATAGAAGACCAAATGATTCGATAATTTTAGCGACATCATTTGTGAAGAGGATGAAGAGAAGTGGGCCCAGAACAGACCCCTGGGGAACTCCAGATGAAAGGGTTGCATATTTTGATTGGTTTTTTCCCACTTTTACGGCTTGTACGCGGTTGACCAAGTAAGATATCAGCCAGTCCTTTACACCGCAGTTTAAACCAAAGGATTCTTCTAATCGTTTTATAAGGAAATCATGGTCAATCGTGTCAAAAGCGGCACTCATGTCTAAGACTGAAAGGAGTGCCAGTTTACCCGACTCAATAGCAAGCGTTATATCCGACAAAACACGTAGTAATCCAGTTTCCGTTGAGTGAAACCTTCTATATGCGGATTGGTATTTATGACTTATATCTTCAAAAGTACGTCCTTCAACTAAAAACGGAAACGTTCTTGGGTGGGGGATAGCGGGCTACCACACTATAAAACTCACTTGATCGTACCGGGACTCGTTTCTGAGTTTTAGCGGCACGCACATTGTAGTACACTTTATTTTTATTATAATTTCTTAAACATTTTTTCGCAGTTTTTTTTTTCTGTAACGTCCATAGACATCAGAATGAATAGACCAGAAGATACAGATGAGGGGTAAAACCAAACTATGGGGGGCGAAGAGAGAAAAGATACTGTGATTCGTTAAAAAATCAATCTGACAGTATATAGGCATCTCGCATTATAATATCACCATTTAGTTCTTAAAAGCAAAATCTGCTTTGAATGAATAGACCTTTTTACATGGGAGCGCGAATTGCTTGCCACGTTAATAACATATTTGCTAAGGCCAAATGCTTGCCCCGAAAACATTCGCCCCAATTCACATAGCAATATTTTGTTGCCGTGTTTAGTTAAGACACTTTTACAAATGTTTCATAATTTACTTACCCCTGTAACCAGCGACGAGGACACTGGAGAACCGCCCACATTCGCTATGTCCATATAATATGTACCTATAATGTATAGCGCAAGCTGCTGTTTTTGGCGTGTTATTTCGTAAAACGTATGGACGTTAGTTCCTCGCTGGTCACTACAAGAATGATGACGTCACATATTTTAGATTCAAGCGTGGCTCTCTCCCCTCCCCATGGAGCGAGCTGGCGCCAAGGCGGAGCTATAGCCGGTTCCATGGTGAGGGGGAAATATTACGTTTTTATCACTTAGGGCAGGTCCAGATATATTCATATGTCCGTGGTAACGTCCTTTCTCAGTTCAGTCTTTATCTATATTTTCCGTTATGTATATTTTTAATTCACCCTTTTGTTTATCGCGAAACCAACAGCTGTTCTTCGAGTTCCACCTTGCGGACATAAACGTCGCGGGTTACCGGTTCTGTTCCGTTCCGGTCATGTCCTCGGTCCTCGCTCCGTTTATGTACTGTCGACCAAAGAAGGAGGGCCTCTGTGAGAATTAGAAAAAGAGGGTTAAGTTTTATTAATGTGCCAACCGAATCAAGATAAGGGATTTAAAACGATGGGTGTAAGATTGCTATTTTTTTAAATACCACATGAGTTTCTCTGCCCGAACCAGTAGGACTAAACCATGCCGAATCTGGACGTTTATGGCCAAAGGAAACGAGAAAGGTAAATGAGTAATAAAAATTATTATCGAATACCAAGATTTTACAGAGTACCAAGATTATACAATAGATAATTTTATTAAACTAAGGTAAAGTTATTAATATTTCGATACCTGTTAATATTTTGATACCTATTATTATTTTAGTTGTCAAAAAAGGGCGGCTGTTAAAAATTTCTAAATTAAAGGTTCCTAGGAAATGAGGAATGATTAGGAAATTAAATCTCTCCAACGAAAGTAGTTTGGGAAAGTCCCACTGCGGTGCATGGCGATGGGTCGAGAGAATCCGGGTGGAGAGGTCTAGGTTAGATCTCCCCCGCTTTTTACATTAGCTTAATTATTATCGGAATTAGGAAAATCTTAGGGGATGCTGTGTGAGGTGTCTTTTTAAGGAAGGGAAGTTCTGGGAAGGAAAAAGGTATAAGGGGTGGGTAGGAATCTGGGGTCATTGTGTCCAGGAGTAACGGACCTATGAATCCATCCCTCCAACTGTGGTGCAAGGCGGTAGGTCGTGAGATTCTAGCTGGAGAGGATAAAACTCCTTCAACCAGTCTCTCCCGATTCTGGCCGCCACGCAGTAGCTGGGCAAACGCATTCGTCACCAAGAACCATACAAACGTTAAATCATGAACCCGAGCACCCCCGTTAAGTCACCAAACGTATCGAACCACTTGGGGTGACCTACGGCAGGGAGTGTTGGTTATGTAATAAACGATTCCCAGGGCGGCACCCATATCCGCCTCCCAAATTGAACACATGTATATTAATTAGCACTATAAAAAATATTATAATACTATTAGGTAAAATTTATTAATGATTTTACGCACCACAAAGCATGGATAGAGAGAAAATCTACCACTTTAGATTTGTATTGCCATCGTTATTCATGTGATATTAAATGAGTCTCTTCATTATTATTATTGCATTTTGACATGAGGCATCAGTCCTTAGCCGACAGTGCCTCAATCTGCCTCGCCATGCTGGAACGATCACAACCTCCCGTGTACCGTTGGTCGCCAATTCGAACTGCCTCCTCCGGCTACCAGGAATGCAGAAGACGAAGGATATAGTCTCGAACCGACAAAATACCCGTCAAAATAGTAATCCGATGTTCCTTTGGCTGCTTCCGGAAGAACTCATTGTCCAAAGAAGCTTGACAGTCCGAGTTTTCACCTTGACAGTCCGAGTTTCACCTTGAAAGTCCGAGTTTCACCTTGTAATCATTTTGATCCATGTCCGATTGTTGTTGATTAAAATTAGATGAAACGTGTAACTTTAATGATTTTTTGGAAAATAAACATTTCATGGTCTTGGTGTAACGAATAGGAACTCGAATGTTTAGGAACCTGGTTCTTCAATTTGCCGATTACAACAGAAAAACCTGCTCATGTTTGACGGCGTCCGTGGTCGAGGGGTGAGGCTCTCGACTAGCAATTCGGAGGTCGCGGGGTCGAATCCCGGCGTGCGCAAGTAAATTTTATATGTTTAATTTTTGATATTTTACTTTTCAAGTTATCCATTAAAAGTAATGTTTTACGGCACAATTCAGAGTGGAAGATACTCGTAAGACGGCGGCTGACCACATAAATGGCTTTAGCTGTGTTTGGTAGCAGGTACTTCCCCACCTTCCTCTTCATCATCTCCATCCCTTCCTCACTACCAACAGCCTTACAACATTCTCCAATTTGGGGGATTCCATAGTTTCACTGGCTCCAGATTGAAAGCAGTTAGGACTCTGGTTGCGGTATTTACTTTAAAAAAATCAGAGTGTGCAATTCACACGCGGTAGAAGTGAAACCTTCAGAAAACTAAAGTAGACAAGAATTGGGAGGAGAAAGGAGGAGGAAGCACCGCACAAAGAGGAGACCGATTATACTATCTCATTCTCTCGCAGGCTAAACTTATGGATGTATGTGTTTGCCCCTTTTTAGTGTTTGCTATTTTTCGTTCCACCGAGTTTCACATCACAACGGGGCTACAGGTGTTTTTTACTTTAAAAATCAGAGTGTGCAATTCACACGCGGTTGAAGTGAAACCTTCAAAAAGCTAAAGTAGACAAGAGTGATAAGGCTACGAAACACCGCACAAAAAGGAGACTGATAGGCTACGAAGCACCGCACAAAGAGGAGACCTATTAGTCTATCTCATTTTCTCGCAGGCTAAATCCTATAAATGTATGTGTTTGTCTCTTTTTAGTGGCTATTTTTCGTTTCATCGAGTTTCAAATTACAACGGTGCTAAAGAAGTTTTCACTTCGAAATTTATTTCTATTAACAATTTTTCATCACTAGGACCTTCCTTTTATACTTATTTGTGTAATAAGGTACCGCTGTGTTATTAATTTAAAACTTAAATGATACAATATGATAATTATTATAAACTAACTTTAGCCGTTTTCATTAGCGTTTTCCGTTGTACAGTAAGAACCTGTTGTATTGTATGTCAATGCTCCCTCACGTAGATATTAAATTTCTGCGAGTGTTGTGTTACACGTCCCTGTAATTAAATGCTCGAAAGGGTGACAATGTCCTTTTTAGGCTCATTTGTTTGGCTTCGCAATTTGGTTCGTGGCGGCTACATACGGATGCCAATTTTCGTCATGTATGCCATTGTTTCAGAATTTCAACCGTGCCCATTTTCAATTATCTCTTCTTGGTTCAATCACTCGAAGTAATACTTTTCACCGTTCTTGAAGAAATTGATTTTTTTTATTCATAATATTGGCCGCCATTACGTCATTGAAAAAGGCTCCGCATTTTGTAGTCCTTTTGTATTTTAATCATTTAATATTATTAAATTTTAAACTGTTTAATTTATATAGATTATCTCTAAGTATTTAAATTTTAAAATTTAGTAAGATAATCATATTAAAAAAATGTGCTAAAAATTATGTTTATGTTTTTTAAAGATAGGTGTACAATATATGCATGCATATATCAAACTAAGCAACCAACATAACAGAAATAGAGGGCACGTCCATTTTTTTTACATTACGTTACATTTTTTTTTTTTACATTACATTTACGCACAGGAGGCCCCGAGGGAAAAAAATTCCCTCGGCGTCTTTCAGGATGCGGTGTGGAGGATTTTGAGGAGATGGAGGAGAGAAAGTACTAAGAAGGAAAAATATATGAGAGGTGGGTAGAAACCTCGGGGTCAGTGTATCCAGGAGTGACGGACGTATGAATCCATGAACCCGGGCACCCCTGCTAAGACCCCTCCCAAACGTAGTAAAACACTTGGGTTGACCTATGGCAGGGGTGTTGGTTATCCAATAAATGGTTCCTGGGGCGGCGGTACCCCTCTCCCAAGCAGCGGTCGTCACACTTTTCTGGTCAAGAGCCACATAGGACAATGCGAGGTATCACTGCGGGCCGCAGGCTTATGATTTCGGGGGGGGGGGGGGGGGGGGGGGCGGTGTGATGTATCTTTTTGTTGAGCAAGTTAAAAAAGCAATTCTTTTCTATTTAAATACCGGGCTGCTAACTCCTTCCTTCTTGTATTGCTGATGTATTGTCAATTCTTAATAATAATACACTTAAAATTGTAATATTGTATTTTTAAAAAATTATGTGAACTGTAATGGAATCTTTTAGTTCAATTTTCATCCACACCGAAGCACTGAAGTGTGTGAATTATCATTAACCAACATTAAAGTTTTCTTTGCTTTATTAGTACGTGATAAGCGTGTTTTTTTGGTCTTTTTAGCCCTGACGCCCTCACTGTGCCATCCCAACGCCGTCTAATTTTCTTTGGGTCTCCTACTGCCCCCTTGAAAGTCTCAGATGCCCACTAGGGGGCGTTATCGCCCACGTTGAGAACCTATGACTTACACTATGCGCTCGTTCAAAATCGACTTAGGATGTGTTCAAAAACCAGCTGGGCGTTTTAAAATCAAATTTCAATAATTTAAAATCATACGTACACAAAATATTTTAAAAAAATATACATAATTAAAAAGGAAAAGGCAGATATTTGTGCAATAATAATAACAATAATTGTGCACAAATATCTGTCGCGGGCCGCACTTTGACGACCACGGGTCTATAGTATCTACCTACATAAATTCATAATGCTGTGACGCCCCCCCAATACCTTACTTAACGTATTATGTTTTCTATTTTGAATACTGGCATTTCGTGGTGAAATTTAATTATGATTATTTATTAAAACAATTTAAAAACTTTTATTCACTCGTTTTTATTTAATCAGGGTGGCCACAGACCTGGAAATCCTGGAAAACCTGGAATTATCAGGGAATTTTACCGAACCTGGAATTATCAGGGAAATGTCAGGGAATTTCAAAAAAAATTAATAATATCAGGGAATTCCAAAAATAAAACTAAATTCGTTATTTTGCGATTTGTGAAACCCCAAAGTTGTGTTTTATTATTTTATCGAAGGAAGCAAATACTTTGTGGTGTGACATTATACATTAAATGAAAAAACACCACTTTTTATTCGAATTAATAATTAACAGCCAACTAGATGAAGCTTGAGCTAAATAAGCCCCGGTGAAGCTTGAGCTAAGCGAAACCTGCTTGGCTGTTAAATATTAATTTGAATAAAAAGTGGTGATTTACAAAGTGTGTTTTATTACTTTTACTTGCGACGTGTGGTACTGTGTAACAAAAGATATTCCGACAAAGACTAACTAGATAGGTAGGTATTTTTTTATTATTATTTTCGTAAATGCCCGTGTGATATTTTTTTAGTATATCATCTAATGTTAATGTTTTTTGTTTATTTGTCTATTTTTGTCTGGTCTTTTCATTTCTTCACAAATTGTCTTCAGGCGAAATATCATAAATTTGTAACTAGTGTATTTTGTTTTTTAATAGATTATTGTGATGCAAAGAAATAATAAATGCTATAGATGACGGAATTCCCTTTATTATTTATTTAACGAACGATATCCCCTTATATCAAATTAAACATATCAGGGAAAAATGTAGAAACCGGCCTGGAAAACCTGGAATTATCAGGGAATTTTGAAATCGGTTTTTTGTGGCCACCCTGTTTATGACCGTTGTTACATCGATTATAAAAAAAATACATACGATCATAATTTAAAAACTCGATAAATTTTCAATAAATCATTACTTATTCCATTACTAGCCTATTATTATGGCGCTCTTAATTATAGCATTATTTCATACTAGCTGACTCGGCCACGCGTTGCTGTGGCTACCGAAACACAACGACATCTACTAGATGGTTACCCACGATGGTTACAACCTTTATAACCACCGCCATCTGTTAATTTGCATACGCATCAAATCCACACCGCCCGCTTGCCAACACGCTCGTCCACCACATATACAGACATTCTAATTTAATTATATGCCTTCCTCATGAATCACTCTACCTTTTGGTGAAAACCGCATGAAAATCCGTTCAGTACTTTTTGAGTTTATCGCGAACAGACAGACGCGGCGGAGGATTTTAATTTTAGAGATTTAAAAAAGATTAATCAATGTTCAAAATTAAATTTTTGTGGTCCAATAAATGTTTTAAAAAAAATAAGAAAATATTATTAATTTACTAAGGGGTGGCTCGGCGCCGGGACAAGATGGAATAGCGGTAGAACCTTAGACAACTTAAATCAGTTCGTAGGAACCTTTCTACAGAAGCAACTAAGCTTCTTGTGAACTCGTATGTAGTATCACGTCTTGATTACTGCAATGGCATCTATGCAAGTCTTCCTAAATGTCAAACTGACAAACTACAATCAGTTTTCAACGCCGCAGCACGACTTATCACTGGGGTACCCAAATTTTCGCACATTTCGGAACACCTCCGAAATCTTCACTGGCTGAAGTGTCCTGAAAGAATCCAATACAAGTTATGCTGGATGGTGTTTAAATCTATCAATGAAATGGCTCCTCCCTATATCTCTGAACTATGCATTCCGGAAAATATTGGTCTAAGGCAGTCAACTCTTAGATCAGCGACATCTTCTGCAATTGGAAGGTTGAAAGAACCTAAGCGAAATCCGAACACTAAGTTTGGTGATCGTGCATTCGCAGTATCCGGCCCTGAAGCTTGGAATAAACTTCCTATGGAATTGAGATGCATAACCAACTCAGCGGAATTTAGATCCAAACTGAAAACTCACTTTTTCCGACACTCCTTTCCATAAATTCATCATTCTATTTAAACTCTGCAATTTTTAATAGTTTTTTTTTTCTCTCTTTTCTCTTGTTTATAGTTAACTCAATCTGTTTAATGTAATTTGTTAATTGTGATACCTCAATCTGTTTACTGTTGAGGGATGAATCACCTTAATGCAGTAAAGATCGAATATTAAATTTATTAATTTATTTAAAATATCTATACCTTCCCGTAAATCCAGTTAACCTTCATTATACTTTTTGCACCCGTGTTCTCGAATTGTAATATTATGTAAAAACTTCCTACTTCTTCTGGCGCTAATCTTAATTGTAAATATGTGTGTTAATAAGTCACCAGTTTTAGGTTAGAATCTAAATGTCTTAGTCATAAGTCACTAGCTATAAGTCTTAGATGTAAGTCACTAGTTATAAATGTAAATCTTAGTTGTAAGCCAGTAATATAAGTAGCTATAGGTCTTAGATGTAAGTCACTAGTTGTAATTGTAAATCTTGTGCCAGTAATATTAATTATTTTATATATTTATTTGTACAGCGCCCTTGAGGTGATTTTCTACGAAAACGGCGCTATATAAATTAGCGAATTATTATTATTATTATTATTAGAAACCATAAAAAAACTATACAGTAGAGATATAAAAAAAAAATACCTTTCACGCATATCATCACTTAAAACCTCTTTTGTTTCCTGTAATTATTCCGATTTTTAAATCGGGTAACCCAGAGGAAATAACTAACTGCAGACTAATTAAAATCTTTAACAAATTTGCGATATTTCTCAAAAAGAGACTAGGTACTCCTATTTCTACAAAACAAAAATCTGCATTCTAACTAATATGCTCTTAGAAGTTTTTATTTTATTTTTTTATGTTAACACCTCACAAGAGTCTTAGCTGCTCCCGTCTGGAGCCAGTGAAACTATGGCATCCCCAATTGGGGTATGTTGTGAGGCTGAATGTAGTGGGGAGGGAAAGGAGATTTTTTTTTACATGAGCTCCACACAGGAGACCCGGAGAAAAATAATTTCCCTCTGGACCTGTGTCATTTTTGGGGATGCTTTGTGGAGGGTGTTTTAAGGAAAGGAAGGAGAGGAGAGTTCCGGGAAGGAAAAGGGTTTAAGGGGTGGGAAGGAATCTGGGGTTCAGTGTATCTAGACAAACCTCCCCCATGAACCCGGGCACCCCTGCTAAATCACCAAACGTAGCTAACCACTTGGGGTGACGTATGGCAGAGGTGTTGGTTATCCAATAAAGGTTCCCGGGGCGGCGTTACCCATTCCCGCCTCCCAAATTGATGGAGATGGGGTAAAGGAAGGTAGGAAAATACCGTGCTATTCAGATGTGGTCATCAAACACGGCTAAAGCCATTTTTAAGCAACGTTTCAATCCTGAATGGGTGGTCTTACACCAGAGCGATACTAAGAGTATCTTCCACTGTGAATAAGAAATAACACAAATTAATCAAATAAAATTTGTTTGCCCACGCCGGGATTCGATCCGCGATCTTCGGATTGCGAGTCAAGTGCCTTACCCCTTGACCACGCACCGGCGTGTGAGAAAAAAAATGATAGATGTAGTTATCTTTCATCTTTAAAAAAAAATATTATAGTTAAGCTCAGTTGAAGTGAAATGACACAAAACTGCGCTATACAAATATAAAGTTATTATTATTATCCATATGCAAACGTTTGTCGGTTTCATTCAAGTGGATTGCCAACTCATAGGTCTTCCATCAAAATACCCAGTATTCGCTGCAGTCGGCCGCTCAATATTTATATCTTCCGTCACGAGGAAGCTTGCAGTTTGATGTTCCTCTATACTGCTTGCGTAATATTATATATAGTGGTGATGGTTCCTGTTGCAGCTATTGGCGTCGCCCGTTCTCAGTGCAGCGACCTGATATTAGGTTAAGAGCCCATTAGGACCGTCGTATCTTTAAACGCGCCTGTTTGTGTCCCCGATTAGACGATGGGTGGAGCTCTATGTTCGTATCGGATGCACTCACTAATTCAATCAAAAACGTGCTCTCACGACCCGTGCGGCGTTTGGTTGTGGTGGTCCTTCGAGAGAATATGCGAATATCTAATCGGGCTCGATTAATTAAATAAATGCATAATGTTTTTATGCTTTTATTTGCAGAAAAGATATACCGAAATAAGTGTGTCTGGGTAAGTGTGTAGGAAGTAAGCTCAACTTTTTTACACTTTGGTGAAATTGGTCAAAACATCTTTAAGTATCGACGTTCTTGGACAGATTTACTACATTGGCCTTTCTGGGGCATGGGAGTTAAACGTTAAGGTTAAACGTTAGGTCTAACCTTAATTATTTTTTAAAGAAAGACAAACATTCCCGGGTTACGAATAATCCGACAATATTTAAAAAATGTCCTACTACCACCACAGTAAGCCGAAGTGAGTCGTGATGGAGCACCTAGCTAGCCGAGGAAACGAGCACGGAAGGCCTGGGTGGGACCCAAAAGCGATGACTGACCACTGGTCAATGGTTGAGTGGGCAGATAAGTACCGATGTAAGTTCTTCAATTCAACAGCCATATAGCTCCTCCACATCATGATAACCTGATCATTGGCGTGTGTTCATCAGCCACGAAATTTGCCTTCTTTCATTCTGTGTATTGTTATAAATTTTGTGTGTTGTTATAATACATTGTGTGTTGGTTCGAAATCGAATTTATTATTAAAATAATGCTAAGAAAAGTCGAGAAGATCCCAAAAGAAACAAGAAGAGGCAAGAATAGACAAGGGAAGTCAAGAAGAGCCAAGAAGGGGCAGGAAGAAGGAAGACATAAAGAAAGGAAAAAAAAATAACGTTCAATCCATTATTTTATTCCTGCCCATTCCAATATTGGCTAAGTAGGTAGCCATGTATACCGGTCGATTAAACTCCAACCTCTTTCCTACCCCCAGAGCACGTATTCCAGGTTCTAATAAATCTGTCTCACCGGGACAAAAGTGCTCCTGTATCGTATATCGTATCGTAAAATAATTTTCCTGTAAAATATATAAATTATTATTATAAGGAGGTACTTTTTACATAAGAAATATATCAATTTATTGCTTTATTAAACGTCTTCAAAAATGAGGAGGTTCTCAATTCGACGGTATTTTTTTTAATGTTTGTTACCTCAGTACTTTCGACTGGGTGAACCGATATTGATGATTCTTTTTTTATTTGAAAGCTAGTGCTTCCCGTTTCAATTTGGTCCAGTTCTGAAATTCTGACATCTATGAGAAAGCCATATAAGTCTTAAATTTGCATTAAGTATGTGCGCGACAAATGGACAAATAACTCAATATCACGCCAACCGATTTCGATGATTCTTTTTTTTATTGGAAAGGATGTACTTCAAGGTTAGTTTGATGAGAGTTTGGTTAGGTTCTGATTATGGGATCCATGACAAAGAACTCTTCAATTCTTAGGAGCAAATTAAGGATACTCGGCCGAATCTTTTATAGGCTATCCGGATCTTTGAGTCACCTATCGTAACATTGTTATGGTCAAGTAATGTCTGTCTCATATGAGCAGCACGTTTAGTAGGTCTACCCATATTCAGACAAATTAGTTAGTGTACTTCAGATTCACCAAAAATCTAAAAATAAACAAAAATTTTGCAAAACAAAAAACGACTTCAAAAAATGCACTAAAAAGTAAAAAAATAATTTCGTATTCTTCAACAACTTAATAATCAACCTACTTTTTCTACTCATCAATATGTAGGTACGATTGATATTTTTGGAGTCAGTGTCAGCCAAGGTACCCGGCCCGGCGTGTTCACTTGACAGCTCTCCTCCCGTCGCGGCCCCGTTTTCGTCTCGCCTCGTCAAATCGCGCGTGCGACACAAGCACATCTCACCTATAACTATGTATGTAGTTACAAACCTACCTTGTCTGACACCGTCTCCAAAAATAACAATCGTTCCTACACATTGACGAGTAGAAAAAGTAAGTTTATTAAGTTGTAGAAGAATACGAAATCATGTTTTTACTTTTTAGTGCATTTTTTAAGTCGTTTTTTTTGTTTTGTTAAAATTTTTTGTTTATTACAATAAATTTCAATTTAAGTGTCAATTTCACGCTTAAATTCAAAGCAAATCCGACTGCAACGCAACCGATATTAGTATTTCTGATGAAAAAAGTTATACGCTTAGTCATATTACCTGTGAAAATAAAAAAAAAATTCTAAAAGACTATCTTTGTTATTTATTTTTAATTCAATAACTTGCAGCCTTGCCAATGGCCCCTTGCGCCCAGCATTGTTTTGTTCTTGCTCTGATACATTCCGAATCTTCAATCGCTTGCGCCAAGTTCGCTCAGTGTAGGCGTAAACATCTTCACAAATACTTTATTGCCATCTGACTGCCCTATTCAAATCTAAATCATCGCTGTCCTACGAACGTTCCATCTTGAATGAAACGTATTCATCTAAATCTTAACAAACCGACGAATGATCTGTGATTGCATAATGTTGTTAGTGAGTGACTGCTACGTGCAAATTGACACAAACTGATTCTCGCTGGTCGCCGACAAATCTGAATAAATATGCATCGCAATCAACGCGAGTCTGTGACTGCTTTTTCTGAATGATTTTCCTTCTAAGTCTTAATCATAAGACGACGAGTTCAGTGTTCAGCCTCCCGGCTCCATCCATCAAAGCAACTAAGCTAACATCTTTACCAAAGCGTGACCCGGGAGAAGAGGTTAATCGCCTCACATAACATGTACTCGAGGCAGCTAACGCTGACACTCGAATATCTCATCCAAAAATAATATTTCATCTCGACCAAGTTTCTTTGATTAATTTTTAAAATATTGATTCTGTTTAGTGTTGTGATCTCGCGCATATTATTTCCATCGGTTAATTGAGCTTAATAGATGTATACTACACAATGTACAACGTTCAGCAGATAAACAACACTGAACATACCACGTCCAGATTACCTTAAGTCTGGTCTCCTCCGACCGAAAATATGAACATTTGCTTATGCTTTACTATAAATATTGCCAATGGGGGCGTGGCCTTGCACATTTTTGTATGCGTCTGCAGTACGTCCACGCCCCCAATCCCAATGTTTATAGTAATGTTTAAGCTAATGCTCATGTTTTCGGTCGGAAGAGACCCTGATTTACGCTAACAGCAATATTTTATAATTCTACAAAGAGCAATGACGTATTGCATTCACCCTGAATTTATTATAATAATATTCTAAAATATTATATTCTTCCTTTGTACCTTTATTTTCCTACTATTTTATAGCGCCCATAGACATCAGAATGAATAGACCAGAAGATACAGGTGAGGGGTAAAACCAAACTATGGGGGGGCGAAGAGAGGAAAGATACTGTGATTCGTTGAAAAATCAATCTGACAGTATATAGGCATCTCGCATTATAATATCACCATTTAGTTCTTAAAAGCAAAATCTGCTTTGAATGAATAGACCTTTTTACATGGGAGCGCGAATTGCTTGCCACGTTAATAACATATTTGCTAAGGCCAAATGCTTGCCCCAAAAACATTCGCCCCAATTCACAAGCAATATGTACCTATAATGTATAACGCAAGCTAACGTTTTTTTGGCGTGTTATTTCGTAAAACGTATGGACGTTAGTTTCGCGCTGGTCACTACAAGAATGATATTTTCACATATTTTAGATTCAAGCGTGGATCTCTCCCCTCCCCATGGAGCGAGCTGGCGCCAAGGCGGAGCTAAAGCCGGTTCCATGGGGGGGGGGGGGAATATTACGTTTTTATCACTTAGGGCAGGTCCAGATATATTCATATGTCCGTGATAGCGCCCTTCTGGTTTCACAAAAATACGCTATACAAATTATATAATTATTATTATTAATATAGTGCAATGTTATTATTGTATGATTGAGCTGTTTTTTCATATGAGTTGGTCCAAAGCTTTGTCGGATATCGGGTTGGACGGTAGGCAGGTTTTTCCTTTGTACGATTTTCTATGGCTTCCCTTATTAATTCTAAATATAGACCAATGCTGTATACTTCACGTCCCCACAACAATACAAATAGGCCATTGCTGTAAACTTCACTACTCAACCACATAAAAAATAGGCCATTGCTGTAAACTTCACTACTCACACCACATAAAAATAGGCCAATGCTACAAACTTCACGTCCCCACACCACATAAAAATAGGCAATTGCTGCAAACTTCACGTCCCCCACGCCTCATAAAAAATAGGCCATTGCTGTAAACTTCACACACCACATAAAAAAGTATCAATAAAGTCGAGGGGTGAGAAGATGCGAATTTGATTTGTTTCTTTGTTGTATTTATTTGTAATAACTACATTTTTATTCTTAAGCTAGTGCAAATAGAAACAGATCACTTTAATAACAATTACGAAGCATTTGACTTATATTCACATTATTTATGGTTGTATTACAATTTTTTGTATTAGTTTTTTTTTTTAAATCAAACTTCATGTACCCTAAAGAATTCTAATGTTCACGTCCCGTGGTAATTCAATTTATGCGGTTTCTGTTGACTTCGCGGTTTGTGAGCTACGTGTATTTTTTATGGTTCCACGTCGAAGTACAAATCCACGGGTAATTAGCAATTACACGGTCACTGACCCGCGATCTCCCCACAACCACGTACCGGAGTTGAAGAGTGGCGTCTCAAATAATAGGGGTTGGTCAGAGACTCGTTGTTATTAAAAGTGAGTTAACCCCTCAGTCCTCGGGCATATTTTCTGTCAATTGTAAATTTTTCCGCTTCGCAGTAGAATCCAAATAATAAAATATTTCTGAACGTATCCTAAAAATGTTTTAGAAAGGTGATAAAATTCGCTGTCTAATACAATAATTCTAAATAAACATATAATTTTTGAAATATACATTTTATTAATGCAAACATGAAAAACTTTTAAACATGGCTCACTTTAAGTTTTTTCATATTAATATTACTGATAACCAAATCGTCACTTTTTTGTCGTTTCATGTGAAAATAATCTTCTTAATCTTGATATATAAAACAAAGTCGGGTTAGTTACACCATTTATAACTCAAGAATGGCTGGACCGATTTTTATGATCTTTGATTTGTTGGATTTGTCTCTGCTCCGAATAGCAGAAAAGCTATTAAAAAATCGGAAAAACTCATTATAATTATGAAGAAAATTCTTTTCCTCATACAAAATGCTGCAGCAATATTTTGATAAATATAATATCGATTAGTGAGTGAATTCCAAAAACGTTAAATGTCAATGCGCTTATTGTTTTGCTTTTGTTCTATATAATGCTGCCCCTCTTTCTTACACACTAAATGCCAATTAATAGTCGAAAATGAAACAAACGGTGAACGTATGTCTGCACCCCTCCAAAGGAAAAATAAGGTAATTATAATAAATATCCTTCACACGTGTAAAGAAAATGAAAAGCAATTCCCGTAAGGGAGTGGAAAAGTAAGAAAATCACAAAAAATATAAATCCGTACACATCGCCATCTTTGATACTGACAAAAACAAAACACGGACAGTTGTGCATCGATAATTGCTTTATTGTGTAATTTTTAACTTAATAAAAAAACTGAATTTATTTCAGCTAATAAGTTAACACAACAGTTATTGATTCTGAGGTGGTACGAAGTTCGTCGGGTCAGCTAGTAATAAATAATTCCCAAAATTAGACTGAGGGTTAAATTATTCAGAAGACATAATGCAGAAGAGTAAATCGAATACATTTTTTTTTAAAATCAGTCAATATATTTTAAAAGTGTAGACTTGGCTCCAAAAGTTTTTATCCCTTTAGTTCCCGAAAATAATGAAAAAAACTTTTTACAAAAAGGGTTTTTTGGGTTCTGTGTGTGATTTAGATTTGGTTTCTCGCTTGTACCATGAATTTCCAGACACTGTATAATCTTAAAAAAAACCTATTATTTTTCTTCAGACTTCTTCAGAACACGATTCGTCAATTAATATGTACGTCGTGATGTAATTTTATTATTTCTATTTGGCTAGTTCCGTTATCTACGGCATCTAAGCCAGCATCCTCGAGCTAAAGGCTAACTTCAGTGGTACCGAGAACCAAGTTGGTGATCTTCAGAACCGGTTAAGGTAGCATGAGAAGAAAAATTCATCAATCCTTTCCTCGCATCCTGTACAAATCTCGGCGATTAGTTTCGATTAACCGTTCGGGAATTGAGTAGATAACGTATTTTCATTGGTCGCATTCATAGACATCAGAATCAATAGACCAGAACATATAGATGAGGGGTAAAACCAAACTATGAGGGGCGAAGAGAGAGAAATAAAGACTGTTATTCGTTAAAAAATCAATCTGACAGTATATATGTAGGCATCTCGCATTATAATATCACCATTTAGTTCTTAAAAGCAAAATCTGCTTTGAATGAATAGACCTTTTTACATGGGAGCGCGAATTGCTTGCCACGTTAATAACATATTTGCTAAGGCCAAATGCTGGCCCCGAAAAGATTCGCCCCAATTCACATAGCAATATTTTGTTGCCGTGTTTAGTTAAGACACTTTTAGAAATGTTTCATAATTTACTTACCCCTGTAACCAGCGACGAGCACACTGGAGAACCGGCCACATTCGCTATGTCCATATAATATGTGGGTAAAATGTATATCACAAGCTACCGTTTTTGGCGTGTTATTTCGAAAAATGTATGGATGTTACTTCCGCGCTGTTCAGGTAAAGAATGATGACGTCACATATTTTATATTCAAGCGAGCTTCTCTCCCCTCCCCGTGGAGCGAACTGGGTCCAAGGCGGAGGCGGAGGGGAAATGATACGTTTTTATCACTTAGGGCAGGTCCAGATATATTCATATGTCCGTGGTCGCATTATTAGTTTTTTTAGGATATCAACAGTCTTGTGTATTTATTGCATTTTAAACGATTCGAAAAACAAACTCTTCAATAGTTTTTTTTATGATAATCTATGTGTAGACTAATATCATTCACTCTGATGAAACCACCATTCATCAGTAAAAGTTACTTAAAATGACTAAGGCTTTTAAGTGAACAGGTCTGAATAGTACTTTCAAACCTTCCTTTTTTATTTATTGCTGTAATCGATTAACTGTCTTTAGTTAACGTAATTATATTTATTATTATTTTTAATTGTAAAACTAACGTTTTTAAGACAAGATTTTTTATGCATAGCACAAAGGGTAACAATTGTCTTAAAAATCTTGTCTTAAAAACGTTAGTTTTACAATTAAAAATAATAATTAATATTTGACAAGTTTAAGTATTTCCCCAATAAATGAAGACATAATTTGTCTCGACGCCACCTAGCGAGGGACTTAACACTTACAATGTTTCTCTCGCAAAAATAAAGTTGGTTGTTTTCAGGTGGAAAAAATATAATAAGCAATAATTGTTGAATGAAACACTAGCATATATTGATTCATTTGGCGGGTACGAGATAAGCCGCCATAGCTCAGTGGTCAAGAGCAATCGACCGGCAATCGAGAGGACACGGGTTCAAGTCCCGTTGGCGTCATGTATCTTTTCTCGGAAGATTTTTCAATGTGGATGAGTTTTTCAGGCTGATAATTATTGCTTATAATAATTGTAATTATATTTGGTGTGAATTAATTATTATGATTAATTAACAGCTGATTTGCATTTAAATTCAATACGTTACTCAAATATTTTGAAATGTCGGTTTTCACGAAAAGATTTTTTAGTCGTTGGCCTTGAATTCTAGTATTTCCTGTCGATTAACACAATTTAATTCTTTGTTAATCTTGTCCTTCATTGTACTTTTGAAAATATTGTTATTCGACTAAGTAGTTTATTTTTAAAAGTCGATTTGGTATTATTATACAACGTTACTCACTATTTAGATAGCTAATTTAAAACAACAACAAAAACATAGATTACGGAGTATTAAAAATCAACTTTAAAAGCCGCCGCTACCCGAATTTCTACCGATTTCTTACGTATCTCCCTTAAACATTTGAAGTTTTTAAGCTCTTCAAAAATATATGTTGTTTTTGAACATAATATCTATACATTCCACATGCCGAAACGCAAATTATACGAAATTCCCTCGATAGAAAAAATTGTAAAGTATGCTCCGAAAATTATTATGTTCACGTTTGTTTCAGTTATTTTACAAGTTATATGTATGAAAAAATTCACAGTGTTTCTTTAAATGCTGTTTTAGACAGCACCCAAGAGATTTTTGCTCTATTTTAAACGAGTCGTGTTTTATTAAACATTTTCACAATTTTCGCTTCAATTCTATCGTTTTAAATATTAGCGCGCTCTCTCCAACATTCGTAATTACATATCTCTCCATCTTCTTCTCTTTGAGCGGGGATACGGCGCCAAATAGGGGAGGCGTCTACTAATATCTACAGGAATTCCAAAAACTGAAAAAATCGAACTAATATCTATGAGAACAAAAGTGTTGACGAATATCTACAGCTCAAACTGTTGACTAATTAATATCTATGAGAACAAAAGTGTTGACGAATATCTACAGCTTAAACTGCTGACTAATATCTATGACAACCAAAGTGTTGACGAATATCTACAGCACTGGCAGAGGTTCGATTTGAATTATGTACAGCATATTGGAATAACGTAATATTGCGTATGCAGTTTAAAAAACTTAACTTATGTAAGTATGTATGTAAAAATCCCTAATATCGGACTATTGGACACATTTAGCTGATTAGTCCAACCTACGCTCTGCAGATATTAGTTCAACCTACGCTCTGTAGATATTAGTCAACACTGGGACCGTCATAGATATTCGTCCGACCTTAGCTCTGTAGATATTAGTCAACACTCTGAAGTTCGTAGATATTAGTTCAACATATGAGCTGCAGATATTCGTCCGACATACAAGCTGTATATATTAGTATCTGGAGTCCAAATAGTCAGTCCAAACGATCGGATTCCCAACCTGGCGTTACGGTTTCAATCTTTAGAATTCTCATAACACTTGACACTCTTAAAGGCCCACAATAAAATGTTGTATAGCGCAGTCTCATCTTCAGATCTAAATATTCTTCTATTTGTAATTATTTCATTCAAAGATCTTCAATTTGCTCTTAACCTTGACTTTATTTCTTCAGTTCATCCATTAATCATTCGCCTTGTACCTGATTTGGTCCATTCACCATTTGGAAGATCAATAATTATGATCCTCGTGTTTTCTGCCACTCATCCTGTCCTCTGCCTCGGGTGGTCTTGCTTTCATCAATTGGGAATATTTGTGTGACAGCATATTGGAGAAGACGTCATTAGGCCATGCATAATATTATTGTAAGGTTTATAATATATTTCTTGAGTTCGATGGCCATCAGTGTCAGATGATGTCTGGCACTTGGTTATTGGTATTGATTGAAATAAATTTCACTAGATGTGTATTCGGAGAGAGGTAGGAAATATTATATGGCGGTTTCTTCGGATTTACCAACTGAATCCTCTGTTGGTTATTTATTAATTAAATTAATGTAAAATTAGTCGAGCAGCGAAACGCTGTAGTTAGGCGAGGAAAATTGGACAACGTCAAACTTATTAAGTATGGCACCCTTTTTGATTGGCGAAAACTAGCTCCTGTCGGTCTTAAGTCACATTTTCACGAAATATGCTTAGATATTTGTAATAGAAATATACTAGGCCCTAGATCACCCCCATGATCCCTAGTTGGCTTCCATTATTCCTAAATTAGCTACAGGTTACTGTGTGTTTATACTGTTTTACTAAATTTCAAACTCCTTCCCATCAGAGCTCGTGGTCCGATTCCTAACAACTCAATGCCCTTGGTGTCGGTACCAGGGCAGGAGTGCTCCTGACTGGGGAGGTGCATTCACATCAAATCGCATATTCCATAAAATCATAATGTGCGTCCGAAGACTTTTTATTCTCGGTTTCCATTTTTTTTAGCTTCACGCAGGAGAGGCCCTGGCGAAAATAATTCCCCTCAGGATATATTTCTTCTTAGGTTATTTTGAGGAAAGGAACGAGATTTAATTCTGGGTAGGAAAAAGGCATGTGGTAATGAATCTGGGGGTCACTAGATGGACGTACGAATCGATTCCTCCCACTACAGTGCAAGGCGATTTTCCGAGAGAGTCTTGCTGGAAAGGTCAAAAGGTCTCCCTCAACCAGTCTATCTCGATCTTGTCTGCCACGCAGCTGGTGGACAGATGTATCCAGCGCCAAAACTCGGACAAACATCACCCCATGAAACAGGGCACCTCTGCTAAGCCACCAAACGCAGCACATCACTTGGCGGGACCTATGGCAGAGGTGTTGGGTTATCCAATAAATGGTTCTTAAAATTAAAATTCCCCCTCGCAAAAAAATTCTCACCTTTATCATAAAAAATAACCTATCGACTGTTGTGATTCCTCAAATAATTATAATTAATATATGTGTTACCTCCGATCGATAAACGGATGCTAACACGGTATTGCATTAATTATAAACAAACTGGTTGATATTAGGTCATTATCTGTGCAGCAAATGCCAATCTTGTCTATTCTGCCCCGTCATCTTAAAATGGTTTATATTATTCTATTGAACACGGTATACACTACGCATTATTACTTCATACAAAGTACGAATATAATAGCTATTGAGGTCTTGACCATACGCTCGTATTATGTATGTGATATTTATATTATTAAACCTAATGTCATCAATAGACCAAACTTGTTTTCGAATACCATTACAATCTACTTTGCACTATTGCGTACTTAGTTAGATTCGATTCTTATCTTTAATAGATTGTGTTTTTTAATTATAACTGTATCTGGGATTAGATCTGAAGTTATAATAGAGGTATTATATTGTATCCTTTTGTTGTTTACAATCAATCGTACGAAAATTCTTGATTTTAACAATTTGACGCCGTTGAGTGAAGTGCCCCTTAGACATGTTTTTTTTAAATTCTGTTAAAAATATCTCAAAAAAAAATCTCAAAATAAAATTAATATAATATGAATAAATAAAATCCACGAATTTTTTTGTTGGTGTAAAATATTAAATAATTATATAATTAATTATTTATAGATTATTATTTAATTATAAATTATTCATCAACTAAATATTACTAATTAGAAAAATAATTAATTATAAATTAATTAATTAATTTTATAGATTAATTAATTTCAAATTAATTACTTACTTGCATAATGATTAATAAGAAATTAATAAGTTATAAATTAATTAACAAGAAATTAATTATAAATTAATTAATATGAAATTAATTAAGTCATTATAAACTACTAATTAAGAAATTAATTAGTTATAACATAGAGCGCATACAAAATAAATTTATTAAGGATCTCGGTTATAAATACAACAATAATTACATCTGCATTCTCCAATCCCTGAAATCCAGGCGAACGGTAGCTGACATGACATTTCTCCATAAAATTATACATAACGAAATAGACTGCCCAGAACTTCTATCCCAAATAAATTTTAACATCCCATCTAAAAGAACTCGCCACACCAACCTTTTTTACACAAACAGTAATAATACGAACGCTGCAGCCAACTCCCCCATTTCCCGCATCTTTCAACTCTATTCAAATAACCACAAATTCAAAGTTTTACAAATAAACATAATCTATCAAAAAAACGCATTACTTCAAATCCATAAAGACAAACTCACAATAAAGTCATTTAGCACCAGGCCGAGAACAACAGGACAAATAATAATCCCTAAACTTAATACTACAACGGCCCAACACCATTACACATACTCAGCCATAAAATGCTTTAACGAACTCCCTAAAGATATTCAATCCGAAAAAAATTATAAAATTTTTAAAAAAAAAATTAAAATACATTTCACCACTAAGTAATTTCATGTTTGTGTTATATTACGCCCACTTATATTTTCAATGTGTACACAGGTTTTATATTTTATAATTTAAAAAAAAACTTTCTTCCTAAAATAGTGCACAGGTATATAATTTTACATACATGTTGTTTTTATTTTATTTTTTCATAAATACGCTCATGGTAGCATCAATTAAACGTATATTAAAATATCAATTGTGTTAGTACTCCCTCCCTAAACACGAGAAATTCTCAATTAGAGAGGTATTATTACCACCATTAAAAAATATTTGCATTACATGTACAATTTGGGAGGCGGGAATGGGTACCGCCGCCCCGGGAACCTTTATTGGATAACCAACACCTCTGCCATAGGTCACCCCAAGTGGTTCGCTACGTTTGGTGATTTAGCAGGGGTGCCCGGGTTCATGGGGTGAGGTTTGTCTAGGTCTTGGAAGCGGATGACCAGGACACACTGAACCCCAGATTCCTACCCACCCCTTAAACCTTCTTCCTTCCCAGCACTCTCCCCTCCTTACCTTCCTTTAAAAAAACCCTCCACACAGCATCCCCAAAGATGACATAGGCCCTGAGGGAAATTATTTTCCTCAGGGCCTCCTGTGTAGAGCTCATGTAAAAAAAAAATAATAATAATTGTACTTATACCTAACTTTGTAAAATTGTAAAAATGGAATAAATAAATAAATAATAAAAAAAAAAAATAAATAAAAAAAATATATTTTTTGAATCCCTCCCTCTATTTAAGAAAACATTTTTAGCACACTGAACTCGCACACATAACACACACATCCACACATACACACACACCCTCTTACGCACATACAAATACTCTCCCACACCCCTCTCCTTCAATAAGTTACTAACTTAATTTAGGTATAATGTATTATTTATCACACAAAAATATAAGTATATAACAGCGACATGTCATTGGTACCAATTATTGTATTAATTCTATAACTTTGTAAATATTCCCCATTATCTAATAATGTACTCTTTGTTTCTGCAAAAAAAAAAAAAATTAATTAATTAGAAATTTACATTTCCTGTTTTCTTGCAATAGACTTTTTATCATTAATTTTTTTAGCTTATTATTTTGCTCTAAATGAACTTTTGTGTTAATGCCCTTTGTCATTTTGTTTACAATTTTTATTTTCCTGACAGGTGTTTTTGAAGTTTTTTTCACTTTTTATAACGCCTTTCTAAGTTGTATTGATTAGCTGTAATTGACCTTACGGGAACAATTAACTTGTGTGCCTTTGATATTAACATAACGTAACGAATAACGAGTAACGAACACCGTTCACTTCAACTTGTAGAAATGCGATACTAGTATTAAAATTTCATATTGTGGCTAGCGCAATGGTGATTGCTTTACAAATAATCGGGTTTTATTACCCGCTAGGGCTAGGGCAGTGATTGGCAAAGTACGGCCCGCGGGCCAGCTCCGGCCCGCAAAAGTATTTAATCCGGCCCGCCGACGATCTTTTAAAATTGAAAGTAGGTATACCTATTATATACTATTAATTTCGAAGGATCGTCGGCGTCAAAATACAATTATCGCGGGCTATAATCTCTCTCTGGTTTCAATCCTGGGATTGGTTTGCAGCAATTTCATCTATTCGTTTCTTCCACTCTTCCCTGTCTTGTGCGGCTCTTTTGAAGTCTGCATATGATAAGCAGCGCACGTCCACCAGCAGGTCCTCCAGGTACTCTCGGCGTGGGCGTCCCCTAGCGTTTGTCCCCTCGGTTGGTTTGTCCCCTCGGGCTATAATAGCCAGCTGTATAAAGTAAATTATTTGAATTTGAAAAAGAAGCCATTTTTAGACTAGCCACGTAGTTCACGTGTTGCGTTGCGATGCGAATTTGAAACTAGGTTTCAAGATTTTAAGAATATTCAGTCATCGCTTGATGTTTTTTCAATGCCGTTTAATGTGGACCCAGAGAATGTCCCCGCGTAATTGCAGTTAGAAATTGTTGAAATGCAGTGCAGCCCCCGTTTAAAACATTTTTTATAGAACACTGCCGAAAACTGAACATCCAAAGACAATTTATCTCGCCCAGAAAATAATAGCATTTTTTGAGTCGTCGTATGTCGGCGAACAGACTTTTTGACCATGAAATTGCTTAAAAACTCTGTCAGCAATCGGTTGTTACTTTGTCGCAGCTCAAACCTGCATTTGAAGACATTATGGCCAATCAAAAACAATTTCATATGTCTCACACACGTTAAATATAAGATACAGATTACCGTATCTTATATTAGCGTTTGTTTGTAAAGTTTTATAATGAAAAAATAGATTTTAAAACAAAATGCATTTTGGCTATACTCCTGGCCCTCCTCTGAATTTTTTTTTAACTTTCTGGCCCCCTATGAAGAAAGTTTGCCCACCACTGGGCTAGGGTATACCTAAACCCAACATTCAAAATGCTGTACCATTGTGTGTACAAAAATCGGTTTATAAATAATATTATGTTCTATTGTTTCATTGATCTGCAATCCAGATTGAACAATTTATTGAATTCTTTGGATTATACAAAACAATTGTGAAGAATTTTTTAAATCATGTACGTAAATTATTATGTATGTATTAGGTTTTCAAATCAAGACCCTTTCTCTCGAGAGATAAAAGAGCTTAAATTGGTCAAATTTGTTACTTCATGAAGCCATTCTTCTAAAAACAGTTACCATTACGATTGAAATCTGTAGGTCACCTACTGAAAATTATCTTCTTTTAAAAATAAAAATTCTCAGATTTCCATCCCGAGAAAGAAGAGTTTTTTTTTAACATTAGATCCACATAGGAGGCCCTGAGAAAAATGATTCCCCTCAGGGCCTATGTTATCTTAGCGGATTCCTTTTTGAGGAAAGGAAGGGGAGGAAGTTCTGGGAAGGAAGGAGGCATGAGGGATACATATATTTAAGTATGTCTGTGTTCTTTGTTGATTGACAAAATATTGGAAAAAGTAAATGTAATAAACAACACTACAATTTGTTTAACACTAGCTCTTGATATTTGGGAACCTTTTACGGTTTAGCCTGGCCACACACATCAGATTGTCTGATCAGACAAAAATCGATTCGAAACCCGATTGGTTATAATACCGGGGCCAGCCCATTGTCGAACCTGATTGGACGGCCGGCGCGGCGGTAATGAAAATAGGCCATGTCTTTCCGAATTTTGTCTGATCAGACAATCGGATGGAAAAATCTGATGTTTGCGGTGTGCCTATGAAGGAAAGTAAAATTCCAACTTTAATGATAGTGCTGCTTCCTCTACAGACCATCGATTTTAGGATAAAACAAAATTATTGGGGCGTAAACCACAATACTTTTAGGTTCCAAGTGAACCACGACCGTATTTTTCAATGGTTGTTACCACGGAGTTGGGATACCATGGAGGTCGCCACGAATCAAAAACTCAACACGAAGCAAACGTAAACACTGACATGGTTCCCATCATGACCTAGGTTCCTTACTTCCCTTTAAAACAACTTCCGCACAGAAGATGCATCTGTTTATCAAGGGGGCTCCTGAAAACCTCAAGGCATTCACTAACCTAGGCGAATGAAATCATTTCTTCATGGCCTCATTTTCTCATTAATTGTTTTTGTGTTTAATTCGTATTTTTTTATATTTAAATTAATTAATTTAATAATTTTGTTGTTTTTATTTTTGTTACAGTTGTTTCGGCTTAATTGCTATCAATAAATATTGTGTATTGATAAGGTACCTATTAAGGGTTCATTCTAAATTATAAAATGTAAAAAAAAAACATTTTGGAGATATTCATCCACTATAGGCCTTTCCAAAATTGCTAAATATTGAAATGCGATTATCTCAGGATTGTGTTTAAGTGACTTAGTGGACTTTGCCAGTAGACCGACGAATATAATCGGAAGCAATCTCATCCGTTCTTGTTACTAAATCCCCGGTGAATGTCTCGGAAGCGGTAACAAAGTGGTTTATTCAGTCGTGATCGTTCGATTATTCCTGCGGGTATTTTCCCGTTGGACGCCTCCGAAGACATCCACGAAGGCGACTGGATCGCATTACCAACCGAAATTAAACACCGATTTTTGAAATAAACTAGTTTTTTTCTGGTTGACTTTTGATAATTGATTTTGATGATTATGTTTTTGGTATAAACTGCCTCGCCCGGTAAACGTACGTATCACATACAAAAAACCAAAACAAATCGTCCGTAAAGTTAAACCTCCCTATATTGCAGCCATGTCCCCTTGCAAATAATTTTTAACAAACGCCAAATTATATCGTTTTTTCTACAACTATGATGAAAGAAAAAGGGGCCTTTTTGGCCCGAAGTTCTGTACGCCAATATATCAAAAGTACATTTTTAGTGTAAGAGTTTGATGTTTTGTGTTCTAGTATTTGACATCTAAATGTCCGTTTTCGGACAACTAACCGTGCGATGTTTCGAATTATTCAAAGGAACTCAGACAGCGTCAACGTCTGCGAATTTGTTCAATAAAGTTAACAATTGTAGATTGTAGTTGTTTTGTTAGTGCTAGAGTTTGATAATAATAATAGGATAATTTGTAGCGCCGTTTTTTTGTTTTTTTTTTTTATTTGTTTTGTATTTTACGAAGATGAACTAGTTTTACACACGTTTTAAATGTCCGTTTCTAAAACATTTATCAATCGATTTTCCAATTAATCGAAGGAAGACCAACTGGCCCACGACTGCAAGTTTGTTAAATAAGAAAACAGTGTTTCAGATATTTATTTATTTATAACATTACATTTGATACATTTGTATGGCAAAAATAACATAATAATAACATTGAAAAATAACTATAAAATGTGTACAAGTGTTATTATGTCTTGTGGGTCGATATTAGTTCCTAGCTAGGCAGATTGCCCGTTCTAAGGAACCAAATGCTGGTGAGAATGCAAAAAAAAAAAGGTTTTTTAACAAAATGTTCATTTTAATTTTTTAAATTAAATATACATTAATAAAGATGCCAGAAAATTTATTCTGTAACAAATAAGAAAAAGAAAAGAATTTTTTTTATTTAAATAATATACGTACTAAATTTTTACTAAATGTGCCGTTAATACTCATTCATTGTAGTAATGAATTTTAACATTTTTATATTCGAAATATTACTAACATTTTGAACCTTATTTTTTTATTGCGTTTAATTTTAATAGTATTCTTCAAATGTAGTGGAGAAAATGTTATTTATTTATTTATTTATTTCAACGCCATAAAATGGCTATTACAATCCGGTGATACATAGTGGTACATAGGAGGATAATTTCAATGATAATATATACATTAAACAAAGTACATATGTATGATAACAACTAGTATTTAGTTATAGGATACAAATATGTTTTACAGCAAGAAAAAAATAGTATGAGCTCGTACAAAATACACGTTTTTATGCAGAATAAACATAAGTAAATTAAGGTGAATTCTTAGAAAAATTCTCAACATCAAGTATAATATACCCACTTTACTTTTATTTGTACATATTGTTTGATTCTAGGAATTGGCTAAAATGGAGTACATAACTTAGTAATGATATTATTGTTACCTTCAGTTGAAATTACTGAAGTTTGAAATGATTACAGGTACTGCTAATTAGTTCTGCTTATCAGGGCTGCCAGTTAGAGAATCAATAATAAATCTTAGGTTTAAAAATAATAATTTTGAAAAAAAGTTATACATTATTAGCTATCAGTGAGCTATCACTTAACTATCTGATAGTAAATATAAATAAAACAAGCAGTTTGGAATCTATATTAGAGTATGATATAGACGCCGTGCAGACGAACACTATTTAACATTAATTATTGTCATTGAGGTATGATATTATAGCCTTCTTATAACTATATTCGGTGCAGTTGAACACATCTACTACTTCTGAGAAAGCATTTCCAATTGCATGCAATCTAGGTATAAGCGAGTATCTAAATGACTCAGTCCTGATATTTTTGTTGCAATTAAAAAGAATTTTGGATCGAGTAGTTCTAGTAGGTATGTGGAAGGTAATTAGGTTTAATAAATCAGGACTGTCTATAATACCATTAACAATTTTAAAAATAAAAGTCAAGTCGGAGATAAGTCTTCTATCTGAAAGTTTGAGTAAGTTTAATTCTTTCATCAAGTGATTGTAATTTATTGATTCTATTGGTAGACCAAGTTTATAGTTAATGAATCTTAAGAATTTATGCTGAATTTATGCTGAATTTATGTTATGTTATATGTGTGTCAGTAAATGACTTTGTATTAAAAACGCATTTCCCATGCACCAAAGGTTAGATCCATTTCATTTGACCTCACATTAATAAAAAAGGAGGTTACTTCTCTTGTTTTAGTAAAAACAATGCACCAGACGCGACACACAATACATACACACGGCGTAATATATGATATGCCGGCGACGAAAGAGCGTGAGATGTGTTACTCTTCAGAAACTGTTTTAGGGAGACTGGGATTGGAACGTTTATATCATTTTCTTATATAAAGTTCCCACTTTTCGTGGTCACAGGAGTAAGCAAATATTTAAAATGCCCAGCCAGTCAAACCAAGTCAATCTAATATGGCATTCTGAACTAAGAGTGATAAAGGACTTGACAGAATTAAGAATCTATTTAAACATATAACTCATGTCTTTAGCAAATCGTAATCCATACGTAGAATAGATATTAAAGTTAAAACCCTTAAGGGCCCGCAACCCGAATTTCTACCGATTTCTTACAATCTCCCTTAAACATTTGAAGTTTGTAAGCTCTTACAAAAATTATTTTTATTTTTGAAGATGATGTCTAGATACTCTAGATGCTGCCCGCGCCGAAATGCAAATTATATGAAATTCCCTCCATAGAAAAAAATCGCAAAGTATGCTCCAAAAATTATAAAAAACAAGTTTGTTTCTATCATCTTATAAATTATATTTGTGAAAAAGTACTTAAGATGCTCCCCGCGAGATTTTTGCTCTATTTTAAACGAGTCGTGTTTTATTAAACATTTTCGCAATTTTCGCATCGATTTTGTCGCTGTAAATGTTAGCGCTCCCGTCTAACATTCGTAATTTCGTATCTCTCCATCTTCTTCTTTTCGAGCCCGGTTGCGGAGAATTAATTCACATTCGTACAATGCCTACCCGCATTCATATTTTTATAATATTTTTGTATATTTGAATCCATCTATTTGAATTTCTATTTTGCTTTCGTGAATGAATGAATGTAAATCTTAGAAGTGGAAATGAACCCACTTTCCGACATCCGATCTAGCTGAAACTCGGTAGATAGAGTTGTTGTCGATGACAATGCATTCTATCAACGCACATACACACGCATTTCTCTTAAATTGGATGAATTGATGGCGCAATTAGGCAGTGCCGTTTGATGCTGTGGCGGAAAATCGAACGTTTTTCTCTTCATAATAAAAATGATTCCATGACAACCCAACAAAGTGACTATTAAACACCCTTTTGAAAAGACAATAAGATTGATGTTTTAAAAATAGCCCATGACCTAAGGGAACGTACCCATACTACGTGACACGTTTAGGGGGGGGGGTCTTAGGATTTTGGTCACCGGGGGGGGGGGTTAAAAATTGCAAAAAGTTGGTCACATAGTATGGGTACGTTCCCTAACCTAACGTAACCCATCTAACCAAGTTTTTTTTTCATAATTTTTAACGACTTTTCAATGGAGTGATGAAGTTACACATTGTTAAACTCAACACCAATAAAAATCGATGTATTTATAGTAAAAAAGCTTTATTTTTACGGGTTGATTTTTTATTTTAAATTAATGTAGTACCGATCCAGAAAAAACCAAAGATTTATTATTGATTCTCTAACTGACAGCCCTGAAAAGCAGGACTAATTAGCAGTACCTGTAGTCAATTCAAACTGCAGTTATTTCAAATGAAGGTAACAACAATATCATTACTAAGTTACTCCATTTTTGCCAATTCCTAGAATCCAACAATATGTCCAACAAAAGTAAAGTAAATTAATTTCTTAACTTTGTTCGCATTTTCTTTCCTTCTAAAAAGAATTTTGTTTCCATTTAGGTAATCTTGTTCTGGTAAAACCTATGCAGATGATATCTTTAACATGGTTTTTGATGCGCAAATATTGGTTAGAACTATGTTCACGTCTAATACATTGTACGATAAAAATAAACATAAATAGCCTTCCGTTTTAACTGCTGTGCATCTTCTTTAGTTTTACAGTAGTACGATCCACACTTCCACACACCACACTATCAAACCGCTCCTGGGTCGCATGACTGCAGTAATAAACGGCATTGTCTGAGCGCATTGTACAAGTGCATTTATCTCGCGATTGCTTCAATTGCATCATAACACTGCACATTCAGTCAGGTTCCTTGGCCCTTCAATTGCCGCGTTATATTAATGTCGTACTTTATGTATGTGTTTTATTATCATGCACGGAAAGATAAATTTATTTATTCATTCATGTTCTCCATAAAATGGTTGTTCACCAATATTATTACGGGGAAGATTACTAAATTGGCGCCTTCATTTTAGACAGAAGTCCTCGCTTCCGGATCATAAAAATTCTTAAAATAATAAATAGAGATTGTGGATTGGAAAGTCCGTTATCTCTGCCACTCTTGATTCTAAAATCGTGTAAAAATTAACACTCCTTCTGATGAAGTTGGATATCGTCAAGGCATTATTGGCAGACTTATCACATCAGATGTTTTCGCGTGAATACCACCTTAGTCCCAAGTTCACGGAGCCAGTGGCACTGCGGCATCTCTATTTGTGTTGTGCGGCTGAAAAGGGAGTTGAAAGGTGAAGGAGACGGGGAACTAATGTCGGGAACTACCTGGCTATTCAGATTAGGTAGAAAACACGGCTAAAACCGCTTCAATAACATCGTTTCTGAATGGTGGTCTTTCACAGGGGCGATACTGAGAGTTTCCGCCACTCTAGAATGTTTCACAAATGTGTGAATCTAATTGCTTGTTCTCGGAAGTTGTCGATGTCTTTAACTGAGGGTGGACGACGACCTTACTGAATGAGATTAACAACACCTCTGCCATAGGTCACCCCAAGTGGTTCGCTGCATTTGGTGACTTAGCAGGGGTGCCTGGGTGAGGTTTGTCTAAGACTTGGCGGCGGATGCGTTTGGCAACTACTGCATGGCTGGTCAGTTCGGAATAGACTGGTTGAGATAGTCCTAGTCCAAGGGCGGATCCAGCTTTGGCGCCAGGGGGGGGTCACATAGCTCCAGGTGGGGGTTACAAAGTCGTGGTCAAGTCACTAGAAGTTATAATTTAATTTTGATAATAATAGATACAAGTAAAAAGTAGGTCCACCTAGGTCCTGGACCCAGCCCAGGGGGGGGTCATGACCCCCATGACCCCCCCCCCCTGGATCCGCCCTTGAGTCCTACTGACCTCTCCAGCCGGAATCTCTGGACCCATCGCCTTGCACCGCAGTGGGAGGAAAGGATTCATACGTCCGGACTCGCTGACTTGCAGATTCCTACATTTTTCCTTCCCAGAACTTCCTCTTCTTTCTTCCTGCACTTTTGCACGTTAATATTTAAATGCAAACCAACGGATGTCATGCCATAGGTACCCAGTATCCACAATCAGGGCTTGTGTTGTATTTTTGCTATGCAGCGAGCCCATGCCTCGGGTTTACGGCCGTACGCGTGAAGTAAAGTTGGCGAGGTGCGAGTACCACCCCTTTCCGGTTTTGTGCCCTCGCCCCGCCCGCCCCGCTCGCCCCGGCGGATCGGGCGGATGGTACCGTTCGTTCCGTCCTGCCGCAGCGGGCGCAGCTGACATCCGCTATACCAAGCTGCACGCTTCATAATATTATCATGCTTGTAGTTATTATTGTAGCTTATCGCATGTTGGCCATTATGGCACAAATTTACTTGGGCTTTTGGTGCAATTTCGTGTGATATATATTTTTCTGCAGTCTCGAATCAAATCGTAGTTTCTGACTGTTTTTTTTTGTTTTTACTTTAGCTCTTTTTAATAATTTCCCTCGGGGCCTATGTCATCTTAAGCTGAAGTCACAAGGTTCACTCGGATGAAGGTTTACTCGATGAAAATGTTCCATTCTCGTTTCACCGAGTGTTCAGACGGTTCCTTCGAAGGAAGAGTTCACTCGACATTCTCGCTACGAAGTCGTCGAGAGTAGTCGCGGCCGCATTGGAATTCGTCCGGCGCTGACGGCTAAGTTCGGGAATATTTACGATTTCAATTGACATTTCCGATAACGTCGAACTAAATTACGAGAAATTGGCGATTCTTGTAAACAGTAAATAAATTTCAGCACCATAAAATGAACATATGGTTAAATAATAACCTGAAAACTGATATCTACCAGTATTGTTGCACCATGAAAATTTTTTTGTTCCAAAATAGGCCTCGGCTTGCAATACAATCCATATTAATGGAATATTTATTAACGTATCCAAAAACTAAAAAATGTTTTGGAAAGTTAATGAAATATGCTTCCAAAATTTATTATTATAAAAATAACCACATAATTTTTTAAATAGAATAATTTTTAATGTAAACTTTTAAAAGTAAAAAAATGGCTTTCCTTGCTATTATTCTAACTAAAATTACTGGTAACAAAAAAATATTAAAACACACACTTATTTTGTTAGACAAATAAATTATAAACGTTTCTGTCACCTCACTTTTTTGTCGTTTCATATAAAAATAATTCATAAAAAATTCACAATGTTTCATAATTTTTTTTTCAAATTCGATCAGAAACTTTGGTTCCATAAAAGTGTACATTCGTATTCTTTTGTCATTAATTGTTATATTGAATATATAGAGCATTATTTTACCATATATTTTACCAATACCGTTTAGATCATATTTTTCACTATGATAGTAAGGGAGAAACAACGATTTCTATGAGACGTGTAGGAGTTATTTCGAAAAGCGAACTAAACGGAGCATTTTGACGTTTAAGCCGCTCCGGCTACTCGTCCTCACGCCAAAACATTTCGGCCGACTGATTTGCGAGTGAAAGACTGTTCACTTGAGTGTTCACACACATCATTCGCGTCACGTGATGTTAAATTCCGGTTGCGAGTGAACAGTGCCGAAGGAAGCATTCCAACATTGTTGGATTGCTTCACTCGGCACTGTCTCTATTCACTTTCGTGTTCACACGGTTCATTTCGAGGGAAAGAGGCGGAATGAAATCACGAAATGAACGATAAATGAATCATGTGAATGGGCTATTAGGAGATGCTATGTGGAGGGTCTTTTTAATGAAATGAGATATAGGAAGTTCTGGGAAGGAAAAAGAAATGAGGGGTGGGTAGGAATCTGGGGATTAGTGTGTCCGGGAGTGACGGACGTATAAATCCATCCCTCCTACTGCGGTGCAACGCGATGGGTCGCGAGGGTCCGTCTGGAAAGATCAAAAGGCCTCCCTCAACAAGTCTCTCGATCGCATCCCCCGCCAAGACCCCCATCCGATCGCAAACAACCCCATGAACACGGGCATGATACGAACGTTAAGAACGCAGTTAAGCTGATTTTTTTTTACGTTAGTTCCAGACAGGAGGCCCTGAGGAAAATAATTCCTATCAGGGCCTGCCTCATCTTTGGGGATGCTGTGAGGAGTTTCTTTTTAGGAAAGGAAGGAGAGAAAGTACTGGGAAGGAAAAAGGTATGAGGGGTGGATAGGAATTTGGGGTTCAGTGTGTTCAGAAGAGAGGGATATATGAATCTATCCCCCTACTGCGGTGCAAGGCGATGTTGGAGAGGTCACAAAGTTTTCCTCAATCAATCTGACCGGCCACGCAGTTGGTGGGCAGACATATCTGCCGCCAAGATCCGGACAAATCTCACCCCATGAACCCGGGCACCCCTGCCAAGTCACCAAACGTAGCGAACCACTTCGGATGACCTACGGCAGAGGTGTTGGTTATCCAGTTACCGGGGCGGTGGTACCCATACCCACCTCCCAAATTGCATTGCAAATCTTCAGAAATTCCTCGCAATTTGGGTAATTCTCCACGAATTGGCAACCCTGATTTTAAGTCTCACTCTCCTGATAACTAGTGATTAAAATTTTGGTCCGCTTGTCCAGACTTGCTGCGAGTTGAAGCACTGCGTTTTGTATTGACTTATGGCTGTAAATTCCCAAGACTGGTTGTTGTGATCAATCAAACATCGTACTAAGTGGCAATTACTTTTGAATTATTTGATTTACAATGCATCTCTTGTTCAATAATTTTTTCAAGTGTACCAACACTTCACCATTTTATGGCCATAAACAGTAAAAAAAAATCCTCGTATCAAATAATCAGCTGCCATCCGGGCCGGGAGTGACGCCTCCCAAATAGCCAAACATCTGCGCGTATTTGTACTCCTGCTAACTTTGCAAACCTTTTGTTTTTCTGTTACCGTCTATGTTTATTTTCCCTTTTGCTTTAACAAAAGTATCAGGCACCTTCGTTGAAGAAAGGTGATACATGCATTGTATTGTCGCCGCACAATTTCACAGAATTCTTTTGAAGCGGTGGAATTCACAGATCGATCTTTTGAACCTTGATGTCGGCCCTTTTTTGCGATCGTATCCTTTTGAATGGGTTCCCGGTAGGGCAGGGAGGTTCCTGGGTACCTGGTGCCAGCGCTGAGCACTCATTCGACCTGCTTCCTAAAGGGCGATGACACTCAGCTCAGTGGACATGATACTAACGACGAGCGTATTTGTATAATATTATTTTTCTATCTTTATAATATACCTGTAAAGAAGAGTGTCCCGGTGTAGATTTAATTTTTTTCTGAGATTGATATGATTTGGCACCTTCGAAAAAGCAGGAAGGTCACTGTCATCCCCTTACCCGTAAGCAGAATTTAATACTTCTATATGTAAATTTTACACACTTGCAGTCTTACTCATCATCGCAAAATAAGATACAACCTCGGAGCAAGACCTGGTTAGGTGAAATTGTTACTCAACATGGTGGGTTAATCCGCGCATGCGCGTGTTCTTCCCGCGTCGCTGTACGGGAGATGTAGTAGCTGTCAGAATTTAAACCACCCGTTACCGGGTTAACTCAGTACCCCGGCGTTGTAACTGACGAAATGGCGAACTTTTATGAGAATCTTGACGTTTTGAACGGAGCTTTGGCAAATATTGACCGTATTCGCGGCATTCGTACACCACAGCTACGGAAAAGGTTAAAAAAAAGGTACGATCCATTTGCGGCACTTACGGAAGGAGATTTTAGGTCTAAATATAGATTTCTCGAATAATATGTTGTGTTGACTGATGTTGACATATGAATAAACGTGAAGTCGGCAACACGCCGCGAAATGCTAAATTGACCGCGTTTTTCAGCTATGGAGCAGTGTTGCTACCGTAAAAAAATCATAACAGCTGTCGAGAAACATTATGATGATGATGATGAGTAAAGATTTTTACCCTGAGCAGTGTAGGCCCCCTCCACTGTGTAGCTACCGCGGCGCTACAGAGCCGTGGTACGGTTTCATGATGAGTAAGGCTGTTGATGTTTAAAATTAGTAGGTAATTACATCTAATTTCGAAAATTCTGAACCCGGGTAACGCTGGGGGCTTCAGTTTGTAATATTACTTTTATTGGTATTATGTTCCATTTCTTATGGATTTTTATAATCGCATTTTTTTTTCTTTTTTCTTAAATTTTTTTTCTTAACCTGTGAAAGGCCAGGAACGTGCCCGCACGCGAAACTCGAATTTCAAAAAAGAATATTAATTCAAATAATTTGGATGCGATTTAAATTTTTTTGTATAAAGAAACTGTACCAAGGAAAAGCTCAGAATAGCTTCCTCCATTCTTGTTCTTAAGGTAATTTAAAAAAGGTAAGGTAAAAAACCCTGGCCTTTGACAGGTTAAAACCTTCGCAGTTGAAATCTAGGAATAAAATAACCTTAACCTCACTTAATTAAATAATCATTTCCTCAAAGGGATAGCCACAGAGGGGGTAGTACACCCCAAAACCGTGTCTTGGTACCTACACACTCCTTGTTTTACTCAAAATCTCACAATGCACTTATCTTATTCCAAATCTGGTTACGACCAGACTGGCCAAAATGACTTGATGTACCTAAAAACGCAAGCGTATGTATCTGACCCCTGAGGCGTCCCTGATTTCTACGTCCCTTTCTTGCGCAAAGTTGAAAATATACATTGTATTAAAGTTTCCTAAATTTGGATACACATTTTGTTTTATGTTCGGAAATATTTCATTTCTAAATGGCGGTCTTTCACCAGGGCGATGCCGAATAATTTATCTTCCTCTCTAATTATGTTCTTAGTCTCCCTCCACCGATGTGTACACAATGGCCCTATTGTGTCCACGTGTTCTTGTGTTTTATCTTATTTACTCATAAGTTTGTATGCCCCAAATTTCAATACTTCATAATAACTAATAACTTAGCGAGATAACTCCGTGCGTTGACTTTACAGATGTTTCACGTGCATTATTTATAGATTCTACCTTTCACCTCTTGGATTATTATCTCTCCAAAATCCCTCTCATAGTCATGACTTCTTGTCGCCCGATCCATTTTAGTTTTCAAATTGTTTTTGCATTCATTTTGTACAGCTTATGTTGTGTTCCTTTTGGCATATTTATTTTTCTTTAAAATCTTATATTGTGGCATTTATTCATTGATATATGCAATTATTATTAAAACCGGTCAGCAGCCTAAGCAGATATATGCGTTAAAAATACGATAGCAGTCAAGTACAATAAGCGTGTTCATACGTCAACGCGTGTGTCGCCATAGAAATCGTTCTAACTCCGTTACTGTTTTAGTGACATCCCTAAAACAAAAAGTAAAAGGTCGATAGTGGATCAAGCTGTACATCCCTATCAAGTTGTCCATAGACATACATAACAAGAATATTCTGTCAGTCGCGCGTTTGACATATTTTTAGCCGCCAAATTGCCCACGGGCCGCTCGACATTGTTAATTTTTATTAAATATTTTTATATGAAATGATAAAAAATTGAGGTGACAAAAGTGTTTATTATACATTTATACAATAGAATACGTATTGTTGTTTACATAATCTGTGATTTTAGTACCGTTTTCACATAAAAACATCACGTGAGACATTTTAACATTTTTTTAAAAATATATGTGATATCAGTGGCGGCGGATTACCACAAGGGGGCGTAATGGGATAGGATGGGGATCGTGATCACCGCAACGGGAGGAGGGAAGGGGGGGTTGCAATGGGATTGGATGGGGCGGGACGGGATAGTGATAATAATCTACGTAATTTTTTTTCAGGGTGTGTCTTGCCTTCCACCGAACCCCTGGGGTTCGATCGAACCCAGGTTAAGCACCACTGATGTAGAGTGACATTGAATGCAGATAACGATTAATTTTAATATTTAATGCTTACATAAATAATCGAACAAATCAATCGTAGTTGCAGGATATTCCAGAAAATCAATTAACATTAATCAATGCATATTGCCAACAGTATATATTTTAATCATAATAGCAATTATATGAGTAAAATATATACTGTTGGCAATATGCATTGAAATTATATGAGTATTGAATACCCGTATTATTATTATTATTCAACACAATAGGAATACCATACAGTTGATCAGCCAACATTGTAAACTTGATATACAATTACTTCAGGACTAGTATGTATGATAGACAATGTTGATTAATATGTCGACTGTCGGTGACACTGTACGTTCTAATTCAATTGCGTAATTTGATTAATTTCCCCGTTTCCTGGTTTCTTCAACTTGGTTTACTCTACGTTGTTTCCCTTCAAGACCACCAGCCGAAGTTGGTGAAGTTCCCCGGAGCATGAGAGCGCGAGAAGCGAGAATCAAGAATCGAGAGCCTGCGGCGCTCATTAATCACGCCCGGTCTCTGGACACGCTCTGTAACCGGTTGCCACACTTCTATTTTCATTACTGATCTTCTTTTCTCTTCTTCTTCTCCTCCCCAGCTTCCCGCGTGATGATGGCAACAGGTTAACGCACCACATGTTTTTATTATGTACATCTTTTGTGCTGTTGTGATCATGAAATTCCGCTGTTTCCAGGTGTGAATTACATGTGCTCCACAAAGTGGGTTATAATTGAATATAATGTCCTCCATGAATATATATTGAATATAATGTCCTCCACGTGCAAAGTCGTATCTTCCCCATAGCATAAGCATAAACTTTCTAATAAAGTGTGTTTTGTCGGAAGTGTCCTGCAGGTAAGTATGATTCTGTATCTATTTGAAAGTAATAAAATTTTTAGATAGAGCCTAGGATTCATATTAAATTGTAAAGCGCCCTTGAGGTGATTTTTCACAAAAACGGCGCTATACAAATTATCCAATTATTATTATTATTATTATAACATAGTCGTTAAATAAATTAACTTTTTTAGTTTCTATAAAAAAAATAAGGATCCTTTGCAATTTGGGTAAAACCTTCGACCAAGTATATCTCTAGACAAGGTGTGGTTCAGAAATTGAGCTATGTTATAGTACGATACAAATTTGATCACCATACTTGTAGCGATTTTTCAAATTTTATTTTTGTTGGTTGTTTCCATTGTCATAGTCTCGGTTTTCTTACTCGCTTATTGTTGAATGTTCTGCGTACTGCCCGGCTAGTGACAAGGATTTTTGTCTTACTTTTCTTACTCGCTTATTGTTGAATGTTCTACGTACTGTCCGGCTAGTGACAAGGATTTTTGTCTTGCTTTTCTTACTCGCTTATTGTTGAATGTTCTGCGTACTGCCGGGCTAGTGACAAGGATTTTGTCTTGCTTTTCTTACTCGCTTATTGTTGAATGTTCTACGTACTGTCCGGCTTGTGACAAGGATTTTTTTCTTGCTTTTCTTACTCGCTTATTGTTGAATGTTCGTACTGTCCGGCTAGTGACAAGGATTTTTGTCTTGCTTTTCTTACTCGCTTATTGTTGAATGTTCTGCGTACTGCCCGGCTAGTGACAAGGATTTTTGTCTTGCTTTTCTTACTCGCTTATTGTTGAATGTCCTCCGTACTGCCCGGCTAGTGACTAGGATTTTTGACCAGTGACAACCACACTGAAATAATGTTCATTATGGAAATTATACTTCTTTGTTCATTAATTGGTCGCCCTTTATTGTCCTATGTCACTTGCCACTTCATGTCATTAGTGGCTTGTACAGGTATTTAACGTGTCTAACACAATGATGACAACTTTTCGTCGAAATATTAAGGTTAAAAATTTAACATAATTATTAATAATTATTTGATTATAAAACTACAGTGCTACACATATAAGTTGGCCGTGGCGTAAACATGAACTAACGTATATGTTTATATTTTAATTTGACAATTACACCTATTACTATCTCATAGACTAGCTTTGTCTGTATGCACGAAGAATATTGTGTTATTTTGTTTTTTGTTGTCACGACAATAGTAAATACAAAGGGATCCGACGATCAACTCGTATCATAATATTATAATAATTGATATTTTTTTGACACAGTTTACCGGAGGCGCATCTGTACTGAATCTACTTTTTTACTGATGCCGTCGCGTCGACTGGCTGAATAATATCAGCTTCCCTTTATTTATTAATTTAGAAACAAACAGTACATTGATTTCAGTGGTGAGAAAATTTACAGATTACTACTAAACATGTAAACCGATAATATTGTAATCTTTATTTATTTTATTTTATTTATTTATTTATAATACAAAAGAAAGTACAAATAACATATTAGGCAGCTTTGTATGTGCAACTAGGAAAGTTTCCCGTTCCAGGACAGACAAATTGACAGGTTTAGTTCATATTATTCCAATAAATGTACATAATTACATAACAAACAAAAAAATAGAAAAAGTAACCTGATAGCATATATTATTATACTCGGATTTGCCGAATTAACCTGGTAACGCATAATATATTTGGATTTACAGTATTAATATATTCGGATTTACAGTGAGATAAGCAGGTAAGTTAGTTGTAAGTATTGAAAAGAATAAACCAGGTACCTGATAACAATTTGGAGGAATTACATAAAGATTTACAACATAAAGAGTTATTGCTATTATAAACAATGTTATAAAGATACGAAGTTATGTTAGGTTATGTGTTTGAAGTGTGAACCTATAGATAATACATAGTACATTTATAAGAGAAACTATATTAAAATTTACAAAATCTACAAAATTTACAAAATTTGTGTACGTAATAATATATTTGTTTGTTTTTTTTTTTAATTATTTATGCGTTAGAACTACAATGCGTAATAAATTTTGTGCGAACATGATTACATATTTTCACTGATTTAAAACATGTTATCAGTAAAAATTATATTATACAACAATACGAATACACTGCGCTCATGTCTTGAACTACTCCTGCTAAAATATGAAAACAATATAAATATAGATAGAGATATAAAAAGAAAATGATCTACTCTGATTTACAAGAAAACTGAGTCGCCAATTTACATATTATGAACTTTTGACTCCTAGACCCCAGACAGGCCAATGATATTAATTATCTGTTTAATAAAGATTATTATCAATTTTCAGTATTTGAAGATGTTTGATTGCTACGCATTTCTATCGGTTTCTATCTTGCGAGACTTTCAGTGGGGGTTCGTACTACGAGGCAGGGGAGGCTGAGACTCCCCAAATAAAATTGAGATGAAAAGGATACAAGATAAACGTATCCAAATCCATTCATCGTATCCATTCATCCAAACTATAGTAAAACTTCAATTTAAATGTCACCAATTTGTAAATTGTAAATTTGTAATATGTAAGTCTTAAAGTTACTTCGATTTAAATATTACACATGAATATTGTCGTATTTCACCAGGACGTTGTTATGACGTTTATGTTATGTATAACTCATCACGCCAGCGAAACGCGGCCGGCAACACGTTGATTTCTGCCTTGCCGAGCGACTACACAACTCTGTACAATGTTACGTTAGTAAGGCAGAGATAGGGCCCGCCTCCGAGATGCGCTGGTTTCATGTAGGCGAAGGGGAGTGGGAAAGTCACATAGAATCGAATGGAACGGTGGCCATAGCGCGGTCGTGCGTTTAGTTTGAGGCGCGCCTCCAAAACCGAACCGATCATTTACGATGTTCTCTACCACAGTAATGACAAAGTTTTGTATGGTTTTGTGATTATTTGTGATATTACGAGTCAGTAGGTACCTACGGAGTACGGCTATTTGGATTCATTTAGTAGGGCAAACTTGCAGTTGACGATGTTCTTGTGTTTGCACATTATTATTTTAGTTTGACGACGTAGGTAATAGTTCCATTGTTTCTTTTCTAGGCGTAGGTAAGTGTATACATGCATAATACTTAAATAAATGTTTATGCCTCCCCACATTTCAACCCAGCCAAACCGCCACTAATAACTTCCGCCAACTCTCCTCCACCAAACTAAGAAGTAGAACATTTGTTGCATAATACAACGCACCTACGTCAATAAAATATTATTTTCATTAATCAATAAAACTTTATTGCTCTGTCACCATTGGATGACACAGTTTACATCGGAAGTTAAAAGAATCGCGGCCGCAACATCAAACGGGATCTCGATAACCTGCATCTGTCTGCGATGACCTCACAACTACCGCTGCATACTTTCATTATCAATGCACGTTGCATCATCGCCACTAGATACTCATATTATTATATTATCTGATGAACTTCTCATTTGGATGATAATTGCGGCAACTTGTTATTTGAAGTTACAAATTAGTTCTGCTTATAATACTGTACTCCAAAATTAGCGTTTGTGTGCAAGTTTAGAATAAAAAAATCTAAATTCTTTTTAGAAAACATTATTTATAATTTGGGAGGCGGGTACGGGAACCATTTATTGGATTGCCAACACCCCTGGCTCAGTGGTTCGCTACCATTGGGAGTGCCCGGGTTCATGGGTGAGGTTTGTATGGGTTTTGGCGGCGGACGCGTCTGCCTACCAACTGCGTGGCGGGCCGGATAGGGAGGGTCTGGTTAAGGGAGACCTTTTGATCTCTGCAATCGCAGATATCGGAATCTCTACACCTTGCACCGCAGTGGGAAGGATGACCCCCAGATCCCTACCGACCCCTTATACCTTTTTCTTTCCCTGTGGAGTTAATGTAAAAATAAATAAATTATTTTCGAATGTTTTTTTGTGGACGTATTTTTTTATTTATTTATTTATCTATATAAGGTATGTTTACATTACATTATTCGATGCCTGTCTCACTAGGGTATACCTGTGTTGAGACAGGCGTAGAGGTACATAAATGAGTATCATACATAAGAAATTTAATTATAACATAAGAATATTTAAGGTAAGATACATACTGATTTATACAATTCAAACAGAAAGATGATTAAAATTGTATAAAAGATGTATAAATCATTGGAAGGCCGCCACAAACACATTCAAATTAGAAGATGAATCTTACTACTATTTTTTACAGCAATTAGAAGATTTATTTATTGATATTCATAGTAATTTATAAATTGGTTTTGATCAATTCGATCGATTGATTAAAAAAAATTCAGTTGGACTGATTAACCAACTTTAGAAAAAAATGTATTTTTTCCCGACTTGAAGATCCAAGAAGCAAGATCAGACAAGAGACAAGATTCAGAAAGAGGTAAAACAGCCAGAAACAGACAAGAAGATCCAAGAAGAGCCGAGAAGAGGCAAGAAGAAAGAAGATATAATAAAAATAAAAATATTACGCTCAATCCATTCCTTTATTCTGAAGATCCAAGAAGAAGCAAGATGAGGCAAGAGACAAGATCCAGGAAGAGGCAAAACAGCCAGAAACAGACAAGAAGATCCAAGAAGAGGCAAGAAGAAGGAAGATATAATAAAAATATAACGCTCAATCAATTCTTTTATTCCTGCCCATCCTAAATTCCAATATTGGCTTATTAGGTTGCCATGTATACCGGTCGATTAAACTCCAACCTCATCCCTTTCCTCGGAACACGTGTTCGAAGTCCTAACAGTGCCCTCTGGTGTATCGGTCTCCCCGGGACAGGAGTGCTCCTAGCTGGGGTGGTACAATCGTATCGTATCGTATTATTTCAGCGGTTGTTCCAACTAGTTTCTCATAAAATTATTTATGTATCCAATTTTCTTTATCGTTATCCTTTTGTGTTATTTTCCTTTGTAATGCTGCATTAATTTTTTCCAAAAGCAAAAGCTGTATAAGATAGGCCAAATATAAGACAAATAAATATCAGACACAATGTGTAAGACACGCTGTTACCACTTTTTAATCAATTTTCTGTGTTTATATGTTTCACACAAATTAACCTCATGGATATAAAGCTGGGATCTAGGTCAACTCTGTTAGTTAATAAAATATGCTTGTGCATTGAAAGAGCCACTCATTGAAGATTCCCGCTTTTAATTTTAAGCGTTAATTTGCGCAAATTTGTCATGCTTTAGTATGCGGGCGCGGGCTCTTAGGAGTCTCAGGCGGTAGAGTGGAACGCTACGAACCCAAAGAGCTCTTCAACCACTTAGAGAACACCAGTCGTCTACCGAATAATGTTCTTCAACAACTAAAATCTCCTGCGTCCCGCTCCTTTCGGTCTGCTTTCTCGACTGATCTTGGCAGGTAACACTTGTTGCTGCGTGGATTTTGTATGGGAGGAACGGATAAGTCTGCGTATTCTCACGACAAATTTACCGTGAGCTGAGCCACGAATTATGGAAAAGAAACGAAGAAACCGCGAGCGGCGTTTCACACCTAAATAATATATTTTTAAACAAAATGTATCGCAAATATCTAGTACGGATATGTGCTATTTCGAATTTTTTTCATGATTTTAAAGGCAACTTTGACAGTTTTTTTGTTGTGAAGAAACCCGGTCGCCGAGAAATCTGAAAAATATGTATTATACCAAACTGTTGCTGTCACTGTCGCTCTTACTCCCCCCGAATACTAAGCGAAAGGGACAACTCCACCTCTGGCAGATAACAAATACCATACGGCATTAAATAAAATGATCAAAAAAGAGGTTTTGAATTTTTCATTTATAACCTCCAAAAGTAGAACGATTTTTAAGATTTTAATAAAAATACATTATCTAGTTTATATGCTGAACGTCTGTCAATGGCGTTCAAACCAGGCAATTTTAACGTTTTTTGTAGAGTCCTAACTCCCATAGGAAGTAACTTATCATAAAAAGCAATTGTCGATATATACTAGAGATGAAACGGATATCCGGTAACTATCCGGTATCCGGCCTCAATGTACTATCCGGCCGGATAACGGATAGAACTCAATATCCGGCCGGATACCGGATATTAAAAAAACTACGACAATTTCCTATAATAAAATGCAATACATTAATCTTTGTCAGGTAAATATCAATAAAACGGCTTATAATTATGACGGCTTTTATTTAAAGTCGAAAAAGTTACAAAAAAGCCATGAGGCCTTCCAAAAACTAAAATTTTCTTCTGAGATATTCGCTCTAATGATAAATACATAAATAGTAAATATCTAAACTAAAAACTTTTAGTAAAAACTTACTAAAACCTCGCAGAGTAGTGAAAAATTAAATTAACATGATTAACTAATCACAATCACCATTACAGTGAACTAAAAATCGTAAAAAACACAGAGATTATTGAAATGATTAAATACTGACATTGAAGCACCATAATAAACCTCTTGTTCATCTTCTTATCAAAGAGAATATTTTGAATTAATACTCAAAATTAACAAGTGGTTAATTATAATAATATCAGAATATCCGGCCGCCGGCCATCCGGCCTCGCAGCTCGCCGGATATCCGGTTTCCGGTATCCGGCCAAACAACTATCCGTTTCATCTCTAATATATACCCATTGTCGATATCTGTAAACATTTGCACAGATTTAGTAGTTTGCTCTTCTTGTTGAGTGATCCTTAACATCTGCATTCTTCCGTACACGTATCTGAAAGAAGCATAAATAACTTGATACAAGCAATAGTCGGTTGCATCAATGGAGATCTATTCTCACACTATTCTTATTTGTAATCGATGCATATTGCGCACGATTCATTCACGCAATTTGTCTTCACGTTCGTGGTTAATTAGTTGGTAACCCAATGTACGAGTATGTTAAACGGTTGCTATAACGCCTAGTTATTGTGCATGATAATAAGCGCTAATATATGAAGGCGTTTTGCATGTGTGACTTGGTGAATTATTACGATCATGCAATGTATTATGCCTCTAGAGAATAATTATTTGATCTGCAAGTCACGATTTAGTCAAAGATGTTCTAGTAAATCGATTACAAGAACATTATTATGATTGGTATGAACCATTGTAACACATTTCACTGACTGATTCATGGAGAGCATAAGTTTCTACCCTTGAGGTGATTTTTCACAAAAAACGGCGCTCTACAAATTATCCAATTTTTATTATTATTATCTCCGCCATCGACAGCATAGGCCAACCATACTTTTGTGTGCGGCCCTAAACACTTTATTATCATATCAGGAACTTGATTTAAAAAAATTATCATTGTATCTTTCACTCACAAGCGATTTTGGAATACCACAAGGCACGATTTTGGGCCCTCTTCTATTCTTTGATTTTAATATCTTTGAATTACCAATAACAGGAAAACTTATTTCATATGCATATGATACTGCAATTATATTCCAAGCAAATTCATGGAATGAACTTAAAACAACTGCTAATCATGATATCAATACCTTAAAAGAATGGTTCGACAAAAATTTATTAACATTAAACATTGAAAAAACCTATTATATACTTTTTAGTATGAATAACAAAAAAATACCTCCTATCGCCTTAAATATTAAAATTCATTAAAAAAAATGCGCCACTAAAATATTAACATGCCAAAATAATGATTGTCTATGCATAGCAAATAAAAAAGAAATAAAATATTTGGGTGTAATAATAGATAATAACCTTAAGTGGAAGACTCAAATTACCAATATTATAAATCGATTAAGAAAACTCATATACATATTTATTAATTTAAGAAATATACTTAACTTAAAAATTCTTAAAAATATATACTACGCACTAGCCCATTAAATAATACAATACGGTATCGTTGCGTGGGGAGGAGCTTACAAAACCTCAATTTTGCCACTGAAATTACTCCAAGACTAATAATCAAAATTATTACTAGGAAACCATCAGATTATTCAACCTCTCAACTTTTTCAAGACTTTCAAGTCCCACCTCTAAAAAATACATATAAAATATATATATTATATAAAAAATACGCTGCTTCAAATACACAAAGACTCTTTTAAGAAGTCGCACCACGCCATGGCACGCGTAGAGAGCAATAGGCAAAACACAGTAGGTCGCTAAGTACGTCATTAATGCATACCACAAATTTTAACAGCATATCTTTGCTGTCGCGTATAAGTTATTACTATTTTATAATTTAAATACGCATAATGGCGGGAGTGTCTTCAAAATGCAATCGAAAAATGTCCGACAAAAAGAGAGTGTTTCAAGACAAATTGGGAAGAAGAATATTTGTTTGTGGGGGGGGGGGGGGGGGGGGGTACATATGTTTAATGTGCTTAATCGATATGTTTAACATCAATGATGCACATTTTTCACGGCAAACTTTATTGCTGTTAGTCTGATTGTGCTACATTGATGTTTAAATTGCATCTGCTTATCTAATCTTAATATTTTCTCTCTTTAAAAACGCTTTGAAATTTTAATTTTTTAAAGTGAATAAATTGAATTGAAATATTTAATTTATGATGTTCAAGTTTATATCCACCAGTAGTCACACTGACTTCAGACGGATGGCAGCAGCTAGAACAAGCTGTATTCATAAGTAAAATCTGTGTCTGTTCTCGGATCTTTCTCAATGAACCATGACCGCCATTCTCCGCCTATCTTGTTTATCTCTCAATATCGCATTTCCACGTAATACTTACATGATTATGATGGGTGTTACCGCTATAGTTATTATAAATGATTGGCAACATTACATCCTAACAGTACCTACCTACCCATACCCATCCTATTGTTTCTTTTTCCCACGATTTAATTATTGCAATGGCAAAAATTCTCTCAATAGATAAAAATATTCACAATCATACTTATTCTTTAGGCGATTTGCACGAATTTTACACGCGCAATATCTTTCTAATCATTCACGAGTAGGTTAATAAATTCAATTTACCGCAAAATATGTGTATGCATGCAAATTTCGTTTTGTAAAAGTTTGAACTCTGGATCAGTTTTGTTCAGTTAATTTATCAAATAATTACAAGAAATCTAATGGTTTTTTGTCTGAATATATACTTTCATTAGTATGTTGGTGCTAGTTCACTAGTTGTTGGTGCTAGTTATGTTAGTGCTAGTTCAGACACGGCGATAACCGCGCGATTGATAAAATCGTGCGGTTTGAACCGCAAAAATGTCGACTGTTCAAACATCGGCGGTTAGTTAGCGATTAGCGATCAGTTTCAAGATGGAAGTCGAAGAGGAACTAGCGTGTCTGTGGCTGCTCCAGAAAAAAAATAAAGAAAAGAAGGAAAACGCAGTATTGGGTGCACCCAATATTAAGGGATCGACTGGCCACATGGCCAATTCGTAACGCTATATCCCAATTTAAGAATGTTTGAGAGGAAATTTTTAAACTATTTAAGAATGTCAATAAAATCTTTTGATGAACTAATTGAACTAATCAGGGAAGATATTTCGAGCTCAGAGCGAAGAAAAACTCAGGCGTGCTCTCGTTGTGACGTGTTGATCGCGCGGTGCCCGCAACACTACTGAACACTGAGGAAGATCTCCATAGTAATAAAACCGTGCGGGCGCCGCACGATTCTATTTTCTAGCGGTTGAGTAGCGGTGACCGCGCGGTTGGACTAATCGCGCGATTATGTCTGAATGATTATATAAATACCTGCGTAAATAAGACCCACGCGGTTCCCGTGCGATTCTCAAATCGCGTGGTTCCCGCCGTGTCTGAACTAGCACTAAGTGTTGCGATTTTTGCAGGTTCCTACCTGTTTGTGCAACTTATTTATTAATTTTATTTTAGTAATTTGTACGTCAAAGTTTACAAAACATGTCATGTATACTGTAGTGTCCGTGGTACACTGTGGCCGCGGGGGGGGGGGGGGGGGGGGGGGGACCGGGTGCCGAACGTGGCCGAAGGTTTCCGATCCTGCCCGAAGGTGGTAGTGGAGGGGCAGGCCAGAGGCGCTGGCAGTGCACGGCGGCTGCCGGCATTCCGCGAATTACCTTACTAGCGTTAGCATTGTACTTCTTCATAATTGACTTAATAAATAACCATTCGTATAAACGAGACCTTTTCAATAAATTGTATTTGTAATTGTCACAGACATCACATATACCAACTATTTTTTTATAATTTATATTTTTATTATTTTACCTTTTATTTGTACGTCAAAATTTACTAAATTACTAATTAATTATGATATACTGTATACTATTTTTTTATGTTATATATATTTTTTTTTTACATTTTCTCCTGCTTGGTTTGTATGTATTATGAAATATCAGTAATGGATTACGACTGCAACGGATACGGTACCTAAAAAATAGGGGAGGCGTCTACTAATATCTACAGGAATTCCAAAAACTGAAAAAAATCGAACTAATATCTATGACAACCAAAGTGTTGACGAATATCTACAGCTCAAACTGTTGACTAATATCTATGAGAACCAAAGTGTTGACGAATATCTACAGCACTGGCAGAGGTTGGATTTGCAATTATTTATAGCATATTGGGATAACGTAATATTGCGTATGCAGTTTAAAAAACTTAATTTATGTAAGTATGTACGTAAAAATCCCTAATATCAGACTATTGTATACATTTAGCTGATTAGTCCAACCTACGCTCTGTAGATATTAGTTCAATCTACGCTCGGTAGATATTAGTCAACACTCTGAAGTTCGTAGATATTAGTTCAACATTGATTCAATTAATGGTGAAATTATTGAAAATGTTTCTGAAATGAAATACTTAGGAGTCATATTAGATTCCAAACTAAACTTCAATAGACATGCCGAATATACCCACAAGAAAATTGGCAAAAAGATATCTTTTTTGGGAAGAATTCGGCCTAAAATTTCCAGAAAAACCGCCATCACCATTTACAATTCAATTATTGCTCCACACTTCAACTACTGTTCAAGTATCCTTTTCCTTTGTAATGAAAGAGAACAGAATAAATTTCAAATTCTCCAAAACAGAGCAATGCGAATAATACTCCGAAGAAATAGATTTTCAAAAATAATTAAAATGTTAAAGGAACTTAATTGGTTAACAGTGAAACAAATAATGACCTTGAACACGTTGATATTTATTCACAAAATATTAAACAACATGTTACCAAAATACTTCACAAATAAAATCGTATACAATAAGGACATTCACAGACATTACACAAGGACTTGCAAGGAAATAAGATTAAACAAAAAGGACAAAACGAATACGCAAAACAGTCTGCTGTACAAAGGAATTAAGTTATATAACACACTACCAGAAACTCTTAAGTCCTCACCAATTGAAAAGTTCAAGATGGATTGTAGGAGCTACATAAAACAAAAACAAAAAATTTTGTGAATTTAAAATATTATAATTAAAAAAAACTGCAATATGAAATATTATAATCAATTAGAAATTTGTAAACTTAAATGTACAAATTACTAAAATAAAATTCAAATAAAATAAAAAAAATATGAGCTGTAGATATTCGTCCGACATACAGGCTGTAGATATTAGTATCTGGAGTCCAAATAGGCACTATTTGCCAATATTCCAAGTTTTGTTTGTTTTATTCAACCAAAACTGTAAATAAATGCTATTTTATCTACATTTGTGTGTGTTAAATCTGCGTAACCTTTGAGGCGTTCAGCCCTTTGACACTTACTTAAATTTAATAAAAATTACACTCTTAAGTTCAGCAAGCCCGATAAATTATAATCATACGCACGTTTGACCTTTGTGCAACAATTCCCGTGTAAAGGTTTTGCCTCTTTTGACACATAAAATCTAATTATAATTCTCAGGGTAATTCTCGCAGCACAGCTGCTCGCAGCACAGCTGGTATTTATTGACTGGCCATTATTTCAATCATTACCGATCTTAATGGTAATGTATTTTGCAGTTTTGCATTACAATTGGGTAGTATTTGCACCGTGGCCAAACGCCAATAGGATCAATGAATACGAATAAGAGAAAATATTTCAAAAATTGGCATCTTCTATCTTTCTATTTATGTTAAAAATCTCCGATGTGGAACCCTGGCTTCCTCTTTGCAAACAACATCAATGTCGATATCTTTAATAATTTAGTCGTTAAAACAAAATAATTTATAATTTAATTAAATATTTATAATTTTGTATTGCATTTCTTTCTAAAGTTAAAATATATATTGAATGTATTTGCCAACAACCTGGTACGCTAAGGCTAGTTCGCGCAAAGTATAAAACGCGATTTTGTTTTCTGTTGTTCTTATTTAAGCTGATAGATGATAAAGCATTGACGTTTCACAAAAAAGCGAGGTTTACGAATAAGTTTGTTACGTATATCGAAACTGGGTAGGGCACTTAACCGTTGCATTTGTAGTGTTTTTGGTTATAAGTTACGAAGTTTTTGTTGGTTATCAAAGTTAAAATGGCTTAAATATTTAATGTGTTTTACTAATTTATATAATTTTGTTTGTTTGCAGTGCGGCCGACAGTGCCGAATCGCCAATACTGGAGGAATCGGCCGAGGGAGCTGCAGATCAAAAGCCTAAACCGCTTGTCAAGTATGGCGAGCTCGTCATTTTAGGGTGAGTTTGTCTTTATCATCTCTCACTGTCCCACTTCGATCTCATTTTAGGGTAAGTTTGTCTTTATCATCTCTCACTGTCCCACTTCGATGTCATTTTAGGGTGAGTTTGTCTTTATCATCTTCCACTGTCCCACTTCGATCTCATTTTAGGGTGAGCTTGTCTTTACCGTCTCCAACTGTCACCACTTATTAGAGTGAGTAAATCTTTACAATCTTCTAGTGTCCGTTCTCCGTTGTAATTTAGATGTGATTTTTTCTTTACCACCTCCGACTGTCCCACTTTGCTGTCATTATAGGATGGTCTTTACCATCTTTTACAATCCCAATTCGTTGTCATTTTAGACTGAGTTTGTCTTTACCGTATCCCACTGTCCCGCTTAGTTGACAATCTAGGGTGAGTTTGTCTTTACCATCTCCTACTGTTCCACTTTGTTGTCATTCTAGGATGAATATATCTTGACCGCCTAATTTGCCTGCTGTCCAACTTCGATATAATCGTCGTAGACCTTGAAAGGTTCGACCTATTTTGATACACCAACAAAATTAGTTCTTCTTCTTCTTGTGCCCTCACCGTTCAACGGACGTTGGCTATCATGTTGGCCATGCGGACTTTGTTTACTGCGGCCCGGAACAGCTCTACGGTAGACCGGCCAAACCACTATCTCAGGTTTTTCAGCCATGAGGTTCTCTTTCTTCCAGGGCCCCGTCTTCCGGCAATCTTTCCCTGCATTATGAGATGCAGGATCTCATACTTTTCTGGATGTCTCAACACATGTCCAAGATATTGAAGTTTTCGGATTTTTATAGTTAATTACTGGATGGACAGGGTTACAAACGAAGATGTTGTGGTTCGGATGAATAAAGAAAAGGAAGTAATTAAAATTAGTTAGGTCAGGGGTCGGCAAACTTTTTAGCCAAAGAGCCAAATATGTACATTACAAGGATTCAAAAAGAATCTGGGAGCCAAATCTGTTTATTTATTTAGCAAACACTTATTATTGCACTTCTTTAAATTGCGGATACGCTGAATAAAACTTGATTTCATACTTAATAAAGATTTTATTCACTGATTAAAAAATAATATGTAAATAAGGAATCCATAAATTTAAATCATGACAATGACTGACACTTGTCATTGAATCCTCCTTGGAAAGTTTGAGTAAGTCAGGTTTTTATGTTGTTATTCTTAATTTTAGGCACGATTTCAGGTTCTCATCAATAAGATGACTTCTCAGTTTACTCTTGATAAAGTTCATGCTTGAAAAAGATTGTTCGCATGAATATGTAGACCCGAAAAGGGAAAGAACAGCAAATGCGAGTTTTTTCAGCAGATCGTAAGAGTGAGGCTATTCTAGGCATTGAAGATGATCTTGTCTTCCTTCTCCGGGTCTTTCAAACCAGTGAACTAAGCTCGCATTTGTTCTTCTCCAATATTTCCAAATCAACACAAAGTCGTTCATATTTAGAGCTCCACATTTCCTTGTTTTTTTAATCCATCAATTGTACTTTAAAGTTACCCATGCCTAAAGGAGAAAGTTTCAAATCTGTTATCGGAGCATGAGCGTGTTTGACGAATGCTATAAAGTTGCTCTGCTGCTTTTAAATTCCTGAAACCTGGTGTGAAACGCATCCCTTATGTTGAAAATGGTTGTTTTGAAATAGTGTCAATGGAGGAATTATTTTTGTGGCGATGCTTCAGCAGACTCGGAAAATGAAATAATGTTTCCCTTTTAAAATCTTTGGCAAAAGCATCTTGCGCGTCTGTCCATAGACATTTACAGTGCCAGAGCCACACTTAACGGGCCAAAGAGCCGCATGCGGCTCCGGAGCCGCACTTTGCCGACCTCTGAGTTAGGTGAACAAAAATCTTGAGGCAACTTAACCTGTGAAAGGCCAGGAACGTGCCCGCACGCGAAACTCGAATTTCAAAAAAGAATATTAATTCAAATAATTTGGATGCGATTTAAATTTTTTTGTATAAAGAAACTGTACCAAGGAAAAGCTCAGAATAGCTTCCTCCATTCTTGTTCTTAAGGTAATTTAAAAAAGGTAAGGTAAAAAACCCTGGCCTTTGACAGGTTAAGAAGTGATGAATCCCACCCACCATATCGGCCACCTCATTTTCATAGCATATCTTTATGAAAAATCATATTTCATCCTTGCAGTAAGGTATCCCCTGTATTGTCATCTGTTGTAGTGATTTTTTTTCCTATTCTGTAACTAGTCTTCTTTTCTGAAAAAAGATCCTCCTCATCTGAAAATGATCGTGTTCAATAACCAAGCGTTAATTTCTTTGCCTGGTTCTGTAATTACAAACATAATCATTATTATTAACTTACGTTTTGATAACGTTGTTACCATGAGTAAATTTGTGGTTATAAGCAGAATAAACAACTACATGCATGCTATGCGTATCATTGTATGCATAGTGTACATATTATTACGAACAAAGTGATAAAGCATACATTGTGTTATTTTATGATATGGGGTCGTCCATTAAGAGGGCATTACCAGAGAAAGCCGGAAATACGTCATTTTCAAAAAAGTTTTTAGACGTATTGACTCTTTTCCACAAAAAATTATAAATGGATTTCGAAAGATTGTTCTTTTATCTAGTGAAGTTATGTAATAAATTTTTAGAATTTTTTTTAATTTTTAGTATAATAAGGTTATTCCATAGGTCGTTGGCAGATTTGTTAAATTTTCAAAAAAGTTTTTGTATTTTACCACACCCATTTCAAATAATGTAATCATGCAGTAACATAAATCAATACATTATCTAGCAGTGTTATGTATTAGAATTTTAATTTTAGTTTCAATAAAATCATTAAAAATATGTACGTACATGTGTTTCTTGACGAAAATTGGTCCATTTGTGTATTTATTTGCGCACTTACAAACTAATATATTTCAGATTTTTTTAACATTCTTATTAAATTTAGACATTATTTAAAAAATGATAGATACTTATAATCAAAAAATAACTACAAAAAGTACACTATTTTAATAGTTTTATCATCACGCCTTTCAGCATTTTGGGATGAAGGTAAAAATTAAAGCTAATTTGGATTGAAATAAATTCGATATTGAGTTATAATTTAAAAAAGCTGGTACGGAGAATAATTAATCTTTCTCATTGTAACCGCCCTGCACGATCGGAAGAACAACTTTCGACGAAATGTGGATTTTCGTCCGCTGGCTGGTTAAACGCTCTTAATCACGTGTTGTTTTTTTTAGCAACTTTTTAACCCCCCCGTGGTGATATGTGGTGAGGTTTTAGAATAACCCCCCCCTCCCAAGTATTTTGAAATTTTCAGAATATTATTACGAAAAATATGTACACGTGATATCTCATTATACCTCCCCCCCCTGGTGATATTTTCCGAACCCCCCCCCTTTCGAGCCTCACGTGATTAATGGACGACCCCTATGTCAAAATTAAAAATAACCAAAAAACTGACGTGTTTGGCCTATTTACAGATTGTTTAAAATTCACAATGACTGACCACCACATAATTCAAAGAATCTACCCACGTGTGTATTTCCCTGGTTTTAGTCATAATACTTTAAGTAGGCCAATAGTCTAAATAACACCTATTTAAAATAATCCCCTCAGTTTTTCACACTAAATTCGGACCACCGCCTAACCTAATACAGGTTTGAATTTGATTAGATTACCAATAGATTTGTGGTATGAAGGACTCCTTGATAGCGCGGGGTTACCGACTCATAATCATGTCTTAGCCTATTCGTTCCCACTACGAAAAAAAGTAACAATTGCGCAAGATTTTATTTTTATTAGTGACTTAAAATGGATTGTACTTAGTAGTAGTACTTTATTCTCAGTCCTCCTCACCGGGGATTCCTGTTCCATGGCGAACTGTAGGTAGTTATGCTGATGTTACATCATGATTTCCGCTTGTTTATGTTTGTCGATCCCATCTTCATTTTAGTTGATTTCTTCATCTTCACGTTTATTGCGTTCCTCGTCTTCATGTATGTTAATTTCTTCATCTTTTGTTTATTGATTAAATTCCTCTGCTCATGTTTGTTGATTTCCTCGTCTTCATGTTTACTGACTGTAGGTTGTGTTGGTGCTACTAATTCAGTTCACTTGATTGTATCCTGTCTTCCTCAGGCGTTCCAGACTTCTTCCACCATTAATATTCGCGTCATATATTCCCCTTACACTCCTTTCTTCGTTCGTTAGCTCAACATGCTCAAACCATCTTAAACATCCATTTATTAATCTCATTCATTACGATTATATCAGCATTGCATTCTTTGCGTAATATACTTAGAGTACCCATCAGAACCCCTACAGACTATGTTTTTAAAGCGCTGAATTTAATGTCACTGAAACAATTATATACAAAAGATATTCTAATGTACGCATTCAAAAATCAGGATAACTTTACACAGACAAACTCGGGCCGATTCACAAGATCTACATTACAACAACCTACAACTAAACGACTTTTGGACAAAGAAATATGGAATACTTCTCTGTCAAATTATTAATTTACTCCCTCTTGCAATGAAAACCATAAAAAAAAACCGCATTCAAAAGAAGCATAAAAATATGGATTATGGACATGGGAAGGAAGAAAATAGATTCAATTTTGCAACCCAACAAAGAATAATGCTTGTTTTGTACTTTCTTTTAGATCTAACTTCATAATTTTCCTTGGCAATATTCTAACATAGATTAGGTATTTACTTATAATTCAAAATAAAACTTGTACAATGTGTCCTTAGAACGGGGTACCCCAGTAAGGACACATTTTCTCTAAAAAACTGTAAAAAAAATAAAAAAATAAATATGGGTTCAATCAATCATACATGGGTTTATCGTACATACGCCTCAGTCTCATTTCTACAGCTTCTAGTCTACTTTCATCCTTCCTCTGCCAATTTCATGCCTCACTGCCATACTTCAGTAGATTATCAGCGCTCAATTGTGGACTGCTAGCTTCTCTTCTTTGAACAATTTTATAAACCTTTATTAATGAAGTTCATGTATTTGTAAACTTTCTTTAAATTTTTTCTTTGAATTCCTTCACGAGTCAATGTCCAATAAATTAAATAATATTGTAAAGTTCTGTGAACATGTTTTGTAACTGGCATTTCAAAGGTTAATTTCTCGCGTTTTTTCTCGCAATTACCGTTACTGTGTCGGCTTTCGTGTACATATACGAACAAATGGTGGTGTATTGTTAGTGTTTGTAGTGTTTTACTGTTATGATTGTTATTTAATGTTGAGAAGTGTCACACTGGCGATAAGAACAAGTTAGTACAATAACTTCTACGTGATGCGTATCAGCAGTGCTGAGACTGCTGAGGTCTTGCGGTTTTCACAAACAAACCTAATTCCTTTATTTTTTTTTGGCTGGTGCGTAGAACTTATTTTTGTTTGACTTTTATTAAATTTGGTGAATATTATAATGAACTTGAATTTCTATTGAATAACCTTTGCATGCCATAAACTTTAATGTACGATTTATTGTGTTATTCTGTAGAAGTAGAAGTTATTTATGTTGTCGTTAAAATACACACGTGAAAAACAAATAAGAAAATGCTTGCCAAAATAATCGGTTTTACAATGCATCAAATAAAAATACAAGCGCATTTTGTAAATGCCCTGGGGCTCGATTCTCTAATCGAGGCCGCACTTAATCGCCGTCGATAGAACACAAATTGGTCAATTTTGTTATTCTCGAGTATAGTCAAAGGTATAGTTTGGCAAGAAAGTGTAGAAATTAATTCAATTGGAACTAAACGTGTTCATTACTATGGCAACACCGAATTATATGACGTTTCTTATGGCTGTCATATTATGTGTTATCATATTGTGTGTATCAACGTGTTACGGTTGATTTATTGTCTTAAATCTGAGTAGAATATCGCTGATTTGATAATATTTTTATTCATTGTTTGCCTGAATTTAATTAAAATGAATAAATTATTACATAGTGATACAAGAGGGGTTATATTCTGCGTTTTTCAACGCAGCCTAGCCGAGTGTCACGCGAAGAAGCTTCTTTTTAATTTAGAAGATGTTTGCAAACGAACTGCTGAAATGACTGGTACGTAGTATAGTTTGTTTAATAAATTTCATTAGTATTACAAGATTTATGCCAATTTTCGAGCGATAATAACCATTACAATCTGATTTGAGGTTATGGTAAAAAAATCTGATTTTGACACTTCATTTTGACAGATAATATGCGGCCACAAGAAAAAGGGAATAACTCAATAAAAAAAATAATATTAAACTCGTAGAAAAGTTACCTTTTTCTCGTTTTCTCTTTCTTTCTTTCCAAGTGAATATTATCTAGTGTGTGTTTTTAAAACTCCCTTATATAATAATAATTTTAATGATTTTTCACACACAGGTAAATCTGAATCAACGGTAAGACGAATTGTCAAGGAAGGGGAAAAGGCAGATGGAAAATTTGAAACACCGGGAAAACAGAAAATGGGCATTATGTAATAGCATAAGTGCTGATGATTGGAAAAATTGTTGCAAACACGTGATGAAAATTGATGCAGAATATTATGCATGAGGCAGTAATATGTATGATATCGATGAACTGCGCTTAGATGAAGATGAAGATACGGAAGAAGAAGAATCACACGAGGACGAAGACAATAATTACATGTCGGGTGTTGAATTAATAGACTTAAATTTTTAAGTACCTACGTTTTTATATCGGAATAAAAGCCCACTTAAAACTTGTTTTGTTTTATTTTGCTTCTATTAAATTACAGTTTTTTGTGCAAATTTTTTGAAAATACAAATACGCTATGAAATATGAATTTTGCCAGAAGTGTTTTTTTAAAACATACGTTCTTTGTCTTATGAGCCATCTTGGTGTTGCCATTTAAAACTAGAAAACGATCGCAGTGCCATCATTTATTTTCTACACTTTCTTGCCAAACTGTAGTTAGGTGTCAAACGTCAAAAGTCATTCCGCTCGAACAACGAGTGGTCCGAACAAATCGACATCGACTAAACTACCAAAATCTTGCGTATTGTACCCTAACCTAAGAGCGTTTCCCGCATAGAAAAGGCATCGTATATTTTTGCATAGTTGTTTTAAGGTTCCATGTAATGGCTGATTTACCGGCGTTGTTAATGTAGAGCAAGCTAAAGCAAATGCTTTGAGACCAACAAGAATGTTTCACCGGAGGGTAGATATTTTTCACATGAAAATTAATTTCCTAATTAAGAGGAATATAAACGCTAGAAATATATCGATTCTCACCCCTTAAAATTTAAAATCTGGCGTCTTATTTGCACGAGGCAAGTGATCGCCAAAGTGGTTTTTATTTATTTTTTGCATAATTTTATAAGAATGAAAAAAGTTAGAACATAAAAAACGTCGAAAATAGTCTCAGCCATAAAGGGGTATTTAAAAAAAAAGTTTTTTATATTCATAGTTAGTCATGAAAAAACATTTTTTAGTAGTATGTACATACAAAGGGTAGTAAAAGCTTCAATTTATCCGTAGCATATTTTATGATGTTCGTAATGTAAACCGATTCATAGTATCAATCTAAATCGTAGGTTCTCAACGTGGGCGATAACGCCCCCTTGTGGGCGTTTCAGACTTTCAGGGGGGCGGTAGAAGACGCAGTGAAACCAATCCCATCTTGCCCCATAACATTACGCCCCTCTCCCCCCCGTTATGGTAAATATAATCGTGACAACAATTCCTGTTTCAGATTCACGAAATATCCTCGAAGTGGGCGAAGAAAGGTTGAGAATCTATGATCTAAATCGGATTTCACATAGTATAGTTTCATCTTCATGTGATGTTCCAATGTCGTTTTGCAAGTGTTAGCAGTATTAAATTTCTTTTCCGCGGGTGGTTTATGGTTTTGAGTAATATATCCGCCAGCAATTTCGACATGTGGTCGTAATTTCAACCAGAAACCATATTCACTATACATATAATCAACTCATCATCTCTTCAATATTTTGACATTCAAGAATACGTATAAATGAAACATTGGACAAAGTTCGTTGAGACGACAGTTAGCGATAACGACGAATAACACTTGATCGCCTTTGGAGATTTGAGCCCCTGCTCGCTTGTATTATTGCATGTCACTTTTGAACGTTGACGGAACGTGAACAACCATTTAACGTAGGCGTTATTATGTAAAGATTTTGTATATATTTCTTTAAAGTTTCTTAACTATAGTTTATTAATTATAGTATGTATAGGTATCGCAACCAAAATTGATCCGGACAGTACTTACACAGGTGCGTTGCTCGCATATAGCAAGTTTTAACTTATTATTGGACTTATTAGAAAAAAAGATTCCAAAATGGAATACCATGCACTTCGACATGTCGGTTAAGTTTGTGCTTCATCGATCCAAATCTCTCCACGTTAAATGTTAAGTCCCTCGAAATCACCAAACTACATCACCGCCTAACTTATTCAAGCAAATACGACAGATGGGGGCGTGCCGTAGATAAGGCCCGTCCCGAGGTTCCGCTCCGGGAAATGTATCGATTATGAAAGAAATGACCACAGAAATTTACTCAGAAGACCACCAAACCTGGGAAGGAAACGAACCCACCCAGCTCGCCCACTTCCCACAATTTCTGATTCCCTTGAATTATGTTTTTACATTTGACCTGGTTTCGTAGGATGTAGACTTTTATACCTTTTCCAAATCAAACGTCAGCGTGACAGGGCTTTTTGTGGCAAGTTAGTAATGTTTGCCTTAAGCCGGGTCTCTTGCGAACGAAAACACAAACAATACACCAAAAATCATTGAAACATTGAGGCGCGGTAGGCTTGGCTATACATATTTTGTTTAATAATTCAGGCACGCCTCATACGTAATACGTATGTCTAGTAATAATGTTACATTGTCGTGAAAACAAGCGAATGTGTCCGAGTTGTTAATCATCTGCGGTGAAGACACGTCTGTGCACACACTTGACGTTTGACGTCTTACATAAATTATTACGTAGATGTCAAAAATTGTCAAGAGGAAGAGATGAATCAGAGAGAAAACACAGATTTCAATTTAGGCCGTACTACCTTGATTTTAACAGATATTTATTTGTCAGGAATTAATATAATCATCAAGAATTAATAGGAATAAATAAATATATATTTTATTTATCAGGAAAGATTTCTTGCTAATATCTGGATTAATACACGACCTAAATGTACCATTTAAGAATCTCGCCTATGTAAATAATTACGTAGACGAAAAAAGGTGAGTTCATGATAGAAAAAGTCATCCATTACGACATTATTTATCAAACTCATAATTTCACTCAGTGCACATAACCCACGGACATATACATATATCTGGACTTGCCCTAAGTGATAAAAACGTATTATTTCCCCTTCCCCATGGAGCCGGCTAGAGCCCGCCTTGGAGCCAGCTCGCTCCATGGGGAGGGGAGAGAACCTCGCTTGAATCTAAAATATGTGACGTCATCTTTCTTGTCCTGAGCAGCGCGGAAGTAACATCCATACATTTTTAGAAATAACACGCCAAAAACGGTAGCTTGTGCTATACATTTTACCTACATATTATATGGACATAGCGAATGTGGTAGGGGTAAGTAAATTATGAAACATTTGTAAAAGTGTCTTAACTAAACACGGCAACAAAATATTGCTATGTGAATTGGGGCTTTTCGGGGCCAGCATTTGGCCTTAGCAAATATGTTATTAACGTGGCAAGCAATTCGCGCTCCCATGTAAAAAGGTCTATTCATTCAAAGCAGATTTTGCTTTTAAGAACTAAATGGTGATATTATAATGCGAGATGCCTATATACTGTCAGATTGATTTTTTAACGAATCACAGTCATTTTTCCTCTCTTCGCCCCTTATAGTTTGGTTTTACCCCTCATCTGTATGTTCTGGTCTATTGAATTCTGATGTCTATGACATAACCTCAAAAACTCGTGCGATTTATTCTCCATGACTGACCGCATCGCTTGGCTGTTGTCAAAAAATGAAATAATTCCCCTGCCTTCCCCGTTTCACCCGGGAGAAGAATATTTTCCACCGCCCACGGAAAACACAAACATTGCAAGGCCACGCCTCCATTTTGAATGTTTTCGAAATGTTTGAGGCAATGCTTGTGTTTTCGGCCGCAGGAGACCGGACTAAATATTGTCAAGCCTAGACGGATTATTCTGATGAAAGCCTGACTGACGTAGTAAGTACTTATGCTAATGTGTTTAGCTTGGGCTATGGATTATGATTTGTGATAAAACCGAATTGAAAGCTTGTAATTTATTATGAATTTGGTTTGTAATAAAGGTACACAGGTAATGCATGATTTTCTTTTATCTTATACATATAATCGTATATACATTCAATTTGTTACCATTTATTGGATTACCAACACTTCTGCCATAGGACTCCCCAGCTCCCCAGGTGGTTAGAAACGTTTGTTGACCCGTTTGTTTATTGTTGAGGTGCCCTGTGGTAGGGATGGACGATATACATCGATGTATTGTAAACACTCGATGTATAGTACCGATGCATCGTATTGAACCGATGTATTGTTAATGCTTCAACATCGAATATATATCGATGTTTTTTTATTCGATGCATCGAATACGCAAACTATGAGATGAGTGTCTATAAGTATGACCAACAGTCACTTACTGCTACAGTGACTTTCACGACGTTTCGTGAATCGGGACGTAATAATCAGTTCAGTCAATATAAAACGCCTATCATTTATCGGTTTGGCTGAATGGGTTATGTTCCCTTTGCTGCGAAGACGGTAAAGTCAAACTTAAAAAATAAAACCTTAAATATAAAACTAAATTGATGGAGGGATTATAAATCACAATTTCCAAAGCTGTACCAAATAGCTTTTAAGTATTTAACAATTGTTGGCACATCTGTCCCATCAGAAAGACTCCTTTCGTAGGCATGGCTAGTTTTTGACTGAGCAAAGAAACCGATTGAAGGGAAAAAGATTAAGTAATTAAGTTTTTACATAGCATTGAAACAAAAAAATTGGAATTTGTAAACAAAATAACGCTGTGTTTGCTGTGTGATTGTGAATTTTAATAAATATTTTTCTTACTACTTAACTTTCCTAGTTTTCTTTAAGGCCTAAACATGTCCATTGCGAAAAACAATCGATGTTTTGGAAACATCGATGTATTTCTCAATAAATCGTATTAACATCGATGCAACATCGAAAAAAACATCGATGTTTATTTTAAATATCCATCCCTACCCTGGGGTGAGGTTTTTCCGGTTCTTGGCGGTGGATGCGTCTGGCCACCAACTGCGTGGCAGGTCGGATCGGGGGAAACTGTTTTTTTTTTTGCATTAACTCCACACAGGAGGCCCTGAGGAAAATGATTTTCCTCAGGGGCTATGTCATCTGGGATGCTGTGTGGAGGGTCTTTTTGAAGAGAGGAAGGAATGAACATTGGTCTTGAAGATACCTATGTTGTAGGAAGGAGGATACACAGAGGCCGACAAATCATTCCTCAGCCGAGCTGTTGAATGTGACAAATGTCAACCGAGTACAAATGTTGGGCTCGCGTTTGGCTTGTTTCACGACTATGCGCCGGTGCCGAAGGGATCAATGACGCTCGTTCCTCGGATAATCTTCCATTTTAATACCGGTAGAACAAGGATAGTTAGGGTTGAGGGAGTAATGTTTGTCCGGGTTGAGGGAGACCTACCAGCAGGACCCTCTCGGAAAATCGCCTTGCACCGCAGAGGGAGTGATAGATTCAAACGTTCATCTCTGCTGTATAGACTGACCCCCAGATTCCTACCCACCTCCTGATATATTTTTCTTTCCTAGAACTTCCTCTCCTTCCGTTCCTAAAAAGACCCTACACACACAGCATCCCCAAAGATAACATAGACCCTGAGGAGAATTATTTTACTCGCGGCGTTTTGTGTGGAGCTAATGTAAAACAAAATGATATCTTTTATCAATACTCATCATCGTCTGCCATTTTTTTTTTTACATTAGCTTTACACTGCAGGCACCGACGAAAACAATTTCCCTAGGGGCCTATGTCATCTTTGAGGATGCTGTGTGGAGGGTTTTTTAAGGGAAAGAAAGGAGAAGGAAGATATAGGAAGGAAAAAGGTATGAGGGGTGGGTAGGAATCTGGGGGTCAGTGTGCCCAGGAGTGACGGACGTATGAATCTATTCCTCACACTGCGATGCAAGGCAAAGGGTCGGGAGAATCCGGCTGGAGAGGTCAAAAGGCCTCCCTCAATCAGTCTCCTCTGATCCAGCCCGCCACGCAGTGGTTGGGCAAACGCATCCGCCACCAAGACCTAGACAAACCTTATCCCATGAACCCGGGCACTCCTGCTAAATCACCAAACGTAACGAACCACTTGGGGTAACCTATAGCAGAGGTGTTGGTGAAATGAAGACTTTTAGAAGTTGTCCTCTTTCGGTTCATTTCCAACTTGCGTCTTTCCATCTCGGGTTGGGTTACTTTCTGTTTTATGCATTAATCTATGGGTTTTAATAAATAGGTAGGTACCTAACCAAACATCACATTTTTGTTGAGTGCGTTACTTGGAAGTTCATCTAAAAGCAACAAAAAATGGTGTTCCTGAATACAATTCGTAAAGCTTTTATAAACTTTTTTCCAGAAATATCTTAAGAGGGTATTACCAGAAATATGTCATTTTTGGATCAGATTTTAGATGTATTGACTCTTTTCCACAAAAAATTATAAATGGATTTCGAAAGATTGTTATTTTATCTAGCATTCGCATGTTTTAAATTTTGAGAAAAAATGTTTATTTTTAGTATAATAAGGTTATACCTTAGGTCGTGGGCAGATTTGTTAAATTTTCAAAAAAGATTTCTTATTATACCACACCCATTTCAAATAATATAATCATGCAGTAAAATAAATCAATACATTATCTGGATAATTTTAATTTTAGTTTAAATAAAATCATTAAAAAATAAATACGTACATGTGTTTCTTGACGAAAATTGGTCAATTTGTGTTTTTATTTGCGCACTTACAAACTAATATATTTCAGATTTTTTTAACATTCTTATTTAACTTAGACATACATTCAAACGAATGATGTGGGATTATTTGGGAATAAGGAACTCCAGTGAAAAATATTATAACTTTAAAAAAATATGTTCATATAGACCAAGAAACGCTGATTCTGAATATATAAGTTTTATTTCATAATATTAAACGCAGAGTTTTTAAAAAATTATTAAAAAGTGCATTTTTAAACCTCTCCTCGAAACACAGTGTCAAGTTGGCATTACTGAAATGGTGAATGGTGACGTCACGCGTCACCGCTCACCCACTGTCACCTGGTGATCGCGTGTATTGTATTGTCAGTATATGACTAGTTTATTTATGGTCAGTATTGTATTGACATTTGAAATGACTTAACCCGTCTGCTTGGTCCAATATATTCGCACCTCACAATACGGTAGCCTCAGTATTGCGCGAAAAATCTGAAACCGTCACTTTGGATCGAGATTGTAAAATATCTATGCAAGATAGCTTTCATATTTCAAAGACAATAAGAAGCATTATTTCATTCTCTTCCTGGTTAAAAGAAAAAATACATATGTTTGCATGAGAGGAAGAATGATATATAGCTTTTAAAATGTAAGGTCGCTCGGGACGTTTTTGGTCTTATGAAAGTATAATGCAATTACGTGTTTTGGGATGTATTTGTTCCCAAACAAGCAGACGGGTTAAAGTGCACATATGCAATTCAATATTTCGTGTTTTTGGTTTATTTTCATACTGTTTATTGAGATTTAGATAAATAATAGTTATTGTGTTTATTGAAACATAATTTAGGCCCTCAACAATTAACGAAAAGGGCTATATTTGCGGATAATCTGCAACAAATGTTGCCTAAGGTTAAAGTCGTGTCATATTTGACATTTGGTTGACGATACATCGATCGTATTTTCAAATTCTTTTTAATATCAAGGGCTTTTTATACACACAATCGTCATGATCAGTGTATTATAAATACCAGTTTCTGTATGTGTTATACATAAAACAATGTACCTACAAAGTAACGCCTAACACAAAACACGATGTCACATGTATTTGCAATGAAAGAGAGAGATTTATTGTTTTTATATTGCACTTTGATTAAATACAATAACAGTAGCGGTGAAATGTGGACATTTTACCAATGTTTTTCAATATTAAAAGCAGTTAATCTTGAATAAAAAACGATTTTTCACACCTAAACATCACCTAAATGTCATAGTAGCCTCATGATTCCGCCATATTGTTTATCACTTAAAACAGGGATGTTCTACCCAAAAAAATTATTTCCCTAGATTTCGAAGTGAAATTTCCCTAGAATTTCACATTTACGCAATTATCTACGTAGCCACCTGATTGTGTAACACTAATCCTGTTATATGTTAATTAATATGATTAATTAATTGGAAAGATATCGGAACTTGGTAAATATACTAATAATACTGTGCTTTTCCAAATAAAGCACTTTTTGCTACGTGAAGTAATAATTTAAAAGTACGAATGCACTCGCCACTGAATTAGAAACTGAATTCCAAATAAAAAAAAAACACTTTGCAAAATAAAAATTAACCACAATCACCAAAAAAACAGAACTTAAAACATATTAATTTTTTTTTCAGAGGTCCCATTTATCTTTTTAGATACATATAATATCATTTTGAGTTGTCAGTGTTAAAAATAACATTGCAAGTAAGTACATGAACAATAATTAAGATTCATAAGAATTCCAAAAAATATATATGTATACGTATATAATATATATATATAAAAATAATACCAGTAATATTGTCATATGTAATAAACATTTTGCCAGAGTTCGAAATTTCCCTAGATTTTGTCCTGATTTCCCTTATCCCTAAAAAATATTTTTCTCCCCTAGATATAGGGAAATTTCCCTCGACATAACATCACTGATTCAATATGACAACTTGAAGGTAAATAAACTATCGGTGGGTGAAGACCATATCACCATATTAACAATCCACCATAGATATGGTGCTTTTCTGATGGTCTAGAAAAATTAAAACTTTGACAATTATTTTAACTATTAAAACTAACTATAAAAATAAAAATAAAAATGCAGTTATTTAAGTTTGAAGGTCTTTATTCATTAAAAAAAATAAAAAAATTTGGACTGGAGTTCTCTATTGAAAAGTGATAATAAAGTTCGCAACGAGACGAGCCAAGAAGAGAGCAGAAGAGACTGGAAGAGACAAGAATGAACAAGAAAGGTTGGTGAGCAGTTGGAAGACTCAAGAAGAGACAAAATGAGCCAAGAAGAAAAGGCGAGAAGATGCAAGAAGAAGCAAGAGGATCCAAGAAGAAGCAAGACGAGCCAAGAAGAGACAAGAAAAGCCACGAAGAGCCAAGAATAGCCGTGAAGAGATAAGAAGATCCAAGAAGGGGCAAGAAGAGATGAGAAAAGTAGAGATATATGGAAAATCCAAGATGAGACGAGAAGATCTACGAAGAAGCATGAAGAGCCAAGAGAGACTTTAAGAGCCGAGAAATAGCAAAAAGATCCAAGTAGAGCATAGAAGAGACAAGAAGAAGTAAAAAGAAGAAAAATCCCAGAAGAAGCAAGAAGAGCAGAAACAAGAAAAGCCACGAAGGGTCAAGAAGAGCCGAGAAGAGATGAGAAGATCCAAGAAGAGACAATAAGCCATCAAAAAGAGGCAAGAACAGCCAAGAAAAGCCAGAATTAGATAAGAAGATTCAAGAAGTGCCGAGAACAGGCAAGAAGAAAGAACCCAAAAAGAAAGAATTAAAAAAAAAAATCACAATGCTCAATTCATTCCTTTCTTCCTGCCCTTCCTAAATTCCAATATTGGCTTATTAGGTTGCCATGTATACCGGTCGATTAAACTCCAACCTCCTTCCTATCCTCAGAGCACGTGTTCCTAGTCCTAACAAACAGTGCCCCCTGGTGTACCGGTCTCACCGGGACAGGAGTACTCCTGGCTGGGGTGGTACAATCTATCGTATCGTATCGTATTCTTATTTAACTTAGACATTATTGAACAATGGTAAATACTTATAATCAAAAAATAATTACATAAGTACATAATTTTAATAGTTTTATAATCACGCCTTTCAGCACTTTTGGATGTACATAGGTATAAATGAAAGCAACTTTGGAATGATATAAAATGGATATTGAGTTATAATTTTAAAAAGTTGGTACGGAGAATACTTAATTTTTCTCATTGGAACCGCCCTGTACGATCGTAAGAACAACTTTCGAAAAATAAACATTAAAGCAGAATAAAATATAAAATAAGGAATTAGAGGATACAATTTTTCACGATTTTAGAGGCAACTTCGACATATTTTTTGGGTTAAGGGGGCATACATTAATTACGTGAGCAGTTTTTCTTTCAATCTAGACCCCCCCCTTGATTAGATAAATTTGTGCCACTTCGTATATTCTTTTCAAGTTACGTGAGATTTTGCTGGACCCCCCCCCCCCCTTTGAGCTCACGTAATTAATGAATGCCCCCTAATAGTAGTCATTAAATTAATAATTTTGACCTTTTTGCTTTGGAAATTGTATAGGTACATAAAGAAAATCTAATATATAAAATTCTCGTGTCACGGTGTTTGTTACCATACTCCTCCGAAACGACTGGACCAATTTTGATGAAATTTAGTGTGCTTATCTGGTAGGTCTGAGAATCGACCAACATCTATTTTTCATACCCCTAAGAGTAAAGGGTGTTCCACTCCGAAGAAAATTATTTTCCCCATACATTTTGTGTGGAACGAATTCTACTATTTTGAAAGAACTGCAGCAATATTGTAAGGGGTATAATATTGAACTGTGAACCGGTGGAGGGGGACGGGGTGAGGGGGGAGGGGGGAGGTGGGAGGGGGGAGGGGGGAAAGGAACTCAGGAAGGGGGGTTAGTGGGACGGGGGAAGGGGAGAAGTGGAGTGGGGAGAGAGAGAGGGAGAGGGAACGCGAGAGGGGAAAGGATACGCAGGGAGAAACAATATAGATCAAGGTATGGTATACGCAGGGAGAAACAATTTAGATCAATTCAGCTAATAAGTTGACAACAGTTTTTGATTCTGAGGCGGTACGAAGTTCGCCGGATCAGCTAGTATTTTATAAAAAGCGTTTTTTGGGTTTAAGTTTTAAATTTATATGCGGTAAATTTGTGTTCCAACGAAAATCGGTCGTTTTTAAATTTTAAATTTAAGGCCGTAAAAATGCTTTTCACAAAAATTTCAACAGTTCATTATATTTACGTACGAGGTAGGTAAGGCAACATTACATTTAAAAATAGATTCCTTTAATGCTTTGTATTCTATATATTATAATTTAAAACATAAATAAATAAGTTACCATGTGTATCCGTGCTAGATAGGAGTATTGTACAAACTATTTGATTAAAAAATAATCTTTCAGTTTGGTCAAGAATTTTGGCCTCAAATCCAATTTTGAGTTTTGTATGAAAAATACCGTGCTGCCGTTCGTTCCTCTTAAGATGAAGCCATAGTAAATAATGCAAAATCATACAAAATCATATGTTTTTGTTTTGAAAATTTGATCGCTTAGAAGTATTGTAGATGCTTCAATTAAATACTGCGTGTAGAACATACCTTGGCCCTTAAAAATATCGGTAATTTTTTTTATAAAACTTTTAATAAGCCTATAAAAAAATAAAGTATAAGGTCTAAAAAACACACTTTCAAGTCCAAACTCTCCTATTTATAAACCCCTTTTCGGTTATGGTTTCATTGTATAATGTGGCAAATTCAGTTTATTTTATAATGATCGCAAAAAAAGTTGATATTTACACCCAATCTTCCCAAAATAAAATAAAATATGCATTTTCGCGTTGTTATTTTACAATACGGCCGCTAGTCGACGAATTCGGTTTTTCAAAGTGAACCCTATGGCGTCCACCGAAGAACTACTGTTGACGACATAGTCGGCAAACCTCAGTCACGCCCCGAACTCAGCGGGAGATGGACGCGTCACTTCGCGTCGCTTGATTTCGTGAAATCAATTTTAAATTTCCGTTTTATTACAATAAACAATGTGTAAAACAGGAATTAATATTTTTTACAGGCCTTTACGAAATCAACCTGTAAAACAAATCTCTCAAATACCTTTTCCAACCTTTCCAAAAGCTTTTTCTCAAGTATTTTTAAACTCCTCCCATAAAGGGCGTGAATTCCAATTTCGATTTTTTCCTGAACTAGTGGATCGCCTTAACCATCGTAAGTAACTTTGTCAGTATCAAAATATTTTATTTTAGTCGTCTGTCCATTATTTTTTCTACTGTTTGTGGTAATGCGTAGAACGTGTCTAAAGATTGATTCTCGTGTGAAGTGAAGATAGCAGCTGTCTTCCCGACGATTAATGAAAGTGCGTCTTTTCGTAGCCAATAATATCCAGAAATTCTCTTTTGTTTGTTGTGGCGCCGTATAGACGTACCTCCGCCTTCTATTGTGGCTATAAAAAAATCCGAGCATTCTCGGGGAATTTTAAGTTGCTGTTGTCTTCACTTAGCGATCGATGGAATGAGAAGCCCAACGTCTTTTATAGTTCGCAGTTTAATACCCATAAAATACAGATAAAGCGGCGTTTATTTGTTTCTTAACTTCGGATGCCTACGACAAATCGGTGTATTAGATTTTTTGTTACTTGAATGTTTGGAATGTGGATTGGTAATGGAAATGCTTTAGTATTGTAGTATTGATGACTGCATTAGACGATTATTTTTTTTTATTTGAATACCTGTATATACACTCGATTGTCCACTTAGTGAAAAGTTATGATAACAACACTAAAAAAATCGTTTTCCAACATTTTAAAGTACCTACATTTTTTTTTTTACATTAATTCCACACAGGAGGCCCTGAGGAAAATGATTTCCCTCAAGACTTATGTCATCTTAGGGAATGCTGTGTGCAGAGTTTTTTCTTGTAGGTCCGTGTGGTTAAATACATTCATTCTTCAGACTTACAGGCATTTCATCATACATAAATGACCTTTATACAGTAAGCAATTCTGTGAATGTTTTTCTCATAGCGGCAAACTAACTATTTACATTTCTGGTTTTATAATTATGCATATTTTTATTAAAAACAATTTCATTCTTAAATTTTATAACAAAGCGGAACTTAAGAATTACTTAATTACGAATACTAAATTTTGATCTAACATTATTTTAATGAACTAATTAAAAGCCGTTATTAAATATAGTTAATATACTCGTGTCTAATTCCTCCGAATTATTATTAATGTTATCTCGTAGGTCGTAGAAGATGCATTCGCCGCATAAATTAATTTAATTGCATTTCTTATTTCGTATTATGATAATAACCCAAGTGGAACAGAATCATTAGTGTTTCTTTTTTTTCTTTACCGGTGTATTCATAATATCATGAATAACTTAAGACCTTAGCCTTAGACCAAAGAATTGTGATTTGTGTAGGTACGAATAGACAAAGAAGCTACAAAATTACCTTCGTTCACGGTTCATGTTTCATGTGCCACAATATAGACAGACGTAATACTAAATAACTTTCAATGTAAGAAATATCAAGGGGATTGGAATGCTTATCCGATTGTCTGAAGAGTTCTTTCTTCCTGTATTACTGCGGGTGTGGCTCGGTCTATTGGCTCTGTCTTTGGTTTAAAATTCACTAGATGACCACCTGTGGTAACAAATCAACCTTAACTTATTGTGGGTTCATTTCCTCTGCTGGAAGGTCCCTATCATTGCACAAGCAACATTTACGCTTGTAGTAGGATTTTTTTTATATTGTCAGGTGGTTAAAATTGATGTTTATTAAGTAGGTACTTGTTCTATGGGCAATTACTTCTAGGCAAGTACCTACCTAATTTTATTATTTTCTTTCTGTTCCATTATTCGAATTAGTTCTATAAAAAACAACAAAAGAAGGTAGCTTCTATGTCTTACGTAAAAAATGTGTTCCAACAAGCAGATCACAATATAAATCCTATAAAAAATCAGGATTATGTAAATAAAAGAATAATAAATTACGACCAGATAAACAACACAAAACAAGCGTTTGATTTACAAAAGTGAGTACCACAGAAAACCTCCACCTGAAATCAAACAAGAGCGTAAAAAGCGCCATCAGGTTTTTCGTAATCCTTTTAATCGATTTGGTAGGTACTATTTTTCATGCTATTCGAAATGTTTGAAGTATTATAATAATTTAGAAGCGACTTAGAAATCTGGATTATGTATATTCTTATTAAAAAATCCACATTTCGATGCTAAAATTACGATTTTAGGCTGCGTTATTTCGACTAAACTAAATATGTATTTAACCTAAATTTAATTAACTTCTTCGAGCGCAGCGGAGTTCTGTTTTAACTCAATCGTTTTGCATTTAGTCCGTCGGTAAATTTATTAGTACAAGGTGGTGGCCGTTTTAATAGTTCAGAAATGTAATTATTATTTATTTATTTTTTATTAATTATTGAGTTAGTTTATACTACATGCATATAAACTAATAAGCACAATGTAACATTTCATTTGATAAATTAAAATATTTTTACAGTAAGCATAACATTTCTTTTTAAATACGTTCATTCTTTCTTCATTCTTCATACTTTCAGGCATTTCATCATACATCTTTAGTCCTCTGTCTGTGATTTTGATTTCTTCATTTGTGGCAATCGAACTCTGTTTATATTTTATTTATTTTTATTTCATAAAATTTTATTAGTTACAGATTTTTGTTTTTTTTTGCTACCACACTAGGCTAATGCCCGTGTTGTGGTAGTCGTACATTCAATATTTTAAATAGGAATTAATAAATTATTGAAACAGATAATTAAACATACTTAATAAAAATTATGAAATACTTAAAAGTGAAAAATAAAGAGAAAAAAATCGTATTTTTAAGAAAAATAGAAATAAAAATGAAAAAATGCAATGGCTCAGTTATTTTTTTTAAATGTGAAATCGTCGTGTTTGTTTGGACTTTCTTAGTTTTTTCAATGTATGGCAATATTACGTTAGCTACTTGCTTGAAGAAAGTTTGAAACAAAATTGTCATTGAGATAGTGATATTTCTTTAGACAAATTGTATAATTCCTTATTGCAAATTAAAAAAGTTACCTTAAATGTATAGTTTATAATTAAGTTAGTATGTATTTATGTTCCAACTTACAAATCTTGTGATTTCAGAGAAATTTTGGTTTTGTTTATTTAAGAAGACATAATTAGAAACATAATTTTTTGGACGTGAGGTCTACTATTCACAGAAAATGTAGTTTTTTCTTCAATAATTTAATGCCATTTTGTGAAACTTTTTGGAGTGTTTAAGTTATTTAGTCTTTGTCCTTCAATTTTAGAATGGAGTTTAAAATATGAGGTTTGTCCATAGACATAAGAATATTAGTAGACCTGCCCTAATATAAAAGCGTATTATTTCTCCCTCCCATACCGGTTTCTTGGAACGGGCTGAAAATGTGACGTCATCATTCATTTACGAAATAACACCGTAAAAAACATGGTTTATGTTTTGAAAACGTGTAAATATATGTATACTATCACTCGAGATGCATGGCGTGTGCTCGTCGATGTTTACGGGATAAGTAAATTATGAAACATTTGTAAAAGTGTCCTAACTAAGTACCTATGGCAACAAAATATTGGAGTCTGAAAATAAACGAACTTTACTTTGCCGTATTTAGACTTTGCAAATTTGTTCAATACGCGGCGAGCAATTCGCGCTCCCATGTAAAAATAATAATAATAATTTGTAGAGCGCCGTTTTTGTGAAAAATCACCTCAAGGGCTATAAAGGTCTATTTATTCAAAAGCAGAGTTTACTTTAAGAACTAAAAGGTGATATTATAATGCGAGATGCCTATGTACTATCATATTGAGTTATCGACGAATCACATATCTACAAAGTCATCTTCCCGCTCTGCGCCCCGCTGTAGTTGTTGTCTACCCCTCACCTTTATGTTCTGGTCTACTAATATTTATATGTCTATCGGTTTGTCTAAACCTTGTCTGACAGATCTGATGTTACAACACGAACCTAGTTTACTTTATATCATCGGCTGCTGGTTTCGTCGTTGAATACTGTTTGCTATAATAATATTTTCACACTCCTGCCTCCACGACTCGAGCAACACGAATATTCCTCTATGATGAAATATATGCACACCGCTGTTGAGAAACAATGCATGATGAACGTCGAGATAAGGTATCGTGATGGAATGAATTTAAGATAGGAAAGCACAAGTTTGGGTCATTATTACATGACGTAATTTTCCTTTCCTCTATCCGCTTTCATTTAAACCTAATCCCTTCAAAAGGAAACGGATAAGGTACCTATATAAATATGTGACCCCGTTCTCGAATGACCTGATTTTATTGTAGGACATTTTTTACACTCTTTTGTCATTCCCTTCAGCCCCGTAATATTCCTTAACTTAGGTATGTCATAGACACGCTGACCTCGAGTAGTTGGGAGTTGGGACTAGATACCTACCTCTGCGATAGATGCTTAATTATTTTGTATTTCTTGGGCATTAACAGTGTAACAATTTCAGGACTTTTATTTTGAAGAGTTTTATTTAACATCGACATTTGTTTCTTAATTTTTATTTATCTGCTACCAGACTATTGTAAGACCCGCAATAATGTATGGCTCCGAATGCTGGACTATGTACAACTCCTACTCTAGGCAACTCGAAACAGCAGAAATGCGAATGCTTAGATGGTCGGCAGGAGTATCATTAAAAGATAAGATCAAAAGTTCACGCATTCGTGGTAGCCTGGGTGTCACAGACATAAATAGTAAGCTGGAGGAACGACAGTTGAGATGGTATGGACACATAAGACGGAGACCATCGGACCACACAGTGAGGCAGGCAATGTCTATGGAGCTACATCGACAGTCATCCAGAGGAAGACAGAAGAACTCCTGGATGACTCAATGCGCCAAAATTCTTCAGAAAAACGACCTGGATGAAGGCGATACCCAGAACAGGAGAAATTACAACCTGAGAACGAGAAGAGCCGACCCCAACAGCCTACCTAGGCAATGAGTTGGGACAGCGCAAGGAAGAAGATCTGCTACCGGTTTCTACACACCCGTGTCATTCACTAGCAATCTTAAAACTAACTTAAAAATGATAGAGAGATTCGATTTTATTAGGTGAGGGTATGGGAAGGGTGATTTGGGGGGGGGGGGAATGGGAGGAGGCAACATAACAGGGGAACATTGTCAATAATGGTGACTTACAGGGTGCTATTATTTAGGGAACAAATAAATCAAAATTATCTAACAAAAGTACATGTGAAATAAAACAACAAAATGCTTAAAAAAATATTAACATGGTTTCTCCGGTTTCGAGTTGAGCCTGAATAATAAAAAATGACATCGTGATTTGATGCAGTTCAATAACTATGCTATTTGTTCGAATATTTTCTTTTATAATTTTTTTTTCTGTTTTCTAATGTATTTTTTGATTTGTTTAATTTTGTAACTTGGTGATGCTTGTGTTAAGCCCAACCGGTTGGTCGTACTAAATTAAATAAATTTCGTGGTTGTAAAGAAGGCAATTGTTTTTATTTCCTAAAAGAATTATTCTTGATTTCGCTGCGGTATATGACGTTTGTCGACCACATATTGTAGTCGACAAACACCCGGTTCACGCATTCCACCCAGGATTTTAACGTCTGAAGCCCTATGCCGGGTCAACGAGCTATGATCCAATGATCCATAACTAACAGAAATTAATAACTCCATGTTGTGTTTTGGCAGATACAATGGCCTCTTGCCGCAGGGCGACCGCGGTCGGCGGAGGTCCAAGTTCGTCCTGTTGAGGCGAGCTCAGCCCAGCGGCGTGCGGCGCTCCAAGCACTACGTGGTGAAGACCCCGCACAGCTCACAAGCTATCCTGGACGCCCGCCAGCACAGCATCTCGTACACGCTCAGCCGGAACCAGGCGGTCATCGTGGAGTATACGGAGGACGACACGACGGACATGTTTCAGGTGAGTCAATCTTTCATTTTACAAAGGTAAACTACTAAATTTGCAGTTCTTTCTGAACTCAAGAAATCTATATGTAAAAATAAACAACACTCTTAGTGAACCAAATACAAGCGACTTTGGAATACCACAAGGCACCATTTTGGGCCCTCTTCTATTCGTCTTATATGTTAATAATCTTAAACTTTTTTTTTTTTTTTTTTTTTTTTTTATTAAACCAATACATATAATATACAAAAAACAAATATATATAATATATAATATTGGTGGTAACAATACCTCCCTAATTGAGAAATTCTCGTGTTTAGGGAGGGAGCATTATCAGATTGACAGTACTATACATACTTGACAGTTGTTATACATAGAAAAAATATTAGTTGGCATTTTTGTTCACAGTGGAAAATATAAGTTTACTTATTTCATATACGGATGATTATTTATGATAATCAAATTTAAAGCGATGCATTACGTCTTGTAAAATTCGGGATCAGGTCGCTAACAATAACACTCCTAATGTGGATGACGGTAAGGTATACATTCCCGCTTAACACCTTTTGATTTTTTCAAGAAAAAAACATCGCCAAAAAGCGTGTTTATTTTATTTTGATTTTTGAGAAGTTGAGGCACAAATATTAAAATGTTTTACGATCTTTTTCTAAAGTACACATTTAATTTTCCACATTTTACAATAAAACCATAACCGAAAAAGGAGGAGATTTTGAACTTTAAATCAGTTTTTATAGGCCTGAAGCTTTATTTTTCTGGGCTAATAAAAAAATACTCGATTATTTCAAAGGTAGGTTGTGTTCTGCTCGCAGTATTTAATTAAAGCATCTAAAATATTTCTAAGCGTTCCAATTTTCAAATCCAAAACACACGATTTTGCATTACTTAGACCTTAAATATTAAAAAAGCACCGTGCATAAAAAAACCAGTTGAAACATTATTACGATCACGATTGATTTCTTTTGCCCTTTTGACAGCTGTATATTTTTGTTGTTCCGGAACTGCCTCCAACACTACGAATATGGTGTGGGGACACTGAACAGGGCTAATAACTTCGTCCAACAGTCGGCACATCACATTTCCGACTAGCAAAAAAATATTGATAATAAATTAAGCCGCCAAAAGGACAAAAAATAAGCTGTTGAAATCAATTGTTACAATACTTTCTGACCATTTCATCAATGTTCAACTATATAGCTTGATAACTTGTCTACTTCATGCGCCGAACGCCTCTGGGAGTCAGAGCCTTTTCGGGAATTACAGGCAAAATAAAATGCTTCTGCTGTGATTAAGTATTTATTTCACTATTGCTATTATATTATTCATACAAGCATGATTCTTGTACAGTGTTTTATCTCAAGCGCGTTTCTATCTTTTGTAATTTTATATTGGGTCTCTTTCTATGTGAATAACCTCACCTGCAGTCTCAACTGCCCGGAGCCAGTGTGGCTATGGTATCCCCAATAGGGGTATATTACGAAGCTGAATTGGTAGGAAGCAGAAGAAGGAGAATAGGAAGGTTGAAATTACCCAGCTATCAAATCTTCTATTCGAAGCCATTTCAAGCAATTTCGATTCGGAATTGTGTTCACAAAATAATTATAGTCAAATGTTCTGCTCTCTACCGTTTGAAAGCATCAAAAAATTTCCTCCCAATTATTTTCTTCGGTTTCCAATCTCTTATCGGAGTAATTTTCTTCACCCTACAGACAGCAGTTCTTTGCAGATTATGACAATCACCGGAACAGCACACGCAATTTTCAAAGCCAAGAGATTTTACGCCTTGCAATCTTCCACTGAATTATTGAGTAGTAATCGTGACATTACCAGTTGTACCAAACTTATTCAATTTTTCTAATTTCGTATTTTTGGACAATAAATAAAGAACTTGCATAACACCAATAATTATTACAGAAGATCATCGAAGTGAGAACTTGTGCGCACACGGTGGATAACATAAATATTATATGACAAATTCTCACGTCTTCCAACCTAGTCTTATTTCCTGTTAACGGTAGAAACATGGAAATTTTATGGCTTTTCGGTAACGCAGTTTTTCTTCATCGCAGCCATCAACGCGGTCGTCCCAGATAGCTCTTGCGTCATAATAAAATCAGCACGTAGTCTATTTTAACCCATTCATGACGAAGGTTCCATATGGAACTCGAAAAAGTATTGGCATTCATTTAGTCACATCATGCCGATATGTTAAAATAGTGGTGCCAAATACAGTTTGATATAGTCTACAGGCATGTATGAACACTTTTGTCTTGGTTGCGTTCAGTTCGTTTGTGTGTGCAGACGTGGACAGACTTGTCTTTATTGAGTTAGAAAAAAAGTGCAATTTTTTCAAAATGTCAAAACATGTGAAGTAAGTAATCCATTAAATTTATATAGTAGATTTGATTTTTTTCTCCAAACCTGAAAATGATTTGTAGAGAATGAAATTATCTGCCTATTTACAAACATTTTGTTAGAAAAATAATCATTATTATATTCAAACGAGTACTGTGAATTTAAGGTTTTGATTTTTGGTTCCATATGGATCTTTCGGCAGATCTCACTATACATAAAATGTAATTTTTCAAAGATTTCATTATTTTTTCGTGTGTTTTAGGGGTTTGACTGTTGAAGACGTGATGTTACTGCTTGAAGAACAATTGGATACGAATTTAGATGATGATGAAGTAGTGGATGTGTTTGTGGAGCCGCCAATTGAGAGTGACTTGTCCGGAGCAGATTCATCTGATGAAGATGACGGCGGAATAATTGCGAATATCTCTCGAGCACAATTATTTTCTAATTGTTAGGCGTCGTCGACACTAAACGGGAAAAGGTACGTCCGATTCTGATTCAGATCCAGAGAACCCTGATCTAGAGCATTTAGGAGATGTGCCCTTGGACTCAGCTTGCGGTGTCCTCCTCCATTTATGGAGCACAGGGAGTGTGACGAACCCATCGCTCAGGGAGTGGAAACACAAACTTGCAATAGATCCCAAGCCAAGGTGTGTGCTATCGTGCTCAGGCTGAATGTCATGTCACGGTGTCACGAACGGTGCCTCCGAGAAACAGGGTCCCATTTCGGAGTATTTTGACCTTACTCCAGCACTTAGGGCTCTGCTGGTGTGGACCTTCTATTTCCCTGGTCACTCGTGGACAAAAAATTGGACCATTCAAAAACTAGGGGCCTTTGGGAAAATAAGGAGTGCTGAGGCCACCTCTCTGGACTTTCTTCACGGGGCCTGCAGGAGAAACTAGGAGGAAAAGCCGTAGAGAGGAGAGCTGAGGTCAACTCCACGACCTCTGCTCTTATGGGTATTCAGGGAACCAAGGGGAAGTGCACTCTGCCGGCGTGGGGCCTTCGGGAAACCAAGGAGAAGTGAAGTGGAGAGATTATATCCTCTTCCCGTGTGAGGCCTTCAGGAAACCACGTAGGAGTGAACAGGAGAAATGAGGCTACCTCTGTGAGCTCTTCCCTGGTGGGGCCTTTAGGAAACCACGGAGGAGTAAAGATGAAGTCCTCTTCCTTCCTTGGGTCCTCAGGGGACCAAGGTGGAGTGGACTCTTCCCTTGTAAGGCCTTTAAGGAACCAAAGGGAGGAGAACTCTCCGTTGTGGAGCCTTCGGGGAACTAAGGAGTGGAGAGGAGAGATGAAGCTTTCTTCCCTCGTGGGGCCTTCAGGGAACCAAGGAACCTCCTTTTGGGCGGAACTGATAGAATGGACCACGTTGTATGGTTGGACTATGCGTGAAATGCTTCGAGGGTTACCTCAATAAATAAGTTTGTTCAAAATTTTACTTTATGTAGAATAAAGTTGAAAAAAATAAATTTCCAACTAGTTATTTGCCGAAGGTGCCATATGGAACTCACCCTTCTCTAGCTTCCTGGGGGGTGAAGAAATCATTTTTTTAAATTCTGAGAAAAATGTCCATTTTCTACCTCCAAAATCAACCCTCCTGTGAAATTTCAGCACGAAATTCGAGAAAAAAATAGTTCGTCATGAATGGGTTAATGCCTCTGTCTATGTGCAGTCTACACCGTGCAGTCATAGGTGACCCAGCAGATAATGTTCTATGCTTTGGGAAAATAAACACGTTTCACTGCCTAAAAATAAACATTAAAATCATTTCAAAACTTCTGGGATTATTTTTTAAATGAAAAGAATCATTATTATATTTTAACGCCAAAATTGAAATGAAATTAATAAATAATGAATTGTTAATTTTGTGACGCCGTTCTTGCGAAAAAATTATCTTAAAGAGCGGTTTAACGTTTACTCCTGGACACGTTGACCTCCAGATTCCTACCCACCCCTCATACCCTTTTCCTTCATAGATCTTCCCTCTCCTTCCTTTATTATTGGTATTGGTTCAAGTAGTAGTTTACAAGATTGTTTTGGTAAAGTTTCGCTTCTACCGTGTGTAAACTGCACTCGATTTTTTTTACTTCTTATAAGTGCATTAGAAGGTTACCGGACAACTCAGAATGAATTCGGAACCTCCTTTAAAAAGTCATTAAAAGCGATGAAAAAAATAGTTAAATAGGTTACGTTAGGTTAGGGTTATGGGCTATTATAAAATTATTTTTTTCATGGCTTAGGCTTTTCAAAGAGGTGTTGAGTTGACTTGATTCTGAGTTGGCATGGAACCCATTAGAACTAGTTAAAAAACGAGCGTGCTTTAGACCACACGACTGAAGTAAAACTTCTTTAGCTCCATCTGTATGTAGGAAGAGAGAAAGAAAATGTGCGCGCGCACTGCTCTCTTTTGCTCCTACAGTGTGATACAGACAATAGGCCTGCACTGTGTCTTAGATATACGAAACATAACTGGCTATGAGAGAAAGATAGAAAGAAAATGTGCGCTCGCACCTCTCTCTCTTGCCCCTACAGTAATATACGAAACGTAACTCTCTCTTTCTATCTTCACTAACTTATATCTCCCTCTCAACTACGCTATCGTCACGCATTCACCAGCTTACTCCCCGAGTCAAGCGTGCGTAAAGAAGTTTTACTTCAAAAATACTTGACTGACTTCATAATTTTTGGTTGTATTACCCACACAGTTGGTTTCCACTATAAATACAATGATCAACAAAACAAACACAGTTATTCATAATATTCTGATCGCACTTATCTTATTTCATTAAAATCATAAGATAATCCACCTGCTGTTCCGCGTTATGCAACGACTGCGCTATAAATTATTTACATTACCTCCGCGGCTAATTAATGTGGATTTATTCACATCAATGTTATAATATCAGAGTGGGCAGAACGAGAAAAAAGAAACTGGTTCTTTTCCGTTTATAGATTCTTGACATTCGCTAATTATAAACGAAATATCAACGACCTTGCTGCTTCCTATTTTCCGTGTCCGCTAATATGACGCGGTTATCGCTATACGGAATTTATTGCTGGTTAAGCGTAATAAATAAGATTATGAGTGAACCGGGCGGCGTTTTGTCTATTCAAACATACTTGTATTTCCCAATTTCCTCTCTGGTTTTTGACACTACCGCAAATATGTTTTTATAATATGGGTATCGACTACTAGCGTGTCGGTACGTTTTGTTTTTTTTTTGACAAGTTACTTCTTAGTTCTTAGAAGTTTGGACCCTCCAAAACCGTTAAAATAGTCCGGTTGGAAAGCCATCAATAGACGTTCAGTATACAAACTGTATTTTTTAAAAAAGCAAAACGTACGGACGTAGAGTATTTTCTTCTACTACAGTTAGTAAAAAAAATCGGTGCCGCTTTGGAGGTGATTTTTTGATTTGGAGATGTTTCGATGATTTTATTTGGGTATTATCAGCCTACGGTGTGAAATTGCCCCTTTCGCTCAGTATTCTGGGTAGGACCGACCGAAGGTTCGGTTTCGGCAAGTTTCGGCAAAAAAATCTAGTTTCGGGATCTGTTTCGGAAACCGAATTTTTTTGGATATATTATTTTTTCACATACTTAAATTATTGTTTTTTTTTTAAATTTATTTAATTTAACATGTGTTGACTGTTTGAATAAGTGTAAAAAATAAGCCAAATAACAGTAAACAAATTGATGTACTGTTATTTGGCTTATTTTTATAAAATATGTATGAGTAATATGTTTTTTAAACATGTATATGTCTGCACTCGAAGTTTTTAAATTTATATAGGTATATTACGTATTATAAAATTTGAATTATGTATTTTAATACATATATCGAATTATAAAATTTGAAAGCAGTCACTTTTCAAAAACTGTTCTTAGATGCGGATTTTAGTTTTCGGTTACGTTCAGATATATTTTATTAATTTGGATTTTATTGCCAAGTGGAAATATTTTGACTCCTACAAAATATGGTCGAGGCCTGAGGGGATAACGCTCATATTTTATTAGAAATTAAGTAATTAACAGTAAGTAAATTATAAATAATTCTACTCAAGCGAAACGATAGGAAAAGCTTCAATTTGCCCAAAGCATATTTTTGGTGTTCAAACCGAATCGTAGTAAAAATTTGGTGATTTCGCGTGCTTCGTTCGCCAAAGCACGGTTTTTTTGTAATGAATGTCATTTCTCTTTAAAAAATTTAAAAGCCGATTTCTCAGGCTCTATGCAGCCAAATCGACTGAAATTTTGGATTATTAATAATAACTATGGTCTTTATAGGAAGCAGTAAAAAAATTTGAGTGTGTAATTCACACGCGATAAAAGTAAAACTAGGAAGTCGCTAGATGTCGCTTTCTTTTGCCTGTTTATTTTAAAGCGGTCTGAAGATTGGATATTGATTTACAAAAACAGAAATGTTTATTTTTTTGGATTTCGTACGATTCGAACCTCCGTCCGCTGGATTTCTCTGGCAGCTGAGATTTGCGATGCACTATACCGCTGCGCTATGGGACGCCCTCGGCGAGGCGCGAATTTACGCATTATATTCCGACGACCCGTAAAAAAACAAAGCCGCCAATGAGGGCACACCTATCGTCGTTTCCGTTTTATATCTCAACCAATAGGAGCATTGAGGGCAGTTTGAAGGCTCGCAGGTGCCGTAGTGCGTCATTTCCGTTTCAAATCACTCTAACGGGGCTAAGGAAGTTTCACTTAAAAAAATCTGCAAAAAGTAGCATTTGTGGAAAAATCATAATTTTTACTGGCGTAATGTAAGGCTTGAAACATTTATGTCTGTTACGTATTTTTTTACGAATCATCAGTCAGTCACCTTGGTTATTAAAAAATAACGTTTTCTCTTTTTTACTTACCTTAACTTTATAAATTCAATTACTCTCAAATCATCCCGTAACCTCGCACATAATAATTGCAAAGTTTCACGGAAACATCTTCATTATGTTTTGTATTGTTAATATGTTATTAATTTGGTATGAATGGAATATGAATAAGAATAATGCTGTGTTTATGATTTTAAAAATAATTATTCTCGTTCCGTTCCAATAACCGCAAGGTTCTATGCCGAAACTCGGTATTTCAAAAACATATCCATTTTTATTTATAACGAAACATCAAAACGTGTTCCTTTATAATGTACCTACTCAACATCAATATTACTATTTTTTTCTTTATTTAAGGTCTATGAAAATATTCACAAATAAAATATTCACAACTAAACTTTCATGATAAATCTCAAAACAATTGATTCAATCTTAAACCATTCATCCGATTTTGATGAAAATTTGGTGATTTGTTGTGCGCACGCCCGCGAAAGTTTCTATCTATATATAATGGTGAGCTCTGACATTATGAAAATTGTATAAAAAATTACAATGGCTGGCATGCAAGTTATTTGAAAAATGTGTGTATTTCATTTAGTTTAGTGGCACAGACAGAAGACGGTAGGGGTAGGTAGGGGAACGGGGGGGGGGTACTTGGGATAAGGGTCGAGGGGGAGGGTACGTGGGATAAGGAACGAGGGAAGGGGAACTGCGGGAAAAGTGGAAGGAGAACTCGGAACGGGGGCAGTCGCAGGACGGTTAGGCGGTGGGGAAGGTGGACGGGGGACGCGGTAGAGGAACGGGGACGCATGGGAAAGGACAAGCAGGGGAGGGGTGGAAGATGAGTGAGGGGTAGACTGAGGGATTGCAACGGAGACATAGAAGCATTAGGGGATAGCAAGGGGTAAATTAGGAAAATTCATGCTTCTCACACCGACAGCTGTGTGTGGCCTGCTCACACGTCGGAAAACACGTTCTGATTTATTTGTGTAGACACCCATACAGAAGAACAAAAAATATTGTGAGTCCAAAACCACATCCTTTCTTTGAGTACCATTGCAACGCATGCCGGGTACTCGCTTGTATTATATAAAATATTACCGTTATTATCTATGGTAGTGGACTAAAATTTAACGCAATCGACGGATTTATTTCACTTCCGTTTAAATGCAGTTTATCTTGAGGTGTTTCAAATTCCATCACTTTAGATGACCATCATATTCAAGATCAGCGCCATTTTGATTATTTGACAGCTGAACTGTCTCCGTTAGACGCCGATTCCCGGTCCGTTTCAGCATTTGGTCATATCGTGATCAGCTGTCAAACACAACCGTCATGCCGTTGCTTGTCAGCTGTTCACAATTTGTCAACCCACCCTTATTTTGCTCTCTTGGGATATTGTGTACTTTGTAACCTGTATCTGTACAGTATTAACAATGCTCTTAAAGTTATAGGGTGCCCCAGTGTCCAGTGGCGCGGATAAACAAAGCTTTATTATTATTTCATAGTTGAAAACTCTTCCCGAAATTTAATCTGACGGTGTTCTGCCGTACCATAAAAGCCTTTTACAACCCGACAACAACATCAACAAACCCACGTTGTTTGCCACGGGAAACTGGGTGAAAATTACACGGCCGCCCTGTGTCGCAAGCGTAACATTTGCTTGGCTACATAATCGTTGGACTGTGAGGGTGGCTAAGTTCAAAATCGTGTCTCGCGGGCCTGACGGCGGCGGCAGATAATAGTGCACCATTGACGCAAAATCGACGAGGTGAGACAATGCCGTGAAAGTTATGACCTCGTTCTGGTCAGACAAGATAAGCAGTAACATCCCATTCAAACATAGCATCCGTAATGTTTGAGCCCAATTTAACTGGCGCCGCGCACTGCCCTCAATCTATTAAGTGAGAAAGAATCTTTACTTTAAAGCAGTGATGCACAAAGTTTTTGGAAGAAGCAGTTGAAGGATGACAGATATAACGATCAAAGTCCATTTTTCGTCGAAAATTAGTGTAATTCCACCTCGTTTTTTTACGGAATGAATGGTGTGCATTCACTTTTGGAAAGAAAGATCTCCTCCCCTCCCCCTCTCAAACAGCCCCACCCTCCACAACGTGCTGCAGATTCTGTCTACGTACATTTCACGTGCAAAATAATCATCTTCCAACTCCCTTTCTACAATTTCCTTGAGCCCAAAATAATTTACTTTAAACTTGATTAAAATGACTTGACTAAATTTGAATTGTGCAAAATACGGGAAAATTGGCTCCCGTATTTTCAAATTAAAGTCTTTTTAAATTAGATAAATGAAACATTTCAACTTTGTTTGAACCACTTATATAATGAGTAAATCCAACCGGTTTCAGAACAAACGTTCCTTCTTCAGGCAAGCGTATACTATATAATATATATTTTTTTAAATTAACTGAGGTGACGCGATACAATGGTATCTCAGTTAATTTAAGTTGAGGGGACGAGAGATATGATAATATTTCAATTATTTTCGTAGCTTAGCTTACACAGAAAACCATAGGAAAGAATCATTGTTACCATACATACTTTTTTCACATTCTTTCTTACAAATTGTTTTGAAAGAAATCTTATATTTTTTAAGACGGAGAATTAAATTATCAAACGATTTCCCATTTGACAGATCGTGTAAAGTGGTCATTGATCATAGTTATGCATGGACTTACGTCGACGTCATATAAAGCGGCCTACACACGACACTGCATTTAGTGACTGCGGCAGTGACCGCAGAGAGCGTGGAGTTGAGCGAACTAGCGCTGACTTGTTCTAGCGGCCCTTTAACAAACGAGACAGCGCTAGTTCGCTAAACTCCACGCTCTCTGCAGTCACTGCCGCAGTCACTAGAAATTGGATGGTGAGGAGGGCGCTTAAGCAAAAGTCCACAACTCATTCACACATACTGTCAATAAAGCGTTAAACATCACTGTGATGACAACCAACATTGCTTCATCCATTCACATTTAGAAAATATCAACAAACAACGCTCGTTGGGTAAACTGTTTACAGCGGAACTTGACCAAAAGCAAACATGAAATAAAAAAATAAACTAAACTATGGCAGCATTTTATCATGTGCAGGAAGCTCATATTCAATAAGGAACGGAATTGTTATTGTTTTAGACCCAAAGTATCGTTTGACATATTATTTAGCATTTTAAATGTGTCGACAGTTTTTCTGACTTATATGATATTCTTGACTCTGCATTAGTTCTTGGCATTGATTAAACGATCAAGGACGGTCCCCAGGTCCATTGATCCATTAGGGGAATTCTAAGCATGTGGCAATATTAAACCAAGATTAAATGACGACATTTAATTACGTTCTCTTTCTTGTTCCATCGACAGATTCATCAGTGGGCTCTTAATTTCTTTAGGATCTTGACTGACTCTTGGTTCTTCTGATCTGTTGTATGTCGTTGCTTATATTCGGGTTAGGTAAATATATATTGTGGCCCTGTATTGGAATTTGCTGTCGTAAAAAATTTGAAGTTTCAAACTGGAAAAGTTTAATTTAATATTTTCCAACTACGCGCAAAGCAACAAATATTAAAGATATACGTGTGTGCACTTGATATGACTTGATGACTCGTATCAAAGAATAGTGTGATTAGACTATCGAATGTTTTTCACTCAACTGAATGGACAGAGAGACGACGCGTTTTATACTTTGCTCTCGGTCCTCTCGTCTCTTTGTTCCGTGACATACGACCATAAATCATGCTTTACTTGATTAACTTTTCTCGGCAGCACAAAGGAGATCGTCGGATGTGACGCAAACAGGACGCAAGAACCACTGCACCAATTGCAACCAACCGCAGATAATCATTCTGTCCAGTGGCGCTGTGAGTCACTTCCAATTCCCGGGGCAAACTGGTGTACTGCGCACTGTCCCATCACTTCAAATCGAATTCGAACACAAATTACACATATGTTTTTTAAAAATTTAATATTTTTATGTTTTTTACAGTAGGTAAGTATGCATTTTGATACGTTATACTGTGTTATAAAGTAATATAAAAATAGCCTTTCCTCTCCATAAAGAGACCAGGCTCTTGTGTTTCGTGAGGGAATTCTTGCTCAATTATATTAAATAACTAGCTGGTACCCGGCATGCGTTGCTATGCCATTTAATAAAGAAATTGTTTCTCCCTGCGTGTCCTTTCCCATTCGTCCCGTTTCCCTTCCGCTTTCCCTTCCTTTCTCGCGTCCCCTTCCCCTCTCGCGTTCCCACTCCGCCTTCCCCACTTTCCCTCTCCCCACTTCACTCCCTATTTTCCCCCATCCCGTGAACCCCCTTCCCGATTTCCCCTCCCCCCTCCCTGGTTCCCCTCCACCGTCCTGCGAATCCCCTACCCGAGTTCCCCTCCCCCTCCCACATTCCATACGTTCATTCCCGGTACATTCAGTTTTAAAACAGCTCGAGAGACACCTATTGCAGTTTTTTTTATACAAATTTCATAATGCCAGAACTCACCAGTAGTTTTATACAAACCTTGTCCTGACAAAAACGAACATACAAAAAAAGAATTATCCAATTTGGTGCAGTCGTTCGGAAGTTATTCGAGTACATACATTTCGACGATTCATTTTTATTTATATAGAAGATAGAAGATAGATAGATGTAAATAACAAAAAGATAAGTAAGAAAAACTCGTATATTTTGTATTCATAAACGTTGGCTATATTGTGGCTTGCCAAAATTAAGTTAAATTCAACGGACACTTTTTTAATCAATATTGTAACGGGATAATTTAATAAAAGCCCAATTTTAACGGTGAACACAATTAGTATTTATTTTGGGTACTGACAATTTGCAAGTATTACACTTATTTATAGCAGTTCAATAATAGCAAGACAGCATAATAAACTTTTGAGTTCACTTATAAACAGGTTACACCAATATCAGCCCTCCTAGAGGAAACTTAATAAATTTTTCCCTTAACCGTTCGTTCAACGAGTATTTTCTCTCTGGGTTAACTCAACCGGAAAGCAGACGTTTTGATGAATCAAAACTCACGCTCACACTCAAATCTCACTCCTACTCCAACACTAATTGCCAACAATTATTACTACAGACAAAATTATTGTCTGTGTTCAAATCTTCATGTAATCATTTTGTGACGTTTTAACCCTTCGAATAATAAGAAAATAATTTTCTGTCAAATTTTGCCTATCAAGGTTTGCGCGCAAAATTCCTGGTTCTTCCCATGCATTTTAAATGTTCCTATTTATTGTTTTTTTAACGCTTTTGCAAAAACAAAAATTGTTCTAAAATCTAGATAAAATAATCTTTCCGGTGTGTTTATTAGAAATCAACATTTTTGTTTCTGAATATTAAAATTTTAATATTGGAAATTTAAATTGGCTAAAAAATGCATACCTGCGAATATTCGAATTAAAGTAATTAAAATAGAATAAACTTAAAATTTTAAATACAAACTCCTTTTTTAAATAAAATTTGTAATAAAACTGTCACCTCACTTTTTATCACTTTCATACAATTTTATTTTAAAATTAAATGTGTGATACGTCACAAATTGGCGAAAAATTAAACCGTCACTTTTGATCGGGTTTGTAAAATATCTGAAAAACCTAGCTCATATAATTCTGAGACAATAATAATAATTGGATAATTTGTATAGCGCCGTTTTTGTGAAAAATCACCTCAAGGGCGCTTTACAATTTATTATGAATCCTAGGCTCTATCTAATTTTATTATTTTCAAATAGATACAGAATCATACTTACCTGCAGGACACTTCCGACAAAACACACTTTATTAGAAAGTTTATGCTTATGCTATGGGGAAGATACGACTTTGCACGTGGAGGACATTATATTCAAAACACTGGACATTGCATGAGTTTTACATTTATATTTATATTTAACAGAAGATTAATGCCAAAGTTGAGTTAATATATATATATATATTTTAAAAGTCTGGAGAATTTTAAGAATTTGCTTTTACACACTTAGTTATTTACAATGTTGCGAGCCGTGAAGGCTAGGTGAAAGTTTTTTCTTTTTTTTTTGAGAATGACAATGAGAAGCATTATTTCATTCCGTTTCTAACATAAAAGAAATCACAAATATTCGCATGACAGGAAGAGAGATATCAAACTTTTAATAATGCACTGTCGCTCTGGGACAATCTGGGTCTCCTGTTATTATAACGGCATATGATGTTTTGGGACAACTTGGGTCTCCTGTGATTAGACGGGTTAAATCAAATTTTTATTTAGTACCCAATAATATTCACATTTACAAAATTTTTAATGGCTTGGAGGAGCTGCCCAGGCGGTCCTCACGCCACTGATGTCATAATGCACAACTTACGGCATTCTCCAATTTATTATTGTTCCGCCAGAAGTGAAATTATCATCATTTCTTTTTTTAATGGCTTGGAGGAGCTGCCCAGGCGGTCCTCACGCCACTGATGCGGTCCTCACGCACAACTAACGGCATTCTCCAATTTATTATTGTTCCGCCAGAAGTGAAATTATCATCATTTCTTTTTTTAATGGCTTGGAGGAGCTGCCCAGGCGGTCCTCACGCCACTGATGCGGTCCTCACGCACAACTAACGGCATTCTCCAATTTATTATTGTTCCGCCAGAAGAGAAATTATCATCATTTCTTTTTTTAATGGCTTGGAGGAGCTGCCCAGGCGGTCCTCACGCCACTGATGCGGTCCTCACGCACAACTAACGGCATTCTCCAATTTATTATTGTTCCGCCAGAAGTGAAATTATCATCATTTCTTTTTTTAATGGCTTGGAGGAGCTGCCCAGGCGGTCCTCACGCCACTGATGCGGTCCTCATGCACAACTAACGGCATTCTCCAATTTATTATTGTTCCGCCAGAAGTGAAATTATCATCATTTCTTTTTTTAATGGCTTGGAGGAGCTGCCCAGGCGGTCCTCACGCCACTGATGCGGTCCTCACGCACAACTAACGGCATTCTCCAATTTATTATTGTTCCGCCAGAAGTGAAATTATCATCATTTCTTTTTTTATATCATTTTGTAGATTTTCGCTGCAGCTCTTTCGAGTACCAAGTACGAAAATATAAATTGCTGATTCTGATCGTGGAAAAAAAGAATCAATCTAAATACAATGGACCGGCGGGGTCATGATATAACCCAGACCTTAGAATTGAAACAGTAAAATATCGTTAATTTGTTTGTTATACACGGTAACTGGTGGAAGATAACAAAATCATTATTCATATTTAATGAATGATTTTTGTTTAATTAAATGAAGACAATATAAGCGAAAGGTTAGCGCGTTCGCCCGGTAAGCGAGAGGTCCTGGGTTCGAGTCCCAGATGTGTCAATATCTTTTTCTGATTTTTCTGTTTTCAGATTTTCGATTGAGTTTCGCTTATATTGTCTTCATTTAATTAAATATTACAATTTGAGGTTTTACTCATAAAAAAGTTAAAATAAAAATAAAAATATTCATCCTAGACTTGCAGAAAAGTCAATTGATGTCGCATATTAAATAAAATGGATAAAGATTTATCCAGACACTATCTAGAGAGCATTTAGTTCGGGTTTGAATCTTGCAATCATACATAAAGATAGCAGCCAATAGTATATGCGTTAAGAAAAATGAAGATAGTGTGGGTGGTTCTTAGTCGAAGTATGATACAGTTAAAAGTGACCGAATTGGATATCGACACGGTGGCGCAGTGGTTAGCGCGTTCGCCCGGTAAGCGAGAGGTCCTGGGTTCGAGTCCCAGATGTGTCAATATCTTTTTCTGATTTTTCTGTTTTCAGATTTTCGATTGAGTTTCGCTTATATTGTCTTCATTTAATTAAATATTACAATTTGAGGTTTTACTCATAAAAAAGTTAAAATAAAAATAAAAAGAATGATTTTTGTTTTCAAAAATAAATCCTAACCGGTCACTCTTGTACTCGTAGTACAGACCTTCTCACTACGCATAAAAACTTGTCTTGATTAATATAAAATAATCCTGTAATTCCCCCCCCCCCCTGTTAAAAAATTAACCAATTTGTAGTTGACGAATCCGAATTAATAATCCTAATTTTTTTATAATTATAATTGGATAATTTGTTTTTGAAAATTCACCTCAAGGGCGCTGTCTCAGTACTTCTTTAGAATCGTGTAACATAATCATGGAATATTAATTAGATATTAACTCACGAAAATCGATAGACTTTATGTAATTTGTATAATGTACTTATGATAGGGCAGCAGAACTGATATTTTTTTCGGATTCATAGCTTATACTCTTCGTTTGAAGCTAGTCTCACACTGGCGCTATACTCTCATAGGATATTTGGGCGTGTCCTATATAGATTATATGTTCTAGTCTCACACAGAAGCTTTTATCTGCCTTTACTCCCTAGCAAAGGGGTGAGAGTGAGATAATAGAATTTCTTTATATAGGTTCTGACAGCCGTGTAACCACGGCAGATCCTTTTTATCTGATTCTTTGTCCTGTCTACGTCATTATCAAAAATAGCTCGGGTAGCAAATCATAGGGTATCAACTAGGCCACGCCCACACGTATAATATATTAACGTATGAGACCACTGTACGAGATTGTTTGGCGAGCTATATGGTGATAAAGGCTACGCCTAAAAATAACACATGAGAGTAAAGCGCCCGTGTGAGACAAGCATTATTTAATCCAAAGATATTGAAATATAAGTAGATGTGCTATCTGCTGTTTTTACTATGTGGGTCTGCGCTTCCGGGTGTCGCCGATATTGTTTACCAATTAACAAATAAACTAAAAGAACAAATAATTAACGAATAAACCAAACGAACGTTGAACTAAATGAACGAATTCTTTCCTTATTCAAAATATGTTGTTAACCAATATTAATGCACATTTTCAAAAAATCAACGAAATGAAAAAATTCTTTTTGTATGAAAACTACGCTAATTAGCGCGTAGTCCGGCGATAGTTGCGCGGACACCATAGCATATCTCTTCTGTATTTGAATATCTTTGATTTAATCTTATATTTCGTGTTATATTTACAACTATGGTCGCTAGTGCAGAGGGCCGTTATGAATAGATTATGTCGAATTTCCAATTTCCTGCTTTTACCGCAATTTTCCGCGCACAATGTACGTAGCCAATCTTCCCAGTCACTCCTTTCACCAATTTCCCACGAGAAGTCGCTGTGCGATAATGAAGTGTGATTTCACTTTCGCCCGAATTTTGATGATAATAATATTTCATATTACGAATCTCCAAGACCGTTGATTTGATAATGCGATCGTAATTATTATAATTTTCACGTTCGCTTTTTCGCGTGTTTAGAGTCCGTCAATGTAAAAAATAACGTCTGTGTGCGATTTGACCGCCTATTTGATTTGGACGAGAAAACACAACGTTTGGTTTTATGTCATTCGGAATAATTACAAGTTATCTCATTTTTTTTTCTATTTTTAAGACTCCATTTATTTTGCATTTACAAACATGAAATATTTTATCATTGAAGATGTAACTGTGCAGATTGTGAGAGAATTGTGCGGTGAAAGTTGACAGTCAGAATATTGTTTGTTTCCTATTCTAAGTAGGTAATCTGGTAAGAATAGATTAAAGATTATAAAAAATGAAACTTGTGATCCAATAGGTAAGGTTATCCTGCGATTAGTGAATAAAGTTTTATACGGATTATAAAAATTATTTGTTTTAATCCGGTCCAATCGTTCTCCTATATTTTACAACGGCTTGTTTAATCTATGTGTTATATTTTATTTATTATTATTTATCTTCAAGAGGAAACCAGGGGGCGCCCCAATTTCCTCTCTGGATTTTGATACTAGTGCAAATATCTTCTATCTATCTTCTATCTTCTTCTTCTATCTTCTATCTTCTTCTTCTTTCTTCTATATAAATAAAAATGAATCGCCGAAATGTATGTACGCGCATAACTTCCGAACGACTGCGCCAAATTGGATAATTCTTTTTTTGTTGTGTTCGTCATGGTCAGGACAAGGTTTGTATAAAACTACTGGTGAGCTCTGGAATTACGAAATTTGTATAAAAAATTGCAATAGGTGGCACGCGAGCTGTTTGAAAACTGAATGTACCAGGACTGAATGGATGGAATGCGGAAGGAGGGTTCGCGGGAGGGGGAAGGGGACGCGGGAGAGGAATGGAAGGCGGAAGGGAAACGGGACGAATGGGAAAGGACACGCAGGGAGAAACAATTTCTTTATTAAATGGCATAGCAACGCATTTCTCGGCGACCGGGTTTCCTCTCAAGAGGCGCCCATACCATTATTTAAAGTTAATGGCACTATATAAAATAAACAAAAATAATTTTACCGGTTAGTTACCGAACTGATAAATGCGTCGGGTTCCCGCGTTGTGGGTTCAATTTTTATTCTTGCTAAGACCTCCATCAGTGCACAAGCAACTTCTTCCGCTTTTAATTATGATTGTAGAAGTTTTTAAAATATTGTCAGGTTATTCATAGCCAGGGAATGTTTGTTTTTCTTGAATAAAATGCATTAATAGCAATTTTGCGCCGGTGCACGTACGCGAAACTCGATGGACACGAGTTAATACACCTGTTAACCGTTGATGTTGACTTCATGGGAAAGGGTCGTTTCTTCGACTTAACTAACTAACCATCACGCCGTTTCCCCGCAGGGGTAGGCAGAGCGGACGAACCGCCAAACAAATCGGTCTTGGCACACACAGTCTGCCTCAATCACATTCATACATCGTCTCATACATTCTCTTCTATTATTCTGACTTTTGACATGGCCCGACTCAAGTATCTGATTCACTTGATCGTGCCATGTCTTCCTCTGGCGTCCCCGACTTCTTCTACCATCCACATTTACGTCATATATTATTCTTACACGACTTTCTTCGTCCATTCGCTCTACATGCCCAAACCATCTGCGGGTCCCTTTCTTAATCTTACTTATTATGCTTACATCAGCCATACATTCTTTGCGGATATTCACATTCCTCACACGATCATACATGGTTTTACCATACATACGTCTCAGGGATCTCATTTCAACAGCATTCAGTTTACTTTCATCTGCTTTCATCCTTCCTCTGCCAGTTCCATGCCTCACTGCCTTACATCAGGGTAGGTACCAGGACTCCATTGTGAATTGCTAGCTTCGCTTCTTTTGACATTTTTTTTTATTAGCGCCAACGGCATTCAGTCCTCCATTAATGGAGTTACCCGCGTTCATCCTTCTTTCAATATCCTATCAGCCTTCCCTTGTTTTGTGCAAACAGGCTGACATGTGAAATGAACTACCGGCATCTGTATTTCCTCCTTCATAAAATCGGGACCTCTGTGCTATTGTGCCCGCTAAGCACTTGCATACTGCTTGCTAACAACGTATGCAGGGACATTGCAGGTCTAGTTTCGTTATCAAATGTAGAGTCATTTTAACCAAAAAAATTGAGTCCTTGCAAGAGCCTTGAAGGGGTAACCATCTGTTACCTATACCAGGGCGGGTATGTGGTGGGTCCTCCAATGTGCTATTGTGAGGTGTCGCATAATTTTTTTAGGGCCCAACCTTCAGAACAGTATTTTTTCCTGTTTTGTTTAATAATTATTATCTTATCTTTCTATTTTCCATAGATGGCTAAGTACCTACCGGTGATTAAATAAACGCAGAATACGTGATACGCGTAGTACCTACCCATTCTAAAATAATATGCCCGCCACCCACCCACACCCTTCTGCATTAAATAATTTTATTGATATTTAATTAAATGAGGTTTTACTCATAAAGTTAAAATAAAAATAAAAAAATTTTATTGATTTTTATTCGTTTTATTATAAGGTCGTACGTAATAACGTCGGCAAGGTCGTTCGTCTCGTAGTTTCGGAATCACGTAACCACGCACACACGTTTTACCCCATATCGTGATTTATAACAAGTGCCTACCCACCCCTGTGTAGTAGCTTTTACAGTTTTACCCAGTTTAACTGTTAACTTTTACCCAGTTTAACTGTTAACTTTTACCTAGTTTACCTGTTTATAAAAATTGACGTGTGTCGTTATCAATTTTTTTTTTGATTTTTGACAGTTTTGGTGACAATTTTGATTTTTTTTTTCTACGAAAACAAAAAAAAATGGTAGTTGAACAGTTGGAGGCGGGGTAAGGGGTTCGTCGGACACCCGGCCAGTAACTAGTGACGACATGCGGAAGAATTTTTTTTTTTTTGGATTTTGAAGAAAAGATTTTTGAAAAAAAAAGCCGCCAAAAAAGTCACCGGAGACCAAAATTTCCTTTACATATTTTACTCCAAATAATGTCAGGAATCACTGGTTAAAGTAAGTCAAGTACGTTCCTTAACACCCTGTATTAAAGTATGTTCCTAATACGAAAATCTGATAGGTAATTTAATCTAGTTTAAAAATGGGATTTGTTTTTACGACGTCTTGACGTCTTGAAGAAATGTAAAGAATCTTTAAAATACCTTGGAAAAATTCCGAAATTCGATAAAAAAATTATTAGTAAAATATCAGATATACAACAGGTAAACAACCCTCTTTGGATGAGCAATGTATGTATATCTTTTCATGAACAATTTTTTTGTCAGTTTCTACATTAGTAATGTTTTCACGCATACTGTTTTTTATCAATTGTATAAAATATCCACGTTTTTTTAGTAAGGCTGTAAATAATTGCCAAATACGTAATGCATCGTGCAGGTGTTATTCGTCAATCTCACATTAATTTTTATTGGTAGATTGAAAGGATGTATGTCAATTTGGGAGGCGGGAATCTTTATTGGATAACCAACACCTCTGTCATAGGTCACCCCAAGTGATTCGCTACGTTTGATGATTTAGTAGGGGTACCCGGGTTCATGGGGTGAGGTTTGTCTAGGTCTTGAAGGCGGATGATCAAGACACACTGAACCCCAGATTCCTATCCACACCTTAACCCATCGAATAATAAGAAAATAATTTTCTATCAACTTTTGCCTAACAAAGTTTGCGCGCAAAATTCCTGGTTCTTCACATGCATTTTAAATGTTCCTATTTATTAGCTTTTTTTAACGCTTTTGCAAAAATAAAAATTGTTCTAAAATTTAGACAAAATAATCTTTCCGATATGTTTATTAGAAATAAACATTTTGGTTTATAAATATTAAAATTTTAATATTGGAAATGTAAATTGGCTAAAAAAATGCATACCTGCGAATATTTGAATTAAAGTAATTAAAATAGAATAAACTTCAAATTTTAAATTCAGATTCCTTTTCTAAACAAAATTTGTAATAAAACTGTCACCTCACTTTTTATCACTTTCATACAATTTTATTTTAAAATTAAATGTGGGTTACGTTACAAATAGGCGCAAAATCAAACCGTCACTTTTGATCAGGTTTGTAAAATATCTGAACAACCTAGCTCATATAATTCTAAGACAATGAGAAGCATTATTTCTTTCCGTTTCTAATATAAAAGAAATCACAAATATTCGCATTACAGAAAGAGAGATATCTAACTTTTAATAATGCACCGTCGCTCTTGGACAATCTGGGTCTCCTGTTATTATAACGGCATATGATGTTTTGGGACAACTTGGGTCTCCTGTGATTAAACGGGTTAAACCCTTTTCCTTCCCAGAATACTCCTCTCCTCCCTTTCCTTAAAAAAAAACCCTCCACACAGCATCCCCAAAGATGACATGGGGCCTGAGGGAAATTATTTTCTTCAGGGTCTCCTGTGTGGAGCTCATGTAAAAAAAAAGTGCCATGACTAACTACGACTACCTTGTGAACGTTTATAGACTTGATTTATTCCAAATTAATTTATCAATATTACTGTAAACTTTCTCTTATCAATTAAGTATAATTTTTTTTAAATATTAGAACGATTATTTTGTCAATGATTATATTTAATTTAATCCAAAAATATTAGTATATGCTGCACACACTCTTTATTGACGTGTCCTACGTAAAGAATGTACGATATCTCCATTTTTTTTAGTTTTGAAATTGTGTAAAGATTTATCTTGAAAATTGAAATGTTGAAGTTAATAGTACACATACCATACCCATACCCACGCGTATATTTGTCATCTATCATCGATAATGAAATATTACTAATATGATTTGTCACCGGCTAGAGGGGTACACTTAACTCACACTTCCCGAGTATTTAGGTATCGCAAAACTTGGTTACTTTGTCCCGTCTGGTGTTATTTTGGCCTACTCCGATAATTTTTTACGGCGTAATTTACAAGCATAGCGTAGGAAGCTTGTACTTTAATAATAATCTTATATAGTAATAAACGCACTCTACGTAATCGATGAAGAAATATTGCTCGAATTGTATATCACATAAATAAGACAGATTATTTACAATATTACCACGGACATATGAATATATCTGGACCTGCCCTAAGTGATAAAAACGTATTATTTCCCCCTCCCCATGGAACCGGCTAGAGCTCCGCCTTGGAGCCAGCTCGCTCCATGGGGAGGGGAGAGAACCTCGCTTGAATCTAAAATATATGAACAGCGCTGAAGTAACATCCACACATTTTTCGAAATAACACGCCAAAAACGGTAGCTTGTGCTATACATTTTACCCACATATTATATGGACATAGCGAATGTGGGCGGTTCTCCAGTGTGCTCGTCGCTGGTTACAGGGGTAAGTAAATTATGAAACATTTGTAAAAGTTTCTTAACTAAACACGGTAACAAAATATTGCTATGTGAATTGGGGCGAATCTTTTCGGGGCGAGCATTTGGCCTTAGCAAATATATTATTAACGTGGCAAGCAATTCGCGCTCCCATGTAAAAAGGTCTATTCATTCAAAGCAGATTTTGCTTTTAAGAACTCAATGGTGATATTATAATGCGAGATGCCTATATACTGTCAGATTGATTTTTTTAACGAATCACAGTCATTTTTCCTCTCTTCGCCCCCCATAGTTTGGTTTTACCCCTCATCTGTATGTTCTGGTCTATTGAATTCTGATGTCTATGAATATTACACATTTTGTTTTATCATCGATTCTGTTGACAAAAAGGTCACAGCAGTGTCTCTGCTGAAAACCAGCTTATGACTGAATCTTATAAACCGTTTGTGTCGGGTTAAAGAAACTCTGGTTTACTTTACCACTTATCCGCTGTTTGTTTATTCGTCATCGAGTAGATCATTATCTATCAGAATTGAAATCGTGACCATCATTGATCGTGTCATAGATTTTATAACTTTACGTGACCAACAGGACCGTTTAAACTTCGATGAACATTATGAATTGGCAATAAATTATTTATTATTTTATACAACGATCGACCCATCAACAATCAACGCTTTTCTTCTAACCTATCGATTGATAACGTTTATAAAAAGTTCGCATTTTTATTGATCAAATTTGTACGCAAACAAGGTTAAGAGCTTTAAACAAGAAGAGAAGCTGGCAGTCCACAATGGAGTGTTAATACCTATCCTGATATATGGCAGTGAGGCATGGAACTAGTAGGTGAAGATTAAAAATATGTGATAAAACCACGTACGATCGTGTGAGTAAAGTGCTGATGTAAGCGAAATGAGTAAGATTAAGAAAAGGACGCTCAGATTGTTTGGAAATGTAGAGCGAATGAACGAAGAAAGGAGTGTATGGAGAATATATGACGCAAATGTTTATATTGCGCTAATTTTAAGAAATAAATGTCGCCGATGTTAGCATATTCATTTCCCAAAATGTGTAATCGACTGATTGGTGAGTAATAATGTGATAATGTATGTGTGTTATTATAGTAGAACGGTAGAGTCAGTCTATTGTTAGCGCGACCAGGGCAATCAAATCGTATTAGTTCTATTAAGTCCAAGACCGAGTGAATTATTTTATATAATATTAATAGATCACAAATTTTTCTGCGATCTGATAAATTTACGAGATTAGTCCAGTTTAATAACAAATTATAGTCCACGGATTCTCTTGGAATACCTAATTTAAAATTAATATACCTAAGGAATCTATGCTGGACTTTTTCAATCGCTTGAATATGGATATTGTAATGTGGAACCCAAATCGTAGAGTTATATTCTAAAATGCTTCTCACTAGCGTTATGTATAAAATGCGAATAGTATCAATGTTACAAAATTGTTTGGTTATTCTAATAATAAATCCTAAAATTTTCATTGCTCTATTAATAATCTTAGTTATATGGCTAATAAATGTAAGTTTTGAGTTAAAAATAATACCTAGATTATTTATTGTTTCTACTGAGTTTAATATAATTTTGTCAAGATTGTATTCATAAATGATCGGTTTCTTTATTTTATAAAATCTTATTATTTGACATTTACTAATGTTAAGTGCCAGTTTATTGCATATTATTTAATGTTATTTAATTAACAAGGTTTTTTAAACCTTTACCACCTTATAATAATAAAATCTTATTTCGGAATCATTCCGCAGTATCTACATTCTATAATATAATATTTTCATTCTGCATTTTCATTGTACCATATTATGGATAATCTCCTTTTTGTTTTAATTTTTGACAATAATTAATCCCATATTATGCCTAAATCTTTTCACAGCCCGCGACATTCTTTGTAAATATTTATAGATTTTCTTTTTTAATTTTCCCGTTATACCACGGTCCGGTAAGGATTCGATGTAATAAACCGAGTGCTGTAAAGAAACCCTGTGCAGAAAAGTAAAGTTCGCTTCGGTTTACAGCGCAGCCTGATGTGGAGCTTTTCTGCCCAGGGTTTTCGGTTCATTTCGATTCCTTACCATTTCCTTATCCTTACCGACCCAATGTGACAATTGGCTTAATTTGGTTAGGTATTTTTTACTGCAGCATCTAAAACTTCACATCTTACCTAGAATCAGTATATATCTTTGTAGAAACATGTTTAATTTGTATCAAGAGGTTGTACACCATCATATTTTCTAAATCCTTCGATATTACTCTGGTCAAAGTTACACGCGACATTATTTCCGCAATAAGTGTATACAATATTTTGTGTCCCGCCTCCCGCATCAATGCAGCAGTCGTGACGCGTCGCTACGTCAGATGGGGGGAGCAATAGGTGGAGTGGGAGGAAATGAAACGTGCCGGTGGTGGGGTGTTGCATCCCCTTCCCCCCACCGCCCCCAACGGTCTGCGTCAGCTTTTACTTTCGCCGGAGGAAAAATCGATGGAGTTATCGCGGCCACTGGGGCACCGCGGATATTTCTCTCAGACGGTGCTCGCTGGCCGAACCAACCCTCTTCCGACGTCACCACCACCCTCTCTACATAGTTTAGAGTTCCAGACAGATACGAGTTTTTGAAGTGAAACTGCTTTAAGGCCCCGCAACCGCGCACAAAAAGAAGAAGATGGAGAGATATGAAATTACGAATGTCAGAGAAGCGCACTAGTATTTAAAGTATACAAAATATAATTATACAAAATCGATGCGAAAATTGTGAAAATCTTTAATAAAACACGACTCGTTTAAATGGAGCAAAAATCTCGCGAGGGTTGTCTTAAACAGCATTTAAAGAAACACTGCGAGTTTTTTCAGACGGACCGCCAAACAACTCGGTCTTGGCACACGCTTTTTGCTTCACTCACATTCATACGTCGTCTCATTCATACTCTTCTATTATTCTAACTTTTGACATGGCCCGACTCATGTCTTCCTCGGGCGTCCCCGACTTCTTCTTCCATTCACATTTGCGTCATATATATTTTCTCAAACTATTTTCTTCTTTCATTCGCTTTACATGCCCAAACCATCTGAGGGTCCCCTTTCTTGATCTTACTCATTATGCTTACATCAGCTTTACATTCTTTGCGGATATCCACATTTCTCACACGATCATACGTGGTTTTATCACACATACGCCTCAGGAATGTCATTTCAACAGTATTCAGTTTACTTTCATCCTTCCTCTGCCAGTTCCATGCCTCACTGCCATACATTAATGTAGGTACCAGGACTCCATTGTGGACTGCTGGCTTCGCTTCTTTTGATAGTTTTTTTATTAGCGCCAACGGCATTCAGTCCTCCATTAATGGAGTTACCTGCATTCACCCTTCTTTCAATATCTCTATCAGCCTTCCCATCTCTCGTAACTGATATTGAAAATTAAAATTACTTTTGATTAAAATAAAATTTACAATACTATGTGATCGTTACCAGGCTATACAAGAAAAACTCTCAAATTAAAGATACGAAGCTATTACACCTTGTAAAATTTAAAAGCACTTAGTGGAATTGTTATAAAATAAATAGGTAGTTACACTCAACTTTATGCACTTAGCGTAAATGGCCGACTTTCTCGTTCGGCATTAAATTCTTTCCGTTTTATTCTCCGTTTGGCTGTCGGACATTTGATCCGGGATAATTAGCTAAGTAGGCATTAAGGTCTTAAGGGGAAGTGCTGGCTTGCTTGCTTGGTATTCATTGTGAGAGATTGGCCTGCACGATGTGACAAATGACACTTCTTCTTTGTCTACTTATTTTTTAACTTCTCATTTTTCAAATAAATAATGACATTGAATTTCTGTGGAGCAGCTTTGTGATATTTTCTCAGTTCAACACGTTCCCGTTCCACAAATAATTTAACAGTATTTCCATTAACCCTAGACTAATTTGTTCGTTTTTCGGAACAACTCGTGTAGGTCTCATAGAAATGGTTGTGCCTGCCTTATTATTTTGGTTAGATAGGTATACCTTATGTTCTAAACGGTAAAGATAAAACATCGTACTTTATAATCAAATCTGAAAGTTAACCGAAAAATCGTTAAAATGCACACCACTACGAAACCAAAATTTCCAACCACAAAATGAAAAAAAATTCCAGTGCACTTTACACGCGGTAAAATCGAAACATTACCAAAACAGATAAGTTTTAAGATTTTCACGGCCAAAGCATTTTCGTTATTTGTTTTTGGGGTGTTATGCCGTGTTGCGCTACCTCCTTCTTTAGCCAACGTTTCGGACATCGTTGCAGTATTGCCGGATCTGCCCTGATGATGGACACTGCAACGATGTCCGAAACGTTGGCTAAAGAAGGAGGTAGCGCAACACGGCATAACACCCCAAAAACAAATAACGAAAATTATCAAAACAATCTCAACCATTACTTGAAAAGTGAGGTCATACATAATCAAAGCGACCAATTGCGCAGACCTAGCTTAATTTCCATCTCAACCAAAAGGAGCCTTTAAAAGTGACATCGTAATCAAAGTGGCCAATGAGCGCAGTTGATGCTTCGCAGGTACAGTAATCGTCATTTCTGTTTCATCCGAAATCCAAATCACAGCGGATATATAACTATAGAAGTTTCATTTCAAAAACCAAAATTATGAAACTCTAGAAATTTTTGATTAATTATTTTTACGTCAAACGACAAAAAAGTGAGATGAAGATAACGTTTATGATGCATTTGACTCGGGGTGATTTATTTTTTATTGTTATCAGTAATTTTAGTTAGAAAAAATGTAAGGTTAGCCATTTTTTAAACTATCTTATGTTTTCATTCAAAATTTTATATTTTAACACACACTTATTTCGAATTATAAAATTTTGACTGCATATTGTATCACTTTTCAAAAATAGTTTTTAGTTATCGGATGCGTTTAGAAATATTACATTTGAAAAAATAGACCCGAGGCCTGTTATCATTTCCATCGTTATAAAGCCTCAATGACATTGAGCGAGTTTACAAGCTTATGTCTGGGAAATTTACTATCTGTTAGTAATCTCGCTCAGTGTAATCGTATTTTTAGCTAACTAGCAGATTGTGGACAATCTACGAAAAAAGTTGAAAGGTTGTCAACTTTACTCGCTACTCGCTCAAGATGGCGGACCACTAACAGCTGATTTCGTAACTGTCAGAATTAGTTGGCGCGGGAGTCGTAATTCTCGCTACTGGCTAGCGAGTGGCGCTAGCTGCGAGCTCAAGTTTTTTTTTTTACAATATGTCGACCGAATTGGTTCGCGCGGGAGACGTTATTTTAGCTGCTTCTGTCGCCACTGAGCGAGTAGGCAGTTTTGTGTGTCATCATGACAATCTCACTCGCCGATTCACCCGCCGGCTGGCAGCTTGTAAACTCGCTCAATGTAATCGAGACTTACGCGGAAAATGTAGCTTGTGCGATGTTGGAGGATTACGCTAGACTGCGACTATTGTCGGACAAGTTGCGTTGCGTTTTTAGCGGACAATCAATTTCTTTGGTCTAACGTTGGCCCAGGAGTCGAAAGGTTATATTAGGTACTTACATATGTAATTGGCGTTTTGCCGTACTGGCAACTTTGATCTCAAATATCTTCTCTTTGGTTAGGAATTCCAAATTAAAATTTATACAGCTATTATTTACTCATGTATTTGTGTTTCGAAAATTATAATTCATTTCTTTTTTCCTTTATTGTTTTTTTTCTTTGCGTCACTTAGTTTACAAAATGGAAAAGTTGAAATATCGCGTTATTTACGAGTACGAGTTCCACCGTGGCACCAGTGCTGCAGAAACGGCTCGAAGGATTAATGATGTGTATGGCGACGGTGCCGCAATAGAAAACACAGTGCGTTTTTGGTTCCAAAGTTTTCGTTCTGGAAATTTCGACCTGCAGAACAAGCCCCGTGGACGGCCGGAGACCAAAGTTGATAATGAAGAATTGAAGGTTATTGTGGAAGCGGATCCATAGCAAACCACGTCCGAGTTAGCTGCAGGCGCGGTGTTAGTGATAAAACTGTTTTAATCCACCTGAAGCAAATTGGGACGGTGAAAAAGCTTGACAGGTGGGTACCTCACGAATTGAGTGAAGCAAATCAACAAACGCGCGTTAGAACGCTAGACCGCACACTGCACAACACACGACTACCAAATTAGAGGAGCTTCAATTGGAATGTCTAAGACATCCACCGTACTTTCCGGACCTTGCCCCAACAGATTACCATTTTTTTCGAAATTTGGATAACTTCTTGCAATGGAAAAAATTCAACTCCGATGGGGCAGTCCAAACCGCCTTCAAAGATTTTATTGATTCCCGTCCGAATGGTTTTTTTAGTAAAGGGATCGATGAACTACCTATGAGATGGCAAAAGTGCTAGAGAGCAATGTTAAATAATTTGATTAAATAAATATATTATATTAAAAAAAAATCGACTTTATGTTCCTCTCATACAAAACGCAAATTTCATATGTAAGGACCTAATATGTTAACTACTGGCGATATCAGATTTCTTTAAAGGGATTACTCTTTAGAGCTTTAAATAGTAAGCTCGGTTCCGTTTGGGTCCGGGCAGGCCCCATCTAGTTTATATTGAGTACCTGAAGTGCTGACTTTAAGCTTTATAATGTCTTCGCTTATCTTCTGCGATCGTCTTCCGGTTCTCTGACTCGTGCTCTGACCCCTGAACCTTGGGTTGGGCATTTGTTACCTCCACCCAGAATGCTGTCGTGACCAAGTCAAATCGGCCACGCCAAATTGGGTTAAACTATGCAAAACAGCAAAAATCAAATAGTCGTAATTTAAGTTCTTTAGTGTTGTCCTTTTTCTTATTCGAAAATAATTGTTGTTTGGGTCTACAATAGTGAATTTAAAGTTTTAACGAATATTCCTCTTCTCTAAAACTCAGTGTTATGAAGCAACTCGCCTAAATTGATATAATAATAGAACTTGAATAGAACTTACACAGAACGTGAAAATTAATTTCAAATATTTGATGAATTGTTAAATTTTTTTGAAACAACCCATCCTAAACTAACTAACCGTATCGAATTTGAACGATTCGTTAGTGTCGAACTCACCGATTCAATTCATTCGGTCGCTGAACAAAACGTTGGTGGAAAACCCACCATTTGAAAGTCATCATTTATTGTGAACTATTTATTTATTTTTGGTTCAGATTAACCAAATTCACCCGTGTTTTACTAAAGTTTGTGACAATATTAAAAAAAAATATCTTGTTGCTAGCTCAAATTTCATTTAAAAAAAATCATCCTCACTTTGTGGGTTTGGAGTTGTGTATGAAGAACATGATTTTTTTTTGTCGAAATACAAAGACCGAACAAAATTTTGTTCATTTCGCTTGTACGAGTTGTAATGTAATGCAGGGTAAATACGCCCCACGCTGTAGCCAGTGTAATGCACGTTGGGGGGCCTCTCGCTTGGTTCGGCGGTCAATTCAAATGTTTGCTTAGGTGCGTTACCTAACAGAATATATATGTATTGTTAAAAATGCCCGAAGTCGTGTTACACTTTGTATAAAATTGCATTAATTTTATTTGTGTGACTTGATTGTTAAATTCATATAATAATAAAGATTATTAAAAAATTACAAATGAAACGTGTCTTTCATTACACGTGTACACGAGATAGACAGAGGGTACGGGGTACAACAAATTTGTAGTAAGAATCAAGGGGTAGAATCATGGGGTCAAGAATCAAGGGATCAAGAATAAAGGGGTCAAGAATCAAGAGGTAGAATCAATAATCAAGGCTCAAAAAGGTTGACAATCGCTGGTCTCGATCATATTTCTCACAATGATAAATATTAAGGAGATACAACGAATTCCATCATAAAGAATTGACTCAAGGGGAGTATAAACATATAATAATAGTAATAATATCTTTATTCAATGAAATTGACAACATTGTAAAAAAAAAAAATACATGCTCAATGTAGTTATAGATTACATAGATTAGATTAGATTACATCAATCAGTACAGAAAAATAAAAAAAAAAATAGAAAGTAATGTAAGAAAGGTTACACAGGAGTAGTATAGTTATGCAATATTTTTAGTTGTGCATAGCCTACCTCACTAGGTGAACCTGTATTGAGGCAGAGGTTTTGTAAATTGTTTCTCGCAAGTTTATCTATGTTTTTTTATAAATGTGTAAAGTAGGTTTCCATACAGCAAAAACTTTATTTTAGTTAACATTATTGTTTGCATATACCTACACAATTCATAAACTGCAAGGTTATTACTACAATAACAACTGTCAATGACGGGGCGTTTGGGTGAGGGCACCAGAAAAATAAATAAATAAATCAAAATAATTAACCAACCTAAAATATCGCATTTCATAACAGCTAAAAAATATTAATAAAAATATAAGTAGGTATATCAATGATTTCAAAGTAAATTTGAATGAACCATAATTCAACAATGTTTATTTTACCTCCCCATTTCTTATTATTTACATATATTATGAAGGTAAGCAACGTCGTACGTCATTTCCTAATCCGGTCACTTGTTTCACATAGGTGTTTGTCTGTAATATTATGTAAGCATCCTAAAACATAGCGGACAATTTAACGGATGTGGTTAAAAATTGAAACAATATTTTTCATTCTAAGTTAAATAAAAATGACAAGAGAAAGACGTATATTATCGCCACCGATATTTAAACTAACGCAGCGTTGCAACCTTAAGACTTTTTCTATCAGGTATCAATATGTATTTAATTAATAATGCTATTTCCGTTTAGTACGCTAGACGTCTAAATTCAACATTAAGAGCATTTTTCTTTCAATGAAATACAAACAAACCATTTTCTAATGATTATTAATTATTCAAGTTCGATTTAATTTGTTATTATTTAAATTAGATATCAAATACCCAAGATTCATAGAAAATGCGTTTAACAAGGTTAGGGAACGTACCCATACTACGTGACACGTTTAGGGGGGGGGGGGTCTTCAAAATGTCACGCTCCATACAAATGAGCGGCGGGTTGCTTAGGATTTTGGTCACCGGGGGGGGGGGGGGGGTTAAAAATTGCAAAAAGTTAGTCACGTAGTATGGGTACGTTCCCTTATCACATCGAGGGGGTAGATAATTTGCTAAAAAATCGTGACACAGCTTGGCTCTGCAACCGGGCCCGAAAAGAAGAAGATGGAGAGGTATGAAATTACGAATGTTGGAGAAGCGCGCTAGCATTTAAAGTGACAAAATCGATGCGAAAATTGTGAAAATCTTTAATAAAACACGACTCGTTTAAAATAGAGCAAAAATCTCGCGAGGGTTGTCTTAAACAGCATTTAAAGAAACACTGTGATTTTTTCATACATATGACTTGTAAAATAGCTGAAACTAACTTGTTTATAATAGACTAGCTGGTTCCCGGCATGCGTTGCTATGCCTTTTAATAAAGAAATTGTTTCTCCTTGCGTGTCCTTTCCCATTCGTCCCGTTCCCCTCTAGCGTTCCCACTCCGATTTCTCCACCTTCCCTCTCCCCAATCCACTACCCCCCTCCCGAGTTACCCTCCCTTCCCGGGTTCCCCTCCCCCTCCCGCATTCCATACATCGGTACATTCAGTTTTCAAACAGCTCGCGTGCCACCTACTGCATTTTTTAAATACAAATTTCATAACGCCATAGCTTACCAGTAGCTTTATACAAACCTTGTCCTGACAATAACGAACACAAATTAAAAAGAATTATCCAATTTGGTGCAGTCGTTCGGAAGTTATGCGCGTACATACATTTCGGCGATTCATTTTTATATATATATATATATATATATATATATATATGTAAAACACTTTTCTCGGTTTACCCGCGTAACGTAGTCCTGAGAAGGACTTTTTATCTTGGATTCTGGACCGAACAGACATGCGAAAGCTATCAGTTTGAGACAAAAGCTAAAGACATAAGGCCTCTGAAGATGGACAGTGTGATCTGTCCGAAACGTCAGGAGTTAAAAAGTCCTTCTCAGGACTACGTTACGCGGGTAAACCGAGAAAAGTGTTTTACATCTTACACCCGTGAAAACCTTAACCATAACATATATATATATATATATTATAATAGCTGGTACCCGGCATGCTTTGCTATGCCATTTAATAAAGAAATTGTTTCTCCCTGCGTGTCCTTTCCCATTCCTTCTCCATCTTCCCTCTCCCCACTCCACTTTCCCCCTTCCCCCGTCCCGCGAACCCCCTCCCTTCTCCTAGGTTCCCCTCCCCCCTCCCCGGTTTCCATCCCCACTCTCCCATGAACCCCCTATCCGAGTTCAGTCCCGGTACATTCTGTTTTCAAACGGCTCGTATGCCACCTATTGTAATTTTTTTATACAAATTTCATAATGCCAGAGCTCACCAGTAGTTTCATACAAACCTTGTCCTGACAATAACGAACCCAAAAAAAAAGAATTAACCACTTTGGTGCAGTCGTTCGGAAGTTATTCGCGTACATACATTTCGGCGATTCATTTTTATTTATATAATAATATATAATAATATAGATATAGAAGATAGATAGATATAATTTTTGATTTTTGTTTATAATTATTTTTGGAACATACTTTGCGATTTTTTTCTATCGAGGGAATTTTATATAATTTGCTTTTCGGCGCGGGCAATGTTCAAGAGTAGATATTATCTTCAAGATTAAAGGGGCCATTGATTTATTACGTAAGACGAATTTTGCTAGTTTTCGACCCCCTCCCCCCTATTATAAGAAAAAATAAGAATAGGCCAACCCCCTCCTCCCCTGTTTAATATTTATTACGAAATAATCTAAAGGAAAAAATGAATACACGTTTGGTTTGTTTTAATGTTTATTTTTCAAAGTAACAATTTTTAGAAATGTTTATTTGTACTTACAAAGATATTAATAATTTTAACTTTGCGCATTTTTGTGATCTTACGTAAGAACTATCGAGACTCCCTCCCACCCCCTTGTAAGAAAAAATAAGACATGGTCGACCCCCCTCCCCCCCTAAATCGTCTTACGTAATAAATGAATGGCCCCAAATGTGTTTTTAATAATTTTCGGAGCACGCTTTATGATTTTTTTCTGTCGAGAGGGAATTTCAAATAATTAGCGTTTCGGCTCAGCAAATATAAAGATATTATCTTAAAAAATAACACATAATTTTTAAGAACTAAAAAACAAAGTGTTCAAGGTATTAATCGAATGAAATTCGGAATGCCGGGTCTTAAGGGTGCCGGGGGGACTCGTGGAAGAGGAAGATTGGGGAATACCTAATAAATATTTTGAGATTTTTCTATTACAAAATTGTCCGCTTAGTTTTTAAACTTAATTTTTCGTATCAATGTAATACATTATAATCAGGCCCTGTCTGGTCCACGGTGCATCTCCCTTTCTTTCATTATTATCTCATTCCACCATTAGCGACCGCACTTACCTTAAATCTGCTAACTTTTGAAGAGAATCCTTTTGCGAAGTTTATTAATTTCCGGCTATCCGAACTTGCCAGGTTAAAGTTACCTACTGATTCCTAATCGTTTCTAGAAGCTCTGAATTATTTGCACTATTCTGAAAAAAAAAACACCCTTGCGTTTACACGCCAAGAGATAAAAATGAAGGTAATTAGAACAGTGTTCCAGTATTACAATAGTTTTATTTGTTCATATGAAGCAGATACTTTGTGATGTGACATTATAATTTAAAATAAAACAATAATATGTAAACACATGAAAAACTTTGTAAATACGTTAAAAGTGGTGTTTACAAAGTTATTGTTTTATTTTAAATTAAAAAAACAACAGTTTTACTTTCGTGTAGTTGAGAGTATAATATTTTCTTGTCTTGGAATTCAAACTCATTGTGTCGTTTTGAAACTCATTGAGTTTGTTCAGCTGGACTCCAGTTTTTTGTGATTTTTAGCTTGGATCTTCGATTGAGTCATAGATTTCGTAATATTTTTACTAGAATTTTGTCTCAGAGTATGGAAGACTATTACAGCACTATTATTTCTTATCAGCAGTTAAAAACTCGCTCGGGCGGGCGACACTAGAGTAGCTTCGTAACAAACTTCACGTACGAAAATGGTTTTGCATAAGTAAATTTGTCGGGCTCTTAAATTTTAACCGTACAGACGCTAGGGTATTTTTTTATTTTACATTAGCTGAGGCCCTGAAGAAAATAATTCCCCTCAGGGCCTATGTTATCTTTGGGGATGCTGTGTGGAGGGTCTTTTTAGTGAAAGGAAGGAGAGGAAGTTCTGGTAAGGAAAAATGTATGAGTGTTGGGTAGGGTCAGTCTTTTCGGAAGTGACAGACGAACGAATTCATCCACTGTTCAAAATCCTGCTGAGGGTCCTGCTCAAGAAGTCAAAAGATCTCCCTCAACCAGTCTCTCCCGATCCGGCCTGCCACGCAGTCAGTGGGCAGACGCTTCCACCGCCAAGATCCAGACAATCCTGACCCCATGAACCCGGGCACCCCTGCAAAGTCACCAAATAACTAAATACTGTCGGAAAGCGTTTATAAATAAGGGAACGTACCCATACTACGTGACACTTTTAGGGGGGGGGGGTCTTCAAAATGTCACGCTCCATACAAATGAGCAGCGGGTTGCTTAGGATTTTGGTCACCCGGGGGGGGGGGGGGTTAAAAATTGCAAAAAGTTGGTCACGTAGTATGGGTACGTTCCCTAAGGGGTTATTAGTAGACTCCGTGCAACTGTTGGGGTGCTTTCGCCAGTAAACGATACGGGCATATTGTGCCTAGTGTGGTAGTCGAAAAACCTGTAAGAAAACTGTATACAAAAGTTATTTATGAACAAAGAAATAAAAAGTAAAGCCGGCGCAGAAAATGTGAATGTTGCGCTTTACGGTGAATAGAGAAGGCTAGGAGGCTAGTACTCAGTGCGGCCCATTCGGAACCCGGCAATTAGGTCAGGCCCACTTTCAAGCCCTGGCCCGCCGGATAAGGGCAGAGTTCACGGGGCCGATCCGTCTGTCAGTCACCGCCGGGGGTCGGCTGACGCACGAGGAAGTTCTATTTTCAAATCTTTGAGGCACAGTTGCATTCTAAATTCAAACATTTGATTTTGTTATTAAACAAGTTCAACTGCTTGCATTCTTTGCTGCATATACTCGTATTATGTTTAGGTTGAGCAAGTTCAAATATTTTGCGTCCGTTCGAATGGACTCCAGATACTAATATCTACAGCCTGTATGTCGGACGAATATCTACAGCTCATATGTTGGACAAATATCTATGAACATCAGAGTGAGGACTAATATCTACAGAGCTAAGGTCGGACGAATATCTATGACGGTCCCAGTGGTGACTAATATCTATGGAGCGTAAGTGGGACTAATATGTACAGAGGGCAGCTGAGCAAGAGGTTGCACGGAAAACCTAACCTAACCTACGCAATATTACGTTATTCCAATATGCTATAAATAATTCCAAATCCAACCTCTGCCAGTGCTGTAGATATTCGTCCTCACTTTGGTTCTCATGGATTAGTCAGCAGTTTGAGCTGTAGATATTAGTCATCACTTTGGTTCTCATAGATATTAGTCAGCAGTTTGAGCTGTAGATATTCGTCCTCAGTTTGGTTCTCATAGATATTAGTCAGCAGTTTGAGCTATATATATTAGTCTTCACTTTGGTTCTCATTAGTCAGCAGTTTGAGCTGTAGATATTCGTCCTCACTTTGGTTCACATAGATATTAGTCCGATTTGTTCAGTTTTTGGAATTCCTGTAGATATTAGTAGACGCCTCCGTTCGAATGTTTGAGTGTATAAATTTAGGTTGAACAAGTTCAAATTTTGATGTTCACTTGCATTCTGAACTCAAAATTTGCTTTTGTGTAAGTTTAGGGTTGCGTGAGTTAGTTCTTTGATGTTAAGACGAATATAAACGCTAGAAATATGTCGAATCTCATGCCTGCAAAATTTTAAAATCGAACGTCTTTTTGCACGAGGCTAGGAAGCGAAAAAGTGGTTTTTATTTATTTTGTGCATAATTTTATAAGAACGAAAAAAAGTTAGAACATAGATAAAGTCAAAAATAGTCTTAGCCGTAAAGGGGTATTTTTTAAAAATTGTTACTTACATTACTTCATAGTTAAGTCATGAGAAAACTTTTTTTTTAGTGGTTTACGCTGATATTTTTTGTTACGTAAATAATAATTTTATTGTAATTCCAATACATAGATAAAGTAGTTAAAGCTTCAATTTATCCGTAGCATATTTTTTGATGTTCATACTGTAAGCCGATTCGTCGTAAAGATTAATCAAAATAGTATCTAAATAGGATTTCACGTATATATTCATCTTAATCACAGGAGACCATATATGTCTCAGCTCACACAAATTTCATATAAATCGCTGTAACTCCCTTACTGTCATAGTGAGAATGTAAAGTAATTTAAATATCACTTTAAATATGGCAATTAAAAGTGAAATGTTCTAAACGGTGTTAGAAAGGCAAAACACCACGCTTTATATTCAAATCTACGAAACCAAAGTTTTGAATCACAATTTAAAAAAATAAAATCATTATTTCCACATGGAAAGACAAAAAAAGTGAGGTGACAATAAGGTGTATTATACATTTATCTAATAAAATATGTAGGTGTTTTTTTTTCGTTATCAATAATTTTAGTTAGAGAAAACGTAAGATGAGCCATTTTTTAAACTTTTTTATGTTTGCATGCAAACTTTTTATTATTATTAATTTTGAAAGCGTATTTTATCAACTTTGAAAAACAGTTTTTTTGCTTTCGGATACGTTCACAAATATTCTATTTATTTGCATTTTCTTGTAAAGTGGAAATATTTTTACCATCTGTAAAACACTCTGAATTTCTGAAGGGAGGTATTTTTTTTTTTACTTGACCTCCATGAGGAGGCCCTGAGGAAAATAATTTCCCTCTTTGTCATCTTTGGGGATGCTGTGTGGAAGGTTTTTTAAGAAAAGGAAGGAGTGGAGAGTTCTGGGAAGGAAAAGAGTTTAAGGGGTGGGTAGGAATCTGGGGTTCAGTGTGTCCTGGTCATCCGCCTCCAAGATCTAGACAAACCTCACCCCATGAACCCGGGCACCCCTGCTAAATCACCAAACGTAGCAAACCATCTATTTTAAATCATCTATTTTATATTCAGCATTTAAAAAAAAGATAATAATTGAATTGCTTTCTAAATTACCGTGCTTTAAGTCGTTCCTTCAAAGAAATATCGTAATTTGCACGGACATATGAATATATCTGGACCTGCCCTAAGTGATAAAAACGTATTATTTCCCCCTCGCCATGGAACCGGCTGGAGCTCCTCCTTGGCGCCAGTTCGCCCCATGTGGAGGGGATAGAGAATCGCTTGAATCTAAAATGTGTGACGTCATCATTCTTGCCGTGGGCAGCGCGAAGCTAACATCTATACATTTAACGAAAAAATAACACGCCAAAACAGTAGCTTGTGCTATACAACATACCTACATATCAATGTGCACATAAATGTGGGCGGTTCCTTAGTGTGCTCGTCGCTGGTTACAGGGGTAAGTAAATTATGAAACATTTGTAAAAGTGTCTTAACTAAACACGGCAAAAAAATATTGCTATGTGAAAACGGGCGAATCTTTTTGGGGTGTACATTTGGCCTACGCAAATATTTTATTATCGTGGCAAGCAATTCGCGCTCCCATGTAAAAAGGTCTATTCATTCAAAGCAGATTTTGCTTTTAAGAACTAAATGATGATATTATAATGCGAGATGCCTATATACTGTCAGATTGATTTTTCAACTAATCACAGTCTTCTTCCCCTCTTCGCCCCCCCATAGTTTGGTTTTACCCCTCACCTGTATCTTCTGGTCTATCCATTTGGATGTCTATGGTAATTTGCTATCGTGGATTGTAGGCAAGGTTATACAAACAAAGATAGGAAGAAAGACATCACGTACGACATTATTTTATCGATCCGGTGAGTGCTTTCGCGCTAAAAATAGAGTATCGATTTCAATGACTGGTATTGTATGCTGCTAGTTGCTCAGTTTTTAATGGAGAAGATGAAGAAGGAGCCATTTAGAAACTTCAGACGTTTTAGATATTATTGGTTTTTGTTTTCATTATGATCATTATTGGCGCCACCTTTCTGGACTATTCCAAACACTGCAAGCTTTTTATTGTAAGAGCCTCTGGTGTTATGGATTGAGATTTTCACGGCCAAAAGTGTTATTATGATTAGGTTTTTTAACTAATAACGATAAGCCCTTTCGATGTTTGGGTATCTTCCGTCATTGCTAAATGTCCTAACTAGCGAAGCCTTCCTAGTATACTTTAATTATTATAAATATTTTCTTGGCGGCTCTTCAAACAATTTGAACAGTAAATTCGTGTACCTCGTCCGCCAAAAAGTCCTTCCTTCTAGAATCTTCGTTTTGACATTTTCTAATAGATTAGCAATTCTTTATTTTAGTAATATAAGTAGTATTTTTCTACTTCTACCGCAAGGTGTATGTGTAAACGGTGTAAAAGCATCACTTTCAACACACGAATTTTTCCAGCAAAAAAATTCGTGCATTCTCTTCAACGACTGTGTTTTTTGTTTCTTTTGCATACCGGCTTATTAGGTTGCCGTATTTATCGGTCGATTGAACTCCAACCTCCTTCCTATCCTCAGAGCACGTGTTTCCAAGAGCAACCTCCTTACTATCCTCAGGCGGGAATGGGTACCGCCGCCCCGGGAACCTTTATTGGATAACCAACACCTCTGCCATAGGTCACCCCAAGTGGTTCGCTACGTTTGGTGATTTAGCAGGGGTGCCCGGGTTTATGGGGTGAGGTTTGTCTAGGTCTTGGAGGCGGATGACCAGGACATGCTGAACCCCAGATTCCTACCCACCCCTTAAACCCTTTTCCTTCCCAGAACTCTCCTCTCCTTCCTTTCCTTTAAAAAAACCCTCCACACAGCATCCTCAAAGATGACATAGGCCCTGAGGGAAATTATTTTCCTGAGCGCCTCCTGTGTGGAGCTCATGTAAAAAAAAAAGGGTGGTACAATCGTATCGTACATCCGAACGAATCATATGCCCGCATAAGCTGTGCATACGCACAGCTATAAATACATGACTTGGCGTATTTCGGCATATCGCTCGCTGTACATTCCCAATTAGAATATATGGCGAGCTATATGCTAAAATACGTCAAGCCACATTCTATAATTCATTATATAAAGCCATTATCATCGCGGTGACGTCATTGCGGTCTGCAGCCCATAATATGGGATGCATATTATGCAGTGGGGTTGGCCGTCAAAGCTTTTCGAATTTGCGTCAGAGGTATGAAAAGTTTCTTAGCCAGCCGAGGAATGGAACTTCGATGCCCACTCAGTCGAATTAAAGGTAGTAGATATATGAAATATATTTTTTAATGTTTATTAGTATTCAAATGCGCAAATATTGAGATCCCTGATGTATCATAACCCCGTCCTAAACTGCAATACGTGCACCGCTACACCAAAACCGCATAATGCCTTGCATGCAGTCGACGACGGTGCATCATTAAGTCAGTCCGGTGTCTTCCGGTTCGCGCTGCACCTCGGGTCGTCCTAAATGCACTGGTAACTCATGACAATTTGGAATACAACGCCGATGTTGGACGCGCATAAAATTTCGCTCCAACTGTACTTTTTTGCATATTTAGATAAGGTTTTGTATTCATGTCGATACCTGCTCTTTTTAAATGGGTTGCATTAACATCGCTGATACTCGTATGCAGGTCTCTTTATTTGTCTTCTTTCGAGTTTTGAAGCTACGTGTTAACATATACCACTCCGACCCGTAAGCGTGTTTACCCGATAGTATAACAATAGCGGTCAAGTACAATAAGCGTGTTTTCAACAGAAATCGTTATAACTCTGTTATTGTTTTAATGACAACCCTAAAACAAAAGCTGAAGATCCATATTGAATCAAGCTTCACATCTCTATTCAAAATTGTCCATAGAAGTACATAAAAAGACTTTATTTTGTGGAAACAGTTTTCACCCGCCAAATCGCCTACGTGCTGTTAGACATTGTTAATTTTTTATTAAATATTATTGTATGAAATGGTAAAAAAGTGAGGTGACAAAATAGTTTATTATACATTTATACAATAAGTGTTTTTTTTTTTTTTTACATAATCCGTGATTTTCGTACCGTTTTCACATAAAACATCACGTTAGTTATTTTTACATTTTTTTTATGTTTGCATTCTAAATTTTAATATTTATTTGTAATAAATACTAAATTTGAAAGCTTATTTCATAAACTTTCAAAGACATTTTTAGTATTCGGCTACGTTCAGAAACGTTTCATTTATAGAGCTTTAATAGCGAAGTAATATTTACAAATTAATATTTACAAATGTTAATATTTATTTATAATATAACAGTTTGAAAGCTTATTTCATAAACTTTCAAAAACAGTTTTTATTATTCAGCTACGTTCAGAAATGTTTCATTTATAAAGCTTTAATTGCGAAGCGGAAATAACACAAAGTTTTTATACATCTGACAGTTCGTCTAAGACAAAAAACTTGCACAATCGCAAAATAACTGAATGGTTAAATCTTTAATCCAGACTTCAGCGACATCTATGGCCCAGTTCTTGCCTATTACGCAGTTAATTAATACAATACAATTTAGTATCCCTGAAAGCTCATGGAGATATACTACCATTTTGTATTATAAATTTATAATAGAGGTCAAAGAAAAAATAAAACATATTATGATGCCTAACCGCCACACGTGAACAGAAAAAGCATGAAAAGCTTTCTGAAACTGACTACTCAATCTTCTAGTCACACAAGCTTATTTGTATGTGTCACGACATAGTTTAATGATGGGACTATTATAGATTGAGTATTATATGAAGAGAGTGCACGGAAAGGGAGGGGAACAATAAAATGTAAGACGAAGTGAATAATAAGACAGGGATGCCCGAAGAAGACACGGCACGACCAAATGAATCAATTACTTGAGTCAGGTCAATATGTATAACTGTGAATGAAGCAAGGGGTTTGTGTCAAGTTGGAGTTTCGTGGCGGTCCCCCTTCTCTTACAACCCCCTCGGGAAAACAGAACAATAGTTCTGCCAATAGTACCTATTATCGCGATTAATTTTTGGGTTATTTATGCCTTGTTGCGCTTTCGAACAACATTTCATCAGGACAAATGTGTAGGTTTGGTGAAGTGTGTTTTATTAGGTTTCACTTCTACCGCGTGCCAACTGCACTGCAATTTTTTTGAAGTAAACTTTTTTACGCACGTTTGACTTGTAGAGTAAGCTGGTGAATGCATTACGAAAAGCGAAGCGAACGGTAGTTAAGAGGGATAGGGTAGGACGGATTCTAGCATAATATTTACCACAACGGAGGGGGCGGAATGGGATAGGCTGGGACGGGTTCTAGCAGAATATTTACCACAACGGGGGGGCGGAATGGGATAGGGTGGGACGGGTTCTAGCAGAATATTTACCACAACGGAGGGGGTAGAACGGGGTAGGATGGGGTGGGGCGAAACGGAATACCATAATGGCCACTGACCACGAGTTACAATAATGATAAACTGAATATTGTCCCGATTTTTTTTATATAGCCTTCTCGACCAGGGACCGCCCGCATGCTGGCTCGTTTATTGACCGGCGAACCATCGCGGACCATCTTCTACCCTCTTGCGGACCACTAGTGGTCCGCGGACCACTGGTTGGGAAACCCTGGTATAGATGAAGCTAAAGAAGTTTTACTTCAGTCGTGTGGTCTAAAACACACAATTTTTTTTTAAAATTTTAAGTATGTATAATTTTCTTCTGAGGATTTTTAGGTATACCTGTAGGTACTATATGAGAATAAAAATCATAAGCAAAGCCGGTAAAATTAGCAGTGTTTTAATCAACATTAGTGTAATAAAATCATTTTATATCCCGGTGATTTTCAAGTATTCCCACGGGAGTCCTGATGTATAACTAATTATTCTCACGGTGGAAAAACGGGATTGACAAGGTAGTTAGTTTGTTCTCCCGGGACATGTAGTAATATCCGTGGCCGGCAATAACACGTTACCTGACATTAAAATAATATGAGGAAACACTAATGAACGCCTACTTCGATGCTGTCTGATTCGTTGATCGCCTAACGTTACTTTGGATTCAAAGGTCAGGTCCGTCGAGCAATCTATCACGCTCGTAAAGCATACCTTGGTAATTAGTTTCTAATTTGTATGGATTACATTTATGAGATGTTTTATGGTCTTAAGAGGAACCCACAATCCAAAAATGTATGTATTAGTGTGCCTTATATCGCCAGGAATCGGACGAATATAGGAAGTAGGCATCAAAATGAGTTTAAAGGTCACGATTTCATTAAAGCGCCGAATCCCCGCTCAAAAGGAAGAAGATGGAGAGATATGTAATTACGAATGTTGGAGAGAGCGCGCTAATATTTAAAACGATAAAATTGAAGCAAAAATCTGAAAATATTTTATAGAGCCAAAATCTCTTGGGTCTTGTCTAAAACACCATTTAAAGACGCACTGTGATTTTTTTCATACATATAACTTGTAAAATAACTGAAAAAAACGTAAATAAATAATTTTCGGAGCATACTTTGCGTTTTTTTTCTATCGAGGGAATTTCATATAATTTGCGTTTCGGCGTGGGAAATGAATCTTCAAAAGTAACATATATTTTTTTAAGAGCTTAAAACTTTAAATATTTAAAGGGAGATATGTTAGAAATCGGTAGAAATTCGGGTAGCGGTGGCTTAAGACCACCATTCAGAATTGAAACGTTGCTTGAAATAGCTTTAGCCGTGTTTGATAGCTATATAGGTAGTTCCCCACCTTCCTCTTTCGGACGTCGCCTGTTCGATTTCTCGGCTGGCTCAGTGCTCCATCACGACACAAGCAACATTTTCCGCTTAGTGTGGTAGTAGTAGGAGATTTTCAATTATTGTCGAGTTATTCGTAACCCGACAATGTCTGTATCTCTTTTTTATAAAAATCGAGTGCAGTTTTACACGCGGTAGAAGCGAAACTTTACCAAAACAATCTCAACCAATACTTGAAAACATCATAATCAAAACAGCCAATGAACGCAGCCGTTGCGTCGCAGGTGCAGTAATCGTCATTTCCGTTTCATCTGCAATCCGAATCACGGCGGGGCTATACAAGTTTCACTTAACAAAAAGGGAATTTCAGTCTTACCTGTGATTCTGTCTGAACTTGTCCACATTCTGAACATATGGATTTCTGATTCATCACTTTTCAGTGAACATGTCCATATGGATTTTTGAGTAATCCGTGATATGTGATACTGTCTGAACATGACCATATGGACTTCTTATTAATCAATGAATCACACGTGAAAGGTGGGTTACCTGTTACCAGTGACGACATTGGACTTACCTATTCATTCGTATCCACCCATCGCCATTACGGTTCATGAGACACGAGACAGCATCATCATCTGCTAATATTGCCTTCGGGAATCTTCGAGAGCCTTCGGCTTTGCTCGGCGCACGTGTTCGTCTCGCCAGTTTTACATAATAATTCAACATTCTGCCTTGTTCACTCATCACATCTCACCTACATACATAATTTTTGTTGATAAGATATGGTGATTCCCAGGCGTCTATTATAATTAGTTTTAAGATGCCGTAATTCGAGATTATTCGTATTATCTATTTCAATTTGTCTTCCCGAACGACGCGACTATAGGTATCTCAATATCGACAAAAAAACCTTCAACGCGTAACTCCATTATCAGAATTCATAATACTAATCTTTATTGCGCAATTTTTGTGAAATCTCACTTGAAACGCGCTTATTGTTTTTAAACTAGCGAGTACCCGGCATGCGTTGCAATGCCACATGAGTAAAGAAATTGTTTTTACCTGCGTGTCCTTTCCCATGCGTTCCCCTTCCCCTACCGCGTCCCCTTTTCCTCCCGCGTTCCCCTTCCATTTTCCTGCCTTCCTTCTTCCCGCGAACCCCCCCTCCTTCATTTCCTTCCGCCCTTCCGGATTTCTCTCCTCTCTTCTTTCCTCGCTGCTGCTAAACTATATTAAATACACAATTTTTTCTGACACCTCGTATTAAATTTTTTTAAGCAAATTTCATAACGCCAGAGCTCACCAGTGTATATATTTCGCAGGCGTGCGCACAACAACTCACCAAAGTTTCATCGCAATCGGATGTCTGGTATAGAAAATAATTTCATAATGGCAGAGCTCACCCTTATACTCGTATGTAGAAACCTCCATGCACGCGTACAACAAATCGCCAAAGTTTCCTCGCAATCGGTTGAATGGTCTAGGATCGCATAACCACTTGAACGACAGTGCAATTTAAAACTTTTTTCTCCGATTACTCATGATTTTTTGGTTGAATATTTTCCGCCCACATTAAAAAAAACCATACCTCCGAATTTTATTATGGAAACAGACAAACTGATTATAGTTAAATACAGCCAAATTCATCTATCTCTTGTCGATTATCACATATTTGTAGGATTAATAAAAAAATATTATAAAATCGTAAACTTTTACTTAATTACTTACAAATAAGGAAAAATTTGCCAAATGGCAGCAAAGCAATCCGAGGTATTTTAAATAGTGCCATATTGTTGCAAAAAGCGTTCCAGTGGTTATGGAACAAACAAAGAAAAATTCATTGTTGTACATTTAAGGGACGTACTTGAGTTTTAAGACTCTGCAACCGGGCCCGAAAAGAAGAAGATGGAGAGATACGAAATTACGAATGTTAGAGGAGCGCGCTAACATTCACAGCGACAAAATCGATGCGAAAATTGCGGAAATGTTTAATAAAACACGACTCGTTTAAAATAGAGCAAAAATCTTGCGGGCATTACCTTAAACAGTATTTAAAGAAACACTGTGATTTTTTCATACAAATAACTTGTAAAATAACTGAAACAAAGTCTTAATAATAATTTTTGGAGCATACTTTGCGATTTTTTTCTATCGAGGGAATTTTATATAATTTGCGTTTCGGCGCGGGCAAAGTCTAGATATTATCTTCAAGAATAACATATATTTTTTTAAGAGCTTGAAAACTTACCGTGTTTAAGGGAAATATGTAATAAATCGGTACAAATCCGGGTTGCGGGCTCTTGAATATTTGGAGTAAAAAATGTAAATGAAATTTTGGTCTCCGGTGACATTTTTGATGTTTTTTTTAAATTTTTTTTTTCTACTAAAACTTAAAAAATGATATGTGTTCGACAGTTGGAGGCGGGGTGGGGGGTTGTTCCGTTACTCGGCTGAGTAACGGGTGACGATATGCGGAAAAAAAATTTTTTGTTTGTATTTGAAGAAAAAAAAAATTGAAAAAAAAATTCATCAAACAAAGTCACCGAAGACCAAAATTTCATTTACATTTTTTACTCCAAATATTGTCAGGAATCACTGGTTTAAAGTAAGTCAAGTACGTCCCTTAATACCTGTATATTGAGATGGGAGTCTTATGTTTTAGGTATGCAAATATGTAAGCGCCCTTGTGGTGATTTTTCACAAAAACGGCGCTCTACAAATTATCAAATTATTATTATTATTGTGTACAAATATTTCGAATCAATTTATTGTTGTGTTTTACTTTTGTGATACTGTTGTGATTTACTTGATTTCGCTTGTCGGGAACTTCAAAAAATATTTTCATGTTCAACCAAGTATATTTTATTAAATTTTTATCAAAAATCGTTAACAATTTGAAGATATTATGTATGTAGGGTACCTACTGGGTTTGATGGAATTGGGCCTGGTTCAGACAAAGCGGATTCATCCTTTTATTTAATCAGTTTACAGAGGTACAACATTATATTCGCTTACAAATACAACTGACTTCAAAATTTGTTATTATAATTGTTTTTTTTTTATGTTTCAATTTGCTACAGTTTTTTGATATTTTTTTTCTCATTTGCGTCATACTCGGTGAGATCGTTATAAAGCAATTAGTTATATTAAATATTACTTGTATTATAATTTATTATACCCGCAATTTCCAAAATGTATTCACAGAATTCAGTGGAAATACTATTTTTATTTTCCTTGAAATTTTGCCTCAATTAATGATAATTCTTTGCCTTTATTAGAAACTTTTCGAGTAATGGCCGTGAAATAAATCCATGTCATTATAAAATTATTTTTATAACATGTTCATAATTTCAAGGTTTCCATAATATCGCGTTCGCGCCAATTTTGTTGTTTTTAATTCAAAATTGGAATTTGCCGGCCTTGTTCACTCGTATGTTTTCCGCTTATGGCTTCAAAGATATTAGTTATTTGCACTGATTGAAGGTGTATTCAAATTTTAACCTTATGTTCTTATATAAATAGGGTATGTTTTGTTTTACATTTATTGAAGTAATTTAGAATTATGCACACTGATGAAATATTTAACGCACATGTACTGTAAAAAAATGTATTCTTGGCTAAATTTTTATTCCCTTACATAGGTAGGTTTTTTTCGTTATCCGAATGTCCGTATTTCAAATTCCGTTATCGTATATTACATTCTGAAAGTGAGGGCATGATAATGTCTACATTGTGTGTATACTCCTACAGGTTCCATGGTTACTCAGAACAGTGACAAATCAGAATACTTTTGAAAAGTGATATGAAGTCATAAAATTGATGGAAAAACCAGTCTAAAAACTTAACCTGATGATCTATTTAACCCACTTTTCATGACTTTGTATCACTTTTGAAAAGTGTTCGGATCTGGGCGGTTGCCACTCCAACGATATTTCTGTACGTAGTTAGGGAACGTACCCATACTACGTGACACGTTTAGGGGGGGGGGTCTTCAAAATGTCACGCTCCATACCAATGAGCGGCGGTTTGCTTAGGTTTTTGGTCACCGGGGGGGGGGGGGGGGGGGTTAAAAATTGCAAAAAGTTGGTCACGTAGTATGGGTACGTTCCCTTATCTTAACTTCCACGTCATTATAAAGTTTATTTTTGCTTCAAATCTTCTTCTGTTGAAAAAAACATGATAAAACATAAGTTTGGGGTATTTCAAAATCCGTAAAATCGATGATCGGCGTCATTTTGATTTTATTACATTTGAACGGTCCCTCATCTCAGGCTCGGTGTACAAAGTCTACGTATAATACCCCTAAGTGACAACTGTCAGAGTTCTTATACTTATCAAAAAGTAAGGAAGCACTTGGTGTGGATTTACGACGACCCCCTAACCAAAAAATCTCGGCGCCGAACATTTACTTCCAATGACTTGACGACCTCCGTAGCCCAGTGGGTAAGACTCTTGACTCACAATCCGGAGGTCGCGGTTTCGAACCCGGCATGCGTAAATTAATTTTATTTGATTAATTTGTGTTATTTCACAATTAATTCATTTTAAAATAATATATAGTATATTTGCGGCATGTTCCAGAGTGGAAGATACTATCAGTATCGCCTTGGTGTAAGACCACCATTCAGAATTGAAACGTTGCTTGAAAATGGCTTTAGCCGTGTTTGGTGACCAGATCTGAATAGCCAGGTACTTCCCAACCTTCCTCTTCCCCACCTCCTTCCCCTCCCCACTACCTTCAGCCTCACAACATACCCCAATTGGGGGTGCCATAGTCTCACTGGCTCCAGACGGGAGCAGTTTTTTATTTTTTTATTTTTTTATTTTTTTTTATTTTTTTATTTTTTTTTATTTCATATATTTTTTATTAGTAACAGATATTTGGGTTTTTTTTGGCTACCACACTAGGCTAAGCCCGTGTTGTGGTAGTCGTACATTTAATATTTTAACATTTCAAAAAATATTAAGAAATACTTAAAACTAAAGAGAAAAAAAAAGACCATATTTTAAAGAAAAGTAAAAATGAAAATTCAAATTCAAATTTTGAAATACAAAAATTAATATTGAAAATTAAATGTTAAGAACTCAAGTGTTCTGTATAAATTAAAACATATAATTATATAAATAAAAATTAAAAACATATATAAATTTAGTGAAAAACTAAGAGAAAAAAATAACAACATTTTAAAGTAAAATAGAAATACAAATGGAAATTAAAATTTTGAAATGCAAAAATTAATAATTAAAATGTAGTGTTAGAACTCATGAATTCTTTAAAGTGCGTTCGTCCCCTTTCAAAAATCCAATGTTGTACACGTGTTATAAAAAGAGAATTAGAATTACTTGACTTTATGTCAGTACTCAGAGCATTATATATTTTAGGAGCGATGAACCAGAATTGTCGTTGAGCGAATGAGGTGTTAGTTTTTGGGACCACGCAACCCAGGTTTGATGAAAAGCGGGTGTGTGCTTGATGTTGTGGAGCAATTAATAGATTATTTTTTCGTATATAACAAATGCTTGTTTTAGTAAATAGCTGTCGAATATCTAAGACCCTGATTTTTGCAAAGAGTTCATTTGACGGATGGGTAGGTTGACATTTAAATATAATTCTCAGAATTAATTTTTGAACTAAAATAATTGGTCTAATAATGGATTCAGCACAACCACCCCATCCCACTATACCGTATATTGCTATGGATTGGAAAAGGGCAAAGTATACGCTTCTTAGAGTCTGTAAATCTAAGATAGACCTAAGGGAGCAGAATATATGGCAGAGTTTACGAAGTTTTTTTACTGTGTCACCGATGTGAGCTTCCCAACGTAGTTGGTTGTCTATGATTATTCCCAAATATTTAACTATTTTTGATGATTTGAGGGTCGAACACGTACAATTAATATTAGATGTGGTTTCCGGATTGTCTAAATTGAGTGGACACGAGTGGATGATTGGTTTAGGGCAGTTGTTGGGTATATCGTATTTGCGTATGGAAAATGTCATATATTGTGTTTTGTCGATGTTAAGTGTGAGGAGGTTTGTGTCAAGCCAATGCTTTACTTTTATTAGAGCATTATTAGTTTTGTTAATAACTGATTGCCATGTTTCATCTTCGAATATTAAGACCGTGTCATCAGCAAATGATAATATTTTTCCACCAATATTCATGGCACATAGTGAGTTGATGTATATAAGAAATAGAATTGGTCCTAGTATGCTACCTTGGGGTACACCACAGGACACAGATAGTTTATTGCTTATATGTATTTTGTCAGATTGGATGAGAGTTTGTTGTGTTCGGTTTGATAGATAGTTTTCAAACCATGTGTAGGCTACTTCAGTTATTCCAATTTGCTGCAGTTTTTTTAGCAGTAATGAATGTGAGACCGTATCAAATGCTTTTGCGAGATCGAGAAAAACAGCAAGTGGTTTGCGACCAATGTCAAGATTATAGGAAACGATCTTTGTGAGGGCGGCTATTGCATCTGAAGTACTTCTACCTTTGCGAAAGCCATATTGATTGTCAGATAATATTTTGTTATCTTCAAGAAACTTACAGAGTCTATTTTTCGCCGCTTTTTCTACAACTTTAGATATTATGCTTAGTAAGGATATCGGTCGGTAGTTATTTACAAATAATTTGTCTCCCGCTTTAAAGATTGGAATTAATGTGGCCTGTTTTAGGGAGTTAGGAAAAATGCCAGTTTTGAAGCTTAAGTTGATTATGTGTTTAAGAGGGGATGCGATGTAATTTTGAATGTGTTTGATTATTTTTGTCGAGATATGATCAATTCCTGTGGAGTTACTGTTTTTAAGAGATGTTATTAATCCTATAATTTCAAGTTCAGTGGTGGGAGTGAAGTGAAACTGGTTATAGCTCAGACTATTGATAGGTATATTATTTGCAAGATCTTTCTCTGAGATGCTGTTTCTGTCTAAAATTTTTTTTGCTAAGTTGGGTCCAATGTTGGAGAAAAATTGATTGAAATGGTTAGATATTTTTTCAGGGTCAGAATTTACATGTATTGTTTGGTCTTCGATATTAATTTTAACAATAGGTGTGTCAGTTTTATTAATATTGGCTATATCTTTTATGATATTCCAAATTGAGATTCTTGTGCGGTATACACTGTAAAAAAAAATGTGAACCAGAACCCCTCACCGCAGAATAAAAGATAAAGTGAAATTTAAAGACAGTTATAATTTCGAAGTGGTCGAAGAGTTTACCTACCTGGGCTCCATCATAACACAGGACAATGAAGACCCAGTAGAAGTAAGAAAGCGCATTACAGCCGCTAAAAAAACTTACTTCGCGTTGCTGCCAGTGTTCAAATCCCGAAACGTCCATAGGAAAACCAAAATAACCTTATATAAAACAAATATCAGAACGGTCTTGGCCTATGGATGTGAGGCGGGAACACTGACAGCAAAGTCAGCGGAACAGCTGGACATCTTCGAAAGAAAGGTACTTCGAAGAATCTTAGGAGCGGTGCGAGAGGGAGAGGCATGGAGAATCCGCCACAATAATGAGCTCTATGATATTTACCAAGCTCCCAGACTCTCCACCCATTTAAGACTCCAAAGATTAAGATGGGCCGGACATGTGCACCGAATGTCAAGCACACGAGTACCGAAGAAGGTTCTGACAGGACACCCGGGAGGTAAACGAAAGGCGGGCAGTCCTAGACTGAGATGGGAGGATGATGTCAGGAAGGATGCAAGAGGATTACTCCATGTTGCAGATTGGAAGACGACGGCCGAGGACAGAGGGCGGTGAGGCTTATTTTGAAGGAGGCCAAGGCTCGAAATGGGCTGTAGCGCCATTGAAGAAGAAGAAGAAGTGAATATGTCCCTATCCAGCTTTTGTATTTAACCTTTGATTGGGAGTCCTCGTCTTCGTTCTGCATCCAAAGTTCTATAATGCTCCAGTTATGCCTAGTTTCATGGTGGTATGCCACGCACGTTGGTCCGAGTGGTGTTGCACGGCATTTCCAAGCCGTGGCATTTCTCCTTTCGAAGAATCAATGAAAAGCCAAAGTGTCCACGTTTCTCTTTTCCATCACGCCCGCGTAGACAGCCAATCTGCCTTTAACATAATGACCGTGGGAATATTGAAATGAAGAGGTTTTCCGGAACAAGCTTTGATACTCTCATTATAGCCCTGCTGAAAGTCCACTTCGCCTTTTTCTCACAAAATCGCTAAAGAATATTTTTTTAAATTGTTAATACTACATTTCTTACGCACTATAGTTAGCTTTACACGAAACTTATTTCCATACCGATCCTCATGTGGATACTATATCGGGACCCATATGGAAAAATCTTTGCTTTACACGATCATTATTTTCATACCTGCATTCATTTTTCATTACATTCTGCTCGTGTTAGTCCAAAAATTACAACACCTTGAGTTTATTAACTCAATGAGTTTATTAACTCCTATTAAGGAGTTAATAAACTCACCGCAATGAGTTTATTAACTCCTGGGAGTACAATGCTTTATATAATATACTATATTCTGTATTGTATACTTTTGATAAATAAAAACCTTTAACCACTCAGGTATTTTGCTACTGTGCAAGTTTTTTTTTTGTCTTAAACGAACTGTCAGATTTATAAAAACTTTGTATTATTTCCGCGTCACAATTAACGCTCTACAATTAACGTAGCCTAATACTAAAAACTGTTTTTGAAAGGTTATGAAATAAGCTTTCAAATTGTATTATTACAAATAAATATTAACATTTGTAAATATTAAAATTTAGAATGCAAACATAAAAAAATGTAAAAATGACTCACGTGATGTTTTTATGTGAAAACTAAAATCACGGATTATATAAAAAAAATACTTATTCCATCGTATAAATGTTGTAATAAACAATTTTGTCACCTCATTTTTTTACCATTTGAACAAGAAAATTTAATAAAAAATTAGCAATAATGTCTAACGGCGCGTGGGCGATCAGTAATAAACACCGCCTGGTCTACAATCTTGGAAATACCTACCTATATACCGAAATAAATACCCAACATAATCATACTATGTATAACATGTAGTAACGTAAAAACAATGACAACGTCAAATATTGCGCGCCGAACTGGACGAAAAATTAAACAAGTCCTATTTTCATGATTCCATGACTGTTGATTCCCTGGCAGTTACCCCCCGGCATACTTATTTACAATATGCAGTCGGTTTATGGAAAATACGGTGTATCTACTTACACGAAAAATAACTAAGTGTCCCGGAATGGGTGTGCTAAAAGGATGTACAATTTTCATTAGAGTGCATCAAGGATAAGATAAAAGATCATTTGGCTTGACCTATTTCAGCATATCATTTATCTTTTATAGCTCAGTCTGTTGGCCCCCATAAAACTGCTTGTCTATGTACTGTATATATATAACAGAGTATATGTTTCATAACGCTGATGGATTTCTTACGTATTTGTGTTCCAATTGACCATGCAGATTGGAGGAATCCAGATTTTGGCCTTCCGCACATTAAGTGTACTTACCTATACGGTGGACTAAGTCAAGTACCGCAATATCGCCAGTCTATCAACAACCATCGAAACAAATCGTAACGTGACATTTCGCTCGACTTTGAAATGTTATTTTTATCAATCGGGAGTGTGTAATAAGAAGCAGTATATCACCGTCTTTATCGAATGCTTTGTGTGAACCGCTAAATCGTCTCGTGACTCAAACTTTATCGTGGTTCTAATAACCGACCAGAACAATCTTATCGCACGCCTTTGGATACACCTGTGACCGTCGCCGAATGGAGATCAAGCCACGAGACACAACAGTGAGTATTACTTAATTGTGTATACCAGATCTTGTTTGGTGATCGGGCATAATTCGTATCGAGGTCCATAAGCGTTTTATTAAGCAAAGAGTGGCCGCAAGGTTATTCTAAAACCCCGTGCATAGTCACTGATATAAGTACATAAAATCGACACTGTAAATAAATTGGTTTGATATCTAACTTTGTTAGATAACTCTGGTTTGATTTTATGTTGGTAAATAATGCAGAAAGCATTATAATTCTACAATAATACCAATTTTGGGGGGTCACCATTTTCCATGTCGAATCCATATTATGGAAATACGACCTATACAGAATCTGAACGAAAAAAATATCGTGTAAAACGCTCATCCAGCACCAGTAGAATTAACTGTCTGAAGCCATTTTACCTCTAGGGTGGGGTTAAATGGCCAATCCTCAATGCAATAAGGCTTCTTCCACCCCTCCTTCTGTGTCTTGCCACCCTCATACTTATTACTGATGAGATAACCGGACTACTTTCTGCTGACATCGTTTTACTTCGTGTGTCATTCCACTTTGTACTGCGACATTACGTCACCTCATTTGGATAAGGTTCTAACTGACATTTTTTTCAAAAATGACCATTGATTGTCAAATTTTCAGAACCATTGTGTTGTGTTTTCGTTGATATGTATGACAAAATTCTAATATCAAGCATTCTAAATAATCATTTATTTTACAAAGCTCTAACTAAGGGTCGATCGAGACAGGTTTTTCGTTCTCGGCCGAGACCGAGACCGAGAATAAATTAAAATCTCGGCCGAGACCGATAATAGATAAATTGACAAAAAAAATGATAATGTGCTATTTTTGCATAATATAGTATATTTAAGAATGTAATAATAATTTGTTTTAAATAGTTTTAATATCCGCGCGCGTCCACATTCGACACCAAATGACGAATGTGCACGCGTGGTAGATTTGAATCCCATTATCCTATACCGTACCTTCTTATAACGGTCTCGGTTATGGGCCAGAGTTCTCGGTAGAATTTGTAGCCGAGAATGCCGAGACCGAGACCGAGACTGAGATCTCGGTCGCCTTTAGTTCTAACATCACTTGCACTCTCTATTTTGTTTGTATCTGATTTGTTACGAGACGCATTATACTCGTAGTTCGTCACTTTGGTTGGATAGGGTTCTAACTTCACCTTACCGCGTTCCGATGTTTAAAGTTTGCAAAGACGAATTATCGTAATCTATATAACAATTTTTGATTTTGAGGTTCAAACTTGTTTAGCATATTTTAATGGGAAATATTTAAATAGGACGTGGTCCTAGGTTCGAATTGCATTAGGAAAATGTAATTAGAACCCTAAACAATGTATTAATATGCCCTAGCTGGTTGTATGTTTAGTTATGTTCTAAAATGGTAAGGATACGTTTTCTTTATATATTTTTCATTAAAATAGGTTCAATTAAAATACTTTACCCAAGATTCAACCTCAAAATCAGAAATTGCTAAACAGATTATGAGGAATCGTCTTTGCAAACTTTGACACCTCGCATCTCAGAAATAGGAAGGTGTGAAGTTAGAACCCTATCCAAATGAGGTGACGATTATGTAAACACTCCAGTAAACTTTATTTTAACACCGTGCTGCACAACAATGGAATTATTATGATAAGATTAGATAATACGAAGGAAGCCTTTGAAGTGAAGAAAGCCATAAATTGTATCAAATTATAAGGTGTTACCTTGTAAAACAAAATTCATATGTGAAGAAATCGAAGTTGCATTTCAACACCCCTTTGAAGTCATTAAAATTTAAAATAGCCTAACCTATCTTGTCGTAACATATTTAACCAATTTTTTTTCATCATTTAATAACTTTTCAAAGGTGATGATGAATTTGCACTTTGTTGAATTGTGCGGTCATTGAAAAAATCAAGTGTTTTGAATACTAGGTACTACGTTTTATTGCATCAATTTGAAGTTCAGAAAAAATAGCACAACTAACGTGGTTACTGCATTAAGCTACCTTAAATATTATTAAATGATATTTTTTTGTTTTTTAAATTCTGTAAACTGTTAGTGAACAGTGCATGTCACCAACGTCAATAATTAAAAAATTAAAATGCAGATATAAAAATCTTGATTCATTTAAATTTTTAACACCGTAATGGCACAGTGAAGATGCATTACCTACCTTATCTCATTGTATAAATAATAGACAAACATATATTTTAGATCATTGAAGAAGATGATAACAATAACAAAATATGAAAGAGAACAAGACAGATAAAAACAGAAATAGGCGATGGTCGAGACTGGGACTCGAACCCAGACCTCTCGTCTAACCGGGACGTGCCCGTTAACTAATTTCGCTATTGCCACCTTCTATTAAACCGTCATAATAGTCAATCTCATATTTCAAATTTTACAATTAACAATATTATCTTCAACTTGTTTCCAATATTAGGGTAGTTGCCCATAATTTGAATATTTTTTTTATTATTTTATTTTTATTTTTTTATTTTTTATTTTATATAGTATACATAAATATATAATTTAAACAATTTATCGGTAGTCCCGCAAAGCTGCCACATGGCTGCTTGTCTGCAGGTTCTACCTCAATATACACTCGTTATGGTAAAAAAAAAAAAATAATAATTGAAGGTAATATTGTTAATTCTAAAATTTGAAATATGGGACTGACTATTATGACGGTTTGACAGAAGGTGGCAATAGCGAAATTGGTTAAGGCACACGTCCCGGTTAGACGAGAGGTCTGGGTTCGAGTCCCGGTCGCAACCATTGGCTTTTTTCTGTGTCTTGTTCTCTTTTATATTTTCGTTTAGATTATTATTGTTATCTTCTTCTTCAATGATATATTACATTGATGGGAATAACCTTCAAAAGTTATAAAAGAGAGTTTTTCTTATAAAATATTAGATATTTTAGACTTTTGGTAGTGTAGCTGCGGGAAGTGCAATAATACGAGTAACACCTAGCTCTTTTATACAGCGCCAATATTGATAAATATCACCTCATAGGCAAATAACACGAATATTGTTAGATCTTATATATTCATACGTGCTTATTATGCATTCTGCAGTCCTGAAGTTATTAGTGCTAGTGATAATAATTACTGTCTGTTACTCGTGTCGATAGTATATTCTTCTCGCCTGATGGGAAATGACTTTCTTGTTAGCCACATGAGTGCTATGAGGCGACCCATTTTCCAGGCCGGTTCCTACTACCCTGATTACTTCCTGGGTGCGGACTGCCAACTGCTGAGAGAACTTTATTAATATGTTATAGAATGCACTTTCAAAAGATCGATACTGTCTTATATATTGAAATGAGTTTTGCGTGTGGTGCAAATTATTAGACACTTCTGACAATTAACCTCACGCAAAGCAAGGACTTGCTCTCATCCAAATCCCCAAGTTTTCTAAAAATCTCGTAGTTTATGGAACGCAATTTCGATTAACTTTCGAACTGCCCAAGATATATTTCTCTATAAACACGTAGTTATTTTATATTATCTTAACTGTAGGTACAGCAAAATCTGATTGTATGAAGCGGCAAAAAGCTTTGAATTATGAAATTTGTACACCTTTTTAACTCGAATTTCTAGGTTAACGCATCTGTTTTTGCATCGAAACGTCTTCAAATTGCAGCCGACAATATAGCCTGCATGAAAAAGAACCTATTCAATATTTTAATTGTTTTAAATCTAAATGTTTTGATTCTTAAAATAATTGGTAATCAAACCTGTACTTTTAATGTCCCATCTTGAACTTTGAGCCTGTGCTTGTTATTTTTGGTTTGTCAATTTCTAATTTTAATGTCCCATCTTGAACTCTGAGCCTGTGCTTGTTATTTTCGACTAGAATGTCACACCATAAACTTTGAGCCTGTGCTTGTTATTTTTGGTTAGTCGATCTCTAATTTTAATGTCCCACCTTGAACTCTGAGGCTGTGCTTGTTATTTTTCACTAGTCAATCAATCTCTATAATTTTACTGTTTATTTCTTAACTATAAAAACATTAACAAGCATTTTCGTTTCGCCAAAGAGTAATCGGTTTGAAAAGCTGATTAAAATCTCACCCGTGTTATTTTCAATAAAATCTTTAGCCACGCTTCGTGATAATGCGAAACCTCGAATTATTATAGTTAGTAACTCACAAGTGGCACGTGTTGCAAAAAAATGTATAGACCAGAAATCCAACAATACACCTCGGATACAGGTGATTCAACTTTGTGACGAAAATGTAACGTACACGTAAAGTAACTAAAATAAGTCTTAAAATCTGATCTGCCCTTGTGCGATCTGGAGGGTTTTGTAATTGCGATCCATTTTGTATCTCTTAATTACATGAAAAGATGAACTAAACATAGATTCTTAATTTTTTTTTGCCCACCGTCCACTTTGAGAATATATTTTTTTTCAAGCTCCCCCTAACTCGTGAATCTGAAAATCTGAAACAGCAATTGTCGTCACGATTATATTTACCACAACGGAGGGGGCTTAATGGGATGGGATGGGGCAAGATGGGATGGGGTGGGATGAGTTTCTCTGGGTCTCCTACCGCACCCCTGTAAGTTAGAAACTCCTCCCAATTGTCTCTTAATCTTCTACCGCCTCCTTGAAGGTCTGAAACGCCCCCAAGGGGGCGTTATCGCCCACCTTGTGAACCTATGAACTAAAGCATAGATTCTCAAAATTTTTGTTGCCCGCCGCCCACTTTGAAAATATTTTTTTTTCTAGCGCTCCCTAACTCGTGAATCCGAAACAGCAATTGACCACAACGGGGGAGGGGGGGCGTAATGGGATACCACGACAGGGTTGCACAACGAGGGGGCGTAATGGGATAGGGAAAATATTTTAAGGTGTGACGTAATTTATGTGGATGGCCCCTAATTGGATGGGATGGGGCAAGATAGAATAGGGTGGGATGGGTTTCATTATGTCTCCTACCGTCCCCCTTGAAAGTCTGAAACGCCCCCCAATTTTCTCTTAGTCTTCTACCGCCCCAAGGGGGCGTTATCGCCCACGTTGAGAACCTATAAACTAAAGGAATGACAAGTTGGACAGATAAAAAATAACATGTATTGCTGAATTTGGCGTGTATTTTTGATGATTTGCATAGACATATGAAAATTAATAGACCTGCCCTAAGCGATAAAAGCGTATTATTTCCCCCTCCCCATACCGGTTCCATTGGAACCGGCTGGGATCGAGTATGGCTTCGCGTGAATCTAGAAAATGTGATGTCATCATTCTTCTGCAAGCCAGCGTTGAGCACTCATCGGTGCATTTTACGAAATAACACGGTAAAAATAGTGGCTTGTGTTTTGAAAACATGTAAAAATAGAAGTGAAAAAGAGAATAAACCCAATTGTCGTATTACATTCCATAGGAAAGCATTATTTTTACTTTATTATAAGCTTATTCAGATCACATAATATGGTCGTTTTTGTAACACACACTATCACTCGAGACACATGGCGTGTGCTCGTCGCTGTTTTGTGGGGTAAGTAAATTATGAAACATTTGTAAAAGTGTCTTAACTAAATACGTCAACAAAATATTGGACTATGAAAATAGGCGAACTTTACTTTGCTGTATTTGGAATTTGTAAATTTGTTCATTTCGCGGCGAGCAATTCGCGCTCCCATGTAAAAAGTTCTATTCATTAAAGAGCAGAGTTTACTTTTAAGAACTAAATGGTGATATTATAATGCGAGATGGCCATATACCCTCAGATTGAGTTATTGACGAATCACATATCACCGAATTCATCTTCCCGCTCTGCTCCCCGCTGTAGTTAGTTTCTTCCCCTCACCTTTATGTTCTGGTCTATTAATATTCATATGTCTATGATGATTTATGATCCTCTTTATTTAACTCGAATTGCACACTACCTATAACATCATTTTCACAATCTCAGCGAGAGCATGAGCCGGTTTTTTTTTTCTTGAAAATCTTTATCATTGTATCAATTTATTTTCCGTGAGGGGTACATATTATATCTTTCAACGTCATCATGTGGTTGATAAAACAAAACAATAAGGAAAGGGGGGGTTCGCTAGAATGTCCACCCGGCAAGCGGAAAGTGGCTGGCTTCGACTCGCGGGCGCACCCAAATCTTTCTTCTCATCTGTCTAATTCATAGGGTGAAGAATTAAATATTTATGTAGTTATGTAATTTTAATATACGACTATCACATATCCAATATCCATGTATTTGCCGTAATACCGTAACCTATAAATTTTTATATCAAACGTACAATAAATAAATACCTACCTGAAATATATGAGTTTCGCAACACCTTTGCCAGTAACTTGCCATTTCACGACTCAGTAAATATGTGTTACCATGCGCACTGCAAAAGTTGTTATAAAATTGTAATATGACACTGAAAAGTAAACGTGTATATATATATTTTCCTCTCTGCGAATTCTGAAGTTTTATAATTTCAGTTTTATAACAACTTCAGTAAATTATTAACGATGTTTTTGTAACATTAGATTCACACAAAACGTCCTGAGGAAAATAATTCCCCTCAGTGCCTATGTCATCTTTGGGGATGTTGTGTGGAGGATCTTTTTAGGGAAAGGAATGAGAGGAAGTTCTGGGAGGGAAAAAGGTATGAGGGGAGGTTGTGTTGGATTAGTGTGTCCAGGAGTGACGGACATGTGAATTTATCCCCCCATTGCGGTGAAGGCAATGTTCCGAGAGAGTCCTGCTGGAGAGGTTAAAAGATCATGCTCAACCAGTATCTCCCGTTTCGGCTTGGCTGGTATGTGAACCGCCGCCCTGGGAACCTTTTATTAGTTAACCAACACTTCTACCATACGTCAACCCAAGTGGTTTGGTACCTTTAGTGACAGCAAGGGTGAGGGAGAGCTTGTGATCTTTCCAACAAGATTCGAAACATCGCCTTGTGGGATAGTTTCGTACGTCCGTCACTCCTGGACACACTGACCCACAGATTCCTACCCACCCCTAATATTTTTTTCCTTCCCAGAACTTAATAAAAATCCTCCACACATCATCCCCAAAGGTAACGAAGGCCCTGAGGGGAATTATTTTCCTCAGGGCCTCCTCTGTGGAGCTAATGTGAAAAAAAAAGACAAGGGTTGAAGTAGTTTTATTTTTGGCTTTATCTTGTCAGTTTTACTGTTTTTTTCTGATGTCATACATTATGATAGATATACGGAGTATGTTATAAATATGTTTTGTCGTAATAATAACCCAGCGTTCCAGTTGGTAAAATTCTTGGATCGTATCACTGCTTTGCTATTATTGCAAAATTACCTCATAATTCATCCATTCTGCGTGCTGCACAAACCACAACGGCCGCCAAACAATGCGTTCCAGTTATTTCTCCTGTATCCACAAATGAATAGCCGCACAATGCGTTCCAGTTATTTCTTCTCCAGCCGAGCACTTCCCGATAGCGATCTTTTCGTCGTCATCGCAGCGACTATTATTGGCAATGATGGCCGCCGCCATAAGGTGCGGGAAAGTGCGGATACGGCCTGCCGGAGATGGGCGCTATCGGTTCCGGAATAAAATCTCGCAAGAATGACCACACAACCCTCGGACGACCGTGCTGATTATTTTTCACAATTTATTAAAATATTTTTTAGTAGTAGATATGTATTATAAACGAAAGAGGCTTTAAGATTTAGATACTAATTGACATTATTGACACTTGCCATGAATTGATCTAAAAGGGGAGATACATTAATTACATGAGTTTAAAAGGGGACGTTACTTGAAAAGAATACACGAAGTGGCCCAAATTTATCTCACCAAGGGGATCTGCGCGAGATCAGTTTATTAAGGAAAATGTCTATATCAAATTACTTTTGCTCCATGGCCGCTCTGTTTGTTTCCCTGTCTGTTTATTCGAATTTTTTAAACCATGATTTAATTAAATTAACACTTGGGCACTGATTAACGCTCTGGATTGGTGATGCGAATGAAATAGGCGGTGTGTATCATTGTTTTATTGTTTTAGAAATCAGAATAGAATCATTGTTAAACAGAAAAGAACAAAATCATTATTTTTGTAAAAATGTTTTACCCAGAAAGCGCGTGGCTCTCCCGTAAAGCGATACATTGTCATTAAGTAGCGAGGAGCCACGCATAAGTGACCCCGCTCTCCTCCCCCGTTCGGAATCCCCGCTAGCACGATTACAAAAGTGCAAATGTTTATGGCCCACCCTATTTATTGATATTATTTATTATTAAAAAAACATCGAAGTTTTCCCAATTGACTACGTACGTAATTTTTAAAAATGTCATAAAAAAATCATTCTTTGAACAAGCGTGCGGTCTGTGGAGACAATTTGTCTGGCTTGCGGTCATAACTTGTTTCGGAAAATGCGTGATTTGGACTTGAAATCCAAAAATAAGTTTGCTATGATGCCAATTCTCTTTTTCTAGTAAATTCTTAAACTAGTCCTAGCGAGAGCTCGTACGAACGTCATCGACGTTCGTCGTCTTCCTTCTCACGCGTCTTGTTCGAAAACGAAAAAGACAGAAGATAATAGAACGATGACGTCACGTACAATATCTCGCTGGGACTACACATAACATTTTGTTTACATCACCAGCACTTTTGTTAATCCGCATTTATAATATTAGGTCCTTACATATGAAATTGGCGTTTTGTATGGGAGGAACATAAAGTCGATTTTTTAAAAATATTTATTTGTTTGTTTGTTTGTTTACGCCTTGATGGCTTTTACATATAAAATAAATTGTACAGGAGCATTATAACAAGTATGCAGTATCATAAGTATATGGTACATAAAATGATAAACAGAGCTAGAAAGATATAAGTAGGCTTAACATAAGTAGGTGTTAATATTCATTTAATATATTTATTTAATATATTTATTTAATCAAAGTATGTACCATTGCTATCTATGCATTTTTGCCATCTCATAGGTAAGTTCATCGATCCCTTTACTAAAAAAACCATTCGGACGGGAATCAATAAAATCTTTGAAGGCGGTTTGGACTGCCCCATCGGAGTTGAATTTTTTCCCTTGCAAGAAGTTATCCAAATTTCGAAAAAAATGGTAATTTGTTGGAGCAAGGTCCGGAGAGTACGGTGGATGTCTTAGACATTCCAATTGAAGCTCCTCTAATTTGGTAGCCGTCTGTTGTGCAGTGTGTGGTCTAGCGTTCTAACGCGCGTTTGTTGATTTGCTTCACTCAATTCGTGAGGTACCCACCTTTCAAGCTTTTTCACCTTCCCAAATTGCTTCAAGTGGATTAAAACAGTTTTATCACTAACACCGCAGCCTGCAGCTAACTCGGACGTGGTTTGCGATGGATCCGCTTCCACAATATCCGGCCGTCCACGGGGCTTGTTCTGCAGGTCGAAATTTCCAGAACGAAAACGTTGGAACCAAAAACGCACTGTGTTTTCTTTTGCGGCACCGTCGCCATACACATCATTATTCCTTCGAGCCGTTTCTGCAGCACTGGTGCCACGGTGGAATTCGTACTCGTAAATAACGCGATATTTCAAGTTTTCCATTTTGTAAACTAAGTGACGCAAGGAAAAAAAACAATTAAAGAGAAAACAAATGAATTATAATTTTCGAAACACAAATACATGAGTAAATAGCTGTATAAATTTGAATTTGGAATTCCTAACCAAAGAGAAGATATTTGAGATCAAAGTTGCCAGTACGGCAAAACGCCAATTTCATATGTAAGGACCTAATATATCCGGTATACAGGTGTAGGTAGGTATGACTCAGACTGCAAATTGTCTTCAATTTCACTAATGCTCCCCCATTTTCTTTCATCCTTCCTACAAGTTTCGTCATATTTTATTCAGTGCATCGTGCAGTCCTCCCAACGCGTTATCGCTTACCGCCCATCTCTAATCAATAAATCATGGGTGCGTCACACCCAACCCCTCACTGGAGGGTTAAAGTATTAGTGAGTATACACTACACAGTAGATAGATCATAATTTATAGTCATAGAATAACGTATCGAGTAAACTGCCCCCAAATTGGCACGGTATTAAAGTCTTATTTGTACATTATGCGAGATTGCAATAATTATTGAATGATTTCGTTAAAGATGTGTGTTATTTTTAAGAACCATGGGATCACTAATTCATCTTAAATATATTCGCATATTCTAAGCTTTAAGCTCTTGAGCTGTTTTGGAGAACTTACTTATGGATTATGTAATATTTTATAAAAACACATTATCTGGTAAGACGTACGATTTACAAAACATCATTTTGCAAAATACAAGTAAGTTATTACGAAAATAGAATCAGCTGGCTGACGGCGAAAATTTACATTCGGCACACCAAGAGTTAATAATAACATATTATGCACAAATTAAATTAACAACCGCGACAATTATCAGAAGGATTTAGATTGACAAATGATATGTGTTACCGACTCTAGTACAGAAACCGCAATGGTGGGGCTTGGCGGTTTTTCGAACCTTCTCGAGACTCCGGTGGGGCCAGTGTATGTAAAACAATGATACCACTACAAAAACTCGTCAGCTCGCCACACAAGAAAATGCAGGAAGAACCGAAACAAGCTAGCAATATAAAGTGTGGGAATTTGAAAGAGGATGCAACAATAACAAAGGTGAGTTAAGAAAAGCGAAGAAGAGACATGAAGAGCCAAGAAAAGACGAGAAGATCCAAGAAGAGATAAGCAGAGACACGAAGAAACATGAACATCCAAGAAGAAGCAAAGAGACAATAAGAGTGATGAAGTAGCAGAAGAGCCAAGAATAGATGGAGTGGAGGAGAATCAAGATAAGGCTAAAAGAGACAAAGAAAGGCGAGAAGAGACAAGAAAAACCTCGAAGAGCCAAGAAGAGGCGAGAAGAGACAAGAAGATCCAAGAAGAAGCAGGAAGAGCCAAAGAGAGGCAAGAGACAAGAAGAGTTGAGAAGAGAGGAGAAGATACAAGAAGAGCCGAGAAGAGGCAAGATGAAGGAAGGCGCAAAGAAGAGAAAAAATTACCGCTCAATCCATTCCTTTATTCCTGCCCATCCTAAATTCCAATATTGGCTTATTAGGTTGCCATGCATACGGGTGGAAAACTCCAACCTCCCTATCCTCAGAGCACGTGTTCTAAGTCCTAACAAATCAGTGCCCCCTGGTGTACCGGTCTTACAGGGACAGGAGGGGTGCTCCTGGCTGGGGTAGTACAATCGTATGGTATCGCACACCAAGAGTTAATAATAAGGTGTATTTTGAGATTAAAAAATTTTGTATGTGATTGAGATTTATCACGATAAAAAACACCTAACATAAATAGTGTCACCTTACATGGTTCGTACTGGTGTATTTGGAATAGTTACATAGAAATCAGACTGTCTATGCTATGTAACTACGCCTAATACGTCAATACGAATAGGTACCACCATAACATTTTTGTGTAATGGCTGTATTTTTTTATCTCTTTCTCTATGGTTTTAACGATTTTATTGCTTGTTTACAAACATTGGCCCACGCTACGCACTTGCGATACAATTCGTGTCTTCGCTTGAGCTTGAAAACATGTTATTGTTTTTGTCTCAGTTCCTATCTATGTAATATCAAATAATTATTGGCTCGAACTATCAATATCATATTATAATTGTCCAAAAAGGTGACACGTAGTCTAAACAAGCTTTGTAAGTAGGTAGATGTAGATACATAGATGTTGCAGAACTGAGTTAATTTGAAAAGTTGTGATCTACGCTGATTTCTCCAATTGAAATTTGATAAATTATTTAGGTTATGTCTGGGGGTGTTCATGGAGGCAGCTAGAATCTACAAGACAAGTAAATAAAGTAATATGAATGATTCCCTGATGATGGACACTGTAACGCTGTCCGAAACGTTGGCTAAAGGAGGACGTAGCGCAACACGGCATAACACCCCAAAAACAAATAACAAAAATACTTTTGGCCGTGAAAATCTAAAATCATATCCAATATGAATGAGGCTTGAAGCTACAGGACTGGTAAATAAAGCAGTAATCTAGTGCTAGTAGTTAAAAACCCGCTCCGCAGGTTTTTGGTGCTAGGCCCCGCAGGCGGCGTTTGGTTCGGCTTCGCCTGGTTTGAGTGTTGGTGACCATTTTATAAATCCGATAGAAACTTTTTTTTATAGGAACCGATAGGAACTGGTTCCAAAAATAGCCGGTTCTTCGGATCCACTTGTCACAGCGACTATATAGATAATATATATTCATGACTGCCATTTGAAATAATAAACATATTATCGTCAATCTCTCCATATCCGGAGAGATGCGCGAAATTACGAATCCATAGTACCTGCCAGGCGATGCTAATCATACAAGCTGTTAACGTAAGTGGCGCCATCTTTTGGCATTGCTTTAATTCGGTTCCATTACAAAAGTACATTTGTATACAAACTCAACGTACGAAAACGGTCTTGCGATAGGCGCGGCGTCTTTTTAGCCGATTTACAGTCGTTAGGCTATTAATACTATTTGATTGGAAATACATATTCCTCATAAATTTTCGTGGAATTTGAAATATCCTCCTTGGTACAATGCTGCCCTTATTAAGGTAATGAAGGAAAAATCGAAATATTTTAGCAAATATAAAAAATACAAAAATCAGGCTGATTATGACGCATTTTCTCTCCTTCGTAAACGGCACAAAGATTTATGTCGGGAAAACAAATCTCGTTACTTGAGTAAAATCGAAAATAATATATCCTCAAACCCGAAAAACTTCTGGAGCCACGTCAAATCCTCTAACAAATCTCAGGGTGTTCCAAAATGTATGTATCTAGGAGAGTAGAGAGCCGATAATGGAACAGCCATCGCAAATTTATTCTCAGAATATTTCAGTTCGGTTTTCAGTAAACCCTCCAATCCACTTGCCCGTAATCCAACTGACGTCGGAAACCATACATCCAATATAAGCAATATTGAGGTGACGCGAGAAATCGTCTTAAAATACCTTAAAGAAATTGATATTTGCAAAGGTGCTGGTCCTGACGAAATACCTTCAATCCTTATTAAACGATGTGCAAACAATCTAGCCTTACCCCTTTCTTTGATTTTCAATCGTTCTCTTACCGAATGCACTGTCCCAGTTATATGGAAATCCGCGTTTGTGTCTCCCATCTTCAAGAATGGTAAAAAAACTGATGTCAAAAACTACAGGCCAATCTCTAAACTTTGCATATTCAACAAAATTTTTGAAAAAATAATCTATGATCAATTATATGCTGCTCTTAAACCTAGCCTGAATATAAACCAGCACGGTTTCATTAGTGGTAAATCAACAAGCACAAATCTTTTAACTTTCACAGAGTACCTCCAGGATAATTTGGATAACCGAATACAAGTGGACACTATCTATACCGACTTTAGTAAGGCGTTTGACAGGGTCGATCACTCAATCTTGTTAAACAAGCTCTTAGAGATTGGTATTCATGGCAATCTTTATCGTTGGCTCTCTTCGTATATCTCCAACCGTAGCCAAATAGTAGTGGTTGCTAGATTTAAATCAAATTCTGTTGCTGTTACATCAGGAGTTCCTCAAGGCAGTCTGTTAGGACCATTATTATTTAACATATATATCAATGATGTTGGTAACTGTTTTCTAAACTCCCAAACTATCCTGTATGCAGATGACATGAAAATATTTTCACCTATAAATTCAATCGAGGACTGTCAGAAGCTGCAAGATGATTTGCTACGTTTGAGCACGTATTGTAATGCCCATTGTCTAGAAATAAATATTTCTAAATGCTTCATCGTGCGCTTTACTAGAAATAAAAACGTATTAATCCATGAATACTCAATTAATCATGTACCGTTGTCTATCAAATTCGAAAGTAAGGACCTTGGGGTTATACTTGATAGTAAACTGAATTTCAATAAACATATCGACCATATAGTCACTAACGCATCTTCTATGCTTGGTTTCATAATCCGCTCCTGTAAACAATTTAAAGACCTTACTACTTTCAAAACACTGTATTTCTCATATGTTCGTAGTATCCTTGAATACGCATCTCAGGTATGGAACCCAGGCTATGCACAGGGGCGTGCACTCCATATAGGCACATAAGCACTGCCTACCCTACCGTATTTGTAAAACATAAGCTTGTAAATAATATTATAATTTATTAAATTATTGCTAAAATAAATACACACTTTCAAAATTAAGTGCGAAAAATCTGAGCAACCGAAACTACGCGAGCGCCTCATCGAACGGCATACTACAAACGTGGCATAAACTGTTACTAGAAACTACACGCGCGCCCTCCCACTGCCTCACTAAAAATGCGGCTTAAGCAGGAATTATTTCTGCTAGGAGCTAACTTCATACAAGATATAATAGGTATAATGTTAACGAAATGCACATAGCACGGAGTAGAACCGTCGTTTTGAATTTGCTTCTATGAGGTTTTTTTATTAGTATTAGGCAGTGCTTTCTGAAACAAAATTAGCAAATAATCAGTGACGACAGTAACATCTGTTGTAATCTATTTCTAACAACTAGTTGTCTTACCAGCAGCAAGCACACTTAACGAATACTTGTACAAAGGGAGTTATTTGTAGTAAGTTTTTTTTTTATCAATTTGGCGGTTTTTCTACTGCCTACCCTGATCAAAAACTCTGTGCACGCCACTGGCTATGCAGTGCACAAAAATAGAATTGAAAGCGTTCAAAACAGATTTTTAAGGTACCTCAATTTCCGCTCTTTTCGATCGCATGTTAGTAATGAAGACTCTGCAAAGTTCTTCAAAATGCAAACGTTAACTTGTCGAAGAAATATAGCAGATTCGGTAATGTTATTTAAAATTACACATAACTTAATCGATTGTCCTGATCTTCTTCAACGCCTATCCTTCCATGTTCCAAATCGCAACAGTAGACAGTCGCTTACCTTTAATCTCCCTCTTTGCAAGACCAACTCTAAACAGAACTCATTTATCTACAGATCCACACACTAGACAGTAGACAGTCGCTTACCTTTAATCTCCCTCTTTGCAAGACCAACTCTAAACAGAACTCATTTATCTACAGATCCACACACTCATTTAACTTAAATTATTACCACATTGACATTTTTAACTCAACTTTACGTGACATAAAACGAAAACTCACCAAGCAACATGACACAAACTAGAAAGTTCAATCCCTATATATTCCCGTCATTTACCACTTAATCCTATCCCTATGTTCCTCCCCCCCCCCCCCCTTTTTTATGTTTTGTAACTAAACAATAAAACAAAACATTATTATCAGTGGAAAGTTCATAATTGGCATAATTATCATATTATTATTGTATTATTTTGTAATCTCTGATTTGCTGTCAACTTTCCCTAAAATAAATAAAATAAAATAAAATAAAATAAAAATACTTTCAGTTACTCGAAATTCATCATTGTCCCTTGCAAATATAATTGATTGTTGTTTCTTGTACAACTCTTACAACACAATCACTTCACTAGAAATATAACCAACCGACAATACAATGTACCTAAATCAAATACTACGATAGCACAAAGTACCTAGCTCCTAAAAACTTCGACCTTCTTTCTCCCTGATTATGATAATTTAACCCAATCGCTGCCATTTACGCGGATCGGCGTACGAACGATCCGTGCCACAACTGCCATTTACGCCGTATCACGTAAATCGCCAGTACGAATGTTTCGAGGATGATATTTCTAAGTTCTAATGGTAGATGGGGCTAAATATTATTTTGTAAAATATTATGAACTGTTTCTTAGCGACATCTCTTGTAAAATATGATAATTTAAATTGTTTATACTACGAAAAGCAGCATCCAAAAAAGGTCAACAGATTTCTTGGCGCAGTCGTTTGATTCTCCCGCCATCACAGCGTGGTGTGTTTGGATGTCACGTGGTTCTTATTACGTTCTCTGTGGTGTGGTTCTAAAAGTTTTTTTGATATTCGGCAGAAATGTGGACTTGAGTTTTTATTCCGGAATTGAGAAATAAGTATGTGTTTTTTTTTAAAATTTACTTTGATATTTCAGTTCGTGTGTACTTTTATACAATCATTTTTGAAACTTTATTTTTAATATCCCTAAATATGTCAAGACGCGATCTCAGTGAAGAAGAGATAAGAGGATTCGTCCTCGATATTGACTTTGAAATTGAGGAAAGTGATGACTTGGATTTTATAACGCAACTTAGTGACAATGAAGATGAGCCTATGGAGAATGAAGTTACCCAAACAACTTCGTCAGGAAATTGGACTGTGAATTCCGGAAATTTTAAACCAATCATCCATCATTTTTGTTATTTGTTTTTGGGGTGTTATGCCATGTTGCGCTACCTCCTCCTTTAGCCAATGTGCGACATATCTGCCCTGATGATGGACACTGTAACGCTGTCCGAAACGTTGGCTAAAGGAGGAAGTATCGCAATACGGCATAACACCCCAAAAACAAAAAACAAAAATATTTTGGCCGTGAAAATCCAAAATCATATCCAATCAACCATCAATTTAATGATTTTCCATCTGGAATAATCGCGACCCCATTAATAAAATTCAAAATAATGTAGTGCTATGTCAAATATAAAAACAGTTGAAGTATCGTTGTCCAACACCATTGATATGATTATGTTATGACGTAAGTGTATAATATATCAGCTTGTTTATTTGTGTTAGTGCGTCACCGCTATGGCCGGCTAGCGGATTTCGATTATTATCTGCCGGTTTATTATTCATCTCAAAAGTAGATTACGGGATACATTTGAGGATAAATATTGTATGATGTATGTAGTATAGATATCAGTTATGAGTGTCTAATATAAACAAAGCCCTCAAGGGCAAGGACAATGCTATAAAGATTAATCTAAATGACAAGTTAAAAATCACTGAAATAGCTGGCGTACAGTAGTGAAACAATGTTTTTGTTTGGGCAGCTATTGGGTTAATAACCGAAACTTTCAAAAAACACAAATAACGCTCTATGGATGCTTATATCTGCAATACATTTCAATCACAATATCCATACATTTTACACTCTAACCACCTAATCTCCCCTCATGCATTTCCCACATTCCCTATACAATTATCCTAATTTAATAACAATATAACATATTTGTAACGACGATCCCCCAGTCCTGAACACATTCGGAATTGGGCGGAGCAAGCGACTTCAGCGTTGACCAATCAATGGTCAACAACGTTTTTTTTGTTACTTCGCTAGAATTTTTTTATACAACAAACACTAGCATGGCGGGTGAAATAATACAAAAAAAGTTATCAAATATTAATTTGCGTGAAATAAAAAAATATCAATGGTTTGCTGAATGCAGAGTGAGAATACTGTTAGTATCATCAGAAAGGCTACCTACCACTCGGAATTGAAACAATGCTTGAAATGACTTTGGCCACGGTTTTGTCCAGATTCGTGTAAATGCGTGATTGCGATAGTGACTACCAAATTTCATTTCAGAATTCTAGATATTTATAAGCCATTTTGAGTTGTTACTAATCCACAATCTGCACCCCGGTGAAGCAATTTTAACGAAATCGTCAACGATTTGAGTTGTGCGTATAGTTATGTAATTCAAGACATTATTACTAAATTAGCACATTTAGAACTATTCTAAGGTTTTCACTCTCATTCAAAAACACACTATTGATGTTTTAGTTCTGACCCAAATACGCTACGAACATGAATGGGCCCTGTCTCTGTATCTGTCCCATTTCTGTCAGGTCACGGCTGTCACACCGTGATACCGTCACATGTCACAACACAATACACAGATAATAATACAACTGTTACAAGTACCTTGCACGGCGCTAAATACCCTCTTTTGCACGAACTGTGTCAAAAGAACGCTTTCCAGCTTATGTACCTACATTTAAAAAAAATCAGTGTGTGCAATTAACACGCGGTTGAGGTGAAATCTTCAGAAAACTAAAGTAGACAAGAGTGGGGAGACTACGAAGCACTTTTTTATCATTGTGAAGGATGATTTTTTCCATATTTTTGTCGTCGAATTCCAGTGCATCTTTTACATATTCATTTCATCTTATTAGTAGATATTTGTGTTTTCTTCTTCGGAGTTGCTAGATGTCGCTTTCTTTTGTGTTTTCTTTCGTCTGTTCATTTTGGAGTGGTTTAAAGAACGTTACAAAAAAAATTTTTTTTTCGAGGATTCGATCCTTGGTGTGCTAAATGTCTGCAGAGATTCGTAAGGCGTTTTATACCACTATATCAAATCAGACTTGCGTTGGACTGTGGATTTATCGTGTTATTTTGAAACCGAGTACCCGTGAATTTAATAAATATTTTGTATCTCATTCTCTCGCAGGCTAAATCGTATATATGTGTATGTCTCTTTTTAATGTTACTCGTTTCCGTTTCATCGAGTTTTAAATCACAACGGTGCTAAGGAAGTTTTCACTTCCAAAAAGTTTATTCACATTATACGTTCTTATTATGTAGGTGGGGACGATAAAAATACTTGCTTCATCTAATCGAAAAAATTCTACCCCATCGTACATACGAGTAATTATTAGTAAGTAATTATTTATGTTTGCTTGTTTCAACCCCGCCACCTTTGGACGACGATTATCGCTGTTTTTTTTTTATTATTATTATTATTTAAACGGCTAACTGCTGATAATCAACCCGTTTCAGCAAACAAGTCGGCCGATAAAAATTTAATCTGAAATGCGGGTCGTGAATCAGCGATAAACGGAGACTGTTCAAGTTTAAAAATTTGACAAAGTCGTCGAATCCTACAAGTCAACACTTTCAGAAGTAATCTATTTAGCGCTGCATTAGGTCACTATAACACTGCCAATCCCAGACAGCAGGGCTAAAACCGGACATATTAAGCCTATTAATAATTCTGACATACTTTCCACACTTTCATGTGGACTCGTTTCGGGTCCTTTTACTTTTTGCATTACCGACGGTCCACACTGCGGATTCCGCACATTCAAGATTTAGGAGACACTGTTGTTTTATGTGACACTTTAAGTGTTTTCAGTTCACACTGGTTTTGGGTTTATTTTGGTTAATAAATTCAACAAGCATTGTTTTGACAAAGACGCCGAATTTGGCTCTGAGGAATTGTGTCGTGAATATTCGTTGCCATTGTTATTACTTATTATTGGGTGCGTTATAAGTTTTTGCACCTTCGAAAACTCTATACAAAGAAAACTACAAGTCGTATGAAAAATATTGACGACTCTTGCGCTTGACTGTTTAATCGGCCCCTGTTGAAAGAACTCAATTTAAAATTTGATCAACGGCTGACTATCGTTCAAATATCAACAAATTAAACGATTTATTTCGACGGTCCAGTAGGACAATGTCGAATGTGCAGTTTTTTGAAGTGAAAACTTCTTCAGCACCGTTGTAATTTGAAACGCGATGAAACGAAAAATAGCGACACTAAAAAGAGACAAACACATACATCTGTAGGATTTAGCCTGCGAGAGAATGAGATAGTATAATCGGTCTCCTCTTTGTGCGGTGCTTCGTAGCCTCCCCACTCTTGTCTTCTTTAGTTTTCTGAAGGTTTCACTTCTACCGCGTGCACACTCTAATTTTTTTAAGTGAAAACTCTTTAGCACTGTTGTGATTTGAAACTCGATGAAACGAAAAATTTCAACACTAAAAAGAGACAAACGCATACATCTATCACAGGATTTAGCCTGCGAGAGATTGAGGTAGTATAATCGTTCTCCTCTTTGTGCGGTGCTTCGTTGCCTCCCCACTCTAGTTTTCTGAAAGTTTCACTTCTATCGCACGTGAATTGCACATTCTGATTTTTTTTTCGGGTTTTGTAGTTTTGCATTAGTTTTTGCTGTTTTTGAGATCAAGAAATATAGTATTGTTTTGATATTTTGCGTTTCTTTTCATTCAAAATTCAGAAAATGCACACTTTTAAATCATCAAAAGGAAATTAGAATAAGCCAACAAAACGGTTTAAATTTTTAGCAGATCCGAAATTTTTCTTTGGGACCGTCGATTTATATAAACTGTGTATTAAGAAACATTTGTGCCAGGCTGAAACGGTTACGGTCAAAAATAAATTAAGTGGAAATAAGTTTTATATGTGTTTTATTATATTACGATATGTGACGATATAATTGTGACTGGACTTCAAACACTTAGCTTTTTTACTTCTATTACTACTTTGTCTTGAAACAACGATACGAAAAATATTTAATTTACATAATAAGTGTTTGTAATAACTATCTACCTGCATTTATACATATATTATAAATGATTAACATTATCGTGGTCTCTTTGTACACGTAAGTGGTTTCTTGACAATTCGAATTGCGTAACTTCAACATGCCCCTGCGAATGATTTTTTTTATGTGTTTCGCTTTTTTCTTTCACGAATATCAACCTCGGGCATTGCTCTTCTATGGCTGCTGCAGAACTAATCTCTTCTTCTGTCAGATTTAGTCATTAGGAACAGCTTCCCGCGTCCGTAAATAATGACACAGCTTCATTACGGTTTCTGGTCGTATAGTCGCATTCAAGACGCGAGCTGTGGCCGCTGGCCGCCTTTCTTGCCCTCATCCGTGTCTTTGTGCTGTTGTAAATAATGAACTTCAACGCCTTTTGTTTCAGACTTTAAATACTCCGTGTACGTAATGTACCGCCTGTTCTATGTTCTGTATTCATAGGCACTTTTAGTTATGTACAAATTATCGAGCAAAGTCTAATATCTACAAAGCTACATTTTAATTCCGATCACTGAAGAGATACACCGATAGAAGCGTATTGCAGGCGTGTTCGAGTGCCAAAATCAACTCACTTTTTTTTATCTGGTGAAATAGATCAAACATTTTCAAATATCGAAATTAATTCTAGAACACTTGATCAATAATAATTTCATCGACCTGCACAGTACATGGCCTGTTGGTCAGAGAGTTGCGTAGGGAAGAGAGCGTATTTGTGCATTTGAGGAGTTAAGGCAAACTTTCGGCTCAACAGTAGTTGATCAGTAGGATTGTGTGGTTAGTCTAGAACAGGCATGCCCAACCTGCGGCCCAATTGAAGATTATTTGCGGCCCAAATGAAGTTCTAATTCTTATTTTGATTTTGGTATTCATACAAAAAATAAAAAAAATCATTCCCGTAAATTTATCACTTTTATAAGAACTGTCTTGTTATTAAACTTCAAATTCTTGATGGAGTTTTTGATTTATTGCTTGAAAAGGGGCGTATGACCGCACTAGGAATTTATTTTAGCAATCAATTTCTACTAGTATAATTTTTCCACACATTTTTAGGAAGATCGATTGTAACTGATCTGATTTGAATAAGTGGAGGGTGAGTGCAAAGGATACTCATAGGCGCGTGTATAGTCAGTTTATGCCTTCTAGCATTGAAGGTTGCCGTTTCAAAATGATATCAAGTTTATATATTTGGCTTTACCCATCGATTTATATACATATTAGGCATGACCAATTACCACTCCCTAGAGACACGTAGAGGTATTGCTTTGCTTAAATATTTTTTTCAACTAATAAACGGTCACTTATCTAACAATGAGATACTGTCCCAGTTAAATTTTTTTGTACCAGAGTCTCACAATCACAACCTCCTATACATATAGTAGAGCAAGCCGCACTAATTTATTTATGAACTCACCTCTGGGGAGAGCTACGTGCTTTTTGAATGCGGTGGATAAAAAAATAGATTTATTTTTTGTGTCCTATAGCGCATTTGTAAGATTTTTGGCATTGCATATACACTGCATAAATGGTACAATTATAACGTCTTAGGCTATATTGCCTGTAATTGTTATAAATAAATGTACAAATTATATATAAATAAATAAATCAATTTTAGATACTGAATTACTGGTAAAAATTAACGGTAATATTTAATAACGTTAACGTTACACCCCCCCCCCCCCCCCCCCCCCCCCGAGTGGTCAAATTCGGTAGCTATTTCTGTAGGTCGAGGAAGGTCTTAGGTAAATTGGTGGTGTCAGTTTTATTTTTAATCAGTATAGATACACTTCTTGGAATTTTATGTTCTGTGTTACAAAGTATAATATGGAATAGTAATTATTATTTAATCTTATCTCCAACTATTTAAAATGTCTATTTTAATTACTTTGGTGTTGTAGGTACTTTACTGGTCATATTAAAATTTAGCTGTAAGGTTCCATTGAGATTTCTCTTAGTAATTTTGTTGGCGGTTTCACTAAGTGAAATAATTCTATTCTCCGCGATATCGCAACAAATGTCGTGGTTCCTCCGACAAAGACCGCTTCGCTGTTTGTCTTTCGCCTTTCTGAACACAAATGCATCCCGCAATCACTTATCACCGCTCAACGACTTGGAGACTGCCATTCTCGCGGCCACTTTTCGGCTAGCGGTACCTCCGAACAATGATATTATTTTGCATGCACAACTACAATGAGTTCAGCGCTTTCGTCGCTCACAATGGAGATACCAGATTACTTAAAGAATTATCAAATTACGCAAAGAATTATCATTAAAGTAATATTAAAAAAAAAATCTACCTTCTCAACTGAATCACTTTTTAAATTGTTTCCAGTACCAAATGTTGATGAAATTTTCAAACAAGCTTCCATTATAAAAATGTGTAAAGAAAAAAATAACACAGAATATCAAGAATTTTACAAACTAATGAGAAACGGAAACCAATTTATAACACCTAATTTTAAAACAACTCAAATGCAAAATCATTATATTTTCCAAGCCATAAAAAACTATAATAACCTCCCTTCTGAATTGCGCTGCATCATCAACCAATCAGAACAAATAAATAAAATAAAACAATTTTTCAAAAAAAACTTACAATAAAAAGTAAATATTTTATACAAAACAGATTATAACTTACAACTCAAGTAAGAATCGTGGCTCCCTTATCAGGCACAAGAGCCCCTCTTTTCTGATAAGGTATACATGACCAGAAACGACCTCTAATTTAATATTTTGTAAAATATATGTGTATATTATGTAACTCATATTTTTTTTATATTACAATAAAAAAAAAATAAAAACTTCTAACCGTTAATATGAAATATTAGTTAAATAAAAGTAATTTAAAATACATACGAACTAATAAATAAAATAAACAAATAAAAGTTCATATGAACAAATAAATAAAAAGTAGTTTACTATAAAGCAGAATATCACACAAACCGCGAGCTCTAGCGTCATGAAGTTTGTATATCTTATTCCGTTACACATTATCCGGGAAAACGCAATTACAAGAAATCAGAAAAGGTTTGTGTTTCGACGTCTATGCGTTCTCGCGCGCAAAAATACAATTTTTCGCATTTTTTTTTATTCATGTTTTTGATATCGAAACCCAATTAAATGACGAAACGGTGTGTGTTGGAGCTATGTTATGGTAACATTAAGAGGTAATAGCACCGGTGAGAAATCTCGACGGTAGGTATTTTAAAAAATTCTCGCTATCGCACCGCGCTCAAAAAAGAACTAGCTATCGATGTGTTGGTGAGACCACGTGAGTGTTTGGCTTGTACACCCTCTCGCCCCCTCTGCGTCTCATGCCTACCGTCTTTCGCCTCCACGCGTGCTTGTAGCTTGTAGCTCATTGCATATCCAATATTCTGTTTAGATAAAGCATGTTTCGACTTATTTCGTCGCTAATGAAGTTTTTGAATCGGCCTTGCGGTGTGACAGAAAAAGGGCCCATTATTTTTAAACGCACGAGGTCTGCTATTGTCGGTCATTTATAAATATCGTCGATAGGTATTGTAACAATGTCTTCTGTTCACGCTTATTACCGACAAATTACGAATTATTTTACTAGAACTCTATGTAGGTAAGTAGTTTTAAAGTTTTCACTGTATTTGCGTTTATAAATATGCAGTCAAACCAACCACATCGAATTATTATATACATACATATGATTATTCTCTATGATACATTAGTTATTATTGAAAATTAGTATTAACCTCTCAGGCCTCGGGCCTGTTTTTCGAAAAGTCAAAATATTTCCGCTTTCCAATAAATTCCAAATAACTTAAATATATTTGAACGCATCCGAAAACTAAAAACTGTTTTTGAAAGATGATGAAATACGCTTTCAAATTTTATAATTCGAAATAAACATATAATTTTGTTTTTATTTTATTAATAACTAGCAGACCCGGCCACACGTTGCTGTGGCTAACGAAACACAACGCCATTTACCCAACCTTTATAAAATCCACACCATCCGCTCGCCAGCTGCCCGCTGCGCGCTGCCCTTTGCCTAAATTGAATATTTGAATTTCTTGGCTTTTCTCTACTATAATAAGCATTTATTATACACATAAACCTTCCTCTTAAATCACTCTATCTATTGGTGAAAACCGCATGAAAATCTGTTGCGTAGTTTAAAAGATTTATGCGCACATACATTTTGAGCGACTTCATTTTATACTATGTAATGATGATACCACAAAACTTAAATTTCTACTCATATAATTTGGCACTTACCTATCTTATTAAAAAAAAAACTCAAAAATGCATATGCAACAAAAATGTATTTTTGACCGATTATCTCTATCTCTACATATTATAAAGTCCCCCGCGCCGTCTGTCTGTCTATTCGCGATAAACTCGAAAACTACTGAACGGATTTTCCTGCGGTTTTCACCAATATACAGAGTATTTCGTGAGGAAGGTTTAAGTATGCAATTTGTCAATGATTTGTGTAAATTGGTTGAAACATAACGATAATTGTTAGAAGTGTCGGAAATAAGTCCAGCCGCCTGGTAGCTTTCATCGAAAACGCTGCACAATCCTTTTGGGATATAACAAAACAATTAATGGTGGGATATTCCTCTTTTATAGATCTACAAAAAAGTCCGCGAAGGCATATATCTATCTTTTACGGATAGCTTACTATACACATTATATCTAAAATGCAATTGATAAGAATAATAAGATAAGAAGATAGAATGCGTATAGTAAAAGATAGATATATGCCATCGCGGACTTTTTTGTAGATCTATAAAAGAGGAATATCCCACCAAGCGTTGTTTTGTTATATCCCAAAAGGATTAGGCAGCGTTTTCGATGAAAGCTACCAGGCGGCTGGAATTGTTCCGACACTTCTAACAATTATCGTTATGTTTCAACCAATTTACACAAATCCTTGACAAATTACATACGTAAACCTTCCTCACGAAACACTCTATCTATTGGTGAAAACCGCATGAAAATCCGTTCAGTAGTTTTCGAGTTTATCGCGAACAGATAGACAGACAGACAGACAGACAGAAAGACGGCGCGGGGGACTTTACTTTATAATATGTAGAGATAAAAAAGGTTTAAAAATAGCCCACCTTAAGTTTTTTTCTAATTAAAATTACGATAACGAAAAAGATAAAAGCACTTACATATTTTATTAGACAATTAAATCTAAATGGATTTATTGTGTTGTGTGTATCATACGTGTGAGTTGACATGTTTGTAAATAATAATGTTTAAAATGTTAGATATATCGCTTGCTGAGGTTTGATTTGTACTCCTGTATGTTTGAGTTTCTTTAAGCAGTAAATACAAAAAAGGATGTGTTAGTTCGTTCAAAATTCAATAAAAAATGTTGGTCTTTTACCTATAGATAGATTTACCTACACATTTTTTTTAAATATTTATTACAGTCAGTTTGAAATAAAGGAAACAAATATATAATTTTTTTAAACTTCAAAACTTTTTATTTTTATTTTCAACTTTATAAAACCTTAAATTGTAATATTTAATTACATGAAGACAATATTAGCGAAACTTCAACCCAAGGCTTCAGGCCCAACTTCATAGTACAAAATAAAAGTGCAAAAATCACTTACTTCGCAATTTTTGCAATAAAATAAAAGCATTTAGAAAAAAAACCAACAACGCTAAAGGCTTTGTACCAGTTCACATAAGGAAAAAGTTTGAAGCAAACGTTTTACGTATGAGAAAAGCTATAGTTTGAGCAGTAAATTACAGAAAAGAGCAAGAAAACACGGCACAAAGTGATAAAGTAAAAAATCTGAAAATGGACAAAAAAATGCCGCAAACCATGTTTTTGGTGATCATACAAAATGTTCGTCATACTATTGCAAGTCGGAGAAGTATACTAATGATCCAAATTTAGTAAGCGATCTTCAAGATTGTGGAACAGGACTGATATTCAACAATTATTGTCGTCTCTAATAGCAAATGCAGAAAGTCTTATTATTAACGTGACAAATAACACTGTGGAGCAATTCAACAACGTTATAGCCAAATTTATAGGCGGAAAAAGAGCAAATTTTACAAAAATGGGATAACTTCAGCAGTTGAGCTTCTTGAGCAGTAACTTCGTGGAATAGTGAAATGACAACCCATTCACGAATACAAAAAAAATCCAAGGCCACAGTCCTGGCAACTACACGAAGCATTTTATTGAAAGAAAACGACGTTCGAAGGAGACAATACAGAGGTGTCGAAAAATAAAACTAAGGTATTACGAAAACACGACAGAAAAGAGAAAAAAAGTTACAGGGCCTGATGAAAATTATGGTCAATTGGAATTAGATCCAGATATGCCAGCTGAATTATTTGAAACGATAAAGAGGAATTTTTCAAAGAATTATCTCCATCGAATAAGGATGAACTCGAAAGGAATACGGTGGGCCAAAGCAATAATAATTTGTGGACAATTGAAAGGCGTAAGCGGCTTACAGCTTCTAACTTTGGACAAAAATATGTAAGCTACGGCCAAAAACTTCAGTTGCGAGAGTATTAAACTCGCTACTGTACTCGCCATTTAAAGGAAATATGGCCACAAATTATGGGAAAGAAAATGAAAACCAAGCAATTGAGCAATTTACAAAAGAAACAAAATTAGAGGTATTCGCCTGTGGACTATTTATCGATGAAAACAAAAACTTTTTAGCGGCAAGTCCGGATGGCCTTTTTGGCAAGGATTCTATAATTGAAGTGAAATGCCCATATAGTATAGTAAATATGTCACCAGAAGAAGGATTTGAACAAAAAAAATTGATTACTTTAAAATTGAAGACAATGCTTCAACATTAAAACGGAATCACAATTACTTCTACCAAGTACAAGGCCAGTTACACATTACTCGTCGTAAATACTGTTATTTTGTCGTGTGGAGTCCTAAAGGTTTGCCGTATGAAAAAATTGAAAGGGACGATTCAATCTGGCAAAAAATTGAACCACTGTTAGAAAAACTTCTACCACCAATGCCTTTTACCAGAAACAATTGACGGTCGCATATCAAGAAATTTACCGGCGAGAGAAAGATCTAAATCATAAATTGTTTAAAATTCATTGTATAGTGGTAAAAAATTTTGTACAATAAAGTGTTTACAAACAAAAAATTTCAATTAATCACTGAAGGCAATGTAAGCGACTCTCAACTAAAAATTTGAAACAGATTTTTTTTAAAAACATAAACCTCACATTGGAGGCACCGAGGAAAAATAATCGCTCAGGGACTTTGTTGGAGAAGTTGTTGGACATCATTGGAGAAGCTGTGTGGAGGGTATTTTTAGGATAAGGAAGGAAAGGAAGTTTTGGGTAGGGAAAAGGTAGGTAAAAGTATGAAATGATGGTGGAGAGTCCAGCTGTAGAGATCAAAAGATCTTCCTCTTCCAGTTTCTCCCAATCCGGCCCGCCACGCAGTAAGTGGACAAAATTATCCGCCACCAAAACCCATGCAGACCTCATCCGTGAACCCGGGAACCCAGGCTCTGTCACCAAACATAGAGGACAACTTGCGGTGACCAAGTGGCGGGGGTGTTGGTTATCCAATAAATGGTTCCCGGGGCGATGGTACCTAAAACGCCTCCCAAATTGAAAATTTATTATAGTACTTGACATAAAAAAATTTAATTTTGCACAATTTTAGTATGAAAGCTCGGTCAGTATTGGTATACCGCGATGAGTCACTAAACAGAAAAAAAACGAATAAAAAATATCGATTACTCGGGCAAGGACAACACTAGTCTACCGATAAAATTCTTTACATCACTACTTCGCATTATATGTATGTATTTGTCAAAACCCACGTTCCCCGGCCCCCCTCAGGAGAAATGAGCGAAAGGGACACCTGCACGTCGGGCCGAAAATACCTAAATAAAATCTTCGAAATCGATGTTTTGTATTCCCCATTTTTCTTCTCCAAAACTGGACGGATTTAAAAAATTTTTTTCACTAACTGTATTAAAAGAAAATATTCTATGTCGGTACGTTTTGCTTTTTTTTCAAAATACATTGTTTAGTTTGTATACTGAACGTTTTTTGACGGCGTTTAAATTAGGCAATTTTATTCATTTTTGGAAGGTCGTAACTTCTATGAGAAGTAAATTATCAAAAAAAACAAAACGTACCGACACGCTAGTGGTCAATATCTATATTATGTAAAAAAAAATTTTGCTCTAGGGTCAAAATCCAGAGAGATAAACGGGGAATACGTTTGTATAGAAAAGCGCAGCTAGTATTTCCTCTTAATGTTGCTAATTGGATCGTTTAAATATCGTCATCAAGTAAAATTTCGTATTTAACCGCAATGCACGACCAATGCAAACCGACCAAACGCAATAACAGGTTGTATTATAATAAATAATATGTTTTTGCGTTCATTTCGTGATATCCGATTTTCGCGTTATCCGCTGTAGATTACATCGTAGAACAGATTTCCAATGCACATCTTAATAACATTTTAATTTACGGCGGAAATACAATATGTCGAAAATATATTAGGATGAGAAAATAATATTTTAATCTTAGACGGTATGTAATCTGGTTTGGCCCCAAAAAGAGATATATACGGTATCCGGAAAGTCACAATATCTATAAGACGGAAACATGTGATCTGCACCATATTTGGAGACTATCTCGAGAAATAACTTTTTTGATTTGAGCTTTCGTTTTCGAGTAAATCGAGGCCGAAGTTTAAAAATTATTTAGTCAAATTTGAAAAAAAATCGGTCGCAAAGGGATTGATAAAATCGGTGACCGGCCAACTCAGAATGAAACCAACTCAGAACCACCCCAGAAAGGTTATAAAGAGTGATGATAAACAAATGGTTAAATAGTACGTTTGGTTAGGGTTAACGGCTATTTTAAAATTATTTTTTTCATAGCTTTTAATGACTTTTCAAAGAGATGTTGAGTTGGCATGGAACCGATAAAATCAGCTGTTAACTGTCTTTTAAGATGCGTCGAAGCGTAGATCCGTCTCCAAACCTTTTATAACCCTTTCGAGCAGAAAAAAGGAAATTTAAAAAAGCTCTGTTCGAAATTTTTTTTTTGTTGGCTGTTCTATGTGACGCAGATTCACCGGTTTTCCGATTGTATATGTGTATATTGTCGCAGGCAAATCGTAAAATCAGGCCGATCATGATGCGCCTGAGGCATTTAACGATCTGCCGCCAGGCACTTCACGAAGTAGCTAGGGGCATCATGATCTGCCTGATCTTACGATCGGCCGCCGACATTTACATTATTTATGTATGACGTCTCCTGTAAAATGTTCATTATGATATTACATTTTATTTTTGTACTCAACATTTTTTCATGTTTTTTTTTTTAAATAAGATGCAGATATGTTTATAATATGCATATTATTATTAGTGTCCGACCGAAAGAGGATTTTTTACCCAAACCGTTAAAAATATTAAAAATCTATTGTTTACTGGAATTTGGCTTATTTTTTACACTTATACAGTTAACATGTGTTAAATGAAATATACGTGGGAAAAAAATATTTTTGAGATATTGCTAAAAATTAACAAACATGTTAACTACTTCTTGGAACAAAAATTTGTCAATAATCAACACTTTGTACATTATAAAGGAAGGACCTCATTAATTGAGTATTTACCATTTATTGAGATCTTTTGCAGAGTTTCGGTGCTACCGAAGGTTCGGCAGAAAATGATGATGCCGAAACTAGATTTTTTTGCTGAAACTTGTCGAAACCGAACCTTCGGTCGGTCACTAAATTATTATCAAACACTTACAAATTCTGAAACTGTGGTAAATATAAATATCCAAGTGATTTTGAATTATTTTCATAATTTCACCCTAAAAATGTTTAGTAGGTGGATAAGTTTTAAAATCATTAATACAGTAAATTGCATAAAGTTAATGAAGTGTCAACAGGACGATCACCCCCGCGTCTAGACTCCCCACACTCCCCACACTGCCACACTCAGACTCGGCCGGGACTCGAGCGGGACCCGGCCGGCCCACAGGTGTCCCGTACTGAGGGAGTTCCCAAACGGTTACACGAACTCTACGAAAAATTCTATTGACGATTATTAACTTAATTGTATTTGAAAGGCAGGGAAGAGAAATGGCTCACGTCATTTTTTGGCGAAAATAACGAAATGTTTGTGTTTTCTTATTACATATTTTGTTTGCTTCTTCGCTTATACATACAAAATGTATATTTGTATATATCGACCGTCTAATTGATTAGTCAGACATCCCCAAGTACTTACTATGTTTTGTGATAATGAGGAAAGAAATATTTGAATGATTACCATAAATCAAATATTATTTACACTTCTCTGTCTGTGTTTTACATATTAAATACGCTATAAAATAATACCGGGAGGCATAACGGTCCGGTTCATTAATTAGTATGACATTTTGAAATATCCTACTAGTGACCCAGAAAACACCGACATTTTGTTTATTAATTCACGTTTTTCTGCATTATAATTGATTTGGTGGTGTTTAGTACCAGGTAGAGGGACACTTTTACACACTCAACACAAAATTGGATATTTCGGAAATGTCTCACTAATCAACCGAACGATCGATAAGTACATAAGGGAACGTACCCATACTACATGACCAACTTTTTGCAATTTTTAACCCCCCCCCCCCCCGGTGACCAAAAACCTAAGGCCGCCGCCGCTTATTTGTACCAAGCGTGACATTTTGAAGACCCCCCCCCAAACGTGTCACGTAGTATGGGTACGTTCCCTAAACACCATGCAATGTAAGGGGGCGTTCAAGTATTACGTAACGCAAGTTTTGAAGATTTTTGACCCCCCCTCCCCCCCATGTAACGCGCCGTAACGCTCCCCCCCCCCCCTAAACGTTACGTAACGCCCAAGTGACAATTTTTACCTGAAAGTCACAATTAAGTTGCGCAAAGTACTGGAAAGTCGCTTAAATACCCTTTTTCTTGTTTTAATCGCGTTTGCGGTAATAAATAAAACAAGAGATTTCGAGAGAAATTTCGTTGGAAATTTTTAATTCCCTAGTTTTTTTTATCTAAATAAAGAAAAACATGTTACGTAACGCATGGTTCGAACCCCCCCTCGTAACGCACAGTAACGTTTCACAAGACCCCCCCTCCCCCCCCAAGTGCTACGTAATACTTGAACGGCCCTTAACTGTATGATAGATAGCCCCGCATATCTTTAAACACGTTTTTCTCTGTCTCTTTTTACATGACCTTCAACTTTTTAATTTCATTTCAAATATTTCTTCTTCTTCTTCTGTGTGCCGTATCAGGTCCCCCCGACGTTGGCGATCACTATTGAAAATGTCTCTCTGTCTTGCGTTGCCCGGAATATTTGCCTACCACAACTGCCCTGATATATATTATTGATATGAAATAAAGTGAATTCTAATTAGTATGTACAACTTTCCGTTTCTTATCGTGAAAACCTTGAACGAAATCTGTACATTTAATTCACTTTGCTGATTCGAACAACCACCATTTCACTTTTTGGTAGTTTTGGTACTTCGGTAAGATACTTGGATCGTCGAGTATCAGACACTTCCGAATCCCTTTGGAAGAAGGGACTTACACCTGTATTCATAATTCCAGATCGCTTTGTATTTCACATTTTTTCAGTTAACATCTCTCGTCGCTACATATTTATTGACCTATTTGTGTATTTTTGACAATTTGTTTTCCTTGTTTCCAGATCGGACGGTCCTCAGAGTCCCCTATCGACTTTGTGGTGATGGACACGGTGGCTGGCGATAAGACGGGGGAGGCCAAGGTGCTGCAGAGCACCATCTCACGCTTCGCCTGCAGAATACTCGCCGACCGGGACGAGCAGAGCACGTGTCGGATATACGCGGCCGGCTTTGACACTTCCAGAAATATATTCTTAGGGGTAAACAAACAAACTTAACCTAACCTAACCATCATGTTGTTTCATCATTCGCAGGACATGCAGAGAAGATGGACAGCCACACATCTCTTGGCAACGCTTTTTTAGCCTTGTTCATATACCGCGCTCCTGGCGAGGTAGCTCCCAACCAACCAACAAACAAATTTTTTAACAGTCAAAATTTAGTTTCAACTATATTTTGTTTGATTTTTAATATTTATTTAGATGTATGCAAAATATTTTCATACATCTAGTAAGAAAATATACACAAATACAATTTAGATATACAGTTACATTTTTACAAATACATTTTAAGAGGAAAAAAAAAAGATTACTACACAAAAAAAACATTTTAAGGAAAACAGATGTGACTAAAATAATATTGGTAAGATTGTTACAAATCAAAAAACCTTCTTTACATATAATGCACACATCCTACGAAAAGTGCTAAGACTTGAGGCTTCCTTTACGGCATACGGCAGGCTGTTATAAAGTTTTTGCCCTTTATGAAAAGCGCTATTTTGTGTGCACAAAAGTTTAGTTTTGGGAATCCTAAAGTCTCCGCGTCTTCTTGTAGGATAATTGTGAACATTTTCTTTTAAACATTATTTTACTCTGAAGATAATTTGGGAGCATATTATTTTTAAGTTTGTATATCATTGTTAATGTATGATATATTATATGTTGTTTTGTTGTCATCATATTTAAATTTTGTAATATAATTTTAACTTTAGTAAAAATGTTGCATTTTAAAATCATCCTCATCCCCCTATTTTGTATAACCTGTAGTTTATTATTTGTTTATTATTTGGAAATAACTTGGATCTCAAGACAATACGCCTTGTTTACAATTCTATTGTAACTCCGCATTTAAATTATTGTTCTAGTGTTTTATTCCTATGTAACGAAGCCCAAAATAATCTTCTTCTTCACCATACGAAAGAAGAAGAAGATTATTTTGGGCTTCGTTACATAGGAATAAAACACTAGAACAATAATTTAAATGCGGAGTTACAATAGAATTGTAAACAAGGCGCGTTGTCTTGAGATCCAAGTTATTTCTGAACCTTTTTAGGAACGTCCTATTTGTCACACATCTCTCGGAATCTGGAAGGAGCTATTCATATTTTTACATCTTCTCATATATATATTCTTCTGTTATTCTTAAATTTGACACGACTCAACTCGAGTATTTGATTGTGCCAAGTCTTCCTCGGACGTCTCTGACTTCTTTTACCATTCAACTTCGCGCCATATATTCTGCCTTAGTAAGTAAAAACACAACATCTTCCTCAGGACTCTCAAAGCAGAAACTGTGTTTTTACTTACCATGGCAGTATTATCCTTAAGCTCTTCTCTGTGATACATATTAATCTACACAACAGCATAATAACTTCTTTTTCTTGTAAAATGATTATGAACTTCTGCTCTTTTTATACTAGTTCTTTGAAGTATCTTTCAGCAGACACATCAATAACAAGTGTAATTGGAAAAGCAATTTTTATTACTATTCCTTTTTCTATTTTGGATATTCTAGTATGTGTTTTATTTGTGATTTTAATTTGACAGATCATTTCCCGTTTTCGAAATCAATGATTCAAAGTGAACGATAACTATATGGAAGTGGCTGGGAATGAAGGGCGATGGTGCTCAGTAGGACAACAACAGCATTGAAGGATAGAAGTAGAGAGTTCATAATTTGGGTGGCGGTTATGGGTACCGCCGTCCCGGGATCCGTTTATTGGATAACTGCCATAGGTTACCCCAAGCGGTTCGCTATGTTTGGTGACTTAGCACAGGTGTCTGGGTTCATGGGGTGAGGTTTGTTTAGGTCTTCGCGATGGATGCCCACTCACTGCGGGCCTAATTTGGAGAAACTGTCCGAGGGAGCCATTTTGAACTCTCCAGCAGGACTCTCTCGACCCATCGCCTTGCACCGCAGTGGATGGATTCATACATCCGTCACTCCCGTACACATTGACCCCCAGATTCCTACCCACCCCTTATACCTTTTCCTTCCCAGAACTTCCTTTCCTAAAAAGACCCTCCATACAACATTTCCAATGATGATGTAGAATTTTTTTTCCTCATGGCCTTCTGTGTGGAGCTAAAAGGGACGAAGACTGAGAAAAAAATGGGGGACAATTTGTCTTGTCTATTTTTCTACTTCATCAATCTTATCATCATCATTATCCTCTTTGTCCTGCTTGGATTTACCGGGACCCAGTCGCTTCAACAAGGCGACTCCGGGCTTCCCTGTCTTAGGTTAATTCAGTGACCTCCATCCATTGCTAGCCCAGCCCCTCCTCGCACAGCCTCCAGAACTTCTTTCTTCTCGACTTCTTCCCTCTGGTTTATAAGTGTTAGATGAAATATTTAAAAATATTTTACTAATTTTGCATTATGTAATGTTTCAGGAAAAGGCAACGAAATGGACGGAGAACCACGAGATTGACGGGCTGACCACCAACGGCGTGCTGATGATGCACCCGCGCGGGCAGTTCTGCGGCGGCGCGGCCGAGTGCGGGCTGTGGCGCGAGGCGAGCGTGGGCGGCGCCGTGTTCCAGCTGCGCGAGTCCCGCTCGGCGCAGCTCAAGGGCGAGCCCGTGCCCAGCGAGACCAACGTGCTTAGGGACGGCACCATGATCGACCTGTGCGGCGCCACGCTGCTGTGGAGAAGTGCGCAGGGCCTGCAGCACTCGCCTGTAAGTTAAACAAATAGAATATGTACTCGGCTAACAAAGCACGGTGACCAGACAACTCAGAATCATGCCACTTTAACACCTTCGATAAGTCGTTAAATGTGATTGACGAATTCATGTAAGTATGCATGATTATTTATTCATTTAACCCCTCAGCAACGTAAGCAGATATATGCATTAAAAATACGACAGCAGTCAAGTACAATAACAGGGTGGCCACAGACCTGGAATACCTGGAAAACCTGGAATTATCAGGGAATTTTACCGAACCTGGAATTATCAGGGAAATGTCAGGGAATTTCGAAAATATTTTATAATATCAGGGAATTCCAAAAATAAAACTATATTCGTTATTTTGCGATTTGTGAAATCCCAAAGTTGTGTTTTATTACTTTTACTTGCGACTTGTGTAACAAAAGATATGCCGACAAAGACAAACTAGATAGGTATTTTTTTATTATTATTTTTATTAATTCCCTTGCAACACAATCATGTCATCTAGTTGATGTGTATGTGTGTGTTTAGGTATTTTAACATTTAAATTAAGGTTTTTAGTATTTATAAAATTACATTGCATCACTATTTATACCATAGCTTCGTGTAAATACATAATTAACCTCTTTCTAAACTTTAGTCGAATGCTTATGGTTCAGATATGGTTTCTTCTTTTTTTTTCTTCTACCCAAAGGGTATATTATTTTAATTATTAATATTCTAAATCTAAACTGTTCCCCAGTATTGTTGCTCGTTTCGTGTGATTTTTTTTTGTCTCTCCTCTAATGTTAATGTTTTTTTTTGTTTATTTTTCTATTTTCGTCTGGTCTTTTCATTTCTTCACAAATTGTCTTCAGGCGAAATATCATAAATTTGTAACAAGTGTATTTTGTGTTATATAGATTATTGTAATGCAAAGAAATAATTTATGCTATAGATGACGGAATTCCCTTTTTGCACTTTTTAAAAACACCCCCCCCCCCCCCCCCCCCCCCCGGTGACCAAAAACCTAAGCCCCCCGCCGCTCATTTGTACCAAGCGTGGTATTTTGAAGACCCCCCCCCTGAACAGGTCACTTAATATGGGTACGTTCCCTTATATCAAATTAAACTTATCATGGAAAAATGTAGAAACTGCCCTGGAAAACCTGGAATTATCAGGGAATTTTGAAATCAGTTTTTTGTGGCCACCCTGAATAAGCGTGTTTACACGTCAGCGCGTGTGTCTCCATAGAAACCGTTATAACTCCGTTATTGTTTTAGTTACATCCATAAAATAAAAAGTGAAAGGTCGATAGTGAATCATGCTGCACATCTCTATTCAAGTTGTCCATAGAAATACATAAAAATAACATTCTGTCAGACGCGCAGTCTGACACAATTTATCCCGCCAAATTTCCTACGGGCGCCCGACATTGTTAATTTTTATTAAATATTTTTATATGAAATGATAAAAAAGTGAGGTGACAAAAGTGTTTATTATACATTTATACAATAGAATAAGTATTGTTTTACATAATCTGTGGTTTTAGTTCCGTTTTCACATAAAATCATCACGTGAGTCATTTTCACATTTTTTTAATGTTTGCATTCTAAATTTTAATATGTACAAATATCATTATTTATTAGTAATATAATAATTCGAAAGCTTATTTTGTAACCTTTCTAAAACAGTTTTTACTATTCGGCTACGTTCAGAAATGTTTCATTTATAGAGCTTTAATTGTGAAGCGGTAATAATACAAAGTTTTCGTAAGATGTCATTTCGTTAAAGACATTAAAAGTGCATATTGGCGATTTTCTGAGGGGTTAACAGCATTAGAAAATCACACAAATCTGACAAGAGATCTCGCCCGGTATCCGTCTCGATCGAGATAGATATCGGGCGAGATCTCTTGTCAGATTTGTGTGATTTTGGAATGCTGTTAGATGAATAATCATGCATACTTGCATGAATTCGTGTTTAAAACGACCTAAATAAAATACACGACAGCTTCACAGCTGAAATTCTGACATCGGCCCATAGAAAAAGCAAATAACAACCATATAAAATCACACAAATCTGACAGCAGATCTCGGCCGAGAACTATCTCGTTCCCACAAAAGATATAGAATAGCTCGCCAGTTGTGGTAACCTCATGCGGTGATCAACTCTATCTAGCTTACTATAGATCCCATTGTCTCATGACCTTACCCCAACAGGTGGAACCTTGTTATTTCAAAGGGTCAAAATGTCAACCATATTATGTTGGGCGCGTTGGTGACAAATTTGTGCTCGCCGTTCTGTACAATGATTCATGGCCTATCAAACTAGTTTCTTTTCCTATGGTTGTAACATATTCTTTTCAACATGTTCTCCTGTAGACTCAGTTTGGAGTGTTTCAAACTCTATCACATTTGGTGACCATTGATTTTGAGGATCAGTACATATATTGAATTTTTGACATTTGAACGGTTCCTTTGCACTCGAGTCACCGAAGAGTTATCGCAGAGAATGTGTTGAGCCTTTAGGTTTTTGAGTAATAAAAAACTAATTTCTTCAATTTATATTTATGAATTGATTTTCCAGACGAAACGAGACCTGGAGAAGCTGGTGGACGAGATAAACGCGGGGCGGCCGCAGTGCCCCGTGGGCCTCAACACCCTCGTTATTCCGCGCAAACCCGCACAGGCGCACGCTCTGGACCAGCTCAACCAGCCCTACGTCTATCTACAGTGTGGCCATGTCCAAGGTGGGTGTTGTTTAAATTTTTTTATTTATTTTTTAGATCTTTCATATATTACAATTTTACTGATCTTCCAAAAAGCATTCACTTGTGGATGGAAGAAGAGTTTATATTTCACAGTTAGTGCAGTCACATCGCAATCATGACCATGTAACTAAAAGACACATCAAAAGTAACATCCATGTACTCAAGGGCGGATCCAGGATTTTTTTCTGGGGGGGGCACAAGGGGCGGACAGGCAAAAAAATCAACAATTACTGTTAGGATTTTTTTCTGGGCGGGCACAAGGGGCAGACGCGCAAAAAAATCAACAATTACTGTTAGGATTTTTTTCTGGGCGGGCACAAGGGGCAGACGCGCAAAAAAATTAACAATTACTGTTACATACTTCAAGTTTATTTCTACAAGTTCAAATACGTATAGAAAGGTTTATGAAAGTGTCAAAATAATCAAAAAATTAAATGTTTAATAAAGACAGTTTTAGCTTCTAAGTATGTACTGTGATGGAATCTCTAAAGTACACAAAAGTACCGTCTGGTAAAAATCCGCCCTTGCTGTATTCAGTAAGAAGAAAAACCATTATAATTTGTTCATTGTGATAAGGGGCCGTTCAAGTATTACGTAACGCACTTGGGGAGGGGGGGGGGTGTCTTGTTACGTTATTGTACGTTACGAGGGGGGGGTTCGAACAACGCGTTACGTAACATGTTTTTCTTTATTTAGATAAAAAACTAGGGAATTAAAATCTTCCAAGTTGGCAATCCTTTTCGTTCTCGAAATCTCTTGTTTTTATTTATTACCGCAAACGCGATTATAATGAGAAAAAAGGTATTTAAGCGACTTTCCAGTACTTGCGCAACTTAATTATGACTTTCGGGTAAAAATTGCCACTTGGGCGTTACGTAACGTTTAGGGGGGGTCAAAAATCTTCAAAAATTGCATTACGTAATACTTGAACACCCCCTAAGTTGTACGTATGAAGGATTGGAGACTTGTCAAAATCAGCTCTGTACTTTCTTTAGGTTGGTGATGATGATTCTTGGTAGATTCTTGGTATGTGAAAGATAACTCCATAATATGTAGTGGACATATATGAAACTAAGCATAATATTAAGCGTTTTTGTAATGTAAACGGTAGAATTTAACAAAATGCATCACCAAGATGTATGCAATTTATCTCCTTCAGCGGAAGCAATCTTCCCAGCATGCCTTCCGTTCATATGCTTGGTGTGACCAGCTCAGGCATGGGGGCTCCATCGAAGCCAGAGTCAAGTTAGCCTCTCTGAAGCTATGCGCACTGTACAGGACCCATAGATACTGCAGATAGTACACAACTGCTAACCCTGTACAAATCGCAAATGTGCCCCACTGTTGAATTTGGCAGCTACCTCTGGTCTGGAGCCCCAACCTGAAATGCCCCCCGGTGGATGCAATCTTTAGAGCAGAGGTGTCACATAGGTATGCTGTCCTTGCTCATACCTATGTGACCTTGAAGATGCTCCTAGGAACTAGCGTCATCGATCCCTTCAGCACCGGTGCATAGTCAAATGCGTGCACAACATATGTGCACAGTTGAATTTGTCACTTGAGAATGGGTAGCTTCTACGACTTGTTCAACAGCTCGGTTGTGGAATGATTTGCTGGCCTCTGTATTTCCTTCCTCAGACCCACGTTCATTCTTTCCTCTCCTCAAAAAGACCCTCCACAAAGCATCTTCAAAGCTCACATAGGCCCTGAGTTAAATTATTCCCCCCAGGGTCTCCTCTGTAGAGTTAATGAAGATACTAAATGGAGTGAAATATGGTTGGGTTAGGTTAGTGTTCCCGCTAAGAGGGTTATAACTAAATATTCGGCAATCCACTTCTTAATAAATACAATGACAACAAAATGTATAGGTAGGTAAAACTCAGGGAAGGTAGAAGGGAGCAGTTTCGTCTGGGACGTAGTTCCTTTCAAGACGAAATCACCGTTTGAGATACCTACATCTCAAACGTGAATAAAAAAGTGAACTATAGTTCACTTTTTTACTTGATGAATTATTGCGAATTTGAATAGTTTTCAAAAAATGCGATGTGATAAAGCGATTGTTTTAAGCGACTTATATTAACGAGGACCTCGTACTCGCGGAGCTGCGTGAGCACACTGACTTTTTGGGGGGCAAGAGGGGGAGACGGGAAAGGATGCATTTGTTGCCATAAATAGAATAAATAATTCATTTCAAGAACACAAAAGTATCTCACCGAGTTATCACTAAAAGCGGCACGAACAGTTAGATTAGGTTAGTTCTTCATCCTCTTGACATTTCCTGTTCTTCTTTCGTATGGTGGGGGGTCAGAGGTCATCTAGGTCTGCGAGCCAGTCTAGGGCCTCAGGCGTTGCCCTGTGGACCTCATCAATCCCGCCGGGGAATGAATGGAGCGGGCATTTGTTGACCACATGTTCGGTGGTCTGCACCGCACCGCATTCACACATCGCCGACTCTTTAAGGCCCCATCTATGCATCATGTGAGCACAACGGCTATGGAAGCACCTTATCCTATTGATGGCAGTTCAGAGTTTGCGAGGCAATGAGAACCCGGGCTGTCTCTCAGTGGGGTCTTGAATGAGATGGGCATTTTTGACGTTGGCCAATTGCCACTCAAGCTTCCACCTATCTTCTGGGGTGAAAGGTGTTGGAAGGAGTTTCCTGTGGCTATTAGTTATTAGTGCCACTTCCAACAGCTGCACAAGTCTCCTGAGGTGGTAGTGTCCTATTAGTTGCAGTCCTTCTGACTTCATCAATGAATTTCTATCCCATATTCATTTCTGGTTTTTTTCAATTATGAATTGTGTTTTTTTTTACATACTGATAATACTGAATGGAGTAAAATATGATATTGGTTGTTATGTTGTAGGGCACCACGACTGGGGCCAGGAGAAGGAATCGGGAGCACGGCGCTGCCCCATGTGCATGAAGATCGGGCCCGTGGTGCGCGTGTGCATGGGGCTGGAGCCCGACTTCTACGTGGACAGCGGCCCGCCCACCTACGCCTTCAACCCCTGCGGTCATATGGCCACCGAGAAGACCGTCAAGTCAGTACCCAACCTACTTATAATCTATCTTCTTTATCGTTATCACAGAGGTCCATCCCAGAGTCAGATTTGGTCCCTCGCCATTCACCTCTGTGGTTAGCTTCCAGAGTTTTAAAGTTCATCATCTGGCATTCTTTCAACATGTCCAGCTCTCAGAATAGGCCCTCCATTGATATGCTTGGTGTAACTCTAAGTGACCAGCTCAGATATGGGGGCTACATCGAAGCCAGAGTTAAGTTAACCTCTCAAAAACTGGGCGTACTCTACAGGGCCCGCAGATACGTTACGAGGTTATGTAGTAAGCGGTAGTAAGCTATCGAAAAGAAGAAGAAGGGGAGATATCTAAATAGATTGTTGGAAGGAGCGCCTTAATATTAATAATGACAATAATTAAGTGAAAATTGTGAAATTGGAAATGTCTTATGCAGCATTTAAAGGAACACTTTGAATTTTTTCATACATGTAACTTGTAAAATAACAGAAAAAACATGTTTATAATAATTTTCGGAGCATAATTTGCGATTTTTTTCTTTTGAGGGAATCTCATATAATTGCCGTTTCGGCATGCAAATGTATAGATATTATCTTTAAGAACAAAATATATATTTTTAAGAAAATTTAAGTGTTCAAGGAAAGTATGCTATAGATTAGTAGAAATTCGGGATGCTGAGTCTTAACCACTCCGACCCGTAAGCGTGTTTACACAACAATATAACAATAGCAGTCAAGTATAATAAGTATGTTTTCACGCTAACGCGTGTGTTCCCATAGAAGTCGTTCCAGTGACAACCTCTGTTATTGTTCTAGTGACAACCCTAAAACAAAAAGTAGAAGATCCATATTGAATCAAGCTTTCTATTCAAAGTTGTCCATAGAAGTACTTAAAAAAAGACTTATTTTGCAGAAACAGTTTTCCCCGCCAAATTGCCTATGCGCCGTTAGACATTGTTAATTTTTTATTAAATATTCTTGTATGAAATGATAAAAAAGTGAGGTGACAAAATTGTTTGTTATACATTTATACAAAAGAATAAGTATTTTTTTTTGTTTTACATAATATGTGATTTTAGTAACGGTTTCACATAAAACATCACGTGAGTCATTCTTAAACTTTTTTTATGTTTGCATTATAAATTTTAATATTTGCAAATGTTAATATATAATTTGTAATATAACAATTTGAAAGCTATTTTCAAAAACAGTTTTAGTATTCGGCTACGTTCAGAAATGTTTCATTTATAGAGCTTTAATTGCATTATTATTATATCAATTAAATAATACAAGGTTTTTATAAATCTGACAGTTCGTTTAGAAGACAAAAAACTTGCATAATAGCAATATACCTGAGTGGTTAAGTATGATATTGGCTATTGAGGGAAATTGTTTTCTTCGATGGCTCCTGTGTGGAGTTAATATTTTTTTTAAATCTAAACTGTCGTACTTAACATTTGAGACATTGAGAGAACCATCATTGCAAAAACTGAAACAAAAAACTCCGTACATTGACTCCATACATACACGTCTATCGTGAACAAAACTTTAACAAGAAAATAATACTCAACTCAAAAAGAAGTTTTAATGGGATCCCTTTATCATTGTGGAGTGAAGTTCTGTTTACCAACATTGGGAACTGCATATTCTTACATCAATAATAATCATACAATGTTCTGTTTTCAGATACTGGGCTAACGTTGCCGTGCCGCACGGAACCAATGACTTCCGCGCCATCTGCCCCTTCTGCGCCACGCCGCTGGTGGACAACCCGGGCTACATCCGCCTTATCTTCCAGGACAACCTCGACTGAACTGGCTCCAGGCCCACTCACCAGGTTCGCCATGCACCAACAAACGGTGAGCCGAGAATTCATATCATCACAGCCGAATGTTAGACCTTTCTTGCAACATTTGTTTTTGTGAACTCATCATTACGGATGCTTGTGCAAACACCAATCACTTCTATGAGCAGATTTCTCTCTTAACCCGTCAAAGGCCGGCAAATTCCAGGAAAAATACGGAAATTTCGTAACAAAACACGATTTTGAATTGAATGTTTTGTGGATTAATTTTGAACTATCGTATATTTTATTGACCGAAACACATTCCTAGAACAATAAACTATGTACCAAAACAACATTACTTGCATTAATTACGTAAATTAATAGGTTTTACTATGTTTTAGTCGAGGAACACACATCGAGTTTGACAGCTAAAATTCGCGGCAAATTTGACATTTTCATGCCACAGATAAAATCGTTTAAAAATATTCTGGGGTTGCATGGTGAATGAAATTTTTACCCATCTTATGGGGTAATGTTGGCGCAAGTGATTCTGACCTTGTTCTTCATACAAATTCTGTACATAGAAGGGCCAAAATCGCAGATAAACATGTTTTGTTATTTTCTCGCACCTGCGCACAATACGCGCGCACCCGCGCGTCTCCGGCCAATAAGAGAGGTTAATGGATATTTGATAACATCCCTGGAAATCTAAAAAAGTGTGAAATTTTGTGATTTCAATGTCACCTTTTCTATTTTTTTTGTTTTAATAATAAAATAATTATCGATACAAAAATATTTACAAAACCGAACCAAACCAAAACAACAATATATAAGTTACTACAAAATTTTCAGTAACGTTGTATTGTTGTTGATTTGATTCCTGAGATTTTTTTTTTACATTAGCTCCACACGGGAGGCCTTGAGGAACTTAATTTCCATCAGGGCCAATTTCATCTTAGGGGATGCTGTGTGGAGAGTCTTTTTAAGGAAAGGAAGTTCTGGGAAAGAAAAGGTATTATGGGTGTTTGAAATCTGGGGGTCAGTGTGTCCCTCCAACTGCGGTGCAAAGCGATGGGTCGATTGTCCGGCTGGAGAGGCTAAAAGGTCTCCATCAACCAGTCTCTCGATCCGTCCCACCACACAGCAGGCGAGAAGAAGCATCTGCCGCCAAGACTCGGACAAACCTCACGTCATGAACCCGGACACCCCTGCTATGTCACCAAATGTATAACGAACCACTTGGCAGAGGTGTCGGTTATCCAATAAATTGTACCCGTAACCGCCACCCAAATTGAAAAGATTCTTACATTAACCTGTGGAAGGCCATCAAATTCCAGGAAAAATACGGAAATTTCCTAAAAAACCACTTTTATTGACAGCAACACATTCCTAGAACAATAAACTATGTACCAAAACAACATTACTTGCGTTAATTACGTAAATTAATAGGTTTTACGATGTTTTAGTCGAGGAACACGCATCGACCTTGACAGATAAAATTTGACATTTTCATGCCACAGATAAAATCGTTTAAAAATATTCTGGGGTTGCAAGGTGAATGAAATTTTTACCCGTCTTATGGGGAACTGAGGGCGCAAGCGATTCTGACCTTGTCCTTCATGCAAATTCTGTACATAGAAGGGTCAAAATCGCAAACATAATTTATTCAAATTTTTTTAAATTTGATGCCCGCGCGTCTCCGGCCGATTACAGGTTAATTAAATTTACTTTTGTCTTTTACAGGTTTCTATCAGCAGGATAAGGAAATGGATAAGCATACTTCATGTTCAAGAATTAAGTGTGAATATTGAAAGTTGAAAATGCGAAAGACATTTATTATATTCTTTGAAGGTTTAAGATTTTAAAGAGACTACTATTGTGTAATGGTTTGTTTGCCTCCAGTTGATGTTATGTTGTGCCCCTGTCGAGTGCCTAAACCACCTGCGGGGAAACCAAGACAGACAAAGTGTGTGGTGTTTGATGTAGTTTGTACGCATTTCCCTTCCGGAAAGATCACGGTGTGTCTCTTAGTGAAGGTTGTCTCTTGAAACTAAAATGCTACACGAGTGTGATCCGTATGGGAAGCAAAAGACAATGATCCTAGAAATTCACATGTTTAACCACGCATTAGCCATATTTTTTATGAATAAGTAACAAATGGACGTGTAAATAAGTGTTATCGTTTTTTTTGTTTAAGACTGAAGTCGTCGAATGGATTTCCCTTTGAACGCTGTTATAGTTTCATCTGCTCATACATAATATTGGTTGGCTTGCTGTGAGATATCACCAACTTACTTACCTGATTCTTTTTGACCTCATTTAAGGAAAATTTTCTTAATATTGCAACGGTCATTAAAATTAGCTAAATTGATTACATTGGAAATTAAAAAATGGATTCGCGATTAGTGACTTTTTGCAGCAACCAACAAAATTGACTACAAGTTAACCATCTGGACGTTGTAAATTTTTTTTTTATAAATATTACTTTGCGTGTGAGCAGAGGAAACGGTAAACAGTATTTGTACGTAAATCCTTTTGAAGATTTCCCAAATGAGTAATGTATCGCATCTTAGAATATTAATTCTTCATTTTAGGATGATGTTACAATTGTTTTACGCTGAATGTTTGATTGTTTTGTGACTTTAGCTCTGTTCAGCATCGGAACATTCTTCAAAATAATTAAACCATTTAAATCTCTTAAAACGGATTATGTATTTAATTTCACATCCGATTTATAAAAACGGCCACAAATTCGGTTTATGATCTCAAATATTTAAAATGCATCTATTTACAAAATATATCTCAAAAATATGTCCATAGCTACGCTCTTTTTACATTTGTTTCCAGGGGATTTTTGGCATGTAAGAAATAAACCAAATGAAGGAAAAATTGTTGCTTTTTTCTTTCTTCATGAAATGGTCAAAATATTACATATTTCTATTTTATTTTCACTTTTTTGACACTTTGAAATGGTTTCAGAATATTATTTTTCGTTAGAAAAAAATATTTCTAGAATTTATAATTTCTCAATCAAATTTATTTTGTTTGTGTGCTCATTGTTGGTAATCTTGAATGTTTCATTTTCATAGGCTTTATAATTTAATTAATAACACAAAAAATGTTTTTTTTTTTTTTTTGAAAATGTGTGAATCTAAAAATGACTTTCTTCGTAATTGTTTTTGTCTAAATATTAAAGAAGATAATTTTATTTGTCTTCCATGCATGCATTCTGTTAAGAAAAAAAAAATTTTTGGCACAGTATTTTTTTATAATCAAAAAACCATGTCAATAAATTAAATATTTTGCAATGATTTTCTCAAAGTCTAATTGCAAAATTTTTGCTTAACTTCCGTCCTTATAGGCTTATGGTGTCAAATGTATTTAAAAAAAATCAATAATGAATATGTCTGGGAAGAATGGAAGTTGCCATCGCGAAGAACTAAGAAAGTTGTTGCTGATATTAAAGTTTGATGAAATAATTTTTATAAAATGCTTCAGTAAAAATAATTGTCAGTTTACATAATATTATCTCTGCCTCTCAAGTACAGCCGATTTGCCATGAATTCAATATAGTAATGATATTTATAGATTTTTATGTTAATTTCAATAATCTTATCGAGGTGTTCTACGTAATCATGATTTTAGTTTGAACTTGCATCGATAGAAAATTTATAAAAATAAGTTGATTGTTTTCTTTTTGATTTGTATTTAAAAAATATTTATGCAGAGCCGAGAGAAGGGTTTGAGGGCAGCCTTTGATTGTAAAGAGATAGCTCTAGGCATGCGCTAGTTCATTTTACATTTTAAAACTAAATTAATGATAATTAATTTGTTTTGTTGTATGCGAGTAGATTACCGAATGATTGTAACTTAAATTTAAAGTTTGTTGTGAAGTCTATATAAGTATTCTTTAACTTGATAATAATTATGAATAAATTTACACTACCTTGTATTGTGAGAAATTTTCCCCATCTTTCAATTGAAGTATTTTTTTGCAATATGTCCTCTTCATTTTTTATAAATAATTCACAGTAAGCATATTCCTACCTGCCCTATCATTTCTGCAATCATAAAAACTATAAATCCAAAATGGTGAACTATTCCCTCTTGCTTTTCAATCAGGTTCGTTATATTTACGAGCTGCTATACATCCTACAATTGTATTTTCAATAGCAATACTTCTCTTACAATAAATGGCCATTCGATGATTGAAATGCTGTGAACAAAAGTTATAAAATGTAAACCTATTGAAAAATAGCATATTATCTGATGGTTTTTTTAATCCGCAGGCTGTTCCACGGTAGTTACAGGTATGCTTCAATTGAAACATGTTAGGGTGCAATATTTTCATTTTGTAATCAATATAATTTTGCAATGTAGTAATAATGCAAGATGTTTAGCGTTTAGTTGTGTGGCGTTGAGGTTTTCACAAACACTCGCTATTAACTAGTGAAACATTGAACTGATTTTTACTTTTACTTTTTTGTATATGTTTTTATAAGAAAAAAACTCACGAAATATATAAGCGCCCTTTGGGCCGCTAATCCATATTTTATTTTATTTTTGTTTCTCATATTTCATCCATTCCTTACACACTCCTTAGTTTAGGTTTGTTTTTCCTTCCAATGAAGATGTATTGCACTCCGAGGTTTTCAATCAACAATACTGCATTGTGTTTTTATTTTATATCATAACTTTTTTTTTGTTAATTGCAAAACAATTCAATTTGCTTACTTTTTTGGTGATTAAAAAGAAATTCATCTTCTAAATTTTAAAATATAATAATTTTTAATAAAAAACACATTTTTATTTATATTGATATCGCCTAAATTATATAATACAGCGCAATGAAAACGTTTTGAACCAGTCTTGAGATTTTAATCTAAACCAAGTTTTGTTTTGACTTACACTTAACACATTGGGAGTATTTACAGTGCAATTTGTGGTTTTTATTGTAGATTGGTAACCAATTTATATAAACAATGGTTTGTTGGTGAATAGAACCAGAACTTGGACAGTTTTTCTTGGTAGAAATATGATACAGTAATCCATTTCCAAATCCCAGAATCCTCGATCTCTTTCAATCTTTGTTTCTCTACAACTTATTCAGTTTATAAAAAAATCTTAAATAAATGATAAGTGTTATACAAAACTGATTTTCATTGGTTATAAGGTTTGTCCACTGTAGAGTATTGTAAATATTTACTTATAGTAAAATAAAGAGTTTTAAAATAAATGTTTTATTTATTTATTTATTACGGTTACAAGCAGGTAGTGATGTATTTTTTTGGCCATTCTGTACAAGAACTGCACATAAAATAAAAATTAATGTTGTTACATTTGAAACTAAATATAATAAATTTACATATTTAAGACATTTACATTGATCAATAAATTTATTCAATAAATAGCACAAGTTATTATAAAATTTTTGTATTACACTATTTCTAGTAATCGGCATAAAATTAATTCTCTGAATAATAAATTAAGAATAGTCGACTAGGTATTTTAAAATTAAATTAAATATGTATGTAAAATTACAAAATTTCTCAAGACAAAAATATGTAAAACTCTTTTGATTGCTAAAATAGAAAAAAAATATTCTGCCATAATATCAAAAATGCTTTCTTTCCTCAGGTCTTGGGAATATTCTATCAGTTCAGAAAATTTCCGCTTTGCAATAAAATGCAAATAAATGTTTACCTTATGTTTGTCTACTTAAGTTTTCTGAAGGTTTCACTTCTACCACGTGTGAACTGCACACTTGCATATTTTTCTTTCTAACATCGTTTAGATCATATTTCTTACAATGACAGTAAGGTAGATACAATCAATTCTAAGAGACCTATGTGAGCTGTTCCCAAAAGTGAACAAATTAGCCTGAGAGGTTAAAAAATTTCAAACCTGTACTAAAAAAAACATAGATGTTTTTGTTAATGTTTATTGAATTAGCCCTCCTAAATTACCTAATTCTTACAAAAATACTTGATATAAGTTGGAGTTTCTTTTATTTATGTCAACAAGAATCCCAACTGCCTGAAGCCAGTGCGATAAAGCACCCCCAATTGGGGTCATGTTGTTGGGTTGGAGAAACGGAAGGTTTAGTAGTAGCACAGTTTTTTTAGTAAAGGTTTAGTTTGGTCACAATGAGCACCCTGATGTTCTGGTCGAAGGAGGTGCAGATGGCCAGGCCCTGCTTGTCGGGCGACCAGTCCAGCGAGTTGATGGGCTGCGAAGAGATGGACATCTTCTGCAGGCGCTCCAGGCTACCCGCCACTCCGCAGGTGCCACCTGCAAGATCCGTCTTGCTTCGCTGGTCGGGATATTTGCTGGAGTGGAGAATTAATTATTCACCATCCGTTTGGTAGATCAATGGTTATTAAATTTATTCACAAATTTATGCAACAACACTCGGAATAATACAATTATTCAGAAAAACCTCCTTCACATTTGACATTGTCATCAAATCTACATAAAAAAATTTTTTTCAATTTTTTGATGTTAAAAAGGGTACAAGGGGTATTCTAATTTTTAATAAATGTGACAGGGGTTCAAGCAACTCTGCCTAATTTGAATAATCAAAATAACTTACTATTGCCACAGAATCATATGCCCTGTTCCTGAAGACGTCATAAATATATCTCTATTTTGGGGTAAGTGACGACACAGCCAGATTGTTCCATTATTCTTGTCATTTTCTACCACCTGAGACAAAAATTATTTTTGAATTGAACACAAATTAATTTGTGCTTTCTGCGAAAATCATTAAATATGGTACATAGTGTTATGACCTGAGCAAAGCCTTTCTTAGGATTTTGAGTTCTTGTATCAAAGACGTGGAATTTTCCTTCCAATGTTGTAACCACCAATTTGTTCATTGGAATGTCCTTTCTGTCAAATTCCACATTGCATATCTGTAGAAGAGAACACCTGATAAGTTAATAAAAATGCAGAAACATTAGTAAATATTTTCAGATATTGTGTAATTGAAAGTATTCTGACCCCATTTTTAAGATTACATTCCCATCTCAGGGACATGGTTCTGAGATCAAACATCTTCACGTCTCCATTATCGTAGCCAGCACAGACAATTCTCTCTGCATCGCTGAATGAGTTCCCGAAAGCAACGGTCCAACAATCCCTTTTGGTTTCCCCGGCACATGGCTCCATGTTGGCTACTGGCTTTTCTTTCTGACGTGGATCCCACACCTTTACGGTTCCTTCGGTAAACAAATTGAGATGATATAATTAACCCACTGATACCATAATATAAAGTAGCACTTCATCATAGATAAGATTCAGACTATATGTAGAATGGCACAACCAGAAATTAGACAATGAAGATATGGTGATAAACCATAGAAACCATAAGATTTAGCGCCCTTGAGGTGATTTTTCACAAAAACGGCGCTCTATAAATTATCCAATTATTATTATTATTAACATGTACAGAGAAAAACCAAAATTGATAAAATGAATAGATTTTATAATTCTATCTTTCCAAAAACTTGAGAAGGAGAGGCCTTAAAAGTTTTCTAGATTTAACAAAGTAATGTCAATCAAACAAGATATCTTAAAACGTGATATTATAATAATTCATATGTTAATTATAATCTCTTTTAATAAATTACCATCTCGACTGCCTGTGACAATTTCCGGAGCACCACAATTCTTAGAATTTCCTCCAATTCCGTCAATTGAGTTAATCATATCTGTGTGTTCCTTTGCTGAATACATTGGGGAATATCTCTCCAGGTTCCTAAATATTCATACCATGATTATTTTACAAAATAAGTCATTATTATTTTAATTTATGGCATGGTATCATAGCATGGGGAGGTAGCACTGCATCTGCACTAGACCCAATCGTAAAAGCACAGAAAACTATAATAAAATTAATCCTTAGGCTACCTCTAATTACAAACTCGAACTTAATATTAGGTCCTTACATATGAAATTGGCGTTTTGCCGTACTGGCAAATTTGATCTCAAATATTTTCTCTTTGGTTAGGAATTCCAAATTCAAATTTATACAGCTATTTACTCATGTATTTGTGTTTCGAAAATTATAATTCATTTGTTTTTTCCTTAATTGTTTTTTTTCTTTGCGTCACTTAGTTTACAAAATGGAAAACTTGAAATATTGCGTTATTTACGAGTACGAGTTCCACCGTGGCACCAGTGCTGCAGAAACGGCTCGAAGGATTAATGATGTGTATGGCGACGGTGCCGCAAAAGAAAACACAGTGCGTTTTTGGTTCCAACGTTTTCGTTCTGGAAATTTCGACCTGCAGAACAAGCCTCGTGGACGGCCGGAGACCACGTCCGAGTTAGCTGCAGGCTGCGGTGTTAGTGATAAAACTGTTTTAATCCACTTGAAGCAAATTGGGAAGGTGAAAAAGCTTGAAAGGTGGGTACCTCACAAATTGAGTGAAGCAAATCAACAAATGTGCGTTAGAACGCTAGACCACACACTGCACAACAGAGGGCTACCAAATTAGAGGAGCTTCAATTGGAATCTCTAAGACATCCACCGTACTCACTGCACAACAGAGGACTACCAAATTAGAGGAGCTTCAATTGGAATGTCTAAGACATCCACCGTACTCACCGGACCTTGCCCCAACAGATTACCATCTTTTTAGAAATTTGGATAACTTCTTGCAAGGGAAAAAATTCAACTCCGATGGTGCAGTCCAAACCGCCTTCAAAGATTTTATTGATTCCAGTCCGAATGGTTTTTTTAGTAAAGGGGTCGATGAACTACCTATGAGATGGCAAAAGTGCATAGATAGCAATGGTACATACTTTGATTAAATAAATATATTATATTTAAAAAAAATCAACTTTATTTTCTTCCCACACAAAATGCCAATTTCATATGTAAGGACCTAATATTTAATATTATGAATGTGTTATGTGTTTGACGTTCGGCAGATATATGCAAAACAATCCATGCTCACCTATACACAAATTTACATAATTACTATGAAAAAAGATTAAATACTCGCTGTACTCGAAACAACAATAAAGACTTACTACAAATTCCCATAACACATATGACTTTCGTAGTGTCCGACCGAAACTAGTTTTTACGGCCGAAACTGAAACCGAATTTCGGCCTCGGTCTCAGGTTCGGCCGAAACCGAAACCGAAACTTTCATATAAGGTCATGTTTTTGTGGGAAAAATAGTCAATCTTAATCAGTCGGCCTTTATTTTTATATCGTATATTAATCATTCAGCCTCTCATATTTGAATTAATAATAAACATAACATAATTATCACTCCCTATTACAAACAAATTATTGGTGCTTTTTGAAATAAGGAGTTGATTTGAAATAAATATACTTCCCATACCAGGAATATTTATTTTGAATCAACCCCTTCGTAAATAATATTTAAAAAAGAAATAGTAGGCATTTACAAAAAACATAAAATAAAAGGCACAAAACTAAGTTACTTTCTTTTAGGTACACTTTGGGTACACTATACAAAAAATACTCTTTCATCTTAAGAACAAAATAATTTCTTCTAAACTGTGGGCATTTTTATGGCACTCTTTTTAATGACCTACAATAAAATTCAAATTAAAAAGTACCCACTAAGTACAACAACTGAATATTTTTAATGCAAATAATACTTAATGTATGAAAATACAAGGAGTTTTTTCTCATACTAAAAACAAATGTAAAGAGCTTCATTGAGCTACAATTGTTAATAATTTTAATGGATTAATAATTATTATCAGTATTCATAATTAAACAATCTAATAAACAGGTCCTGATATGACTATGAGCGCGGGCTCAGCAAAAGCATGTCCGATCGCAGCGCGAAACCTCCCGAATTCAGTTTCGGTTGCAGCCGAAACTTAGCCGAAACCCGTTTTTTTGCCGAAACTAGGCCGAAACCGAAAGTTCGGTTGGACACTAGACTTTTGGTCAACGAAACTTCAGATGCCTTGCAACAAAACCTTACAACATTCTTCCAGAAAGAATAAAAAAAAGTGGTTCACAAAAAAATTTCAAAGAAATCATAAAAATTTGATTATTTATGTCTTACTCTTCTTACTGATCAATACGCAATATTTCTTACTAGCTGCTATGCCATATAATAAAGAAACTTTTTCTTCCTGCGTGTCCTATCCCAATCGTCCCGTTCCCCTTCCGCCTCCCCTTCTACTCCGATTCCTCCACTTTTCCTCTCTTTATTCCACTCCCCTCCCTTCCCCCGTCCAGCGAACCCCCTACCCGAGTTCCCTTCCCCCCTCCCGTATTCCATATATTCAGTCCCGGTACATTCAGTTTTCAAACAGCTCGCGTGCCACCTGCTGCAAATTTTTTATACAAATTTCATAATGCCAGCGATCATCAATAGTTTTTATACAAACCTTGTCCTGATAATAACAAACACACAACAAAAAGAACTATCCAATTTGGTGCAGTCGTTCGGAAGTTATGCGCGTACATACATTTCGGCGATTCATTTTTATTTATATAGATTATATAGATAGAATGACTTATAAAATTAGTGCCTCAACAAAGGCTAGCCTAGTGGGGTCGGTTATGATAAACCTCAACTGTTTAACCACAAATCTCTATTCTTTAATCTGTTTCACTTGGTGTCAGTGCGTGAGAGAGCTGTCGAAGCTGCTTGTGATTGGTCAGCTGGCAGCGAGGCGGGTTTTACTTACTGCCGTCGCCGCGCCGCGCTATTCTTCCATTTCACTACTTTTGTAAACAAACAATTGTAGTTAAAGGAAGTTTGTTTGAATTTTGTTCATAGTAGAAAAAAATAAGTTCTTCACGTGTTATTGTGATTAATTATAATTACTAGCCAGAATTTCTACATAAACTAGTTAAGTGAATATCAAGATCAGTACGTATTATTTTATACGTATGTTGGAAAGCTGGTAAGTGTGCGAAGATTTTTTAGACTCAGTGGCCAACATTCATCAGAACACACCAATTCGCTGATTCGTATGTTCGTTGCTGTTTTTCTTAGAACTTAGTTCATAATAAACTGCCAAAAACAGCAATTAACATAGAAATCAACTAATCAATGTGTTTTGATGAATGTGGCAATTGATTCACAATTATACGACATGAGGCGACACTCTTTGAGGGGTGAAAGGGGAGAAAAATAGTTTTTTATGTGCTACAACATCATGTTGTTCAATTTTGATTATTAAAACTAAAATAAAATAAAATTAACATAATTTAAAAAACATCTCAGGTTTTGAATGGTTTGTTTGGCAAAGCAGGGTTTGCCTAGCGGATTTGTGTAAGGGGCCATCCATAGATTACGTCACACGAATTTCATGATTTTGACCCCCCCTCCCCCGTCCCTGTCACACATCGTCACATTTGTAGGACCCCTGCCCTGTAGTGTGACGTCACATATTTTGCAATTTAAGTTTTGCATTTTAATAATTGAGATTTGTACATGTAACGTAACAGAGCTGATGACCCCCCTCCCATACCTCTTGTCACACTTATCTACTCCCCTCCCCCCCCCCCTTAAGATGTGACGTAATTTATGGATGGCCCCTAATTATTCTAACACATTTCTTTCCATGTTCTACTGTTATAAATACAGGTACAAACTTGTCAATAATTCATTCACTTTGTTTTACATGGCAATAATATTTTTTCTATGATTGGCAGCATTGATTGATTGTCTTTGAAATGTTAAATAAACACGACACATATGAAGATGGCGTTACCGCATAAGCGAATTAATTTAAACAAAAATAAAATGTTCAATGCATATTTTTTTTATGTTTTTTTGTCTACCCCGACATAAATACTCACTTTTCGTGATAATAAAGCTAAATCTAACTGTTTGAATAAAATATATGCCGTATTAACGAGTAAGCGGAGTAATGCATAAACAATATTAAAACTATTTAATACAAATTATTATTATATTCTTAAATATACTACATTATGCAAAAATAGCACATTTTCATTTTTTTTCTCAATTTATCTATTCTCGGTCCCGGCTCTCTTTCTCGGCCGAGATTTTAATTTATTCTCGGTCTCGGCCGAGTCTCGGTCGACCCAACAGTGTACTAAACAAAGTAACATCGTTCTGAATAAACTAGTGCAATATCAAAAACCTATATGTCTTATTATTTGGTGACTTTTCACTTCAAGCCGATGACACCAGAAAAAACAAATGCATTGTGAAATTCAGGGAAAATTTTAGCTCTTGCTTTCTTTGATTGATTTTATAAATAGATATGGCAGATTTAAGATATGACAGAACTTACGAATACACTTACCATATTTCAAAATTTCCCAGGAAATCTCCTGTAGCAAGATGACGGTCCTTGAGGTTGGTGGCTCCAAAGGTTGAGCATTTAAGGGCATTGTTATTGTCCAAAACTTTTATCTGTTTGGCTTCACCAGAATTTATTTCATAAATTTCAATGGTTCCCGTACCCCGCGGCTGAGATCCGAGAACCACAAACTTCGCCGAACACGGAATCCATTTACAGTCGAATAATGAATAATTCAAACTTTTTTCGATATGCACAATTATTTGCGGTTTCTCTATGTCTTCCATTGTACTTGGTTTTAAAGCCTAAAGTCTATACACCCTTTGTTAACCAACATTATTGATCAAACATTTACAATATTGACAAGACATGACGTTCGACTGTTTTGTAACCATGGTAACATATTATTTTTGTTTATTTTGTTGACGTTTATATCCGAGTCTATGGTCTAAGAACCTTGGTCTATGGTTGTCATACACCCCTACTCACGAGAAGTCACCGCCCAATTCTGTAAAGTTTTCTCGACTGTGAAACCTAAATTTTGATGCCTGAAGCCTATATTATAATAATAAAATTATGGCTAAAAATTTCAGTCACTCGTTAAGAGATATTAACACCTCCCACATGGACATTTGGGAACTACCGTGCCATGCGCCACTTCAGGCATCGCGCAGAAAAGTAAAGACAGAAAGTAATATAACGGGGTAAAGTGCATTTCACTGTGAGACCTTTCTGCGTGGCTGCTTGAAGTAGCAAGTGGCACGATCGATCCGAAAAGTCTCTGAGGGGTGCTATATACGTCCGTCAAGTTTCTCTCTGGTGGGAGCCCTTACCAAGGTTCCTAAAATCGCCCAGATAAGATAAGCCGACTTATTGACAACTTTATAAAAATGAAGGGTGTCACTTGAAATCAAATTGTGTAATAATTATTATTTCAATGAAAAGACTTGTTTGTATAAAAAAATGTTTTTATTAGTTTTATAATGGAAGACATTGGATATAACTTTAAATATTTAAATAATATAATAATAATTCGTATAATGACTAGGTAGGTAATATTAATAATATTAAAAAAAAACATTTAATCAGACGGTTTGGAGTTTTAGACTAATTCTACGTAGGTACCATAACATCTAAATTAAAATATTTATATCTAACTTAAAACCGATAATAATAAGGAAATCATGTTGCCTCCTCGAATTCCTTAACATTGGTTGTTTTTTTGTTACTAAACATGATTCAGAAAAGCCAATAAAATGGATTCTCTTAATGAAAACGAAAAATTTAGCTTTCTTCAGGTTCTCGATGAGTCGGTTTATCTAGAGCTAAAGGAAAGAAGCTACCTGGTGAATAAAGATGCTGAAACGCTGAAAATTTCACGAAGAGGGATTTTTAAAATATGGATGTCCGGGATGTCTCCACAGATAATATACATAGAGAGATCGGGGAGAAGCATGCCGATCGTCACCTATGCTAAGACCAAACTGCACGGACTATCAAAGAGGTGATGCCAAAGTTACGCGTTTCAGGTGTACGTATGTACAAACAAAGGCGGGGCATCGCATAGCTATCGGCTAGATGGGATATGCAATTGTATGGGTGAACGATGTTGGCGACCATTTTTTGCGCGCGGTTTCATACTGATCAAGTTTGGTTATCTTCATCTTCATTTGGATGTCTCATGGATGGCTATCTCCTATATTTCTATTATCTATGGATTTTATTGACGTAGGGCCGGTATATCGGTATTTTGGTGACCGGATAACTTTAAAATGACTTAAAATCAACTCAACACCTTTGAAAAGTGATGAAAAAAATACCAATAATAAATTATAATAGGTAAATAAATAAAAAGTTGAGATGATTCTGTGTTGTCATGGAACCGGTATTTTTTAGTAATGGTGTCACTTACATTGGGGTTAGTATATTTATGCTTACATTATCTTGCCAGGGCTCCTACCAGAGAGCAACTTAACGGACGTAAATCTTTCTCATAGCAAGCTTAAAAGCAACTGATATACCGGCCCATAGCCAAACCAACCCAAAAAGCCCTGGACAGAGCATTAGTGCGGTTTTGGGTGAATGGCATTGAAGAAAAATCTAGCGTGAGGCGAAATTGCTTGGCAGTCATATTGTATAAAACTTTTTAATGATTCGTATGCAAAAATACCAAATGCCCCCAAAAATAATATTAACTCTTTTGCTTTTATTTTTTCAGTATAACGGCTTGTGATTTTTTGGGGGTATTTGGTGAGACAGGGAATGGGATACCTATGTCATGATAAAATTAAGTAGGTAAACTCATTTTACGTACATCTTTCCCCTCACCTGCGGCTTTAAATTGTTCTCGAATAGCGCTGACCAGGGCGCTTTTAGGTCACGAACCCAATAAACCTACATTGGATACAAATAATTTCAAAATTTTGTCATCGAAGATGGCTGCCAAGCGGTTTCCCCTCACCCTAGATTTGGCTTCAATAACATTCATACAAAATCGCTTCTCTCTCGGCTTTTTAGGTTAATTTCGTAGTCATAGAGGTATATATACATAGACAGATAGTTTATGATATCTATGGTCACCACTTTTTGCGGATGGTTGATGATTGCTTTGTGGTTTGGCTCCAAAGCTCCAAGTTTAGGCGCACCAGGCCAGCTCGGGCTCGAGGAAGTGGCGACTGGGGGGCGCGGGGCGTGGGGCCCTGGAGGGGGGCGGAGCGCCGTGGAGCAGCTCGCACATAAATCCGATGTAGGTGATGGCGAGACGGAGGGTCTCTATGCGAGACAGCCGCTTCTCGTAGGCGAAGGTCGGCACCTGAACAAATCAACATTATTGTAAGGTGTTACAGCTTGATTGCATTCTGAAGAAGCGACGAACTAAAAGCAAATCTAATTAAATCTTCTTGCCATAATCTAAATAGGATAAAAATCAACTTTTGCTTGCTAGCTTGCTTGCATGTAGGCATGTTTATTCCTTATGCGTTTCTAAACCATTCATCCGATTGCGATGAAACTTTGGGGATTTGATGTGCGCATGCCCGCGATGGTTTCTATATATAATTGTGAGCTCTGGCGTTATGAAATTGTTTCTTGAACTATTCATCCGATTGCGATGAATCTTTGGTGAGTTGTTGTGAGCACGCCCGCGAAGGTTTATAGATGTAAGGGTGAGCTCTGGCATTATGAAATTTGTATAAAAAATTGCAATATGTGGCACGCCAGCTGTTTGAAAACTGAATGTATCGGGACTGAATGTATGTGTATGGAAGTCAGTGGCGTAGCGTGGGTTTTAGCCGCCCGGGGCGGAGGAAAATTTTGCCGCCCCCCCCCCCCTCTAGTATATTGTTTTTATGCTGATTTTTATAATCCCATGTGCTTAGTTTTATTCCAATAAAATCATACTTACAAATTCTACTGCAAATTTATATACAACTGCTCTCAGAAATCGAGAATTGTATGCCTGTAATAGAATTTCGCATTTTCATCACGCATACGTATGGAATGCAACTCAAATGCAAAGCTTCACTCGGTACACGATGAATCGGCAATTGATTGTTATATTGATAACACGAAACTGGTTATAATTAAACTAAATACGCGGTGTATCAAAACTATAATCAGAACATAAAAATGGTTTTTCTTTGACTCTGCCGGCACTTACATTCTGAACACAAAACTGGTTTTAATTAAATCTGTATGTGGTGAATTAAAACTACACTCAGACTATGAAAATTCATAAATTCTGCCAGCACTTACATTCTGAACACAAAACTGGTTTTAATTAAATCTGTATGCGGTGAATTAAAACTAAACTCAGAACATCGGGGCGGAGGAAAATTTCGCCGCCCACTTATTAGGGTACTTGAAGTGGCGGGGGGGGGGGGGGGGGGGGGGTTGTATATGGAAATTCCATTTTTTTATTATGACCTGTTTATATACGAGCCGGATTTTTTTTAATAATCCCATTTGACGAGTATTCTTTCAACGAAAATCATGTTTATAAAACTCCTTAGTATATTAATTGATACTGCGTTAGAGTCCCCAAATAATAATTACATACGCAACAATAAATTTCTCAGAATTTTACATCATTATGTAACTCAAATGTAAAGCTTCACTTGATGCATCATGCATCTGCAAATCGTTATTTAATGTATCGTTGTATTCTGAACACAAAACCAATTTGTGAGCAGTGAATTAAAACTACACTCAGAACATGAAAATGGTTTTTCTTTGATTCTGGCACTAAATAAATAGTCTGCAACTGGAATTTTATAACTGCACATCGAAAAACAGGATGTTTTCTTTCGAAATGTGTCAGCAGATGAATCCAACTGGAATTTGACATCCTTTATTGGTTAAAATTAAATCTCTACCTTGCGAATTAAAACTACACTCGGAACATGAAAATGATTTTTCTTTGATTCTGGCACTAAATAAATAGTCTGCAACTGGAATTTTATAACTACACATCGAATAACAGAATGTTTTCTTTCGAAATGTGTCAGTAGATGAATCCAACTGGAATTTGACATTCTTTATTGGTTAAAATTAAATCTCTACCTTGCGAATTAAAACTACACTCGGAACATGAAAATGGTTTTTCTTTGATTCTGGCAGCACATACATAGTCTGCAAATAGAATTTTATAACTGAACATCAAATAAGAGGATGTTTTCCTTCGAAATGTGTCAACAGATGAATCCACAACTAGAAATTTACATCCTCAACACAAAATTGGTTTGAATAAGTCTGTATGCGGCGAATTAAAAGTACACTCAGAACAAGAACATGGTTTCTCTTTGATTCTGGCAGCACATACAGAGTCTGCAACTAGAATTTTATAACTGAACTTCGAATAAGATAATGTTTTAGTTTGAATTGTGTCAGCAGATGAATCCTCGGATGGAATTTTACATTCTGAAAACTGCTTTAACCCTTCGAATAATTAGAAAAAAATACGCACAAATTTGCGCACAAAATTTCCGGTTCTTCCCATGCATTTTAAATGTTCCTTTTTATTGCTTTTTTTTATCCTTTTGCAAAAAATAAAATTGTTCGAAAATATAGATAAAATATTTTTTCCAACGTGCTTATTAGAACATTCTTGTTTCTAAATATTAAAATTTTGACATTGGAAATGTGAATTGGCTCAAAAATACACGCCTGCGAATATTCGAATTAAAGTACCTAAAATACAATGAACTTAAAATTTTAAATACAGATTCCTTTTCTTAAAAAAATGTTATAAAACTGTATCTTAACTTTTTATCGCAATCAAAAATTTATTTTGAAAATAAATGTAATATAATAATAATTTCAAAATTTTATTTTAAAATTAAACGTGTGGGACAATTTGCGTCTCCTGCGATTAGACGGGTTAAATTAAATCTGTATTTGGCAAATTAAAACTACATTCAGAATATGAAAATGGTTTCTCTTTGATTCTGGCAGCACATACATAGTCTGCAACTAGAATTTTATAACTGCACTTCTAATAAAATAATGGTCTCTTTCGAAATGTATTCGTTAATATAATCTGAACAAAATTCTGATTTTAGTTAAGAGTGAATCTGTTTGCGAGTTATCAGTTTTAATTAGTATCACTCTCATAATATGCGTACGGTTTTCCTACGAATTGCAAAATTTGCAGCTTAAAAAAATATAATTATTGATATTTTTAATAAATTATTAAAAAAAGAGTTGGATTCGTAAACGAAAGTATCGTAGAACATTTTTAAATAATGTTTTGAAATGGTTTAAATTTTTCCAAGATAATGTTATTATTTATTGTGAAAATTTGCCGCCCCCCTTAAAAGTGCCGCCCGGCGCGGGCCGCCCCCCCCGTCCCCCCCACGCTACGCCTCTGATGGAAGTCGAGAAGAGGGTTCGCGGGACGGAGGAAGCGGCAGAGGGGAGTGGGGAGTGGGGAGAGGGAAGGTGGAGTGGGCATGCATGAGGGGAAGGAGACGCGGAAGAGGAAGGGGAGGCGGAAGGGGAACGGGACGGGAAAGGACACGCAGGAAGAAACAATTTCTTTATTAAGTGGCATTGCAATACATGCCGGGAACTCGGTAATTAATTGATAAAGCCATCACAGAAGTAAAAAAAAGCGCCGCGGGCGAAAATGTTTGTCTCCATGGTGAAATCAAAAAATTTAATGCTGTCGATTTTTTTCTATCTGAAATTTAAAGAACATAATATGTATTATATATTTTTATAATATTTCTCTATCCTATTTTATGATATTTCTAGCGAGTTCCCGGCAAGCGTTGCAATGCCACATAAATAAAAAAAATCTTTGTCCTTACGTTTCTTTTCCCATTCGTCCCCGTCTACCTTCCCCGCCTTCCCCCTCCCCTCTTTCACTTCCATCCGTCCAACGACCCCCCTCCCTCCATTCCCGAGTTCATTGACTTTGATTGGAGTAAAAAATGTAAATCAAATTTTGGTCTTTTTTCCATTTTGTTTTTCAACAAAATCAACAAAAAAAAAATCTTCCACATGTCGCCATTGATCACTCAGCCAAGTAATCGCTTAACCCCGCTCCCCGCCTCCAACTGTAAATACCTAGTGATTTTTTAAAATGGTTAAGTAAATAAAAAAACTTCATCGGAGACCAAAATTTCATTTTCATTTTTTGCTCCAAATACCTACTGTTGGGAATCACTGGTTAAAGTAAATTAAGTTCATCCCTTATCACCGACGAATCACAAATATTTCATTGCAATCGGATAAAAAGAAATAAATAGTTTCTCCCTGCGTGTCCTTTCCTACGTGTCCACGTTCATGCCCCCGTTTCCCTCCAGCATTCTCCTTCCACTTTCCCCACATTACTCCCCTCCTTCATCAATCCTCCCCCAAATCACTACCACTCCTTCGTTCCCCGTCTCCAACTCCCGGATTCCCCACTCCCCCTTAACTTCCTTCTCTGCTGCTAGATTATATGAAACACACATTTTTGAAACAACTGGCGCCTCCTATTGTAAATATTAATAAAAATTCCATAACGCCAGAGTTCACCATTTTACAAATCACCATAGTTTCATTACAATTGGATGAGTGGTATAGAAAATAATTTCATAACGCCAGAGCTCACTATTAGGTACATGGGCGTAGCCAGGGGGGAGGGGGTTTGGGGGTTCAAAGTTCAACCCCCCCCCCCCCCCCCGAAAAGTTAAGATATGAACATCAATAATATTAAAAATAAGGAAATGCGGAGAGTTTTACCTTTGTACCTATATTTTCGTGCCGTCTAGGGAAATTTGACTAGATCTAGGGGAGAAAAATATTTTTTAGGGATAAGGGAAATCAGCACTAAATCTACGGAAATTTCGACCTGGTAAATTTTTTATTGCATATGACAATATTACTGGTATTATATACCAATATGTTTTTTGGAATTCCCATGAATCTTAAATATTGTTGATGTACTTACAAGCATTTTTTTCAAGCAATGTTATTTTTAACACTGACAACTCAAAATGATATTATGTATCAAAAAAGATAAATGGGGACCTCTGAAAGAAAAAAATAATTTAACTTGCAAGTTCCGTTTTTTCAGTGATTGCGGTTGATTTTTATTTGGAATTCCGTTACTAATCAGGTGACTGCTCAAAATAAGATTTATTTTCTATATACATTTGCTACTTTAAATAACCAATGTACATAGAAAATAAAAGTTTTCAACATACAATGTCCTCAAATTGTTATTAGTTAATGCTCAAGAAATACAAAGTCGTCGTCTCCGCCCCCCCCCCCCCCCCCCGACACGAGTTTTGATTTTTGAACCCCCCCCCCCCATACTAAAACCTGGCTACGCCCGTGATTAGGTATATATAAAAACATTCGCGGGCATGGTTTCTGTAATGTTCATTGATTTGTGTTGTGGCTCACTAGCCCACAATGTAATGATTACAACGTAAGTTCTTTTTACTGGTTTATTGCGAATTATATTAGAAACAAATATTGTTAGTAGCGTCTGTTTATAGGCGATCTCTAATTAGGTCTGACCAGTGACCACGGTTCGCCGAACGGCTGACTGCTCTACTTGTACGCACGTTCGGAAACCGCCCGATCATCTCCGAACGAACGCGGTCTTTTCGTGTGGCATTCTACGCCACTCACTACACTCATATACCTACTACAGTTTCAAATCACCAAAGTTTTATGGCAATCGGTGAATGGTTTAGGAATGCAAGAGGGACAAAGAGTTTTGGCCATCAAATAAATTTAATTTGGGAACCAGATTATAATTCATCTAGTATAAATATACTATCTGTAAATACAAAAGATACCTACATCACTACACATAGTTAAAGTAAAATTGTTTCAACCATCCCCAGTCTACCCTACCTAGGTAAATTTATCTCACCTTCCTCCTGAGTTTATCAAAGGCCTCGTTGAGATTGAACATGCGCCGCCTCTCCCTGATGTTGGCCGCCCTCCGCTGGGCTACCGAGGCCACGCGGCGCCTCGGCTTCTTGCCGCCCCCGCCCCCGCCCCCGCTGCTGCTGGACCTGCCGCCGCCCCCGCCCCCGCCGCCCCGCCCTAATCCGCTGCCGCCCCACACTGCAACATTCATATTTAGGTATCACAAAAGATGCATTGCTTTCATAAATCATGTTTCAAACTCGTTATACGACTTGAAAATTCCACTGAAAAGGAAAAATATCTATCGTAAAAGTACCTACCTTAAATGCTTAAATTTATATTAAGTTCTTTTTTTATTATCTCGAAAAAACTGTAGGCATTGTTGAAAATTATTTAATCGTAGGTATTCCATGAAGTGGCATTTAAAATTTTTCTAACAAAGTTAATTAATTTTTTCATAGCATAGACACAGGAAGTGCCTACCTATTGAAAGATCTATTGTAGATGATAAATATCTATGAATGGTACACAAACACACGTATTTCTCACCATTTTGAGATTTTTGACGATTGAAACATTTAGTATTTTTTCATTGAGAAGGTAAGTTTTTTTTTAAATGAACAGAAAATCATTTCCGTAGCTATCTACATAAGTATGAATAATAATAAAAAAAAACAAGTGTCCAATTCACACGCGGTATGAGGTGAAACCTTAAGAAAACTAAAGTAGACAAGAGTGGGGAGGCTACGAAGCACTGCACAAAGCGGAGACCGATTATTCTACCTACAGGCTAAATCCTGTTGAGTAGGTATTGTTTGTCGCTTTTTCGTGTCGCTTTTTCGTTTCGTCGAGTTTCAAATCACAAGGTGCTCAAGAAATTTTCACTTCAAAAATGAAAAAAGAGAGAAACGAGCGACAAATTTAGTATTTTCTTTTATAAAAAGTTTGATTACCTAGATAGACCTAGTAACAAATATAGTTGTAATAAAAGGGTCCGCCAATTGCAAAGTTTAAATTTCAACCGGTTTACTGAACAATTCCCATAGTATCAATTCAGTTTGGGAGGCGGGAATGGGTACCGCCGCCCCGGGAACCTTTATTGGATAACCAACACCTCTGCCATAGGTCAGCCCAAGTGGTTCGCTACGTTTGGTGATTTAGCACGGGTGCCCAGGTTCATGGGGTGAGGTTTGTCTAGGTCTTGGAGGCGGATGTCCAGCACACACTAAACCCCAGGTTTCCCAAAAAAACTAAACCCACCCCTTAAACCCTTTTCCTTCTCAGAACTCTCCTCTCCTTCCTTTCCCTAAAAACCCTCCACACAGCATCCCCAAAGATGACATAGGCCCTGAGGGAAATTATTTTCCTCAGGGCCTCCTTGTGGCTTTCTTTGCAGACTTTGTCGACAAATAGATTGCTGAATCGCTTGGCTTTTAATAACTTTCGCTAAAAATGCAAATAACCTGAAAACCAAAATATCTAGGTAACACCCATAACATCTAGCAGGTACACGCAGTCGTAATCTAAATATTTAATACACTATTGATTGTGCAGGTTACAATTAGAATTTACATTTTAGCAACTTTGAGCCAATGCACATTTTTTTTTAAATTTTGTCCACCGATTGTCAAATGACGTCAGATGACCGCCAGTAATGTTACTTTGCTGCACAATTCGCATGGTAGCTACCGACTCCTTCAAAATCCGGCTCCTCCATACCATCCTTGTACTAAGTCCCACCATCTCGGGATCAATGATAATATTGAGGAGGTCAATAAACCAGAATCGATACACACACAAAATTGCTACATTTTTGAGGTACCGAACTCATCGAACTCAGGAAACCAACGTCCACCAATGACCGGCGAATGCTTATCACCTGGATGGAGGAATTTCCCAAGACAAACCCACCGAGTTCAACAGAGGGCGATGGAGTTTGGACTAGATTCTATGACGCAATATTGGAGTTCAACGGAAGACGTAGAATGGCAACCTCAATTAGGGGGACTTTGACGACCTCCGTAGTCCAGTGGCTAAGACTCTTGACTCACATTCCGGAGGTCGCGGGTTCGAACCCGGCATGCGCAAATAAATTTTATTTGATTAATTTGTGTTATTTCACAATTAATTCATTTAAAATAATATATAGTATATTTGCGGCATGTTCCAGAGTGGAAGATACTATTAGTATCGCCCTGGTGTAAGACCACCATTCAGAATTGAAACGTTGCTTGAAAATGGCTTTAGCCGTGTTTAGTGACCAGATCTGAATAGCCAGGTACTTCCCAACCTTCCTCTTCCCCACCTCCTTCCCCTCCCCACTACCTTCAGCCTCACAACATACCCCAATTGGGGATGCCATAGTCTCACTGGCTCCAGACGGGAGCAGTTGAGATTCTTGTGCGGTATTAACTGTAAAAAAAAAAAAAAAGGGGGGTGTTGTAAGCCTGAAACTCGTGACATGGAATGGGGAAGGAGACGAGGATAGAAAATTAAGAAGTACCTCGTCATTCAAAAGTGGCCACTAAACACATAAAATAAAGAGGCTAAAGCAATAATAAGACTACTAAGAGTATAATCCACGTCGTCAACATACCCAAGTCTGGATGAGGGAACCCAGCCAGCAGGTCTGGATAGGCAGGTGGTTGGTGGTCCACCCACAGAGATCCGTATCCTCCCAGATCTCCACTCTGCGAATATAATCAGGGCCAACGTATAAACTTTTTTTAGTTATTATAATACCAAATTGGACATGTAATTACATCACAAAATACGTTAAAAATGTATTTCTACGTCGATAAGGAAATCCAGTGAAAAAAATTATGGCTTAAAAACTATGATCTTAATTTTCATATACATGTGTAACCGCACGTACCTACTCGAAGGATTTAAACCAACGATTGCTGATCAAATTTTGAGTAAAAATGTAGACGTCATTTTGCTGCCGTTGATATATTTTTTTTAATTAAAAACAATAAAAAATATTTTTCCATAACACGTCGCAACTGACTAGTTGGGTACAGACTAGCGGTACTAGTATTTTTACAATGGTACCTAGGCAAATTGCTGACTGCGTAAAAAATAACTACAAATCCCAAATCGGGTAAACAAAAGTTCGGGTTTATTTTCCAAAATTTAATATCTTGTTATACTATTTGGTTGGACCCTTTTACAAATTTAATATAACTTAGCCGCCTCTCTCAATTTTAACGTCGCTACGCCAGGCGATTCGTTTGAATTCATGAACATTCAGATCCTGCGCAGGAAAGTCCCACAATAGACTTCGCTGCAAATAAATCTTTGCCTTACTTTAGCGAACTTTACTTTTCTAATTATTCCAATGTGCGCTCTTCGGTGGTCAATGTACGACTGATGTCATATCATTTATTCAAAGCATTCTCGAAGCCTCCTGGTGCCAAAAACATGGTCTCCTGGTTTACTCCAGCCCGTCGAAAATTCATACTAGGGCAAATTTATAAATTTGTCGTGCTGCATTTTTCGAGCTATGTGTTGTACGAGTTATCCAAACGATTTTTTAAAAAATAAAAACTAATAACTAGTCGAATTAGAGATACAAATTATTTAAATTTGCGTAAAAACTAACCTTATCACTATTATCTACCTATACATTATTTAAAAAATATATATCTTTATTTCCCATTATTTTTACATATATAAAAAATGCATTTATTAAAATATAATATGGTAAGGTAGAGTCTGTCAAATAAGAGTAGAAAATATAAAAAAATTGAACTACAAAATTTGTAGACTGGCAACACCAATTTACCTGTCAAATATTCTTAAGTGCAATAACACTAAAAATGCAGAACAACGTATACACAATTAAAAATACATTTTTTTGTTCCTTTTAAAAAACAAAATTAAATTATAAAAAACAACCACTGTTGATAAGGTAACTGCTTTGACATAATTTGATTAAATTGTGTTCTACAAAGCGATTGGCTTCCATTTAATTTAACATAAATTTGAATTTAACAGTAGGTCGAAAAGAAAAATCATTAATAGTGAGTTTAGTTACACTACTTTTAGATCTAAATGAGATAAATATATTCAGGTCTAAAATTAGAGAAATGATCCAATGCCTGGACAACGCTAGTATGTACTGAAGCTAATATTAAATAAATGTGAACAATTTCTAAAGTGTGCTTTATACTTTATTACAATTTCTTATTCTTCATTGTTATTCTTCATTATGTTAATCTAAAAGAGGTACCTAATAAAATTGTAAAGATATAATAATAATATACCTATATGCAATTCTAATTTGAGATCAGTGGAATGAAAAAATATTTTTTTCATTTTCACGCCTTTTTAATTTTTAATTAAAATGTAGGTTACACAGCTTTAGATTAACACCATGATTATATTTTTAGTATTGCCATATGAACGACAGTGGCGCCCTCCTATGTTTTCTACTCTTATTTGACAGACCGTAGGTATAAGAGATAAGTAATGTAAAAGTAAGTATCTAAGTGAGTAAGCTATTTAACAATTTACCTTATTTAATAAAAAGTTAGGATAGCGTAAGTATCTAAGTGAGTAAGCTATTTAACAATTTACCTTATTTAATAAAAAGTTAGGATAGCTATTTTAAATTTAAAAATAAACTAACTTTAGATCTTTGAATATAAGACATTTATATAATCAAAGCTTTAGATATAGTTTTACCGAAAACCAACTGACTGATTGATTTTACCGATATTTTTCAGTTATATTCTGTTTTCTGTTCCAGTTGTTATCTTCTTCAATGCTGTATTCTCTTGCCATTATTATACGCATTTTTACTGAGTACATATTTTTATATTTTAGATACTGTAATTTTTTTAAGTAAAACTTCTTTACGCACTTCTTTAGGGGGTAAGCTGGTGAATGCGTGACGAGAGCGTTACGAAAAGTGTGATCGTTGAGAGGGAGATATACTTAAGTTAGTGAAGATAGAAAGAGAGAGAGAGAGAGTTACGTTTCGTATATTACTGTAGGGGCAAGAGAGAGAGAGGTGCTAGCACACATTTTCTTTCTCTCTTTCTCTCATAGCCAGTTACGTTTCGTATATCTAAGACACAGTGCCTGCCTATAGTCTCTACATATAGATGGAGCATGGAGCTAAAAGAAGTTTTACTTCAGTCGTGTGGTTTAAAGCGCACTCGTTTTTTTTGTAACTATACCTACCTACTATTTATAAGCAATATGTTATGCCTTTATTATTTCTAAAGTAGGTATTAGTAAATTGACTAGCTCCCCAGTTGTCTTGAGATTAGGTACCCATATCTCTACTCACTAGTAATTAAAATGGTTAAATAATGTTATGTAACGTATTATTATTAATCCATTTATTTACTTTATAATTTCCAATTAAAAAAAAAAAAAAAACTAACAATTTAACACGAAGTAATTGATGTAACGCACTGAGACACTTCCTGTTTCTGGGTAATATAACTAAAATTACTAAAATACACCAATACACTACCTAGGTATACATAAAACATTTGTTTTAAATAGCGACCGACCGATTTTTTCGGCAAAAAAATCTAGTTTCGGCATCAGTTTCGGTTTCGGCAGATTTTCTGCTGAACCTTCGGCTGCATCGAAACTCTGCAAAAGATCTCAATAAATGGTAAATTTAGTCTTAAGAATGTTGTGATTGTAAACGCAATTTAAATTAAAATATATAACACAATTGTTGGTAAAAGGTTATTTATTTAAAGTAAGTAAGTTCACAGATCACATAATATGGTAAAAATAGTCACAATGTATCAATTCACTAATTAACTGAGCAAGGGATCGGAGGGAACCTTGCCGTTAGGCTTTGGGAACAACAAAACTGACTGTGGTTCTGCTTAGAGGGTCGTACCATAGGACGAAGCGCAACTAAGGCAGCAGTCGGGGGTCTGGTTGGTGCTTTACTTATGGTAGTAGAATACTCCTTAGAGGGTCGTGCCAGAGGACGAAGCGCAACTAAGAGAGCGTACTAGCCAAGAGCGAGCTGCAGACGAACTGACTAATTTAGGGCGCGCAGCCTGTTATATAGCCCATTCCTTGTTGCGGGGTGTGGTTTATGTAGCGGCTCGAGGGTGGGAGATGCGCAGAAGGCGTCGGCGCATCCTGGTTTGCTTAGGGGTGGGTGAGCAGGATGGCGCTGTACGGGGGAAAGAGATGGTGTAGTGGCAAGCGTAAAAACGGCGCGCTACAAATACTCAATTAATTAGGCCCTTCCTTTATAATGCATATAAGTGTTGATTATTGACAATTTTTTATATCAATTTTGTATATGTTAATTTTTAGTACCTACCTAATATTAAAAAAAAAGTTTTTTTCACATACTTCAATTATTGCTTTTCTATTTCATTTAACACACGTTGACTTATTGTATAAGTGTAAAAAATAAGCCAAACTTCAGTAAACAATTGATTTTTAACAAGTCTAAAAATGTTTCGGTTTCGGCCGAAACTGAGACAGCTACCGAAGATTCGGTTTCGGTAGAAAGTCCTGTTTCGGTCGGACACTAGTTTTAAAGTTACTGTATGAGAATATAGTAGGTAGGTATGTATAACATGATACTTTAAAAAATACAGTAAAAACAAGTACATTAGTTTAGAAGTTATAGGTAGTTTAGAAGTTATAGGTAGTTTAGAAGTTATAGGTAGTTTAGAAGTTATTGTAGTGAAAAGTGAAACCCGAAGGTTTTTTTTTTTAAATATCATGTATCGAATTTCTAACTCACACAATGTTGTCATTTTTTGCCTCATCTGTTTTTAAATTATAATCTCTAAAGGTACTTAGAGTCCTTTTATATTCATTTTGTATAAAAATTCACTTTCAAATATTTTCCAGTTTACATGATCTAATAAACTTCATTATTCTCGATATGGCATGAAATTCGTTTGAGGCTATTAGGTAAATTCTGAACTTCCGATGGGTTCGAGGTCATTAGTATTGTAACACTCTGTCGTTCATATTTAATGCACTTCGATAATGTGTGCTCGACATCTTCAATTTGTTCACATATCGAGCACATTGGAGAATCAGAGAGGCCTATCAAACACAATATTCTTCCCATTAGTGCATGTTCGGATCTTAATCTAAAAATGATTCTCATTTCCGATCTTTTCAGATCAACCTCAGTGAACCACGGTCTTTTAAACGGTTCGTTTTGGAGCTTTCTGTACTATATTCCTTTATTGATAGACAACGTTTCAAAATGATTATTCCACATATTACCTATTACATATGGAATTTATTTTTTGGCAGTACCTAATCTTCAGCGTCTGGCGTCCAGTCGTAGATGATTCCATTCACAAATGCTTCGTTTGCCAACAAATCCGCCTCTTCATTCCCATGTAGGTATTCCTACATGAGATGGAATCCATTGTAAACATATGGACACATCTTTCTGCTGTAGCCACCTCATTTGTTCAACAATATTGTAGGTCATTTTCCTACAGGGAACTCCTTTCGGAATACTTTTAATGGTTCCATGACAGTTCATCCTGCGACAATTCATCCGGCGACAGTTCATCCTGCGACAGTTCATCCGGCCGACAGTTCATCCTGCCGACAGTTCATCCTGCCGACAGTTCATCCCGCCGACAATTCATCCGGCGACAATTCATCCTGACAATTCATCCTAACCTAACCTAACCTAACCTATAAGTATAAGTATGTCGTATTTTGTTATTCACGCATGCTTCTTCGGAGAGTCGAAATTATTGTTAGTAAAAATATTTTTACAGCGGATTTCCACTCAAGATGCCTTCAGATATCGATTTTGGTTGTACGGCCGTATATCCTCTTTGCATACTTACTTAATAAAAATATTCTAAATGATCAGGCAGGATGAATTGTCGCCGGATGAATTGTCGGCGGGATGAACTGTCGGCAGGATGAACTGTCGGCAGTATGAACTGTCGGCCGGATGAACTGTCGCAGGATGAACTGTCGCCGGATGAATTGTCGTAGGACGAATTGTCGGTTCACCACTTTTAATATGTTGAAGTGCACTTTTAGAATCACTTAATATTACAATTTGTTTACACTTATTTTTAATTGCATATTCCACCACTTCTTTGATTGCTATCAATTCTGCATTCATAATAGTGCAATTTTTATTCAATTTTATTTGATGGGAAAAATTGTTTGTCATTGAAATGAAAGCTGCTCCAACTTGGTCTGATTTTTTTGATCCATCAGTGAAGATCTGGTTGAATCCAGAATATTTTTTAATTAGAATATCGTATACAATGTTACCAGGTAATATCATTTGGTAAGAGTAGTCTTTTGGGGGAATTAAAATTGTCAATCTCAACACGAAGGTTTACAGGAAGCATTTCAACGTCTGAATTATTCAGCCATTGGTATCTAATTGTAATTCTTTTTATACAGCAGGTATGACATTTTATTTAAAGATCAATTTTCCTTGGTAGAAGATCAAATTTAATGTATTTACGGGGACCAATAAAACTGCTGTGTGTTTGTGTTAATTTGTTTTTTTTATTGTTTTTATGTATGTGCCCATTTAAGAGGAATATAAACGCTAGAAATATTTCGATTCTCACGCCTGCAAAATTTTAAAATCGAGCGTCTTATTTGCACGAGGCAAGTGAGCGAAAAAGTGGTTTTTATTTATTTTGTGCATAATTTTATAAGAACGAAAAAAAGTTAGAACATAGACAAAGTCAAAAATAGTCTTAGCCGTAAAGGGGTATTTTTTAAAAATTGTTACTTACATTACTTCATAGTAAAGTCATGAGAAAACATTTTTTTTAGTGGTTTACGCTTATATTTTTTGTTACGTAAATAATAATTTTATTGTAATTCCAACACATAGATAAAGTAGTTAAAGCTTCAATTTATCCGTAGCATATTTTTTGATGTTCATACTGTAAGCCGTCGTCGTCGTAAAGATTAATCTAAAAAGTATCTAAATAGGATTTCACGTATATATTCATCTTAAGTGCACATCCACTGAGGTGTTTTCTTTGAGAAAATTGTAAGAAAAATTCCTCTATTTTAGATTGGTCCGACATAAAGGGTAAACAAAAGATTTCCGAAAGGGTTTTACATACCGCTCCCCTAACCCCGCTGTGTCATCCATCATTGCGAAACAAACTAATTCCGCTTATAATGATAATAGTAGGTAGTAAGAGGAATTGAAATATTGTTAGGTAATTCGTAACCCGGGAATATTTTCCTTTCTTTTAAATATGTTTATAAATGATAATATTTTGTATTAAACAATAATGATGATTATTGTAACGCTGTTTTAGTAAAAAAATTACCTCAAGGACACAAAAAACAAATATCTACTCACCGGTCCATTATTCCATACATGTACACTTTCACTTGGTAATGACATAGCATAACACTATGTTATTTAATTGTAAGATATTCAAAATGTTTATTATATCGGGTGTAATACGTTTTTATATAAATCACTCAGTATTGTTTTAAAATCACCCATCAGACATCCGCACGTGGTGATGTTTGACTTTATATTAATTTTGAAAACTGTTTCACCCTTCATTTCCCAGAAACATAATTTATTGGTCATAAGAGTTCACAGAATGAAACAAATCAGCATTCAGACACAAACCAATATATTCATCAGACCCTCGGCAAAAAGGATTAGTTAGGCTTGCAATATTCTGTTGACTTAAGACGTTTTATCACCGAGAGTTTGAAATGTGACGGGGAGCAGGTTTTCCTCTCCCTATTGGTGGAATTACAAGGGGTGAAATTATTGAGTGAATCTTATTGGTTAAATAACTTTGAGGGCGGTGACGTATTTCAATGGAAGGATTTTCATGTTTTATTTTCGAATTTTCCCAGTTTTCCGAATTAAACTTGGAAACTAGATAGGTAGTTCCAGGCGAATCATTTAAACGAGGAAAATTTTGAATACATTTGTGCAAAATTGGGTGTGTAGCGACTTTAATCAAATCCGTTTAAATTAAAATTGCCCACTAGGTGCATGGCGGGCCGGATCGGGAGAGAATGGTTGAGGGAGTCCCTTTGACTTTTCCAGCCGTACTCTCTCGAAACATCCCCTTGCACCGCAGTGGGAGGGATGGATTTGCACGGCCGCCACTCCTGGACACACTGACCCCCCGATTCGTACACACCCCTCACACCCTTTTCCTTCCCAGAACTTCCTCTCCTTCTTTTCCTAAAAAGACCCTCCACACAGCATCCTCAAAGATGACATAAACCCAGAGGGGAATTATTTTTCCCAGGGCCTCCTGTGTGTACTAATGTAAAAAAATACGCCGCTTTAGGGATATCCTATGTCAAGATGTGCAAATATGTGCGTATGAAAGAGCTAGTTGAGTAGATGAGATGTGTGAATGCGGTGCAGTGCAGACCACCGAACATGTGATCGACATATGCCCGCTCCATTCATTCCCCGGCGGGATTGATGAGGTCCACAAGGCAACGCCTAAGGCCCTAGACTGGCTCGCAGACCTAGATGTCCCCCTCTGACCCCCATCATACGTAAGAAGAAGAAGAAGAAGTAGATGAGAGCTGAGCGACGTGCAGGTGAGAGATTTGTGGATGTGATATGTGAAATGAGCTAGATGTGTGCAGATGAGGTGGAGAGACGTGCATATGAGAGATGTGAAGATGAGAGCTGTGCGTATGAACAATTTGCAGATGAGTGATGTGCAGGTGAGAGATTTGCAGATGAGATATGTGCAGATGACGTGTGAGAGACGTGCACAAGAGATGTGTAGATAAGCTTATGAGATAAGTGCAGATGAGGTGTTAGAGATGTGAAGATGTCCGTATGAAAGATGTGTAGATGAGAGCTGTGCAGATGAGCAATGTGCAGGTGAGAGAGTGTAGATGAGATATGTGCAGATGGGTCTGAGAGATGTGCAGATGAGAGATATGCAAATAAGATATAAGCCGATGAGAGATGTGCAGATAAGAGATGTGATAGATTTGCAGATGTGCAGTTATTTAGAAAATCTGTAAATAAATAAAAACAAATACTTATGTGCATTCAACGTAAGAATGGATACTAATAATTTCATACATAATTATGTATGATCTATTGTTGCATTTGTGCGTTGAACGCATTTTGGGGCTAAAACTCCCTTTTCGTCAAAAACCCGATGATTGCTTCGGTAATCAGGTGAAACTGTCAAAAATTGGAGGGAGAATTGAATAATCACTCCATTCGCAACATTATATATTGTGTTGCCATATTGCTGAAATCTGATGATATCCGTTAAACACAATGGTGGAAGCGACGCTAATCCCTTTTGTATGACGCAGTTAGTTCTGAAACCGTGTAATTTGTTAATACTAATTCGTGGAAAGGGGGAGACTTCTTGGGGTGAATAGGCCACTTGCATCAAATTTTTTTAAATTTTTTTCCGGTTTAGGCAAATATTCTAAGACATTCTGTATTTTTATTTTTTTTTTAATCGTATTTTTGAAACCCTGGGGATTTTTTGAAAATTTCAATCCGATAAATCAGACCATTTTTTATAAACCGGAAAGACGGGACATAATTTTACAGGTGTGAAAAAACGATAATTACATAGCCGAAAATCATTTAAAAAAAAATAACGTTTTCCACACGAATGGCACAGGAGAATAACGAGGCATACCAAAAATATTACATCTCATAAATATTTTTTTCCTTGATCCATCTTATTGACCATAAATCATTATAATTTACCAATGTATTGATATTTTATGTTTTATGTAAATTTTAGTTTTATATACTTAATCTTTTGTTTTATAAAATTTTTGATCTCATACTGCTTTATTATAAATTTATTATTTAATTTTTTTTATTATGCTGTTAATCAGAGGTAAAGTCACATGGAGGAAATCCATAATTGGTTTTATTTTGGCTATACAAACATGTACAAACTGTAAAAATGTAAACTGTCGATTTCCCGAAAATAAATAAATAAATAAATAAATAATGAACAGCGTCTGTATTACTAAATTCAATGTAATATACTTGTACTTGTAAATTATAATAATAATAAGAATATTATAAAATTTAATTTTGTTAAAATCAGCACCATAATCATTATACCTCTAAAACACGTACCGACATCATCTGCACGTTCTGAAGAGAACCCCGTAGATCATTAAAAGTACAGGGTTCTCTTCAGAGCATCTGTCAAAAAGTGAAACCAAATGATAAGTTCGCAGAGAACAAACAATAAATCTAGTGAACGAATTCAAAAATTCGCCTGAAATCAAAGTGATGCCATATAAAAAAATAAATCAGTGTGGAATTTTAAAAAAATAATAGGAACATTTTCGGAGACGGGACATTTTCATGTAGTGACGTCACGAGCCTAAATAATGGATTTATTTATTTAAAAATAACAAAAACTGTACATTTCTAAACAATTTTACTAACATTTTCTTAATCTTAGTAAAAAGATCTATCCACATGATTTTTTCCAAGTCGTTATGAAATCCATGCAAGTGGCCTATTATGTACGTAACTACAACATACCTAACAAGTTACTTTAATTTAAAAAATACAGATTGTTAAGTCTTCCAAATACTGCAAGCGCGCAAGTGACGTAAACTGTTCTGAGATACTCGGACCATAAATATACAAACCACCCACACTCGGACCAATATCGATTATTTCGAGATGAATATTATGCCCATCTCTAGTTCAGCGACTTTTTACATTCCACGTGAATAATTTTACTAAGAGGCTGAATTATAATGAATTTATTAAACAAATTTGTGTTTGGTCACCCTCCATATTTTTATTATAAGTCAGCAGTCCACAAGTCCGCAGTCATAGATAATATTTTTACTTGGCCCAGCAATTAGGTAGTATCTAGGGCAAAAAAAAAGAAAATAAAGACTGATACCTGCAGGAGGTATCCGTTGAATCTTGCGACCGTTTTATAAATTCTAATTCAAATATAGAATTAACTACCTGTATTATTATTTCAAACAAACCCAATTTAGATTCGTTTTTAGATTTTATGCCTTGCGATGGTTATGCCGTGTTGCGCTACCTTCTTCTGTAGCCAACGTTTCGGACAGCGTTACGGGGTCCATCAGCACATCAACACATCTACCCTGATGATGGACACTGTAACTAACGCTGTGCGAAAAGTTGGCTAAATGGAAGAAAAAAGAAGGAGGTAGCGCAACACGGCATAACACCCCATAAACGAATAACGAAAAAAAAACAATTTTGTTTCCAAAGCTATCTTTTGAAGCCGTAGGTATTTTGTCAGAGGGTTAAAATCCAAATAAACGGAATATTTCTGAACCCATTCGAAAACTAATAACCGTTTTTGAAAGGTGATAAAATACGCTTTCAAATTTTATAATTTTTTTCTTTCTAAATTACTGATAACAAAACAAAAACACGAACATATTTTATGAGACAAATGTATTATAAACAATTTTTCGTCAATCCATAAACAATTAATGAAAAAGTTTCATTTTTTTTTTTAATTACGATTCGTAACTTTCGTTTCATAAAGGTGTACATTTTACTTCATCTGTGGTTATTTTTAAAATTTGAATATAAAGCATGGTGTTCACCGTTTATTTTATATTTCTCACCACAATAGTTAGAGGGAACTAACGATTTCTGTGAGACCAATATGAGTTGTTCCGAAAAGCGAACAAATTAGCCTAAGAGGGGTTAAGACATTGGAGTAGGTACAGGTAGGTAAAGGGTTAATTTAATTTGAAATTATGAATAAAAAGAGAAAATTTAACCTCTTGGTTTTTGCAATACTTTAGTGCAAACTTTTGAATTCGCCCAGTATAGGTATAGGTAGTGAAATAGTGAATGGTAGAGAACGGAAGAATGGAAGAAGTTGGGGACACCCGAGGAAGACATGGCATGATCAAGTGAATCAAATACTATGGGTAGGTCAAGAGTCAATAACAATAGAGTACCTACCTATGAAAGTGAACGAGGCAAAGAGTGTGTAGCAAGTCCAAGATCGAATTGTTTGGCAGCCCGTACTCTTTGCCTACCCCTGCGTGGAAACGGCATGATGGTTAGTTATTTTAGTAACACATTTAAGCCCTTTGTAAATATAATTAATGTGCTTTATTTATAGAGTAGATACAAATTATTTTATAAAATGTTTCATTTCACAATTGAAGATATCTATCTAATATCAACAAAAACGCAAAATGTGAAACTGAAAAATCAGAAGAAGATTCTTGCTCTAGAATCTAAATCTAGAGCAAGCGGTTCACGACGAGTTCATCGAAAACGAATTAATCGAAAATCAATTCATCGAAAATAAATTCATCGAAAATCAATTCATCGAATGATCAATTCATCGAATCGCCAATTCATCGAAAAAATATATTTTGTTGATATTTGAGAGAAATGCCGAGCGAATCGAGAAGTTAAAAAAGCATTGGTAAACCTAAACTAACCTAACCTAACCTAACTAACTTATTTAACCAATTTTTTAATTTTTTTTTATCATCACTCTTATTGACCTTTCTGAGTTGTTTATGAGTTGGTTTCATTACGAGTTGTCTGGTCACCGTTCCTTAGATATCCCTTTATTGCAGTATCAGACAATCGGAAATCGAAGAGATAACCTATAAATTTTACATTAATTGTCATTACGAAACTGACAGTTGCTAAACACATTTAACTCAGTTAAACAGACCTTTTTGGGTATTTAATTTTGACGGCTCTAATATCTACAAAAAAAATGTTTTTCGATGAATTGGCGATTCGATGAATTGATCATTCGATGAATTGATTTTCGATGAACTCGTTTTCGATGAATTTGCTTTCGATGAATTATTTTTCGATGAATTTGCTTTCGATAAATTGATTTTCGATGAACTCGTCGGTTACCAGAGCAGGCATTCCTAACCTGCGGCCCAATTGAAGATATTTATTTATTGTTTCTTTACATGATAGGCATATCTAATGTTTACAATACAATTTATAACCTCACTAGGACAAGCCTGTGTTGAGGTTAATAATTCTACGAAGTAACAAAATGACACAAAATTATTTAGGTATTTAAAGAACAATATTGTTGCAAGTTTCTTACAGATTATGGGTATATACCTAGGTACCTACTCTAACATAAGGCGCTAGTACCTAAGTATATTATAATGTAAACTGACTTTGACCACTCCCAACTTCCGAGGATGGGAAGAATTGGATCTTCATCATCGAAGACGTGGCCACACGCTGGATAGAACTATTTCCCCTCAAAGACGCGACTGCCGAGACCTGCGCCCGCGTCCTGATTGATGAAGTATGCCTACGCTACGGGACCCCACGCCGACTGATAAGCGACAACGGTACCCAGTTCGTGAGTGCCGTGATGCAGCAGATGACTTACTGCCTGGACATCAAGCACACCTTCACACCAGCCTACCACCCAGAGGCCAATCCTGTCGAGAGGAAAAATCGAGACCTCAAACCCCAACTAGCCATCCTGGTTGGCACAGAACACCGAAAATGGGCCGAAAGCCTTCCATCAATACGCTTCGCCATGAATACCGCGTTCTGTCAGAGCACCGGATACTCCGCTGCCTATCTCACATTTGGACGTGAGCTAAGGTCAGCCGATGACGTCGGAAGAGACTTGAGAAGCATTATCTTATCGGAAAACTTCATCCCCGAGATAACGCCGCATCTGCTACAACTAGCCGATACCCTACGTCTTGTCAGGACCCACAATGATGAGAAACAAGACAAACAAAAGAATTACGTGGATAACAAGAGGCGAGAAGACCCCCATTACCAGCCCGGAGATCACGTCTTTGTCCACTCCCACGCTCTTAGCAAAGCCGCAAGAGGCTTCAGCGCAAAATTAGGACCACGACGCGATGGCCCCTACCTGATCCTGAAGCAACATGGACCGACGAGCTACGAGGTAGCTTCAATGGAAGCACCAGATGTCTCGCTAGGCACCTACCACACCTCAGCACTGACTCCATACCACGGGCACTTGACACCGCTGCCCGCTCCGGTTATTCCTCTACGCAAACGAGGTCGACCAAAGAAGAATAAGTAGCCGCCACGCTACTACAGACCTGGATCTTCGACGGAACGTTCCTCGATCCAGAGGGGGAGGATGTAGCGCGCCGTTTTTACGCTTGCCACTACACCATCTCTTTCCCCCGTACAGCGCCATCCTGCTCACCCACCCCTAAGCAAACCAGGATGCGCCGACGCCTTCTGCGCATCTCCCACCCTCGAGCCGCTACATAAACCACACCCCGCAACAAGGAATGGGCTATATAACAGGCTGCGCGCCCTAAATTAGTCAGTTCGTCTGCAGCTCGCTCTTGGCTAGTACGCTCTCTTAGTTGCGCTTCGTCCTCTGGCACGACCCTCTAAGGAGTATTCTACTACCATAAGTAAAGCACCAACCAGACCCCCGACTGCTGCCTTAGTTGCGCTTCGTCCTATGGTACGACCCTCTAAGCAGAACCACAGTCAGCTTTTGTTGTTCCCAAAGCCTAACGGCAAGGTTCCCTCCGATCCCTTGCTCAGTTAATTAGTGAATTGATACATTGTGACTATTTTTACCATATTATGTGATCTGTGAACTTACTTTCTTAAATAAATAACCTTTTACCAACAATTGTGTTATACCACTTTTATTTTTCTGGGGTTGATTTCGGCCCAAAAATGTACCACATTTTCCTACCATTCGTAAAACATTTATTGTAATTATTTAAAACATTTCCTGGGCCAACCGTTTACTATAACACGAAGCTATTGAAATGCTTTATTTATTATGGCCATAGATGTCGCAAATCCGAAATTCGTAGACTATTTTAGAACAGTGTTAAAAATAATTTTGTTTTAATATTTTTTCCCGCCGAATTATTGAACTAAAATTAAGTCTATATTGATAAAACTATTGCTAAAATTAAGTCCTTTTTCCATAGATATGCACCTTTAATTATCAAGTATACCACAGACAATGTAGAGAAACCGAAAATATTCCATGTATATATACTTACTAGCTGATCCGGCGAACTTCGTACCGCCTCAGAATCAAAAACTGTTGTCAACTTATTAGCTGAATTGATCTAAATTGTTTCTCCCTGTGTATCCTTTCCCCTCTCGCGTTCCCTCACCCTCTCCCCACTCCACTTCTCCCCTTCCCCCGTCCCGCTAACCCCCCTTCCTGAGTTCCTTTCCCCCCTCCCCCCTCCCCCGGTTCACAGTTCAATATTATACTCCTTACAATATTGCTGCAGTTCTTTCAAAATAGGAGAATTCGTTCCATACAAAATATATGGGGAAAATAATTTTCTTCGGAGTGGAACACCCTTTACTTTTAGGGGTACGAAAAATAGATGTTGGTCGATTCTCAGACCTACTAGATAAGCACACAAAATTTCATCAAAATTGGTCCAGCCGTTTCGGAGGAGTATGGTAACAAACACCGTGACACGAGAATTTTATATATTAGAGATAAGTATCCCTCACGCGGTTTCAAGTAAAAACACCCAGGATTCGCGCAGTTATAAACTTTACGATTTTTTCATATTTTTTTCATAAATTCTACAAATATGAGATAAACGGTAAAATACAGGTTATTTCATTGACTATGTAGCACTATAATAAGTTTTTATGTCTCCATGTCGAAATTTGAAGGTATGATTTTTTTTTAATGTTCACGAAAAATTAAAAAAATAACCATCTGGGAAATCTCAAGCAATCGAAGCAAATTTATTTATTTCGCGTGATCGCTCCAGTGGTTTTAATACATTTTTAATACACTTTTGACAGAGTTTAAAATATAAAAGTCTATGAACTAGCCCACTTACCAGATGCAATTATCGACAAAAATAGTCTCTCATATTAGCTCTGTACAACTTTTATGCTTCGCATTAAATATTACAGCTCCCTAACTAAATGAATTAAATAGGTATTCCGAAAGATATTCAATGTATCAATCGGATTCGGCTATTCAAGACAACAAATAACTGTCGAAAGGTGGTCAGGCAAACAAATCTCTAATGGTACTAAGTCCGCTCGCTTCGGATAAGCTATTCTGTGCACTATGCCTAGAAGCATTAAAGTCGTTTTTTTGTTCGTTGGATGCTTCAATGGAATCCGCATTCGGCCTTACTTCAACCATGGCAGGCTTGACTAAACGCTCATGCGCGAATATCAAAAATATCACATTCGTTCCTGCGTCGTGGATGCGGCATGAACGGAGCATCCACTGTTTTGCTGGTATTGGTGAGTTTACGCGACATATAACACATATTACATGCGTTTTTCGACCTGCTCCGTGCTTAGTGTAGGTCTCTGAGATTGGGACAGAAGCGGTGTTGTTATTGCAGTATCTATCTTTTTTACACTTACACCTAGAAAAAAATAAATCCAAGGCATTTTAATTCGGAAAAAATACAAAATAATTATTACTATACTTATTTTAAACCTACAAAAGAAGGGGAGCGCAGCATCCACCGTATGCAGATATGTAGAAGTTTTAGTAAATTTGATTAGTTTTTCTTTGAGACCAGACTGGTACCTGTAGGCCCAGCCGGTTCTCTCAAAAACGTTGTACCTACATTTAAGTTTATCCCGTAAACGATAATCATGCAACAGAAAGAAAGCTCCCGGGGAAGTTTCACGGCTCACAGACTCCCTGGATAATTTTAATTTAATTTTTAATATGTACCCTTAGATTTATTTTTGTCACATTTGAATAACCAAATATTTGCCTCCAAACAAAAAAGTATATCATCTTGAGCACAATTCCCATATTATGTTAGGAGGTAAGGGGCGCTACCCGCGTTTGCGCAATGACTTACCCAGATGTTACACAATTACACACCCCCACGGCAGAAATCGGTGACTGAACACCGACTTAATAATTTTACTAGATAGCCAACGGATTGAACTTCACGAAACTAAAGTAATTGAATGCACAAAAGAATGATAGGATGAGAATACAAAACAGACAGAGAATACAAAACAGAAAAACAAATTGTAGATAGGAAGTTCCATACACTGCCGTAGTTATTTTCGTGAAAATGTCAATCGTGAATACTGCCGGCATATGCAAAAAGCCAGCAAACAATTTTCATAGGTTACAGTCTGATATACGAGACCTTTCATAGAAACAGGACTTTCTACCGAAACCGAATCTTCGGTGTCCATCTCAGTTTCGGCCGAAACCGAAACTTTTTTTTTATTTGGTTTATTTTTTACACTTATATAGATATTTTTTACACCTAACACGTGATAAATGAAATAAAAAAAACAATAATTGAAGTATGTATTAAACAATAGTTTTATTTTATTTTGTATTAGGTACTGCTATAAAACAAACAAAAATTAACAAAACATGTTTACTACTTCTTGGAACAAAAATTTAATGATAATCGACACTTACCTACATTATAATGAAAGGACCTCAATAATTGAGTATTATAATTTTAATTGCGTTTACAATCATAACATTCTTACATAATACACGTGTTAAATGATATAAAAAATACAACAATTGAAGTAGGTATGTGAAAAAATTATGATTTATTTTTTTGATATTACTGCTATAAAACAAACGAAAATTATAAAAATTAACACATAACACAATCACACTGGACCGGCCGGCAAACTCAGCTGATGATGGCGGGTGACACACGAGCCACGAACTCACCCGAAGTCAGCCGAATAACGCAGAGTTTCAGTGCGGCCAAAGGTTCGGCAGATTTTCTGCCGAAACCGAAACTGGATTTTTTTGCTGAAACCGAAACCGAAACTTCGGTCGGTCACTAATTTTTATCAACCTTTTATAGTAAAAAGTGAATGATTGAAGTATTTCAATTTATTCGAAAAATATTTATTTATGCCCTTGGAGCATTTAAATCAATTGTTTAACATAGTACCTAATAATATAAATAGAAACAATAAAATACAAATTATTTTGTAGCATTATTTCTCTTCCTTTACACTAATAGAAAGAAAGCAGAATTAAAAAGAAATAACAACATAAACAATATTAGAATAATAATTCTTCTTCTTCTTGCGCCCTGTCCGTTCAACGGACGTTGGCTATCATGTTGGCTATGCGGACTTTGTTTACTGCAGCCCGGAACAGCTCCACGGTAGACTGGCCAAACCACTGTCTCAGGTTTTTCAGCCATGAGGTTCTCCTTCTTCCATGGTCCCGTCTTCCAGCAATCTTTCCCTGCATTATGAGATGCAAGATCTTATACTTCTCTGGATTTATTATCACATGTCCAAGATATTGAAGTTTTTGGATTTTTATAGTTTTAATTTTTTTTGATTTTTATAGAATAATAATAATAAAATTTATATTAGAATTTTAGAAATTTCTGATATAAATTTAGGTAAGGTATAAATGAAAATATCGACGGAACTGAATTTATTTCCAAGCCTGTGTAGTCTTTAGACTAGAAATGGTTAGTTTTAGACGGATAAACAAAGAACAGCTCTGGAAGTCTCGTGTCACGATTTAGTAAGCGAAATGTTATTAGTTTTGTTATGTTAGTGAGGTGCGTCAAGAGATTTTATTTTTTATTTTTTTTATTTATTTATTATTATTTTTTTTTAACTTTATTTATTCTCATTTCTTTGTACATATAATGTATAATAGCAAATAGTATCCATTTAATAACATAATATATAATAACAAATAGTATGAACAAGAAATGAAAACCCACTAAGGTACTGCCTGAGTGTGGGTAATATTAAAACAAAATACTATATTTCTAAGTACCCAAAGTATAAAATAGACTTAAACATATAAAATACAAAGTTATTATTTCATAGGTAGAATAAGTGAAAAAGGTTTTTTTTTAAATATTCCATATTTTTATTTTAATAAAATTAAAATAAAAATATGGAATAAACATACTGATTTTTTTGATTTTTTTTTTTTTAGTTATTATAAAAAAATAAACAGAAAACATATTGTACTACAGTTTAGAAAGTTACAGAAAGTGAGTTGTAGAAGGAAGGATAAATTTATAGAAATAGCGTTTCAATATCTACATTATTCAACCATAATTTTACCTCTTTTACATATTTTATCAATTATTTATCATTTGAGTTTGTAGTGGTAGAAGGTTAAATGAACGAGGACCAATGAAACTGCTATGTGTCTGCAATAATTTAGTATTGGTTTGTGGGGTGTAAAATACATTATTTATTCTTTTGCTCGTTCTGTTTTCATTTATTTCGAAATTATTTTTGTTTTTAAATACATATTTCAAAGTTTGTAATATAAATAACTTACGTATATTAAATATTTTAGTTTCTTTGTATAATAAGTTGGTCGAGAATGTTTTATTTTTGTTATATATGACTTTAATTATGTGTTTTTGAATTATTTGTAGAGGCTTAATAAATGTATCAAGTGCACCACCCCATCCTATAATGCCATAAGTGATTGATGGTTGCACCAGGGAAAAGTAGATCATTTTCAATTTTTAGTACTTCCTTAAGTCTATAAAATATGTATGTCAGATATCTTAATTTAGAAGTGATTTGATTAATATGTGATTTCCAATTAAGATTTACATCTATTGATACTCCTAAATATTTAATATTTTCGACATTAGTGAGTTCGTTGCACATGAAGCACATTTCTTGATTGCAACTAGTATTATGGATTCTAATTTTAAGGTTGTCTGTAGGTTTATTTTTAATGGTTTTATAAAAAGGTAAATAAAATGTTTTGCTATAGTTTAAAACGAGTTTGTTGTATTTTAGCCATGTTGAAACCAGTGAAATACAATCAGTTGCTTTCGAAAAAGTTTCTTTCCAAAGTTTCTTTCAATCCACTATTATTGCCGTGTCGTCTGCGTAAGAAACAATTTTAACAGGGATTACAAAATTACATAAATCATTAATATAAATTAAGAATAAAATCGGGCCTAGCACAGTTCCCTGTGGAACTCCATTTTTTATCTGTGACTGTGAACTATAATTATTCCCAATTTTTGTTTTTTGTGTTCTGTCTGTAAGATAGTTAGAGAGTAGTTTTAATGTGTCTTTTTTGAAGCCGAGTTGATTTATTTTTGTAATGAGTAAATTATGATTTACGGTGTCGAAAGTTTTTCTTAAATCTAGGAATATATCGCATCCTCGGTGCTTAGGTCTTTACGAAAGCCGTATTGGTTTTTCGATAGAATTTTATAGTGTTCAATGACTCTAAACTTGATGCATTTTTCAAATATTTTCGAGAGATTTGAAACAAGAGATATAGGTCTATAATTGTCTAATTTATTCTTATCTCCAGATTTATGAATAGGTATTATAGATCCATTAACTAATTTGAATAAAAGTACCAGACCGCTCTTGGTTCTTCTACACGATAAGTCAGTTACATTTAGTATTTTCATTAAGTTAACATAATTAATTTGTTCAATGGGTATGGAGAGTTCGAAATGAATGAACCTTAAAAATTTATGTTGAACTTTCTCAATTTTTTTTGATGCGCTTCGTAGCATGGGGACCAAATAGTGGAATTGTATTCTAAATTACTTCTTACTAAAGCAGTAATATGATACCTAATGATTTGTTCGCACTGGAAGTGTAGTTTAGTCGAGTAGCGAGTAACTTGCTAATTGATTCGCCGAAAAGCGTTCGCATTAAGTTTTCGCATTCAAGTAGAGTACATTAGTACACAATGGTGTAATAACCGATTTCATCGCATGTTACATCACTGCTTCCATCAGAAATTAGAACTTTTTTTTTTATTTCATCACTGCTTTCATCGCAAGTTTCAACACTGCTTTCATCAAAGTTTAACACTCATTTTATTTCATCACTAGTTTCATCGCTTATTTCATCACTGTTTTCATCCCATGTTTCTTTACTAGATTCATCACAGATTTCGTCGCAGGTTTATCACTGTGTTCATCAGCGATTACAACTTATTTTATTTCATTGCAAGGTTCATCACTGCTTTCATCAAAGTTCACTACGCATTTTATGTCATTACTAGTTTTATCGCACGTTTCATCACGGATTTCTTCGGAGATAATATAATTTCATCACTTGTTTCATCGCAAGTTTCATCACTATTTTCATCCCATGTTTCATCACTAAATTCATCACATATTTCATCGCATTTCTACATCACTGTTTTCATCAGAGCTTACAACCTAATTATTTCATCACTTGTTTCATCACACGTTTCATTATTGCATTCATCAAAGTTTACAACGTCATCAATAGTTTTATCGCACATTCCATTACTGTTTTCAGCCCATGTTTCATCACTATATTCATCACAGATTTCATCGCATGTTTCATCACTGTGTTCATTAGAGATTACAAGTTAATTTATTTCATCACTAGTTTCATCGCGGATATCATCAAAGATTTTATTTATTCATCACTAGTTTCATCGCATGTTTCATCACCACTTACAGCCAATGTTTCATCAAATTCATCACAGATGTTTCATCACTGTGTTAATCAGAGATTTCAACTTATTTTATTTCCTTATTTGTTTCATCGCAAGTTTCAACACTGTTTTACAGCAAGTGTTTCATGTTTCATCACTAGATTTATCACAGACTCACAGATATCATCGCATGTTTCATCACTGTTTTCATCATAGGTTATAACATATTTTATTTCATCACTGGTTTCATTGCAAGTTTCATTACTGCTTTCTTCATAGTTCACAACGCATCATCACCAGTTTCAATCTTTCACCTTCACTTTCAATGCCCGCGACACTGTAAATAACTAATTTCTAAAAATGTAGAAAATATATATTAAAAAAAAAAAAAATCTATTTGTAAGCATTTGTAAAGGTCATTTCATGAACATTCTCCAGCCATAAAGAGTCCTGAACCCTTCCAGTCTTTCGAAATAAACATCAACTCTCCTTTTGCCACTAATCTTTTCATATTCATAATAGTGATGGGGGTAGCAATGAAAAATCGTGCAATGTCCAGTGTTTTAAATGTAGTGTCTTCCGCGAGCAGAGCCGATCTTCTATCTTCCCCAAGCATAAACTTTCTAATTAAAGTTTGTTTATCGGAAGTGACCTGCCGGGTAAGGGGCCGTTCAAGTATTACGTAACGCACTTGGGGGGGGGGGGGGTCTTGTGAAACGTTACTGTGCGTTACGAGGGGGGGGGGGGGGGGTTCGAACAACGCGTTACGTAACATGTTTTTCTTTATTTAGATAAAAAAAAAGGAATTAAAATCTTTCTCGTTCTCGAAATCTCTTGTTTTATTTATTACCGCAAACGCGATTAAAACAAGAAAAAAGGTATTTAAGCGACTTTCCAATACTTTGCGTGACTTTTTTGTGACTTTCATGTAAAAATTGTCACTTGGGCGTTACGTAACGTTTAGGGGGGGGGGGAGGACCGAAAAACGTTACGGCGCGTTACATGGGGGGAGGGGGGGTCAAAAATCTTCAAAAATTGCGTTACGTATACCTACTTGAACGCCCCCTAAGTATGTTTCGGTATCCATTTGTAAATAGTTAAATTACGAGTAGATAGAACCTAAGAATTCTTAATAAATTGTACAGCGCCTTTGAGGTGATTTTTCACAATAACGGAGCTCTACAAATTATCCAATTATTATTATTTTTACCGCATGTTTCATCACCGTTTTCAGCCCATGTTTCTTATTGCTGCGACTGATTTACAAAGGTCACGCGCTTACACGAAGCTACTATGAGATCTAGCGGGGTAAATTCAAATTTGAAAAAGTTATAGGCTTTCAAATTTCAAACACAGTCTGGGGTATTTGGCACCCCGCGCGAGTAATTAATGGTTAAAAAAATAAAATTTCAGTTTTTTGGGTATTTTGGCTTCAAATTCAAATTTAACCCCTCAGGCTAATTGGTTCGCTTTTGGGAACAACTCTTTTTATATGAATACCTGACCCTAATACAATACAAGAGTCCCAGCTGCTCTCGCCTGGATATAGTGAGACTATGGCATCCCCAATTGGGGTATGTTGTGAGGCTGAAGGTAGTGGGGAGGGGAAGGAGATGGGTAAGAGGAATATGGCTATTTAGATTTGGTTACCAAACACGGCTAAGGCCATTTCAAGCAACGTTTCAATTCTGATTTATGGTCTTACACCAGGGCGGTACTAAGAGTATCTTCCACTCTGGAATGTGCCGCAAATATACTATGTAGATATTATTTTAAAATTAATCAATTGTGAAATAACACTAATTAATCGAATATAATTTATTTGCCCACGCCGGGATTCGATCCCGCGACCTCCGGATTGGTAGTCAAGGGTTTTACCCCTCCACCACGAGGAGAGAAATCGTTGTGTCTCTTTTACTTTCATGTTGAGAAATCAATATGATATATTCGGTGTTAGAAAGAGAAAACAACGCTTTATATTCAAATCAAGAAGTTAACCACAAAATATTTAAATTTTAGGTACACTTTTATAAAACCAAAGTTACCTACCGCAATTTGAAAAATAGTTATGCTTTGGGAATATTTATATGAAACGACAAAAAAGTGAGGCGATGAAAATGTATATAATACCTACATTTGTGTAATAAAATATGTACCGTATGTTTTTATTTTTTTGTTACCAGTAATTTTAGAAACGTAAGATGAGCCACTTTGAAAACTTTTTATGTTTGCGTTAAAAAAATTATATTTCGAAAAGTAAAATGACCGATCGGCAAAGGAATAATAATATTAACTAGCTGTTGAAAACCCGCTCCGCAGTTATTTACTACTAGGCCCTGCGGGTGGCTTTTGGTTCGGCTTCGCCCAGTTGGTGACCATTTTATAGATCCAATACGAACTGATTCCAAAAACAGCCCGTTCCTCGGATCCACTGTAGCTACTCACTGGGACAAAGTAACCGAGACAGAGCAACGACGTCATATGTAATATACAGCCACTTGATACAACATGTACTACAGTCAATCTTTTCATATCCGGAGAGATACCACAAATTCACAAATTCGTAGCAGTTATTATACCTCGAGACGTCCCCGTCCGACCTGCTGACGGAAGTAGCGACATCTTGTGTCGAATTTTAAATTCGAAACCGAATTATAACAGTAGCTTTGTGTGAAATACCACGCACACAGATGTAATTTGTGACGCGGCGCGTATGGCGTAGCGTCCGACATGCACATACGCTGGGTTAACCACGCAGACGCTACGGTACGATACGATACGATTCGGCTGGCGGTAATGTCTAGATGGAGTGCGTGAGCTACGCACACCTACACAAGGGCGGATCCAGGGGGGGGGGTCATGGGGTCATGACCCCCCCCCTGGGCAGGGTCCAGGATCTAGGTAGACCTACTTTTTACTTGTATCTATTATAATTAAAATTAAATTATAACTGCTTGTGACTTGACCACGACTGTGTGATCCCCCCCTGGCGCTATTTGACCCCCCCCCCTGGCGCCAAAGCTGGATCCGCCCTTGCACCTACACATCTGTATCGCGATGCCTGACCGCGGCCTAGAGAGAGATGGAATCAATTTTTTCAAATACCTATTGTTGAAATTTCTCAGCGACCGCGTTTGCTCTTAAGATGAGCGGTTGCTATAGGTAAATTTTCCACACAAAACTTAATTTTGGATTGACGCCAAAATACACGACTAAACTGATTTTTTTTAAATCAAATGTTACAGCAAATATTTAGAATTCAGATATCATCAAATCCAAATTTAAGAGTTGTATTAGTCGTTCAACGATTAGGCACCAAAATATTATAATTTTATTCCGAATATCTTTAATACTTACATGTTTTTTTGGATAAAAAGAAATGTTTCTGCCTCGGCTTTATCTACCGCTGAATCGTTAGCGATTGAACATCAAAACATCATTTCGCCTCGTAGGAAGGTACCTAGTTATTTGAATGTCTGCGTCCATGCCGTCCATTGCCCATAGCAAAATTTCAATACAACCCCGCACAAATTTAAAGCTTTGTCCAATGCCAGATTTCATGCTATTTCTCACGGCGACAGATTTAATTAAACACAAATTATGAAAATATTGTTTATAAGTGCGACAAAGTCATCCGCTTTATCCGAGGGGTGGTTCTTCTCAGTGGTTCTCAATTTTTAAAACTAATCATTTTCCATTGATTACAAAGTAATAATATTTTATTTTGGAGGGTATGGGTACCGCCACCCCGGGAACCATTTATTGGATAACCAACACCTCTGCCATATCACTCCAAGTGGTTCGCTACGTTTGGTGACTTAGCAGGGGTGCCCAGGATCATGGGGTGAGGTTTTGGCGGTGTATGCGTCTATCCTGCACCTGCTGCGTGGCGGGCCGGATCGAGAGAGACTGGTTGAGGGAGACCTTTTGACCTTTCCAGCTGGACTTTCTCGACCCATCGCCTAGCACCGCAGTTGGAAGGATGGATTCAAACGTTTGTTAATAATAATAATAATAACGTAGTATTTAGGTAGATATTATTATCTATCAGTGAAAGATTAACAATTTTGTAAAGAAAATTTTTTGAGAAAAAATTAAGTGAAACTTACGTAAATATATAATCAGTGAGTCACAAAAACTTAATCACTCTCTCAGGTGAGTGTGGTGTGGTCGGCGTCAGGACGAGTGCTGACTCTCAAGGTCGGTCGGTGGGTAATCGGGAAAGCTGGGTTACAGAGGCTGTTCTTACTTAAATTTTGAGAAACACCACCATCTCATATTAGGAACGTATGCCATATTCGGTACATCTCCTCTATATAGCGCAGTTTTGTGATATTTCACTTCAAGTGCGCTTAATTATAATAAACTTAAAATTAACCTACAGTGTTCCTTACGAGTCCTGAAAAAATTAATTAAATATGTTACTCCTGGATACACTGACCTCCAGATTCCTATCCTCCCATCATACCTGTTTCCTTCCCAGAACTTCCTATCCTTCTCATCTTTAAAAAGATCCTCCACATAGCATCCCCTAAGATGATCTTGAGGGAAATTATTTTCCTCAGGGCCCCCCGTGTAGAGCTAATGTAAAAAATGGGAGATTTATTATTATTATTTGTTTGTCCCATTTTCGACTGTTGACATTTAGTGTGTAAGAAAGAGGGGCAGCATTATATGTTTAAGAACAAAAGCAAAATAATCAGCGCATTGACATTTGACGTTTTTGAATTTTTGGAATTCACTCACTATTCAATATTATACTTATCACAATATTGCTGCAGTTCTTTCAAAAGATGAGAATTCGTTCCACACAAAATGTATGAGGAAAACAATTTTCATCATAACTTTTTTTTCGTAAATTTTTCCGCTGTTTTGATAGCTATTCTGCTATGCGGGGCGGAGACAAATCCAACAAATCAAAGATCATAGTAATCGGTCCAGCCGTTCTTGAGTTATAAATTGTGTAACTAACCCGACTTTGTTTTATATATTAAAATAAATAAAAAAATAAAGAAGATTTTCTTTCATGTTTTAGTGTAGTTCCAACCTAATTCTCTAATAATAGAGGTTCAAATGTTATTTTGTGCAGATATAGATATTAAATATATCTATGTAATGTTTTAAAGGAAGCGCAATATTTTAAAAAATTGTTGTATGTCTACCGTCTCAAATCACAAATACGTGTGTGGTTTGGTTTATTTAAAGCGAATACCTATACCTACGCTCAAGCAATGACTAAGAAATCTAATTTTGGCGAAGTTATGAGTGAAATCACTATTTTCGATTAATCTTTACTACGAATCGGTTCGTATTACAAATATAAATAATTATTTTTTTCCAGTAAAAAAGAAAATGACATTTTCACTCATTTAACTAGAAATAATTAAACACATATAACTGAACCTAATATTACAATACATCGCTATTTTATTTCATTACTTTGTTTATCAAGAATAAATATAAATAATTTTGTTTTAATTTTCCCACCTTTTTTTCGTTTTTAATGTCTTTTGGGATGCAATTATATAAGTTGCCCCCCTCGTAACCAATGGATTGTATACCATAGTTAGTGTGGGTGGTGTTTAGGTAAATGTATGTAATCGTGTAAAGTGTTTGTGTACTTGGGACGTTTTAATGAATCTGTGTTTGGGTGTAGGTACGAGTTTAGACATGTTTTATATTCATATAGTTTTCTATATAGTGTTTATAGTTTTGTTTCCATACAAGGGCGGATTTAGGGGGGGGGGGGGGGGGGGGGGGGGGGGGGCAAGGGGGCACGTGCCCCCCCCAGAAAGTATTTTTTTGTACTGTGGAGATTCCATCACAGTACAGAAAACTGTCTCTATCAAACATTTTTTTGCCCGTCCGCCCCTTGTGCCCCCCCCAGAAAAAAATCCTGGATCCGCCCTTGTTTCCATATATAATTTTTTTGTGGATGTTGGCTTGTAGTTAAATAGTTTTGTATTACCTGTAATTCATTTAGGTATGTATGTGTCATGCGTTTCCCCAGATTTCAATCAAATAATTTAAATGTGAGTGTACGAGACTATAATATTACCTACCTAAACCTTTTTAAAATTTATTTGGCAACAGATATGATAGCCAGCTAAATACGCTAATTAAGGGGATAATTTTGTCTTGCCTTGCATATATAGGTATGCTGTTTAAATTTCAAATGCTGATCAATGCACAGCCCAAGATATTTTTCTTGAATCAGGATTTGCAGGTCATTAGAAAATCCATGCTTCTCACACGTAGGGTTGCCAACTGTTAAATTTGGCAACCAGGACAAGACGCGAGTTAACCACCCTAAACGACCCCCACCTACAAGAAGACATCGCAGTACGCCCATTGCAACCGGCACTTCATCTTGCCTAAAAATAAACTAATAAACCCTACATGTTTATTGATAACAGCTGCATCCAGCCGAGGACCATTACCGGGATGATATACTCTAATCACTATCCCTTAATCGACATACCAACTCGAAGAAAACCATTAATAGACAAACCAACGAAACATTTGGATGTACTTAACGCAGCCCTCACGCCGAACAGTCCCAAAATAAAAGACTGGATTACGAAACCCCACGTATCCACGTGCATCGGGACAACAACCCCATTATCAGGATGACATATTGACCCCTTGACATGCAGCACCGCAAATAGGAAGACGACGCCCCCCCACCACGCCAGCAGGGACTATATAAACCCCGACTCTTACTTCTATTAGTTAATCTATTTTTGTGCAGTGAATCCAAGCACTTGCTTGTCGTATTGCTCACATAATAGTTCCCTTTGAAATTGTACTTATTTTAAGTTGTATTGTGTAATTAAACAATAAAGGATAATTTATCCACAAGTATATTTTTTAACACTACACGACATCAAAAGTTAACTGGCGCCCAGCACGTGGGTCAATTCGAGGAAGTCTGAAAATTGGCCAAAACTAGGACTCCCTAGATATTTTAATATCTCAACGCGAAAGGACCACACACCAAAAAATTTGTTAACTTGGCAATGAAGATCGTCGCATCAATACTTCTGTGAGTACATTTTTCAATTGATCGTCTATCCCATACGTACGATAGATCCCTTCCCTACCTTATCCAAAAGGTTAGAGAGAAAACTATTTTTTTTTTAAAAGTCATTTCGTATATTTCTATTTTTTTTTACCTTTTTGAAAAATGGCACAGCCAAATGAGAGACCCGCTCCCCAATACGCAGAGTCGATATTGGAGTATAGTGGCTCTCCCCAAGACATCAACTTATTCATAAAATCAGCCAGGGGGTTCATTACTAGAAACGGCAATACACCTAGTAATGTTGAGAAAATAATCTCAAGATTACGTGGCAAAGCACTTCACGTAATTCTCATGTGCGATCATGATAACAATATTGAAACCATATTAGAAACGCTAAAAAACGAATGTGGGGACAATAAGTCTGTTACATTATTGCAAACCGAACTAATCAACTTCAACCGCGGTCAAAAGGATTTCTCCTCAACGATTCATGAAATCAATCAGATTCTATTTTCAATTAAAATCAAAATTTCTGATCAATATGGAGGACCTAGTGCCCACATATTGATGGAACCATACAAAGATACAGCAAGAAATACATTGTTGAATCTAATGCCAACGCACATTAAATGCGCAAACTTAACCAAAAATTATGATGCCCTGTGCACGGAAATAAGAATGCTGGAGGCTCATGGCGAGCTCCATCAACGGTCTAAACAAAATCTTGTGTTTCCACAAGCAGGACCATCTAATTTCATGCGGCCAGGACAAAGCCAATCAAATAAACCTTTTACTCGCCCTAACTTTTTTCCACCGCAAACGCAAAATTCGTTCAAACCTCATAATAACTTTAATCATAATAATCATAATCACCTTAACAATTATAATAATAAACCGTGGCATGATAATAACCAAACGCATAAGTACGTACAAAACCGCCCGTGGCAAGGAAATAATAATAATAATTTTAATACGCATCATGCGCGTTCCGGTGATGTCAGTATGAGAACGGCCCCAATGCCCCGACCTCCTAAAGGCCCGGTCATCGACCTCGGCAATGGACGTACGGCACAAGAGCTATTTTATACAGACGGGAATGATCAGGAACGGCCGGATTTGTGGGAAGACCAAGAATCTCCCCGAGAAACCTAGTCCACCTGAATCATATTAACAATGGCCTACCATATGTAGTAGCGCCATTAAATATAAAAATTCTGATTGATACGGGAAGCTCCAAATCATTCATGAATAAAAATGTGTATAATAAATTGTTTCGTGACTGTAGATATATAAATGAAGAGTTCACTGTACAAACAGCACACTCTACGACCACCCATAGAGGTGTCGTCGTGACTCCATTTTGGAAACGAGTATTCGGCAATAATAATGCTGATATGCGTTTTTATATTTTTGACTTTTCCCACAAATACGATGTGTTAATGGGGATAGATATGTTGAAATTAATGAATGCAACATTAATTTTAAACAACTGTAATAATATTTTAAAAACTCCAACCAGACAAGTTCAGTTGTTCCATGTAATGGATATAAATAGACTTGATGAGTTATTGGAGAAAAATAGAGATTTGTTTTCTGAGGAACTGGTAGCTAATTGCTCACCTCATGTAAAACATGAAATAAAATTAATTAAAGAAGAACCTGTGTATCAACGCGCTTATCGGTTACCGTATGAGCAGAGGCTTGAAGTTGAAAGGCAAGTCGCCCAACTTCTAAAGGATGGAATCATCCGACCAAGCGATTCGCCTTGGGCAAGCCCTGTCCATATAGTCGAGAAAAAACTCAACCTATTGCCTATATTTCTAGGACACTGTCAAAAACGGAAACTAAATACAATACGACGGAAAAGGAATTGCTTGGTATACTATGGTCCCTCCAGCAATTCCGTCCGTATATTTATGGTAAACATTTTATCATAGAAACGGATCACCAACCGTTAGTATGGTTAACCAAGTTAAAAGAACCAAACGCCAAACTTACTAGGTGGAGACTCAAACTCCAGGAATATGATTATACGATTAGACATAAGCGAGGTTGTAATAACCATGTAGCTGACGCACTTTCAAGAGTCGAAATTCATTATAGTGAGGACGGTGAGGAGCATGATTCATTACGAGTAGAAGCCACCTCGGGCGCCCAGAGTGTCACTGACACCGTGCATAGCAATGTGGATGACCATGAGGGTGGAATCCCAATTCGTAACGAACACCCACCCCCGCGTATGAATAGGATTTTTATTGAACTAAGCGATATTGAGAAGCATAGTTTGAGAGTTAAGGAAAAAGGTACGGACCTTGTATGGTGTATCCCTTTAGAAAATGCAGAAGCAATATTTTTAAAATTGATTAAAACATGTTTGGATAAAGATAAATATGCAGTAATTATAAATAACGATAGATTATATGAGTGTTTAAGCGAATGTTATAGAAAAAATATTGATAAGAACTCGTTAAAATTAATACGTTTTACAAATGTTAAGATTGAACCCATAAAATTAGAAGAACAAAAGGAGATAATTCGTTCGACGCATGTCGAGAACCAGCGTCACATGGGTCTAGATGCCCTACTCAGTAAAATAAAACGGACGCACTATTTTAATAATATGCGGACAAAAATAAAAGATTTTTTTTAAAAACGTGTATAATATGTCAAAATTCTAAATACGAAAGGCACGAGCCGTCGAAGGACAGTGGCACGTCATTCATACCCTAGATTTAACTAAACTTATGGAACAATCGCAACAACTAGGAATTAATTATGATAAATTTATAAAAAGTAACAATGTGACTTTACCACATGTAGGATTAGAACGTTTGAAATATTTAATAGATCATAATAATCAGATAATTGACAATTTAGTTGTAAATAGATATAAAAGAGGCCTAATAAACGGACTCGGTACAATAATTAAAGGGATTACGGGAAACTTAGATGATAATGATTTAGATAAATTAGTGCAACGAATTGAAACTAACCAAAATATTAATGAAAAGAGAATCTCGTTGAGTTCAAGATCATTAGAGGATTATTACGGTAAACTAAAAAATATTTCACATAACCAAATGGTACTCTGGTCACAAATGAGCCATGATCATTATGAAGATAAGACAGACTTGTTGATTACACATTTAATTTATCAGACGGAAACTATCACCGAATTAATTACTAGAATTACAGAAGCTATCACGTTTGCCTCTCATGGAATGTACCACCCTAGCATTATAAAACCAAAGGTATTTATGGAATCTATTTCACATGTAAATCCTGAACAGCTACCTTCTAAAGATTTTGATATTATTCAACGCTTTTTGCAAGTTAAATTCATTAAAGTTAAACAAACTTTGCACTTTATTCTCTCTCTAACTTTAGTAGAACGCACCGTCTATATGTATAACGAAATAATTCCCATCATCTCCAAAACTAACAATAAATGTTTCCAACCCCACCTCCTACCGAGACGATTATTGAGAGATGGAAAGCAGATGTATAACGCACACAAGTGCCAAGTTATTACAGACAGCCTCAGCATATGCAACAAGGAACTCAACTCCATCGACGACTGCACAACTACCGTACTAGAAAACCACAGCGAACAGAACTGCAGTCTACGCCAGATTATTTGCCCAGAAGAATATACACACGTCATCGGAGATAATATGATGTACTTATTTCGCAACGAACCAACAGCGTTACGAGCACAATGCCCTCAACACCAACAGAATATAGTAATTTCCAAATCTGTACTTGTAACAAATGACGAGTGCAGTATACAAGGAAGAACATTTACTATGGGAAGAATCGTTAACCAAGAAACATTACTCATTACATATTCGAAGGAAGAATTACATGTACTAAAACTACCCATCCTACATGTTGACGAAATACAAGAACCACGCAGAGAACTCGATATCCCTACCACTACGACGGGATTTGAAGGAACTATACACCTAACACTTACCAGCTGCCTGATAATTACGGCCATCGGATATATCCTTTGGAGAAGATATAAACTCTTCACAGTGCGAAGGAGTTTCAATTTTAGGGGGGGAGAGTTAACCACCCTAAACGACCCCCACCTACAAGAAGACATCGCAGTACGCCCATTGCAACCGGCACTTCATCTTGCCTAAAAATAAACTAATAAACCCTACATGTTTATTGATAACAGCTGCATCCAGCCGAGGACCATTACCGGGATGATATACTCTAATCACTATCCCTTAATCGACATACCAACTCGAAGAAAACCATTAATAGACAAACCAACGAAACATTTGGATGTACTTAACGCAGCCCTCACGCCGAACAGTCCCAAAATAAAAGACTGGATTACGAAACCCCACGTATCCACGTGCATCGGGACAACAACCCCATTATCAGGATGACATATTGACCCCTTGACATGCAGCACCGCAAATAGGAAGACGACGCCCCCCCACCACGCCAGCAGGGACTATATAAACCCCGACTCTTACTTCTATTAGTTAATCTATTTTTGTGCAGTGAATCCAAGCACTTGCTTGTCGTATTGCTCACATAATAGTTCCCTTTGAAATTGTACTTATTTTAAGTTGTATTGTGTAATTAAACAATAAAGGATAATTTATCCACAAGTATATTTTTTAACACTACACGACATCAAAAGTTAACTCGCGTGAAAACCCCGGATTTTAGGGCCCAGAACCCGGACATGTCAACAGGTTTTTCTAAACATAGCCAGTGTGATAAAAAACAGTTGAAAATGTCTTAAATCACCTATTTATTTATTTTCAAATTAAATTTAGTCATCTTTCATCATCATTCATCATTACAAATGTACCTAACAAAATAGAATCTTATTACAGTTTGTTACAAATTGTTTTAATACCTAATCAGAATGTTTTTATTCTTAAAATAAAAGACAAATTATTAATATTTTCTGTTATGAAAACAAAACCTTATTAAAATATTAAGCCCAACAAAATTCAATTAAATTTTTAAACAAAAATCTTAAAAGTAGGTACCGAGACCGTTTTAGTATTCAGTTTTACAATTTTTGAGGTAACTCTTTAACTCAATAATAATTATATCTTTCAATTTTTATCAGCAGCCATTTAAACAACAAAATATCTCTTAACATAATATGAACTAAATTCAATCTTCTTAAATCTTAAGCAACAAAACTGAACCTTTTTAATGTTTAGACATACTGTAATATAAGTTACATTATTAATTTTTTAAGCATAAAATAATCAAAAAGTATACTCATTTATATCATCTTAAGTTTTAATCAACAGCCATATTGTAAATTTCTTTTACGTAATAAAAACAATCATAACTTTAACTACAAAAATGAAAAGAAATTATTTCACTTATACATTATTTTATACAGTACATTATTTTATTATCTAGCTATTAAAGCTTTTTCCTCAGCCTCTCGCCTTTTTTACTTATCAGTTTTTTTTGTATTTATCACTGTTTCCGATAGTTTTTAGAATATCTTCCCCTTTTAAAAGGAATTTGTAAAAATCAATGCAGCTGTATTCTTGGAAATTGCATTTAATTTTAATTAAAGATAAATGAAACAATGTTACTTTGTTTGAACCACTTTTATATTTGTTTAAAACCGACCGGTTTCAGAACGACCGTTCCTTCCTCAAACGAATACGTTCGACTTTAAATTTTAAGACTATGATTTTTTGTTTTTAAACCCAGACATCAAATGAAACCCCGCCCGGACGGCGGACGCTCCCTGGACGCCCTCTAAACTAGGACAAATCCGGGGAAAACCGGACGGATGGCAACCCTACTCACACGGAATGTGGCCTGCTCACGCGTCGGAAAACCTTCTGATTTATTAAAACGCAGAAGAGTACCTACCTACTTAAATTTAAACAAAAACATTTTATTTTCTGCGGCATTGCAACGCATGTCGGGTGGAATATTTTTAATGTTTTTACTCGCTAGTAAAAACATTAAAAAATATTCCGAGATTTTAATTAGTTTATTCGAGCCCCAAAGTTTAATTCCGCACCCCAGTTTAGTAGTGTCCCCCTTGTTGAACCACGTGCGGGATTAACTCTGAGGGGAGTGATGCTCCGTGAAATCTTCTCCGGTCCAATTGTAATATGACACACGCGTCATATTTTATATTGGATTGCACCGCGCATTATATTAACTACTGCCGTATTGAGCTTCCTTAGCGTGAATAATTTTATATTTTCTGCTAATCGGTTTAAATTAAATATATATAATTATGTCCTTTGGTTTTTGGGGCATATTCTTTAGGTTGAGAAAAGCACTAGATTTTCTTTTTTAGAACATTTTTTAAAATCACCTACTTATTACGTATTATGTACTTAGGTAGGTTGGTAGGTACCTGCTCACCATCTTGAACACAAAATTTTTGAATGAGCATAGCAAAGTCCTGTTTACTCATCCGTTTGGCATCTCATCTGTTTATAAATTTGTTTGTAAATTTCGTTTACGGTTTCGAAAATCTGCTGTTTCTACTTTATTATTCAAGTAAACTTACTTTGGCTAGGTGGCATATTAATAATATGGTACGTACCTGCCTAAAGAAAGTTTGGAGAAAGAATTTTCATTAAGATAGTGACGTTTCTTTGGACAAATTGTAGGTTGATTTTTAAAATAAAAATTTATTCGTAAAATATTATATATATATTTAAATTGTTTATTAACCAAGATAAGCACAAAATACTTTTTTTACAGTAAGTACAATATACTTTTTTGTTATGTTTTTTGGTATACACCACCTCAATAGGCTGAGCCTGATCCGAGGTGGCATTACAAATGGTTATTAAGGTATTTAAGTGCCTATTTACAAATCTTTAGATTTCAGAGGAAATTTTGGTTTTGATTTACCTATTATAAGATAAAATAAGAAATAAATGATTTTGGGCGCAAGGTGTTAGACTACTTACTAAAAACAAGTGCAAGTACCTACCTATTGGAGGGAAAATGTAGAAGTAGGTATTGGAGGATTAAGATGTTGGAGTATTTGGGTAGAAGTACCTAGGTATTGGAGGATTAAGGAAGAAGTAGGTTTTGGAGGATTAATGACGAAGTAGGTATTGCAGGATTAAAGTAGAAATAGGTATTGGAGGATTAAGGTAGAAGTAGGTATTGGAGGATTAATGACGTAGTAAGTATTGCAGGATTAAAGTAGAAATAGGTATTGGAGGATTAAGGTAGAAGTAGGTATAGGAGGATTAATGACGAAGTAGGTATTGCAGGATTAAAGTAGAAATAGGTATTGGAGGATTAAGGTAGAAGTAGGTATTGGAGGATTAAGGTAGAATTAAGTATTGGAGGATTAAGGTAGAACCGTGAAAGAGGGTGAACAGTGGCGCATCCGGCACAATACAGAATTGTATGATATATATAAGGCACCTAGCATCTCAACACATATGAGACTCCTCAGGCTGAGATGGGCTGGGCATGTACAGAGAATGCCAGATACACGCGTCCCAAAAAGAAATTTGACTGGACACCCAGGTGGAAAGAGAAAAGTGGGAAGACCCAGACTGAGGTGGGAAGACGAAGTAAGAGGGGATGCAGCACAGCTTCTCCAGGTTCCAAATTGGAAGTCAGCCGCTGAGGACAGGAGGAGTTGGAGGCGACTGTTGCAGGAGGCCAAAGCTCGATATGGGCTGTAGCGCCATCGAAGATAGAAGGTAGAAGTAGATACTGGAGGATTAAGGTAGAAGTAGGTATTGGAGGATTAAGGTAGAAGTAGGTATTGGAGGATTAAGGAAGAAGTAGGTATTGGAGGATTAAGGTAGAAGTAGATACTGGAGGATTAAGGTAGAAGTAGGTATTGGAGGATTAAGGAAGAAGTAGGTATTGGAGGATTAAGGTAGAAGTAGATACTGGAGGATTAAGGTAGAAGTAGGTATTGGAGGATTAAGGTAGAAGTAGGTATTGGAGGATTAAGGTAGAAGTAGGTTTTGGAGGATTAAGGTAGAAGTAGGTTTTGGAGGATTAAGGTAGAAGTAGGTGTTGGAGGATTAAGGTAGAAGTAGATACTGGAGGATTAAGGTAGAAGTAGGTATTGGAGGATTAAGGTAGAAGTAGGTATTGGAGGATTAAGGTAGAAGTAGGTTTTGGAGGATTAAGGTAGAAGTAGGTTTTGGAGGATTAAGGTAGAAGTAGGTGTTGGAGGATTAAGGTAGAAGTATGGGAACGTACCCATACTACGTGACCAACTTTTTGCAATTTTTAACCCCCCCCCCCCCCCGGTGACCAAAATCCTAAGCAACCCGCCGCTCATTTGTATGGAGCGTGACATTTTGAAGACCCCCCCCCCCCCTAAACGTGTCACGTAGTATGGGTACGTTCCCTATAGGTATTAGAGGAATAAAGTATTGGAGGATTTAGGTATAAGTAGGTAATGGGGGATTAAGGTAGACATAGATACTTAAAGATAATTTGGAAAATTATAAAACCTTCTTATTCTCGTATGGTAGATAGGTTGAGTGACATAGGCAGGATTCTGGATCCGGAATGCAGTATCTCCAATCTCCAGAGCCCATCCGTGGAGATCGTAAAAATCTTCAACCCCCTTGTGCATTTTTTCAATATCAAAATAGGCCAAATATGAAAAATCATTATTTTTACGGGCGTAGGTAATGAAAGGCTTGGGATCGAATGTTAAAGTATGTACCTACCTATCTAATTTTAATGAATTAATTAAATTAGTAAATTTAACAATAAAAGGTGGAGTTTTTATTTTCAAATTTACAACGCATTCTATCAACTTTCGTTGGCAATCATGTGGACAAAATATTGAAATCGTGGAAATAAATCTCGGTCCTATCCATGTGTAGCCGTGCGGTGTTAATTAGTCAGTCCCTGGGGAGGAAGATTCAATCTCAGTGAAAACAAAAAAAAAGTTAGTTTATAAAGACATCTTACATATGCACAGCAGAAGAAGCCTCAGCTACTATTTGTGGACCCTTGAGACGAGAAAACAAGGTTAGAATCAGGAAAAAATATGCCCATTTTCAACACCAAAATACAGTAGGTACCTATCTACCGTTCATAGTAGGTACCTACTTACCTAACTTTCAAGAATTTTAGGTTTTTCAATGTGGTTAATATTATTACCGAAAAGTATTTTTCTCAATATTGCCAGTCCCCGAGGAGTAAGGTTTAATCCTCGGCAAAGTAAAAAATGGTAAAAATACCTACCTCTTTGTTATTACGGGTTGATTTTTTGGGTCGAAATTTTAATTTATATTTGACAAATTTAAGCATCTAAAATTGTAAAAATTTATGCATCTAAAATTGTTTTTTTATCCATTTTATTTTACATCCATATTTACGTACCTAGTAGGTAGGGGAAACTAAAAATACTATGTCATTAACTCACTAATGAATTAATTGTCATTTTTTTTCATTTACGTAATTACCTACCTAAGTTAAACTATTAACCTAACCTATAGGTAGTCTGTCAAAAAAGAGTAGAAAATATAAAAACTTGAACTACTAAATTTGTAGACTGGCAACACCAATTTAACTGTCAAATATTTTTTTGAAGTGCAATGACACTGAATGTATAGAACACAGTAAACCACATTTTAAAAAACATTTTTTCTTCATGACATAAAATTGATTAGGGGGAGTACGGATATTATCGGACGCATAGTGTTGATCAATTGTATGTTGTTGTTATTGCTTCAATATAAAGATTTATGAATTAATCGTAAGTGGAAAGGACAGATCTACATGCTATGCTAATTTTAAAAATCAATAACCATCACTGTTTCCCGAAATTTAGATTTTAAAATTACGAAATTTTCGTTTATTATCGGAATTCAACGGGTGGTACCGGACAAATTAGCTCTTTGGTTTATCAACGTAATTTCTTTTGTTTTATAATAAAACGGTTACTAATGATTAAATACAAAAGATTTCACATTATATCAAGACACTATCTTTATTTAAAAAAAAATACAAGCAAGAGAAATACAAGAAAAAGGGCAACGAAGTATTTGAAAGAATTGTCTGATATCGGACATCAAAGGTGATATCGGACACAAAAGTGGACAAAAAATATTCATGTTTTTTTATAAAAAAGGGATTTTTAAAAAGTGGTAAAACCGTGTTCAAACTTTACATAACACGTTACACTGAAAATAAAAATTATTTCTGGCACAATTCACATTTGTAAAAATGTTGGCAAGATTCAAGACCCGTACAATTTTCATGAGTCCATCCGTGACAACCTTGACATTGAATTCAGTCTTCTTCGAAGCTTTCTCTACAGATAAAATTCAAACTTCATCTTTGTTATAATCCTTATGTAGTTTTAGTTTATCCGCTTTCTTATGATTGATGGTGTTGACATTATTTTTATTTTTATTTGGGCGGATTCTTTTTTGATTTACTCATTTGAAAATCTTTTTGTAATATACTGTATACTGGTAGTTTTTCTTGTTTTATTTTGATTGGTAGACCCGGTCAAGGGCGGACGGGCAAAAAAATGCTTGATAGAGACAGTTTTCTGTACTGTGATGGAATCTCCACAGTACAAAAAAATACTTTCTGGGGGAGGCACGTGCCCCCGTGCCCCCCCCCCCCTAAATCCGCCCTTGGACCCGGTACTTGTGTTTTGGCTTCATTCTTTACAATTTTTGAACTTTTTAGAAGTGAACCTAATTTCCTCAATATCCTAAATACTTTCTTCAATTTCAACAACCTGTCACTAAGTGTACTTTTAGGGACATCACAATATAAGACAGCTCCTCAAATTCTCACAAACGTATTCCACTGCTGATTTCATGTTGCATTCCATTCACCCCGTGCCCCTGCTCCCACTTTTTTTTTAACCTCGACATTATCTGGAAAAATGGATGAAAAACGTATTGACTTTTTGAAAATAATGTTTTTAAATCAACAATAGCAAACCCTTTGTATTTTGCTTTCGTAATACAATATATTTTCATGATAAGGTGTATAAAAAACGATACACTTCATTTGGTGTAGGTATACCTATTAATTTAAATAAATAAATAAAAAGATAATCATTTATTCGTGTGTCCGATATCATCCGTAACAGCCATGTCCGATATTAACTAAACGACGTGGAGTTAACAAAATAACCGACTATCTGGTATGGGACACAAATTTTAAAACATAAGATCGTCAATTGATTGCCACTGAAATGTAGTGTACCGTCTTATATGTAAAAATGTAATTAAATTAATAACGAACCTTTTATTTGTCTTCGAATAAAGCTGCGGACACAATATGCGGTGGTCAAAGTTCGTTTTTTGGGCACAACGTCGCTCTAGTTCGTTTTACTCCAACAGACCATTTTTAGCGAAATTGAGTTAAGTATGCAGTAGTTCTCAGAAAGTCTTTATGTATACAATGCAAGTGAAAAAAAAAAAATAAAAAAATTATTTAGGGGGTTTTCAAAACGCACTTTGTCTTACGTCCTCCAAAATGAAACAAGATTTCGAGCGTATTTATCCAACATCCACACGTTGGCCAAAAGGACTCTCGTTTTTAAACCGGCCGTTCAGTCAAATTTCATAGGAATTTCTCCAACATCCAAGCTGTATCTTAGCCAACGTGCGAAATTCAAACTCTCGGTTCCGGGCGTATTGCTCTAACAGACCACACAGCCAATAGCAGCGCAGCGGAGGACCACGTGATTGCTTTCATTCCAAACATTCGTTCGTTTAGCGCCACGAAATAAATATCTTCACTTATGATTATGCTAGTTACCAAGTTACTTTAGTGGTTTTCTAGGAGATTTCTTCAGACAAAATGCATAAAGATGTAAACTGTGGAAAAGGATAATTTTTTTTAAGGAAAACATAACAGATAATTAATATTACAATATTTTCTCAGCAAATTGTTTCAACTTGTCGTCCGTTACAGGGTGGTTATAATAAAGTTGTGTATTTTTTGAGAAAATATTGTAATAAATGCCAAGTTCTATATTGTGGTGAAATATCGTACTAAAAATTGAAATAACCTTCGTCGCTGTTTTAATTTAATTTAACCAATTAAAATATTAAAACGAATTGACTGAAATTGAAGAAAAATCAATTAACGAAGAGTATAAGGACGACATTATACGGAATACACTCGGAATTTGATCCTTAAGGCGTATGTGTATAAAGAGGTATCGGTATGTTTATCTACCTATACGTAATTATTTAAATCGTCGTGTAAAAATACCTATTTGTGATATTTAAAATAATTATAAGAATAAGAACATTGAATGAGCTTTTGTTTTAAGCACATTTAATGCGTAGTATCGGTATGTTTATCAACCTTTACGTAATTATTTAAATCTTTGTTCAAAAATACCTACTTGAGATATTTAAAAAACACAATTATTAGAATAAGGACTGATGTATTATAGTACCTATATACCTAATACATGTGTCCATCCACCAAATCTTAGTGAAAGCATTATTATACTTCAGATAGGTACTTAAAACAAGCCAACAATTAGAATAAGGAAATGAAGGAGTTTTAATTTTCGGTACATTTAGTTCCTAAAATATCTGTATATTTATCAGCCAAATCTTCGTGTAAAAATTGTACTTATGATATTTAAAACAAGGCAATTTTTCGAATAAGTACAACGAAGGAGTTTTTGTTTTTGGCACATTTTTGTGAGTAATAGCTTCATGTTTATCTACCTTTACCTAATTATTTAAATCTTTGTGTTAGAATAGATACCTACTTGTAATACAAAACACAATTATTAAAATAAAGACAATGAGGAGTTTTTTGTTTTTAGTACCTAATATTTATGTGTTTATCTACCAAATATTTGTGTCAGAATTCTACCTGAGATATTTAAAACATGTTAATTATTAGAATAAGGAAATAAACAAGTTTTTGTGTTCGGTACATTTAATGCCTAAAGTATCTTATTATTTTAATCAACCAAATCTTAGTGTAACAATGAAAACATTTTTGGTATATTTAGTGCCAAAGATCAGTTGTATTTGTGTACCTATAAATATCTTATTATTGAAATCTTCATGGCAGAATTGTACAGCGAATGACAATGAAAGCATTTCTATTATTTTATACATTGAGTGCCTCATATTTCTTATGTGTTTGTTTATTTCTTACCTATTCGAGTTTTATTTTGTTCGAGCTTTGGATTGTCAATAAAAACGTTATTACTATTCGAACATTTTTAATGATTAGGTATCCCATTCATTTGACTTTTTTTACCTAGATCAATTTCCAGTTATTTAATTTCAGCCCCTTTTGTAACCCTTCTAATAATTTGGCTCAACTAAGTGGTACCTCAAATACTGGAATACATTGTTATGAAGCTAAAAATGTGGTTAGTGGTTAGGATTGTTTTATGACCTCTTTTTTTTACAAGTCTGTATTGTGTAATAGACGTAAATCACATCCCATGTGTTCGAACATAGGATCATTTTTACAAAGAACTCGTCGTCTATTGTTTTATACATTTATAAAGAACTTGTAGCTATCTATTGTGTTTCAAAATCCTTCGAGTTAACTTTTTATTTTAAAATGTTGGATACTACACTTCTGTTATCACAAGACGGCCTCCTGTGGTCGAGGGATAAGACTCAACTAGCGATCCGGATGTCGCAAATTTCAATCCCATCGAGCGCAAGTAATTTTTATTTTGGTAGATTTGTTTATTTTGGGGGGCGGGTATGGGTACCGTCGTCCCGGGAACCATTTATTGGATAACCACCATCTCTGCCATAGGTCACCCGAGTGGTTCGCTACGTTTGGTGACTTAGCAAGGGTGCCCGGGTTCATGGGGTGAAGTTCGTCCAGGTCTTGGCGGCGGATACGACTGCCCACCTGTTGCGTGGCGAGAGAAAGACTGGTTAAGGGAGGCTTTTTGACCCTTCCAGCCGGACTCTCCTGAGTCTCACCATGCACCGCAATTGGAGAGATAGATTCATACGTCCGTCACTCCCGGACACACTGACCCCCAGATTCCTACCCACCCCTCATACCCTTTTTCTTCCCAAATTTCCTATCCTTACCTTCCTTATAAAGACTCCTCCAAAGTGAAATTATTTTCCTCAGGGCCACTTCTTGTGTGGAGCTAATCTAAAAATATATATACATATTTCACAACTTTAACCTTTAAAAAAACGTACGTGTAGGTATATGTTTTTTTTATGTTTAAATAGTGAAATAACACAAATCAAGAAAATAAATATATACGTATAAATATATATACATGCTGTATTTGCGACACAATCCAGAGTGGAAGATACTCTCAGAATCACCCTGATGTAAGACCGCCATTTCGAATTGAAGCATTGCTTGAAATGGCTTTAGCCGTGGTTGTTGACTCGATCTGAATAGCCAGGTACTTACCAACCTTCATAACTGCATCCCCTTCCCGCTAAATCCAGCCTCACAACATTGGGTATGCTATGTATAGCCTGACTTGTTCCAGGCGGTTGGGAGCGGTTGGGACTCTTGTGCAGTATTAACATAAAAATAAAGTCACGTAAATCAATCCAACCTTTCGGGTCTGATCATACTAAATCTCCGATTTATATGCCGTAATGATAAAAATAATACGAGTGTATATTAATGGAGAATTTGAATAGCATTGTTTTATTGCAAAAACGCTTTACAATATATGTTCTCAGGGCCTACGAGGGGATGCTGGGTGGAGGGTCTTTTTGAGGAAAGGAAGAATAGGAAGTTCTAGGATGGAAATAGGAATGAGGGGTGGGTAGGAATCTGGGGGTTAGTGTGTATAGGAGTGACGGACGTAAGAAACTGTCCAACCGCGGTGCAAGGCAATGGGGTCGAGAGAGTCCGGCTGGAAAGGTCCAAAGGACTCCTTCACGCAGTCTCTCCATTGATATATATAAAAGTCTCTCTCGATCCGGCCCGCCACGCAGCTAGTGGGCAGACTCATCCGCCGTCAAGACCTGGACAAACCTCACCCCATGAACCCAGGCACTCCTGCTAAGTCACCAAACGTAGCGAACTACTTGGGGAGACCTTTTCACAGCTCCACACAGTAGGCCCTGAGGAAAATAATTCTTCCCCTCAGGGCCTATGTCATTTTTGGGAAGGAAGTAGAGTAAGTTGTGGGAAGAAAAAGGTATGAGGGGTGGGTAGGAATCTGGGAGTCAGTGTGTCAAGGAGTGACGCACGTATAAATCAATCCCTCCCCACTGCGGGTAAAGCGATGTTCCGAGAGTCCTGCTGGAGAGGTCTACAGATCTTCCTTAACCAGTCTTTCCCGATCCGGCCTGCCACGCAGTTTGTGGGTAGACGCATCCATCGCCAGGATCCAGACAAAACTCACAATGAGACAGAACCCGGCCACCCCTGCTAAGTCACCAAAAGTAGCGAACCACTTGGGGTGACCTATGGCAGAGGTGTTGGTTATCCAATAAATGGTTCCCGGATCGGCGTTACCCCTACCCGCCTCTCAAATAATAACTAATAAACGTAGGACCTATCTGATGACTAACGGTTGACGACTAGCAGCCAACAATAAAACACGCTGAAACTATTTAAAAATCACACCCGAATATTTAGGTCTCACCGCGAAAACATAGGACACATAAGCTAAATCAAAAAGTACCTATCAAAGTTCAATGAATTGAAATGCTTTCCGATCTCCCTGTAATACCAAGCACGTTAGATAAAGTAACTTCACGCAAGAGTACGCGCTCTTGTCTAACATCCAGTGTCCTTTGTCCAATATCCAACTTTCGCAAACAAGAATTCGTCACTTTGGCCAACATCCAAATTAAAAACGTGTTTTCTACGTAATTTTATACATTTATAACATATTGTACTTAAAAAAAACAATTTGTAATACTTTAAAACATTTTAGTAGACTTACAATTTAGCTAATTTAATTTTATATGCCTTTTTCGTAAAAAAAACTTTAAAGCGCTGTTTCTCACGATTTACGTTTTGGTCTGTTGGAGTAAAACGAACTAAAGCGACGACAAAACGACACAACCGGCTTTGGCGAAAGTCATGCAAATACCGGGCATCCAGAATTAGTGCGGCAATATTATAATCTTACTTGCATCGCCCTATATATACGCCAGTAAGAGAAATAACACTTGTACGATACCATACGTTGTCCGATAATATACGTACTCCCCCTAAAAGGTGATTTATAAAGCGATTTGCTTTAATTTAATTAAACATAAATTTGAATTTAACAATAGATAGAAAGGAAGAATCACTAATGGTGAGTTTAGTTACACTACTTTTAGTTCTGAATGAGTTAAATATATTCAGATCTAAAATTAGAGACATGATCTAAAGCCCACACAACGCTAGGTACTTTATCTAGTATTAAATAAATGTGAGCAATTTCTAAACTGTGCTTTATATTTTATTACATTATAGTTATTCTTCATTATGTTAACACAAAATTGCAAAGGTATAATAATAATATACCTATACGCAATTCTAATTTTGAGATCGGCGGGTATCTATATTGCAATGAAAAAATATTTTTTTCACTATTATGCCTTTTTAATTTTTTTATAAAAGTGTAGGTTACACAGCTTTACTTTAACACCATGAGTTATGTGTTTAGTATTGCCATTTGAACAACAGTGGCGCCCTCATATATTTTCTACTCTTATTTGACAAACTGTAAATGATCACTGATTTCATCACAGGTTTCATCACTGTTATCATTGCACGTTTCATGACTGAATAACATCACAAATGGTTTCATCAGTAATTTCATCGCTGGTTTCATCAACTGCTTTATGACTGATTTCATCTCAGGATTCATTATTGGTTTCATAACTGGTTTCACTGCTAATTCCTTCCCTGGTTTCATTGGTGATTTCAATGCTCTTGTTATAACTGTTTTCATCACATGTACGATCGATGACCGGACAACTCAGAATGGACTCAACTCAACACCTCTTTGAAAAGTCATTAAAAATGATGAAAAAAATGGTTAAATTTGATAATAGATTAAATAGGTTTAGGTTGTGTGATGGGCTATTTTTTTTTTCATAACTTTTAATGATTTTTCAAAGAGGTGTAGAGTTGAGTTGAACCATATGATCACTTAGATATGCACTGGTTTCATTACTCATATGTTTTATCACTGATTTCAATTTCAATTCATTTTCGTTTTCAGTGCCAGCAATTCATCACTGGTATCCGATAACAAAGCAACAAAACTAGTTAAATCAAAGTATTCAGTAATGAGTTGCATTGAATTGAAAAAAAAAAAATCATCAACAGCAAAATGACAACTAAACCTACGGGTTCAGCTGGAGTGGGCTAATCCTACTCCTTTTTCAAATGAATTGCCCCAAGAAAACCCAGTTCAGGACTCAGACCCAAACCCGGAACTCGGAGCCGGAACCTGAATGCCTCCACCAGCATCGTGGTACGTGCCTCTCGCAGATAAAACCATAATTGAAATGGCATTTTCATTTTTGTCTTTAACTAAGTAGTAGAGGTAATTTAATATCCGAAGATAAAATGAATGTTCAAAGTAGACACTACAATTATTGCAGTGCTTTATGCCGTGTATGGTCACGATTCGATACTACATATGCAGGGGTCCCTAGGGGTTATATTACCAAAAATGGATGTGACTACACGCCACCCTTATTTACCATGAAACCGAACAACAGAGATGGTTGGTATGCTGGTAGGTAGGACATTAGCGTTGATCGGACCGGGTTCTATACTAACGGAAATAAACCACATTTTCCCTTACAACAACAACCTCCTTTTCTACATTAACTATGTGAAAAGGCTTGCAGCTAATTTAAAAAAAATATATACATATTTTACAGCTTCATGTCATAGTAGTAGTAGTAGCTAAAGAAATTAGCATGGGGACTCTCGGGTAGAATAAATAAGTAAATAATATGAAAGTATACAAATAACAAAGATATTTTAATTTTATTATGTAATTACAAAAATATGAAGTTTACAGTACAGACTTACAAAATACAATTTACAATATGTTGGAATTGTGGTCTATTTCTTGAGTTGGTTATTGAGATTTCCACTGGTGATCATCTCCATGACCTCGTGGTTGTAAGTAGAATGAAGCATCAGGCCCAAAACTCCGGCTCTGGAAAAAGAAAACAACACGGCTTTATTTTTATTTATCTATTTTTTTTTTTTTTTTTTTTTAAATTTATTTATTTTTATTTTTTTATTTATTTTTTTTTTTTTTTACAGTGAATACCGCACAAGAATCTCAACTGCTCCCGTCTGGAGCCAGTGAGACTATGGCATCCCCAATTGGGGTATGTTGTGAGGCTGAAGGTAGTGGGGAGGGGAAGGAGGTGGGGAAGAGGAAGGTTGGGAAGTACCTGGCTATTCAGATCTGGTCACTAAACACGGCTAAAGCCATTTTCAAGCAACGTTTCAATTCTGAATGGTGGTCTTACACCAGGGCGATACTGATAGTATCTTCCACTCTGGAGCATGCCGCAAATATACTACATATTATTTTTAATTAATTAATTGTGAAATAACACAAATTAATCAAATAAAATTTATTTGCGCATGCCGGGTTCGAACCCGCGACCTCCGGAATGTGAGTCAAGAGTCTTAGCCACTGGACTACGGAGGTCGTCACCATAAAAAGGCTTTCACATTACAATGATAAGATTATAAGTTACAGTGGCGCTAAGGAGGGTATCGGTAGTATTAAGGACAAAATAAGAATGAATGAGACTATAATAATATATAAGAGACAGTTGTTTTTTTGTTTGTTTGTTGGAGAATAATATCAGGCCTAACATTGATTATTTCTTATAACTATATTCCGTGCATTGAATACATCTATTATTTCTGAGAAATCATTGCCAACTGCATGCAATCTAGGTATAAGCGAGTATCTAAATGACTCAGTCCTGATGTTGTTGTTGTAATTAAAAAGAATTTTGGATCGAGTAGTTCTTGTAAGGTATATGGAAGGTAATTAGGCTCAATAAATCAGGGCTGTATAATCCCATTAACAATTTAAAAAATAAAAGTCAAGTCGGAAAAGAGTCGTCTATCTGAGAGTTTAATTCTTTCATTAACCTGTCAGCTTGGTTCAATATATTCGCACCTCACAATCTGGAAGCCTCAGTTTCGCTTGTAAATTCTGAAACCTCACTTTGGATCGAGATTGTAAAATATCTATGCAAGATAGCTTTCATATTTCAAAGACAATAAGAAGCATTATTTCGTTCTCTTTCTGGTTAAAAGAAAAAATACATATGTTTGCATGAGAGGAAGAGACATATATAGCTTTTAAAATGTAAGGTCGCTCGGGATGTTTTTGGTCTTATGAAAGTATAACGCAATTACGTGTTTTGGGATGTATTTATTCCTAAACAAGCAGATGGGTTTTAAGTGAGGCCGAGTTTATAGATAATGAATCTTAGGAATTTATGCTGAATTATTATGAAATTTTCAATGGAATCTGAGTGGATTTTGAAGTAAGGGGACCAAATAGAAGAATTATATTCGACTTGACTTCGAACTAGAGAAGAATACAGGGTATTAATATTATGGCTTTATACTATCTACTTTCTCTTTTCTGGTCCCATTTTACAACAGAATTTGTTCCTGGTTGATATTTACTTAATTATTATTTATTTACCTATCTTACTTATCATTAATTGTTATAAGGGATAAGAAAGATATTACTTCTAACTAAAAATAATTGAATTCAGAAAAATAATTATGCATTGCTAAAAAAACTAACTAGAAACATAATGAATGAATTTAAAGAAGATCGCTGTACGCTTATTCGCATTTATGTAGGAAGGTGTTATTAAAAACCACTTGAAAGAAGTAAATAATAGTCGGTGGAAACATAAGGAACCGATAAGGATAAAAATAGCCTAACAAATACTTAATGATTTGACATTGCAAATCAGGGAAATTTTCATAACAGGTTCACTCCCAACTCCCAATTTGGTGGGGTTCGAATGTTTCAAGAAACTCCGAACCCGCCAATTGGCATTGTGCATCAATATAACTTTCATTGCTCAGTGTTCAACCCTCAACTCTTGCGACTTGTTGTTTTTAGGCTCGTCTGCATATTTGGGAGGCGTATGGGTTGTATGGGTACCATCTATTGGATAACCAACACCTCTGCCGTCCCAAGTGGTTCGCTACGTTTGGTGACTTAGCAGTGGCGTCCGGGTTCATGGGGTGAGATTTGTCCGAGTCTTGGCGGCGCATGCATCTACCCACCAGCTGCATGGCAGCATACTCTCATGGAACATCGCCTTGCACAGCAGTGGGAAGGATTCATGTTCGTCACTCCTGGACACACTGACCCCCAGATACCCACCCGCCCCTTGTACCCTTTTCCTGCTCAGAACTTCCTCTCATTCCTTTCCTAAAAAGACCCTTCCACACAGCATCCCCAAAGATGAAATAGGCCCGGAGGGGAATTATTTTCCTCAGGGCCTCCTGTGTGGAGCTAATGTAAAAAAAATGCTGGTCTAGTGCTTGAACGAATCAAAAATTGTAGCCTGTGTGCGGTTTTTGATCACTTACTCAAGTTTTAAAGTTACAAGTTCACTGTCCAAGGCTGACAGTGATCCTGGTAAGAAGTTTTCCAAGGAACCGGAAAAGATACTTCAGGGAAACCTTAAATGTGGGAAAAATTGAGCCATTTTTCAAAATTCAGTATTCAAGGATCCGAAAAAACGAAAGTGGAAACTTCTTCAGCGAGTTTAACTTTAGATGAAGACCACAAATAATAGAAACAAAGGGAGATATATTAATTGTTTAATTCGTAAAACTCCATTTAAATTTTTTAAATTTAAATTAAATTTAATAATGTTAATATCAAGTTCTGCAAGTATTTTAGTATTTATTTTTTTTACAGCTGTTTCGACTAACAGCGCTTTTTTAAAATGTGGTTAAACCACTTTGAGACGACTTATTTATACGATTTTAAATGTCAATTTTTAAAGTTGTCTAAATTGATTTATTACCAGTTAAATTATTTTGCTGAAACACTAATTGAGACAGCAGAATCTGTTTTCCTCGCACTAAATGTTAGGGTTTTCTTCATCGTGTATTATAATGAAGTACTGCTGACTCATTTAAGCGTATATGATACCCTCGTAACATTTCGTAATCTGTCAAAATGTGTTTATTTTTACATCGCAAGATGGCACTAGGGGTGTCTTCCCAGATTTCAAAAGGTCAACATTATACTTGCGTTATGATTGTTATGAACATCCAAGCAAAGTATTTTTAAATATCGAAGTAAAAAAACAAACTAATAACAAAGTGTGGTTTGTTTATGGAACTTATTACGTTGGTACAATATTTAGTATGATCCTTTTTATAAATGTTTCATAATTTGCTTGTTCATGGTCCTTTCAAATGGTCCTTTCATCGTTTCCATAATAAACAACGTTTGGAATCTCGTGGTTAACATTTGGAGTCGATTTAATGAAGTTTTTTTTTTAAATTTAACTTCTAAATATTCAGTCGTTAATTGATTTTAAACTATATTTTCTAGAATTCATCATTATTATTACTATCCCCAAATTGGAAACGTATATTTGATAGAATATCTATACATATTAATAACATCATTAATAATATTGACTTCGAGAAATAAAATAAAGTTTCTTTTTTATCTATATACTAGCTGGTACCCGGCATGCATTGCTATGCCATTTAATAAAGAAATCATTTCTCCCTTCGCGTCCTTTCCCATTCGTCCCGTTCACCTTCCTCCTCCCCTTCCTCTCCCGCGTCCCCTTTCCCTCACACGTTCCCGCTCATTGTCCTCCTCCACCTTCCCTCTCCTCACTCTACCCCCCCTTCCCCCGTCCTGCGAACCCCCCTCCCGAGTTCCCCTCCCCCCTCCCGTATTCGACCAACACACATCAGCTACTAGCCAGTACCTTGGCAAATCAAAACCCGAGTCGGGGGGGGCGGGGGTTGTCGAACTTTGAAACAATGTCAAATTATTCGAATCAAGTCAAATTATTCGAATAATCACATTTACACAAGTACGCAGTCACCTGATATGTAACACTAATCCTCGAAATGGCTCGAAAAAAGTGAGTTCGTGCACGAAGCGGCAACACCGCACAAACTAAGTAGGGATAGATTGCGTCAAATCTGACAGTTGAATCGTTTATTAGGGAGAAAAATTAATCTGAAAATACCGAACCGAAACCGAACAAGGTGCTAAAATACCTGGCAACCCTGGCTACTACAGTGATTATCGGCGTTCCGTTCTCGTCAACATCGCCGCTTTGAATAGCCAGTTTTTTTCTTCGTCGGCTTCCGCAGTCATACTGGTAAATTTGGTTTTCTCCCACCATTCACAAACCTTCAATGGCATTATCCATATTCAGCAACAGATAAGGACTGAACTTCAATGGTGGCACATAACTCTTTCATGCCCGAATAACCCAATCCTATGCTCATTATTCCCGATACAAAAGATTCGTTGATGCCAATACCTTCTTATAGGCTTTCGGACGTTTTTAGTTTAAAAGTTTTACCACATAAAACGCATTTTAAATTAAAAGTAGAGTTCAAACCATTTATATTTTCTGAGGTAATTCGTAAGTGCTCTAAATTGCAGTTAAAAAGGGAATCATGTTGACTAATACATTGGAGTTGCTTAAAAAATAATCAAATTGTACTACTCTCCGCCCTTCTATTAAAATATCATCGCTTTCTTCTATCACCTCTTCAATAGTAAGCTCCTGCTCCGATTCTTCACAGATCCATCATTGGTCTTCGGTCATAGGTAATTTTGCCAAAGAATTGCTGTTTTTTTGCTTCTAAACAATGTAGAAATAAAAACTGATTACCATGCTATTCAATCTGATTTTGAGATTATTAGTGTAAATTTTAGTAAAATACAAACCGACTATTATCACGATATTGGGAACACGCGTCATAAAAATCATAAAAAGTAAAAAAAAAATCTCACCCTTCGACAATATATTTGGTAAATATTTCCCTAACGAGTAGTCCACGCTCAAAACACACTTTAAAAAATTAAAACAAATTGTACTAGGTAGATTAGAGTTAGTATTAAGTAATTTATTAACCGGAATTGAAAATATTGCATTTTGATGGTTATTTTGTTATCTCTAAAAACGCGAAATGTCATTTCGTCTCGCGTAATTTTTCGTGTTTATGAAACCGAACAAAATAATGATTAATAAAATTCATCATTTCCGAAGATTACAATTCGTACTTATTTTGACAGAAAGTGATTTTTTCTTTTAAACATGCGTATTTCATTTCTATAATTAACATGGCGGTCCTTGAAAAATGACATTTCGCATTTTTTAAATTAAAAAAAAAAAAAAAACATTGAAACGCAATATTTTTCAATTCCGGTTACTGAATTACTTATTACTAACCATTATCTACCTAGTACAATTTGTTTTATTTTTTTAATGTCTGTTTTGAGCGTGGAATCGATATGGAAATATTTACCATATATTTAATGAGGGCTAACGCAGTGCATGTAACAAGTGTTCCCATATATTAGGAATAAATGTAAATAGGTTATGAGAAATCGCCTTTTCAAACTTTGACATCTCGTATCTCAGAACAAGTTGTGAAGTTAGAACCCTATCCAAATGAGGTGACGAATAGTAATTGCGAGATATAGACTACCATAGTACAGGCATTTGCCTTGGTAGTCGAAAACCATGTAAAACAAACTGCAACAAACAAAATTAACAAAGAAAAAAAAAATGAAGTCCAATAGGAAGATGCTCCGAGGAACTAGCATCATTGATCCCTTCGGCACCGGCGCATAGTCGGGAAACACGCCAAACGCGTGCCCAACATTTGTACAAGGTTGATATTTGTCACATGAGAACGGGTCGTTTCTTCGACTCGTTCTTGTGTTCAACAGCTCGGCTGTGGAATGATTTGCCGGCCTCTGTGTTTCCTCCTTCCTACAACATGGGTCTCTTCAAGACCAATGTTCATTCCTTCCTCTCCTCAAAAAGACCCTCCACACAGCATCCCAGATGACATATGTGTGGAGTTAATGTAAAAAAAAAAGTATAAAAGTACATTTTCGAGAGTAGTGGCTGATGAACCAATAATAATATCCTAGTACAATCTTCAAGTTGAAGTTGTATTTATTACCAAACACCGCGTACATAATGTACCTACGACAAATGTTTGGCGAGCGAAATGCCCGGATAAGCTAATGCTAATACCCATATTCCGAAAGACGCCACGAGCCACGATACGTATATTATAGCTGTGTGTGTGTACGCAGCCCAATGAATTCTCACACACATACTTGCAAAACGTGCGCATCGCCACATACGTGAACAACGTACTAACCGTTTTCGGACCTGCAACGCACTTTAAACGTTATGTTTTCAATGATTGAAGCAAATATGGCGGTCGAAAAGAAACATTTTGACAGATTTACACCAAAAAAGTGAATTTTCGAGTACCTACTGTTTTTGTAGCTTGCTGATTATTGCAATGCTTCGAGTGTGTCGGTATTCTATATTTAGAGGCATAAATGAAACATTTTGATGGCATTTTCAAAATATATACGTTATTAAACGAGGAGCGTACAGTTTCACCGCCTGTCAACGGGAGATCCTAGCCCGGAATGAGTAAAAAGCTCGAACTGTGTAAGAATTTGGTGTAAAATGAAGTATTTATTTAATTGTTAATATCCACAGATATCATAACGATAATAAGAGGCCGTAATTCTACAGATGTATGTATTATGTAAATATTTTAAATTTAAAATATTGTGTAAAATCATTATTAATGCGACAATCATAGATTTAAGTTTAAAAAATGGGTTGTATGGTGTATCAATGTTTTTATTTTTCATGGTCGAATGCCTACATCAATTACAAAAAAAAATAAGCAGATTGAAAAATAAAGGTCCATTATTTGGTAACAAAAAATATCAAGTCCGAGAATGACACATGAAAGGTAGTATTAAGCCGTTTTAGAGAGCCGTTTTTCAGAAAATAACCATTCTGCCCCTATAACACACTCTTAAGTTACTGCTGACACATTTAAGTGCATTATATTGTTTAGGTTTTGTAAACATACTAAGTAGTGGGGAATAAATTATTTTCCTTACTTAACCCCTCAGAAAATCGCCAATTTGCACTTTAAATGTCTTAAACGAAATGACATTTTACGAAAACTTTGTGTTATTACCGTTTCACAATTAATGCTCTATAAATGAAACATTTCTGAACGTAGTCGAATAGTAATAACTGTTCTAAACAGGTTACAAAATAAGCTTTCGAATTATTATATTATAAATAAATATTAATATTTGTAAATATTAAAATTTAGAATGCAAACATTAAAAAAATGTCAAAATGACTCATGTGATGTATTTATGTAAAAACGGTACTAAAATCACAGATTATGTAAACAACAATACTTATTCTATTGTATAAATGTGTAATAAACATTTTTGTCACCTCACTTTTCAATCATTTCATATAAAAATGTTTAATAAAAATTAACAATGTCGGGAGCGGGCGACCCGCCCGTGGGAAATTTGGCGTGATAAATTATCTGTCAGACTGCGCGTCTGACAGAATGTTCTTTTTAGCTATTTCTATGGACAACTTGAATAGAGATGTGCAGCATGATTCACTATCGACCTTTCACTTTTTATTTTACGGATGTAACTAAAACAATAACGGAGTTATAACGGTTTCTATGGAGACACACGCGTTGACGAGGAAACACGCTTATTGTACTTGACTGCTATCGTTATTTTAACGAGTATACTTGCTTACGTTGCTGAGGGGTTAATTAATTAGAGTTACATTGGGGAGATATGACATGGCAAAGCTAAGACTAAACTGCATGGACAATCAAAGCAGCAGGGCCAACGAAAGTAATGTATTTGGTGTGCAGGTAGAAACAAAGGTGGGACACTTTAGTTTTAGCTTATAATGGTTGAATGCCTATCCCCCTTGTTTTCATTATGTTTGGCGCATATGAGTGGAGCCATAAGGAACAGCAGGTCACGGCAGTTACCTGGATGCCATGGCGAAGCGGATGTTCCTCTCCTGCTCCATGAGTTCGTCCACCTTCAGCCACTGTCGCACCCGCTCCATGTCCACCTCGGCGCGCCGCAGCTTCTCCCAGGCGTAGTGCTTCAGGCACGACTTCCGCGGGGCACGGCAGAACTCACCTGAAATTCGCCAAACCATTCAACTTTACCTAACAAATCAGATTACAGAACAGTTAAAAAAAATAACATTGAAGAAAACTTAAGAGAAATAACAACAAAAAAAACATAATCTTTTAAACATAGTATTTATCTCTTTTGTATCTGTTTCGTCTCTATTCGGTCACCCAACAGTCGATACGGCAAGAAACCAGCATCGCTATGCGACTGTATCAAACCTTGATATAGAAACTTTGATTGCAAATAATACAAAACTCCCTGTCATACAAAATGTTACCACGCTCTGCAGAGGGTTACTAAAAGAATTAAGATGCTGACCTCTACCTAAATTCATCATAAATAAAATCGTATTTTATAAAAAATATCGGTAATCATAAATAAGTTCTTGACAAGAATGCGAACAAATTTCACAATTTACTTGAAAGTTTTTGTTTTAATAAATATCTAAAGAGCTGGTTCCATTTTGTACATCATAATCTTTTTTTTATCTGACATCATAAATCACGGTCAAGTGCATTATTTTGATGATAATTTGCATACTTATATAAAAATTCAAAATTGCTATTCAAAAATCTGCGTGAGAGTACTGAAAACTCTGATATGCAGCAAAAAGGATCTGCAAACTCTAATGGTAGGGCCACACGGCGGCCAACTTTTAACTTCAAACGTTTGGACGATTGTGTGGAGGGGTAGTTCGTGCGTTGGAAGTTTGAGTTGGAAGGTTGGAGTTCGAGTTGGCCCTGGATCGCCTCCGACGCGATCGGCGATGGCTGGTTCGTGCGAGTTGGCCCAACACATAGTCTACCCAATATTATTACGGGAGAGTTGAACAAAAATTGTTTGAAATTATTTTTTTTTAGCTTTACAAATCGAAATCAATATTATGGAAACCGATGCACCGCCTGCACAGTTATAGGCAATTCATAAAATACGGCGTCGAATCAGCTGTTCGATGTCCACCATTTTGGAATTCGGAGTTGGACGGTTGGCCGCAGCCACCACATGATCGGCCAACCTTCCAATTCCAAACTAAATTTGGAGTTGGAAGGTTGGCTTTGGTGTGGAGGAAGAATAAGATATGTTAAAGGTAGAAATAGATTGAAATTTTTATCCTTTTAACAATTAAATTTTTTTGAATGTAGGTTGTTTAATGTGTTTACCTGTTGGAATGAAAATATTCTTTACTAGGGGGCAGCCACACACATCCGTGTCGCTCACTTTAGGCTCCTTGCAATGCTCAGGGCATAATACCTGAAAAAAAAAGACATTGATTCAATAAAATTCTGAAAACTATTTATTAGAGTGGCAATAAGTAATTGATTTCACAGAGTTAACCCCTTAAGTCTCAGAAGGACATTACTAGCCACAAACATCATACTCCATTAGAGCCTCTGAAAAGATCTGACATCGGGCGTCCATACATTATAAAAGCATTTTTATATATTTTTTTCTATAATGTGGAGATATGTAATTTATTCGCCTTTAGAAAGAGAAATATTTATTCTTCTCAGTTTGTCTCAAACAAATGTACTTGATTCCATGGATAAAAATCCTAAAAATTTACATGGTGTACAATTAGGATTTGGAGGGATTTGAAAGTTAAAAAAATTATTAATTTTTTTTATTGTACAAATAGTATAAAAGTGAAGTGACAGTTTTCTTACTAATTTCCTAAAAAAAAGTAATGTGTTTTCTAAAATCTTTCAAAATTATGGACATTTTGAGCCAAAAGTTTCGGTAAAAATTTTCATGTTTGATTTTAAAATTTCATTATTTAGTTATCAATGTTTATTTCAATTACAAAGATCTGAAAGTTATTTTTTTCTTATTTCTAAAATGGAATTTGTTTTTACAATAACTTCAAGAATAAGAAATATTTAGTACATTTAAAATATCTCTGAAGCATTCCGAAATTCTGTGAGAAATTCAACCTTCATCATTGGGAGAAAAAAAAAATTAAAAAGGTTAAAATTAATTAGGGGTCGTCCATTAATCACGTGATGTTTTTTTAGCAATTTTTTAACCCCCCCCCCCTGGTGATATGTGGTGAGGTTTTAGACTAACCCCCTCCCCCCCCCCCCGAAATCACGTGTATTTTTTTTAATACAAAGTATTTTGAAATTTTCAGAATATTGTCACGAAAAATAAATACACGTGATATCTCATTATACCCCCCCCCGTCGTGATTTTTTCTGAACCCCCCCCCCCTTTCGAGCCTCACGTGATTAATGGACGACCCCTTATGAGATTATTTTAAGATTCTGTAGGTGCCAATGACTGCAATGGACATGTTCAAGAATGCGATGACAAGACACAAATTATAAAGGAGAGGGTAGCCCAGTGGAAATGAACTTGTGAAGTATACTTACTACTTAGGGTGAGGTGAATTAATTGCATGAAAGGCATTGGAGCAGGATGGGAAGTCTGAGGACTGAAGGCGAATGGATAGGAATTGAAGTTATTGGAAACATTTGCATAGTTTATTTCATACTTTGATATAATAATAGCCTTTATTCAGACAGTAAATTACATTACATTATTTATCATAAACTTTATCATGCATCGACTCCCTGTCTGTATGTTACTAGTTGACAAAGGCCTCCTCCAACTGTCGCCATTTCTCTCTATCATTAGCTACTCTTGTCCATGTACCACCTGCTATGGCTTTGATGTCGTCAACCCACCGTCTAAATGGTCTACCTCGTTTTCTCTTCTTGTCACTTGTGAACCAATTCATGACTAATTTTGACCATTTTTCACTTCCTCTGATTCTTTGATATAGCATCTGATATTATTAGGATTGTTGATTATTGAAAGTAGCGTATTTAAATGCAGGTAACTCTGAAAATGGAGGACGGAACGCGGTTGGCACTAATTAAGTCCAAAGAAACGAGTTTGCAATGTTGATATCAAACATGTTGTACAGTAGTGAGGCATGGAACAGGCAGAAGGATGAAAGTAGACTGAATACTTTAGAATGAGATCTACGAGGCGTGTGTGAGATATAACATAACAATGTATGACCGTTTGTTATGATAAAATATTTGTCAATATAACTCGCAGTTTATTTTATCATAGATTTAGGCAAGCAGGTACCTAATTTCAAGAGGTGATTAAATAATATTTAAAAAAAAAAAAAAAATAAACATCAACATAAATTTATTTTTGAATTTTGGAAGTAAAATATTTCAATTATTTCTTTTTGAATAAGGTATTTAAATCGGAAAATTTGCTTGGAGCATCACTCATCAGTAGAGAGCCCGTGGTGGTGGGCTTTATACTATAGTCAAACGTGATTTCTATTTTATGAGTTATTTCGTGTATTATTTTAAAAGAAAAATGATTTCTTGATTAACCGAATTGGTTCATTATTAAAAGGCCGCGACCAGTATTAATCGTAGTGCCGTTAAAGTGTTTAATACACATTACTGAGACCGAAATAACCGCAAATCTATTAACAAAGGATTTAATTAGAATTTATTTGCCGAGTATCAAGGCAATACATTAAAAATATGGAAGTTTATTATCTTACAAGGAGACTAGCCTGTCTAATGATGATGGAAAGATAGCCTCGCCTGGATATACAATTATTCCATGGTAGGAGTGAAATATTAAAGCAAAACTGTTTTCAGCCGACTTCAGTTCAAGGTAATTTGTCAGATTCTATATCACGAGAAAAACCAGAGGCTCAAGATTTGTTATTTAGTTAGATAGTTAATTGAATTTTGGTCGATCCAAGGGAGGTGAGTTTATAAACTATAAATATGTTTTATTGTCCCAATTATGTTATTAATATGTTCTAATAAATCTATTATTATTATTTCTTATCAATACTCTATTTTAACCTTAAAGTTTGTATACCAAAGGCCCTGAGAGAGGATTATTGCTTACCCATCTGCTAGCCTGGTTAATCAACCAGTGGCGCCCCTTTAAAAAGCTGGCAGATTTTATTTCCCTTTAACAACATACCTTTATAACATTTTATTACACCTGTGATACGTTATTTATGTGTTAACTTCCTTATGTATTAAGAACACGTTTTATTTGCGTAACAATTTGCGCCATAATCATGTTTTAATCATGTAATTAATTATCTGGTAACATGTTGACCATGTTAATGTGGAGATCCGGAAAGAATGCAAGCCTGGTATAAGCGAAATTGTTGAGATTATAATAACAGAAGAGTATATATATGAATGTGTATGAAGCAAGGAGTGTGAGAAAGGTTAGTAAGTCAGTAAGTTTGATAATTGATACTGACCATGAGTCTTTTGCAGTAGGTCCTGTTGAGGGGATTGTAGAAGTCGCAGAACATGTTCTGTCCCTCGATGCGGGTCTTGAAGACGCTGCCGAAGGAGGACTGCGCCTCGTACTTGTTGAAGCACTTCTCCATGTGCTTCACGGCCGTGCGGGAGTGGATCTCGTGGCCGCAAGTGATGCAATACATGGACATCTCCGTTTCGTCGTCTGGTTCCTGTAACAAATTATGTAATATTAAATAAAACAAACTACAAGCAATTTATATCAGTATATACAACTGAAATACAGAGATGTTAATACAGTTACTTTAAATCAGAAACATGGTTGCTGGAAGCAGAAATCACTATCGAACGGTGAGCTACAGGGAATGTCTGTATTTGCACAGTTTTGCTGTCTGCATTACTGGGATAATGCAACCATTTTTTGTTTAAATTAACATATTATCCATTATGACGGTGACCCAACAGTTGATCCCCGACAGTTGGCCTCCCAAAATTATAATTATTATAAAATTATAATTTTTTGTGCATTATTTACCAACTTCAAACCAAAATTCGACTTGAAACACATTTTATAGTATCAAAGAGTAATGGATATCAAACAAAATTTATTTACAATATTGATTTTTTTGTACATACGAGGGCTATTCAGAAACTAGGGAACGTTTCCGTCTGACGCCGCTAGGCGCGCGGCGATCACGTATGTTTTGGTGTGCGCGTGCTCGTAGCTTCAGTCGGCATCCAGCCGTCAAAACGAGAACGTCTCCGCGCTGCCCGTTTTCCCAATATTCCAATTTAAAATGTGCGCTGCACCCGCCAGTTGTGAAGTGCGGTCCGTAATGCGGTTTTTGTTAGCAAAAAACGAAAAACCGATCGAAATTCATCGGCAACTGTGCGAAGTGTATGGCAACGACGTAATGAATGAAAGTTCAGTGCGAAAATGGTGTATCCGGTTTAAAAATGGCCGAACCAACGTGCATGATGATGAGAGGAGTGGACGCCTGAGCATTGTGACAGACGATCTTCTCGCCAAAGTTGATGAGAATAACGAACACAATAACGAAGCTTTCGCTTTGCTTCCCACAAGTTTCACGGACTTTGTTGTTTGAAATTGTGACTCACAAGCTTGGCTACCATAAATTTTGTGCAAGATGGGTGCCAAAAATGCTTACAGACCTCCATAAAGGTCAGCGAATGGGAGCAGCCTTAACATTTCTTGACGCCTACCACACACATGGTGATTCTTTACTGGATCGAATCGTAACGGGTGACGAGACGTGGGTGAAGCACGTCAATTGCGAGACAAAATTGCAGTCCATGGAGTGGGGGCACACAAGTTCCCCCAAAAAACCAAAAAAATTTTTGCAAACCTTGTCAGCGAGGAAGATTATGGCTACTGTTTTTTGGGAGAGATCGCAGGCGGCGGATTTCTATGACGAAGGAATTTCGAAGCTTGTCCACCGCTACGATAAGTGCCTTAATTTGTTTGGTGACTATGTAGAAAAGTAGCATTTTAGTCACTCTTTCAGATGTATATAATAAAATATTTTTCCTGTACCTAGTTTTTGTTTTATTACAAAACGTTCCCTAGTTTCTGAATAGCCCTCGTATATGCTGGTTGGTACAGTAGTTTTATCCTTTATGTATTTGAATGAAAATATGTTTTATACTTTTGTTATTCAGTGGTAAATCCTCTCTGCTCACCCCTTTCGAGACACTTAGTTATATTTTGTATAAATAGGTATTTTACTTAAATTGACTGAATGATATGCAGTATCCTTACATAGTATAAAATGAAGTCGCTCCCGTTGTCTGTGCGCTTAGATCTTTTAAACCACGCAATGGATTTTCATGCGGTTTTCACCAATAGATAGAGTGATTCACGAGGAAGGTTTTTAGGTAACGGGCAACGAGCTAGCATGCGGGCGATGTGGATTTGTTTTAACAGATGGCATTGGTTATTAAGGTTGGGTAATGGCGTGGTGTTGTGTTTCGTTAGTCACAGCAACGGGTAGCCGGGTCTGCTAGTTTTTGTATATAAGTATACCGGGGGGCCAACTGTCGGAGAATCAACTGTCATGGAATCATTTTGACCTATGGCTCTTTCCACTGTCCATTTGTGTACACAAAAACAAGACTTACTGTGCATTAAAATACATTAACTGTATTGCTGTGTGCACAGTGCTGAAACTTGAATATAATGCAAGTTATGTCAAGTTGAATATAATTCACCTATTTGGTCCCCTTTCTATAAAGTACACTCTAACAAAATAGAACGAGTTCAACACAAATTTCTTAGGTACTTAAATTTCAAACTCAAAATTCCAATAGAAAACATTAATTATTTAAGTTTAATGAATCGACTAAATTTAATTACGCTGTCTGACAGAAGAATCATTTCAGACCTAATTTTATTGTACAGAATTATGAACAACCTAATTGACAGCCCTGCCATCGTTTCTACTATTAAACTTCTTGTACCGACAAGGAATACTAGACAAAATATAACATTCTTTTGCAACACATACACAACTAACTATCAATCACACTCACTTACCAATAGGATGCATTATTTAGGCAACAAGTTTGGTGGTATTGTAGATGTATTTGCTGATTCCCTTTACATTCTAAAATGCAATTTAAACCAACACTTTGTTGAATCCTACAAATTATTGTAACATGGGTATAATATATTTAACGATTTGATTTGTTATTGTAATGTTTATATTATATTTTGTTCTATGTTATTGTTAAATATTACATTGTTTAAAATATTTCACGGGTTTCCACAAGATTATACAAGTGGTTTTTTTTTTTTCTTTAAAAACTACTTGTATATTCTTAAAAGTTTTTTCACTTTTATAACTTTTGGTATAAATTCTATGTATGTGTTATCCTAGATATCTTAAATATTATTTTCTAATCTATGTAAAAGCCCCTACGGGCGTATAACAACAATAAATAAATAAATAAATAAATAAATAACTTATAAAAAAAAAAAACATGTTTCAAGTTTGTTACAGAGTTGTTGTTTTTGGTCATTTTACAGGAGGTAAACCAGAAACCAGAAAAAGTTTCAACAATTCTATTACAAAATACTCAAAGAGATCTAATTTATTTGTCTGGCACATTAAAGGGAAGAAATAATATTGGTCAGTAAAATTAACCACTTAAGGCTCTGCAACCGGGCACGAAAAGAAGAAGATGGAGAGATACGAAATTACGAATGTTAGAGGAGAGCGCTAATATTTACAGCGACAAAATCGATGCGAAAATTGCGAAAATGTTTAATAAAACACGACTCGTTTAAAATAGAGCAAAAATCTCGCAGGCATTACCCTAAACAGCATTTAAAGAAACACTGTGAATTTTTTCATACATATAACTTGTAAAATAACTGAAACAAACGTGTTTATAATAATTTTTGGAGCATGCTTTGCGATTTTTTTCTATCGAGGGAATTTTATATAATTTGCGTTTCGGCGCGGGGTTTCGCAGTCTAGATATTATCTTCAAGAAAAACATATATTTTTTAAGAGCTTTAAAACTTACCGTGTTTAAGGGAAATATGTAATAAATTGGTAGAAATCTGGGTTGCGGGCCCTTAAGGACCACCCCCGAATATACTCGGGGGCTATTATGTGCATAAAATCAAACATCTGAGATAACTCGGGAAATTAGTATTAATGTAGTAAAAAAATTTAAATTTTTTTTTTACGATTACCAAAAGGGTTTAACAACTAAAATGAATATAGACCGACCTCTACTTGCATGCTGGCAGGGCTGAGCACCTTAGCCTGCTCCACCATCTCGTCCAGAGCGGCGCGCCTCCGCTCCAGCTCTTGCAGCGCGGCCCTGACCCCGGCCAGCTTCTCCCGAACCCGTGCCAAGGAGCGCCGGTCCGTCGCCTCGGCCGCGCACGACTGAAGTGACCATTCTTGGATGCGCTGAGGCAACACCTGGAATAAACCAAAACGATGAATGTGAAGGAGACTGACTAAAAAATCAATACACTCTCGCTAATCCGCCCAAAACCTGGGCAAGTATTATATTGAAGACGTCGTAGGCGAAGACCAGTGAACAGGGTTTTGGTCCTGCAATACTCTCCCTCCAGAAAAACTCAAAATACTATATTAATATTTTGAATTTGCAGCGTGCGTCTGCGACATAGAGTCGATAACCTTTGAGACATAAGTATCACCGTGATCAGATTATTTTTTAATTGTGACGTTACTTGCCTTATTAACACAGAAAAGGATAAGTAAATACCCTATCTAAATGTGTCTACACTACTGATTTACAGATTTACACAAACTAAAAACGAAAGTTGTAAGTTGTACAGTTGTAATTGTATCGTATTACATGTAAGTATTGTAAAAATGTAATGTAGTGTTTCATGCCACCCGATCCCTAAGTCTGTATACTGCCATCATAAGCAAAAAGGCAGCAAGGAATTTGCAAAAGTCACATTCTGATGTACTTTTTATAATAATAAGTGAAAGGTCTAAACGTATATATTTAATTTAAGGCTCGCATTCACTGCAGTTAGGTATTTTTGGTACTCGTAAAAAAACTTGGCCGCAGCGAGCCACGTGTGACTGACTAGAGGAGATGTGAGTACTGTAGACACCACGGATTTGGTAATCTAGTCAGCACTAACCTTTATGTTTCGATAGCTATTGGAAGTTGTTATTTTCTTCCGCGGAGTCCGAAATCTCTACCTACCCACTGTTGGAATGAAAAAGGATGAAGGGGAAAAAATGGGATGTCCACCGAAAACAAGATGACCCTACCTTGCTGGTGATGACCCGGGGTCCCCACTCATGCACTAAAGAAAACTCCACAGTTGTAAACACGTATCTTGCGCGGATCCAGGTTTCGAATATAAAGCGACGAGACCAAAGTACTTGGCCGTCAGTACCGCGCGGTGTCGAAATTGCACTGACTTCGCGGTTAGGAATCAATCTTGAACCGGTGACAATGGAAAGATGGATATATCAGGATAGGTAGGTAAGACGGGAGGAATACATGGGTGTGTAGGTATAGATTTGCCCGAACATATACCGCCCGCCAAAAATACCATTTTTCCAATACCCATCGAAACTGGCCAAGAAACCTACTCCTAACATTTAAAAGAATATGAAAAGAAACCTACCCCTAACATTTAATCTATTCCTTACAAACCAGGTGTACGTGAAACTAAAGACTATATGTGCAGAATGTAAAAAAAAATAACAATAAATCGAAAAACATAACTAAAACAAAATAGCTGAAACGCAATCAATGCGAAACCATTGAAGGCATAAAAAACAAAAAACAAAAAATATATGAACCTATACCAATATTCATATAAAAAAAAAGAAAAGACGTTACTCTCTTATTCTACAGGTAAAAGGCAAAGCTTTGCCACAGGCCGTAGATATACACCATCGCTGGTTTGTACTGAGGCTACTCTTACGACCCCGTCAGAGCCCGGTTTCACCTCTGATTTGCGTCGTTCAATGCCCAACGGACCCGTATCGGACCGGTGATTATGGTGTGAATATTTCACATAAAACGCTTGGGCAGTGGGCTACCTTTACAGTAGGAACCTTTAGACGCCCAGTGGTCCCATGAGATCGTGGGTTTTGCGTCGTTCAATGCCCAACAGTCCTGTATGTTTTTTCATGTATGTTTTTTATTCCTGGACTTGTGATTATGGTGAGAATACACAAAAAATGCTTGTGCAGTGGGCTACCTTTATTGCACGCGGTGCATGAGCGCGAGTTAAAATGTAAAATGCATATTTTTTCGTCTCCCCGACATAAATAATTACCTTTCGTAATAATAATGCTAAATCTAAGGAGTATTAACCCCCCAAGGGCCAGGGAACAAAGGGAAAAAATCCCGACCTTGAATTTTGAATTGAAAGTTTTGTGGATTAATTTTGAGCTATTGTATATTTTATTGACTGAATCACGTTCCTAGAACATTAAACTATGTACCAAAATAACATTACTTGCGTTAATTACGTAAATTAATAGGTTTTTACGATGTTTTCGTCACATAACATGCATCGACTTGACCAAAATAATCGTGGCAAAATTTGACAGATGGAGGTCATAGCTAAAAATTATTTTAAAATTTACTAATGTTGCAAGGTGAATGAAACTTTTACCCATCTCATAGAGAATGTTGGCGCTAGCATTTCTGACCGTGTTCTTATACAAATTTTGTACATAGAAGGGTAAAAATCGTAGTTGAAAATATTTTTTTTTCGCGCATGCGCAAGACCTGCGCACATCCCGCCCGACGAAAAATTTCATATAAATTATTCGGAGTGACCGGCTGCATTGCGGCTTTTTCTATGGTAAAGGGCGATAATAGAGCTAGCGATTCTGACCGTGTTTTTCATACACTTTCTTTATACATAAGGGTCAAAATTGCGTAAAAATTTTGATTTTTCATTTTTGTGCGCCGGCGCACAAGCGGCACAGGCCGGGTTAAAAGTATTAATCTAAGAAATATTCCATATTAACCGAGAAGCGGAGTAATATAAGTTAATGACATTTCTTTGGGTATTATGTTCAATGATGAATACAGAATGAAATACATTTTAACAGTTCCTCATCCCACCCTTACACACGCATCAGTATTTACTGATGCGAATTACTGACGACAACCGTCAGTATTTGTGAGCCATTACATGTGTCAGTATACTGACGTCAGTATCGTTGCGAATCCTTGCGGGACAGACGCATTTAAAGTGATGGATCCAAAAAGAAAAGCCTGTGTTGCTATAATTTTGGCAATGGGTACAAAGAAACCAGTGAAGCGCAAACGATGGGTGAAGGATTGCCTTCTCAAAAAAGAAAAATTCCCACACTTGAATATAATTGTTTGAAATTTTGCTGACTGATCCATGCGACTAAAAAATATTTTAGGATAAACAATGATAATTTCAACAAATTGCTAGATATGGTTACTCCATATATTTTGAAACAAAATACAGGCATGAGGCGTTTGATCACGCCAAGAGAAAAATTAGCTGTAACTCTATGTTTCTATGCGACCGGCAGAAGCTTCGACAATCTTAAGTTTTCAGCGATTCTGTCTCCAACAGGAATAAGCTAAGCAATATTGGACATGTCCGAGGGGATTATGTGCATCGCATCGTATTTTTTTTTTCTTCGTACATCTTCCCTCGTAATATTTGGATTTATGCTGACCATTATTCCCTTCAATTCCTCCAAGGCCCTATTCCTCTTTATAGTCCATGTGACACGTATTCCATTGTGTATCACGCATCTTATAAGCCTCGATGAATGTAGCTAGGACATTTCGCGGCGGAGCTGGAGATGCGACATCGCTGGCCGACATAGCTAGAGACGATAAGACAGTATTTAAATACTGATGCGAATACTGATGTGTGTAATGGGGGAATTAGTTTTGTTAGATACTATTGAAACTGTTTTGGCCATAAAGTGTGCCGAGTGCAATAGCAGAAAATGATAAATCCAAAGATGATATCCAATTCTCACCTGATATATTCGTGCAGTGGCCAGCCTCATCCCGCAAGCATGAGAGCAGTACTTGGAGCCCTGGCGAGCAGCACGGGTGCACTGGGGCCCGTAGCAGTGGCGCGGAGGCCCGCCCATCAGGTGAGGGAGGGGCACCTCGGCCGTTGAGGCCCCCGCCGCTGCCCCCGCCGGGACTGCCATCGCCGGGGCACCTCCCGCGCCACCGGAGCCCGAGTCAGCTGAGCGGTGTTTGCTGCGACTGCTGCAGGATAAACATTATTTATTTATATTATCCTGACAAAGTTACTAAAGCAATAATTTAATAATTTGGGAGGCTGGTACCGCCACCTCGGAAACCATTTATAACAACACCTCGTGTTCGGGTTCATGGGGTGAGGTTTATCTAGGTCTTGACGGCGGATACGTCAACCCACCTTCTGGTGTTCAGGAAGACCTTTTGACCATTCTAATCGGACTCTTCCGACCCATCGCCTTGCACTGCAGATAAAGGGATGGATTCATATGTCCGTTACTCCTGGACACACTGACCCCCAGATTCCTACCCATCCCTCATACCTTTTTCCTTCACAGAACTTCTTCTCCTTCCCTCCCTTAAAAAAAAAAAACCTCCACACAACATCCCCTAAGATAACATAGGCCTCTGAGGGAAAAAATTTTCCTCAGGGCCTCCTGTGTGGAAGCTAATGTAAAAAAATAAAAATAATAATGTTGCATTTTTATTTCAAAGTGGTTTTGGGGACAAAACATATTAGAAAAGTGAAGAAAAAGTCATCAAATTACCATTAAGTGCCATTTTGTTTTTTTGACAGTTGAAAGGTTCCCTTTATACCAATTCTAAGGACGAATTGTTTAACTCTCCCGCAGCCAACTGGAGCTGAAGGTAGACCCCAAAATAATCTACTTTTTTCATTTTTTTTTTTTTTTTTTTTTTTTATATTGTACAACAGATTTTTATCCAATTACTGTACAATTTTCTCATTTTGACAGTCTTAACACCTAGGAAGATGATTATTATACAAAAAAATCTTAAGGCTATCTAACGAAGAGTTATATATATCTAGTGTTTCCGATATTTCGTTCAACAGCACCATTCCTCTTGTCATGCTATGCTGTGCTAGAACATCTGTTCTGCCGTATGGTATTTTGAACAAGTCGTGTCGACGACTACGGCTGAAATTTTCAGGCACGTATAAGCCATAACATTCCAAGAGGAATGGGCTGTCAATACTTATGGATTATGTTAAAACTAAGAATTGCAAGATTTGCATAACGTCTAGTTTCCAAGCTAAATCTATTTGTTGCCTCAAGTAATTCCATATGGTGCATGAATCTCGGGTACGTTCCATGCATCCGCATATAGACATACCTAAGGAACTTTTTTTGAATTTGTTCTAGCATATTAATATACTTCGCTTGGTGCGGAGTCCACACACCACTGGCATACTCCAGCTTACTTCTTATGACTCCATCAAACATGGCTATCATTGCATCTAGGTCATCAAATTGCTTACATATTCTGATGATGAAACCCAGGAGTTTGTAGCATGCTGGAGTGAGCCGTGATATATGATCCGAGAATGTCAGTTTGGGATCAAAGACGATACCGAGATCTTTAAAGCTATTGACTCGGCACAATGTTTTCCCTTTAATATTGTATTCAAAAACTATGGGCTTCTGGGAGCGGGTATATGTCATAGTTACACATTTTTTTATATTGAATTCTAATTTGTTTTTTACTGACCATTCTGCAATAGCATCAAGGTCAGATTGCATTTTTAAGCAGTCATAGTAACAGATTATTTCCATCAAAAGTTTGAGGTCATCTGCAAATAGAAGACATTTGCAATATTTTACACAAACCTGGATGTCATCTATAAGCATAAGGAACAGCAAAGGACCAAGGTTTGTACCTTGGGGAATACCTGATAACGCCGGGAATTGTTTAGATTCATGTCCATTTATTATTACGTATTGTCTTCTGGCTTTTAAATAGGACGCGAAGAATATAAGCGTTTGTTGATCGAAACCAAGTTTGTACATTTTAAGTAGTAAAATATCATGATCAACTCGATCAAAAGCCTTGGCAAAATCCGTATACACTACATCTGTTTGGTGTCTCGAGTCCAGTCCGACGGCCACCAATCGCGAAAATGTTAACAAATTTGAAACCGTGGATTTTCTTGGCATGAAACCGTGTTGGTTTTCTCCTAGAAATGGCATAATTTGGTGATGTAATTTCTTGTAAATAATCATTTCAAATATTTTTGGTATAGTTGACAGTACAGCTACTGGTCTGTAATTCCTTATATCAGACTTGTCTCCAGATTTGAAAATTGGGCTTACACGCGTGAGTTTCCAAGAATGAGGGAAACAACCAGTCGATATGCTAAGATTAAATATATAGCTCAGCGGTTTACAAATGGTTTTTGACATATGAGCAATTATATTAGGGGGTATTCCGTCAGGGCCTGCAGCCTTGTCGAGCTTTAAAGTTCGAGTACAGGAGTCTACTTCCTCTGGACAGGTTAGCTCAAGACCGATTTTGCCAATATTCCAGGGCCTCTCGGTTCGAGTAAAGTCTAGATTTAGTTGAGGAGCTATCTGGCTGTACACTGATTTGAAATAATCGGCAAATTTTTGGCTTACTATTTCGGGATTGGAAAAAGTTTCCGTTCTATCACTCAAGTTAATTTGGGTATGTGGATTTGCTTTTTGGGATTTAATAAAATCCCAAAAACATTTGACATCATCTTTGATCCCATACTGAACTTTTTCTAAATACTGACGCTTTGCAATTCTTATATCTTTTTTAAGCTCGGATCGCATCGCAGAGAATAACAAGTAATCCGATTGATTCTTGTGCAGTTTATATCTTCTGCGATGCGATTCTTTGCTTTTTAATTTATCTATAATTTTTTTAGAGAACCACGCCGGATAATTTACATTTTTACATATTTTTTTCCTAATGGGAACACATATTTCAAAAATACTAAATAATACATTGTTTAAGTACGCAACTGCGTCATTTGCTTCCGATATAGTATGTAGGTAGTTCCAATCAAATTCTGAGAGTATGTCGCATATTAACTGCATATCTGCTCGCTTGAACTGGAACTGATGGTTGGAGGTAGGTAGAAGGGCCGGGCGAGTAGCGCTGTTCCGCAGCTGACGCCGGTTACATTTTGTCCTGGTTAATTTAGTATGAATAGCTAAGGTCGGATGAAATTTATCTTCGTTGACCAAGGGTTCCTCACATCGACTTACGTCGCAACTAGTCGTGTTACTTAGTACTAGATCCAGTATGTTGTCAAAATGATTTTTAATTTCATTTCCTTGTTTGAGGTTATTGGAGTTCAAGAAATATAAGTGCTCTAACATAACCTCTTCGGGTTTGTTATATAAATTGAAATCCCCGATAATAAGGACGTTTCGGTCTTTTAAAATTCTTGATTGACATTCCTGATCAATATAATCGTAGAAAGTTGTGCGATTCTCCGAGTCATTGGTGCAATAAAAGTATACAACACAAATATAGGCGGTAAATGTATTTTTTGTTACCTTCACCCATATGTGTTCGCCTTCCGTTTCGAGTATTTGCATTCTCTGGGACGTAAGTGTATTCTTGACCGCAATGCACACACCGCCACCGCGTGCATCATTATCTCTGTCTCGCCTGTAGACAGTATAGCGCCTGTCGAACAATTCCGAATCGAAGACATTGGAGCTCAACCACGTTTCGGTCAAGCAGATAATTTCGAAGTTTTGTAGTAATAAATTTCTCGAAAATTCTTCCGTCTTAGTGTTTAGACCTCGAACATTTTGGTAAATTATTTCCAAGCTCGCCATCAGATACTAGTGTGTTCCTTATTAGCCGTTTGCAAAAATTTGTATTTACTTACGGCAATACCTGTTGGTCAGACTGATGGGTTAAGAAATGTTTCTCGATTTTCTTCCGGGACACCTATCTTAAACGAGCTGTAGTTTCCTCGAGCGTTTAATGATTATTCCAAAACTATCTACTTAAATTCATGAAATATATTTTTAGTATTTTTAGTATTTTAGGTATTCCTTCACAAAGGATTGATACATAATGTTCCATTTAAAAAAAATGTGAAAAAATGATTGCAGGAAAAAATATTTTGTCAAATATATGTAATATATTATCTACCCACTAAAATGAACCAATAACAAAAAAAAAAAAATAATCTCCATGGTTTAACACCCGTAAAAAAATAAATTTGTCATAAATGGGGTCATCGGTCGACCCACTTGGTTACGGACATTATGTTTGTCATTTTGGTCTGTCTAGAATTGAAAAAATTTGAAAAATTCATCAAGTACATATTTGAAGTTAATTTTCACGTTTTGTGAAAGTTCTATTCAAGTTCTGTGATTATTTCAGTTTTATGAAGCAACTGGCCTATAATGATATACATAATATCAGAACTTACACAGAAAGTGAAAATTAACTTCAAATATTTGATGAATTGTTCAAACAACCCGAACTAAGGGCGTTTCAGTTTTTGAACCAAAAATAAGTGTGATCTGCAGAAGAGGACAACTGTAATAATGTTAAGCTTGTCAGCTTATTACAATTTGAAATAAAGCCGAGAAGCAACAAAAAGGGGACCTTTCAAATGTCAAAAAAACAAAATGGTGCTGAATCATAGACATCCAAATTTAATAGACGAAAAGATACAGATGAGGGCAGCGCCGGATCTGCCATACGTTCAAAAACGTGCAAAAAAACCTGGCGCCAACTCCAAAGGGGCGCCGTGAGAAAATAAATATTGTATTAAAAATTTGTTATAATATTCCCTGAATCGTTTAAAAATTACCCATAGTACGAAATAATTATTACGCTCTAGCAACACTTTCCAAAGATACAGACTGCACACGCATCTGGTTTTAATTCAACGAAATTCAACGATTTACGAATTTATAGTCAGTTACAGAATTTTTTTACAAATTCCATATATTTAGTTTAAACGTAAGATCTATTTTTCCATATATCTTTTACTGTCTTTTACGACGAATGAGTGCGATCCAAATTCATTAACCAATCACAGCGCCGTACTTTTATTCAAGAGAACAAACAAACCGACGGCGCCTTTCAAAGTGCTTTTGTACGATTTAAGTCTCTAGGAGAATGTGGTTAAAGACCATTTTCTTATGAAATCCTCAGTAAATTCAAAATTCCATTAGCATAAACATCGCACGGTTTGCAAGGTTGCAACTTGTTAACAGTTTCATCATTGTTTTGACAGTTGAAGTTCCTTAACCTGTCAAGGGCCAGGGTTTTTTGGAAAAATTTTTGGAAATTACCTTAAGAACAAGAATGGAGGAAGCTATTCTGACTTTTTCCTTGGTACAGTTTCTTTATACAAAAAATTTAAAATCGCATCCAAATTATTTGAATTAATATTCTTTTTTGAAATTCCAATCTCGCGCGCGGGCGCGTTCCTGGCCTTTGAAAGGTTAAATGTACCTATAATTAATTTCTATTAGATTTGTTATTTTACAGTCAGTAATAATCAGTGTAAGCGTCTTTCGTAAGCCGTTGATACCATAGATACGTTCGTGTTTGTTCGCTCAACACAGAACACAGGGGAAATGGAAATGCAAGGTACAAATTTGAGGTTATATTATTAGATTTTTTAATTTATAACTACATTTCTATTGGTTGTTAGAGGTTGTGGATTGTGGATTACAATGAATAGAACAATAATTAAAAAAAACTTTCAGGCTCGCAGAATCTAAAACTTAGAATTAAAGAGCATAATGACATAAAAAAACTCGTTTCCATTGGGAATTTTTTAATTCCAATTTCTCCAGCACCGATAAAAAATGATGTCCCGCGCAATGACGTTACAATGGTCCCGAGCACATCTAAACAGATATCTATCGCACAAATTCCTCCGGTCGAATTATTAGAAGATAAAAATAACGTTACTGATAGCGGTTTAAATTTAATTCTGTTTTCAGAGCTTGAATTGAAAGATCCCGGATGCTGGCCAAAGTTATCTCAAAATTCCATTAGTTTATTAGTTCAGGAAGGTCCTGTACAATTGAAAGGTTTTCATTTTCTTATTACGAACAAGCGTAAATTTAATACTAAGTATTATTACAAGAAACTGCCTAATGGAGAAGAATTACATAGATCGTGGCTTATTTATTCGAAAACTTTAGATAGGGTTACACCCTTTATATGTCTTGATTTTATTTGATAAATTAGTGTAAAAAAAAAAAATTAAATTAAAAAAAAAAATTGGGGTAAACGAATTTTTAATCAAAATAAAAATGTAGTGAGGGGGGGGGGGGGCGCCATCGGTACCTACTGCACAGGGCGCTAGATTTCGTAGATCCGGCCCTGGATGAGGGGTAAAACCAAACTATGGGGGGCGAAGAGGAGAAAGATGACTGTGATTCGTTAAAAAATCAATCTGACAGTAAATAGGCATCTCGCATTATAATATCACCACTTAGTTCTTAAAAGCAAAATCTGCTTTTGAATGAATAGACCTTTTTACACGGGAGCGCAAATTGCTCGCCACGTTATTAACATATTTGCGAAGTCCAAATGCGGCAAAGTAAAGTTCGCCACTTTTCACAGAGGAATATTTTGTTGCCGTATTTAGTTAAGACACTTTTACAAATGTTTCATAAATTAATTTACTTACCCCTGTAACCAGCGACGAGCTCACTGGAGAACCACCCACATTCGTTAAGATCGACATATTTGTATAGCACAAGCTATCATTTTTGCCGTGTTATTTCGTAAAATGTACGATGTGAGCTCGACGCTGGTCAGGACAAGAATGATGACGTCACATTTTTTAGATTCAAGCGAGGCTCTCGTAAGCCCAGCCGGCTCCATGGAACCGGTATGGGGAGGGGGAAATAATACGCTTTTATCACTTAGGGCAGGTCTATATATATTCATATGTCTATGTGCTGAATGGAAATTTGATGACAATGTTACATTTGAATTTCATGTTACGTAAAATGAATGAGGGAATAATCACTAACCTTGAGGATTTGGTGGTTTTGGTTCGAACTACGGGAATATTGTCGGTGCAAATTCGGTGTTTGCACTTTAGCTTGAGTCTTGTATTGGATCCATATTTTGCCATATCCTGACATGCATCACACCTACAAATATATAAACACAAAATTACTATTTGAATTCTTAAAGCTAACCAAGTCCCAAAGGATGTTCCTATCATGGCAATCAAAATCATTCACTCATCAAGAAGAACAAAACACTAACAATCTAAACGAAAATATGAAAGAGAAAAAGGCAAAGAAAAATAAAAACGGTAACGGTCGCAACCGGGACAAGAGGTTTGTCACGGTAAGACGAGAGTTTCTGGGCTCGTGTTCCAGCTGCATCCGTTATATTTTTATTTTTCTGTGTGATTATTAGTGTTATCTTCTCTTCAATGATACATTACATTCATGGGAATAACCTAAAAAAGTTATAAAAAGAGAGTTCTTCTAATAAAAAATAAAGTGTTAAAATGGAAAGGAAAATGAAAATGGAAAGGCTTCCCAAATCAAATCGTCGCCTTAGTTCTTAATTGTCCAAACGACCATTTTAGTTTTTGTTCAATCTCCACTTTAAAATAAAAAAAAATAAAGTATAAAAAATGATAGTTGATTGACTAAGAATTATTTAAACTAATGAGACCTTTACCTATACGGAAATAGCTTTATCTTAAACACCTAGCGTAATGTTTCATTGAAATAATGAAAGAAAACCTTCTCCTCCTGTAAAATTTTCTAATGGTCGTTTGGACAATTAAGAATATGTCTCCGTTTTTGCTGATACTTTGTATAATAAAGAAAAAAACTAGAAGGGTCTTCCATACAAATTTTAGCCCATTTAGCATGCGCTCTCACTTACACTCGCCTGATATCGTAGATCTCCATTGCATTTAAATTTTAGCCCATTTAGCATGCGCTCTCACTTACACTCGCCTGATATCCTAGATCTCCATTGCATTTAAATTTTAGCCCATTTAGCATGCGCTCTCACTTACACTCGCCTGATATCCTAGATCTCCATTGCATTTAAATTTTAGCCCATTTAGCATGCGCTCTCACTTACACTCGCCTGATATCGTAGATCTCCATTGCATTTAAATTTTAACCCATTTAGCATGCGCTCTCACTTACACTCGCCTGATATCCTAGATCTCCATTGCATTTAAATTTTAGCCCATTTAGCATGCGCTCTCACTTACACTCGCCTGATATCGTAGATCTCCATTGCATTTAAATTTTAGCCCATTTAGCATGCGCTCTCACTTACACTTGCCTCACATCGTAGATCTCCATCGCATTTAAATTTTGTAATCATGTGAAACAAAGTTTTGTATTAGAAATTTAAGGCTCATTTTACCAAAATATTTTGATCATGAAACATGTCCAACGGCATTTCTTGTGCTTTACTTTATACTATGCGTGAAAGTCTATTAAATTCAGAAAACATTCCCCATGTTTTCTTTTCTTGAAGCATGCGCAGCTTTACACTTTTCTTCTTCTTCTCGTGACCTGTCTGTTCAACGGACGTTGGCTATCATGTCGGCTATGCGGACATTGTTTATTGCGGCCCGGAACAGCTCTACAGCAGACTGGCTAAACCACTGTCTCAGGTTTTCAGTCATGATGTTCTCCTTCTTCCAGGGCCCCTACTTCCGGCAATCTTTACCTGCATTATGAGATGCAAGTTCTCATACTTCTCTGGATGTCTCATCACATATCCTAGATATTGAAGTTTATGGATTTTTATTGTTTTAATAACGCTTTTTTCTTTATTCATCTGAACCAAAACATCTTCATTCGTAATGATGTCCATCCAGCTTATTTTGAGTATTCCTCTGTAGATCCACATCTCGAATGCCTCAAGTCGCCTTATCAGTTCTTCAGTAAGCGTCCATGCTTCCATTCCATAAAATAATACCGAATCCACGTAACATCTGACCATTCGCATTCAAAATCCAAGGTTGAGAACAGAATGCAGAACAGACTCATGATCTATCATTCTGAAGCTGCAGGTTAAACCGTTAGTGCTTGGCATTTGTGAATGACTTCTATTTCTCGCTAAAAATGAAAGATTATTATGTATAAAAAGAGGCACTCACTTCCCACAGTCATGTGTCCGCAAGCAGCCCGGGCAGGCGCCACAGCCCCCGGAGGAGTGTTGGTGCCCCCCAGGACCCCGGGACCTGTTTTCTGAATGTTCCTTGCGCTTCTTCTTTCTCTCATCTCGACCTGGATGAAAAAAATTGTTATTAAGCATGATAACACAAATATTATTGTTACGCTGTACAAACTTAACCCTTAGTGAGCCTGTTAACAAACGCCGACTGATACAATTTTCATAATAAGTTTTTTGCAAAATTATGTTTTTGTAAATTTTACCGTCTTACCTGATAATACTTTTATGAACTTTTATTTGTACAGCGCCCTTGAGGTGATTTTTAATGAAAAAGGCGGGATATAAATCAGCCAAATATAATGTAAACCGTATATATCTATTTGTATAGTTTTCGCAGGATATGTACTTATATTTAGAGAAATGGGAAAAATTTCGGTTTAGGGGCGAAATTCCTAGAAAATCAAACTAGTTATTTTTATACTAACTATGGGCCGGGGAAACCGAATCTGAAAGAATTATGCGGCGGCAAGCAATATTAACTGAATTACACGACTTTAAAATTTTCTATAAACACTAAGGAAAAACGTCATTTTTAATGAACTGACATAACAAGTCATAGAAAAACAAGAAATGTACAAAAACATGTGCCGGCAGTGTTACCAACTCTCAAAAATATTTATCCCTATATCAATAACGTAAAACTTTCCGACGTTTGTGTAACATGGTTTGTGCCCCTTTATACCGCCTGCTCGCGTTCCTAACCTAACCTAACCTAACGCTAGGTTTGTGTAACATGGTTTGTGCCCCTTTATACCGCCTGCTCGCGTCCCTAACCTAACCTAACCTAATGCTAGGTTTGTGTAACATGGTTTGTGCCCCTTTATACTGCCTGCTCGCGTCCCTAACCTAACCTAACCTAACCTAACCTAACGCTAGGTTTGTGTAACATGGTTTGTGCCCCTTTATACCGCCTGCTCGCGTCAATTTTAAAAAACATCCCTGTTTTCAAGTAGTTTAGCGGCTACGCTAGGTTTGTGTAACATGGTTTGTGCCCCTTTATACCGCCTGCTCGCGTCAATTTTAAAAAACATCCCTGTTTTCAAGTAGTTTAGCGGCTACGCTAGGTTTGTGTAACATGGTTTGTGCCCCTTTATACCGCCTGCTCGCGTCAATTTAAAAAAACATCCCTGTTTTCAAGTAGTTTAGCGGCTACGCTAGGTTTGTGTAACATGGTTTGTGCGCCTTTATACCGCCTGCTCGCGTCAATTTTAAAAAACATCCCTGTTTTCAAGTAGTTTAGCGGCTACGCTGGGTTTGTGTAACATGGTTTGTGATAGAAAAGAAAGTGCCCCCTTCATAGCGCCTACTCGCGTCAAGGCAATAAAACATCCCTGTTTTCAAGTAGTTTAGCGGCTACGCTGGGTTTATGTAACATGGTTTGTGATACAAAAGTGAGTAAAATTTATAAAAAATAAGTACTTAAAATATAAACATGTTATTTTACGTTATAGATATTACTACTTAATGGCAACACTTAATTTTGTGTGGTAAAAACATCTATGTTATCTTGTTTTTCTATGATCTTCGTACTTCGTGTGTCAGAATGCTTCCAAAATGGCTATTTTCGTGTGTGTGTGTGTATAGAAAATTTTAAAGTCGTGTCATTCAGTTAATATTGCTTGCCGCCGCCTAATTCTTTCAGATTCGGATTCCCCGGCCCATAGTTAGTATAAAAATAACTAGTTTGATTTTCTAGGAATCAGAATGCTTCCAAAATGGCTATTTTCCTGTGTGTATATAAAAAATTTTAAAGTCGTGTAATCCAGTTAATATTGCTTGCCGCCGCCTAATTCTTTCAGATTAGGATTCCCCGGCCCATAGTTAGTATAAAAATAACTAGTTTGATTTTCTAGGAATTTCGCCCCTAAACCGAAATTTACCCGAGAAATGTTTTTTCCCTCTAATGTTATAAAAAAATATTACATAATGAATGAGTTTTATTATATTATCCAGCTTTTTACAAGCATTTTTCACAATAAAAAAAGTCATATGAGATTTTCCTGTAAATAAATACAGTACGACTTTTGAAAATTTAAAAAATATGACATTTTTCATGAAATTTGCGAGGCGATTTTTCACAGATAAAAATAAATGTTTGCAAGTGAGAAAACAATAAACTAGAATAATATTGAGATACATTATTTCGTTGCCAAGCATATAAAATTATTTTAGTAAGCTAGGAGCACTTCAGAAGGATTAAAAACCTTAAAAACGAGGCAAGTGTAGTAAGTTTCTAGAAATCCATTACAGATTTGCTGGCATTCCAAAGGTTAACCCCTCCGAAAATCGCAAATATTCACTTATAATGTCTCAAACGAAATGACATTTTATGAAAACTTTGTGTAATAACACAGTGAGCGGTAATAACCGCTTCAAAATTAAAGCTCTATAAATGAAACATTTCTGAACGTAGCCGAATAGTAAAAACTGGGGAGGAATGCAGATCCCGCCAATGTGGGGGATTTTAATAAAAATGCACTTTCTAGATGAGAAAAGTGTGGAAAAGTTGAATAAAAAAGAAATTAAGGTGTGCTCGGCAAAATTGAGGGAGATACAGCCGTTTAAAGTATGAATAAAATGTCACTTCATGAACCGATACTGTCAGCCATTTTGACACTAATATGTTGGTATCCCTGGCCATTTGACACTAATATGTTGGTATCCCTGACCTGATAAAACCAAGAGCCTAGATACGATTGTAGCCGACTTCATGTGATAGATGAGGCGCGTAATTATGAAATTTGTCTAGCGGACTTTTTTTGAACGATTTTTTAAACTGTTTATCACCTTCCAAATTAAAGTAACCTAACCTAAGACTACACTAAACATGGTTTGTGCCCCTTTATAACGCCTACTCGCGTCAACGCAAGAAAAACATCCCAGTTTTCAAATAGTTTAGCGGCTACGCTAGGTTTGTGTAACATGGTTTATGTAACATGGTTTGTGCCCCTTTATAACGCCTACTCACGTCAACGCAAGAAAAACATCCCAGTTTTCAAGTAGTTTAGCGGCTACGCCAGGTTTGTGTAACATGGTTTGTGACCATTATTAATTCTGTTTTTCATAATTACGCGCCTTATTATATATCACACGAAGTTGGCTACAATCGTATAAACCTTATAAACCTACGTTTATAGCAAGTCTGAGATACCAACATAATAGTAACAAAATGGCGTAGTATAAGTTCACGAAGTGTCATTTTATTCATTCCTTAAACGGCTGTATCTCCCTCAATTTTGCCAAGAGCACCTTAATTTCTTTTTTATTCAACTTTTCCACACTTTTCTCATCTAGAAAGTGCATTTTTATTAAAATCCCCCACATTGGCGGGATCTGCATTTCACCCAAAAACTGTTTTAGAAAGGTTTCAAAATAAGCTTTCGAATTGTTATATTACAAATAGATATTAGCATTTGTAAATATTAAAAATTAGAATGCAAACATTAAAAAAATGTAAAAATGACTCACGTGATGTTTTTATGTGAAAACGGTATTAAAATCACAGATTATGTAAACACCAATACTCATTCTATTGTATAAATGTATAATAAACACTTTTGTCATCTCACTTTTTTATCATTTCATATAAAAATATTTAATAAAAATTAGCAATGTCGAGCGCGGTCGAACCGCCCCTAGGAAATTTGGCGGGTAAAATTATGTGTCAGACCGCGCGAATGACCGAATATTCTTGTTATGTATTTCTATGGACAATTTGATGGGGATGTACAGCTTGATCCACTATCGATCTTTTACTATTTGTTTTAGGGATGTCACTAAAAGAATAACGGAGTTAGAACGATTTCTATGGAGACACACGCGTTGACGTATAAACACGCTTATTGTACTTGATTGCTATCGTATTTTTAATGCATATATCTGCTGAAGTTGCTGACCGGTTAAGATAGATGAATATTCTATTCTTTATGTTTATGATCCTTCTGGTGTCCAGCTTTGGCCATAAGCCCCCCTGAAATGTTTCCAGATTTGCCAGTAGCTGTATATGGCTCTGCCTGAGTCATGGGCTGTGGGCTGATTCTGCTTCTCTCTCTCGAGCAAGGTCAAGCACATGTATGTTGAATACCTGAATCTCGGTCATCATTTTCCCTCTTCTGCGGCTTGAACCTGGTGGTCAGGGTGGGGTCTTCCTGTCGGCAGCGGTCGCAGTAGTACTGGCGGATGTAGCGGGCCTCCTTCTCTGAGATGTTGATGCAATCCCCGTGATACCACTCCTCGCAAGCGTCACATCCTCTGAACAAACAAATCAATAAATATTGTTGCAGATTAAAATATCACATAAATTGTTTTTGGTAAATACACAGATATGTGGTAACTTATTGTAATGGTAAGTACCTAATATTTCTCTAGATCAACTAGAAAAATCACCAAAGGCAACTAAAACTAATTCCTTAAGTACCATACAATACAGATTCTGAACAAAATTTATTAGACGCTCGACTTTATGCAAAATCGTTTTTACGTAAACCTCTTTACTATTCTCAATAATAACCAGGTCTTCATCAAACTTATTTATGATTATGCCCTTAACATCAAAGCATTCGACACACGGACAATTTTATTTTTTTTAAAAGAAAGACAAACATTCTCGGGTTACGAATAGTCCAACAATGTTTGATAATCTCCTACTACCACCACAGTAAGCCGAAAGTGTTGCTTGTGTTGTGATGGAGGACTTAGCCAGCCGAGGGATCGAACAGGCGACGCCCAGGTGGGACCCAAACGCGATGCCCACTCATGACGATGACCGATCATCTGAAGATCCTGTACTGTTCTAAAAATAACTTTAAAAACTTGTATTGAAGAGAAATACGTTATAAAAGGGTAGAAATTCAGAATGCGGGGGCTTAAGCGTAAGGATTAATTCTTCCATTTTACACAGTGGGTAAACGAAGGAGCTTACATCATAAACCGTGAACTATCCGACGTCCTACATATACAGTAAGCTTGGCCAGCTTGATTCAGTAGAGTAGTTATTTTAGATTGGCGTTCAGGCAAATCAAACTGCTTGGCTATATCCGCTTTCTGAAAAAAAAAACACCCTTATTAATATTAGATACACTGCTATTTTTCAATCGAAACATTGTTGTGCAAATTACCGATTGCTTCGGTCCTTTTTTATCGCTCATTTTGTTTATTTTATTGAATCTTAGCTTCAAAATATATAGTGTTATTAGCAGCTATTTTCCGATACCGTCATGAGCACTAAATATAAAGTTTAAAAAACATTAACACCAAAATAATCTTATTTTCAATGTAAGCCAAGCTTTTCCGGCAGTATTTTTATTTTGACATGACAGAAGTAGTGATGAGTCCAAAAACGACAAACACGTTTGCACAACACGTTTGGAGTTAAAAAATGCCCAAACTGTTATCTATAATCCGCACAAACAGTTTGTCCGTTTTGTCGACTCTTCTGTCTCTTCTATCTTATATCACGAAAGCGCGAGAGCGGATGAGACAGAAGACAGAACCTCTCCAAACGAAAAACATTATCTTACCCTCTCGCACTAACGTTCTAATAATATGTGAGAGTGAGATAGATCTGTTGCAGGCGAAAAACAGTTCTTCTTCAATGAAAAATAGTATCTTACCCTCTCGCACTAGCGCCTTAACATTATGTGTGAGTAAGAAGAGACAGTAGGGGCACCTGTTATTTTAGGAAAAAAACATTAGCTTAACGTTTCACACTGAAGGCTCATTACGGGCAAGAGCGAGAAGCAAACCTGTTATTTTTAGAACAGGTTGAAAAATTGAAATCAAAAAATGCAGGGGCATTTCGCTGTTATCCGTTTTCCCTTCTGTTCTCAGTGTTCTGTTGTTTATTTACAAAACGAGACTGAACGAATCTACCAAGACCAATTAAACTAAACAGAGTAATACGGCAAACGGGCAAACAGAGACTTCACCGGCAAAAGGCTCGTGTAAAATATTGCCTGAACATAGTAAATATTTAATTGTTATTATAGGATAGGTACCTACCTACTTCCTTTCAATCTTATTAAATACGTTTACCATCCATTCTTTTCGGATTCACAGAACAGCTCCAAATGAAAAACATTATCTTACCCTCTCGCACTAACGTCGTAACAATATGTGAGAGTGAGTTAGGTCTGTTGCAGGCGAAAAACAGTACTTCTTCAATAAAAAAACAGTATCTTACCCTCTCGCACTAGCGCCTTAACATTATGTGTAAGTAAGAAGAGGCGATAGGGCACCTGTTATTTTAGGAAAAAAAACATTAGCTTAACGTTTCGCACTGAAGGCTCATTACGAGCAAGAGCGAGAAGACAATCCTGTTATTTTTAGAACAGGTTGAAAAATTGAAATCAAAAAAATGCAGAGGCATTTCGCTGTTTTCCGTTTTCCCTTCTGTTCTCAGTGTTCTGTTGTTTACTTACAAAACGAAACTACAAAGTAAACAGATTAACGGCAAACTGGTAGACTTCACCAAACGGCTAGTGTAAAATATTTCCTGAATATTACATTGCTATTAGACTTCCTTTCAATCTTATTCAATAAGTTTGCCATCGTTCCATTCTTTCCGGATTCCAAAAATTTAAAAAAAAAAGAAAAAAATGAAACGTTAAAAACTAATTAAACGGCATTAATTAATAAAAAATAAAATACAGGTTAATGATTTGAATAGGGTAGAAAGAAGTAAGTTAGCAATACATTTCAAGAATAACTTATTTTGAAGGCTTTTTTTTGTTATTGGTTTTTGGGGTATTATGCCGTGTTGTGCTACCTCCTTCTTTAGCCAACGTTTCGGACAGCGTTGCAGTGTCCATCATCAGGGCAGATGTGTAGACATCTGCCACTGATGATGGATACTGCACTGACTACACATCTGCCACTGATGATGGATACTGCACTGACTACACATCTGCCCTGATGATGGACACTGCAACGCTGTCCGAAACGTTGGCTAAAGAAGGAGGTAGCACAACACGGCATAATACCCCAAAAACCAATAACAAAAATATTTTTGACCGTGAAAATCTAAAATGGTATCTATTTTGAAGGCATTTTTTTCTTAATTAAACACGGGATAGTAGTTTAGGTAAAATTAAAGTACATTTCTTTACATTAGTTCCTAGTTCCATTTGATTTCAACCCGTTTGAAAAATAACAGGATTGCCTTCTCGCTCTTTGCCCGTAATGGGCCTTAAGTGTGAAACATTAAGCTAATGTTTTTTCCTATTTCCTAGAAATAACAGGTGCCTCTTCTTACTCATACATAATGTTAAGGCGGTAGTGCGAGAGGATAAGATACTGTTTTTCATTGAAGAAATACTGTTTTTCGCCTGCAACCCCCTCAAAGGATACAACAATAGGATACTTAACGTTCGTAATGTTTAGAGATGCATACCCAGTACCTACCTATAATACGGCCTATTAAGAACGATATTAAAATTGCATTTCCAAGAACCCTTAATTACTGTTCACATAAATCTGGTAAACTGTATATAATAATTAATAAATGACACCGCAGAGTTTCCCCGGACGGCAGCTTTGACAAATATTTTGAAAACCTGTTTTTATTTTTGTAACTTTGGTAGCATTAACTATAACTACCTATTATAATGAAATTAAAATTTGTTAAGTTTCTAAGAGTTCTTAATTACGTATCGGGGTAAACATGGTAAATGAATAATGGTACATCTGAAAAATTAATCCGGCCGCTTTGAAAAATCCCATTTACATAATGTAATAAATGTAATTTTAATGGCACTTGGTCAGGGTTTTATTGTTATGGATAGACACAGACACTGGATACACCTTCAGTTGCTAAACTGCTAGAAACCTATTGCTTTTTCATACAACTGCCTTAAAAACAGCCTGTTTTTTTCCAACAGTTTGGGAAAACAGTTGACGTTTTACAAATAACAGTTCGTTTTCATTTTTTAAAAAGAACAGAAACGCCCACCACTAGACAGAAGACACCATAGCATAGACAGAATATGTTTTTTCTATGATAAAAAACTATTTTTTTCCTACTCTAGGCACTCTCCACCCGGTATCGGTTGTTTCTCAGATTCAGGGGAGATGAAGGCTGACAGAGTCATAATATTTTATCAAACTTATGTAAGTCTTTGGAAGACATAGCTCATAAGGTTATTAAGTAATATGGTATAATGATTTCACTATGAGAACCTTATTTCTAGTTTGAGAATCCTAAATGTTGTTCGGGAGGAAAGTTATGATATCCGCCTTATGAATAAACGACAATTAGCGTTATTATATTTCAATGACGCATACGACATTAAACGCTTTCTAATTAGTAATTAGTATTTCCGTTAAGCAAAAATTCCTAAAAGCAGCGATTGACATTTACGAATAACAACAAGCACAGGTACACATTTAATAAACCTATATAATATTGTTGAATTCCATTGCTGTTTACCTACTCACCTACTAAAGAGATTTTTTTAAATGTCAATATTTCCGTGATTTAGTTATATAAACAAAATCAAATCTGCCGCCATTTCCAGAGAATAAGACATGACTTTGGTTTCGGAGGTTGTGGATAAGAATCTTTGTAAACCGATTTGATAAAATAATTTTATTAGGCAATTTTTAAATTTCAAAATTTTCTTCATTAAAAAAGTTTTCTAAATGCATATTTTTTATTGCAATTTGTCAAGTTTCGAACTGCTTTTAGAATCAAGCCCACATTCCAAAATTCAAGAAAAGTACGTAAATACTGCACCACGAATATTGGAGGCGTCTACTAATATCTACAGGAATTCCAAAAACTGAAAAAATCGAACTAATATCTATGAAAACCAAAGTGTTGACGAATATCTACAGCACAAACTGTTGACTAATATCTATGAGAATCAAAGTGTTGACGAATATCTACAGCACTGGCAGAGGTTGGATTGGCAATTATGTGTAGCATATTGGAATAATATAATATTGCGTATGCAGTTTAAAAAACTTAATTTATGTAAGTGTGTATGTAAAAATTCGTAATATCGGACTGTTGGACACATTTAGCTGATTAGTCCAACCTACGCTCTGTAGATATTAGTTCAACCTACGCTCTGTAGATATTAATCAACACTCTGAAGTTCGTAGATATTAGTTCAACATATGAGCTGTAGATATTCGTAAGACATACAGGCTGTAGATATTAGTATCTGGAGTCCGAATATTTTATAACGATTAGTCAGTGAATAAGCTTGTGAAAGTAAGGGTAATTAAAGTAAAGTTTTGTAATATTTCAACGATGTCCGAAGGTGACATCATCATAACGAACAAAATAAAGTTTCACAGTTGTGACGAAAGCGCTAGATTTCTGAAAATACTCGATTCTATATATAAGAGGATACAAGTTAATATTAAATTCATTTGCATTTTGCTTTTAATTGTTGTAGGATGAAGCTGTGAAGTAGTTATTCAATGGTGTGAAACGGTGTTAAAAAATATCGTAATGGAGAAAAAAATGGCAAGTACCTTTTATTTAACTTATTTTTTTTAAATAACACTTTAAAAATATTATATTAATTATTATAATAATTAAAAATAATATATTATTATTATTTATTTTTAAAAATATATGGCGGAAAAACTAAATACCAATATATTACACTTTTTTCCCCTGATTATTTTTTGTTAAAAATTCGTTTGTCATTGAACTATCGCAATTATCGATTATTATATATTATTATCAATTTTTATAATTAGATGATGTTTTTTTGTTATTTATTTTTGGCAGTGAAAATCTAAAATCATATCAGACGATGGTTTGTTTTATTTTGTCTGTTTTATTTTCTCAATTCTGATATTTTATCGAGTTTTAACATTTTTCACATTGGTCATATTTGTGTAGTTCTGTAAAGGTAATTGTGATTGTTTGTAAGTATCTGAAAAATAATTATTTAAAATGACTGAAGAAATGATGTATTCCAAGGGTGCCCAAACTCTCACGGTCTAGGTTTTAAAGTCAATCGCGTTCGTTATTTCTTATCTGACATTATTAAAAATCCTTGGTACAAAGGATGAAAATAAAATAAAAGCCAACGAGTAGTAACAAAAAAAAAACAGTTCAATCTTAGAAAATAGCAAAATGATTATATTTTTGTTATTTGTTTTTGGGGTGTTATGCCGTGTTGCGCTACCTCCTCCTTTAGCCAACGTTTCGGATAGCGTTACAGTATCCATCATCAGGCAGATGTTAGTGGTGAAATGTGTGCTTAAGTACTTGGAAGCAATACCTTGTTGCCAGCTCCACTCCACCGCGAGCTGGCATTGCAGTATACTTGAAGATGGTTTTCTGCTTTTAACTTTGATGCAGCAGTCAATTACCGGATACCAAGAACTATTGAGCTTAGCTCCGTCGTCTCTATTAATCTTAATAGGATTTTTATGAATTTCAATTGCCTCTGTAATTAGGTGTGCTCTGTAAGTTTTGGGTCTTCCCAGGACTTCAGGAACAAACCCAAAGTAATGGCCGGTTTCAATTAAATGCTCGGCGATTGCCGATTTGTCAGGGTGGCCAAGTTTACACGCTCGAAAGTGTTCCGATATCCTTTTGGAAATCGTCCGGACACAAAAAGGAGGAGGTAGCGCAACACGGCATAACACCCCAAAAACAAATAACAAAAATGCTTTTGACCGTGAAAATCTAAAATCATATCAAAATAATTATATGTTTACTGCTTTTATACCTCCATTTACCCACGTGTATTTTAACTTTATGCTACTTTTTATTATCACTTTCTTTATTACGTCTCTTCATAATATTGCTAACGCTAAAGTATTACAAACACGAATACTTTTGTTTTACACTCCTCTATTTTTTTAAAGTTTTTTTTTAATATAATGTTTTCAATACAAAACAATTTTCAATACATACAATTTTACAAAAGAGTTTATTTATTAAAAAAGACTTGCTGACCTCTGAAGGTATTATTTTAACTATCAAATTAAAATGAAGTTCTAAAATATCTGGAGTTTTACAATAAATAAGAAAAAACTTTTCTTTTTAAACCTGTTGTGAGTTGTGATACATAATGTATTTAATGGTCTAATAGTTTTTCATTTATTCGCCATCCAAATGTGCGTTAATCTGAAAATTTCAATTGATAGAATGAAATGCTATATATAGATGATTAGGTAGAATTAAAAAACTATTAAATTCCATTCAGAGTTTTTTTTAATTCTTAAAATCAAATATTTTATCGTATGCGGCGGGCGTAACGTTAACTATCGTTTCAAGGTTTCGCGCGCCGAGACCGATTGAATAAGAAAATAGAGATCCATATTCGGATCCGTATCCGCGGATGTAAATTTTTAACGATCCGGCACATCACTAGTGGTGAGCATCAACTCTAAAGATTTATTTCTTTGTTTCGCCTTTTTTTGTTTTTTTTTTTAAATTTTTCTGGGGGGGGGGGGGGGTTAAATTTAAATATTAAAAAAATTATATATTTCACGGTGGAAGGGGCTTTGAAGAGAAATATTACTGAAATATGGTAGGGAAGCCAAATAAAATTAGAAAACACTGATTTAAAAGTTAATTTGATCGTTAGTTAAGTGTCAATTTTTTTAAAATTATTTTTTTTAAATGGGAAACACAATTTGTCCCAGCTGCACCCGTCTGGAGCCAGTGAGACTACCGCATCCCCATTTGGGTTATGTTGTGAGGCTGAAGATAGTGGGGAAGGGAAGGAGATGCAGAAGAGGAAGGTGGGAAAGTACCTGACTATTCAGATCCGGTCACCAAACACGGCTAAAGCCATTTCAAGCAACGTTTCAATTCTCAATGGTGGTGTTACGATAAATGGCGATACTATCTTCTACTCTGGAACATGCCGCAAAGAAGCATTATATTATTTTTAATTAATTACTTGTGACATTATTATTAACACAAATAAATCAAATAAAATTACAAAATTAAAAGAATTTCAGCAAATTTATTTTGTAGCACCATTTTAATTCAAAATTAAAAGAATTTCTTTTTTTTAACCACTTTTTAATGTTCTAAAACTCTAAAACTAAAACTCTAAAACTCTCTTCCTCGGGGTTTACTAAAACTAATTATAAATAAACTTAATGGTTTCAATGGAAGGGTAAGAGTGGGAAGGGGAGTAATTGAAGGCACAATTTACAAAGGGAAGAGGTTCAATAGTATGTCATTTCAACATATTTTTTGATTATTTATAATATTTAGATTTGCATTTACGCTTTCTAATTTCTAATATTTACAATTTATCCAACCGAATGCCATTAAAATTACAATGCAATAATTCGATTCTACTATTGAAGTCAAAAATGTGGCTAGTCTCCAACAAATTATTGGCAAACTACGAGAAACCATTATTGTTTTTAAAGATTTCATATATTCTTTAACCATTATTTTCATATAAGTTTCTCACAGTTTTACCTATATAAAAGAAACCACAATAATTAGGTACACCTTAACTTATAGATTCCAGATTTTTCATTTTTGAATCTTGATCTTTATTATTTAGAATGTAATTTTAAATTTGTCATTTGCATAAAATACTGGAAGAATTTCATTTAGTACATTCTTTGTTAAGGAATTAGAAATTTATTATTAAAATACATAATTTTCGGAAAAGTTTTTTCATAAATTTCCTTCATTTTTTCCCTTCCTGTACCTTCTGTTTTTCCATTTGTACAGGATAAATATATGATTTAAGGAATTTATTATTGTGTTTCTTATTAAGAATATTTTCAAATAAATTGGTGTTATATCCATTATTTATTGCAATTTGTTTAAAAATAACACCATTAAGTTTATTTATTAATTAGTCTTTGGTAAACCCCGAGGAAGAGAGCATCGCTCTCGAAACTTGTCAGTTTTATGGACATTAAAAGTGGTTAAAACAAAGAAATTATTTTAATTTTGAATTAAAATGGTGCCACAAAATAAATTTGCTGTATTTGAAGAAATAAAATTTATTTATCCATGCCGGGATTCGATCCCGCGACCTTCGGATTAGGAGTCAAGAGCCTTACTCCTCGACCACGCCGGCCTTACCATTCAAAATGTAGTGAGTAGTCGATAACTTGATTCCTAATAATTCGAAAGTCCATCTCTATGAGTATGTGTATGGGCACACCTGATCTAAACTGTATTATTTTTGGTAAATTTTAATTTCATTTTTTTGTCGTAGGTATGTGCATCTGCGTGTATATTGGTGGTAGTGGGTTGTTTACACATAGCCCTTGCCGAAGAAAAATCTAATTTTGTAAGATCAACAAGGAGTTTAGGACACTTAACGGATCACCATTACTTAAGTCACAAAAAAATGTTTCATACAGCAGTGAAGCCCCATATTGAAATTAAACCCAGTCACTTAGTTCATGTTACTCAGGAATTCCCAGTTTGGAAAATACACAAATATAGTGGAATACAGATAAAACCCGTTTCGACGATTCCTTATATACATGTGGTTGAGTCAAAGCCAGATAAATCTAAATTTAATTTACCTATAAAACACATACAAAATCTGTTAGGAACTTCTACAGAATCGGAAACAATATTAACTCTGAAGGAACTTGCATCTTCAGAAGAAGGATTGAAATTAATGGCTAATTATATAAAATCAGAATATCCGCAATCCGACATTTCCGAAGCTGATATCGTATCTACAATTTCTCAATACAAAGTAAAGAAACCATCGCCATCCCATCAAATATATGGGCCACCTCTCCCCGTTCAGAAATTCGGTTCTCAGCAAGTATATGGGTCACCAACAGTTTCTGTGGAAAAAATTCCACCACTTCCGCACCAACTTTACGGACTGCCCCCTCAGCCTCAACCTCCGATACCTCACCCACATCACTCATTAGCACTGAAGAAATTCAGTCCAATCCAGATATTGAAGTCTGCATTACCTCAGTCATTCTTCCACCTACTGACGCCAAAAAACGAAATTCCAACACAACCATCAATATCGCAGCATATCCCTCCACCTCCACAAAGGCTAGGCTACGATATAAAATATTCACAACCTTTGATAACTTATGAACCACCACAACCACCAAAAGAGTACGGACCACCCCAACAGCAACCGTCAAAAGTGTACCAACAACAACCAACAAAAATATTTACACCATCGCAACCACGACAACCGCAAGCTCTAAGATGGTATAGAATACCACAATCACAATCATTAAAAGAGTACACACCTCACCAACCCCAACCACCAACAGAATACGGATCACCCAAACCTCAATTAATAATAGAGTATAGACCATCCCAACCACAACCACCAAAAGTGTATGGACCACCCCAACCACAACCACCAAAAGTGTATGGACCACCCCAACCACAACCACCAAAAGTGTATGGACCATCCCAACCACAACCACCAAAAGAGTATGGACCACCCCAACTACAACCACCAAAAGAGTATGGACCACCCCAACTACAACCACCAAAAGAGTATGGACCTCCCCAACCACAACCACCAAAAGAGTATGGACCACCCCAACCACAACCACCAAAAGTGTATGAACTACCCCAACCACAACCACCAAAAGAATACGGACAACCCCAACTGCAACCACCAAAAGTGTATTTCCAATATCCACCACAACCACCAAAAGAGTACGGGCCACCCCAACCACAACCGATAAAAGAGTACGGAGTGCCTCAACTACAATCAACAAAAGTATACGAACAAAATCAAGCTATACCACCAAAGGTATATGGACCACCCCAACCGACAAAATTAAATGACATGGAATCCAATTTGGGTGAAGTTTACAATGCACCCGAGATGAAGGATTCGTCGTTTGTAGTCAAAGCAGAACCTATTGTTGTAATAGATTCAACAAATACTGCTGATATCATGAAGGAAATTGCACTTATGTTAGCTTATGGGCCACCTTCCACAGAACTTCCTTCAGTAGAAGAAGTTGATTCGCAAGACGATAAAGTTGAAAACGTAATTAATTCGGAAGAAGAACAAGAAGACAGCAACTCCAAAGTTGAAACTCCGAAAGAATCGTACGGACCACCAAAACCATACGCACCTCCTGATGAATTACCTAAGCCAACGGTTTCAGAAAAAACAGATGAACAAGAGGAAAGATCTAAAAATGAGCAAAATGAATATTTGACAATTCCACATGAAAATAGTGACGCAACTTCTGAGTTTTTGCCACAAACTCAGGAACCGGAAGATAAATATGTACCCCCCCAAATTGTTTATGGAAACCCAAAGCCGTATACCGTTAGCAATATTGAAACTCCAAATGATTCTTATGGACCACCAAAGCCATATGCACCTCCTGCTGAATTACCTAAACCCTTGGTTTCAGAAAAGACAGATGAACTAGGGGAAAGATCTGAAAATGAGCAAAATGAATATTTGACAATTCCACATGAAAATAGTGACGCAACTTCTGAGTTCTTGCCACAAACTAAACAACCGGAAGATAAATATGGCCCTCCTCAAATTGTTTATGGAAACCCAAAGCCGAATACCATAACCAAAGTTGAAATTCCAAAAGATTCGTATGGACCACCAAAACCATATGCACCTCCTGCTGAATTACCTAAACCCTTGGCTTCAGAAAAGACAGTTGAACTAGGGGAAAAATCTGAAAATGAGCAAAATGAATATTTGACAATTCCACGTGAAAATGGTGACGCAACTTCTGTGTTCTTACCACAAACTAAAGAACCGGAAGATAAATACGGCCCTCCTCAAATTGTTTATGGAAACCCAAAGCCGAATGCCATGATCAAAGAAGACTCCGAAGACTTGCAGAGCAATGTAAATGGCGAGCCTTTGATACCTCCTGAAGAGAGCAATGATTCGTCATCTGAATTTCGACCCCAACAACCAAATAACGAACCAGCACAAACTTATGGACCTCCTCAAAGTTTTTATGTTATTCCAAAACCATATTCAACAGTTAAAGAAGATGCCGAAGAAATACAAAGCAATAAACAAAATGATATTTTAAATTCCCCTGAAGTTAGCAGCGATTCTTTGTCTGATTATCGCCCATTTGAAAAATATGGCGTTCCAGATGAAACATTTTCATCAAAGCATGTACCTGAAAAGCCAAATTATTATGCAAATTCATATCCGGGATATGAACCAACTACGGTAGGCACGTCCGAGGCTCAAAAAATCCACTCTACGACATCATCTTCCCAAAATATCCCGGATGTTATACCAATGTCGATGGCAGCAAGTGGTTTAAAGTGGACTGATTTTGAAACTGGTATACAAAGTTTAAATGGCGATGATGAAGCGATTGAACCAGAGAAATTGATTACCAATGTCTGGACCAAATCACCCGAATTACATTTACCGTCTGCTAAATACCAGACCCAGCAATCGAGCTTTGTTCCTACTTATGAACCAAATAAGTACATGATTGCAGTGCAACAAGATTTTTATAATACCAATATAAAACCAGCAAGTTCGAGTATCGTGAAAGTAACGCAAAAGAAAATTAATACAAACGGACGAGATGTAACGGCACTCAAATATGATCATCCCAACTTTTCATATACACAACTGAGTAAGATACCAAGTGACGTTATTTCCAGTTCATCTTATACCCGAATTAGTGAAATCCCACTGGAGAATAATGTGAACTTCCAAAATGCTCCTGATCAAGTATCGTCTTATGGACAACCCCTTTCATCATACATTTTTGGTGAAGATAGTTTGCCAGCCTCTAGTGAAAAGAAAATATCAGCAGTTGTTCCGGAATACCGGAAAAAATCTGAAAATGGCATGAAACCGAGTCAAGACAAAAGTCCAGAAGGAATAACGACAGGAAGAAAACCAGGCGTAAAAATAAATAGAGATAAACCAACCAGGCGACGATGGATGCCAACGTCGAAGAGAAAAGAAGAAAACCAGGGAAGTGAGTATTTTTTGTTATAATTCTTACATATAATGTATATCTTTTCAATATTTTAACTATTTTTTGGGCATTTATATGTATACCTGGTTCAAGAGCATGCATGCATAATACCGCATTTGTAATTAATTTGTTTTTTTTTTCAGCCACCATCGTTTATGCGGAGTCACCAAAACAAGACAGCTTAGGCGTTCAATCATAACATCTTATCAAAAATATTTGCATTTTTAACAACAGCAACAACACAGCTAGTACTTAAGTACTACAAGAACATTTAACTTATTTAATTTAATGATGGTCTTATGTGGAAGATTCACACGGCCCGTTTCATACAAATCTTAATTTTGATTTGAGATCAAAATGTCCGACCAAACTGAAAAATTATTTTTGTAATCAAAAGGTACATCAAATATCTAGTACGGATATTATCTACTTTATTTATTTTTGATCTAAATTATTAATTTTGCCATTAAAGATTTTAGTGTTTTATGATTTTGGAGGTAACCTGGACAATTATTTGTGAGTAAATGAAAAACTTTTAAAAATAATTTTACTTTTTTTATTTTTTAAAATATAATTAAAAATAAAATAAAAAATAAAACATTGTTAAAAATGCATTTTTTTGTGGTAATTTTGTGGTGGTGTATCAGGACGTACCCAAGGGATTTTAACCAGCGATTCTTGAGCATATTTGGAGTAAAAAATGTAGATGTCATTTTTCTGTCCGGTGAGATTTTTTTCTATAAAAAACATTAAAAATATTTTTCCATCACTATGGAATATATTCCGTCGTGTTTGAGCGAAACGCGCTGTTTCGTGTATATATGCTCAGGAACTATATGCTCAGGAACCGCTGGTTAAAATGACTCCAGATACTAATATCTACAGCCCGTAGGTTTGACGAATATCTACAGCTCATATGTTGAACTAATATCTACGAACTTCAGAGTGTTGATTAATATCTACAGAGCGTAGGTTGAACTAATATCTACAGAGCGTAGGTTGGACTAATCAGCTAAATGTGTCCAATAGTCCGATATTAGGGATTTTTACATACATACTTACATAAATTAAGTTTTTTAAACTGCATACGCAATATTACGTTATTCCAATATGCTATACATAATTGCAAATCCAACCTCTGACAGTACTGTAGTTATTCGTCAACACTTTGGTTCTCATAGATATTAATCAACAGTTTGAGCTGTAGATGTTCGTCAACACTTTGATTCCCATAGATATTAGTTCGATTTTTTCAGTTTTTGGAATTCCTGTAGATATTAGTAGACGCCTCCGTTAAAATCCCTCGGTGCGTCCTGTTACACCGTGTATTAACGACAAATTTTTGCTCCGATGTAATTAGGTAATTTGTATTTTAAATTTACACCCATCGAAATGATTTCTACAATTAATTTTTATTTTATATTTCATTATATTTTTGTGATAAAAATAGTAAAATAATTTTTTGATGTTTTTCATTTCTCACAAGTTGCCTCTAAAATCATGAAACATTAAAATCTTTAATGGCCTATATCTGATAATTAAAAGCAAAAATAAATAAAGTAGCTCATATCCGTACTAGATTTTTGAAATCCGTTTTGATTATATATTTTTTTTCATTTTGGTTACGAACGCGCTCAGTAACTAATCCATACTCATTTGACGGTTTTAAAATATTTCGAAAAATATTCTTATTTTTGTCAATCTATCAATAGTATTGCAAATAATACAAAAATATAAGCTTTTTTTTAGCGTGTATGGGGGTGGCGTTTACAAATATAACTCAATATAATATGTTTGTTTAAATTATGAATACAATGTAATATATATATATAATATAATACAATTCATATATATATATATATATATATATATATATATATATATATATATATAAATATATATATATATATATATTTATGTCATACCACATTTTGTGGCTCATCTTAGAAGAAGCCACTTAAGTTGCTCATTCTTTCGCATGTAATATATACTTACGTAGATGAAGTACCAACATGCTGTCTTTTAAATTTTGTTTAAAATATGGTCAGCTATAATATGTAATCAAAAATTATGTTTATTTATTAAAAAAAAATATCTTAAAATAACGTGCATTCCTTGATCTATTTTAAGAACACACTTACCGCATCAAGCTACGTTGCCAAGTTTAATGTTACCAATATAGTCACATATGTAGGTAGGTTGACAGAACAGTTTGGATGTTGCTTGTTGATTATTCACACATATTTATCATTTCTAGCGGCCGTTTTTGATTATTGGCGCGTTTTTTTAAAATTGTAGTATGATTTGCTAATTAATATTGTTATTTATTTGGTGTTTACGGTTGTTTTTTTTTGTGTTAAGGTTTATTTTATTATTATCATAAATAAAATTAGGTATTTAAATACATATTGGTGTAGTTTCTTTTATTTGCTACATAATTATTTTATCTTAGTTTTACTAGTGTTTTCGAAAAATTATGAATAAACTTATTAGAAATATATTACATAATTTACTTTATTCATTGATTCGTACGTTTCTTTAAGTTGTCACCTCCGATCTATATGGATAAAATCGATCTAAAAGAAACTAACTAACTAACCATCACGCCGTTTCCCCGCAGGGGTAGGCAGAGAGGACGGACCGCCAAACAACTCGGTCTTGGCACACACTCTTTGCCTCACTCACATTCATACATCGTATCATACATTCTCTTCTATTATTCTGACTTTTGACACGGCCCGACTCAAGTATCTGATTCACTTGATCGTGCCATGTCTTCCTCGGGCGTCCCCGACTTCTTCTACCATTCACATTTGCATCATATATTCTTTTTACACTACTTTCTTCGCTCATTCGCTCTACGTGCCCAAACCATCTGAGGGTCCCTTTCTTAATTTTGCTCATTATTAAATTATTATTATTATACTTAGTTGCTATCATATTTTACAATTTACAAATAGAGACGGACCGCCAAATAATATTAATTGGTTAAATTGTATTTTTTCTCGCATTAGCACAACACCTGATAAAAAATCCCTCAGTGTCTTTGTCATCTTTGGGGATGCTGTGTGGAGGGTTTTTTTTAGGGAAAGGAAGAAGAGGAAGTTCTGTAATGAAATAATTTGGTATCTTAACCGTAAATCCAGAACTAAATTTTGTATGAAATAGGCCGCGAAGAAGTTTCTCTTTTCAAGAGCAATTATAATACTCTTAGAAGAAGTCGGGGACGCCCGAGGAAGACATGGCACGATCAAGTGAATCAGATACTTGAGTCGGGTCATGTCAAAAGTCAGAATAATAGAAGAGCATGTATGAGACGATGTATGAATGTGAGTGAGGCAAAGAGTGTGTGCCAAGACCGAGTTGTTTGGCGGTCCGTCCTCTCTGCCTACCCCTGCGGGGAAACGGCGTGATGGTCGTCTCATACAAACTCTTCTATTATTCTGACTTTTGACATGGCCCGTCTCAAGTATCTGATTCACTTGATCGTGCCATGTCTTCCTCGGGCGTCCCCGACTTCTTCTACCATTCACATTTGCATCATATATTCTTTTTACACTACTTTCTTCGCTCATTCGCTCTACGTGCCCAAACCATCTGAGGGTCCCTTTCTTAATTTTGCTCATTATTAAATTATTATTATACTTAGTTGCTATCATATTTTACAATTTACAAATAGAGACGGACCGCCAAACAACTCGATTTTGGCACACACTCCTTGCCTCGTTCACATGCATACTTCGTCTCATACATGCTCTTTTATTATTCTGACTCTTGAAATGGCTCGACTCAAGTATCTGATTCACTTGGTCGTGCCATGTCTTCCTCGGGCGTCCCCGACTTCTTCTAGCATTCACATTTGCGTCATCATATATTCTCCTTACACTATTTTTCTCGTTCATTTGCTTTACATGCCCAACCAATCTAAGCGTCTCTTTCTTAATCTTACTCGTTACGCTTACATCAGGCTTACATTATGTGCGGATCATTATTATTCATTTCGGTCTACTTTCATCATTTCTCTACCAGTTCCGAGCCTCACAGCGAAGCATTAGGGTAGGTACCAGCACTCCATTATGGACGGCTAGCTTCGCTTCTTTCGATAGTTTTTTCGACCGGGGTAATATAATTACACTAAGAACAGTTTTACTCTGTATCTCAGTTGTCTTTTACACCATATACTCAATAATTTTGGTAATCATAGAAAAACTATTTGGTTATCGATCTGTTTTTAAAAATGTATATTGCATTGCTAGTTTTTTTAATATAAAATAATTTCTATCAAATTCCGGCAAAGTATCTGTAGCCCTCCCCCCCTCCGCCACGCATCGCATAGCGTTACCCCGTGCCTACAAACTGAAGATTCCACGGACTGGTAGCGGATCGGTAATAGTTGCATTTTAATAAAAAGGGAAGTGTCATAATAATTGAATCACGCTAGCTTCCTTAATATCGCTTTTACTTTTTTACTTTACTTAAGTTGAAAATGGGCGTTGGCGTAACTTGACAATTCAAGCAATAATAAGCAATTTCTAAGTTATTAATGGAAAGGACTACATCCCGTTCGCTTACACTTTGCATTTCATATGATCTTTTTACAATGCTTAAATATTTGCGTGCCGGTACTAGATGATTCCGTCTGGGACATTTCCGGTAAAATATTGAATTTACCATTTTTAGAAACATCACTCCAATTATACCCGTCTCTGTTTGTCGTGTGAAATAAAAATATATCAGAAAGAGACAATCATTATTGTTTAATTGGTTGAAGGAATTTGTAAAAATGAACTCCAACATTGTACAGGTGGTTTAAGTCTACATTGTATAAATAGTCTTAAATTGGGTTTTCGGTTTTAATTGCTAACTTGTTTAGATTAGGTGGTAATATTCATCTGGGAGGCGGATATGTGTACCGCCGCCCCGAGAACCATTATTGGATAATCAACACCTTTGCCATAGAGGCAGGGCTGGGCAAAATACATGCATTACTGTAATTAAAATACAAATTACAAAATACTTTTTCGCATGTATTTAAAATACGAAATACAAAATACTTTCAAGTCGTGTATTTGAAATACAAAATACAGTATTTTAACCATTTTTAAATTTCAAATACAAAATACAAAATACAAATTACAAAATACATTTGGTTTAGGTAGAACCTTTGGTTGCAATAAATTGTCGTAAGTGCCCATATCTAAGAGTGCGTTTCCATAGAAGCAAAGCAGAGCATAGTGAAACAGAGACGTGCTAAAATTGACTAATCATATTGCTCAGGACACACATCTCGTCTCCGCTCCACTTGTAAAGATTTGTGGTATAGGACTTAGGTGTTAGATTATAATAATTATTATTATAATAACACTAGCTGGTTCCCGGTATGCGTTGCACTGCAATATTCAAAGAAATAAATTGTTTCTCCCTGCATGTCCTTTCCCGTGCGTCCCCGTTCCCCTACCGCTTCCCTTTACCCTCTTGCATTCCTCGTACACCTTCCCTGCCTACCCTCACCCCTCTTCCGCTCCCCCATCCCGCCAACCCCTCCCGCGTTCCATATATTTAGTCCCAGAACATTTTTCTATATTATAAAAACAATCAATAAAATCTGGTACCTGGTAACATAGGTACCTATTTAAAATATCTATAATTTTAAAAATCCAATGAAAATTCTTTGGTTACAAAAAAACAGCTGCCTGCTAAATTTATTTTCATCAAACGCGCGAACTGTCAAACGTGCGTAGTTAAAATAGTCGTTAAGTTTTCTGAAATTATCCCATTTTCTGCGTAATTTTCTTAATTTTTCTTTCCGTAAGAACCTTCTAAAAGTATAAGAAAACTTTAAAAAAATGAATGAAATAGGTAAAGTCATTTTGAAGTTATGGCGTGACCAAGGGAAACAAGGATTCATTTTTATATATAAATGGATGACATTTGTGTAGCGAAGTTTTGTGTTATTTCACTTCAAGTGCGCTCTACAGTAGTTAACTTAAATAACATTCTAGTATTCAGTCCAATATTTTATTTCTAGTATTCAGTCCATTATTTAATTATTCCAATAGTGCTCGATCAAAAACTGGGCGTACTGTACAAGGCCCGCAGATACTTTAATAGTACACAACTGCTAACCCTGTACAAATCACAAGTGCGCCCCACGGTTGAATTTGGCAGCCACCTCTGGTCTGGAGCTCCAAAATACCTGAAAAATACCCTCGACTCTATGCAGAAACGGGCGGTCCGTTTAATAGATTCTCCCATCTTAAAAGACGGATTGCAATCTTTAGAGCACAGGCGTCGAGTTGGAATGCTATCCTGGTTCTACCGGTATTACAATGGAAGATGCTCCGAGGAACTAGCATCATTGATCCTTTCGGCACCGGTGCATAGTCGGGAAACACATTGTACACGGTTGACATTTGTCACATGAGAACGGGTCATTTCTTCGACTCGTTCTTGTGTTCAACAGCTCGGCTGTGGAATGATTTGCCGGCCTCTGTGTTTCCTCCTTCCTACAACATGGGTCTCTTCAAGACCAATGTTCATTCCTTTCTCTCCTCAAAAAGACCCTCCACACAGCATCCCAGATGACATAGGCCCTGAGGGAAATTATTTTCCTCAGGGCCTCCTGTGTGGAGTTAATGAAAAAAAATCTAATACTATGATACAAGAGTGTACAATACAAAGCAATGACAAGTATGATACAAAATGTACAATAACAGTGCTATTATAGCACAGGACAATAATAATAACTAGCATGAAGTAAAAAAAAATACAGTACAGTACATTATAAAGCAATTATAAGGGGGCATACATTAATTAGGTGAGCAGTTTTTCTTCCAAACTAGACTCCCCCCGCCCCTTGGTGAGATAATTTGGACCACTTCGTTTATTCTTTTCAAGTACCGTGAGATTTTGCTGGACCCCCCCCCCCCTCCTTTTTTGAGCTCACATAATTAATGTATGCCCCCTAAGAGAACTACAAATAATCATTAATAAAGAGTCCTATAGCAAAGGACAATAGTAGGTACAGGATTCTAGCGTTTTTAGTCTATGTATTATCTATGTGTGGTTATTTTTAATTATCATTATTAAGATCACTAAATGTATTTGAAAATGTATTTTGAAGCCTTAAGTATTTGAAATACAAATTACAAAATACCTCAGCAGCAGGTAATTGAAATACCAATTACCAAATACATTGTATTTGTATATATTTGTATTTCAAATACGTATTTCAATTACAAGTTTTTCAAATACTGCCCAGCCCTGGCCATAGGTCACTCCAAGTGGTAAGCTATGTCTGGTGACTTAGCAGGGGTGTCCGGGTTCATGGGATGAGGTTTGTCCGGGTCTTGTTGGCGGATGCGTCTACCCACAAACTGCATGGCAGGACGGATCGGGATAGACTGTTTTTTTTTACATTAGGTAAAATAATTTCCCACAGGGCCTATGTCATCTTTGGGGATGCTGTGTGAAGGGTCTTTTTAGGAAAGGAAGGAGAGCAAGTTCTGAAAAGGAAAAGGGATGAAGGGTAGGTAGGAATCTGGGAGTCAGTGTGTCCAGGAATCTATCCCTCCCACTGCGGTGAAAGGCTATGTTCCGAGAGAGTACGGCTGGAGAAATCAAAGGGACTCCCTCAACACTCTCTCCCAATCCATCCTGCCATGCAGCTGGTAGGCAGAGATGCATCCGCCGCCAAGACCCGGATAATCCTCACCCCATGAACCCGGGCACCCCTGCTAAGTCACCAAACGTAGCGAACGACTTGGGGTGACCTATCGCAGAGGTGATTTTAGATTTTCACGGCCATAAGTATTTTTGTTATTAGTTTTTGGGGTATTATGCCGTGTATACCTCCTTCTTTAGCCAAAGTTTCGGACAGCGTTGCAGTGTCCATCATCAGGGCAGATGTGTAATCTCTTTCAACCCATCGCCTTGCAATGCAGTGGGAGAGATGGATTCATATGTCTCTCACCCGCGACCTCCGGATTCGTAGTCGAAGTTCGCAATCTCATTTTTTTTACAGTAGCTCCACATAGGAGGCCCTGAGAAAAATAATTTCCCTCAGGGCCTATGTCATCTAAGGGGATGCTGTGTGGAGGGTCTTTTTAAGGAAGGGAAGGATAGGAAGTTCTGGGAAGGAAAAAGGTATGTGGGGTGGATAGGAATCTGGGGTCAATGTGTCTAGGAGTGACGAACCTAAAATTCCATCCCTCCAAATGCGGTGCAAGGCGATGGGTCGAGAGAGTCCGGCTGGAAAGGACAAAAGGCCTCCCTCAACCAAACTCTCTTATCCGGCCCGCCACGCAGCAGGGCAGACCTATCCGCCGCCACGTCCTGGACAAACCTGATACCATGAACCCGGGCACCCCTGCTTAGTCACCAAACGTAGCAAACTGCTTGCAGAGGTGTTGGTTATACAGTAATGGTTCCCGGGGCGGCGGTACCCATACCCGCTTCCCAAATTGGAATACCTCGTTTACAATTAGTCCTTACTCAAGTCATCTTAGGTATGATTAGTCTATTGTATATTTATCGGCGTAGTCCAGCGGTAAGGCTCTTGACTCGCACTCCGAAGGTCGCGGGATTATAATTTGTGTTATTTGACAATTTATTTAGTAAAAATAATACATATATTTTATATTTGCAGCACTTTCCAGAGTGGAAGATACTCTCAGTATCGCCCTGGTGTAAGACCACCATTCAGAATTGAAATGTTGCGTGATATGGCTTTAGCCGTGTTTGGTGACCAGATCTGAATAGTCAGGAACTTCCCAACCTTCCTCTTCCCTATCTCCTTCCCCTATCCACTACGTTGTGCGATATTCATGTAAAAACAAAATAATCAAGATTTTTGAACCCTACCCTAAATCCAAAATCAAATCTAAAATCAAATTCAAAATCAAATTCAAAATCAAATTCAAAATCATGAGAACTGGTCGCTTCTTCGATTCGTTTTTGTGCTCAACAGCTCGGCTATGGAACGATTTGCCGGCCTCTGGGTTTTCCCCTTCCTACAACATGGGTCTCTTCAAGACCAATGTTGACTCCCTCTTCTCCTCAAAAAGACCCTCCACACAGCATATTAGATGACATAGGCCTTGAGGGAAATCGTTTTCTTAAGGGCCTCCTGTGTGGAGTTTTTTTTACAGTGAATACCGCACAAGAATCTCAACTGCTCCCGTCTGGAGCCAGTGACACCATGGAATCCCCAATTGGGGTATGTTGTGAGGCTGAAGGTAGTGGGGAGGGGAAGGAGGTGGGGAAGAGGAAGGTTGGGAAGTACCTGGCGATTCAGATCTGGACACCAAACACGGCCAAAGCCATTTTAAAGCAACGTTTCAATTTTGAATGGTGGTCTTACTTACACCAGGGCGATATTGATAGTATCTTCCACTCTGGAACGTGCCGCAAATATACTATTTATTATTTTAAATGAATTAATTGTGAAATAACACAAATTAATCAAATAAAATTTGAGACCTGCGGTTTGCGAGTCAAGGGTCTCACTCCTGGACTATGTAGGCCGTATATTGTAATTTATTTTTAAATTATTGTTTATTTTTGTTCATAACTTTTTTTTATAAAATACACCAAAACAACAATAAAACATATTTTAATTACTTCAATACAACTAGAGACAATGCTTTTGAAAAATTGTCACGCGTAAAGTAATTACCTAGGTACAGAACATTTTTTAAAATGAAAAACTTGTTAGATTTCTTAAATATGATAATATAATCCATTATAAAAATTACGTTCTACTAAAAAAACATTTAAAAAAAATAATATAACTGTATGAAAAAACATATTACATGAGTACCTAATATATTTCTGAAATTTTTAGAAAACCCTGTATAGATATCATTACATTACAACTGACTATGATTTCGGAACGCAAAAGACAAATACAGAATGACGTGGCAAATATTTTATTTATTAAAGAAAAAACTACATAAATGTGTATTAAAATACGTCATAATATCAACCTTGTAATAAACACAAAAACAATTAACACAAAATTAATAACGATATTATAAAAGCAATTCGTAAATCAATCTTCAATTTTAAAAAAGCGCGCGAATAGCCGCTAAATATTACTCGTATAATATAATGTCTGTTCTTCTAAAACAACTAACAGTCCACAGCGAGCGCTTGGCAGTCTGGCTACCTATGTAGATAGAATACAACATAACATACCGGCAAACATATAACATATCGCAAAAGATTCAATCTGACATAGCAATGTCATGCGATAATAGATTTTGAGGAATTTAACCATTGAGTTCAATATCGCAAAGCATTGATAAACGACTTGGAGTTTGAATGATATTGTATGACGAGAACATCCGGCAACGTCGCATGCCGTGATGTTATAGATGCGATAAAAAGTGTACCCAGTTGATGTTCTAAGTATTGATGAATATTTACTGATAAAAAACGCATTCCGGAGCATTAACGGTCCACGTAAAAATGTCATTTATTCACTCAAAATTTTTTTTTACACCGTTCGACTCGTCTCATCGAGTTTGATATGATGGACTTAAAAAAAAAAAAACGATGAGCCACTAAGTGCCCAAATGAGCCAGTAAGTCGAAATGATCAAGAAGTTCCGGTAATTAAAGGACGCTTTGAGCCACTAAATGCCGTAACATAAACTTATATATATATATATATATATATATATATATATATATATATATATATATATATATATATATATATATGAATTGTCAAGTCAATTGCGGCGCTGAAAATAAATCGGGAGCGATTTTTAGCGTGTGTGGGGGTGGCGTTTACAAATATAACTCAATATAATATGTTTGTTTAAATTATGAACACAATGTGTTCATATATATATATGAATTGTCAAGTCAATTACGGCGCTGAAAATAAATCGGGAGTCCATAAAAATATGATAGAAAATTGTACTTTTATAATGAATAAACTTTTCATACAGACATAAAATAATAAGTTTGTGATTGAAATTTACTGTTTAATTATTTATTTTTGAATTACGAAACATGAATACTTATACCTAATAAATAATATAACACAACAAATATGCTAAAAAATTATTAAATGTGTAACTGTTTGCCCCCATTATCCCAAATTCGTACCAACTTAATTTATTCCGTCACTAGTTGACTCGCAGTCTATTTGATTAATTATTTTTGTCCATGGAGTTGAAAGTAAACTATTCTATTTATCGTATTTATCTATTTCAGTTTTCGTTTTCAGTTTCTTTCACGTTGGATTTGCATTCCCGCTAGTTGTTGATCAAGAAAACACTGGAAGTAAAAGTAACCTAGAAAATCTCTTAAAAGCGCGAGAAAGCCACGCGTCTTACAGCTTTCACGAATAATACACGGCTTAACCCTCATTTTAAGTTAGCCAAGAAGAAAGCCACCTCGTCAGAATGGGCAAAAAGAAGGGCGGAAATAAGAAAGGAGGAAAGGCTGGAGGCAAAAACTTCAAGGTTGTAGGCGCCAAGAGCCTCACCGTAAAAACCAAGGCAAAGGTCGTCAAGACTGACTTGAAAAAGGTGCGTTTGCTTCGTAAATAACGTAATATCTACCTTTGACTCCCACACTTCCTGAAAGCACATTTTTGGTGATTTTTTTTTACCGCCATTTTTATTTAATTTTTTAAATTTATTTATAGATACGAATTTGTTTTTTCTTTGATATTCACCTAACTAGGTCACTAGAAACCAGAAAGTGGGTGATTACAAATAATTTTTTTGAAAAGCACATTTTTAGGAAAAATTCCAGTCTTAATATTCAATACATTACATACCTAGGGTGAAATGCAGATCCGGGCACCACTTGGAAATTTAATAAAAATGCACTTTCTAGATGAGAAAAGTGTGGAAAAGTTGAATAAAAAAGAAATTAAGGCGCGCTCGGCAAAATTGAGGGAGATACAACCGTTCAAAGTATTTAAAAATTCACTTCGCGAACTGATATTGACAGTTCGTTCGCCATGTTTTCATTGCTTATATTGGATCCCAGACCTAATACAGAATTAATAGTACGCCAAAATCACAAACCATATTACACAAACCTAGCGTAGCCGCTAAACCACTTGAAAACTGGGATGTTTTTTTGCCGTGACGCGAGCAGGCGCTACGAAGGGGGCACTTTCTTTTCTATCACAAACCATGTTTAGCGTATTAGGTTATAAAAAAAATGGCGGGCGGACGCGGGCGAACTGTCAATATCAGTTTGTAAAGTGAAATTTTAAATACTTTGAACGGTTGTATCTCCCTCAATTTTGCCGAGCGCGCCTTAATTTTTGTTTTATTCTGCTTTTCCACACTTTTCTCATCTAGAAAGTGCCTTTTTATTAAATTTCCAAGTGGTGCCCGGATCTGCATTCCTCCCCATACCTATATAATATTAAGCATTATTTTCCCACCAAAAATATCTTTCTTATTCGCTATTTAAGTTCTGTAAAATGTGGGTGTAGAATTTGTGAATTTAATTCTTTGTATTTTAAACCCACCAGTTGAACAAAGAGACCCAGAAGCAGAAGTTGGCAGAGATCGACCAGCAGCTTGTCAAAATTCAGGAGAAGATCGTGAAGAAACCTGATGCGAAGAAAGGAAAAGGACGGAAAGGTAAGAAAGGCCGAGGCAAACCCGCCAAAGCTGCCGATGCCGCTGCCGCAACCGACAAAATCGAAAAGTTAGAAGTTTAAGACTACTTATTTTTTATCCCTATGTTCATAGGCAAGCACCAATACACGGAGTATACGCGACTACTCTTTTGAGTCAATTTTTACAAAGATGGTGAGAGATCTTATTCAAGTCGTTTTGAAACAAATATATTATTACTCTCAACAAACAATTATAATAATATACCATTTAACATAGACAAAGTTTTTAACATGGAAATGTCGCATCAAGAGAATGTTCATTGTTTTACATTAAAAAAAAAAACATGTGCAGTTGATCGATTCCTCCATGTTATATAATATTAAAAAATATCTAGGTACTATCATTTTGTACTACATTACAAATATCAATTTTAACGGTAAATTATTATTTAATCTGCCAGAGTACAATGTATGGAGGTGTATTATATTATAAAAATAACATTTTTATAAATGATCATGTATGTGTGTTACAAATATTAAGGATCTTATAAAATATAGTTTATTGGGCGTTTTATACAAATAATTATTATTGTACACATTGTACTTTGTGTGAGTACTTTAAAAATGAATTTATAAACAACAAGAATTTATGCCAAAAACTTACAGCGTAGGAAATCTGTATTTTTTTTAATCTCTAGACTAATTATGCAATAATAATGTATTTCTTTATTACCTCAGAATTATATAATGAATTTATGACTGTAAAGTTAATAAAACAATACCAAAAAATTACAAATATCGTTTCAATACATCTGTTTTATGAATTTGTTCCAAGGTAGTAAATCTTTTTTAGGACGAACCCTGGATTATGAATAACCCGACAATATTTAAATTCCTCCCGCTTTCATCTTAAGTCGACGGCCTCCGTGGTCGAAGGGAAAGGTTCTCAACTAGCGGTCTGTAGGTTGCGAGTTCAAATCCCATATGCAAATTTTATTTGATTGATTTGTGTTTCCACAATTTAATCATTTAAAATAATATAAGGCGTATTTGTTTCGGAGTGGAAGAATTTCTCAGTATTGCCTTGGTGTAAGACCACCATTCAGAATTGAAATGGCTTTAGCTGGTTTTGGTGACTAGATATGAATAGCCAGGTACTTCCCCACCTTCCTCCTCGCCGCTTACCTTCATTCTTGCAAAATAACCTAATTGGGGATGCCGTAGTCACCAGCTCCAGGTGGTTGGAAGCAGTTGGGACTCTTGGGCGGTATTCACATAAAGTATAATATGTTGCTTGTGACTTGACGACTTGATTTGGTTGGCTCAGCCGTTGTGTTGTTTGCAGATGACGCGATGGTTCATTCAATTTTTTCAGTTGCTACTATGGGAAACGAATGCAGCATGTCCTCCTATTTTCCAAAAAAAGAATAATAACCAAAGATATTCAAATACAAAAGAGATATGCTATGGTGTTCGCGAAACTGTCGGCGGACCACGACCTAATTAGTTAGTTTGCATATGAAAAGAATTTGTTCATTTCGTTGATTTTTTGAAGGTGTGCTTTAGTATTGGTTAACAATATAGTTTGAATACGGAAAGAATTCGATCATTTAGTTTTAACGTTCGTTTGGTTTATTCGTTAATTTAGTTCATTTGTTAATTGGTAAACAATATCGGCGACACCCGGAAGCGCAGTTCCACCTAGTGAAAACTGCAGATAGCACATATTTCAATATCTTTGGTAATAACTCTAGTAGCATCTGGTAGTTATCTATTAACACAAAGAGACAAATGTGGTCAAAAAATGACACGCAGAATGAAAAAACTCACTATTATGTTACTAAAAGAATTAAATATGATTGTTAAGCAAGTTAAACCCTTGTACAATGTCAAAACTCACCTTTCATTATTTGTGCCTGGCCTTTGTATTTATTTTTATTAGTTCTTCAAAACTACGCACAATGACTACCTGGGTAGAATGAGAAAACTTGGTTCAACCACATTACAGACTATCCAACTTGATTGTGTGGTTGGATGCTGTGGCATTACAACCCAAGGTTTGTGGAAAATGCATTCTAACAAGGTTAGCTCATCAAAGGGGTAGAGCGGTGATTGGCTAAAAATTCATGACTTAGCTTGAAGTCCATGTTCCATTGGTAGATTTGAATTAACTGCAATACAAGTGGCAGTGTTTTACTTCAAGCTACATCATGTGTTCGAAATTTCGAAAGCGGCCTGCATGAGCTAACTTTGTTTTATGCATTTTCTACGAACCTTGATTACAACCATTCAACTTGATAGCCATGTCCGCTTATCGCATACAATCATCAAACAAGAAAATCTGGCTGATTTGGCTTCGCATTTGGGTTCCACCAGGCGTTCCGTGTTTGATTCCTCGGCTGGCTAAATCCTCCATCATGACTCGAGCAACATTTTCAGCTAACTGCGGTGGTAGTAAGAGATTTTCAAATATTGTGGGGTTATTCATAATCCAGGAATGTTTGTCTTTCTTTAAAAAAAATAATATTAAAAATGGCACCGAAACCAAAATTATTGGTTTGAAAAATGGGTTACAAAAACATTTACCAAAAAGAAAGTTCATTATATTGCACTCAAAAGATTGCAAGAAGCATTGATTTTATCTTTGTTGGTCTGCAAGGACCAATTTTGTCTCCCAAGATAGATGCTTTCAAAGCGAGGTGACAGAATCAGAAGGAGAGTTGGGTTATAAAATTACTCATAGATGCGCTGAATTATTTGACGGAATTTGTGAGACGTCCAAATCTAGAGATGATATATTGATGCAAACAATGCATCTCCACATGGTTCAACTTGGCTTTCAACTCAAACAGATAGATTCAACTACTCAACCAAATTGAATGGTTTGTAGGACCCACTATCTAGCAGGAGATTGAACATGAAATGTCTGGGTAGGAACCTGACACTTTTCCACTAACCAACGACTACATCATCAACAAATTAATGGTTCCCAGTTATTTGCCTCCTGTCTATGAACATTTCCTTTCAGCTTTATTCTACTTCCAGGAGTCAGTCCGCCTCTTCCTCGAACTGTCTCTAGATCACATCTGTTGGGATTGGGACATTTACTTGGTCATCTGGCATTCCACATGGTCAGCACTTTAGTCTTTGGAATATACCAATAGATTCAAACCTATTCGTAGAACAGACTATCCTAATTTGTGGTCCTTTTGAATTCATTAGTTGTAATAATTTCTTTTCAATTTACTTACTGGTTATAAAAAAGTATTAGTTTTATGGATTATTTTATGATAAATCATTGATGCCCAACCCCGGCTATTACTGAAAATGCTGACCATTAGATCAGTCCATGAATACAGATAAATGGTGGATAATACCATTCATTTTTATTAGTAATTCGGTGTCCAAAAATGTTATTTTTGTGAAGCCATGTCCTTCAATGCTAGTAGGCATAAACTGACTACATATGTGACTATGTACTTTGCACTTACCCTTCGCTTATTAAAGTCAGGTCAGTTGCATTCGATCTTCTGAAAATTTTCAGAAAAAACATACTGGTTGGAATTGATTGTGAAAATAAATTCCTAGTGCGGCTATGCACCTCGCACTTTTCAAGCAATAAGTCAAAACGCCCATCGAGAGTCCTGGGTGTAAAGACAAGAAAGTTCTAATTTCACAAAATCCACATTGTCGCAATGTATCATGCAATGTAACAGAATTCCCATAGTGTAGACGCCTTGCGCGCACGAACCGCGCACACTCCGCGCGCGAACAGAGCATTTCAACTCGTGCTCGCCGCAATCCACAAAGCTTCGGTTTTTTCGCCGAATACAAAGGGGCGCGCAGTGTGCGCGGAGCGTTAGTGTGGACGGGTTGTTTGTGTCTGTACGGCAGAACGCGCGCGAACAATGGAGGACTTGTTCTCGGCAGACTGAGCTATGTTCATTGCGCGCATGCCGGGAACAGCTGCGAGTAGGTACATGCTCGGTTCGTGCGCGCGCTGCGTCCACACTAATGAAATTTTCCTTTCATGTTACGTTACAGCAATCTGTACCCGCCTTTAAAATTTAAGTAATAAATGTACATGGAAAGTAAAGCTCTTCAAAAACCAAACGTGATAAATTTACGAGAATAATTTATTATTTTTTTTTATGAATACCAAAATCTATATCATAGAAAGCTGAAAACTTCAATTTGGGCCGCAGGTTGGAAATGCCTTTGATAAAGCAATGAAAAACACTTTAATATTGTATTTATGCAGTATTTTATTTCCATAATAATTCGATCTGTAATGATTTTGACAATTATTTTATTCAGATCAGTGCAGTGCATTCAGAAGATTTGCTAAGCACTTACAAATTGGAATGCTCTTTTTTTATGACTACCGACGAAGGAAAAGGTTATGAGGAGTGGATAAGAATCTGGGGGTCAATGTGTCCAGGAGTAACGGACATATGAATGAGATGCAAGCCAATATTCGAGAGAGCATGGCTGGAGAAGTCAAAGGGACTCCCTCAACCATTCTCTCGATCTCGGCCTGCCATGCAACTGGTGGGCAGATGCATCCGCCGCCAAGACCCGGACAAATCTCACCCCATGAACCTGGGCACACCTGCTAAATCATCAGATGTAGCGAACCACTTGGGGTGAATAAGCTGAAGATGTTGCTTGTGCAATGCAAAGGAATTGAACCTGAACATTTTCAACTCTGCCACTGACCGGTCTATATAAATATACACTAAATAAATCCATAAATTCTCTTGTTAAATTATTTTTATTAAATTTGACTACAAACACGTTAATAATTTATAATACATAATAATTATTAGCCTCTCAACATCGTCAGACTATACTCTCTTTACTAATGGAGAACATGTGAATAGTAGAATTCATATTCTCTAGACTTCTCTCTGTCATCGGTATAGACCCGTTAGAAATCTTCGCCTCCTTCCTTAGTCTACTGTTTAAAGTTTTAGCAGAACATTCTACTCCAACAGTAGAATTATGTTTGCTAGATTTCCCGCCAACTTTTGGCAATTTGGGTTTGTTTTGTCTACTTATAGAAGGCGGCAATGGCTTTTCGTTTTCTTTATTTTGTACTATGGTTAAGTCTTCTATTATCTTTGGTTCAGAATTATTTCTCATCAAAATAATGCCACTGGCTTTTCCATTCTGGTAAAGCAGGGGCTTTTCCGTCACATCTGCAAGAAAAAAGCTGTTGAATATGGTTAACTTTCTTTATAAAAATGCTGAAACATAATTTCTCACACGGTGAAAGTTTAATTATTGAGACTTTCTTATTACATTATGTAGATACTTATAGAGCAAATAACATAATAATATTGCATAATATCTGAAAGTATTTAAAATGTGTACAAGTGCTATTATGTCTTGTCAAGTCATTTTTAGTTCCTAGCAAGGCAGATTGCCTGATTTGAGGAATCAAAATAAGTATGAATATTGTTCTGAAAATTATTGTTTTTATTCAATCTAATATCTACACATTTTAGTAATAATTTTGAGTGACATCATTTTACAATTTTTTCAAAGGTTATTTTGATGTACATATACTGTTTCTTTGATCTCCAGTAAAATTCCTTGAGTTTATTGATGTCCTAGAGATAAGATAAGGGAACGTACCCATACCACGTGACCCGTTCAGGGGGGGGGTCTTCAAAATACCACGCTTAGTCACAATGAGTGGGGGGGGGGGGTTAAAAATTGCAAAAAGTGGGTCACGTAGTATGGGTACGTTCCCTAAATTCAGTATTATATTCATAGACATCCAAATTGATAGATTTGCCCTAATATAAAATCTGGGTGTAATTTCAACGAGCTGGAGGTAAACCACGTGACTGAGGCAGCGAACGACGCAGCTATTTTGAATTGCGGAATCATTCCTATTGGCTCCTCACTTGCCAATAGCGATCTCATAACATTTTCACATAGTCACCGACTGCCGGTACAAAATAATAGGAACTATTCTGTTCTGGATTGCCGATGACTTAACAGCTCGTAAAACGTTCACTCCCACTTTTCATAAATTAATATTTTGTAAATATGAATTACGGTACGGATATAAATTGCTGTAGTAAACTTGTAAGTATATGCTTATGTGAGTTATACGACATCATACGTCATTTCCCCAATAAAATGGTGACCCCGACGTGATCTGAACACGCAACCTTCTGATTTAGAGTCATATTTTTTCTATCATGAGGGTTTGAGAAGCTTTGAATAAGCTACGACATCAGTCGTACGTTGACTTAAATAACCAGACCCTGCGCAGAAAAGTAAAGTTCAAGTAAGGCAATGCAGCGTAGTCGATTGTGGTTGCGCAGGGTCGGAATGTTCATTTGTAACCAAACTGTCTACAAATCGGTTTGTGTAGCGATGCAGAAATGAGTAAGGTGAGTTAATTATAACACATTTGTAAAAATGTTTGACTAAATAGTGTTCCTAACAAAATATTCCATTTTGGAAACAATCCTGAACTTTTTTGTTTACCTGTGCGCCATTGTAAGAAGGATTAGAATTTTGTAAGCAGATTCTATTTTCGAGAACAAAATGGTGGTGTTAAAGTGCAAGTTGCTTGTTTACTGTCAGATTCATTTATTGCTAAATCATAGAAAGAGAGATGGTCATGCCACCTCCCCACTTCGCACATCTTGGTTTGTACCTCTTTCTGGCTGGTCTATCAATTTGGATGACTAATGTCCCTGGTATAATTAAAAGAAATACAAAACATGATCCAAATGTCTTAACTCAATTCAGATGCCTAGATACATATATTGATAACTCAATAAATATTAAATGTCTTTACCTGCATTGGATGTAGTAATATAATTAGATTTATCCGTTCTAATATTTGTATTATCACTTTTATCCTTTTTAAGACTGTTATTTATCACAGGGTTACTTTTCTTCTTAATTATAAGTATTACAACTAAAAGGGTTATTGTTAAAACTATTCCTAATGCAACTCCGGACCATAGTCCAATATCTGCTTGGGTTTTATCTGGAAAGAAAAAAAAGCATTTAAAATGCAGGTAGAAATATGTAATGTCTTCGTTCATGCAAATATTGTATAATATTGATATGGTTGCAACTTAAAATTTGAAAAGATGGTCGGGTAATTATGATTTTAATTTTATCTTACTAAAAATTGCTTATGTCGTCAGGGACCCATTACTTTGACAAGAAGCCTCCAGGCCTCCCTGTCCTGAGCTACTTCATCGGCTTCCTTCCGTTGCTGACTGTTGTACTAAATATTTATAGCAAAAAGTATTTTGTCCTTACCGAAAACAGGCAATGACTCGCTAGTTTCAGCTGTGAGTATAACTGTTTCGCTTTCTCCCCATTTGTTAAAACTATACACAAGTATTTCATAGATTTGTCCACTGGCTAGGTTGCCTATCCTCATGGTGGGCAAGGGGGTTGTTATATTATTAATTAGTGTTTTGGTATTGTTAGTGGCTCCCCAAATTGAGAGTCCAAACATCTGCTCGAAAGTTCTGTCGGTTTCTGAAAAACAAGGGTAAGGGAATGTGAATTTAAGTCAAATTACTTTGTTTAAGACGATCCCCTAGTCCTGGACCTATCCGAAATTAGGCGGAGCAAGCGACTTTAGCGTTGACTAATCAATAGCCAACAACGGTGTTTTGTTATTTCGCTTGTACATTTTTATAGAACAAAGTGACACGAACAGCAAAGCACGTCTATACGGCCCAAAATCCGGGTGACTACTGACTGGGACAATACGACACACTTTCGTTCCTTCTGCGGATCGCAGAAGGGTGAAATTTGCAGTTGGTAACGCCTTAGACCTAAAACTTTATTTTTTCTAGGCTTATTAAAAGACTTATAAAAAAAATTACCAATATTTTTAAGGGCCAAGATATTGTTATGGTACGCCCTAAACGACAGAATTCGAGTCCATGGGAGCACCACCGCGGACAGCAACACCCCGCTCCCCCCTGTTTCCTGCTTCCTACCTCCTCTCCTCTCTGCACTCCCGCGCGCACCAACGCGTCCCGCCAGTCGAGAATTGAAAGCGGCCTCGGGAACACGTTACGCTCCCCGGATCGAACACCGAGTTCGCGGCTAATTTCTGTCGACCAATTTGAACGCAATTACATCTGCGATGTTAATTGAAGTACATACGGGTTTTAGCGCTGGTATTCTGCCATGCCTGTGTGAACTTCGGGTCCTGTCCTAGACTCGGAAGTGCCCCTGCTGAACCCGGAAGGCGTGGATCCCCGAACATCATGTAAGCTGTACAAATATTCCCTCTTCTGTTTGTGTCCTTTAACGATAGACTGTAAACCCTCGCGAAAAGCCATCACTCAGGGAGTTTCGTTTCAGAGATCACGAGGTATAAACACGATAGCTAGGTTTGTGTAATATGCATTTCTTGTATTGAATTGTACTGTAATAACCTATGAAACTGTGTTTTGAATTTGCAATACATGAATCTATTTAACTCAATCCTGTTGTTATTCTGCCTCGGCAGGAGCATTTCCTAGAGTGTATTTCCCGGACGACCGTGGGGGAGAGAGAGAGTTCCGAAGCATTCGTGCGACCTGCCCCTGGAATAGAGGGTACTTCTGTCTCTGCTGTGAGCTGGCCTGGGACATGTTAGGGCCCATCATAACAATATGTTCTACACGCAGTATTTAATTGAAGTATCTATAATACTTCTAAGCGATTAAATTTTCAAAACAAAAATACGATGATTTTGTATGATTTTGCAATATTTCGTATGGCTTCACATTGCCACTTATTAGATACAAAATCTGTGTGTTTTAAGAACAATATTTTCTTCATCTAGGTGAAGTTCAGTATAGATTAAGTTAAATATAGACCTACTAAAGGTAAATATAGATTAACATTGTGCGAGGGGTTAGAGGGTGAGGGGGAGGGGCAAACCCAAAAAAGACATTATATAAATGGACTCGCCATTGTCTCACAAATTCAAGATATATGTAATGTGCCAAGTAATCAACATTCTTTTGTTTTCAGCGGTTTTCAGTTATTTCTTATTTCAAAAGTTATTAATGTATTAAAAAGATGTGCTACTTCCACAGTGAAGCCAACCTTCCAAATTTGAACAAACTGATAAGATACAGCGCAGCCACAGCTGTTCGACATTTTGAAGTTCGGAGTTCTGAGTTGGAGGGTTGGCTGCAGCCACCACACGATCGGCCAACCTTCCATCTCCGAACAAAGTTTGGAATTGAGAGGTTGGCTTCGGTGTGGAAGTAGCATATCTTTTTAATACATGAATAACTTTTGAATTGAGAAATTACTGAAAAGCGCTGAAAACAAAAGAGTGTTGTTTACTTGCCACATTATATCTTGAGTTTGTGTGACAATGGCGAGTCTATTTATATAACGTCATTGTCCATATTAGTTTAATCCTCCTAACAAAAATTCAGACCCTAATTCCTTCAGTGTCTGATTTCTCTTTAATAAAAACTCCAGGATCAACAAAATACTGTAGACTCTTATTTGTGATGATTATAATTGGAGCTTGAACGGGGATTAGGTCAGTGCATCGACCAAATAAGACTAGACCGGGCGTATCAGCATTGAAATTGACCCCTAAACCAATTTCTCATCAACTCATCAATCTCAATTTCATCAACTCCCTGTGCGAAGCCGGAATAATTCTGAGCTCACAATCTTGTATTTGTAACAATGGTATTTTAAATCTCCGTATTACCGACAGTTCAACATCACCATTATAAGTGCCATCTGTGATGAACACCTCTAATTATAATCTCAGTCTAAGATAAAGACAAATAGTAATGAAATAAGGAAGGCTGATCTTACCAGTTGTGCATTGTACAAATAAAGCGTTAGCACTCGCATTAACTACACAATCCTTTGGTGCAGTTGGTTTTCTAAAGTTGTGTTTCACATACAGCATGCATGGAACCTTCTGCTCCCCAACTTCATTTGAGGCCCAACATGATACTAGAATCTCATCCATGTAATTCTTTTCCAATGCTTTCAATATGTGGTCAAGACTCAAGTAGTTTCCTTCGCTTATAAGTATGTTTTCATTGAAAGCCTTCTCTGTTTGGTTTTCAAACCTCCAGAAGTATTTGACTGGATTGGGCAGGGACTTGACAGGGCAGAAGAGAGAGGTTGTTTTCTGGTCGAGTGAGGTGTTTCTTTTTTCGCATTTGGGTTTATCTGAAATGACCAAATAAAAATATTCTTGTAAAACAGGCAACTCTCATTTTTATTTTTTAAACAGTATTTTATTTATTTTTTATATTAACTCCACACAGGGGCCCTGAGGAAAATAATTTCCCTAAGGACCAATGTCATCTGAGATGCTGTGTGGTGGGTCTTTTTGAGGAGCAAGTTGCAGGCTGGCAAATCATTCCACAGCCGAGCACAAGAGTCAAGAACAAGTCGAAGAAGCTACCCGTTCTCATGTGACAAATGTCAACTGTGTACATATGTCGGGCACGCTTTTGGCGTGTTTCCCGATTATGCACCGGTGCCGAAGGAATCAATGATGCTAGTTCCTCGGAGCATCTTCCATTGAAATACCGGTAGACCAAGAATAGCATTCCCACCCGATGCCTGTGCTCTAAAGATTGCAATCCATCGGTTAAATTAGGAGAATCTATCACACGGACCACCTGTTTATGCACAGAGTGAAGGTTTTTTCAGGTATTTTGAAGCTACAGACCAGAGGTGGCTGCCAAATTCAACCGTGAGGTGCACTTGTGATTTGTACAGGGTTAACAGTTGTGTAATATTAAAGTATCTGCGGGCCCCGTACAGTACCACAGATTAAGAGGAAATACGCCAAGAAATTTGAATAATATGTATTTTACTGTTGCTGTCACTGTCACTGTTAGCCCCCTCCGAAATACACCTAAATAAAATTGTCAAATCGAGGTTTTGTATTGCGCTATTTTCCCCTACAAAACTGGAATAATTTTTAAGATCTTTTCACCAAATGTATTTGAAGAAAATATTCTACGTCTCTCATTTTGCTTTTTAAAAAATTCATTTTCAAATTTGTATACTGAACATCTGTTGATGGCGTTCAAACTAGACAAATTTAAGGTTTTTGGAGGGTCCTAACTCCTACAAGAAGAAACTTGTAAAAAAAAAACAAATCCATTTTTCGGGTTGGTTGATATCTATATTATATTAAAAAATATTTTCACTAGAGTCAAAATCAAGTCAAGATGAATCATCGCCTGATTTCCTCTTTATTTTATTAATTTCATTTAATCCCACCATTCCTCTTGTCGTGCTCCTTCCTCTATGCTAGTACATCTGTTCTGCCGTGTGGTATTTTACACAAGTTGTGGTGATGACTACGGCTGAAGTTTTTAGGCACATAAGCCATAGCATTCCAAGAGAAATGTACATTAAAACTAATATAATAAAACTAAAAAACGCAAGATTTGCATAGCATCTGGTTTCTAGGCTAAATCTATATGTTGCTTCAATATTTTATACTACTTTCTATATTATAACTTTTAATATCTACTTGTTTTCTTAAAATTATTATAAATGGAAATTAATTGTCTTATATTATATTCATTATTAAATGTAAAATGAATTTATATATACAGAATATAACAGCACGTATGCGAAATATTTTAACCTGCAATTCCTATTTTATGTGCGTTTTACCCTGTGTACACCTTAGGAATTTTTTTCTGTGTTTGTTCCTTTCATATTTTTTCTATTGATAAAGAACAAGACAAATTTGGTGTTTGCTACTCACATAAAACTTTCAGTAACAAATCGCTGCTCTGTCCGCTACCTTCCAGGTTGTACGCCTTGCAGGAATAGTTGCCAGAATGTACAGGAGAGGGGTTCAGAATTATGAGATCGCTGGATGAGAGGCTTATTCCGCTGTTGTTGAAAGTGGTTCCTTGAATTGTGACATTCTGTGAAAAAGAATTACCAAAAATAAGATATCGTTTCTATCATCAGACTTAAATCACTCTTAGGCCATCTGCTCATGGAGAAACCGAAAAAAAACAGTTGTCGACGCAATCGCAATTAATCTCCTGAACAAAATCGATATTTTTCTGATACAGCTTCTGTGCTTGTCGCCGCGGCAGTCACATTTCAGTTGCATTGTTGACAGGTTGCCAAGGTAGCGGCTCACGAACTATCAAGTTTTTTCATGTTTTGACATGTTAGATCACAAAAATATCGATTTTTTTTCAGGAGGTTAATTGCGATTGCGTCGACAACTGTTTTTTTCAGTTTCTCCATGAGCAAAGGCCTTTGATGGTATGGTACATAATAATAATATTTAAATGTAATAATTTCTATAGCGTGTCTCTGTTTAACTCCAGTTCAATGACCTACAGAACAGGATTTGCATTGATTTTCAAAATTAGAACTTATTGTGTGAACGATTCAGACAAATGATAAAATAGGTAGGTACCTACCAAAAATATTTCATTTAATAATTCTATATTTGAAATGTGAATGCACTTTTGTTTTAATTTTAAAAAGGTTTCGTAATTTTTCGAGTTTAGTAACGGTGTTCATTCAAAACGCAAATTTCTGATCGTCTTTTGAAATGCAATGATTTTGGGGCAAATATTTTTTTATAAGTAAATAAAGTTATCTTTGTGATTAATCGAAGTATATAACTTTTCAAATAATTCCAACAAGACAGCGAACCCTCGAGGGTGTTTGCAAATTGGCCAAAATGTGGCCAAAAATAGTCCAATGGTTGTATTGGTTATAGACTACCATATTTCTATTCATTACAGTTCAACGGAAAGAATGAATAATATAAATACATTAGCAAACCACTCTGTATTGGTGATCCAGGGATTTGCCTCTACCATACAACGCAGCTGAATGACATCTCCCTCATGCACGGAGCTGTTCCCATGACGGTTGGTGACGAGTGACAGGGATAGCAATGGTTTGTCTGAAAATAAATAGTTAGCTTAATCAATAATCATTTCACCAAGATACCAATGTTCAATTTGGGAGGCGGAAATGGGTACCGCCGCCCCGGGAATCTTTATTGGATAACCAACACCTTTGCCATAGGTCACCCCAAGTGGTTCGCTACGTTTGGTGATTTAGCAGGGGTGCCCGGGTTCATGGTGAGGTTTGTTTAGGTCTTGGAGGCGGATGACCAGGACATACTGAACCCTAGATTCCTACCCACCCCTTAAACCCTTTTCCTTCCCAGAACTCTCCTCTCCTTCCCTTCCTTAAAAAAACCCTCCACACAGCATCCCCAAAGATGACATAGACCCTGAGGGAAATGGAAATTATTTTCCTCAGGGCCTCCTGTGTGGAGCTCATGTAAAAAAAAAAATGCCAGGACTAATTTCATTGCAGAAAAAAATTCTCGGACTAACTACCGTACGTATTCCTCATTGCCCTAAATGGTGGGAAATAATTACGCCGAGTCAGTGGACATTTTGTAATACTGAGGCAGTTTAGTTATGTATACAATAATGCATAATTTTTACTATGTATTCCCATGTAATTCCTACGCATTATTAATTAAATAGTTATTAATTATTATAGAGCGGAGAAGGTTTACATAGAGTTCCCGTGAGCACTTAGGCCATGGGACCATTATGCTATCTCGTCTTTTACCTCACTCCTTTTACGGTAACCCGTTCCATTTTATAAAATTCACTAGGGTTATCATTGGAAATGAGGCTATGTCTTCTGGTTCCACAATGTGCCATCCCAGATCTCATCTCTCCTCTCCACTCCTCGCTAGTTACTTGAAAGTCCCATGACGGACGAGTCTACTCCCCCTTGGTTCCCTGAAGGCCCCAAAGCAAAGAGTTCATAGAGGTGGCCTCAGCTCTCTTCTCTAATCCTTCCTGAAGGTCCCACAAGTGGAGGGGGCCTCATATCTCCTCTCCACTCCCTCTTGGTTCTCTGAAGGCCCCACGCAGGAAGAATCCACGAGTGGCCTTTGCTCTCCTCCAAAGACCCCTAGTTTTTTAATGGTCTTATTTCGGTCCCACAAGTATCTATGGAAATAAAAGGTAAACTCCAGCAGAGCCCCGGGGTTAGGTCAAAATACTCTGAGATACGACTCTGTATCTCGGAGGCACAGTTCGTGACACTGTTTCCCAGGTCATTCAGCCTGAGTACGGTAGCTCACACCTTGGCTTGGGATTGCTATTGCAGATCGTGTTTCCACTCATACTTCCTACACTCGAATCTTTAAAAAAAAATTATACAGTAACTATTTCTATGATTAAATTTAATATAGATTTTAGTTCAGATATAAGTTTCTGACTTCTACTACATACCGACACTTGAAAGGATAAATAGCTAAAATGCCATGCAGCTGGAAAGGAAGAGTGACTGAAGCGCCGTACAGCTGTATGGCGCGTAATCCATTTTTCCTTTCCAAATGTATGGCGCTTTAGGCATTTATTTTTTCCATCGTCGATATTATGTATTAAATTAATATTGATTTGAATATTACGTTTAATGAATATAGAAAACTTACAAAAGACATTCAATCGCATTGTGTGCAGTTTGCTGGCGTGACTTGGTGCCAGCACTGCATTGGTGGCCAGGCAAGTGAGGTCTTGCCCGTTGTGTTCGGCTTTAGGCCTAAAGTGCAGCGTGGACATTATTTCACTGCGGGTCACTTCGGTCACCTGAAAATTAAAAGTTTACAAAGTCTTATTGTGGGATGTACTTATTTTCAAGATCTTTTGTGGAGAAATGCTGCGTTTCAAAAGTATTATAGCGTTACGATTACGTACAGGTGAGTCAATGAAAAAGGACGATTTCAAAAAATTGAAAAACACTCGATAAATCATCGTTTGTAAAATTTATTGATGAAAACATAATCTACACGAATGGAAATATCATACAAGTGCACAATCGTGCATTTTTTAAAAATAATGTTAAAAAAGGTGACCTCCATTTTGTCACATAAATTCTCGCAGCCTCGTTGGAAAGCTTTTTGCAAACATAGCGCAGCATTTCTAGCGGTATTGTAGCCACTTAATGTTGAATCTTTTCTTTTAATGCCTAATTGGGGGGTTATTAAAACACTTTTGTTTTTAGGTATCCCCAAAAGAAAAGGTCAGGAGGATATCGCCGTTCTTGCTCTCAGATGACCGGGGACCGTCCGTCTTAATAAACCCATTGGCACTTGTGTTGTGTGGCAAGTCGTACTATCTTGTTCAGGGCCGGATCTACGAAATCTGGCGCCCTGTGCAGTAGGTACCGATGGCGCCCCCCCCCCCCTACATTTTTATTTTGACTAAAAATTCGTTCACCCCAATTTTTATTGTTTTTTTTATGTAATTGTTATTTTTTTTTTTACACTAATTTATCAAATAAAATCAAGACATATAAAGGGTGTAACTTTTGCAAGTGACCTGGCGGTCACACTCGTTTTTTTTAAGAGAGGATCGCCAGGAACCCTATACTCTCTGAATCTATTGGGTAAACATAAATTATGGTGCTATTTTAATTATTTTAGGAAAAATTCTTCGCAAGTTATGCTTTAAAATCATACAACAAATTGTTTGTTTGTGCCCCGTACCATGATTTAAAATATAGGTTACGAGACAATGCGGGTGGTTTCGCTGAACTAGGTCCATTAGACATTCTTGATATTTACTGCCTATATACCCTACACGAATATTAGAAAAAGCAAATACAAATACGTTCTCATGGCAACGTACAACACAAGAATAGCATCTACAGCTTCTGACTAGCAAACAGGCAGTCCCGACGAGAGACAGTGAGCTGTGATAATAAGAATATAACCTCAAATTTGTACGTTGCATTTCCCCTGTGTTGAGCGAACAAACACTAAACACTGACGTATGGTATCAACGGCTTACGAACAAAAATACCGCGCTGTGATTGGTTATTGAATTTGGATCGCACCTATTCGTCGTAAAATAAAATATGGAAAAATAGATCTTAAATACAGTCGAACTTGGTTATAACGATCATGGCTATAGTGAGATCATGGCTATAATGAGCAATTACCAAATGATATTTTAGTTCAAACTTATTTTCATATAATTATTGACTGTTATAACGAGGACGATTCTCTGATATAACGTGCAAATAATTGCGACCATGGAGGGATATAAATATGCCCGGCATGCAACAGCGGCGGCAGGCGGGAATTTCCTACCCTGTTAGGGACAGATTCATATTTTTATGGCACTACCTGCTTAAGATTGTCAGCTATGTGAAACATTGTTACCCATCGGGCGCTATGTAAAATTGTCATAAAATCTGCTAAAGTCAACGAATTTTCAGTTTGCAAATTCGTTTCTCATTTACATCTTCTTTTGCATTGTGCCTCATTGTCAATTTTGTTTTAAAAATCAATAAAAGTGTTTACGAAGGTACCGAGCACGAGTACCTACATGGGGAAAATTTGTGAAAGTGATGCACAACCTTTTTAGCTTAGGGAGGGCTCTACCTCTTTATGAAATGGCCCGCGAACTACAATTGGATTTTTTTGTTTTTCTGGAGGGATTGACAGCGTAATTCAAGATTTCACTTTCTGGGGATTTTTTTTGGGGTCTTCCAATTTAGTTCCATTTAGGGCAAGCAGCGTAAATTGACCAAAATGCTAAAAAAATTGTTCTCAACCAGAGATTTCAGGGTTTTTCTCTTTAACCAGGGGGACAAACTCGTACAAAATTGGCATGCGGGCCGCACGAATCGGGTTGTGCATCACTAGGTTGTGACAAGTATAATTTTAGTTGAAAATCAATAACAATCCCACCAGCTAACGATTTATAATAAGTGAGTTTTTACGTGCCATAGATACAATACGCACAAGCTATCGATAATAAATTAGACAATTTTTAGGGATATTTTTTTGGAAACCTCAAACCAGGTGACGTTAAATGCGTTGCTTTTTTGTGGAGGAAATTGAGAAGCATTAAAATGAAATCTTTAAAAAAATCATTAATGAAAACAATAATTTATTAATAAGTGTATTTTCTAATATATTTTAAAAATACCTACTCGCATTTTGAAATATACTATACATTTGCGATTATTTTAGAGTAAAGGCAGGTAGGTGTAGGTACAAACGACTTTCAAAAAACCTATTTTGGATATAAGGAGTAATGGCTATAAGGAGCAAATTTAGTCGGTCCCCTCGTGCTTGTTATATCCAAGTTTGACTGTATATGGAATTTGTAAAAAAATTCTGTAACTGACTATAAATTCGTAAGCCGTTGATACCAACCTGATGTGTGCGCATTCTGTTTCTTTGGAAAGTGTTGCTAGAGCGTAATAATTATTTCGGACTATGGGTAATTTTTAAACGATTCAGGGAATATTATAACAAAATTTTAATACAATATTTATTTTCTCACGGCGTCCCTTCGGAGTTGGCGCCAGGTTTTTGCACGTTTTTGAACGTATGGCAGATCCGGCGCTGATCTTGTTCAAAAATCCTTATTTCATTTCTGTAATTCAACATATTTCTTTTCATCTTCATGTTTATTGACTTTGTTTGTTGATTTCCTCATCTTTGTTTGTAGACCTCATCTTCATGTTGGCTGTAGGTTGTTGTTTTTTCCTCGTCTAATTTCCTTATTTAGCCATATTTTGATATTATTTTTAAAATTGTTTATCTCCATGGTACTATTAATTTAACTTGGAAGGGCATTAGCATGGAGTTTATGTTTTTTTTTGTATGAAAAGATGTGTTTACTTAATTTAGTTTTGAGATTTTTGTCATTGTTTTGTAGGTGGGTTGGTCAGTAAGGTACATTTTTTCCTGTAAAGTCTCTACTTTAGTAGTGTGAATAAAATAGCCTTTTTCCTTTAAAGTTTCAACTTTACAAGTGTTAATAAAATGGCTCTTAAACTTACAATTTGTTGGTCGGTAATGATCTTCCCATCCAGCCACCATGACACTTCTGGTAGCGGATGAGACCCATTGATGTAGCATGGCAGCTCGTATACTTGTCCGGCTGACAGTGCCTGCTTGCTACTCAAGATGCTAACCGTCTCTGGACTCACTGAAATTCAAAATAAACTATATTATGGTAATCGGTTATTCACATTGTATTCAATCTTCTTTTCCTTAAGCCCTCTGGAGACCATTCTTGGATATAAGCCCCTCTTAAAGATAAGGACCCACTGGGCCCATGTACGAAACATAGGCAACCACAGGCAACACATAAAGTGTACGGCCTGAGTGTCCGCTCTAGTCTAGTGTTCTGAGAGGCGGTGCGTGCAATGTGCTCCACTATCTCAGCTTAAAGGGTGGACAGAGCGTTATTGCTTGCGTGCAGTGCGGCACGTGCATCCAGGTATTGTTTGTAGTTTGTATTTGAACAGGATTTGTAGTACACACAAGTGATGTTGTTGGAAGAAATAATGCAGGAGTTATACAATCTGATATAAGACGTAAAAGATATGTAGCGACAGGCGCAAGGCGAACACCACCATGAGATTCGTCCGGGTGTTGATTTTACCAATATTTCTATACGGTGTGGAAACATAGACACTTAGAGCCGGCGAAAAAAACCGGATAGATGCCCTCAAAATGAGATGCTGGAGAAAGAATCAAGATTTCATGGACCGCCAAAAGCACAAATGTGTCAGTTCTGGAAGAGCTAAGCATCCACAATAGGAAAAAAAATGTCTGCATACAAAGTGTTTTAAGATAATTTGGACATGTTGCTTGCCAAACTGAGGACTCCAACTTAGTCATTGGCAAAGTGGAAGACGAAAAATATAATTCAGGCACTGATGAAATTCGCGTCAATGAAGAGAGACTCTTTCGAGAATCAATAGCATTTCCCTTTTAAATCCATCTGACGCAAAACATATCTACGAGTATATTGGAAGAGATTTGGTTCAGGAATTTGGCAGTTTGGTCCTACAGGAAGACAGAATAATCTATGATGATGCTGTTTAGGATAGTCATCATGAACACGGAGACTCAAGCGTTAAAAAACGATCTCTTGTGCAAAGTAACCAAATACCCTTAGTATGCCCAACTCCAGTAGAATATTAGTAGTAGTTACTTCTATTGGCTGGCAACTCTGGCCGTTGCAGGCACTAGTACAGCATGGCATAAAATTCATAATGCATGAAAGATAACCAACCCGCACAACTCACGCCGCTAGGTGGCCCTAGTGTAGTATATTGCCATCAGAATGTATGGGAAATATCAGAAGTCGGAGGTATTATAACTATTCTCAATTTAGGAAGCGGGTATGGGTACCGCCGACCTGGGAACCATTTATTGGAAACCAACACCCATGCCATAGGTCACCGCTAGTGATTCGCTATATTTGGTGACTTAAGAGGGGTGCTTGTGTTCATGAGGTGAAATTTGTGTAGGTTATGGCGGTGGATGCTTTTGCCCACCTATTGTGTGACGGGCCGGATCGGGAGAGACCGCTAGAAGGAGACCCATTGCCTTGCACCGCAGTAGGAAGGATGGATTCACAGTTTTGTCACTCCGAACACATTAACCACCAGATTCCTATCCACCCCTCATACCTTATTCCTTATTCCTTCGTAAAACTTTTTTTCCCTAAAAAGACCTCCACACATAATCCACAAAGATTGAGGAATTTTTTCCTCAAGGGGCCTCCTGTGAGGAGATAAAGTAAAAAATATATATATATGTAGCTCACCATACAGATCAATCTGAAGATTGGAAGACAGCGGAGCCGTTATGTTATTGTTATGAGCCAAGCATTGTACGGTGATCCCCGCATAGTCCCTCGTCAGCACCACCAGCAGCTGGTTTTCCCGCACGCCCGGCACCTCGCTGGGCTCGTCCGTGCTGTCCAGCAGGGTGGGGCCTCTCCACCAGCTGAGACGGGGCGGGGGCTGCCCACCCACTGCCAGGCAAGTCAGCAGCAGGGTGTCCCCTTCGTGGAGGGGGCCCACGGAATGCTCTACCTTCGAACCAATCTCGTCCATGAAAAACGGCTTGCTGGGTAGAACTGAAAAGAAAATAATTAATAATAAAATAAAATAAATTTTTATCAGTTAAAATGAAATTAATTAATTAAAATCAAATGAATTAAAGTCTCAATTTCATAAAAAAATAAAAAAAAGGGTTCAAGGGGTAAGGTTTGTTAAGGTCTTGGCGGTGGATGCGACTGCCCACCTCCTGTGTGGCGGGCCAGATTTGGAAAGACTGGTTGAGGGAGACCTTTTTACCTCTAGCAGAATTCTATCTACCTATCGCCTGGGACCGTAGTGGGAGGGCTGAATTCGTACGTCCGTCACTCTTGGACATTCTGACCCCCACGTTCCCGGAAGCAGACATGTTTTCGAATTCATTTTTTCGAAATGAATTGTTCGAATTTCGAAAGACTAATTTTTCGAACAGCAATTGGCCGAAAGACATATTTTTTAGAATTTGTTAATTAACTTTCAATATATATATATACAGGGCTGGATCTACGAAATCTGGCGCCCTGTGCAGTAGGTACCGATGGCGCCCCCCCCCCTTACATTTTTATTAAAAATTCGTTCACCCCAATTTTTTTATTTAATAATTTTTTTAATACACTAATTTATCAAATAAAATCAAGACATATAAAGGGTGTAACTTTTGCAAGTGACCTGGCGGTCACACTCGTTTTTTTTAAAAGAGAGGATCGACAGGAGCCCTATACTTAGGGATGAAACGATACGAGTAAATACAAGTACATACTCGAAATTTTTCACCGATACCAAGTACTTTTAGTATCGATACTTTGAAATTGAGTACAGAGTAGGTATCGGTCAAAAGTACTCATATCAGTATGCTAATGAGTGTCATTAGTAATGACACTATTTTATTTAACATTCACAAAAAAATTGCATATCTTAAATTGAAGTTTTGGAAGGCACCCTAACCCTAGCGTCCCTAGCTAGTCTTAGTTTTGTGTAGTTGGCAAGCTTGTGTGTCTATTTAAAAAAAAACAGGCAGCGCCGCCACCGTCATATTTTGTCGTCATTGACAATGTTTTCGTTCGTTTACTTTCGCTCCCATGTTCGTTAATCCTTTAACAATAGTCGGTGTTTGTTCAGTGTTTTAACTTTTTGAGTTATTGAAAATGGGGTCTCCGAAGCCTAGTGTGTGGCAATATTTCACGAAAAACGACGAGAAAACCGCAAGGTGCAAAAATGCTTTAAAACAGTGCGGTTTTGTGGCAAAACTTCTAATTTGCAAAAGCATTTAAAAAGCCACGCAGATTATATTGCACCTGTTTATGATAACAACAAGATTTCAACGTAAGTACATATATATTTTAGACACTTATATTTTTTTTCAAATTTTCCAAAAAAGATGCGATACGAGTAAGTATCGATACTTTTCAACTGATACCAAGTAAGTATCGATACTCGACGACCGATACAGTATCGAGTAAAAGTATCGATACCTCAATGGTATCGTTTCATCCCTACCTATACTCTCTGAATCTATTGGGTAAACATAAAATTATGGTGCTATTTTAATTATTTTAGGAAAAACTCTTTTTGCAAGTTATGCTTTAAAATAATACAACGAATTGTTTGTTTGTGCCCGTACCATGATTTAAAATATAGGTTATGAGACAATGCGGGTGGTTTCGCTGAACTAGGTCCATTAGACATTCTTGAGATTTACTGCGTTTATGTATATACCCAACGCGAATATTAGAAAAAGCAAATACAAATACGTTCTCATGGCAACGTACAACACAAGAATAGCATCTACAGCTTCTAACTAGCAACAGGCAGTCCCGACGAGAGACAGTGAGCGAGTGAGCAGTAGGGATGGACGATATACATCGATGTATTATAAACACTCGATGTATTGTAACGATGCATCGTATCGAAGCGATGTATTGTTAATACTTCAACATCGAATATATATCGATGTTTTTTATTCGATGCATCGAATACGAAAAGTTTTTTTTTTAACTTTTCTTTATTCATTGTGGTACTAATTAATTTGTAGCAATTGAACGTGCTACGTAAACACAGTTAAAAGAAAGCTCTAGAATCATCGGTTGATAGTTTTTTTATGTGCCATTAAAATTTTTACAATGTTATCAACATATGGAGCGTGACAGTTTTTAAAATATAAACAGTACCATTTGTTTCAGCTTGCTGTTCAAAAGAATTGGAATTTGAATTGCTTGAATTTGAATTCTTAAGTAAGTACTTCTCACAGCGCAGGTAGCTACAGTACTCCCTCCCCAGACAACGCAGACATGGCTGCGGTGGAAAGAGGAATAGTCAGATACCGAGGTGATCGGGAAATCGAACCCGCCTTCCAGAACGAGTGGTTGTGTGTGTCCGATCCTTACTGCCATCGAACAACGGAAGGGTTGGTTGTGATGTGGCGGCTGGTGACTCTGATGCGGTTTGCGAGTGTGATGTGAAACTCTCAAGATCTTGAGCAACGTATGCTGGTTTGAGGCGGTCGATGCTCACGGTGATTTCCTTCCCTTTTACCAGTATGGTATATGTTCGTTCGTGCCGACGAACGACTTTATGAGGGCCACTGTAGGGTTGTTGAAGCGGGCTCTTGACTGTGTCGTCCCTCAGAAAGACGTGAGAAGCTGTGGGAAGATTTTGGAAGACGAAACAATGTCCATAACCATGGCGGGTACCTTCAACTGGTCTCAGCTCGTTGAAATGTTTCCGTAGTTCCTTGAGGAAGCTTCCGGTGTCGTCGTTAACATTAGGTCGTGCTGTACATAGAAATTCGCCGGGTAAGCGGAGCGGCTCGCCGTATACTAGCTCGGCTGAGGTTGTCGCGAGGTCATCTCTCCAAGCTGCTCTGATTCCCATGAGTACGGTGGGAAGTGTTTCCGTCCAACGGTTATTCTGATGGCACTTGATCGCTGCTTTCAGTTGACGATGAAATCGTTCCACCATGCCATTTGCTGCGGGGTGGTATGCAGTTGTATGGATTTGCGTCGTGCCTGCCAGGAAATTCAACTGCCTGAACAGCCTCGACTCAAATTGTCTCCCTTGGTCCGTAGTAATGCGGAGTGGAGTGCCGAATCTTGTTATCCAGCCCTTGTAGAAAGCACGCGCCACTGTTTCAGCCTCTTGGTCTGGGATCGGGAATGCCTCTGGCCATCTCGTGAATCTGTCTACGCACGTGAGACAGTATCGGCATCCTTCTGAAGAAGGCATGACGATTATGTCGATGTGGACGTGCTCGAATCTAGCGGAGGGTCTGGGAAAGGCTCCCAGGGGTGCTGACACGTGCCGTGTAATCTTGCTTCGTTGGCATTGAAGGCAATTGCGTGCGAGCTTAATAGTCTCAGCTTTAATGGCCGGCCAGACATAACGTTGAGTTATGAGCTTAACCGTGGCCTTAATTCCAGGGTGAGCCAGCTGATGGACCGCATTGAATGCCGCAGGTCTGAACTTCTTCGTGACGAAGGGTCTGGCTATGGTAGTTGAGACGTCACAGTAGAGATGCGCGTCAGTACCCGGAATATTAATCTTTTTAAGTTGTAGGCTAGAACTTCCTTGCAAGTGTTGTTCCAGTTCAGGGTCGCACATCTGGTCAGCTGCCAGCGCTGCGTAGTCCAGAGGAGTATCTATCGTCTCGACCCTGGAGAGAGCATCCGCGACGATGTTGTCTTTTCCGGAGACGTGTCGGATGTCAGTTGTGAACTGGCTGATATAGTCCAGATGGCGGAATTGCCTTGGTGAGCATTTGTCTGCTTTTTGTTGGAAGGCGAACGTGATAGGCTTATGGTCTGTAAATATGGTGAACGACCTGCCTTCCACCATGTGGCGAAAGTATTTCACAGCGAGATAGATGGCTAGTAGTTCTCTGTCGTATGCGCCATATTTCTTTTCAGCTGCCGAAAACTTCTTCGAAAAGAATGCTAGAGGCTCCCAGTGACCTGCGACGAATTGGTGGAGTGCGGCACCGGCTGTAGTATCAGACGCGTCGCTGACGATAGAGAGTGGGGCGTCGCACTTCGGGTGAACGAGCAGGGTTGCCTGGGCCAGAGCTTCCTTGCACTTGCTGAAAGCTTCTACTGTTTCGGCAGTCCAAGACACGAGTTGTTTGCCTTTTTGGTTCCCTTTTAGGAGGTCATTGAGTGGAGCTTGTGTCCTCGCGGCGTTGGGAATGAATCTTCTGTTAAAATTTATTGCTCCCAGGAAACGGCGGAGATCCTTGATGGAAGCTGGTTGGCTGTAGTTGTTGATGGCCTCCACTTTATCTGGGAGGGGTGAAGTGCCAGCGTCGGACACCGAGTATCCTAGGAATTTGACCTTAGTCAGGCCGAAATGGCATTTGGCGGTATTGATGACAACACCATATTCCTGCAGGCGCTGGAATAATATCTTGAGGTGGGCTAGGTGCTCTTCCTCTGACGTTGAGGCAATAAGGATGTCGTCTATGTAGGCGTAACAGAAATCTAAGCCTCTGGTAACCTCGTCCATGAAGCGTTGGAAGGTCTGGGCTGCGTTGCGGAGGCCGAAAGACATCACCGGAAATTCGAAGAGTCCGAATGGCGTAGTGATTGCTGTTTTCGGAATGTCCTCGGGAGCCACAGGGATTTGATTATATGCCCGCACCAGATCAATCGTTGAGAAGATCTTGGTGCCGCTCAGTGCCTGTGCAAAATCTTGGATGTGGCGTACGGGGTATCTGTCCGGAATAGTTCTGGCGTTCAATCTTCTATAATCGCCACATGGTCTCCACTGGTCGTCCTTCTTGCGTACCATGTGCAAGGGAGATGCCCAAGAGCTCTCGGAAGGTCGAGCGATTCCGAGACGGACCATGGCCTCGAACTCCTTCTTGGCGCGTTTTAACTTGTCAGGAGCAAGGCGTCGTGGGCGTTCGACTGTTGGAGGTCCTGGCGTGGTGTTAATATGGTGCAGTGTTGCGTGACGAACTTCCCTCCTGGCGCCGTCAGGGCGAGTGATGTCAGGAAACTGTTGAAGAAGCTTATGATACGGGGACGTTCCTGTGACCGTCTTAATGGAAGCGATCTTGTTGTCGCTTCGTTTTCCCGTGATGGTCAAATTCGTCACCTGGTCCAGTAGCTGTTTATTTCGGACATCCACCAGTAGCTCGTACTTGGCGAGAAAGTCTGCCCCGATGATTGGCCTGGAGACGTCTGCAATGACGAAGCTCCAAGTAAAGTCGCGTCGCAATCCCAGATCCAGGTTGAGCGTTAGGCTGCCATAAGTAGCGATTGTGCTGCCATTTGCTGCTGCCAGTTCGTATGTCGCTTTAGTGGGGCGTCCCTGGACAAGGCGTCGTGGGAAAACGCAGAGATCTGCGCCGGTGTCTATAAGAAATTGGGTACGGGTTACCCTGTCGGTAACAAAAAGGCGACTGACTTGGTTGGGGCTGGCGCTGGTCGCCATCAGTTTGGGCCCCGCGCGTTTTCCTGCTGTAAGTTGCAGGGTTTGGTGCACTTGCTTGCCTTCGTCCCATACTTCCAGTGGTACCAGCATGTTCCCTCGGGCTGACGACCTCTGGACCGACTGCGGGAACGATTGCTCCAACGATGCGGGGTGGCGCTCCTCCTATGCTGGCCAGAGCGTAGTGTCGAAACTTCGCGCCTCAAGGTAGCGAGCTCTTGTTGGAGAGGCTGCATCAACCGCGCCATCTGTGTAACCAATGAATCTTCGGACGATGGAACAGCCACTGAGTTAACTGCCGGTCTACCAGCATAGTCTGCTATGGCGTCGGCCAAGCTGGCCACCTTGTCAAGCGGAGTGTCTTACTGCGTAGCCAGAACCACCTGCATACTTCTAGGAAGACGACCCATCCATAGGGTTCTCAAAACCTCATTGGGCACAGCGCTGCCGGCGAGGGTGCGCAGGTGTCTCAAGAATTGGGAGGGTTTACGGTCTCCGATCTCTTCATGTTCCAGAAGTCTCCTTGTCTTCTGCTCCTGCGTGGAGCTGAGGCGTCTGGTTAATTCGTATTTTAATAGTGCATATGCACCGACCTCAGGGGGCTTCACAATGATGTCCCGGACTTCTTGGGCGTGGGCGGGATCCAAGGCTCCGAGAATGAAACCAAATTTTGTGGCATCCACGGTCACTCCTGCTGCCTCGAAGCTGCGCTCCACCATAGCGAACCATAATTCTGGGTCATTAGGGCAAAAAGGCGGAATGCGTACTGCCACTCGGTTGACCTCAGGCGGTGGATTCCTGATGTTGGGTTGCTGGTTACTTGTTGTTGGTTGCTTGTTGCTGGTTATTGGTTGCTGGCTGTCCTCAGATGTTCCGCTCACAAGAGACATGATGATGATTGGTGCGCGAAATTTATCACCGAAGAGTTTATTTCGTGCGCGACGTGCTCGCGGTAGACGTACTTGCACGCGTCGTGTTCACTATCGGATTCACAAATGTAAACTTCGTGGTCACTAATGTGAACGTCGGTGTCACCAATGTAGCAATTGAACGTGCTACGTAAACACAGTTAAAAGAAAGCTCTAGAATCATCGGTTGATAGTTTTTTTATGTGCCATTAAAATTTTTACAATGTTATCAACATATGGAGTGTGACAGTTTTTAAAATATAAACAGTACCATTTGTTTCAGCTTGCTGTTCAAAAGAATTGGAATTTGAATTGCTTGAATTTGAATTCTTAAGTAAGTACTTCTCACAGCGCAGGTAGCTACAAATTTATTCATTTCGTTGCCAGTACGCGGTTTGTTATATTCCAACAAGCGATACGCAAAATACGGGGCTGTTTGTTTAATAAGAAGCGCTGCTTCCATTGTTTCAAAGTTCAACAACCCCCCCCCCCCCCCCCCCCCCCGACGCGTGTTTTGATTTGTACCACCGAAATATAGGGAATTCCACATAAGAAATCAGAAATACATCGATGTATTGAAAACATCGATGTATTTCTCAATACATCGTATTAACATCGATGCAACCATTCGATGCATTACATCGGAAAAAACATCGATGTATTTTTTGAATGTCCATCCCTAGTGAGCAGTGATAATAAGAATATAACCTCAAATTTGTACCTTGCATTTCCCCTGTGTTGAGCGAACAAATACCATAACCATACAAACACTAAACACTGACGTATGGTATCAACGGCTTACGGACAAAAATACCGCGCAGTGATTGGTTATTGAATTTGGCTCGCACCCATTCGTCGTAAAAGACAGTAAAAGATATATGGAAAAATAGATCTTACGTTTAAACTAAATATATGGAATTTGTAAAAAAATTCTGTAACTGACTATAAATTCGTAAGCCGTTGATACCAACCTGATGCGTGCGCATTCTGTTTCTTTGGAAAGTGTTGCTAGAGCGTAATAATTATTTCGTACTATGGGTAATTTTTAAACGATTCAGGGAATATTATAACTAAATTTTAATACAATATTTATTTTCTCACGGCGCCCCTTCGGAGTTGGCGCCAGGTTTTTGCACGTTTTTGAACGTATGGCAGATCCGGCGCTGTATATATATATATATTTTACTTGCTTATGACTTTATGACTAACGAAATACTGTTAGGTTAGGTTAGTTGATATTGTCCATTCTATAATAAGTTACTCTTGTTCGCGCTGTATATTCTTATAACAATTCGAAAAACTAGTGATCCGGTCAATTGATGTTCGAAAAATATGATTTCGAAAAATTGCATCGAACGTTATTAATACCGTAGCGTCTGCATGGTTAATCCTGCTACGGGTGCATGTCGACGCCACGCCATAAGCGCCGCGTCTGTACATATAAATAATTAATATTATCATAAATAATGAATAACATCTGTGTACGTGGAATTTCACACAAAGCTGCAATTATAATTCGGTTTCGAATTCAAGAATTCGACACAAGATGTCGCTAGCCCCGTCAGCAGGTCGTCCGGGACGTCTCCGCCCTAGGTATAACTACTACGAATTTGGGAATATGTGGTATCTCTCCGGATATCAAAAGATTGACGGTCATGCATACATTGACGGTCATCAGGTGGGTATATATATTATATATATAAAGTCATTGATCTGTCTCGGTTACTTGGTTCCGGTGACTAGTTACAGTGGATCAGTCCGTATTGGATCTTTAAAATGGTCACCAACACTAACTGGGCGAAGCCGAACCAAAAGCCAGCCGCAGGACCTAGCAGTAAAAACCTGCGGAGCCCCACATTCCTACCTATACCCCTCACACTATTTTCCTTCCCAGATCTTCCTTTCCTTCCTTTCCTAAAAAAAACCCGACACAGTATCCCATAAGATGACTGGGAAAAAGATAACGAGACCACTCAGGGTCTCCTGCGTGGAGCTAATGTAAAAAAACATAATTCTAATCTAAAGCATCTGCAATTAAATAGTCGTTAGACGCATTCGTAATCAATGCTAAAAATAGATTCAAAGTTAAGTACTATCCTTTCAAATCTTACCGCCAAGAACTAAAATAACGATTACGAATCGTCATAAAAGGTATAATATTATGCTAAGTAAGTACCTATAATATATGGGAGGTCGAAATATCTCGAACACACCTAAATAATAAAAAAATATGGATTAAAAATTAATGGAGAGATTTAGATAAACACATAAAAATGTCGCAGCCTCTGAGCTCATTCATAAGCCAGGTCTCTTGCGACCTCCGTCATGAACATTTGCTTGAACATTACTTATAAACGTTTCTTGTTTTTCGTCTCCTCCGTTTTTAGAAACATGGTTGAAATAGTAGGGCGAAGTTCGCTCCAACGTTTTAACCATGTTAACAAACGGAGGAGACGGAAAACAAAAAATGTTTATTGTTATCTTAAAGCAAATGTTCAAGTTCACGATCGGACGAGACCCCGCTTTAGCAATAAGTCGAATACCTCATTGTAGGAAGTTGTACGAATTCTTCGAAAGTTTACTCAAAATAAAACTGATCTGACAACACTAGGTACCTACTCGATACTTACTTATATGTACTTGATAAATTTATTATTGATGATGTAATTTTTTTAGGTACCTAAGTAACAGAAAACTGAATTTCTACTAATAAGTGTCTATAACGTATTTATATCTACTAATAACGTATTATGTGATAGGTATTGTGTACTAAAGCCGCGGCATTCCGAATTTCTACCGTTTTATAACATATTTCTCTTGATTACTTTAAGTTAAAAAAAAAATATGTTATTTAGATTATGTCTATACATTTGCACGCCGAAACGATAATTATATGAATTTCCCTTGATGGAAAAAAACGCAAAGTATGCTCCGAACATTATTATAAACATGTTTTTTTTTGGTTACGTTTTAAGATTTTCACGGCCAAAAGTATTTTCGTTATTTGTTTTTGGGGTGTTATGCCGTGTTGCGCTACCTCCTTCTTTAACTAACGTTTCGGACAACGTTGCAGTGTCCATCATCAGGGCAGATCCGGCAGATCACATCTACCGGATCTGCCTTGATGATGGACACTGCAACGCTGTCCGAAACGTTGGCTAAAGAAGAAGGTAGCGCAACACGGCATAACACCCCAAAAACAAATAACGAAAATGTTTTTTTTTTGTTATTTTACAAGTTGTATGTATGAAAAAATTCACAGTGTTTCTTTAAATGCTATTTAAAACATTTCCCACGAGATTTTGCTCAATTTTAAACGAGTCGTGTTTTATTAAATATTTCCACAATTTTTGCTTAATTATATTATCGTTTTCAAATTAGCGCGCTCCCTCATTCATACTTACATAATATCTCTCCTTCATCTTCTTTTTGAACGCTTATTAACAGGTCTTAAAAGTATTTGTTAAAAACGCCCACTAAATTATAAATTACCTTGTAAATATACCTACAGACCCGTTAGTACACGGGATAGTCTAAATGAGGAGGCGTCTACTAATGTCTACAGGAATTCCAAAAACTGAAAAAATCGAACTAATATCTATGAGAATCAAAGTGTTGACGAATATCTCAAACTGTTGACTAATATCTACGAGAACCAAAGTGTTGACGAATATCTACAGCACTGGCAGAGGTTGGATTTGCAATTATGTAGGTATAGCGTATTGGAATAACGTAATATTGCGTATGCAGTTTAAAAAACTTAATTTATGTAAGTATGTACGTAAAAATCCCTGATATCGGACTATTGGACACATTTAGCTGATTAGTCCAACCTACGTTCTGTAGATATTAGTTCAACCTACGCTCTGTAGATATTAGCAACACTCTGAAGTTCGTAGATATTAGTTCAACAAATGAGCTGTAGATATTCGTCCGACATACAGGCTGTAGATATTAGTAACTGGAGTCCTAAATGAGGTCTTACCCATTTTTATTTTAATGAAAATCGACAGTAACTACCCCAATTACTTAGAATGTTTGTTTTTGTATGATGAAATTATTATTAGGTACCTACTTACCTGGTTAAGAAAATTAGTTTGATAATAATTGCTTATTGGTACATAGATGAGACGGTGGCGTTGTTTTTTTACTGTAAATATTACAGCTCTATAACACGATTAGTTTTATTAACAACCTAACTATCAAGGAGTATATAAAATAACAAGTTTTAAGTAAGTAATACTAGGTCGTAATAATATTGCGAAGTGTTTTGAATACGAATTACAAATTATAATCATCTACTGATGATCTTCGCAGTAATTTTACGATTGCTTTGGAACTTAAAATGCTAATCACAAAAACAGAAGTCTAATAATTAGGTACCTATATTAGATGCTGGGTACTACCTATCTGTAATAAATTGCAGGATTTCGAAATGACGGTTATTTTGGGTTCCTATCGCCATTTATTATTTTTTTTTTCTTGTGCCCTGTCCGTTAAACGGGCGTTGGCTATCATGTTGGCTATGCGGACTTTGTTTTTTTAACTGCCGGAACAGCTCTACAATATACTGGCCAAACCACTGTCTCAGGTTTTTCAGCCATGATGTTGCCCTTCTTCCAGGGCCCCGTCTTCCGGCAATCTTTTTCTGCATTACGAGATGCAAGATCTCGTACTTCCCTGGATATCTCAACACATGTCCGAGACATTGGATAACTTTTTTTTCTTTATTCATCGGAACCATAACATCCTCATTCGTAACCCTGACCATCCAGCTTATTTTAAGTATTCTTCTGTAGATCCACATCTCTAATTAGTTCTTCAGTAAGCGTCCATGCTTCCAATCCATAAAATAATATCGAAAACACGTATCATCTGACCATTCGTATTCGTAATCCAAGGTTGAGGTTGTGACTGCAGAACATCTTTTTCATGCGGATGAAGGTTGCATGAGCTTCATCAATGCGGCATTTGATTTCAACCGAACCATTTATTATGCTACCTTCCTAATCAAAGAGAAAAAAAAACTATACAAAATTATTCGTAGGATTTTAAAGTTCAAGTCTACTTTATCTACGCGATTTCCCTATACTATGTCGATGTCAACAACTGTCAAATGTACCTAATTGGCGATTGTAGATGAGCCAGCGGAAGTCGTTTATTGAAAAATCCTTTACTGTGTCAATGTTGACAACTGTAAGGCGTTGATGCTACGTCCCCTGCCATGGCAGCTGCAAAGTTGAACGCGATTTAAATCGAGTAAACGTCCAATACAAAATGAGACTTAAAACCGTGTTCCATTTGGTTTAAGGAAGTAGGTATGTGGTGCATAGATGAGACTCTCGTGTTCGACCGAAAAACGGTCCCCGAGAAATTTTAACAATAGGTAATTTACCAAACTGTCGCTTTAACTCTCCTGAATACTGAGCGAAAGGGACCACATCACATTAGGCCGATAAAACCTAAATAAAATCATCAAAATCGAGTCATCAATGTTCGTTTTGCCTTTTTAAAAAATACATGGCCTAGTTTGTCTACTGAACGTCTGTTGATGGCGTTCAAACCAGGCAATTTTAACGATTTTTGGTGGGTCCTAACTCCTATAAGAAGTAACTTGTCAAAAAAGCAAAACGTACCGACGCGCTAGTGATCGATATCTAGGTATATTATATTAAAGATATATTGATTAGTGTCAAAATCCAAAGAGGAAATTGGGGAATACGTTTGTCTGGACAAAGCGCCGCCCGGTTCCTCCTCAGCATCGCACTTGCTTACTGCTATCGGGAAAGTCCTTGCTGCGCCAGTGCTTCGCAGTCCCCTATCGTTCTTGTATATAAAAATGAATCGCTGAATGCGTTGCTAAGCGCATAACTTTCGAACGACAGTACCAAATTGGATTTTTTTTTTGAGTGTTCGTTATTGTCAGGACAAGGTTTATATAAAACTTCCGGCGAGCTCTGGCATTATGAAATTTGTATAAAAAAATGCTATTGGTGGCACGCGGGAGGGAGGGAGAGATGGTGGGGAGTGGGGAGGTGGGAGGAGGGGGGGGATGAGCAGGGAGGGGGGAAGGGGAGGGGGGGGGGGGAGGTGGAGGAGGCGGAGTGGGAACCCCCCTTACACCATGCGAGCGAAGCCGCGGGAGAAAGCTAGTTATTATAAATAATAATAACTTCTTCAATAATCGTACATTGGTTTTGTGAGGTAATTTTAATTAAATGAATACAAATTACTTTGTGTTCATTTAATCAAAGTTATTTATTGTAACTTTGATTAAATGTTAAATTTACTATTTATTTAATCAAAGTTATCAACATGTTTCGAAACCAATGGGTTCTTCGTCAGGATAAAGCGAACGAAGAAACCATTGATTTTGAAATACGTTGATAAAATTATTATGAATAAATAAGTGGTGGATACAAAGTGATTTATTTTCACTTAATAATAATAAAATTTTTACTTTAAATTATTTGCACACTACAAACAAATAAGTTTAATTCATAAATGGCCTCCGACAACACGTTGGTGACCGCAGCCTTGCAGCACCAAGCTCCACTCCTGAGTGAGCGATGGGCCCGAGCGCAATCAAGATCACGCCCTGCATAAAAATTGATTATTTATTTTTGTTATTATTAATTTTTATTAGTATCATTTTTATTTTTTTATTTATTTTCTATTCATGTTCTTATTTCTTTACTGTGTAAATATATAAATATGTATAACAATATGGGACGTGTGGGATTGCACTATCCTCCGCACATCCTGGAATAAAGATGATCTTTATTATTATTATAAAACTATGAAGATGCAAAATATACTAGTTTAGCTGGTTCCCGGCGTGCGTTGCTATGCCATTTAATAAAGAAATTGTTCTTTCCCTGCGTGTCCCTCCCCTTCCTCTCCGGCGTTTTCTTCCCCCTCTCGTGTTCCAACTCCGATTCCTCTACCTTCCCTCTCCCCACTTCACTCCCCCCTTCCCCCCTCCCGCGAACCCCCCTCCCGAGTTCCCCGCCCCCCTCCCTAGTTCCCCTCCCCCCTCCCGGGTTCCCCTCCCCCCTCCCGCATTCCATACATTCATTCCCGGTACGTTCAGTTTTGAAACAGCTCGCGTGCCACCGACTCTGTACATAATTTGGGAGACAGGTATGGGTACCGCCGCCCCGGGAACCAGTTAATGATAACTAACACCTCTGCCTTAAACCCCAAGTGGTTCGCTACGTCTGCAGTCTGCATACCTACTGCGTGGCGGACCGGATCAAGAGAGACTGATTGAAGGAGGCCTTTTGACCTTTCCAGCCGGACTCTCTCGACCCATCGCCTTGCACCGCAGTTGGAGCTGTTGTCGTGGAGGGAGGAGGGAGAACGTCCGTCACTCCCGGACACACTGATTCCAGCCACTCCTCATGCATTTTTCCTTCCCAGATCTTTCTTTCCTTCCCTTTCTTAAAAAGACCCTCCACATAGTATCCCTTAAGATGATATTATTTTCCTCAGGGCCTCCTACGTGAAGCTAATGTTAAAAAATGGCAAGCGCACCCTGGCTGGTGGCTACTGGCAAATGTTGAATTTGGCAGCCACCTCTAAAAACTCGAAATACTCAAAAACCCTTGACTCAGACTGCAGAAACGGGCTGTCCGTTTGTCAGCTTCCGCTTGATAGAATGACATCCGTGTTTCACTGGTATTTCAATGGAAGATGCTCCTGATGACTCATCAGGAATGTAGAGACCTAATTGTTAAAAAAGCTGATTTCTCTGTGCTTACAGTAGTCTAAAAAAGTGAGGGTGCAGAGTGGAATCCGAGCATGCCCAGAAGAAATTTGGTTGTTTAATGATAGTGCAACTTACTGATGACGTTGAGCAGGATGCCCGCATTCCTGGTGGGGGAGAGGGCGAAGTCCGCCCTGCAGCGGTAGGTGCCCTGGTCCCCGGGAACCACCCTGTCCAGCAGCAAGGCCGCGGGGTCCCGGTGGAAGGTGAACAGCACCCTGCTGTTATCGGGGAAGTCCTTGCTGCGCCAATGCTTCAACAGTCGCCCATCGTAACTGCGCAAAGGAGGGGTACCTACCGTTAATTTTTTAGTGATTGTGTAACTGTGGAATGATACTTTAATAGAATAATAATACATTACATATTCAGAAGGTGGTTTTTTTATGACATATACAATATAATATACATGGTGTCCCGAAATTCGTAGTACAAGCAGGTAACTGGTGAATCTGCATCATACCTGGGGTAGATTTTGTGGAACAACATTTTTTGACATGCTTTTTCGTTTTCGAGTAAATTGAGTCAGAAGTTTTAGGTAAAATCCGAAAAATTTGAATTTAAAATGTATCGAAGGACATCTCTTCTACCTTTGCCGAAAAAAAGGAAAGAAAATCGAAATGCTCAGATCGAAAGAATTTTTTTTTGGGTTCTCTAATGTGATGTAGATTCACCAGTTTCCTGCACGTATTACGAATTTCCCGACACTGTGTATGTATAATTTGACATTGACAACTCAAAAAATGGCATTTCATCACCCCTTTGAAAAGTGATGAAAATACCCATAACCTAACCTAACATAACATTTTTAAACAAGTTTTTTAAAGGAGTGATGAAGTTGTACATTGTTGAATTGTACGGTACCACTTGTGTAATTTTTTTGTCTATAGGTACTTTCTTGTCTTTTGCCATTTTTGTTAATTTTTCCCTTTATCCTGACAAAAACACCATTGGTTTTGAAACATAATAATAATAATAATTGGACAATTTATAGAGCGCCGTTTTTGTGAAAAATCACCTCAAGAAACATGTTGATAATTTTGATTAAACAAGTGGTGTACGTATGTTTTCATTTAATTAAAAAGTGAATTTGCAAATATAGAAGAATTAAAAAAAAATCCGAGTGCAGTTTACACGCGGTAAAAGTGAAACTTTACCAAAACAATCTCAACCAATACTTGAAAAGTGAGGTCACGATCAAAGCGACCAATTAGCGCAGACCTCGCGTAATTTCCGTTTCATATCTTAACCAATAGGAGCCTTTGAAAGTGACATCATAATTAAAGCGGCCAATGAGCGCAGTTGATGCATAGCAGGTGCAGTAATCGTCATTTCTGTTTCATCCGAAATCCAAATTACAGCGGGGCTATACAAGTTTCACTTCAAAAATTCATATTTTTAATAGAATTGTTCAATTGAACTTTTAGAACGTTTCGTGTACACAATATATAATTTTTAATTGGCCATCTATGGCCTAAAAACATTTTATTTAAAGCTTGGGCTAGGTACCAAATATTTATTTGCCCGGGGTGCTAAAGGGTAAGCGGAAGACACGGCGAGTTTTACCCTGTTTATAGCCGTGATTGCGCGTGCTCTACCCCTGGGAAATACCTATTTCACGTTAGTTTCACTGGGACATGTTTAATTTGAACCAAGGGATATATTTTGTACCTTAAACTTCCTCATTAAGGACCTTACATAAAACAGGATCGAATAACCACTTTGAACATCGATACAGGATATGGATACCTACTACCAACCAACACCCATGTTCAAAAATAATTTACAAGATCCATTGACGTATGATATCTGGTCGAAGACAATACCGTGGATCTTAAACCCGGAAAGTTTAAAGGGTTTATTGGTCTCGACCCTTGGCTACGAATCCAGAGGTCGCATGTTCAAATCTCGTGGGTGCAATTAAATTTTATTTAATTAATTTTTTTGTTTGTTTTACAATTAATTGTCTGTCTCTCAGTGGGGTCTTGAACGAGATGGGCATTTTTCACGTTGGCCGATTGCCACTCAAGCTTCCACCTATCTTCTGAGGTGAGAGGTGTTCGAAGGAGTCTTTCTCCTTCTGTCGAGAAGGGTTTTCGAGACTTCAAGCGGCATGCTGGGTTAGAAACGACGTTATCGTACAAAGGTATTGCGCTTTTTTGAAGCGCCTTCCCAGAGAGTGGTCGTACTGGACGTCTCGTTCTATTATGGTACAGTAGTAAAGTGCAAAGGGTACGACATGTCATAGTGGTTCGATGCCAACTCAGAATGAAACTAACTCAGAACCACCTCAGAAAGATCATTAAAAGCTATGAAAAAATAATTTTGAAATAGCCGGTAACCCTAACCTAACTTAACCTATTTAACCAATTTTTTTATATTTTTTATCGTTACTCTTAATAACCTTTCTGATGTGGTTCTGATTTGGTTTCATTCTGAGTTGGCCGGTCACCGTCATAGTTTCCCCTATAAAACGCCTTTCCCCAATAACGCGACGTTCACTATCTATCGTTAATTTGCCTGCAATAAAATGTTTTTTTTTTTACTACAGTATGCACGATAGTACTAAAATCAGACTAATGAGGTAGGTCGGTACTTACCAGAAAAAAATTAATAAAAAAATATCTCCACAACTTTGTTCGGTAGTACTTAATCTATTTGTCCAGAGAGCAGGTATCGAGGTACCTTTATATCATCTCAATATAATCGAAGAAATATCCCGAAATATCTACAGATTAACGGAAAACGTTTTCCTTCGACTTGAAAACGTCGATAAATAACGTAAAATGTCGAGAAAAAACTCTCACGTTAAATTGCATCCTCCAAAAAAGTCACAAGAAACCTCTGTCTATTAAACCCCACTTCTATTAGTGACGTTTAACGTTACTCCGTAAAATTTACGACCAATTTACGTCACGGAGTTTCTTCGCCGTCGTTAAGTTCCCGTACAGCATCTTAATTAAAACTAAACCCCTTTCAGAGAAAACCTTAGCGATAGAAGATAAATTAGATGGAGGTACCAAACGCACACGTATCCTGGGTTACGACATGTTTGGGATTTAGGAAAAAACGATTTACTCTTACGACCACCATTTAAATTATTTATTTTTAGCCGTTCTTGTAAATATCCTTGCACGATACGACCGGTCAAATGAGACACGTAGACATTATATTATAAAAGGGGCTGGTTGTAAAATAATACGAATTTTTGTGTGAAAACTGTTATTTTTTTCCAAGTCTTCATGGTTGAATTGGATTTTTTTAAAAACTTAATAACGGTTCCGCACGTTTTCATCCCGCGACAAAATATCCCCGACAAAATATCCTACGGACAAAACATCCCCCAACAAAATATCTACTAAAACCTAACCCAATCTAATAAAAAAATATGACAAAAATAATACAGACATCCTGTAAAGACTTTGAATTATTTTTTTTTATTTTTAACTTTATGAGGAAAAACTCAAATTATAATATTTAATTAAATGAAGACAATATTAGCGAAACTCAATCGAAAATATGGAGACATAAAAATCAGTAAAAGATATTGGCACCTCTGGGACTCGAACCCAGTGCCCTCTGCTTACATGGCAAATGCTCTACCAACTGAGCTAAGGTGACTATATCAAATTTGGTCACTTTTAACTGTATCACACTGGCTAAGAACTACCAACATTATCTACATTTTCTTAACGCACATATTAATAGCCGCTATTTTTATCTTACAATCTTATAAACAAAAAACTACTATAGTATTCTTTTAATAAATAAATAAATAAATACATACACTTTAAGTTGTAAATGTCCATGCATTTGCCACGCCGAAACCGTAATTATATGAAATTCCCTCGATAGAAAAAATGCAAAGTACCTACGCTCCGAAAATTATTATAAAGATATATTTTTTTAATATTTTTATTTTAAATACAGTGTTTTTTGTAATGCTTTTTAAGACACTTCCCACGAGATTTTTGCTCTATTTTAAACGATTCGTGTTTTAATGAAAATTTTCACAATTTTCGCCTAATTGTTATCGTTTTTAATATTAGCGCGCTCCCTCTAACAATTGTATTTACACATCTTCCCTTCTTCTTCTTTTTGAGCACTTACTACCGTGCCTTAAGAGGAATATAAACGCTAGAAATTTTTCGAATCTCATGCCTGCAAAATTTTAAAATCGAGCGTCTTTTTGCACGAGGCTAGTAAGCGAAAAAGTGGTTTTTATTTATTTTGTGCATAATTTTATAAGAACGAAAAAAGTTAGAACATGGAAAACCTCAAAAATAATCTTAGCCATAAAGGGGTATTTTTTAAAAATTGTTTCTTGTATTACTTCATAGTTAAGCCATAAGAAAACATTTTTTTTGGTGGTTTACGCTTATATTTTTTGTTACGTGAATAATAATTTTATTGTAATTCCTGTACATAGAAAAGCTAGTAAAAGCTTCGATTTATCCGTAGCATATTTTTTGATGTTCATGCTGTAAGCGATTCGTTGTAAAGATTAATCAAAATAGTATCTAAATAGGATTTCACATATATATTCATCTTAAATAATCGAATCACAAAAATAGATAACTCTTTTTTTAAAAACGATCGGAAGGTTCCCACGGAGTTCTCAGCGACAGGACCACATATGCCACAGTTAATTTAATAATAATGAGACACGGGATTCGAGTGAGTCCAGGATTAATAATAATAATAATATCCGAAGAAAAGAAGGGCGTAAAGGGTTAAGTGATTTGATTACCTATAAAAGGGTTTATTGCTCTTGTACCACACAAGCAGGAGGAGGGAGTCGTTGTTGTCTTTGGTAGTGACGTCACAGGGCAGCGCGGTTTTACCGCCCAAAAGGGCCTCGACCTTCTTTATCTCTCCTGGAACAAAACAAATTTATATCAGGTTAACAGATGCAAAGTTAATGTTTTTTTTGTAAAAAGGATTAGGGTTGGGTATAAACGTATGTCACTTTTTATGAGGACCAAATCAACGATTTGCGCCATCTTGATTTCTCGGTCCGTTTCGGTGAGTGATCAATTAGATTCGAGATAACGAAAACCTTTATTCTTTAATATTAGCTACTAAGTAATTAACAGTTTTTTTTAATTAAAATTATCAAAAGAAAACATATAGCTTAAGGAGATTAGAAAGTAATTACGGGTGTATTTGAAAGTAACTTCTTAAAAAACAAAGTGTATTGCAATTATATGCAAACTGCAAAAATCTCCCCCTTGTTCCTCCACACTCAAATAGATCCATTTCTTTTTTTATAACTGACTATGTGGATACACACGAAAAAGGACTTTTAGATGCTCTCAGAGTCTCTTCTGATTCCTCTTGAAGTGACATATTAGTTTGTGACGTATTAGTCATAGAAAGAGACAAGTCATCTTCGTTTTCTGCGTTTGCTACTGTGGTATTAATCACGGTACCGCTCGTCATCCGTCGCTAATATTCGTAAATAGTCGGGATAGTTTTCTTTCTTCGATCGACACTCCCGCCCGACCGTCAGTCAGTCAGCGCACCACTCGCGCCCTGAGTGGACGTGTGTAGAGTCGCTGACTTCTGCCGCCCAATCCCGTCGATCTCGAACGACTCCAGATACTAATATCTACAGCCTGTATGTCGGACGAATATCTACAGCTCATATGTTGAACTAATATCTACGAACTTCAGATTGTTGACTAATATCTACAGAGCTATGGTCGGACGAATATCTATGACGGTCCCAGTGTGGACTAATATCTACAGAGCGTAGGTTGGACTAATCAGATAAATGTGTCCAATAGTCCGATATTAGGGATTTTTACATACATACTTACATTAATTAAGTTTTTTACTGCATACGCAATATTACGTTATTCCAATATGCTATACATAATTGTAATTCCAACCTCTGCCAGTGCTGTAGATATTCGTCAACACTTTGGTTCTCATAGATATTAGTCAGCAGTTTGAGCTGTAGATATTCGTCAACACTTTGGTTCTCATAGATATTAGTCAGTAGTTTGAGCTGTAGATATTCGTCAACACTTTGATTCTCATAGATATTAGTTAGATTTTTTCATCTTTTGGAATTCCTGTAGATATTAGTAGACGCCTCCTCTCGAACGGGATTGCATTGAACAATGTCACGAGATCTCGCGAGATCGAGATCACGCGAGATCGGGATTGCATTCCCTAAGCTCGATATCCTAGCTTGAAATACTAAGGGAACGTACCCATACTACGTGACACACTTTTTGCAATTTTTTACCCCCCCCCCCCCACCCCGGTGACCACGTGTAGTATATTCCAAGACCCCCCCCCTACAGTTTTCACGTAATATTTCATAAATATGGTTTCGATCATTTTTTGCTAACAAAAAATGCATTATTTGGCTTATATTTCTCTTTATTAATACGGCGCTTGCAGCGTGACAGCAAGAGTGCATGCATTACAAGTGGAAAAAATATTATCAAGATAAAACTTATGTCAAAATATATTGATACCGGAACGTAATTTATGGAAACGAAAGTCTTGTTATTTTTATAAACATTTTTCATCTCAATCATCTTCAACAAACACGTTCCCTGAACTTTTTCACTTATTTGAATGTACGAGGGTGGGTTTTTAAGTTTGCGGATTGGGTAAGGAGTGGAAATAAAAACCAAAATTATTTTTCCTTTTCAACATATTCACCTACTACCCTAATACATTTTTCCGATCCTTAAATTAACTTAAAGGAACTTTATAACAGCGCGGAACTCAATTTTCTCCACATTTCACAATTTCTTCCCGATTGAAGTGTTTGGTCGACGATAGCTCAAAGACTAATAACCTAATTACGATAAAACCGGGTGTTTATCCTAAAAATGAGTTGTTCAATTAGTACCTAATTCAGCGGTACCCCCATTAATCACTTACCTTCCCATTCCGCGAACTTAAAAACCTCCCCTCGTAGCTCGAAAAAAAACGCGAGAATCTAGATTGACTACGTGATAAAAACCTAAGCCCCCCCCCCCCGTTGTGACCAAGCGTGGTATTTTGATGACACCCCCCTGAACAGGTCACATAGTATGGGTACGTTCCCTAACCTCGTGTAGCCCACTCCGAAAAAATATAAAAATAAGTAAAAAAAACCTACGACATGATATCTAAATAATTGATTTTTAGACAAAATTTATCAAAATAGATTCACACGAAAATTGAACCATGTTGTGTCATATTCATGTACCTATGTAGGTACTCACCTACATCATTTTATAACATTACTAGCGAGTTCCCGGCATGATGTGCAAAGTCACTTAATAAAGAAATTGTTGCGTGTCCTTTACCATTCGTCCCATTCCCCTTTCGCCTCCTCTTTCCCTCCTCACAATTTCCCCCTCCACCTTCCCCGACTTTCCTCTCCCCTTTCCCGCTTCCCCGTCCCTCAAATTCCGCGATACTCTCCTCTCTCCCGCGTTCCATACATTCAGTCCCGGTACATTCAATTTTCAAACAGCTCGCATGCCACCTTTTGCAATTTTTTAATACAAATTTCATAACTCCAGAGTTCACTACTGTATATAGAAACCATCGCGGGCACGCGCACAACAAGTCACCAAAGTCGCAATTGGACGAATTGATTAGGGACCGCATAAGCTACAAACAAATAAGCAAACATACATTCATTTTTATATATAGGTACAGATATTGTCCCTGGTTTTCAATGTTTGATATTATTTATTTTTAATTAAGTTGACAGTTATCTGAATCGAACAAAACATCGTGATTAAAAAAAAACTAAAATTTATAGTGTGTTCATTTAAGACAATCAAGACAAAAAAAACGGAACTTAAAAAATCTCCCAGGGGTCCATAATTGAACCGTTTGATTAAATTTGTAAATAATGAGTTAATGTACGATCAAATCATTCCTAGAAACAAATTGTGAGCGATGATGTAATAATTAACAGTATGTTAATGTGACGAAGAGGTATTTATGGACGTCTCATAAATTCTATCCATAATAAAAAATGTTTGTTCAATAATTCACATTCGACAAGTTGTTTTGAATAGCCGATCTGGGGTAGAATAGACTGAACAAAATGATGTATTTTTTTTATTTTAATTAATAATATTAACACCTGTGTTGAAGAATTTGACAAATTCTTATCGTGATAATTTTTCTTGTGTTTCTTGGACATCTGTTATGTAGTGGGACATTTTTTTGTAAGTTTTACACCTGTTTAAACAACGTGTTAAAGGTCGAATTTTTCACCCACTCGAGACAACAAAATGAACTGATTTACACCAATCGTGAAAATTATTGACAAATTGGCGTAAGATATTGAATCGGCAGAGAAAGGACGTATTTAAGTTTGTAGGTACGTAGAGTTAATTCAGTAGATTTGAGATTAAAGAAAGTGTGTGAAAACCGTCTGAGATCGAATTACCAATGTGAACCGATTAGAATACAAGGCCTCCGCAAGCGTAATAAATATGTTTCAGATATGTAAAGATAATGGAGTGCGAAAGGAATATCAAGAGAAAACATGGCAAGACGAAGTGAATCAAATGCTTCAGTTAGATCATGTCTAGAAACTAAAGGCGGAAACACACTTGTGTGGTGTGGTGTGTCGTGGCGCGCCAGAAGCACATCGTTTTCATACATTTATTATGGTTAGAGACATATTTGTAGGTTGTGGCGTGTCGACAAGCGACGACGATGATTGGTTAATTTGTAGTCACGACACACCACACCGCACAAGTGTGTAAGGCGGAAACACACTTGTGTGGTGTGGTGTGTCGTGGCGCGCCAGAAGCACATCGGTTTCATACATTTATTATGGTTAGAGACATATTTGTAGGTTGTGGCGTGTCGACAAGCGACTACGATGATTGGTTAATTTGTAGTCACGACACACCACACCGCACAAGTGTGTAAAGAGCTTAACTGTAACAGAAGAATTGTGTGAGTCGATGAATAAATGTGACTTAGAAATAAAAAGGTAATAATTACAAAAATAACAATAATAGAACTTAAAACAAATGAGATTAAAAGAATTTGGTATTCTCAGACTATAAAAATATTATCATTTGTTATTTCGGGTACTGGCATTATACCTAGCTCTCTCATTCAAAATTAAGGCATATTAGATTTGTCAAAGAATTTATATATAAAAATGCAAAAATCAGTCATTTTAAATACATCTAGGATTATAAAAGTTTTTTTAAAAATATTTATATTGAGGGATCAGTAGGATTTATAGGTCCAATTAGGAGTTCCACCGAGCCGAACGCTCTGATATGAAAATATCTGGAGTCGGTGAATTATTTTCCCATTTGGTCTCTGGTAGGTTGACATGTTGTTCTTGTATTATGTATTATATTTATATAGTGCAATTGCATGGCGTGAATTGACTAGATGATCATTTGTGGAAAAGTGTGTAAAAGGGTTTAGATTTTCTTGTGGGGAAGATTTAACCCGGACATAAAATCTGAAGTTCTATAAATTGTGTGAATTGTTTTGTAGAGTGAGGTAAGTGTGTGCATGAATTACTGTATTTCCTAGGAGAACTTGAACCTAAGTATTCAAGTGTCAGTTAGGTTTAGACCTCACGTAACATGTCCAATGTTCGTTATTAATGTAACCTCTCATTTAAATTTGTTGTCAATAAATAATAAATAAAAAATGTGTGGTTGAGGAATGGTTACACGATATTTTATTATCATACAGATTCCCAGGGAATGGTTACGCGATGTTTTTTTTTCATACATATCCTTAAGGAATGTTTAAACGATATTTTTTCCATATAGATTCCGAAGGAATGATTACACGATATTTCATAGGGGGAGAGATTGGGGGAGGGTGGAGGTGAAGGAGGCGGAGTGGGAACCCCCCTAATACTACGCGAAAGAAGCCAGGGGCAAAAGCTAGTAACTAAATAAATTAATACATAAATAAACATTCGATGTTTCCACATAATACATTTGAATATAACAATGACATAACATTGACAGAAGACATATATGTAAATAAAGACGGCGGTGCATATATCAAATAATGTCCGCTATCTTAAAATGCACGAAAATCGTTACCAAAATTAAACAAGTCTTTTTCATCTGAAATGACGACACATGTGAAAACTGGACGAAAAAAATCATCGTGTAAAATTTCCATTCTGATTCTCGAAAACAAACGTAGTTTGTACCACTATTTGCGTACCCCTGTTCATTAGTACGACTAAATGTGGGCAGATAATTGGCAATAAGTTGCCCACCAATGTGCAATGTCGTCCGTATTCGAGTGGGTGTCGGTAATTATTAGATTTTAAATAACCATAAACGAACGTAAACTTTTAAATACACGTTTTAAGACTAGGTAGATTCATTGATAACAATAAAAAACACGGAATATATAAACGATGAAAGGTGCGTGCATAATTAATGTTTCGTTCGTTATTTAGTATGGGTACCTACCGGCCAACGCCACTAATTAATAATGGTCTTTGAATTCACCAATTAACTAAAGGTGACACCTATACTGGGGTCTAGAACAACAGGATACTTAACGCCTAGGAAACTTCAATGGAATTCCAACTTTACGACCAATACGCGCAAGGCTCACATTAGAAAATCTAATAAAACCGACATGGAATTTTTAATTAAGGCCGTTATGTGTTCACATCGGTATTTTGAAAATATTTCTATCAGATTGTACGCTCCCTGGATATAACATAAATTAACAAACCTTGAATAATTAATTGATTTGAGAATCTTAGGGAATTCCAAATTCAAAATATTAATTTGTAAAGATTCGAATTTGGAACGATGCGGCATGTCACTATAAAGTAACGTTCCTTTTCATAGGTTTGAATTATATTCGAACAAGTAAATGGAATGTGCGTTTGAAAATTTTAGAAATGTTATAAACGTTATTTATTTCTTATAAATAGCCAGCGGAAAATTCAAACGGATAGGGAACATAAAAATACATATCAAACACACACATTACTGTATAATACACTTAAATGAGTGAATTTAAATGGTAATTTTTAAATTAATATTGTGAAATTCTGGGTTTCTATTTTAACTTATGAAACCGTAGTGTTAATTTAAAACTAATATGTTTTAAGTTACTGTAAGGCAGATATTTTTGTGTTCTGCTAAAAACCGTTAAATAATGAGTTCTGTTGTCCTGAAATTTGCATCGCACGCGGTCTCTATTCCACACAAAACATTGTTTTAGATTTATAGCTAAAATATGTTTTTAATTTTACATATTTTTTCTATTAATATCACATACGGGGCCCCGAGTTAAATAATTTTCCCCAGGGCCTACGTCATCTTTGAGGATGCTGTGTGGATCTGTGTGGTCTGGGAAGGAAAAAGGTTTGAGGAGTGGGTAGGAGTCTGAGGTCAGGGGTCCAGGGAGTGGATGGACGTATAAATGCATCCCTCCCATTGTGTTGCAAGGCGATGTGTCCGGCTGGAGAGGTCAAAGAGTCGAGAGATCCAGCCCGCCACGCAGTTGGTGGGCAGATGCATCCGGCTCCAAAACCTGAACAAACGTCACCCCATGAACCCGGGCATCCCTGCTAAGTCACCAAACGCAGCGAAATATGCAGTCAGTTACGATAATACGATATACCTACTTAAACAAATATAACGAAGGTGTGTGCAGAGAGTGTACCACCGAATAATAGAAATTTTAAACCTATTTTCATTCAAACGCATCAAAGATAAAACTACTTGTCTATGGATGGATGTTTGCTACTCTTTCACGTAAAAACTACTGAATGGATTTTAATGAAACTTTACAATAATATAGCTCATACATCAGAATAACAAAAAGGCTATAGTTCAGAGTTCTGGCATTATGAAATTCGTATAAAAAAATTGCAATAGGTGGCACGATTAGTAAGATATCCATAATTCTTTATTCGATTTAAATTATTAGGGGAGTACTTCAACGGAAGTTTCTAAGGTTTATAAACTATAAATTGCATATTCCCATACTAAACATTGATTACAATTATCTCCTGGATAAAACGTATCTATTGAAACTTTCAGAAAGAAGAATAAGCACAGATTTAATACTATTACATAAAATACTGCATTACAAAATTGACTGTTCTGAATTACTTCAATTTATCAATATCCATGTTCCCCAAAAATCATGTCGACATTTATTACCCTTCTACTTCAATAACACCAGGACACTAGCTTATCAAAATTCTCCGTTTCCGAGACTTCACAGTCTAGGAAATAAATATTCTAATCTAGGTGATATATTTCATCTTAAAACTAATCAGTATAAATGTTGTATATTCTATCACTTTTATTCTTCTAGGCACAAATAGATTTACATAATTTCTTCAATTTTTGTTTATATTGAATATGAGACTTCTTATCATTTTTACATAATATGTATTTTTATTTTATTATTTGTTTTGTTGTTACACTGTTTTGTGTATTTTCTTTTCTCGTTGTATTATATTTTCTTCATTGTTACTCAACTTATAAATTATAATGTAAAAGCCCATTAGGGCGTGTAATAAATAAATAAATGCGGGAGGGGGGGGGGGGGGGGTGGAGGGATAGGGGGATGGGGAGGGAGAGGGAGGGAGATGGAGGTGGGAGGGGGGGGGGGAGGTGGAGGAGGCGGAGTGGGAACCCCCCTAATACCATGCGAGCAAAGCCGCGGGAAAAAGCTAGTACCAGCGAACAATACAAAAAAAACCGATATAGTAAATAAATTCATCTGATATCCGTACCAACCATCTTTGGTACCAACTTATTGGTACCTATTATATATATATATATATTATACTATATAGCTATTTTTGAAGTCGATTTTAGGTCTGGAATTGTTAAATAATGCACAAAAAATTCTAATTTTATAATAATTATACTTTCGAGGGGCCAACTGTCGGGGGATCAACTGTCGGGTCACATATAGAAAACACTCAAGAACTAACGGTTTCAAAAATTGTAATCATGGCAAATATTAGTAATTCGGATATTCATTCGAGGAATGCAAAGTTAGATTTTTATTATTATTTCTCTTGTATTATGATGTTTAATTAAATAAATTGACTGAAATATTAACCAATGAAAAATATTTTTCAAATAAATGGAGACATCGATATAATCCAATCACCGTATGTAACGTATATCTCATTTTACATATTTTCAACTGCTCTCTCCTTGTTACAATAAATTTTTGAATAAAAATTGTTTCGAATACATAAAATATCAAACATCAATCGAGTCCCTTTTTGTTGTTGTTGATAAATTGGCTTACAGAACGTGGTCCATTAGGCAACCTCTTTCAAATGATGAATTATTGTCGGTTGTTTTTTTTACAAATATATTTTTTGTATTGGAAATTTTTCATGGGATCATCGTAACAATAAAACGTCACAATTTTTTTTATTTTTTATTTTTTTATTTATTAAATTACATAATACATCTTGTACAAAAATTTGAGTAGTCCCACAAAGCTGTCATATGGCAGCTTGTCTGCAGGTTCTAACAATTTAAACATTCTTAATATAATATCTAAGAAAATATTTGTAAATACATTTATAGTTTTAAGGAAACATTAGAATAGATCACTAATATTAGATAATTTAACTTACAACCATAAATATATAAGATATTTCAATATACCTGCCTAATAACAAGATATGTAGGCAGCTATATTAAGATATTCAAAGATACATGGAGTTTTCGTTCATTAACCATAGTTTTATCATTTTAGGACTTAGTCTCTTATTTTTTTCAATTTTTATGTTTTTATTAATTTTATTGAAAATCACTGGTATTAGATATTCAAGAGTACGGCTTCCATATTTATTTAATATTCGAGGAGTTTTTAGGCCCTTTCCTTCTCTAAATCTTGTGGTATGTTTGTGTACAAGTAAGTGTTTGTAAGGGCTTTCCCCCATATTATCCATAATAGTAGTGAACCAGTGGAGACCTTTTATTGTTAGTAGGCTCTCTGAGCCATACAGTAGTTTTAAGTTATGTCTCTGTTTGTAAATATTTGTTGAGACAATTTTTTTTATTATGGCAGTTTGTAAATTTTCAATATATTTAATGTAAGTTGTGCTTGCATGTCCCCAAGTTCGAATACCATATCTAAGGATGGATTCGACCATAGAAAAATATATGAGTTTAAGAGTACAATGAGGCAATTGATATAATTGGACAATTTTTGTTCGGCGCTATTTTAGTGAAAAATCACCCCAATGGTACAATTAATATGAACTAATTATGTACATAGAAAGCATTTACAGGTTACTATAGATAAACACACTTTTATTAGATATATTTTAAGCTCGGAGAAGTTAAAAACCCCAGAATAGGCAATATATTAAAAACAATGGACATTGTCTGATTTAACAGTTGCTTTTTATCGTCCTTGACTTATTATTATTGATATCAACTTTATTAGAAGATTAGGGGCCAAAATAGAGTTAAAATTTATTTTAAATATATTTTTATTTAACCGTGCACGGCAATGTTTTCGACTCTCAAACGCTAAATTTGAAAATGAAAAATCAGAAAAAGATTCGGGGAAATTGACTCCAAGTGGTTCGCTACGTTTGGTGACTTAGCATGGGGTGCCCGGGTTCGAGGGGTGAGGTTTTTCCGGGCCTTGGTCACCAGCTGCATGGCAGGCCGGATCGAGAAAGATTGGTTGAATGAAACCTTGTAACCCCTCAAGCAGAACTCTTTTGGAACATCGTCTTTACCGCAGTGGGAGGAATGGATTCATACGTGCGTCACTCCTGGACCCACTGTAGTCCAGATTTCTACCCAAAAATCATACATTTTCCTTTCCAGAACTTCCTCTCATTCCTTTCCTTTAAAAGACCCTCCACACAGCATCCTCTAAGACAGCGGTCGTCACACTTTTCTGGTCAAGGGCCACATCAGGACAATGTGAGGTATCACCGCGGGCCGCACACTTATGATTGGGGGGGGGGGGGGGGGGGGGGGTTGTACCTTTTTGTTTAGCAAGTTAAAAAAGTAATTCTTTTGTTTTAGTACCGGCTTGCTACCTCCTTCCTTCTTGTATTCATGATATATTGATAATTCTTAATAAGAATAATACATGTAAGATCACAACATTATATAAAAAAAATTATGTAGTTCTGTAATGAAATCTTTCGGTTCATTTTTTATCCACTTCCTGAACGACTGAAATGTGTGAATTTTTGCACGCGTGATAAAAATTAACCAATATTAAAGTTTACTTTGCTTTATTAGTACCCACGTGAATAGCGTGTTTTTTGTCTTTTTTATTTTTTTACCTGCCCGTGCCCTCACTGTGCCATCTCAACGCCTTCTATTTTTTTCTGGATCTTCTACTGCCCCCCCTGAAAGTCTCAAACGGCCACAAGGGGGCGTTTTCGCCCTCGTTGAGAACCTATGAGGTACACTATGCGCACGTTCAAAATCGTTTTAGAATGTGTTCTAAATTAAATTTCAATCAATTAAAATCAACGTTTTAAAATCAGAAGGGTATACACGTACACACAATATTTGGAAACAAAAACGGATAATGTAATTGTCCATGAAAAAATATTTAAAAAGAAAACGGCAGATATGCGGGCCGCACAACAATCCGCCGCGGGCCGCACTTTGACGACCACGGCTCTAAGATGACATAGGCCCTGAAGGAAAATATTTTACAATTACAATTTGAGGTTGTGCTCGTTAGGTTACTCCAAAAAAATGTTTTTTAGTTGACTTTTAGGATTTCATAATTTTTTCTAAACCCTATTCAAAGCTTAAAAAATCTACTCACGTTTAAATGTGAAGTTATTCTGGACACAGTGTGTCCCAAGTACTTACTGTAGATGGTAGCCAAGCAATAATGATTTTTATTCGTATTTTTAACTTCATGAGTAGAACCTCAAATTATAACATTGAATTAAATGATGACAATATTAGCGAAACTCTATTGAAAATCTGAAGACATAAAAATCAAGAAATTCAATTCAATTCAATTCTTTATTAATTTTAAAACATTACAAAATAAAATTTCAATACGTTTTAAAAGAGTATTAATTTAAAATTTAAACAGGTTTAAGTAATTTATATTTCAATGAAGCACAATCACACTAATAACAACAAAGCTTTTTGTCTGATTTGTGATTCATTGATATTAAACATATCGATATCCGAAGTGATTCTATTTAACAACAAGACAGCTCTCCCGACTGGCATAACCATTGGCAAGTTAGTTCTACAAGCCGAGAGATAAAACAGTCTATGCTGTCGATGACGGAGATAACCATCTTGAACATAGAAACTAATGCTCTCCATGATAGCCGAGTTTTCGAACCTTCCACGAATCAGTCTGAAGAAATGTGTTACAATGAGCGCATCCCTTCTGACCCGTAGAAGGTTCATACCAAGCATGCCCAAGAGAAAGTGGGTAGGGTAGAGCCAAGGATAGTAGCCATACTTCCTCAGATAAAGAAATCTCAGAAATTTCTTCTGAACCCTCTCCAACATGAGGGAATACTTCACTTGGTGTGGGCTCCAAACCACAAAAAGAAAAGATATTGGCACCTCTGGGACTTGAACCCAGGACCTTCTGCTTACATGGCAACAGTTCTACCAACCGAACTAAGATGTCTATATCCAATTCGGTCACTTTTATCTGTATCATACTTCGACTAAGAACTACCAACATTATCTCCATTTTCTTAAAGCACGTATTATTGGCTGCTACCTTTATGATTTAATGATTTGTTTAAAATAATCCACGTCAGATACATTTCGATAAGAATCTTACAAGCAATAATCTACAATCAGAACTCTAGCCACCGAACTACAGAGGCCGCCGATTTGCCTAATCTACTCGCTTAAAATATCCATTACTATGCTAAGTGTTACTTGTTCCTAATCGTTGGCTAATTTGTTTTCAGAGTTGAAACTCGGATAAAGATATAAATTACTTAGGAAACCAGAAATCCCTGAGACGCAGACTCCTTAAATAATAATTTAAAGTCAATTAATCTCAGTAATTCACCGCCAAGTAACTATGAGTTCTTTACATTTAATTGTAATAAACCTAAATGAAATAATTTAAATATACAATTAAAACGCATTAATGGAGGAATATAATGAGATGTTTGGAAACATAAATATCCACTTTATTGGATATTAAAACAACATGGCAGAATTTTTTAAACTTACACGATAAAATGAATATATTTACATCCATTAATTTGGAATAGTAAATCTCGGAAAGCTGTAGTTTTAATGGCTCTGGAAGTAACACAGTTGCTACACTTGTTTAACCTCTGAAGGAGTAAACCAAGAGAAGTGTATTGTGGGAGTGTCCGTGTTTCCGAAGTATTTTTAGAAACAAAAAGAGCCGAGAAGAGACGGGAAGGTTCAAGAAGCGGCAAGAAGAGACAAGACGAGCCAAGAATAGGCGAGAAGTTCCAAGAAGAAGTAAGAAGAGCCAAGAAGAGACGATAAGATCCCAGAAGAGACTAGATAACCAAGAAGAGACAATGAGGTACAAGAAAAGCCGAGAAGAAATATGGCATAAAGAATTATTAAGCATTCCTATATTCTACCCCAACCTAAATTCCAATATTGGCTTATTAGGTTGCCATGTATACCGGTCGATTAAACTCCAACCTCCTTCCCGTCCTCAGAGCATCTGTTCCAAGTACTAACAAATCAGAGCCCCCTGGTGTTCCGGTCTCACCTGGACAGGGGGTGCTCCTGGCTGGGGGGTACAATCTTATCGTATCGTATTGTTAGCTCTACACAGGCAGCCCTGAGCTCTCAGGGCGTGTGTCATCTTTGGGGATGCTGTGTGGAGGGTCTTTTTAGGAAAAGTTCTGAAAAGGAAAAAATCTTTGAGGGGTGGAAAGGAATCAGGGAGTTAGTGTGTACAGGACTAACGGACGTAACAATCCCTTTCAGTGCGATGCTAGACGATGGGTCGAGAATCACCGGCTGGAGAGGTCTGGTTTAGTTCTTTAAACTAATTCATTCATTTAAAATAATATGTAGTAGGTATATTTGCTGCACGTTCCAAAGTTGAAGAAACTCTCAGTATCGCCCTGGTATAAGACCACCATTCGGAATTGAAACGTTACTTGAAATAGCTTTAGAAGTGTTTGGTGACCAGATATGAATAGCTAGATACTTCCCCATCTTCCAATTTCGCATCTCCTACCCCTCCCCACTACCTTTATTCTCACAACATAAACCATATGGGTATCCCCGTGCCGCTTCAGACGGGAGCAGCTGGGACTCTTGTAAGGTATTCACATATAAAAATCTCACACGATGAACCCGGGCAACCCTGCTAAGTCAGCCAACGTAGCCAACCACTTGAGGTGACCTATGACAGAGATCTTGGTTGTCCAACAAATGGTTTTCGGAATGACAGCACCCATACTTGACTCCCAAATTTTTTTTTTAAATTTTTTTTTATTTCATTAATTTTTTATTAGTTACAGATATTTGTTTTTTTTGGCTACCACACTAGGCTCATGCCCGTGTTATGGTAGTCGTACATTTAATATTTTAACATTACAAAAAATATTAAGAAATACTTAAAACTAAAGAGAAAAAAAAATCATATTTAAAAAAAAAGTAGAAATAAAAATGAAAATTCAAATTAAAATTTTGAAATACAAAATTAATAATAAAGATTAAATGTTAAGAACTCAAGTGTTCTATATAAATTAAAACATATAAGTATATAAATCAAAATTAAAAACATAAATAAATTTAGTGAAAAACTAAGAGAAAAAAAAAATAACAACATTTTAAAGAAAAATAGAAATAAAAATGGAAATAAAAATTTTGAAATGCAAAAATTAATAATTAAAATGTAGTTAGAACTCATGAATTCTAAGTACGTTCGTCCCCTTTCAAAAAATCCAATGTTGTACACGTGTTATAAAAAGAGAATTAGAATTACTTGACTTTATGTCAGTACTCAGAGCATTATATATTTTAGGAGCGATGAACCAGAATTGTCGTTGAGCGAATGATGTGTTAGTTTTTGGGACCACGCAACCCAGGTTTGATGAAAAGCGGGTGTGTGCTTGATGTTGTGGAGCGATAGGCCACTTGCATGGATTTCATAACGACTTGGAAAAAATCATGTGGATAGATCTTTTTACTAAGATTAAGAAAATGTTAGTAAAATTGTTTAGAAATGTACAGTATTTATTATTTTTAAATAAATAAATCCATTATTTAGGCTCGTGACGTCACTACATGAAAATGTCCCGTCTCCGAAAATGTTCCTATTATTTTTTTAAAATTCCACACTGATTTATTTTTTTATATGGCATCATCATCACTTTGATTTCAGGTGAATTTTTGAATTCGTTCACTAGATTTATTGTTTGTTCTCTGCGAAATTATCATTTGGTTTCACTTTTTGACAGATGCTCTGAAGAGAACCCCGTACTTTTAATGATCTACGGGGTTCTCTTCAGAACGTGCAGATGATGTCGGTACGTGTTTTAGAGGTATAATGATTGTGGTGCTGATTTTAACAAAATTAAATTTTATAATATTCTTATTATTATTATAATTTACAAGTACAAGTATATTACATTGAATTTAGTAATATAGACGCTGTTCATTATAATGATTTATGGTCAATAAGATGGATCAAGGAAAAAAAATATTTATGAGATGTAATATTTTTGGTATGCCTCGTTATTCTCCTGTGCCATTCGTGTGGAAAACGTTATTTTTTTTTAAATGATTTTCGGCTATGTAATTATCGTTTTTTCACACCTATAAAATTATGTACCGTCCTTCCGGTTTATAAAAAATGGTCTGATTTATCGGATTGAAATTTTCAAAAAATCCCCAGGGTTTCAAAAATACGATTAAAAAAAAAATAAAAATACAGAATGTCTTAGAATATTTGCCTAAACCGGAAAAAAATTAAAAAAAAATTGATGCAAGTGGCCTATTAGTAGATTATTTTTTCGTATATAACAAATTATACGTACAGTAGTTTTCCTACCGGCGAAATATATATTTTTTCAAAAATCTGTATTATTTATTGAGGTGATATGATTGCACTAGCCTATCTGAGGCCTAGGAGTCGAAAGATCTTGTTTATTTATTTACTTATATAAAATTGGAGATATCAATTTTCTTTCAAATCAGCATATTTCACACTTCTAGAGATCATCTGTTCACTTTGTTTCAGCACTCTTGATTCATCGTTTATTTGTAATTCCAGACATTCGAAATTCCTATAAACCAGAAGACATTCCACCAAATTAATATATTTTCAATTCATCGGTATGTGGCATTTAGGAAACTTATTTACCACAGACTCTACAGTTTGGTGTTCATTTGTAATTTAGTTTAGAAGATTGCCATTGACCGACGAAAAATTAAATGCATTCGCAACTATTTTTTTATCGTGGTAAAAAATAAAGGAAGACGGCCTAGCAACGCAAAATTGTGTTTCCCTTCGATTCCCATTGTATTTCAATGAATCCATTTTTCGATACGTTTTAAGATTTTCACGGCCAAAAGCATTTTCACATCGTTCGGACATCGTTGCAGTGTCCATCATCAGGGCAGATCCGGCAGATCCGGCAGATCCGGTAGAATCCGGTATCACATCTACCGGATCTGCTCTGATGATGGACATTGGTGGTAAATAAGTTGTTGATGTGATACCGGATGAAGATCCGGTAGATGTGATATCGGATTCTACCGGATCTGCCGGATCTGCCCTGATGATGGACACTGCAACGATGTCCGAAACGTTGGCTAAAGAAGGAGGTAGCGCAACACGGCATAACACCCCAAAAACAAATGACGAAAATCCATTTTTCTTTTCCTTTCTGTTGCCCTTTGATGAAATTTGTGTAAAAAATCAAAAGTAATTAATGAATCCGTATTTTATTTTCCTTCTATGTTTATAACTTCCAAGATTTCTTACATATCTCCCTTAAATATCTGAAGTTTTTAAGGTCTAAAAAGATAATATCTAGACGCAAATTATATGAAATCCCTCGATAGAAAAAAATCGTTTGTTTCAGTTATTTTACAAGTTATAGTTGTGAAAAAATTCACAATGTTTCTTTAGATACTTAAGATACCTCCCACGAGATTTTTGCTGTATTTTAAACGAGTCGTGTTTTATTAAACATTTTCACGACTTTCGCATCGATTTTATCGCTTTAAATATTAGCGCGCTTCTCTAATATTCGTAATCACACATCTCTCCATCTTCTTCTTTTTGAGCGCGGATGCGGCGCCTTAAGGAAGGAGATATAGTTCTGGGAAGGAAAAAGGTTTGTTTGGGTAGGAATCTAGGGGTAATTGTGCACAGAAGTGAAGACGTATAAATCTATCCTTCCCACTGCGGTGCAAGGCGATGTTCCGAGAGACGCTGGAGAGGTTAAAAGGTCTTCCCCAACCAGTCTCTCCCGCACCGCCCTCCACCGCGGAGGGCGGACGCATCCGCCACCAACTTCCGGACAAACTTCACCCTATGAATCCGGGCATCTCTGTGAAGTCACTAAGCGTTGCGAAACTTTACGGCAGTTGGTAATGTAAGGTGTTGGTAATCCAATAAATGGTTTCCGGTGGTACCCACACCCGCCTCCCAAAACTTCGATTACCCCTCCTGCTACATTTTGATGTGCGTTAAAAAAATCGAAAATTCATTAGCTAATAAATTTTCTTTTTCCCTTCTGTTATTGTTGGATGTGCTTAAAAAACAGGAAAACATTAACAAATATTACTTTCATCGATCTAACAGGATTTTTATCATCAACTTTTGACCAGGACACACTGAACCCCAGATTCCTACCCACCCCTTAAACCCTTTTCCTTCCCAGAATTCTCCTCTCCTTCCTTTCCCCACAAAAACCCTCCACACAGCATCCCCGTAGATGACATAGGCCCTGAGGGAAATTATTTTCCTCAGGGCCTCCTGTGTGGAGCTCATGTAAAAAAAAAAAAACTAGCGAGTAGGTAACCGGCGCGGCGTGCGTTGCAATGCCACGTAAAGAAAGAAATTGTTTCTACGTGCGTGTCATTTCCCCTCCCGCGTCCCCTTTTCCTTCCGCGTATCCCTTCCACGTCCACCGCCTTGTACCCTCCCGTGTCCTTCCCATCCCGAAACCTCTTTCACCTTCCTTCCATCCTGCCGCTAAACTATATGAAATACACACATTTTTCAAACAAATCACGCGCCACCTATTGCATTTTTAATGCAAATTTCGCAACGCCAGATTCCACCAGCACATATAGAGACTTTCGCGGGCGTGCGCAGAACAACTCAACAAAGTTTAATCACAACCGGATGAACGGTATAGGAAATAATTTCATTACGCCAGAGCTCAGCATTATCTATATAGCAGGGGTCACCAATTACTTTCATTATGGGTTCGTTTTTTAAAATAACATGACCGTCGCGGTCCGGAAGGGAAAAAGCTTAACACCCCCTCCCCCCGGCTTAACAATTCAAATAATAAACTGTACTACTTAAATATTTGTAGATACAATATCAATGAACAAATAAAACGAATGGGTTCCGGATCATTATTTTATTATATAATAAACGTATTTTGTGAATAAAAAGAAGTACTTAGGGTTTTTTACAATATTAATGAGAAAAATTACATTTTTGCCTTGGACTATCCGTCAGAAGGACTCCAGATACTAATATCTACAGCCTGTATGTCTGACGAATATCTACAGCTCATATGTTGAACTAATATCTACGAACTTCAGAGTGTTGATTAATATCTACAGAGCGTAGGTTGAACTAATATCTACAGAGCATAGGTTGAACTAATCAGCTAAATGTGTCCAATAGTCCGATATTAGGGATTTTTACATACATACTTACATAAATTAAGTTTTTTTAAACTGCATACGCAATATTACGTTATTCCAATATGCTATACACAATTGCAAATCCAACCTCTGCCAGTGCTGTAGATATTCGTCAACACTTTGGTTCTCATAGATATTAATCAACAGTTTGAGCTGTAGATATTCGTCAACACTTTGATTCTCATAGATATTAGTTCGATTTTTTCAGTTTTTGGAATTCTTGTAGAAGTAGACGCCTCCGTCAGAAGTTTGGTTAAAGTTTGTGCAGGGTATTGTCAGTAAATCTTGGAGATGTTCATCGGTAAGTCTACGGAATTTATTTTTAAGGAAGTTCATCTTGGAAAATGCTGCTTCACAAACATATGTTGACCCAAACATAGTGAGAAGTTTCAAGGCTAATTCTTTTAATTCTGGGTATTTATTAGGACAAACAAATTTAATCCAAAACTCTTGACAAGAAACTTCCAGTTTTTGGTGTTTTAAAACTCTATTTTCTTGGAAATCGATAATTTCCATCAGGAGAGCAGCTTTATTACTCCCGAAATTATTTACAGCTCTTTGCTCTATTCATCACCAGGATGCAGAGAGTAAAGCCCTCCGTTCATGGAGATACTTACAATCGACGTATTTGTGACGAAACACAAGTACCCTGCTGATATACTACTTTTTAATGCTAGTCTCCGTACACGGCGCTATCCGAAATATACTGAACTTAATCATTTTTCACGTGCAGCCGTGAAGTTAACACGCTGTTTGCGATGTCGTATGACTTTTTTCCAACATCCTTAAGATGAATATATACGTGAAATCCTATTTAGATACTATTTTGATTAATCTTTACGGCGAATCGGCTTAAAGTATGAACATCAAAAAATATGCTACGGATAAATCGAAGCTTTTACTAGCTTTTCTATGTATTGGAATTACAATAAAATTATTATTTACGTAACAAAAAATATAAGCGCAAACCACCAAAAAAAATGTTTTTTCATGACTTAACTATGAAGTAATACAAGAAACAATTTAAAAAAATACCCCTTTATGGCTAAGACTATTTTTGAGGTTATCCATGTTTTAACTTTTTTTCGTTCTTATAAAATTATGCACAAAATAAATAAAAACCACTTTTTCGCTTACTTGCCTCGTGCAAAAAGACGCTCGATTTTAAAATTTTGCAGGCATGAGATTCAAAATATTTCTAGCGTTTATATTCCTCTTCACGTATTCTGGTAATGTATAGTTATATAAACATGCATTTTTTCCACTTTCAGAACAAATCTAACATTACTTTCATGTTCCGATGCCATTACTGTCAAATGTCGAACGAATAAGTATCAGACACAAATTATGCGACGCGTCGCGTGCGATCAGCACTGTCGGTATCATTGATACCTTCTGATTGGAAACCGATAGCCACCGCGAGTATCTTGTAAGTATCTCCGTGAACGGAGGCACTAAATGTTATTGAGGATGTCAACAACATTTTCAATTTTCTTAAAATTTGTGAATCTGTTTTCAAATTCCGATTTTAGATTTTTAATAAAAAAATATTTTGTATTGTTAACACAAGGTCCGCACAAAATACAATGACCGCGGTCCGCCATTTGGTGACCCCTGATATATAGAAACCATCGCGAGCACGTGTACAACAAATCACCAAAGATTCGTCGCAATCTGTAGAATGGTTTAGGTTTAGGAACACATAAGGAACAAAGAAACGTTCATTTTTGTATAATACGAGCATTATTTTACTCGCCTATAATCCCGCTATACCTATTTATTACAGGGACAGAAAATACTCGTAACCAAGATCTCCTCTTTTATATTAATTCAATAAGTTAACCGCTAATTAATTTACGATCACGTTTTATAAAATTTATCACACAACTTAAACAAAGCTCCTTATCATAATGAATGACAAAGAAACGAATAAATAACCGTTAAGGGTCGGGTTTCGAAAACATCGCTCCGCATTATCAGTAGCATCCGCATCTAAAAGCAGCAATACTAGAAAATTATATACGGGTAGTTAGAAAAATGTGTAAAGTTCCTAGTGATTAAATTTTTTTTACTGTAATCTTACAAATTCTATAAGTTAAACATACTGCAACTTTAGTTAAAACGTTGAAAAGGGCCTTCGCGATTATCTCTCCTGAACCTGTTGTAAACATTTTTACGAAAAATCCTTCCGTAATCTCAGAGTAAACATTATGTTAAAACAAGCTATTAAATTAAAAGTACTTCAATGTATCTAGATTTTTATTGTAATTCGCCTAAACTTTCTGAATTTTTCAACAATCCTCCGCCATACAAAAATGTATGGCAAAAAATACGCCGCGCGATGTGTTATATAACTGTTGAATTTCACAGAATTCATTCAGTTGTGAGATAGCGGTCACGGAGGGAGCACGCATATTTTTTTCGCAGCAGTTTCTTTCGATTTTTGAAGGAATCATTGAGGAGATAGGTGTTACAGTAACCGGGTAAGTAGAAATAAAATATATTTATTATTATCTAATAAATTATTTTGAACTTGATTTACAGATTTTATTTTTTTTTTAAACTTCCGGTACCTTCAAAATGGGTAAAAATAAAGGAAGTCTTGCTTACCGTGCCATAAAAAATAGACCCACCCACTGGAAGAAAAGGAGAATAAGGTAATAATGTCAAAATTTAATTTTTTTACTGATTTCTATCAAAGGTAGTTTGAAGGTGGACTGAAGTCATTTTGCATTTTGACATCTAAAAATTTCGGCATCCATCTTGAATTTCTCGTGTTCTCTACCGATCTGGTTCAAAATCGGTATTAGGGAGTATTGGCGAGCACTGAACTCGGATCTAATATCAAAATGCAAAATTTCGGCATCCATCTTGAATTTCTCTAGTTATCTACCGATTTGGTTCAAAATTAGGATTCGGGCGTTTGGAAGGGCACTGAACTCGGATCTAATGTCAAAATGCAAAATTTCGGCATCCATCTTGAATTTCTCTAGTTATCTACCGATTTGGTTCAAAATCAGGATTTGGGCGTTTGGAAGTGCACTGAACTCGGATCTAATGTCCAAATGCAAAATTTCGGCATCCATCTTGAATTTATTTAGTTATCTACTGATTTGGTTCAAAATCAGGATTAAGGCGTTTGGACGTGCACTGAACTCGGATCTAATGTCAAAATGCAAAATTTGTGAGTGTCTTGAGCACTTTGACGATTTGGTTCAAAATCAGGTTTAAGCAGTTTGAGGTTCACCGAACTCGAATCTAATGTCAAAATGCATAATTTCGACGACCATTTTGAGTTCTCTACCGATTCCGTTCAAATTGTCACTAAGTTTTATTGAAAACAACGACTGTCAGATCCATTGATAAATCGAATGAATTTCGATGTTGGGTAAATTCTGGTTTGTATTATTACAAATATTTTTTTTTTTATGAAAGTGTTGGCTGCAATTGAAAACGAAGGAAATGCAAGCAGCAGAAGCAATATAAATGACGTCGTTATAACAGAAACTACATAAAAATAAAACATTTAGTTGTTTTATAAAAATTTGTCTCAACTTCTTTATATTTTTGACTGTCTTTTCCTAAATGTGCTTCATTCTACTTTAAGTATATCAAAGATGAATTGTAAAATATATTCTTTCTTACTAGGTATTAAAAAAAATCTGTATAATGCTTATAAATAAACTTTCAAAAACAAAACTACCTGTTTGTAATTTCTAAGGCACAGAGTAAAAACTGGTTGTCGTAACTTATTCATACCCATTATTTTCTGGTAATATTATAAAAAAATTAATAACATTATACAAACCATATATGAACCAGAAATTTTTTCCACCTCAAAACACCATTAGATTCTACGTCACATTGAGTCAAAAACTAAGACGTCTGTAAAGGTCCAGGGGTTAAAAAAAGTCTACATATCCTTGCCTTTGCATAATATGATTTATAGCCTGTCGAGCTGTATCAAATACCAAAAATACCTAACTGCAGTGAATGGGCAGTTTGAGTCAAACTGCCCATTCACCAGTGGCGGCCAGCCCTAAGGTGCGGCGGTGCAACGCACTCCCAAAATTTCTGCCAATCTAAAAATTCCCGAGCACCGAATAACATATTTCACCGAATAATATATTTCCGACACGCCTCATCACAAATCACAATACACACTTTGGTTATAATTTATAATGCATACATAATATAGGTGTCTATGTATACCCGCTCGCGTAACAGATACCGAGATAACAGAAGCAGAACGTTTTGTTCCTATATTCAGGCCGGTAGTCGGTAGTGCATTTTCCAAAGCGATCACAGAATCACATACACAATTCTCCATGAGCCAGAATCGTAGGTAGGTATAATCCTTTGCAAATTTAAATAACCCGTGGACGGCGATCCGAGAATTTCCACCATGTCAAAAGGACCGTTTGTTCAGTAGCATCTTAATTAGGGACGCGGTCGAGTCATTTTATTATTGATATTGTGTGTTTAAATTAAGATCTACTCTTTTTTAGTCAATATTCCGCGCAGCATCGACCATTTCTTATCTCTACAGCATACCAACCAACATAAACAATGAGACCCGTTGTGACAAGTCGCAGGTCAATACGCCATTGTTATTAGGTTTTTTGGATGAGTCGGGAAGAGTAAAAAATGGGTTCAATTATTAATGTTGATTTTATAAAAAACAATGCGCTGAACTTTGAAAAATGATTAGAAATTAAAAATAGTGGCCCACCACGGCCCGTTTTAAATATTGCAAGTTATAAACAAAAGAGACAACGGAGAATCGACCTAACCTACAAATGGGTAAGATTTTTTCATAATTAAATTCATTTTAACTAGAATAGGTATATATGTACAAGATTTTTAGCGCACTGCCGATTTTTGTGAGCACCAGCCGCCACTGAGTTTGACCCAGGCACAAATGTCTCTATAAGCTATCCACGCTGTTCCACAATATGATTTTTAGTATGTTAAGCTGTATCCATTATAGTAGGAACAAAATTTTAATTTTATAAGGCAAGTATATTTTTATTTCGTAAGTCCGTAGTGTCTAGTATACCCACATCTCCTCTAGTCAGACGCAGGCGACCGGCTGCGGCCGTGTTTGTCTACAGGTACAAGAAATACCTAACTGCAGCGTCAGCGCGGTTTGATACCCGACCCTTAATATTAAAATTTATTAACCAGTTTTGTGGCGACAATATCTTTGTCGGGAAACCAAAAACTACCAAAATGCTGATTAACTAAGCCGGACTACTATGCAAAGATGACATAAATCTTATCGGAATTACTGCGTGATCTATGATAACATCTCTTCTAGCTTCTGGGCGCTGGACCTCTATGGTTTTATTTCACAAGATGAAATATTAGTTTCAGATGTATTTTTTTTAAATTAGGAAAAATCTCTTCATTATACAAACTAGTTTGATTGCTTTCAAATGAGATGTCTCTAATATATAGAATTAGAAGTTGGTGTTGGGTTACAGAAAAATGGGCCAGTAAGTCAGTTGTTCCTTAATGTTCGCTTATGGTGGTTTTTGCATTTATTATTTACTAATATTAGGTCCTTACATATTATATTGGCGTTTTGCCGTACTGGCAACTTTGATCTCAAATATCTTCTCTTTGGTTAGGAATTCCAAATTCAAATTTATACAGCTATTTACTCATTTATTTGTGTTTCGAAAATTATAATTCATTTGTTTTTTCCTTAATTGTTTTTTTTCTTTGCGTCACTTGGTTTACAAAATGGAAAACTAGAAATATCGCGTTATTTACGAGTACGAGTTCCACTGTGGCACCAGTGCTGCAGAAACGGCTCGAAGGATTAATAATGTGTATGGCGACGGTGCGGCAAAAGAAAACAGTGCGTTTTTGGTTCTAACGTTTTCGTTCTCCAAATTTCGACCTGCAGAACAAGCCCCGTGGACGGCTGGAGACCAAAGTTTATAAGGAAGAATTGAAGGCTATTGTGGAAGCGGATCCATCGCAAACCACGTCCGAGTTAGCTGCAGGCTGCGGTGTTAGTGATAAAACTGTTTTAATCCACTTGAAGCAAATTGGGAAGGTGAAAAAGCTTGAAAGGTGGGTACCTCACGAATTGAGTGAAGCAAATCAACAAACGCGCGTTAGAACGCTAGACCACACACTGCACAACAGACGGCTACCAAATTAGAGGAGCTTCAATTGGAATGTCTAAGACATCCACCGTACTCTCCGGACTCTGCCCCAATAGATTACCATTTTTTTCGAAATTTGGACAACTTCTTGCAAGGGAAAAAATTCAACTCCGATGGGGCAGTCCAAACCGCCTTCAAAGATTTTATTGATTCCCGTCCGAATGGTTTTTTTAGTAAAGGGATCGATGAACCACCTATGAGATGGCAAAAGTGCATAGATAGCAATGGTACATATTTTGATTAAATAAATATATTATATTTAAAAAAATCGACTTTATGTTCCTCCCATGCAAAACGCCAATTTCATATGTAAGGACTTAATAATTTGGTTGGTATAATTTTTTTACTAATAGTTTCACTAAGCACTTCTTGCCATGGCTCCTACCTGAGAGCAACTTGACTGATGTAAATCTCTCAAAGCGTAAATCGTAAGCGTAAAAAAAAGTAAATCAAGGTAAAGAAGTTGGGAATGCACTTAAGATTAAGGGTCGACCGAGACAGGTTTTTCGTTCTCGGCCGAGATCGAGACCGAGAGCCGAGACCGAGAATAGATAAATTGAGAAAAAAATGAAAATGCGCTATTTTTGCATAATGTAGTATATTTAAGAAGGAATAATAATTTGTTTTATATAGTTTTAATAATCAAAATCGAACAACTTGATGTTGCAGCACATAAAAAGCAATTTTTCTGCGTTTTCACCCTGCAAAGAGTGTCGCCCCATGTCGTATAATTGATCACAATTGACAGCTCTTTCACGCACTGACACCAAGTGACGAATGTGGACGCGCGCGGTAAATTTGAATCCCTTTATCCTATACCGTACCTACTTATAACGGTCTCGGTTATAGCCACGGAGGAAAGAATCTCGGCAATTTTTCGCCGAGAACCGAGACAGAGTTCTCGGTAGAATTTGTAGTCGAGAATGCCGAGACCGAGACCGAGATATCGGTCGACCCTTACTTAAGTTGACGCCATACTAAATCATGCAAAATCATACAAAATCATTTGTTTTTGTTTTGAAAATTTGGTCACCTAGAAGTATTATAGATGCTTCAATTAAATACTTCTCCATCAGGATTCTCTCATAACATCAGCCTTGCACCGCGGTGGGAGGGATGGATTCATACGTCCGTCACTCCTGGATACACTGACCCCCAGATTCCCACCCCTCATACTCCTTTCCCTCTTAAAACTTCCTCTCCTTCCTTTCCTAAAAGAACCTCACACAGCATCCCCAAAGATGACATAGGCCCCGAAAGGAATTATTTACCTCAGGGCCTCCCATGTGGAGTTAAAAAACAAAAAAAAAAAACATTCGAAATTTCTCGATTCACGACCATGATAAAATCATCATCATCATCATCTTCTTCTTCCCCTTATCTTATTCGGGTCGGGGACCCATTGCAACGACAAGACTCCATATGTCCCTGTCTTGTGCTGATTGTTCGGCCTCTGTCCATGGTAGCCCCATCCTCTTCCATGATAAAATCAATATTTAATATTGATTATATCTCGATTATATTAATTATTTTTTGTTCTTAAATATCATCGACAGATTATTGTACTGCCCTGAAGAAGCTATGGTTGTAGCGAAACCCGGTCGGTATTAAGTACATAAAAAATAAAAGTCGTGTTTTCTAAGATTTTGTTTTATTTAAAACAGGCTGCGGTACCCGGCTTCGCTCAGGGAGTTGATATGATATTGAACTGACGTTCGAACCAACGACGGAACTTGCTTTATTTACAATTTGGGAGGCGGGAATGGGTACCGTCGCCCCGGGAACCTTTATTGGATAACCAACACCTCTGCCATAGGTCACCCCAAGTGGTTCGCTACGTTTGGGGATTTAGCAGGGGTGCCCGGGTTCATGGGGTGAGGTTTGTCTAGGTTTTGGAGGCGGATGACCAGGACATACTGAACCCCAGATTCCTACCCACCCCTTAAACCCTTTTCCTTCCCAGAACTCTTCTCTCCTTCCTTTCCTTAAAAAAAAACCCTCCACACAGCATCCTCAAAGATGACATAGGCCCCGAGGGAAATTATTTTCCTCAGGGCCTCCTGTGTGGAGCTCATGTAAAAAAAAAATATATACCCTACCATACAAAAAAGGTTTCGAATGGTCCACAATGTTCCAGAACATTCCACAACATTCAAGAGTGTTCTGGGATGTTCCACAATGATCTGGGGTGTTCCAGGATGACATTCATTCGAACCACAACATTCCAGAATAATCCGGGATGTTCTGGAATGCTCTCGAATATTCTCAAATGTTCTGAACTGTTCTAGAAATTTCTAGAGGGCGAAACTTCCATGCCTAATATCTTCAAAAGCACGTCCTTCAGGTAAGAATGGGAACCTTTTTCATGGATGGAGGATAGAGGTCTACCACACCATATAACTCCCTTGATCGTACCGGGACTCGTTTCTGAGTTTTAGCGATACGCACATTGCAGTACACTTTCTTCTACAGTGTATATATTGATTATAATGTCACATAACAAAGTATCTGCTTATGTGAAAAAAATATTCATGTTGTGATAACATTAGTATTCTGTCGACACGTCTGTTGGAATATATCAACAGGTACTTTAGACAACTTCATTTCGAAGTCAAATTTTCAAATCCACTGAAATCCTAGAGGAGTCATAAACTTACACTCAAAATCCACTTGTGAAGGTCGAATGAAATACCCACGTATTGCAAATACACATTAATAGGCTTTATTTGGTTTTTAAAATTCAAAGCAGATCCGAGATTAATTCGTTGATAGTTGGTGTTGAAGATCACAAATACACATTAATTATTATTGCACTTGAATTAAATTCAAGAAGTTAAAACACTAATCGTACAATACACGTAAATACCTACGTGCACTAATGTAAATACGCGCAGGGGGTTATTACCAATGACGTTATATAAAATAAATAGAGTTGCCATAGTCTCACAAACTCAAGATAAAAATTGGGAATAATTATAGTTCAGAGTCAAAGATAAAAAATGGAGTTCCACAGGGAACTGTGCTAGGCCCGATTTTATTCTTAATTTATATTAATGATTTATGTAATTTTGTAATTCCTGGTAAAATTGTTTCTTACGCAGACGACACGGCAATAATAGTGGATGGTAATCATTGGAAAGAAACTTTTTCGAAAGCAACTGATTGTATTTCACTGGTTTCAATATGGCTAAAATACAACAAACTCGTTTTAAACTATACCAAAACATTTTACTTACCTTTTTATAAAACCATTAAAAATAAACCTAAAGACAACCTTAAAATTAGAATCCATAATACTAGTTGCAATCAAGAAATGTGCTTCATGTGCAACGAACTTACTAATGTCGAAAATATAAAATATTTAGGAGTATCAATAGATATAAATCTTAATTGGAAATCACATATTAATCAAATCACTTCTAAATTAAGATATCTGACATACATATTTTATAGACTTAAGGAAGTACTAAACATTGAAAAATTGGAAATGATCTACTTTTCCCTGGTGCAATCATCAATCACTTATGGCATTATAGGATGGGGTGGTGCACTTGATACATTTATTAAGCCTCTACAAATAATTCAAAAACACATAATTAAAGTCATATATAACAAAAATAAAACATTCTCGACCAACTTATTATACAAAGAAACTAAAATATTTAATATACGTAAATTATTTATATTACAAACTTTGAAATATGTATTTAAAACAAAAATAATTTCGAAATAAATGAAAACAGAATGAGCAAAAGAATAAATAATATATTTTACACCCCACAAACTAATACTAAATTATTGCAGACACATAGCAGTTTCATTGGTCCTCGCACATTTAACCTTCTACCACTACAAACTCAAATGATAAATAAAATGATAAAATATGTAAAAGAGGTAAAATTATGGTTGAATAATGTAGATATTGAAACGCTTTTTCTATAAACTTGTCCTTCCTTCTACAACTCACTTTCTGTAACTTTCTAAACTGAAGTACAATATGTTTTTCTGTTTATTTTTTTGTAATAACTAAAAAAAAAAAAAACAAAAAATGAAAAATCACTATGTTTTTCTCCATATTTTTATTTTATTTTTATAAAAGCTAAAAAAAACACCTTTCTCACTTATTTTACCTATGTAATACTAACTTTATATTTTATTTGTTTTTTAAGTCTATTTTATACTTTGCGTACTTAGAAATATAGTATTTTGTTTTAATATTACCCACACTCAGGCAGTGCTTTAGTGGGTTTTCATTCCTTGTTCATACTATTTATTATTATATATTATGTTATTATATACTATTTGCAATTATATATTATATGTACAAAGAAATGGAAATAAAGTTTAAAAAAAAAAAAAAAAAGTATTATTTTTATAATCGATAATAATAAGTAATTTGCATATATTTACGAATGAAATATTATTCCTTCGCTTTTACTACTGTTTACCGCGTAATGGAAACATTTTCTCATCACACGGGAGGGAATTTTGGCGCTTTTTATTGCAATTTACTTACTAGTAGGAGACGACCTTACTCGACGCGTGGCAGTTTAGTACTATACACTAAAGTACTAGAAATCGAGTGCTCTACAATAGAGAACTCCAGTCCAATTTTTTTATTTTTTTTATTGAATAAAGACCTTCAAACTTAAATAACTGCATTTTTATTTTTATTTTTATAGTTAGTTTTAATAGTTAAAATAATTGTCAAAGTTTTAATTTTTCTAGACCATCAGAAAAGCACCATATCTATGGTGGATTGTTAATATGGTGATATGGTCTTCACCCACCGATAGTTTATTTACCTTCAAGTTGTCATATTGAATCAGTGATGTTATGTCGAGGGAAATTTCCCTAGATCTAGGGGAGAAAAATATTTTTTAGGAATAAGGGAAATCAGGACAAAATCTAGGGAAATTTCGAACTCTGGCAAAATTTTTATTACATATGACAATATTACTGGTATTATATATATATTTGTTGGGATTCCTATGAATCTTAATTATTGTTCATGTACTTACATGCAATGTTATTTTTAACACTGACAACTCAAAATGGTATTAGAGAACGTACCCATACTAGGTGACACGTTCGGGGGGGGGGTCTTCAAAATACCACGCTTGGTACAAATGAGCGGTGGGTTGCTTAGGTTTTTGGTCACGGTGGGGGGGGGGGGGGGGGGGGGTTAAAAAGTGCAAAAAGTTTGTCACGTAGTATGGGTACGTTCCCTATGTATCTAAAAATATAAATGGGACCTCTGAAAAAAAAAAATTATTTATGTTTTAAGTTCCGTTTTTTCGGTGATTGCGGTTGATTTTTATTTTGCAAAGTGTTTTTTTTTATTTGGAATTCAGTGGTGAGTGTATTCGTACTTTTAAATTATTACTTCACGTAGCAAAAAGTGTATTTGGAAAAGCACAGTATTATTAGTATATTTACCAAGTTCCGATATCTTTCCAATTAATCAATCATATTAATTAACATATAACAGGATTAGTGTTACACAATCAGGTGGCTACGTAGGTAATTGCGTAAATGTGAAATTCTAGGGAAATTTCACTTCAAAATCTAGGGAAATATTTTTTTGGGCAGAACATCCCTGTTTTAAAATGGTGGACGGAATGATGGTCAATGAATACTATGACATTTCGGTGTGAGAATTCGTTTTTTATTCAAGATTAACTGCTTTTAATATAGAAAAACATTATTGGTAAAATGTCCACATTTCACCGCTACTGTTATTGTAGTTAATCAAAGTGCAATATAAAAACAAATCATCTCTTTCATTGCAAATACACGACATCGTATTTTGTGTTGACTTTAACCTCAAATAGGCAAAATTTATTCCAGATTGTCCGCAAATATAGCCCTTTTCGTAAATTGTTGAGGGCCTAAATTATGTTTCAATAAACACAATAACTATTATTTATCTAAATCTCTATAAACAGTATGAAAATAAACCAAAAACACGAAATGTTGAATTTCATATGTGCACTTTAAGTCATTTCAAATGTCAATACAATACAATACACGCGATCACCAGGTGACAGTGGGTGAGTGGTGACGCGTGACGTCACCATTCACCATTTCAGCAATGCCAACTTAACGCTGTGTTTTGACGAGAGGTTTAAAAATGGACTTTTTAATAATTTTTTAAAAACTCTGCGTTTAATATTATGAAATAAAAGTTATATATTCAGAATCAGCGTTTATTGGTCTATATAAACATATTTTTTTATAGTCATAATATTTTTCACTGGAGTTCCTTATTGTCTTGTTGTTGGCTTCCCGTTTTGAGATTTCTACCCCGCGTCTAAAGTATGTAACGTCTTTGGTTATTACAGTGTTAATAATCACGGTTCCACGACTTTTCATCCCGCGGCAAAATATAAAATATCAAAATATACCTGTTTTTGAAGGTATTTGTACCTCACATAAATGAATAAATATTGTAAAAATAATATTTTAAAATGTTTTTTTTGTTATGTATTTTTGGGGTGTTATACCGTGTTGCGCTACCTCCTCCTTTAGCCAACGTTTCGGACAGCGTTACAGTGTCCGAAACGTTGGTTAAAGGAGGAGGTAGCGCAACACGGCATAATACCCCAAAAACAAATAACAAAAATACTTTTGGGCGTGAAAATCTAAAATCATATCTCCCCTTTAAATGTTTTTCATTTACTCACAAATAATTGCCCAAGTTGCCTCTAAAATCATGAAAATCTTTATTGGTCTATTATCTTAAAATTTAAAGAAAACATAAATAAAGTATCCATATAGCTCATATCCGTACTAGATATTTGATGTACTTTTTGATTACATAAAAATTGCAAAAAGTGGGTCACGTAGTATGGGCACGTTCCCTATCTATTCGGATGTGATTGTCTTAATTAAATATCATGTATTTTATAAATAAATAAAAAATAGCACATAATATTATAAAGTAGATAACATTAAAGCTTGCAAAATGTCCCACGTCAGTTCAATAATAACAAAATGGTTGATTGGCTTAGGTAGGGTGGAATCTGAAAAACTATTAAATAATGTCACTTAAAATTTTACATGGCCTATTAACGGCACATTTAGTAAAAAAAATTTTTAGTACGTATATTATTTAAATAAAAAAAATAGAAACATTTTTCTTTCCTTTTTCTTTTTTTGTTACAGAATAAATTTTCTGGCATCTTTATTAATGTATATTTAATTTAAAATTAAAATGAACATTTTGTTAAATTTTTATTTTTTTTATTTTTGGCATTCTCACCAGCATTTTGTTCCTTAGAACGGGCAATCTGCCTAGCTAGGAACTAATATGTAAAAAAATGCCAAGTTATGAGATTCCACAGGAAAAAAAACCCATTGTTGTTCACTACGACCTCCGTAGTCCAGTGGCTAAGACTCTTGACTCACATTCCGGAGGTCGCGGGTTCGAACCCGGCATGCGCAAATAAATTTTATTTGATTAATTTGTGTTATTTCACAATTAATTCATTTAAAATAACATATAGTATATTTGCGGCATGTTCCAGAGTGGAAGATACTATCAGTATCGCCCTGGTGTAAGACCACCATTCAGAATTGAAACGTTGCTTGAAAATGGCTTTAGCCGTGTTTAGTGACCAGATCTGAATAGCCAGGTACTTCCCAACCTTCCTCTTCCCCACCTCCTTCCCCTCCCCACTACCTTCAGCCTCACAACATACCCCAATTGGGGATGCCATAGTCTCACTGGCTCCAGACGGGAGCAGTTGAGATTCTTGTGCGGTATTCACTGTAAAAAAAAAAAAAAAAAAAACTTACTTTCTCAATAATCACACTTTATTATCTGTTGTTGAAATAAGAGACCTTGGTATTACTTTTGACACTAAATTAACTTTTATTAAACATATTAATAATATATCCGGTAAAGCTATGCAAATGTTGGGATTTATCTTACGAATTTCGAAGGATTTTAAAAATCTTAAAACTGTCAAACTACTATATACTTCTCTTGTTAGAAGCCAACTAGAATTTAACTCCACCATTTGGAATCCATATTACAGTACACATGAATATTCCCTTGAGCGTGTCCAACATAAATTCTTACGTCACATTAATTTTAAATTGGGAATATCAATTGAAAATATTAATTACTTCTCCCTGTTACAACTACTGGGACTTGATACATTAAAAGAAAGAAGAATTTGTTCTGATTTATTTTATTTATTTAAAATTGTTAATAACTTGTTGAACTCTCCTGAACTTCTTTCGTTAATATGTTTTCATGTACCGAGTAGATAAGTTCGTCACAAATTACCTTACCATTGTAATAATACAGGATCTAATGCTGAATTATATGCCATAATTAATCGCCTGCATATACTTGGTAACAAATATGTTGTTGATGATATGATAAATATTGAAAGATTATCAACATACAAACATTATTTAATTAAAGCTGTTTGTCAGCGCTTTTCAGATAGATTATAATCTAATATACTTTGTATGTTTATATTCTTCATCAATGTTTATTTCTGGAATTTTTAAATTAATTACTACGTACTTTACGTAGTAATTTTTTAATTCATAATATCTTGTACACATTCATGTATATGAGGTTTTCTTTTTCTTCATGTTTGTTTTATAATAGCTTACTATTTTTGCTTTATACTGTCACTTCAATATGTGCTCTTTAATTTTTTGTTATATTATTTTTTTTTCTTCTTAACTATGTATATTGTTTCAAATTATTGTAATTCCCATGTAAAAGCCGTTAATCGGCGTTAATTCATAATAAATAAATAAATAAATAAATAAATAAATAATATCGACCCACAAGACATAATAACACTTGTAAACATTTTATAGTTATTTTTCAATGTTATTATTATGTTATTTTTGCCACACAAATGTATCAAATGTAATGTTATAAATAAATTATAAATAAATCTTGTGAGGCAAACATTGAGAAAATAATATTGTTCATTGAAATCTCCTTCGCCAAATTGAAGGATCTTTGTATTGCTTACACGTAGGTAAACACCACAATAATAATATTTATTATCTTAGATAAATTCCAACCTTAGATCTTACAAAGTTAAGATCCGTGATTCCAATAAACATTCCGTTTCGATACCAGTTAGATTCTCAAACATTTTATTATTTGTAATTGACTGAAATCATCTGATTGCGGTGAAATACCAAAATTCATTCAATTTATTGAATTCCGATAGTTTGAAAAAAGAGGAGTGGCAGGGGTTACGAAATGGGATCATATAAGAAACTCCACGATCCGAGATGATCTAAACATTGAACCACTGCTACTCTTCGTACAAAAATCGCAACTGAGGTGGCTTGGGCATGTACTAAGAATGTCTGATGACCGAATTCCGAGGAAGATACTGAGTGCGATTCCAGAGGGTAGACGTCCAGTGGGCCGCCCCAGACACAGTTGGGCGAGGCAACTCCAGAAACTGTGTGAGGAGAGGATGGGGCTACCATGGACAGAGACCGTACAATCAGCACAAGACAGGGACATATGTCGATGCAATGGGTCCCCGACCCGAATAGGATAAGGGGAAGAAGATGATGATGATGAATTCCGATAGTTTCAATATCTGAATATAAAAGGTTTCATTGTGCCCAAGTTAATAAATATAAAACATAGTTTTACAAAGAATGAGTATTGGAGTTATAGTCTAAATTTTGCTTATACAAGTTTATTTTGTATATATTATTTGAGGTGATCAGATCAAGGCTCAATGGGTCAAAGTGGAGTGACCATAAACACTTTGACTTTAAAAAAACCGTGTTTAAAAATATTTTTTCGAAGTTGCTTTCGGAAGCAGCATAATATTTTTATAACGTTTAGCTTTCAAACTTAAGGCCGTTATACACGACATCTTTTTTCAGCCCGATTCCAACTAGACACAAAAGTCAACATTTTTCCCTCTACGCGATCGCTATTTTCATCTCTAATTTCCTATTTACGATTTCAGTTGGCATCACAGCAAACAGCATGGTTCGTGTGTTGTTTGCAGAGATGACAATTGAAATCGTAGATATGAAAATAGAGATGAAAATAGCGATCGCGTAGAGCGAAAAATGTTGACTTTTGTGTCTAATTGGAATCGGGCTGAAAAAAGATGTCGTGTATAACGGCCATTAATACCGAAAAAACTATGATCAGAATAAATAATAAAGTTATTTTAATCAGATTGAATACCTTAGACCAGCCTTTCTCAAAGTGGGCGATAACTCCCTCGTGGGCGCTAGAGGCTTTCACGAGGGCGGTAGAGACTCAAAGAAAATTAGGGGGCGTTAAGAAAATCTGAGGGCCGACGGGAGACAAATTCTATCTATAAAAATCCGACGGAATCTAGACACTACACTACATTTTGGCATCTTCCAACTGTACCCTGGGTTATGTTTGGTTGTTCAGCGATTTCTGATAGCACTCCCATCGTCGTACTAGTGGGTACGTGGATTTAGTGCTGTAGCAACGTTGCTAACTTAAAAGAGAAATCGGCTGCAAGTTACTGAACGGGACAACTAATGGCACACAGGAGGCCCTGAGGAAAATAATTTCCCTCAGGGCCTATGTCTGGGATGCTGTGTGGAGGGTCTTTTTGAGGAGAGGAAGGAATGAACACTGGTCTTGAAGAGACCCATGTTGTAGGAAGGAGGAAACACAGAGGCCGGCAAATCATTCCACAGCCGAGCCTTTGAACACAAGAACGAGCCAAAGAAACGACCCGTTCTCATGTGACAAATGTCAACCGTGTACAAATGTTGGGCACGCTTTTGGCGTGTTTCCAGACTATGAACCGGTGCCGAAGGGATCAATGATGCTAGTTCCTCGGAGCATCTTCCATTGTAATGCCGGTAGAACAAGGATAGCATTGAGGGTATTTTTCAGGTATTATGGAGCTCCAGACCAGAGATGGTACATCATATGTAGCTGATCTCCAGGAGCTCCTCTCAAAAAAGGTGGTGTGAAAAAAAGTCAAATCTTGCGGTGACCACGATATCTGTGGACTGGACAATTTAAAATGAAAAAACCAGAAGAATTTCGTTAAAGTAATGTATAGTCTTATAATAGAAACCTTCTAATTAATCGAAAGAGTAAGCAATATAAATTTTTGACAAAATGGCGACTTCTAAAAAAAACTATTTTTGACCAAAATTTTGGCTATAATTTGTTTATAAAAATAATTATTTATCTGTGAGAAACAACCTTCTATTAATTACTAAAAAATATACTTAAGAAGCTTGTGTTAAAATTTGAGACTGATCGGTTCAGTCGTTTTCGAGAAATCTTAAAACACAGTTTTGAGAAAAACACGTTTAAAGTTGGGCCTCCTACTGACTCTGACAGGTCTTTAGAAATATGCGTGTAACTTCGAAAATCATCGCCGGATTAACTTGATATTTTTTGTGTGTGCACTTGAATATATGTACATTACAAATGTACATTATTCGTTCTAATTCTAACTGTATATAACCCCTTAATGTTAATAAAAATACTTCTAAGTATGTTTTACTGCCTCTCATTGAAACATTATTTGATCTCAGAAATAGGAGTCACACCCTATCTATCGTATATAGTAACGAATGTGTAAAAATTAAATTTGCAGTAACTGTTCTTAAGATATGCAATAGATTGTAATGTAAAAAAGGAGAGTTAAAATATGGGGGGCGCTGGATTTTAAAATCGCAAGGAGGGCGGGCGGTGGTCAAAAAAAGTTTGAGTACCTGTGCCTTAGACGTCTTAATATCTTATTAAATTAGTCAGAAAACGGGTCGGGAAATTGTAAAAAATCTAATTTTTGTTAATTCTCTTTTTCATCGGGAATTTGGTTTAAAAATTTCATCGGTTCTCTTTGAAAATAACAGAGGGCGCCAGCTCCATTTACAACAATCCAAAACTTACAGAAATTAAGATAATAATATTATCAGATTCTACAAAAAATAGTGTACTTTGAGATTCACTAATGTTTTTGCAGAATAAAAAACTTTAAAAAACTCATAAAATCCTTTTCCAGGATATCCTTAATATTAAAGCAATAACGTAAAACTTGAGTAAACATAACTCCAGTAAAAATAACTCAACAATAAGATATAAGTCGCGCTTTACCAACATTGTATTCTCAGTCAAGCCACCCAGGATCCGGAATTATGGCGTGACGACGCTTTAAAAAGTTGTAAATCTCTCAGATATAGCTTTGACGTTTTCCTCCGACATTTAATGAAGGGGATCCGGGAATGAAGTTGCCATTGTTGAAGAACCTTGATGATGGTTCCTAAGAATTTTTGCTCATCTTTTCTACACGCCCATTCTTTATGGCTGATGGTCATTGATGCACTTCTGAGAATCTACTGACATCAGTCACTATTAAGCAGAGGGGTGCAGTCCATGAAGGCTGAAAAGCTGAGCCTAGAGTAATAAAAATGAAAAAGAAAATATATTTTTTTTAGTGACGGACCGAAGGTTCGGTTTCGGTTTCAGTTTCGGCAATTTGCGACAAAAAAATCTAGTTTCGGCATCAGTTTCGGTTTCGGCAAAAATCTGCCGAAACCGAAACAGATACTTTTTCAGACATGTTGAAAATAGATGGTTTCCTGTTATTTGGCTTATTTTTTACACTTATTCAGACAGTTAACACGTGTTAAATTAAATAAATAAAAAAACAATAATTGAAGTAAGTGATTTTTTTTTATATTACTTCTATAAAACAAACAAAAATTATAAAAAATAACAAAACATGTTAACTACTTCTTGGAACCACTCGTTCGGCTGACTTCGGATGAGTTTGTGGCTCGCATGTCACCCGCCATCATTAGCAAAATACTCAGTTAATGAGGTCCTTCTTTTTAGGGTTGATTTTATTGACAAATGTTTGTTGCAAGAAGTAGTTAACATGTTTGTTAATTTTGATTTGTTTTATAGCAGTAATATTAAAAAAAATTACATATTTCAATTATTATTTTTTATTTCATTTAACACGTATAAAAAGAATTTTGTGATTGTAAACGCAATGAAAATTAAAATACTCAATTAATGAGGTCCTTCCTTTATAATGTAAGTGTTGATTATTGCCAAATTTTTGTTCCAAGAAGTAGTTAACATGTTTTGTTATTTTTTATCAATTTTGTTTGTTTTATAGAAGTAATATAATTTTTTTTTCACATACTTCGTTTATGGTTTTTTATTTACTTAATTTAACACTTGTTAACTGTCCGAATAAGTGTAAAAAATAAGCCAAATAACTGTAAACAATCGATTTTTAACATGTGTAAAAACGTTTCGGTTTCGGCCGAAACTGAGACAGACACTGAAGATTCGGTTTCGGTTTGGGTGGAAAGTCTTGTTTCGGTCGGACACTATTTTTTTTTAAATGATTTGATAATGTTTAAATCATATTTTTTTAATATCTTTAATTTTCTTCCCTTCACCATTTCACATTGATATTATGACATTTCTTATTAAAATCACGAAAATTTATAATTGCAAGATTTCTGAGGGTAGGTATTTATGTAGGTATTCTTCAAGATAATATCAACAAATTGTTAATTTGGTGTAATGAAAATAGACTTTACTTAAATATCTCAAAATGTCATATAGTTAGATTTTCTCGAATAAAAAATCCAGTGATCTTCAATTACAACATTGATAACAATACTCTGGAGACATTAACACAAATTAAAGACTTGGGCATCACTTTTCAATCTAATCTTTCATTTGTTAACCACATAACAGAAATCTCTAATAAGGCCTTAAAAATGTTGGGATTTATAACTAGGCTAACTAGAAATTTTAACAATATTAAGTGTATAAAACTGTTATATTTTGCATATGTTAGAAGTCAACTTGAATACAATTCTCCCGTCTGGAACCCATATTACAATATACATGTACAAGCTGTTGAAAGAATACAAAACAAATTCTTACGTTTTCTTAATTTTAAAATGGGTATTCCAGCAGTTATGTTGAACTACAATACTATTTTGAATGATATGAATATGCTGAAATTGTCAGACAGAAGAACTTTCACTGACTTGGTATTTCTGTATAAAATTCTAAATGATTTAGTTGACAGTCCGATATTGCTCGAATTGATAAGCTTCCGGATTCCAATACGTAATACTAGAAGTCAGGATTTATTTCAGTGCAGTAATTCTGGAACTAACTATCATATGTATTCCTCTTTGCCCAGAATACTAATGGAGGGAAACAATTATACCAAGTCAGTGGACATCTTCAATTTATCTTTAAACAAATATAAAATATTGTTACGAAGGCAGTTCAGTTATGTACAATAAATACTGTGTATTTCTTACTATTCATATGTAAAAGCCCCGAAAAAGGGCGTAAAAAAAAAAAAAAAAAAAACACTTGCCCCTTTTTAAATTCGCTCCACACAAGACGTTCTGAGAAAATAAAAATGAAACGACTCATTGTTCAACTTTGTTATTCGCCCTATTACCCCCCTCCCCCTTCCCACTCCCACCTTTTCATTTTATTTGATACCCAATATCAAAAACATGTCGTCATTAGTACCGCTTTAGCCGCCTGCAAAGTTAACCATGCCAAGCTGTCGGCAAGTATTAGCAAAACGTAATTGCTTTGAAGAGCATAAACATAAAGAACTTTATTACCTCCCCATTAAATTTTAAAAAGATTAACATCATTGTGTTCCTTATTATTTCGATCCTCTGAACTCCGCCATAATTGAGCAATAATGATAATTCTGCCTGTCGATTGTCTCCACAAATTCCATTATAATGAATGACGAGGTCACCTTTGGCACCGAAAGGGCCAATCTTGAAGACTTTAATGCTTTCTCCTGCTAATAACTACCTCGACCAAATAATGACGCCGTTAAATAAAAGCGCGGACATAAACACGACTGGAGCGAATTATTGACCGTGAAGCAGTAAAACGGTGAAACATCTGCCGCAGACACGGAGATGGTGGAATAGTATAGAATATAGTACAGAATGTAATTAATATTGAAAATAAAATATTGCAGATTGAATGTCAAGTAAAAAAAATAGATTGTGTAATTTACATGCGATAGAAGTGAAACTAGAAAGTCGCTAGATGTCGCTATCTTTTGCCTGTTTATTTTAAAGTGGTTTGAAGGTTGGATATTGATTTACAAAAACAAAAATGTTTATTTTTTTGGATTTAGTAGGGTTTTAACGTCCGTCCGCTGGATTTCTCTGGCCGCTGAGATTTGCGACGCACTATACCGCTGCGCTATGGGACGTGCTCGGCACTTTCATTTGAATTTATTTATTTATTTAAATCTTTTCTGCAACATTCATTTTATAAATGATTAGGTACATTGGTCGAAAATATTAATATTCAGTAGCTGTATGTAAAACTGTAGTTGCAGCATTTTGTGAACACCTCACGTAACGTACGTATTAAGGATTAAGTGCTATTCTGTCTACATAAGTAAAAACACAGTATCCTCCTTGATATTAGAATTTCGAAAGTCGAAACTTAAACTTTAGGTCGCACAGTTTAACAGAATATTTTCGATTTCTGTATGTTGGTATACTTGATAATGAAATGTGCATGTCTGTGGAAAAAGGACTTAATTTTAACCGTAAACGACTGATCAAAAATTTATTTTTAACATCGTTCTAAAATAATCTACAAAATTCAGATTTGCGACATCTATGGTCATAATAGATAAAACTCAATAGCTTCGTTTTAAAATAATTGGCTGGCCGTGGAAATGTTTTAAATAATTACAATAAATGTTTTACGAATGGTAGGAAAATGTGGTCCAATTTTCGCAGAAAAATAAAAGTGGTTCATTTTTCGACCACAATCGCTTAAGGCGATCCACTAGTTCAGGAAAAAATCGAAATCGGAATTCACGCCCTTTATGGGAGGAGTTTAAAAATACTTGAGAAAAAGCTTTTGGAAAGGTTGGAAAAGGTATTTGAGAGTCTTGTTTTACAGGTTGATTTCGTAAAGGCCTGTAAAAAATATTAATTCCTGTTTTACGCATTGTTTATTGTAATAAAACGGAAATTTAAAATTGATTTCACGAAATCAAGCGACGCGGAGTGACGCGTCCATCTTCCGCTCATTTCGGGGCGGGACTGAGGTTTGGCGACTGTGGCGTGAACAGTAGTTCTTCGGTGGACGCCATAGGGTTCACTTTGAAAAACCGAATTCGTCGACTAGCGGCCGTATTGTAAAATAACAACGCGAAAATGCACATTTTATTTTATTTTGGGAAGATTGGGTGTAAATATCAACAACTTTTTTTGCGATCATTATAAAATAAACTGAATTTGCCACATTATACAATAAAACCATAACCGAAAAGAGGGTTTGGACTTGAAAGTGTGTTTTTTAGACCTTATACTTTATTTTTTTATAGGCTTATTAAAAGACTTATAAAAAAATGATCGATATTTTTAAGGGCCAAGGTATGTTCTACACGCAGTATTTAATTGAAGCATCTACAATACTTCTAAGCGATCAAATTAACAAAACAAAAACATATGATTTTGTATGATTTTGCATTATTTACTATGGCTTCATCTTAAGTGGATAATGATTGACTGCTGGACGAAAATGATCGATGTTGGATTAAAATGGTAGATACACTTTTTTTTTATTTAATACCTGAGTGGTTACTGGAAAGGATAAAATTAATATCAAGTGACACGATTGCTCCGCGATACACGGGAGACCTTAGAGACCCGTCTTCTTGATATCTACGTGATTTTTACCTTCAGGTACGTAGAAGTTAAAATATAATTACGATTTTTAAATTTTCAGGATTCAAGAATCTGCATTGGTAATTGGAATTTTTAAATGGTTGGGTTCTCTCTAAAATCGCAAGGAGATTCAAAGGTTGTTTATTATGAAATCTGTTTTCCACCCTATAATGTTTATTTCATAGTGTTCAGTTCACCCTGCATGCTAATTTATAGCTCTAGAGCGCTAACGGCCATCTGGTTATCTGCTAGTCGAATTGTCTGGTTATCTGGTGTCTGTCTGTCTGGCATTCTTCACTTCTTTGTTGTGGACACGAACGGTACAAAAACCGAGAATCATTTATATCTTGCGTTCCAAACATCCTTAATAAATCCGAATGGATTAATTTATTAATCTATTCAATATCCACAATATTTCGCTTGAATGAAATATAAGATAATATTGGCTTTGCAAAATGAATGAGAAATCGATTTGAATCTCTGAATGTCACCTGGTTTTATAAGAAAAAATGTCCAAAATTGGTCATCAGAATTCGAAACGCATATTATTATTATTTGTGAAGTATGTATATTTAGGTATTAAATGAAGTGTTATCTTAATTGCATTCGAAATTTGAATATTGATTTCAAAATGACGATTAAATTGATGATGTTATAATAAGCGTCATCGGTTGAAACCACATTAAATACACATACCTATAATCAGGGCTGGGCAAAACACATGCTTTGCTGTAATTAAAATACAAATTACAAAATAATTTTTGAAATACAAAATACTTTACGAAATACAAAATACTTTCAAGTCGTGTATTTGAAATACAAAATACAGTATTTTAACCATTTTTTTTATTTCAAATACAAAATACAAATTACAAAATGCATTTGGTTTTGGTTGCAATAAATTGTTGTAAGTATCTAAGGGTGCGTTTCCATAGAAGCAAAGTTGAGCAGAGTGTAACAGAGACGTGCAAAAATTGACCAAACATATTGCTCAAAAGTCATATCTCATCTCCGCTCCACTTGTAAAGTTTTGTGGTATAGGACCCAGGTGTTAGATAATAATAATTATTCTTATAATAACACGACATTTGTATAGCGCAGTTTCACTTCAAGTGCGCTCTACTATAATTAACTTAAAAATAATCTAGTTTTCAGTCAAATTATTCCTACAGTGCTGCTTGATTTAATACTATGACAATGACACAAAAATACAATACAAAGTAATGACAAGCATAATAAAATATGATAAAAATATGATAGAAAATGTACAATAACAGTGCTGTTATAGCACAAGACGTGTTGCCAACTATAAATATTAACATACATAGTATATTGCTCTGGATTCTAAAATTTTTAGTCTACGAATTATCTATGTCAGTTATTGTGTTACTATCTATGTCAGTTTATTTTTCATTATAATTATTAAGGTCGCTAAACGTATTTGAAAATGTATTTTGAAGCCATAAGTATTTGAAATACAAATTAGAAAATACCCCAGCATCAGGTAATTGAAACACCAATTACAAAATACATTTTTGAATACGTATTTCAATTACAAGTAATTCAAATACTGCCCAGCCCTGCCTATAATACCATTGCGGTATGTATGTAATGTAATGAATATTGCTAGCTCTAATGTCCCCTGAAGACGATTTGAACAACATTTTTTTCTAAATACATATTGAAGGTGTAACAATACAGGTGACCGGACAACTCAGAATCATGTAACTTCAACATCTCATTTTAAAGTGATGAAAAAAGTGGTTAAATGTCAATGCGCTGATTGTTTTGCTTTTTTTTCTTAAACATATAATGCTGCCCCTCTTTCTCACACACTAAATGTCAAGAGTCGAAAATGGTACAAACGGTAAACGTATGTCTGCACCCCTCCAAAGGAAAAATACAATTTTAATTAAATGAAGACAATATAAGCGAAAGTCAGTCGAAAATCTGAGAACAGAAAAATCAGAAAAAGATATTGACACCTCTGGGACTTGAACCCAGGACCTCTTGCTGGACCTGGGTTAAAATATTACAATTTGAGGTTTTACTCATAAAGTTAAAATAAAAATAAAAAAGAAAAATACAATAATTATAATAAATCTCCCTCACACCTTTAAAAAAAATGAAACGCAATTCCCGTAAGTAAGTGGAAAAGTAAGAAAATCACAAAAACTATAAATCCGTACACAACGCCATCTCTGATCCTGACAAAAACAAAACACGGACAGTTGCGCATCGATAAATAATTGCTACATTGTGTAATTTTTAACTTAATAAAAAAACTGAATTTTATTGAATTTTACTGTTATAGATAATAGAAATAAAGTGAGACAAAGCATGGAAGCGAGTCGATATTGTAGAGCTACGACCAAACTACACGGTCTCTTAAGACAAAGGTGTGGGCGGGGAGGCATGGCACTTTACGTACCTTAAACTCGCCTATTGCGACGATTTCCGTATCAATGACAGGTCGATATTAAAGTTTAGCGTAGCACTATACGTTCTGTTACCTGTTCATATAATACTTGGTGTGAACTCACCCAGCAATCTGGCTCCATCGCCCAGGGATCGATAGACGAGCAAGAGGCACACCAGGGTGATCGCTCTAAGTCCTGCCTCCATTATGGCCCCCCTTGTCGCATGGTGACTCGCCGCCCCCTTACCGGTGCGCCCCCGTGCACGTGGCGCCTGTCGTCACTGTGCACTGGTCAATGGTCAATATTGGCTCGTGCATTGGGACCTGAAAGCAAATATGCGGTGTTAAGTTATGTCGTTGTGTGGTATGACAGCGATTTAATAACTGGAGAAGAGTTCCATCCCAGAATTAAGCCAATTCAACACCTCTTTGAAAAGTCATTAAAAGCCATGAAAAAAAAAGAAAAATAGTTCATATATCCTATCTTAACCTATTAAACTAAACCAATTATTTTTCATCACTTTAATTGACTTTTCAAAGAAGGTGTTGAGTTAATTTTATTCTGAGTTGTCCGGTCACCCTGGAGAAGGTTTTAAAAACTAAATTTTTTACTAAGTCATCAAATCATAATATTATAGAAGTGATAAATTATACCTACGTGTCTTACAAATGTTAACCAATTCTTCAAAACAATTTTTTTCATTCAGAAGTTTGACGTCATCAAACTTTCAGTGATTGAAAAACTTACAACTTGAAAATTGAGAAAAACGATTATTGGCCATTTCTACCGTCACGTACTCGAGTATATATTATAATTATATATATAATTAATGACATGAAACTATAAGAGATTAACCACATTAATGATTGTATTATACTTCAAACTAACTTGATATATCTTTTTGAATGGTGCTCTATCAACAAACTAGCATTAAATATAAATAAATGTCAGTTCATTCATTTTTCCAAAAAAATAATCCTGTTATTTTTCAGTATTCTTTAAATGATGAAAATTTAAATTGTGTTAGTGAAATTATGGATCTAGGCATTATGTTCGACAGTAAACTAACCTTTGTATGTCATATTAATAATATTATCAACAAAGCCCTAAAGACTCTTGGTTTTGTTTTGAGAGCTGCAAAAGATTTCAATGATTTAGACACATTTATTATGTTATATAAAACCCTTGTCAGATGCCAACTTGAATATAACTCTACGTTATGGTCTCCCTTTTACAACATTCATTCAGACAACATTGAAAAGATTCAACGGAAGTTTCTAAGGTTTATAAACTATAAATTGCATATTCCTATACTAAACATTGATTACAATTATCTTCTGGATAAAACGTCTCTATTGAAACTTTCAGAAAGAAGAATAAGCACAGATTTATACTATAATACTTTTACATAAAATACTGCATTACAAAATTGACTGTTCTGAATTACTTCAATTTATCAATATCCATGTTCCCCAAAAATCATGTCGACATTTATTACCCTTCTACTTCAATAACACCAGGACACTAGCTTATCAAAATTCTCCGTTTCCGAGACTTCACAGTCTCGGAAATAAATATTCTAATCTAGGTGATATATTTCATCTTAAAACTAATCAGTATAAACGTTGTATATTCTATCACTTTTATTCTTCTAGGCACAAATAGATTTACATAATTTCTTCAATTTTTGTTTATATTGAATATGAGACTTCTTATCATTTTTACATAAAATGAATTTTTATTTTATTATTTGTTTTGGTGTTACACTGTTTTGTGTATTTTCTTTTCTCATTGTATTACATTTTCTTCATTGTTTGTTACTCAACTTATAAATTATAATGTAAAAGCCCATCAGGGCGTGTAATAAATAAATAAAATTAATAAATAATATCCTTGATATTAGTATAAGAGCTCACCCATAGATGGCACTAAATAGTAGTTATTAGGTTAACCGTAGATGGCGTTAAGCTCTCGGTATTGTAAAGACTGAATGTATAATAAATAAGGTGGGAACCTCAAGGTCAGGGTCCAGATTATTCCAACCGCCAGCTAAATAAGATATCAGAGCCCAATTTCAATCTTTCACAATAAAGTCCAAAGCGTTTTGTTCACCCGGAGTTTTCATAAAGAGTTAAAAGACAACGAGTTCCAGGAGTTTTCATCAACATTAAGTAATAGTTTCCTGAAGGTGAAACTGACTCGGTAAAATAAGAAAGAAAAAACACAGTTTAATAAATAAATAGTAAAAAAAAATGAAACAATACAACTTTGTATAAACCACTTATATGGTAATAAAACATTGTTCGAAACTGTCAAATTAGTATAAGCTTTCCCTGAAGAAGGAACGTTTGTTCAGAAACCGGTAGGATTTACGCATTATATAAGGGAACGTACCCATACTACGTGACCTGTTCAGGGGGGGGGGGGTTATCAAAATACCACGCTTGGTCACAACGGGGGGGCTTAGGTTTTTATCACGTAGATAATCTAGAAATCTCGCGTTTTTTTTTCGAGCTACGAGGGGAGGTTTTTAAGTTCGCGGAATGGGAAGGTAAGTGATTAATGGGGATACCGCTGAATTAGGTACTAATTGAACAACTCATTTTTAGGATAAACACCGGGTTTTATCGTAATTAGGTCATTAGTCTTTGAGCTATCGTCGACCAAACACTTCAATCGGGAAGAAATTTTGAGAAAATTGAGTTCCGCGCTGTTATAAAGTTCCTTTAAGTTAATTTAAAGATCGGAAAAATGTATTAGGGTAGTAGGTGAATATGTTGAAAAGGAAAAATAATTTTGGTTTTTATTTCCACTCCTTACCCAATCTGCAAACTTAAAAACCCACCCTCGTATATTCAAATAAGTGAAAAAGTTCAGGGAACGTGTTTGTTGAAGATGATTGAGATGAAAAATGTTTATAAAAATAACAAGACTTTCGTTTCCATAAATTACGTTCCGGTTTCAATATATTTTGACATAAGTTTTATCTTGATAATATTTTTTCCACTTGTAATGCATGCACTCTTGCTGTCACGCAGCAAGCGCCGTATTAATAAAGACAAATATAAGCCAAATAATACATTTTTTATTTTTTGTTAGCAAATAATGATTCGAAACCATATTTATGAAATACTACGTGAAAACTGTAGGGGGGGGGGGGTCTTGGAATATACTACACGTGGTCACCGGGGGGGGGGGGGGGGGGTAAAAAATTGCAAAAAGTGTGTCACGTAGTATGGGTACGTTCCCTAAGTGGTTTATACAAAGTTGTATTGTTTCATTTTTCTATAATGGATAACCACAAAGTGATAGCTACATTCAAAAATATAAATAAATAGTATTTGGAATTCAGAAATCAGAATTATCGGTACCCAAACTTATATTCAAACTAGAAATAAAAAATTAAAATTAAAATCAAGGCGCTTTTCTAGGTGAATGTTCCATATTAATGTTTTTCGCAAATTATTTATTTACTTAACCTCTAAATTTGCATTATTTAATATTCAAATTTATAAATTCTGGTTCTCTAATGTGCCGCTGAAGGACCGTCGACGTCAAGAGAAATAAATTTACAAATCATTGTGTGAATTTTAGTGTTTTTTGCTCGCATATTTCGCAGAATAATAAAAATAATACTGTCGTTAAAATTTCAAGATTTTATTTGTATATTTAAATAATGCTTGAATATAACTTACCAATGAAATAAAAAAGCTTTTTGGACAAGTTCGAGTTTTTGGCGAGTATGCTCGTGATAGTCAGGAAAGCCGATAAGAACATTGAAAGAAGGCTGAATGCAGGAAAATCTAATAATGTATTGAATACAATAGGTCTGTAATCTTAATTGTTTTTTTAACTAGCTGGTTCCCGGCATGCGTTGCTATGCCATTTAATAAAGAAATTGTTTCTCCCTGCGTGTCCTTTCCCAATCGTCCCGTTCCCCTTCCGCCTCCCCTTCCTCTCCCGCGTCCCTTCCCCCCACGCGTTCCTCAACCTTCCCTCTCCCCACTCCACTCCCCCTTTCCCGTGAACCCCCTCCCAAGTTCCCCCTCCCCCCTCCCCGCTCCCGCATTCCACACATTCAGTTTTCAAACAGCTCGCGTGCCACCTATTGCAATTTTTTTTACACGAATTTCATTATGCCAGAGCTCACCAGTAGTATATACAAACCTTGTCTTGACAATAACGAACACAAAAATAAAAGAATTATACCATTTGGTGCAGTCGTTCGGAAGTTATGCGCGTACATACATTTCTGGGATTCATTTTTATTTATAGAAAGAGAAAGATTAACATTAGTGGAAGATACAATCAGTATCGCTCTGGTGTAAGACCACCACCCAGAAATGAAACGTCGCTTGAAATGGCTTTTTTCCGTGATTGGTGATCAGATCTAAATATCCAGGTTCTTCCCCACCTTCCTTTTCCTCACCTCCTTCCCTTCCTCATTACCTTCAGTCACACAACCTACCCCAATTGGGAATGCCATAGTCTCACTGGCTCCAAGCGGTTGGGAGCAATTGGAACTCTTGTGCGGTATTCACATTAAAAAAGTAGATAAATGAAAGCTGAGTTCGTGTAAAAATCTGCACAAAACAACGATTATTATTTTCTACTTCAATTATTAAATTTTATATTCTCGTACATTGTAATATAAATACTTTGATGGGTCATCATCATCACTCTTGTCTCTACAATCCCTGGTGGGTCTTGGCCTCCTCAAGAGTCTTCCTCCACTCATCTCGGTTTTGTGCCAGCTTTCTCCAGTTTGGAAGCTCCAAGGTAGATGTGTCTTTGAGGAACTTGTCGCTGCATCTTAATCTTGGCCTTCCCAGGCTCCTTCGCCCTATCAGTATTGATTTCAGCAGAGACTTTGGTGCTTGATGCTGGGTCATTCTCTCCACATGACGCAGCCACTAAAGTCTTCCCAGTTTTATAAATTTTGTGAAATTTCTTAAATAGAGTATAGAGCTCATTGTTGTAACGTCTACGCCAAAATCAAACCGATCCAATTTTTCTGGAACCGGTCCGAAGACACGCCTCAAAATTGTTCTTTCAAAAACATCCAGCGCTTGCTCATTTCTCTTAGTTAGTACTCACGTCTCAGCTGCGTACGTGGGTATCATTATTGTGGATGCTGTGTAAAGGGTCTCTTAGAGGAGAGGAAGAAGGGAATATGGTAGAGACCCATATTCTTTCCTTCACATCTACTACTTCTGAGAAAGTATTGCCAACTGTATGCAATCCAGGTACAAACGAGTTTCTAAATGACTCAGTCCTGATATTATTGTTGAAATTATAAAGAATATTAGATCGAATAGGTCTTGTTGGTATGTGGAAGGTAATTACTAAATAAGCTTAATAATTCAGGGCTGTCCATAGTGCCATTAGTATTTAAAAAAAGTAAAGCTGGATAAAGTCTTCTATCTGAGAGTTTTAATAACTAATTGAAGAATAGCAGAATTTTATAGCGTGACGATGAAAGGTGATGGAAGCAAGCATTGTGTGCAAAGACAAGGTTGTGTGACATTCCATCAGCTCTGCACACCCCTGCTAAGACTTGATATTTAATTAATATCTTAAAAATTCGCATGAACTATCTCCCCAGGTGATGAATATATTGAAGTATGTTTATTTAGCGAGGCAGTAGGTTTATGAGCTTGTTTCTTGCTGGGAGTTCCGGAAATTGAAACCATAAACCCAAAGTTGCCAGTTGCCACGGGTAATGTGTGTAACGTATAGCGTGCTCTCGCGTGGTATTAATAGTCGTGCTACTAGGCCCGTGAAGTCATCACTCCACATGACGCCCTTTTCGTCTTAACACTAAATAAATTCCGCGTTTTAGCACTCCCGTGGCATGATTACAATATTAGGCTAAAGTGATTTATGTGGAATATCACTAAGGTGTAACAATATTACGAAGCAATGCAAAATCGTGCAATTTTGGTTTGATAATTAGATCGCTTAAATATTTTGGGGGGGGGTCTTGGAATCAGTGATGTTATGTCTAGGGAAATTTCCCTAGATCTAGGGGAGAAAAATATTTTTTAGGGAAAAGGGAAATCAGGACAAAATCTAGGGAAATTTTGAACTCTGGCAAATTTTTTATTACATATGACAAAATTACTGGTATTATTTACATATTTTTTATATATATTTTATATGTATATTTTTATACATGTATATATATTTTTTGGAATTCCAATGAATCTTAATTATTGTTAATGTACTTACATGCAATGTTATTTTTAACACTGACAACTAAAAATGATATTATGTATCTAAAAAGATAAATGGGACCTCTGAAAAAAAAAATTTTAAAGTTCCGTTTTATCGGTGATTGCGGTTGATTTTTATTGTGCAAAGTGTTTTTTTTATTTGGAATTCAATGGTGAGTGTCTTCGTACTTTTAAATTATTATTTCACGTAGCAAAAAGTGTTTAATTTGGAAAAGCACAGTATTATAAGTACATTTACTAAATTCCGATATCTTCCCAATTAATTAAACATATTAATTAACATATAACAGGATTAGTGTTACACAATCAGGTGGCTACGTAGGTAATTCCGTAAATGTGAAATTCTAGGGAAATTTCACTTCAAAATCTAGGGAAATATTTTTTTTGGGTAGAACATCCCTGCTTGGAATATACTACACGTGGTCACTGAGGGGGGAGGGGGAGGGGGTTAAAAATTGCAAAAAATGGGTCACGTAGTATGGGTACGTTCCCTAAGGATACCAAGAGTTACCTACAATTGACTGATTCGATAAGTATTATATTAATTTGGGAAGCGAGTAAGGATGCCGCCACCCCGGTAATCATTCATTGAATATCCAATACTTTTACCATAGGTCAAGTGATTTGCTACGTTTAGCAACTAGAAGCAGGATCCGGATTCAAGAGGTGGGGTTTGTCCAGGATGGGCTGGATAAATAAAAAAGGACAATCAAAATAATCTCATTAAATTTGATAGCTTTAAAAATTGATTTTTATAAAGGGCCATCTTACTAAAGTGTACTCTATAATCATCCTGGTTAAAGACAAAGGGCTATAAAACGTAATCTGCGGACAAGGCACGAGGCTTCGTAATATTCAATTAGTTAACGCGTTGTTTTTTATCTCCTTGGCAATGAGGAACCTTTTTAACATTTTTACGTCGAAATTTCAATTAGTTTTGCAAAATGCGCCGAGGCGAACCACCATTAATAATTAACTACTTACAAATCTTAGTTATTTCGATATTTTAATATTATGAGGCTAAGGTATTATGGATGTCGCTAGAAATTATAGCCCAAAATATGTTTACGTTTTAGGATTAAAGTTCGGTAAACCGTGCGAATAACTGAACAACTATGTAGACAACTGCATGTGCCATCACAGAGGAAATCTGGTCCCCGAGAAATCTCACAAATTAATATTCGCTGCTTTTAATGAGTCTAGTTTTTGAACTGATAATTCGTGGTGGAATTCCATTGTATTAGAATTTGAAATTAAAACACTTTTGTACTTTCTTCCACTTATTTATTTTCACCAGGACCGGTTTCATCCTATTACGGACATTTTCAGACTGGTTCTGAAAATCAGGTCCAGTCTGAAAATGTCCGTAATAGGATGAAACCGGTCCTGGTGAAAATAAATAAGTGGAAGAAAGTACAAAAGTGTTTTAATTTCAAATTCTAAATTAATATTGTTACCGTCGCTCTTACCCCCTCGAACACTGAGGAAAAGGGACTAACTGCACCCAAGCTGTTAATACCTAAATAAAATTTTTAAATCGAGGTTTTGTATTCCCCATTTTTCTCCTCCATAAATGAACTGATTTTTAAGATGATTTTCCAAACTGTATTAGAAGAAAACACTACATGTCTGTGTGTTTTTCTTTTTTTCAAAATACATTGTCTAGTTTGTATATTGAACCTCTGTTGATGGCGTTCAAACCAGACAATTTTAACGATTTTCTCAGGGTCCTAATACTCCTAACTCCTATAAGAAGTAATTTATCAAAAATATCGAAACGTACCGACACGCAAGTGGCCGATATTTATATCATATTAAAAAATATGGGTAGTAGTATCAAAACCCAGAGAGGAAATTGGGGAATATTTTTTTACGGAAAAACGCCGCCCGGTCTCCCCTTAATGATTGTACTAGTTAGGCACATGTATCCGAATGGTAGTTTAAACTACAAATATTTCCAAATAAAACTATCCGGCAGTCTTTCAACCCGAACATGGATGAGATTTTTCCCAACTTTCCCAACTAAGTACAATTTTTTTTACTTTTTCAAAAAAATCCCTCAGGGCCTATGTCATCTTTAGAGATGAGTTTTTTTTAAACGCCCTGTGATTGTACAAATCATTTTAAAAAAAATCACCATTTTTGGAAATCTTGCTTGAATTGTTTGAATTGGGATTCCTTGATTTTATACCGAGCCGAATGGGATTGATCTTACTGTTAACCGATAAAACTAAGGTATGTATGACGTCACCTCGTCGCATTTCGATCGTTTTGGCGGGCTTTCAAAAATACAAACTTTGAAAATTTAACTTCTATATAAGGATGGCAGATATTTATATAAATATATCATATTACATAAATATATCATACTAGCTGGTACCCGGCATGCGTTGCTATGCCATTTAATAAAGAAATTGTTTCTCCCTGCGTGTCCTTTCCCATTCGTCCCGTTTCCCTTCCGCCTCCCCTATCTCTCCCGCGTCCCCTTCTCCTCTCGCGTTCCCACTCCGCCTCCTCCACCTTCCCTCTCTCCACTCCACTCCATCCTTCCCCAGTCCCGCGAACCCCCCTCCCGTGTTCCCTTTCCCCCCATCCTCCCCTCCCCCTCCCTCCTCAACCTCCCTGCTTGCCCCTCCCCCCTCTCAACTCCCGCTTTCCACACATTTAGTTTTCAAAAAGCTCGCGTGCCACCTATTCCACAAAAAGCGTTTTAGTTACGACAAACACTAAACTTAATAAAATATGAACTATTTTATAAACACCTATTGCATTTTTTATACAAATTTCATAATGCCAGAGCTCACCAGTAGTTTTATACAAACCTTGTCCTGACAATGACGAACACAAAACAAAAAGAATGAATCAATTTGGTGCAGTAGTTCGGAAGTCATGCGCGTACATACATTTCGGCAATTCATTTTTATTTATACAGATTATATAAATATATAAGACACATCTACCTTGATGATGGACATTGTAACGCTGTCCGAAACGATGGCTAAAGAAGAAGGTAGCGCAACACGGCATAACACCCCAAAAACAAATAACGAAAATATCTTTTTTTTTTGACTCGGAGATAATTGGTTACGAGAATGACTAGGAGAAAGTCGGCTGCGTTGGCTGAAGAAGGAGGTAGCGCAACACGGCATAACACCTCCAAAACAAATAACGAAAATATGTTTTTTTTTTACTCTTAAATTTTTTGATAAATTTTTAAACTCTTTATACTAAACTAATTCTATTTTTGTGCGAACATATGGTTCTCCGATCGTTTCTCTAATCTAGCGTAGGGAGTGTGGCGAACCCATCGCTCAGGGAGTGGAAAACACAAACCTGCAATAGCCATCCCAAGCCAAGGTGTGAGCTACCGTGCTCAGGCTGAATGTCCTGGGGAACAGCGTCACGAACGGTGCCTCCGAGAAACAAGGTCGCATCTCGGAGTATTTAGACCTCACTCCAGCACTCAGGGCTCTGCTGGAGTGGACCTTCTATTTCCCTAGTAACTCGTGGGACAAAAAAAAAAAAAAAAAAATTGGACCATTCGAAAACTAGGGGCCTTTTGGGAACCTAGGAATGCTGAGGCCACCTCTGTGGATTTCCTTCCTGGGGCCGTAAGAGGAACCAAGAGGAGAAACCGTGGAGAGGTGAGCTGAGGCCACCTCCATGAACTCTTCCCTTATGGGACCTTCAAGGAACCAAGGGGAAGGGCACCCTTCCAGCGCGGGGCCTTTGTGGAACCAAGGAGGAGTGAAGTGGAGAGATAATGTCCTCTTCCCATGTGGGGCCTTCGAGGAACCATGTAGGAGTGAAGAGGAGAAATGAGGCCATCTTGGTGAACTCTTCCTCTGTGGGGCCTTAGAGGAACCAAGGAGGAGAGATGAAGTTCTCTTCCCTCCTGGGGCCCTCAGAGAACCAAGGTGGAGTGGACTCTTCCCTTGTGGGGCCTTTAGGAAACCAAAGGGAGGTGGATTCTCCGTCGTGGAGCCTTCGGGGAACTAAGGAGTGGAGAGGAGAGATGAGCCCTCTTCCGTCGTGGGGCCTTCAGGGAACCAAGGAGGAGTGAAGAGGGGAAATGAGACCTGGGAAGACACATTGTCGGACCAGAAGATATAGCTTCATTTCAAATGACAATCCTGGTGAACTTTATAAAAGGGACTGGGTTACTGTCAAAGGAATGAGGTAAAATGGGAGATAGTACAATGGGTCTATGGCCTAAGTGCTCTCGGGAACTATATATATGTAAACCGTCTCCGATTATTTATATAAAAAAAAAAAAACTCTTTATAATAAACTAATTCTATTTTTGTGCGAACATATGGTTCTCCGATCATTTTCTCTAATCCACGATTATCATCGCCCGGAGTAATAAATAATTAAACGTCGAAAATTAATGTGAAAAATAAAGAAATTCACACAAAGCGGCCTAACAACGAAAAGGTGTGTAAAAAACAGCTTCTTCGTTGCTGACATAGATATTAATAAAACTGTTTTGATTTATTCTGATATATTACACTGATGACGATATACTTACGTTTGATTAATGTGATAAACATATGAACAAATTATATTTTTATAAATAATTAAAAATATAAAATTGAGAGTACTATTTATGGGTAAAAAATGTTAATTGTGCCCATTAAACTGCCAAAATAATCTGTAAGTTTTTTTTTTGATTAATCAATACGCTATTTTACATGGTCATAAACTAAAAACATTTTTGTAATAATTCACAATTCGACAGATGCTAACTGTTTACTTCCGCTGTGTAATAAAGGCTAACAATACACAACATGTTTCTTTTCAATCTGCTACATTATATTACGAAAGCACATTTAAATAATTTTTTGTCGTGGATATACTCGTAAATAACTTAAATTACTACACAAATTTATGAACCTTTATTCAGGTATAAATTAGCGATATTTGTGTATTTTTAATTGCCTTGTTTTGGTGTTATTTTTAAAAGATAAACATTCCTATAAAACGTTTCAACATAATTTTTATTTTACATGTTCTAGAATTCTAATTCTAAATGAATTCATATAAATTGTTCGTAACGCTTAAAGCACCATGATTAAGAAAATTTCGAAGCAATGGTTTCGATCATTTTATATTATGCATTTTTGAAACTTCAATAGATAAATGTTTAATGCTCCGGCAGGGATTTGTACAGGTAGCGGTGGCGGTTGGCGGTCGGTGACTTTTTGTATAAGGGATGCTATAAAAGTCTATGGACTGACTTACAAACAAGATGCAATTATCGACAAAATAGTCTGTCAAAATTAGCTCTATACAATCTTCATGCTTCACATTAAATATTCAACCAATAACAGTTCCCCAATTAAATAAATTAAATAGGTATTCCGAAAGATATCCAACGTATCAATCGGATTCATCCATTCAAGACAACAAATAACTGTCGAAAGGTGGTCAGGCAAACAAATCTCTAATGATACCAAGTCCGCTCGCTTCTTATAAGCTATTCTGTGCACTTTGACTATAAGCATTAAAGTCGTTTTTTGTGCGTTGGATGCTCCAATGGAATTCGTATTCGGCCCCACTTCAACCTCGTGGGCGCGAAATTTTTTTTTTGCACTGTTTTGCTGGTGTTGGTGGTTTTACGCGACGTTCAAACATCGTGAATGTATATATATTTCATATGTATTTTGACCTGCTCAATGTGTCAGTGTTGGTCTCTGATATTGGGACGGCGGCGGTGTTGTTATTGCAGTATCTAAAAGTGCAGTTAACGGCTAGAAAAAAATAAATCTAAGACTTTTTAATTAGGAATAAATACATAATAATAATTATTACAGTTATTCCAAACCCAGAAAAGAAGAGAAGTGCAGCATCCACATCCATGTATGGACTGACCGTGCCTGATAGGTAGGTGCTGGGATTTTTTGCTGACCGCGAAACTTCTGGATATTGCAATCATAATAAGTTCTTTATCACAATAATGCTGCATCTCTTTGTCACACACTAAATAATAGTGAGACGATGTATATATGTCTGCTTCCCCCATAGGAAAGATGCAATAATTATAACACATCTCCCTCACTCCATTTAACGAAAAGAGACGCCTTATGCCGTTGCCGTCGCCCTGCAGTTTACTATGAGAAATACTATTTTTATAATTCTGGCGGCAACGGCACGGTGACAGCAACGGCTCGCGGCATTTCATTTCTTTTATGCGAGTGAGGAAGTTGGAAGAAAATGATTACTTTTTTTCCTTTGGAGGAAGCGAAAAAACAATGTACTTCGTTTGTCTCACTATTATTTTATGTGTAAGAAAAAGATGCAGCAATACTGTGATAAAGAAATACGATTTATGCTTTTTTGTGCCGTTGCCGTGCCGTAATCATGAGAATTATAAAAGCACCCATTGTGAAGAAGGTAACCGAGTAGTGACCAAGTGGTCCAAAGCGTCAGGTTTCCAGTATCCACCCATTTGTTGCGGGTCCTCCATTATTGCACAAGCAACATTTTCAGCTCGTGGTGATAAGAGTAGGAGTAATAAATTCAAATATTGTCGGGTCAATCATCTGACAACAAAATGACGTCTACATTAAATTGTCGCTGATAAAAATCCTCCGGGTACGTTACACCCCGTATACATATTTTGATTAATAAATAAAAAAAAATGAAACTACACTGCCAAAGTTTTGAATTTTTTCGTTACAATAATTTTTTAAGAAAAGGTGCATCGATTATGAAAACGAATACCAAACAATGCAAACACACAGCAGTTTTATTGGACCTCGTACTTTCAATCTTTTACCGAAAATTATTTAGGTGGCAACTAAACTTCCCCAATACCTAAAAGAGTTAAAAATATGGCTTAACAATGCAGCTGTTGAAACTTTATTTTTATAATTTTTATGACTTTTATTTGTCACACAAACTTTACACTTATTATTACACTATATTAATTTTATTATACTGTACACTATTGTATACACTTTTTGTACAAACTATTTAGACAAATTTCAATTTCATTTTTTATTTAGACAAATCATGTTTTTGCTTAATATGCCCACTGTTTTGTTTTTACTAGGTACAACAAAATATATTTAAATATACTACTCACGCACAGGGTGTGCCTTAGTGGGTCCCATTACTCTTATGATTTTAATAATACGTATGTGTATATCAAATTAGATTTTAACACAAAGAAATGTGTCACAATATCCTTCACTCGTTGTAAAAATATTATAATTTACGATTATAAAATAAAAGGCGAAACGTTATCACGTGTAAAATCCGTGAAGGATCTCGGTGACGTCTTTGATCCCGAACTGACATTCTTTTGCCATATATCGCAGCTCACTCAGTCTTGCCACAAACTTCTTGGATTCATCATCAGGACTTGTCAGCAGTTTGATAACCAAGAAGCTATGCTAGCGTTATTCGATGGCATACTGAGAAGCAAGCTGGAGTACGCGAGCGATGTTTGGGCACCGTACCATTAGAAGTACATTGATATATTAGAGCAAATTCAGAAGAAATTCCTCAGGTATGTTTATACGCGGAAGCATGGAACCTATCCAAGGTTCATGCACCATATTGACTTACTTGAGGAAACTGATTCTGTGAGCCTAGAAACTAGAAGGAAAGCAAGTCTTGCTATTCTGTCTTTCAAAATTTGGAACAATTTCATCAATAGCCCATTTCTCTTGGGATGCTATGGTTTATATGTACCAGACCACTACAGCCGAAGTCGACATCATGACTTATTTAAAGTACCGAACGGCAGAACAGACGTCTTGGCAAAGCATAGCATGACGAGGGGAGTGGTGCTGTTAAATGAAATTGCAAACCATTTGGATGTAAGTGACTGTTCTTTATATGCCTTAAAAACATTATTGAAGAATCACTTGCCTAAATGCTGATAGGGTAACTAAATTGTACTGTAATTGGAATTATTCTGTTGTACAATAATAATAAAAATAAAATAAAAATAAAAATGTGTCACAATGTCCTTCACTCGTTGTAAAAATATTATAATTTACGATTATAAAATAAAAGGCGAAACGTTATCACGAGTAAAATCCGTGAAGGATCTCGATGTCGTCTTTGATCCTAGGAATCTGATTCAAAATTTAAGCATATTAGATTTGTCAAAGAATTTGTATATAAAAATGCAAAAATCAGTAATTTTAAATACATGTAGGATTACAAAAGATTTTTTAAATATTTATATGGAGGGATCAGTAGGATTTATAGGTTCAATTAGAAATGCCACAGAGCCGAACCCTCTGATATGAAAATATCTGGAGTCGGTGAATTATATTCCCATTTGGTCTCTAGTAGGTTGACATGTTGTTCTGTATTATTTTGTTTTTATAATACTTATATAGTGCAATTGCATGGCGTGGGTTGACTAGATGATCATTTGGGGAAGTGTGTGAAAGGGTTTAGTTTTTCCTGTGGGGAAAATTTAACCCGGACATTTAAATCTGGTGCGTAAAATATAAAATGTAAAATTGGGAAAAATAAAGGATTAAAAAATTTATCAGTAATACTCGTAAATGCCGAATGAGATAATAAAAAAGTTTCTAAAACAGCTGTAAACGCTTTAAAAATACGACAAGAATTATAATTGCGTTTCGGCGTAGTCCATTCGACGAAGATTAGGTTCTAGGGTTAATAAATAAAATAAAACTTTTGCTTAACTTGCCTTTACTCAGAGAATACTCTCCCCCTCTGCCTTAAGGCTCTGTTCGAGATAACAATAAGAGGCTTACAATCACAGACGCTATTATTACAATCAATAATAATAGATACACGGTTTCTCTGTATGCAAATCCGTTCTGAAGAAGGATGAGAGGTGGGCTTTGATATTCAATTAACGCCCATGTTACAAGAAATACACTGGCAGTCTGTACTCTGCCATTCATGACGACAATGGATTACATTTGGCAATCATATTATTATTTTTGATTAATTCATTTCGAAATCTACGTGACTTTACATTTGTAGGTACGAGTACTTACGTAGATTACTGCGACAACAAAATGATGAAAGATTTTAAGGCTCCTAAAATGTGACGCAATTAAGTTTATTTGTTTTTTTTTTAAATTTCAGCTAGTTTTATTCTCAAGTCAAGGGACTTGATTTACCACGATGAAAAACGAGAATTATTCTTTTTTGAGATAAAAATATTTAAATTTTGTAAAAAATTAATTAATTAATTGATTTTATTATTTATTTTTTTTTATTTTATAGATTTCTTGAAAGTACAATATTTATGTATTTTTTGACTACCATACTAGGCTAATGTCCGTGTTAAGGTAATCATACATGAATTAAATTATACAGTGTGAGAAGTAGAAAAAATTATAGGTTTGAAATAGAAATTATAAGACATTAGAAAGAAGAGAAAGAAAAAAATATTTATGGTAAAATATAACAAGATATATACATACGTAAGCACATACACACATTAACCCACATACACACACATACATACACCCTTAAACCCTCTTACACACCCTTACACATACATACATACACACATATGCACACATATATTATTTAATTTTATCGGAATATTTTTTTTTAATTACTTTGAAGGTTATACCCGTAAATGTAATGTATCAAAAACAGGCAAAAAAGGCCGGGTGATGAGTGGCGTTGTCCCATAAGATGGCTGGCGTGGTCGAGGGGTAAGGCATTTTACTCGCAATCCGAAGGTCGCGGGATCGAATCCCAGCGTGCGCAAATAAATTTTATTTTGATAAATTTATGTTATTTCACAATTAATTCATTTACAATAATATATGTACACTTGCGGCACGTTCCAGAATGGAATATATTGTATTGATATCTCAGTATTGCCCTGGTGTAAGGTAACTATTCAGAATAGAAACGTTGGCGACCAGATCTGAATAGCCAGGTACTTCTCCACGTTCGTCTTCCTCATCCTCCATCTCTCCTTCCCCTCACCACTACCTTCAGCCTCACGACATACCTCAAATAGTGATGCCATAATCTCACTAACTCCAGACGGAAGCAGCTGGGACTCTTGTGAGATATTCTTTAAAAAAAAAACGAGCGTGCTTTAGTTAGACCACACGACTGAAGTAAAACTTCACTAACTTATAAAAGACGACAGAAAGAAAATGTGCGCGCGCACTGCTCTCTCTTGCTCCTACAGTGTGATACAGACAATAGGCCTGCACTGTGTCTTAGATATACGAAACGTAACTGGCTACGAGAGAAAGAGAGAAAGAACATGTGTGCTGGCACCTCTCTCTCTTGCCCCTCAGTAATATACGAAACGTAACTCTCTCTCTTTCTATCTTCACTAACTTATATCTCCCCCTCAAAAATTAAAAAAGACGGTAAATTACTGCCTGAAATGGAAAGGATTTAAACTGGGCAACCATTTTCACTAAAAAATCGTACATATAAGTTTTTCGGAGAAAACTGTTTAGTCTTTGGTGTTTTACAAAATAAGCCGTTGAGCTTGTCGAAATCATAATAAAGTATTATTTCAGTTGATTGTAACGTTTAAAGTAACATGTTTACATCCGTAACGATACTGTATAATGGTCCTTTGTTTTCTGGAGCCAACATTAATGTCAAGGAAAGCGTACAATCCACCTTTATTTTCTGTGATTGACGAGGGTATAAAGGCCAACAGGGATCTGGGAAACCCGAGTAGAGTTTGTATTATCGGGACTTCTATTATTTGCCCTGGAACAGTAAATTGACAGCTGTCGCGGCTGCTTTTGTGAACAGCACGCGCAGTTTTAAGCTTTCGTTAAAGCTCTTTTGAAGAATCAAATAACAAAGATTAAACAGAAAAATATTATTATTTTCTCCGTATCGACCGTATCCAGGACTAATTGGGTTGGCTCTGGTTCAATTCCCAAAATGTCATGTGATACAAATAAAGTCAGTGCTTTCAGTTTGTCTAAAGAGGATTCGTTAGATTTGTCAGGTTGGCATAAAAAGTATGATTCTATTCATAATCTTAATATAGAAAAATGAATGTTTCTTTGTTTGTCCCTAATGCGTTCCTAAATCATTCGTCCGTTTGTGATGAAGGTGATAGTGAGCTCTGGCGTTATGAAATTATTTCCTGTACTATTCATCCGATCGCGATGAAACTTAGGTGAGTTATGGTGAGAACACCCACGAATGTTTCTATACAGGGTGTAAACAGGACGTACCCGAGGGATTTTAACCATCGATTCCTGACTTTATTTGGAGTAAAAAATGTAAATCAAATTTTGGTCTCCGGTGATATTTTTGATGATTTTATTTATTTATTTTTTCTACAAAAACATTAAAAAATGGTAGGTTTTGGACGGTTGGAGGCGGGGTGAGGGGTTGGTCGGTTACTCGGCTGAGTGACCAATGACAACAAGTGGAAGATTTTTTTTTGTTTGAATTTAAAGAAAAGTAAAAAAAAAAAGTCATCAAAAAAGGCACCGGAGACCAAAATTTTATTTACATTTTTAACTACAAATATGCTCAGGAATCGCTGGTTAAAATCCCTCGGGTTCGTCCTGTTACACCCTGTATATACTAGTGAGCTCTGGCGTTATGAAATTTGTATTAAAAAATTGGCATAGGTGCGCGCGGGTTGTTTGAAAAATGAGTGTATTTCAAATAGTTTAGCGGAAGGGAGGGAAGGAGGTAGGGAAAGGGGAATCTGAGAGGGGAAGAGAGGAACGAAGGAGGAGAGATGACGGAGGGGGCAAGGCACGGAAGGTGGAGGGGGAACGCGGGAGGTGGATGGGGAGGCGGAAGGGAATCGGGAACGAATTGGAAAGGACACGCAGGGAGAAACAATTTCTTTATTTAAGTGGAATTGGAACGCATGCCGGGAACTCACTAATAATTAATAACAATAAAAAAATAATAATCTCTCATCTGATCGTTCAAAATTGAAATCCTCAATTTAGCACTTAAATGTTTACGACGTGCAGATGGATTGTTAACACCAATTAAATTTTTCAGTTCTGAGGTTTCAGCAAAATGAAACTTTTTTCAGAATTTTAATATGTAACCTTCAGTTTAGGTGGCGGGAATGAGTACCGCACCAATTATTGTATAACTAACACCTATGCCATAGGTCACCCCGAGTGGTTCGTTACGTTTGGTGACTTAACAGGGGTGCCCGGGTTCATGGAGTAGTCAACCTCATACCCCTTTCATCCCCTGAACTTCCTCTTATTCCTTTCCTTAAATGGACCCTCCACACAGCATCACCAAAGATGATATAGGGCCTGAGGGAAAACATTTTCCTAAAATTTTTTAATACAAACATAAAAAAGTTTTAAAAATGGCTCATATAACGTACGTATTATATTAGGCAAATGTATCATTATAAATGCTTTTCTGTCGTTTCATGTAAAAATAATGAATTAAAAAATCCCAAAGTTACATTTTTTTTCAAATTGCAGCGGGAAACTTTGGATTTATAAAGGTGTACATTTTAATTATTTTGTGGTTAAATTTTAGATTTGAATATAAAGCGTGATGTTTTCTCTTTTTAAAACCGTTTGTATCATATTTCTAACCATTATAGTAAGGGAGATACAATGATTTCGAAAACCGAACAAATTAACCATAGTCATTAAGTCGCCGTATCCCCGCGCGAAAAGAAGATGGAGATATAAATGACGATATTTTACTAAAAACTTAAAATTGCTGTAAATATTTACCGGTTGGAGATTACTTTGCGTATGTATATATGTATATTCTAAGAGGGAATTAAATTATTTACAACTTCTTTCAAATAAATTTCTTTCTTTGATGAATATTTCAGACGATATGAAGGAATGTTTGATGAAAAATGGGAGGTAAAATGATTTTTTTCGACAATATCTACATTTGTGGAGCGTGTAACTCAAAAACGGCTGGGATTTGGAAAATTACGAATAGAACAAAAGTTGTAGATAATTTTATGAGCTTTTACTTATTCTTAAAAAAATTTCCTCTGCGACGCACCGTTTTCGAGATATAAGCGGAAACCCTAAAATTGGGACCTTCTCCCCCCCCTCCCCCCCCTAGCTCACCACCTAGACGTCAGGACTTTTAGTATGTTCATTCCCTGAACAAGTTTCTGAAAGAATCGCTTAGGTTCCTGCTTACGCACCCTACACCTCCTTCCTTGACTGGACTAAAAGTAATTACGAAGGTTGGAGAGAGCGCACTAATATTTAAAACGATAAAATTAAAGCGAAAAAGTTTAATAATCCACGACTCGTTTAAAATATAAAAAAAAAATCGTGGGGGTTGTCTAAAACAGCATTTAAAGAAATACTGTGAATTTTTTCATACATATAACTTGTAAAATAACCGAAACAAACGTGAATATAATAATTTTCGGAGCATACTTTGCGATTTTTTTTTCTATTGAGAGAATTTCATATAATTTGCCTTTCGGCGTAGGGAATGTATAGATATCATCTTAAAAAATAACATATATTTTTTGAAGCGCTTAAAAACTTCAAATGTATTAAAGAAATCGGTAGAAATTCGGGTAGTGGCTGCAAATGTAGCTACGCACTGTATCCATATAATTTGGTATTTACCTACAAGGTAAAATAAACTGGTGTTATTTATAAAAATCTTCCCACTTCATTAAAGCAAATTACTTAATTATTTACACTTGAAATCATATTTGTATTTACCAGAACAAATCGTCTATTTACATTCGAATCTCATGCAAAGATAATTGATTGTAAAATTAAATAATGTTTGATTTTAACACTCGAGTCGAGTTGTACGAGTTGGGACTAATTGAAAATTACTACTTACTTTAAGATGTATTTTTCATCTCTGGTATCCGGGGAGGCTGCGTATGTGCCGGCGTAATCAGCAGAATAAACACGGGACAGATTTCAAAGTAAACTACCGGTTTTAAGCAGTGGAAAGGCATTTTAATGATACACCGGCGAGCATCTGAATCGACCACAAATAAAAACACTTTTTTTGTTTTCATTGGTATTTTTTTATTTTTCCGTTTCGTATTATAATAAATATTTTTTACGGTGTACCACCCACTAAGAATCACTGGTTTACATCAACCTGCAGGATATTTAGTGCCAACTGTTTTATTGTTTTATTTAGGCACTTATTTAGGTGTTGATTGTCGGTTGCATACTGTAAATAAAATAACTTGCGTTTAACCCTACATTAGCTATGTAGGTGGTCTACTTCCGTTTGTTTCCCCCAGCTTTATTTACGAAAACCTATTGTCTTCCCTTTGGATTTGCCGATAAGGTGTTTAAGAGCTTTTTCTAGGTGGCTTCCTAAAAAGCACTTACTTAACCTTTTCCACAAAATCAAAATTTGACCTTTTTATTAACCTTATGATGGTTTGATAAATATACGGGAATACTGATTTATCTGTTATGCCTGTTGCGTACGAGGCTAGTATTACAAGCCAGGACAGCAAGCTTGTGTACCGCGGTCCTGCCTTCTGGCTTACTATCCTGGCTTGGCACAAACTACAGCGTATTACACGATTTTTCGTTGTTTGTTTTTGGGGTGTTATGCCGTATTGGGCTACCTCCTTCTTTTGCCAACGTTTCGGACAGCGTGGTTATACATGTCATATGACGCCGATGTCTGTCTCATTTATTTTGTACCTGTGACTAGCGATCACTAGGTGACAGTGGATTCGAGGAACGGGTTATTTTGGAACCAGTTCCTATTGCAGCACGCCTGATTACGGAGGCAATTAAAATCTACAACCCTTTTGAAATATACTGTAATATCAGCTCGTAGTGGAGCGGAACTGGCAACACGGTGTCCCTTCCAAGTACGTAAGCACACACTTCATCACTAACAATTACACATCAGACATCTGCCGGATCTGCCCTGATGATGGACACTGCAACGCTGTCCGAAACGTTGACTAAAGAAGAAGGTAGCGCAACACGGCATAACACCCCAAAAACAAATAACGAAAATACGTTTGGTCGTGAAAATCTAAAAACGCATCGGATTACACGATGTTAGGAAAATTCAAGCCAGTATCATTACAGTAACTACGGTAACCACATTTCAACGTACGTCCGCAGGGAAAAACGAACAGTTTACGCAGAAGAAATATTATGGAGGCGGGGTGAGGGGTCACTCGGCTGACCAGTGACGACATGCGGAAGATTTTTTTTTTGATTGGTTTTGAGGAAAAAATTAAGAAAAAAAAGTAAAAAATTCACCGGAGACCATAATTTCATTTACATTTTTTACTCCAAATAATGAATTTAAGTCAAGTACCTCCCTTGACACCCAGTATAAATGTTTTGAGAAATAGCCACATCAAAAGTGTTTTGAGTGCCGTTGGCACTTTCTGCATTATTTTAAATGGTGTTTTCGCGATCAACAAATATTTCGAAATGCAAAATTACCAGGAATTTTCGTATGAAAACGGCCTGGCTGGTTTATAGTATTTAAGTGGTTCTATGGAAACTCAGAATCAATTCAACTCAACACCTCTTTGAAAAGTCATTTAAAGCTATAAAAAATAATTAAAACAGCCCGTAACCTAACCTAACGTCACCTATTGAACCATTTATTAAAATATTTTTTTTCATCACTTGTTCGCGCATATTTATATGGGATTGATTGGGTATTGCATTCGCAAACTTGGTGGGTAGATATGTCAAAATCCTGAATTTATCCCACCTACCTAATCTTTCCTTCCTAAATGTCACCATGAAAATTGTTGCAAGAAAGTACTCAACTTTGGAGAGGTGACAGTGTGCTTTGCTGCACAGTACAAAATAATATCTCAGACAGGGCGCATGTACCGTAACCTCTTGCTGTAAGAATATTGCGATTTTTAAATTAAACATTGAGAAGTGTACACCAAAACTGGAGATCAGCAAGGCCCCATCTGCAACGGTGAGTCCTATTTTCCTTATTCCAATCTGTGCTTATCTAATTTTCCAAAAGCACAGATCTGAACTATCGATTGACTATCCATCAGGTTTTAAGAGTGTATGCTATTTAATCGTCCCGTATAACTTAGCGATTTCACGTAGTTTCGGGACTGGTCCTTTGATGGTTGCATAGGCTTTGCTCTGCAGCAAAAGAACAACGACAATTTACAGTGGAGTCGCAGTTTCGCGACACCATCACTTTTAATGACTTTTCAAAGGAGGTGTTTAGTTGTTTTCACCGGTTTACCGTTACCGTCGGATGACAACAATATTTTTTTCTGCGTAACTACATTTTATTGGACGATGAACAAGATTTTGGTGAAGATCAAAGTCAGATTGACTAAAGAATTCCTAAAAAAAAATTGATTCACGAAAACCCAAAGATAATACTGGCGACAGTCGCGAAAGCGCACGACCGTAGACATCAAAATTATCTATGTGCACGCCACAAAACTTTCACCGTTGTTCCCGTGTTTGATGCTCGCCAGTGCATCGTTTCGATTTCGGTATAACTTTTTAATTAATAATGAATACTTACTTATCCATTTAGGACAGCTATTTATATTACGCAGGTATTTTTTAAAGCATCGTTAAACCCTTTTCCAATAGTCGGCTAATATTAATAATTAATGAATTGGTGATAATTAGTATGCCGGCGTAATCGATATTATGTTATAAATCACCATTTCAACATGCTTGATGATTTTAGAGACGATATCGTCAATATTGTGAATAATTTATAACATCGCCTTGAAACGGTAGGGGGCATTAACCGTCACTAACTAGTATGGAAATAATATAATTGTTTTTCATTCTGTTTTGGTGTTTTTGTAACTATTTTTTAGGCGAAAAACACTTTTAATTAGGATGGAATTAGAAAAAAACACTTAGTTAAAAAATGGTCTTCGCTTAAATTTAAATAATCTATTATCTAACTTACCGATAGTTTACTACCTATATTATAGGAATTTCATTTTTTTATATTAATGAGAGCCTTTATTATTACCGAAACGGCACAAAAAAGACAATAAACATCAAAATAATGCAGCAGCTAGTTCAAAAGATGAGATAAAATGTACCTACGTAGTAGGTCTGTTTCCTCCAAAGGAAAAAAATCGAGTGCAGTTTTACACACGGTAGAAGCGAAACTGAACCAAAACAATCTCATTCAATACTTGAAAAGTGAGGTCACAATGAGCGCAGACCTAGCGTAATTTCGGTTTCATAATAAAACCAATAAGAGCCTGTAAAAGTGACATCATAATCAAAGCTGCCAATGAGCGCAGTTAATGCGTCGCAGGTTCAATAATCGTCATTTCGGTTTCATCTGAAATCGGAAGCACAGCGGGGCTACAAATTAAAAATGTAATCATTTTTTTGCATCTCTCTCACACGCCGCGTCGTGACGTCTCCGTTGGCCCCTACAATACTACTAGCCGTGACGATATTTTTAAAGTATGGATTGTAGTTACAAGGATAATTTTATAGTGTTAGTGAATTTCAATAATTCAAAAACGTCAAGTGTCAATGCGCTGGTGGTATTGCTTTTGCTCTTAAACATATAATGCTACAGCTCTTTCTTCCACACTAAATAATAACAGTTGAAGTTGAGGCAAATGGTGAACGTATGTCTGCACCCCCAAGGAAACATGCAATCATTATCATACATCTCCCTGACACGAATAAAGAAAATTAAACGCAATTCCCGCCGGCCGTAGCTTAGCCGTAATAAGATATATCTGTTTACTCCAAAGGAAAAAAAGTTGTACTTAGGAGGAAACACTCACACGTATTTTGCTTGTCTCATATTTTGTCTCACCACTTTTTAATGTATAAGAAGGAGCTTCAGCGTTGTCGTGTTAAGGAACGTATGTTTATTGCCTTATATTGTCCAGTAATCGTGAATCGTCGCGGTAATAATCGCTCAATATGTAACTCACCGAAAGTTTTTGAATGGTGGTTTTTCACCACGATAATACTGAAAGACATACCCCAAAAGGGATTGCCGTGGTCTCAATGGCTCCAGTTGGTTGGGAGTATTTGGGACTCTTGTATTTACATGAAAAAATTGTATGTACGTAAATTTTAGTTTAGCATGCAAACCCCTACAAACTCTTGTTTTGAAAAAAAAAACATGGTTTTAATGAAAAATCAGTAACTGAATAAACATTTCAGAGTTTCACGGTCAAAAGTAAGTTATTTTTGGGGTATTATGCCGTGTTGCGGTACCTCCTACTTTAGTCTACCTTTTGGTCAGCATTGTCCATCAACAGAGCAGATGAGTAATCACATTGTCGATTAAACACCAACACAAAACAGTTGATAACTCAATGTGTTGATTATACATCTGCCCTGATGATGAATACTGTAATGCTGTCTGAAACATTGGCTAAATAAGGAGGTAGCGCAACACGGCATAATACCCCACGAATGAAACAAAATCACGATGAAAACATATAATATTTACAGAAAGGTTATCGAGGTTGACTATTCTTCAAAACGCCTCTAAAATCATAGAAACTGCGGAAAGTTTTATTATGCAAAATCTTATCAACTTTTTGTGTAACCGGAAGACATTTTAATGAAAAACACATAATATAACACACATGATAAATTTAAACCTGGTTTTGGGTTAAAACTTTTAAGATAACATTTTGAATAAATTCAGAGAATACTTCATAGACATCCATATATTCATATGTCCGTGGAATACTTAATGAAAATACGCACTGACCTGTCCAACACATTAACGAAACGGGACTAGTTAAAATATGTATATTTCTATGAGTCTCTTTCACAGATGGAGTCTTTAAATGCGATACGATCATCGCTACTTACTTTGTATAATATCTGATGAGGTGCCACACGTCTTAAGGGCCCGCAACCCGGATTTCTACCGATTTATTACATATTTCCCTTAAACACGGTAAGTTTTAAAGCTCTTAAAAATATATGTTATTCTTGAAGATAATATCTAGACTTTGCCCGCGCCGAAACGCAAATTATATAAAATTCCCGATAAAAAAAAATAGCAAAGTATGCTCCAAAAATTATTATAAACACGTTTGTTTCAGTTATTTTACAAGTTATATGTTTGAAAAAATTCACAGTGTTTCTTTAAATGCTGTTTTTTGCTCTATTTTAAACGAGTCGTGTTTTATTGAACATTTTCGCAATTTTCTCATCGATTTTGTCGCTGTAAATGTTAGCGCTCTCCTCTAACATTCGTAATTTCGTATCTATCCATCTTATTCTTTTTGAACCTGGTTGCAGAGCATTAAAGACGGTTTAACCAATTAAAATAATCACATTAATTTAAAAGATGGATAATTTAAGAAAAATATCAAATTTAATGATATCAAAGGAGCATGAAGTACAATTTGAAGTAAAAGTAATAGTACAAGTTGAAATAATACAACGGTTTATTGAATCCACTGTCGTACAAGGATTATGGTTAAATTAATGGATTGACTATGACACTATTAAAATTTAAAATATCTCAGGGCTGGTTCGAAGCTCGAACAAGACTTCCAACAGTAAAATTTTAAATGTCACATGTAAAACAACACAATTCTAACGTGGATAAGATTATACTAATAGTTTTAAGGACGCCAGAACGTTTTAACATAAACGAACAAGTAGTAAAGCAAGAAAATAAATGGTTAACCAAATTGATAAATTAATAAATAAAGATGAGGTATTATGAGTCGAAGTTTCGCCATTGCATTATTATCCCATGTAGTAGTGAGTATAGGCCGAACGCAACATCAGATGAGAGTAGAGATGTCAGGAGTTCCACTAAAGAACACCAAGGAGTTTGTCTACCTCGGGAGCAAAATAACATGGGACGGTCGGTCTAAGAGCGAAGTCGACAGCCGTATACACCAGGCTAGGTTTGCATTCAATAAAAGGTCGAAAATAATAGAATCGAATAATATAGATCTAAAGCTGAGAATACTCCTCATCAAGACCTATGTATGGAGTATCATGATGTACAGCTGCGAAACATGGTGCCTATCCGAAAGAGATAAACGGAGACTAGAGGCTTTTGAGATGTGGTCCTATAGAAGACTCTTAGGAATTTCCTGGAGAGACCACATTACAAATGAGGAGGTTCTACAAAGAATCGAAGGAGGAAGGCACCTGCTCAGGACCTTGTCCGAAAGGCGTGCAAGATGCAATGCAATAAGACAAGAAGGCCTCTTGCATGCCATAATGGAGGGTATGACCGAGGGGACAAACTCTAGGGGACGCCCACGCCGAGAGTACCTAGAGGACCTGCTGGTGGACGTGTGCTGCTCATCATATACAGTTTTCAAATGAGCCGCACAAGACAGGGAAGAGTGGAAAAGACGAATAGATGAAATTGCTGCAAACCAATGCCAGGATTGAAACCAGAGAGAGAGAGATACGTCCTCTTGGCTTATCTGAATTCAACTGAAGTTGGAACCGCGCTAACAATGGATGTATCACCGCCGAACGCAATTCTCGTAGCGATGATGAAATTATAAACTACCTATATAAAGAAATATAAAACAATTGGGAGGCGGGTATGGATACCGCCGCCCCGGGAATCATTTATTGGCCTCAGCTATAAAGCCCAAGTGGTTCACTAAGTTTAGAGACGTTGCAGGTGCCCAGGTTCATGGGGTGAGGATTGTCGAGATTTTGGGGCGAGGCGATTGATTGTCAAGGTTTTGGAGAGACTAGTTCAGGGAGACCTTTTTATCTCTCCAGCAGGACTCTCTCGATCTATCACCTTGGACCGCTGTGGGAGGGATGGATTCACACGTCCGTCACTCCTGGACACATTGTCAGATTCCTAAGCTTCCCTATGATTCCCTTGCTACGAGGGTCTTTTTGAGGAGAGGAAGAAGTGAAGATGGTCTCGAATAATTAATTTTAATTTAGTCTGAATTATTATTATAATTAATTCTATTCGTTAGTACCGGTAAAGATCTGAATTATTAAAATGTGCGTACATAACATATTATAGTAACCCAACGAATACACCGAGCGTTTTTTAACCCAGTTGCTAGTGCAAAGTTTGGCTTTTGGCATATTTTTAATTCTGTCTGAATGTGGCTTCAGTGGATGATGAATTATTCTAAAGTCAAACTGACAGCTGGTGACGTGATTGTAGCAAAAAATCACCCACTCTCGATGTGAATGGCCGAGAGCCAACTCCCACGACAAAAGTTTCAGCGCCGAACTTTACATTCCCATGTGAATGGGGCTTTTTGATTTGTCGTTAGGGGGTTAATACCAGTTGTTTAATATCTTTAAAATGCTTCGTAGCGTGGACCCGGCTCTTAAATCTTCATTTGCCAAAAAAAGGAAAAGAGCAAAAAAAATGTTAAGATCGAAAAAAACTTTTTGGGTTTTCTGTGTGATGAAAATTCACCAGTTTCCCGCTTGTACTACGAGTTTTCGGACAGCGTGTATAATATAATTCTTTACTCGAGTGGGCAAATTCTGGAACTACAAGATCATTCAATAAAAGTTGTATTCTTTGTTATACAGTCCGGGGGCATTAAATTAATAAATATGGAATTAAATACAATTTTGTAAATACCAATTAAAGATAATTTTATTACAATTTTAGCTATTTTTCAGGATTGAAGCGTCCTTAGATGATATGTGACTTTATAAATTAGTTAAGTGATTGTACCTACTGATAAAGCAACACAGTTAAAGAAAAACACTCGCGAAGTAAAGGCTATGCTTTTTTGGGGTAATATTTAACTACCGTTTTTCATCTAATATAAGTGGGGTCGAAAAAAACTCGTAGCAAAAATAAAAAATAAAAAATATCATAATATAAGTAGGTGCTTATTACTCGTAAGTTTAGAACTTTTTTATTTTTATGCATTTGTGTATAGTGTAATCTTGATTTATTTATTTATGTATGCATATATATTACAAAACATTACAAAATGAAACTTTGTCTGTCCAACTGGGAAGGATACCCGTTTCAGGACAGCCAAATTGTATATTTAGTTCATAATATTCTTAACAAAGGAATGGTTTCGTTCGAGATATCACAGGAATTTGCTGCTGTCAAGACAACTTTTGAGAACATTAAAAATTGTATTCTGAACGAAGGGATGGTTTCTTAATGTCTTTGAAAGAATCGCAAAGATGTGATTTTTTTTTCAAGGTCATCTTGGAGAACATTAATAATTGCATTCAGAGTGAATGAGTGGTTTCTTCAGTGAGATCACAAGAAGGTAATCGTAAGTGGATAATGATAGAGAGAGATGCAACGAAAGATGTTGATGATGTGCTTATTACGTAGGCAAATATGCGAACGTATCACTATGAGTTAAATTGCACTTAGGTCACGTCATGGAACGATGTGGATCTGTGCTCGACGCGCGGCGGGAGGAGACTTGGCGATGATGTGGTCAACTGGTGGTGAAGATTGGATCTTCCTGGTCCTCCAGTGAGTGGATATGAATGATTGACAAACTCCTCTAAGCCTAGGCTCGACACTAAGAGTGGTGGGGTTAAACGCTGGCGATTCCTGAGTGTAGTCGAAGCGATGTTGTTGCTCCTCGACGCCATAAGGACGGAGGCAGGACGGTGCGCTAGGATGGAGACGCCAGTAGATCTCGATTTGTTGAGTACTAGACTGATTGTGAGCGCAGCGGCAGCGTATATAAAGGCGCGCAGTGCCTTATAAAGCCGGGTGAGTTCCATAAGACGCGGGTAGACCGGCACGCTTTCGTCTTGAAGCTTCTAGCCCCTTATGCGGACAACCTGTACTAGAAATCTCGAAGGTTTTAGGTTGCGTTGCTAATTGCTCATATTATTATGGTAGCACGTATAATAGTTTTGTGACAAGAAATATTAATATTTTAATGTGGTTAAGTTATATCGCCTATCGGTAAAAATGTTTCTCGTGTCGGCAAGATCATACAAAGTTAACAATATACTCGGACGTGGTTTTCTGAATGGAACTGTTAATATTGCTATTGACAACTATATTTCACCACAGCATGATTAGCTGTTTTCTTATGAAATATTCCACTATGTATTATATTGTCAATGCAATCAATCATTTAATAGTATGAATATTAAATACTGATTTGCAATTTTATCTTAATGTCCTATTTATCATACAATTTAAATCACAGAAAAATAACAGTGCAAGATTGAATACCTCACATCGTAACTCTGACTAGTTTCTGCACATTGACGTCTTACTTGACGGCTGATCAATTAGATCAAACGCTGAAACTAGATGAGAAAAAGTGATTAAAGGGAACAGTTCGGCGTTAATCGTCGTTTTGACTACCAAATAAAGTTTACGGAATCTGAAACAACCCAGACCAACATAACAGAGACTCGTACATAAATACATAAACCTTTTTTACTTATTTGCATACCTACATAATGCGATGGTCATAAGTTCTGGGATATTACATTGTCGGATTTTGCATGGTATGCCACTTACACCGTACATGGGAATATATTTCATAATTCAACAACCGAAGTGTAGTTGTAAAAGTACGTGTGTAAATATTTAACCCTGTTTTCACCGGTAAGCGCGTTTTTTTTTAATTTTTAACCTTTTTAAAAAGAAAGACAAACATTCCCCATTCACATTTGCCACGCGGGTTCCCGCGCCAAAAGGGTAATTATATGAAATTCCTTCGATCGAAAAAAATCGCGAAGTACGCTCCGAAAATTTTACAAGTTATATATTAATTTTCACCTAATTATTAACATTTGTATTTACATATCTCCCCTTCATCTTTTTTTTGGACGCTTACTACCAGGCCTTAAGAACGAATAATCAGATCCTGCGCGGAAAATCCCAAACAAAGGCAAACCTTTGCCTTACTTTAGCGAACTATACTTTTCTGCGCAAGGTTTAGTTATTTCAATGTGGTCAATGTACGACTGATGTCATAGTTTATTCAAAGCGTTCTCAAACCCTCCCGGTGCCAAAAAATTTGGTCACTTGGTTTGCCTCCAGATCGTCGAAATAATATCCAGATTTCGTGTTAGGGCAATTATGCAACACAAATAGGAATAAACCAAATATACATTTTTGGATCTTTCATGAGAGGGGGGTTACTACCAAGGGCGGCTGGTCGCACAGTGTGTTCGTGTGCAGCACTGGCGAATTATAATGTCTATATTTATTTTATTTACTTACTGAAGACTGTAAAATCTTTAATTTAATTTCTCTAATTTAAATCTACAGAATCTCTAATTTAATCATTTCAAAATATTAGTTACCAATACAATGCTACGAATATTATCAGGGAGAACGCTTTTAATCTCCCATAGCCCGGCCGCCGAGCGCCTTCGTATCGGCCGCATTGGTGTGCATTCGCTTCGCAAACGAACCAAAAAATCATGTTTTTGTATGAGATATTTCGCTATTTGTACCAGAATTTGGCTCGGATCGGTGTGCCACCCACCCAACATAATCCGATCCTTGCCGAAGTTTACCGATTGACCATGAACCATGACCCGAGGTGACACGAATACAATCGAATTTCGGTGAAGATAATAGACCAGTTTGCGTCTAGCGCGGTCTAGCGGCGTGCGTTTGGCCCGTGACGTGGTAATTGTCATTGTTTTTTTTTCTTCATATATTGATTGAATTAAATACCAATAACCTAATTCATTAATACATAATTTTATTACAAAAATGAGTGCAACCAGTGTTGAATATATAAAAGGAAATAACAATTTGTTTGAAAATAAATTAATAATTAAAAATTCCTAATTAATAATTTTTTTGTCATAAGTAGGTAGATACGGATTGTCAGTGAACCACCACATTCTCAGGGCAGCGGCCGCCACTGGTTACTACCACTGCCTTAAAGGCACAGATTTATCTTTCAAGTGTACGCTATTTATAGGTGTACAATAAAAGAAGATTTTTATCTCCGAAATTTAGTAAACTGAGGGTTAAAGATGCCCTGGGGATGCCCAACGTAATACCGAGCGCACTTTCCAACGACAATAATGGTATAGGAACAGAATCTATAAATAAGTAATCTGTAGAGAAGCGTCGTATCCTCAAGTTAGCAAAATCACCTCTATTATGTGTAAGCACGACTTAAAATTATCTCTGTTTCCTCTATACGATTCGAAATAGGCCACTTGCATGGATTTCTTAACGACTTGGAAAAAATCGTGTGGTTAGATTTTTTTACTGAGATTGCGAAAATGTTAGTTAAGATTTTTAGAAATGTTTTTTTTTTTAAATAAATAAATCCATTATTTGGGCTCGTGACGTCACTACGTGAAAATGTCCCATCTCCGAAAATGTTCCTATTAATTTTGTAAAATTCCACCGTACATTTTATGCTGTCTCTACGTATTTTAGAGATATAATGGTAATCGTGCTGATTTTAACAAAATCTTTTTTTTTTAATATTCTTATTATAATTTACAAGTACAAGTAAATTATATTGGATTTAGAAAATAGACGTTGAACATTATAATGATTTATGATTAATAAGATGGATCAAGGAAAAAAAAATTATGAGATGTCATATTTTTGGTATGCCTCGTTATTCTCCTGTGCCATTTGTGTGGAAAGCGTTCTTTTTTAAATGATTTTCGGCTACGTAATTATCGTTTTTTCGCACCCATAAAATTATGTCCCGTCTTTCCGGTTTGTAAAAAATGGTCTGATTTTTCGGATTGAAATTTTCTAATAATCGCCAGGGTTTCAAAAATACGATAAAAAATACAGAACGTCTTGGAATATTTGTCTAAACCGTGGCCTATTGATCCAACTTTCTGCCTGTCTACTGTCTACCCACTCTGACGTAAAGATCAATTATTTATTTTAGATATTATAAACCTATTGAATACAATGATCGGTTGAAGCTATAAACCCAATTATAAGAGATAGATGATAACAGATCATGTGACATTTTTACTGGTTTTTAGACGAATAGTTAATGGATCGCATTCATAACTTTAGCTCCACACAAGAAAAAAATCTCTCAGGGCCTATGTCATATTTGGGATGCTGTGTGGAGTGTTTTTTAGCGAAATGATGGAGTGGAAGTTCTGGGAAGAAAACAGGTATGATGGGTGGGTAGGAATCTGGAGGCCAATGTGGCTAGGAGTGAAGAATGTATGAATTCATCCCTCCCACTGCAGTGCAGGGCGATGGGTCGAGAGAGTCCGGCTGGAGAGGTCTAGGTTAGGTCTCCCTCAACCAATTTCTCCCGATCTGGCCCGCCATGCACTAGGTGGGCAAACACATTGGCCGCCAAACAAAACAAACCTAAAATAAACCAAAGACAAACCTCACCCCTTGAACCCACGCCCAAGTCACCAAACATAACGATCCTCTTGAAGTGACCTACGGCATAGATGTTGGTTATCCAATAAATCGTTCCCGGGGCGGCGGTACCCGTACCGCATCCCGAATTACTCAAAATCCGGTAATAGTGGCCTTTATGTGACTGGGAAGGAAAAGGGTAAGAGGGGTGGGTAGGAATCTGGGGGTCAATGTGTCTAGGAGATGGATTTACCCCTCCTACTGTAGGGCAAGTTGATGGATCGAGAGAGTCCATCTGAAAAGGTCAAAAGTAGCAACCAGTCTCTTAGTCTCACAGCCTCAACCGTCTCCCGCCACGCAGAAGGTGAACAATCCGCCGCCAAGACCTAAATACCTGACCCAGTGAACCCGGCAACCCCTCAAGTCACTAAACGTAGCAGACCACTTGGGATGACCTATGACAGGGGTGTTGGTAATCCAAATATGGTTCCCGGGCGGCGGTATCCATGGCTAAATATATATTTTTTTATGGCGGTGTTCAAGAAAAATGTGTTTAAAATTAGTTAATTGATTTGTAAAGTATGATTAAAATAAATACACATTAATAGAATATTCTATATTCTAATGTCTTATTTAGCCATCGAAAATAAATAAAATGATTCTACTTTAACACTTTGATTTATTCTACAAATCTTTTGCCTATCTACCTATCCAATTTAATACTAACTTATTCCTACGAATGGATTTAATCTCCCATAATATTAAAAGACACATTGAGTATTCTAATGTATGCATATGTTATTTAAATACACGTTGCGCATACATAATACATATCTAACATTAAGATGAAAAGGACACAGGTAAAATTATTACTTATAAGAGATAAAGGGTGTCGCCGAATCTCGAAGTTTCTAGACTTTTATTTAAGTCTTGGGTCGATCGTGAACTACCCGTTCATTGTAACCTGCGTACTTTTCCGTCAGCATCCGGGTCAAGTGATGGGTGCCGGATGAAGATGTGACGAGGCTCCTCTTGTTCTTCTATTCCAGTATCCAAAAGTAACCACCTGTATAAAAAATATTCCATGTAATCCATCTATGGCTACGGTAAGTGAAAATTAAATTGCGGTGACATTTGATGTAAGTTTCATATTAACCACATCTATTTATGTGTCGCGATTACGAAACTAGTGACGTCTTATCTATACAATTTCACGTATACGACATGTACTACCTTAACTATCTACAACTTACCTACGTCAAATGAAAGTACCCGGATGACGGGTAATAGGGTTTTGGGAACGACGAGAAATTTAGACCATGGCATTTTTTCTTGTGTAAAAGAACCCGCTCACTTCGTGATGATGATGGACCCGGCTCGTGTAAAATGATCGAACGACCCAGTTCTGACTGGAATGACTTCAGTTGTTCTGCTCTAACACTGATGGTTGCTCGAGGTAAAATCATTAATTTACACTTGCACCAAAAATTTAAAGACAAGTTAACAAGTATTTTTAAAATTTACTGTCAAACTATTGTGAAATTATCAGCAGAATGCTGCCTGCTCATTATATAATAATAATAATAAAACGGCTCCAATGAAATGTAAAGATTAACTAAAAAAAGGATCGTATGTAGCCTTTTGGAGGCATCAACACGATACTTTTTTTTGTATAGTTTCCATTTGGGTTATCTTGCCATAAGGTTGAAAAAAGGACGTGTCCTATTTCGGCACCGATTTTCGTACAGTTTAAGATGGCGGACATTGTTTTACATCAACTGTCTTCCGTCATACGCAACTATATTATGTGAAATTGTTGTAATTTTATTTATAATATAAGACGTGTTTATTACAGATAGTGAACGTTCAAGTATCACTATTCGGTATTGTGAATTAAGCACGTATTTTCGATGATTTTTTTACGGCAACGGCAAAGGTAACTGACAGTGTGATCTATGGTTCATATGATCTATGGTTATGTTCAAGGTGTTGTTATTTGTTTAGGATTATAACCGTCCAAAATATTATTTATTCTCTAATGGTAACAACCCGCATGAAATCGTAGTATGACAATGACGAAAGTGTGAAGCAAAGATTTTCCACATGGGTCCCGAAATAGTTTCCATATGGGAATCGGTATGAAAAAATATGGTGTTTTCTTAATATATTTTTTTAAATGTGCCAATGCGACTATGGCGTCCCCAATTGGGGTACGTTGTGAGGCTGGGGAGTGGGAAGTGGGGAGTGGAGTGGATAAACTAATGTTTAAGACAAGATTTTTATGCACGGCATAGAGGGTAACAATTATTAAAAGTAATAATTATTAGCTTGAAACACTCATCTACTTTGAAAAAATCTTCCGAGAAAATATGGACGACGGAGAGTATTGTTTAAGTCATAGTCAAAGGTCGATATGCAGTCTCTTCGCGGAATGACTGGTCTTCCTTGAAGACTTCAAGTCAGACCTGAGGATTGACTAGTCAAACCTAGGAGCGCCAGAGCTCCGAGGATTGACTATGACACCTATAATGGGTCCCTAGAGTGTTGGTCTACACGTCATGTTGAACTGGATAAGTTACGGTAAAAAAACTCTAATGAACAATACTGTTAAAGATTTGTGAAAATACAAATGAAATCAAAGCCTTTCCGCATTATAAATTTAATTCGACAAATTTAGTGCTTTAAACCCGTGATTCATCAATTGAATTAAAAATGAACTCACCCAATCAGAAAGCATTCAGGATTGTTGTTTATGAATCGGTTTAAAAAAGACAACCGCCACCTAAAATGTAAATTGTAAACGGATAAATAAATCATGAAGCCATGAATTAAGGCTTCACGGCTCTATGGGATTAATTTAACGCCTGTTATTTATGTGTTCACGGTCTTTCAACGGATCCTAATTCGCACATAATGAAGGAGATAATTGATGCATTGTTGAGTCGAGTATTTCTGACAGGCTTTTGTTAGGTGTTTATAAGGTGTACCAATCAAAAGGCAATGAAAATCGATCCGCTCTTCACTAAGGCTTGGTAGTTTCATTCGTATTCGTATAAAATTCCTTGCTCATGTCGGATATAATTATAATTTTATTTATCTTAAAAAATGGAACATGTTATAATGTTACTTTTCCTCCATTAAAAGCATTTGCTTGGGGATGGAGGAGCTTGTGGATACATTTTAAATACGTACAATTTATGCAGTCAGGTGTTTCACATAATATTTGCACAGATTCACAGTTAATATACTGTTAATACACCATTAAAACACAGTTTAATCATATCGCAATCAAGATCCTTTAACTAAAAGATAAAATCATCCACATGTATTCAGTAATAAGTAAAAAAGGTATAATTTTTAGTGTGACATTCATGTGGTGATGAGGGAAGCAGCAATTTTCCCCGTTGGTGATATCTCTAAAAAGTTTTTAATGGAGTTCAACAATTGTACTTTGTCATTAATGCTTCTGATTTCTACTGGAAGGTTATTAAAGAAGTATTTTCCTTGGTGTGTATAATGGTGTTGGGCAAAAGACGTGTTTAGTTTGGGGCATACAAATACATGTGTAAGTCTTGTACGATTTTCAGTTATGAATGAGAATTTATCTTTTTCTTTTATAATTTGTATGATTGAATTTTTCTCAAATAAGTTTTTAAATGTTGGAACTTTGAATTCTTCGAATATATTTACATTTTTTAATATATTTACACCCTATTTACTCTACTTTAAGTTTTATCCAAATTTTAGCTTAAGTTAGGTTAATCCCATTTTTACCTGCCTTGTATTAATTTAGGTTTTGAATATGTGCTGTTTAGGCATAAATTTAGTTTTTGAAGTAAAACTTCTTTACGCACGCTCGACATGGGGAGTAAGTTGTAGACGTGGGTCGTTACGCCGTTTTCAAGAAACGTAACGAAACTAGTTTCTTGGTCGGCGTAACCTGTTTCAAAACAGATTATTTTTGTAACTAGTTATTTTCATTCAGCTTCAGTTACACACGAAACTGTATACCCCCACCAACTATAAAGTTACACACGAAACGAAAATAAATTAAAGCACTCTCTAGTATCTAAGTGTTTGTAGCTATACAGTGAAATCAACGTATATGAAATTAACTTCCCTTCATACTTTATTCAGGCCTAAGCCTGAAGTAAAGTAACCAGTCAGTCCTAAGCGGCCTAAGCCTAAGTTTTTAAATGTTCTAAGTCTTCAGTCCTAAGTCCTAAGCGGCCTTTAGGCCACTTAGGACTTAGGACTGACTGCATTAAATTTTTTTTTTTTTTTTTTTTTTTTTTTTTTTTTTTATTTGTTTATCTTAGAATTGCTACATATTATAATTTTACTGGTCTTCCATTAAAAGCCTTAGCTTGTGGATGGAAGAAGAGTTGACATTTCATATATTATGTACAAATACAGTCACGTGTACAGTTAATACAATGCAGTTAATACAGTTAATACATTTCATATAAGTACAATCACTATTTACTATAGTCATGTATTTCAATATATATATATATATATGTAGATGCAGTTAATACAGACACATGGCAATCAGACCCGTTAACTAAAATATGCAAACATATAATATGTATTCAGTAAGAAGAAAAACAAGTATGATTTTTAGTGTGACATTCTCTAAAATACTTTTTGATGGAGTTCAACAATTGAACTTTGTTCCTAATGCTTCTGATTTCTATTGGTAGGTTATTGAAAAATAATTTTCCTTGGTGAGTATAATGGTGTTGGGCAAAAGAAGTGTTTAATTTGGGGCACACAAATACATGTTTAAGTCTAGTACGATTTTCAGTTATGAATGCGTATTTATCTTTTTCTTTTATAATTTGTACAATTGAATTTTTTATAAATAAGTTTTTAAATGTTGGAACTTTGAATTCTTCGAATATGCGATCAGTTGGGAAGTCTAGAGGTTTTTTTAGTATAATTTTTATTATTAGTTTTTGAACAATTTCTATGGGGGTCAGACTAGTTTTGTAAGCTGCTCCCCAACTGATAATGGCATACTGAAGAATAGACTGTACTAATGCGTAGTATATTGAGTATAGATTTTTCGTTGATAAGAAGTTTCTTATCCGTAAGAATATATGAATTAACTTCCTAACTCTTTTTATTGTATGGCCGATGTGATCTTTCCATTTTAGGTTTTTATCTATGATTATTCCAAGATATGTAATTTTATCCGCTATTTTCAGAAGTGAACATTTTTGTTGGCAGTGATTAGTATCGTGTTGTGCGAGAGAATGATTATGTAAGAATATTTGAAGATTTGGAGGTACAATGTTAGTGTTAATTTCGAAAGGAATGACATATGTTTTATCACTATTTAACGACAAGAGGTTATTGTCAAACCATATTTTTAGATTATTTATGTCTTCTGTAGCTTTTAGATTAATTTTTTCCCAAGTTTTTTCTTTTATTAAAAGAACTGTATCATCGGCGTAAGAGATAATTTGGCCATGCAATGGTTGAATAAATATGTCGTTTACATACAAAATGAACAGTATTGGTCCAAGCACGGTGCCCTGTGGGATACCAAAATTTGATGTTTCTTGGTCGCTAGTTTGGTCATTTATTTTAACAAATTGTGCACGATTGTTTAAATAACTTTCTATCCATTGAACGGCTTTATCATTGATGTTATTTAATTTCAGTTTTTTGATAAGCTTTGCGTGTGAAATACTATCGAATGCTTTTCTTAGGTCTATGAATATTCCTGCGCATTTATTTCCTTCATCAAGTGCAGAGTATATAAATGATGTTACATTTGCTATTGCATCTTGTGTGCTTTTTGTTTTTAAGAATCCGAATTGATGGGAATGTAATATTTTATTGTTTTCTAGAAAATCAACAACCCTTTTCTTCACAATCTTTTCAAATATTTTTGCAATATTCGATATTAGTGATATCGGTCGATAATTTGAAACATTTTGCGGGTCGCCGGTTTTAAAGATAGGGGATATTATAGATTTTTTATAATTTGTTGGGAATATGCCTTTAGTCAGACTGAGATTAATAAGGTGGTTTAGTGGTTTCAGTAGATACATTTTCATTTCTTTAAGAATTTTCACAGAAATGTGGTCAAAACCTGGAGAGGATCCGTCTTTCATGCTTTCTATTACAAGTTGTATTTCAGTTTCAGTAGTTTTTTTTAAAGTGGATAGTGTATTTTGTTTTTGTGTATTAGTTATTATAGGTTTAGGTGCGTGTACAGATTTAGAGATTTTTTCAGCGAGATTATTTCCTACTTTAGAGAAATAAGAATTAAAAATGTTTGCTGTTAGTTTTGGGTCTTTGGATACATCTATGATATTATTTTCATGTTTTAAATATTTTATAGAATTATTTTTTTTCTTATTTTCAATCGCATAATTTACCGTTTTCCAAATAACTTTTAGATTGTTTTCTGAAGTAGAGATTATTTTTTTAAAGTAGTCGTCTTTACTTTTTTTAATTAAAGATGTTAATTTATTTCTATATTTTTTGAGAACTATCTTAGCATTTTCATCGTGTGGATTTTTAATTGTATTTTTATATAGCCTCTCTTTTTCTCTAATAGATTTTATTAGGCCACAAGTGATCCAAGGTTTTATACGTCTGAATTTTGAATTCGTGTATAATGAGACCTCTGTTGTGGAGGTTTCAATATGATCCATAAGTTGTTTTTCAAACATATTTGAGCATTGTTCGACATCGTTAGATTGTAGTATCGTACACCAAGTTTCTGCTTTCAATTTTTCCTCTAAAATGGCAATATTTGTGGTTTTTTTAATAGTAATTGGAGCCTTAATTTGTGATTTTATTTCACTATCATACAATAATAAGCAAGTGTGGTGGTCAGTAATATTCGTTTGCCAAACCATTGTTTTGATTTTATATAGGTTTTGTAATTTTATGTTTACCCAAATATGATCTAAGCATGACGATTTTTGTCCGTGCATTTCTCTAGTATTTTTGTTTATGCATGATTTAAAATCTAATTCAGTCATACAATTTAGGAACTCATTTTTGAAAATATTTTCTGATTTTTCGTTAATGTTAATATTAAAATCACCCGCGATAAAACAGGTTTTATTTTTAAGCGGTAGTAAGATATTTTTCATTTGAGTTATAAAATGTGAAATATTTGATTCGTGTGTTCTGTAAATGGCAATTATGTGATAAATATATTTATCGAGTTTAATTTCTATTTGAATACAGTTAGTCAGTAATATTGGGTGTTCTAAAATCGTGACAATACTGAATTTGGTGTGAACAAATATTGCGATTCCACTATTTTTATTAATATTTATTTTAGTTGGGATGTATGTATAGTTAGGAAGCTGAAAAGCTGGTGACTCATCATTTGTAAATGTCTCTGTTAATATTATACAGTCTGGTTGTAATATTAGGTTATTGATTTTAATAATAAATTCATCAAAATTTTGAAAAATACTACGAATATTTTGGTGTAATATGAATAAACCGTTAAATTTGTGTGGGAAAAATTCATTACAAGTCTCTGTGCTTGCACATTCGTATTCATGGATTTTGTAGAAATTTTCTAATTGGCTAGCTATGAAATCATCCATTTAAAATTAATTGAGTTGAGAGTTTCTATGGATATTACAATTTTATACTGAGATGTAATAGTTTTTGGTTTTGCTATCTTTAATATAAAATTTTTCCAATTGTAAGATGTAATGTTTGGTAGATGATCGGTTTGGAGATTTTTTAGTTTAGTTTGGTTAGAATTAGAGCGTTTCATGAATTCGGGGGAACGCGGCCGGTCTAGAGATTTACATATCCAGTATTCTTTACATTTATTCTGATGCTGATTTATAATTATTTTATAATATAATATTAAAAGTTTACATAATATCATAATAAAAGTGATTATAGTATAAGAAATCATAATATAATAAGGACACAGGAAATATATTTGTTGTTCGTGGGACATATTAATTGTTTGTATTTCATTATGTTGATGTTCAGGAAATGACATTTCAGTTCGGTTGAGAGCGCTAATATCGTGGGAATGAGTAGATAGTCATAGTTTTGAAAGAGCCAATTCGGAATCTATGAGGATTGGTCGTGAATTGTCATCTTTTTTTATAAATATTAATCCGGATTTTGTCCAAACGTATTTGTACTTACAATTACAATCAGCTGCGAACTGTCGCGTTAGATACCACAGTCGTTTGGCGTGCGGAGTCAGGAGTTCACTAACATAGATTGGCGAGCGGGGACCCGATAATCCTATTACGACATTATTCAGTTTATCAATGTTTTGTTCACAGGATCTGTTGTATGTTTTTATAGCGTTATGTAGTTGTTCTTTTAACGACGTTGAATTAAAACGAATTATCACTGTCCTGGATTTCATGTTTGGAGGAATATTTTTGTTTCGTGGAGTGACTCTATATATATTTTCTATGTCGCTGGTGTTGAGTTGGCAGTTCACTGTCTTGCTGACGTTGAAGATGATGTCCTTCAGGGATTGAGTCGTTTCTTCTTTAAATTCCGGGATACCCCTAAATTCTAGACAAGTGTTATTTGATTCTCTGTTTCTCCTTTCTTGATCTCTCTCGATTTCGGTGATTCTTCTTTCTAATTCTTCATTTAGTTTAATCTCGGTGTTTTGCAATCTCATCCGTTGGTCCATTTTGTTGGAATCATCTTGAATTGATTTTATTGTTGATTGTAGGGAAGACACTTCTTGTTCCAGTCGATCGACTTTGCTCAACGTTTGTTCAATTGCTTCGAATCTTTTTGTGAATTCATCTAACTTCGAATTGTTAAAGTCAACGGATTTTTTTATTTCTGCCATGTCTTCCTTCACTTGATTGTTAAGAGTTTTTAGGGAGGCGAGTTCAGATGAAATTTTTTTAATTTCAATCATCACGTCTTCTATGGAATTGTTTGAAGTAGCCGTTGATTGAGGTGAGGTCTTGCAGGTTGGGCAGCGCCACGTTCTTCTTTTTTCATTGTTTGCTTTGCGAAACGTGGTTTCTGTTGTTCCTCCGCATTCATAATGGAACTGCTTACTGCAGGAGAAGCACGTGACACCATCGCTAATAGTTAGTTCGCATTTGGAGCAAAGCATATTGAGAAAGGTTGGCCGCCTCTGGGTTGTTAAGCGCGTCGATTGGTATAGAGGTAAGTACGTAAGTATTGTCTTTCAGCTACAGCAGTAACGCAGGGCACTGTATTTGTAGGTAGCACTGAAATAATGATAACTCGGGACTGCACTTTTCGCTTTTGTAAAAATTGATTTTTTGAATGACGCACTATTAATATTTCGGAGCAAATATGACACCTACATTCAAATGAATTCACTGAAGAGTTTCGGAATGTTTAATGATATGCATATGATACGTATACTGTCAAAATGTTATAACTTTTGAGGAGCGAATGATAATGACTGTCACACTTGACTGTTGTTGTATTGTGTAATGTATTTATGATTAATTTTGATAAAATTTAAAATGACAAAATTTCACTTTACGCAATTGAAATTTAAAATGCATTATTTTCCGCCATCCCAAATGCAAAAAGTTTCCTTTTATAGTAATTAAGGTGAATCTAAAGGTTTTTTTCTAAAAATTGTTCGTAATAAGCGTTGACAGTGCGATCGAAAATTTACCGAAAGTGCTCAATATTATACACAAGTACAACGACGAACTAAAACAAACTGAATTATTTTACTTTAAATTCAAAAAATGGTCGCTCGCTTCCCAGAAACGGAACCCACTCCCGCTTACTCGAAAATGTTCGATTCAAAATCTTGCACGCTCGGCCGGCCGGTAAACGCAACTATGCGAAACGTGAAACGCGGCGAAACTACTCTGCAATCACTTACTCACATCACACCCAACACAGAAATAACGCATTTACAAAAATAACTACTTGAAGTTTTATCGAAACTAGTTATTTCCGTTACATACCGTGTAACTAGTTATTGTATCTAGTTACGTTAAATAACGCTCACGCCTAGTAAGTTGTGAATGCGTTACGAAAAAGGATATATATCATAGACATCCAAATGGATAGACAAGCAGTTACAGATGAGGGGTAAAACCAAACTATGGAGAGCGGAGAGGGGAAAGATGACTGTCATTCGTTGAACAATCAATCTGACAGTATATAGGCATCTCGCATTACAATATCACCATTTAGTTCTTAAAAGCAAAATCTGCTTTGAATGAATAGACCTTTTTACATGGGAGCGCGAATTGCTTGCCACGTTCAAAACATATTTGCTAAGGCCAAATGCTCGCCCCAAAAAGACTCGCGCCAATACACATATCAATATTTTGTTTCCGTGTTTAGTTAAAACACTTTTACAAATGTTTCATAATTTACTTACCCCTGTAACCAGCGACGAGCACATTGGAGTACCGCCCACTTTCCCTATGTGTACATTGATACGTAGATATATTGTATAGCACAAGCTGCCGTTATTTCGTTAAATGTATGGATGTCAGCTTCTCGCTGTTCACGGCAAGAATGATGACGTCACACATTTTAGATTCAAGCGAGGCTATATCCCCTCCCCATGGAGCGAGCCGGTTCCAAGGAGGAGCTACAGCCGGCGCCATGTGGAGGGGGAAATAATACGTTTTTATCACTTAGGGCAGGTCCAGATATATTCATATGTCCGTGATATATATATATATATATATTTTAAGCGCACGGAAATCGATGCGAACGGTGATCGGGTGAGGCTAACGATCGGGCCTTTACGCACGCTTGACTTGGGAAGTGATAAGGATAAGGATAAGAATGGTCACCCCAAGGTCTTAGGTCACCCCAAGGTTGTAGGTCACCTCAAGGTCGTAGGTCACCCCAAAGTCGTAGGTCACCCCAAGGTCGTAGGTAACCCCAAGGTCGTAGGTCACCCCAAGGTCGTAGGTCACCCCAAAGTCGTAGGTAACCCCAATGTCAATGTCATATGTTCTTTTATATGTTAGTGAAGTTTTACTTCAGTCGTGCGGTCTAAAGCACAACCGTCTTTTTTTTAAATTTCGATTATAAATTAAAACTATTTATATCACAAAGTGGTTGTTTGGCGGTCTCCATGTGCTTTCAGGGATACTAAAATGTATTGGGCCTGTTTGAACTGCGAATAGACCACCATGGGCCACAGATGGCGTTGAAGTGTCCTTTTCAATACAACAAGTGAAATATGCGAAATGTTTTTGTAACATGAAAAAACGCAAACTGCCACTTCATTGTTATTTATTTATTTATTTAATACATGAATTATCGAAAGTACATATAGTTTTTTTGTGATATTTCACCTTTATTGTTTGCGGATATACATTCATTAGTATAGGTTGAAAATTTTCACTAATTGATACTATGCACACAAATTCTTCTACAATAAGAGAGTTTATGTAGTTATATTGGATTTCAAGAATAAGGTGAAGAAGTTAAAGAATTATTGGAAAAGAGAAGTTATTATTAGTACATTAAGGAATTATTGGTATATAGTTCACAGTAATCGGTCTTATACATATAATGCTGCTTAGATAGTAAGTTGACGGCCTCCGTAGTCCAGTGGCTAAGACTCTTGACTCACATTCCGGAGGTCGCGGGTTCGAACCCGGCATGCGCAAATAAATTTTATTTGATTAATTTGTGTTATTTCACAATTAATTCATTTAAAATAATATATAGTATATTTGCGGCATGTTCCAGAGTGGAAGATACTATTAGTATCGCCCTGGTGTAAGACCACCATTCAGAATTGAAACGTTGCTTGAAAATGGCTTTAGCCGTGTTTAGTGACCAGATCTGAATAGCCAGGTACTTCCCAACCTTCCTCTTCCCCACCTCCTTCCCCTCCCCACTACCTTCAGCCTCACAACATACCCCAATTGGGGATGCCATAGTCTCACTGGCTCCAGACGGGAGCAGTTGAGATTCTTGTGCGGTATTCACTGTAAAAAAAAAAAAAATAAAAAAAAATAAAAAAAAAAGATATATTATGTTTTGCCTGCTCTTAATACTATGCACACGGATCTTCTATAATAAGAAAATGATATCTAGTTAGATTGGGTTACAAGAAGAAGACGGAGAAGTTAGAGAATTATTAGAAAATGAAAAATTTGACGAGTTGTTAGATATAGATCACACTAATTAATCTTGTACATACAATGCCGCTAATTTAGAAAATAGAAGTATATTATGTTTTGTCTGAAAGGTGATTAAATTGATAGTGTAAAGTGAATGGGTATTAAAATTGTAATGTATTTCATGTGTAAGGATCCATTTCGTTATTTGTTTTTTTAAGGAATAGGGTTGGCTCAACGTTTTTTTTTTTTTTTAACTCAACTCAAGTTTTCAGGGATAAGGTTAAAGATTTTAGGAGCCAGGAAGAAAAATTGTCTTTGAGCTGACGTGGTGTGTAGTGTAGGTACATTGTAGTGTCCGTTAGTTATTGTTCTGGTGGTGTAGTTGTGTTGTAAGAGAGTTTTGTTTTTGTATTTGAACAGGAAATGTATTAGCATAAATTTTAGATGGAGTTGCCGTATGTCTAAGACGTTATACTCGATGAGGAGTCGTTTGGAGGGGTATCTTGTCGGTCGCTTGTTAATGACACGTATTACCATTTTTTGGGCTTTCAGTAGAGGTTCGATGATAGATTGTGCACAGCCACCCCAAGTTATAATGCCGTATGCTAGTAGAGATTGGCAGAGAGCGTAGTAAACAGTTTTAGGAGTTGAGGTAGTAAGCATATTTCTTAGGGTTCGAAAAACATAAGACAGTTTGCGGATGCGTGGGGTTAGACTGGCCAAGTGCTGATTCCAACGAAGGTGTTGATCAATGATGACCCCCAGATATTTTATGTAAGTGGCTTGTTCCAAGTTTGGGCAATTACAGGAAGTGCAAGTTCTTAGACAGGATTGTGATTTTACTCTCTCCGGATCAACTTGATAACCTAATCGGTGTCCGCCATAAAATATTACCAAATTGTGTACCATTTCTAAAGCGTGGTAAAATATGCTAAATATAAATAATATAAAAGGCCACCTATGTTGTAGACCAGGGGTGGGGAACCTGCGGCCCGCGGGCACTCTTGGTGCGGCCTGCTAAAAGAACCACAAAAAATTACTCAGAACGGGATGGTTTTTTCACGGTGTTTCAGATGAATTTTTAAAACGTTATTACAAAATCGTTAATAGCAAGTAATTTAGATACAAATAAAAACGTGATAAAACCTCCCATTTAATATTATTTTAATTTATTATTGTCAAACGATAGTGGAATTCCATCGGAACTTTTAATTTAATTTTTATTTATTTAAATTTAATTTTTGTATGGGACAGTCCCGATATTTCAGGATTGATGGCAACTCTATTCGGAGGGGAATCTTAGGCAGTCTGTCATAAACATTATTTTCTAGTCATCGTTGCGGAAGTAAAGTAGATAGTAAACTAATAAAATCCTATTAATGACAACTACGAAGAAAATAAAAGTTGAAGCTGAGTGAAACGTGAAATCACTTGAAAATAAATTAAGGCTGTGGAAAGTAACTTGAAATGAATAACACGACGCATTTTCCGACACTGCAAGGACAAAAGCCTCCTACATCGTTTGAATACGCTGGTAAGTGCGCGAAATTAATTAAGGCATTTAATGATCCATTTAAGGACGTGAAAAGAGAGCAAACGGATTTGAACATATTTGCTATACCGTTCAACGTCGAACGATCGAATGTGCCTGATAATCTGCAGCATAAAATTATTCAATTACAAAGCGATGATGAACTAAAAGCTAGATACAACAATCTCCCTAAATCAAGTCAGGAATCACTGGTTATATTACGTCAAGCATGTCCCTCAATATTTTGTATATAATACAAGCATTAATGTCGTAATAATTGCCACACTTCTGGCATAAAATATCATTACATGTAATTTATTGTAATTAGTTAAATAAATATAAAATTATATTGCGGACAACAAATATGCTACAGAATGTAGAAAAACCATTCACGTGATCAGAGTACAATTTAATTTTGATTGGACTCCTATGCAGAGTCATTCTAAATGTAAAATCAATATTGTGTTCACAATGCAAATTCCTGTTGCGGATTCATCTGCTAACCCTTACGCATTTCGAAGGTAAAATCATTTTGGTGTTCTAGGTGCAGCATTAATTAAAGCTGGGGACTCGCAATCCAATTCGCTCTGACGGAAAAAACTAGTTTTGTGTTAAAAATTAAATGAAAAAATTCCATGTATGGTTTCGTCTGCTTAAGCATTTCGTAGAAACCCGTTCTCGTTTTTGAAGTGCATTTATAAAATTCTAGTTGCTTTTGTGCTGCCAGTATTCAAGAAAAGCCAATTTCATGTACTCAGTAAAATGGTTACACTCCATAGTTATAAGTCTCCGCATACAGATTCACCCTATAACTGAAACCAGTTCTGTGTTTAGAACGCAACGAAAAAAATCCAGTTAGGGTTTCATTTTTTGACGCATTCCTTGTGTTAAAAGTGCATTTATAAAATTCTAGTTGCGTACTTTGTGCTGCCAGGAGGAAAGCAATTTTCATATTCTGAGCGGAGTTTTAATTCCCTGCATACAAACTCACTTTCTAATTAAAACCAGTTCTGTGTTTAGAATGTAACGAAAAAATTCAAGTGGGGTTTTATCTCGCTAACGCGTTTCCCCGCGTACAGATTCAACCTGTAATTAAAACCAGTTTTGTGTTAAGAATGCAACGAAAATGCATCAGGTGTGATTTTATTTGCTAACGCATTTCTTATGCTGGAAGTGCATTTATAAAATTCTAGTTTCGTAGTCTATGCTGCTAGAATTAGAGGAAAGCCATTTTCATGTTCTAAGTGTAGTTTTAATTCCCCGCATGCAAATTTAATCTAAATTGAAACTAGTTCCGTGTTCAGAATGCAACGAAAAATTTCAGTTGTGGTTTCATCGGCTGATGCATTTTGACGGAAACTATTCTCATGTTCAAAGTGCAGTTATGAAATTCTGGTTGCAGACTATGTGCAGCCAGAATTTTAGGAAAACTTTTTGCATGTTCTGAGTGTACCTATAATTAAAGAGTGTTGGCAGTTACGTAACTTTTTTTTATATTATTGTAGAAAGCAAGCACTTTGTGGTTTGACATATTTAATAAAATAAAATATTTAATTGTTTAAAATTTATGAACCGACCGGTTACGCTTTACTTAAGCATCTTCAGGGTATTAATTTGTAGTATTTTTCATTAGTTTTCAGGGTATTAATTTGTAGTTTTTTTTAATTAGAGTTTTAGTATAACCAGTTCTTTGATTCGAATGTGGCTTCTTCTCCCCCCCCCCCCCCCCCCGAGACGGAAATCGGAGTGCGGCTCGCGGGTTAAAGTATGAACATCCAAATGGCCCGCGACGCTAAAAAGGTTCCCCACTACTGCTGTAGACGATCGCTCTATACGATGAGGTTAGTTGTCTCTTTGTTGTACATTTTTTAGATCAGTGCTGATTGCCACTCTGTTGGTATATGCTGCGAGTAGCTTCATTAATCCAATAATTTTTAGGCTATTATGCCCGGCGAGAGTTATTTACACACCCTAGGCTAACATATATTATGATTCAAGTACTATTTATTTTTTGCTAATATATCTGGTATCATACTTGTTAAAGTTCTCTTTTGTATAGATATTTTATTTAAATGTTTTGTGTTTCTCTCCTGTATATTTTGTAGTCATTTGAATTAATTGTATGGGATTTGTGGGGTTGCACTAAACCCACCACGTTCCTTTTGGATGAAGCCAAGTAGTTCCTACCCACTGGTTATCTATTAACACTCCGGCTCCTAAGGGGGTAATTCACTTCCCCCAAACGAGATTTTAATGGGGTATCTGCAAGTTGTTTTTACATCACGTTATATTAGTTAATCCCAGAAAAATGTTAGGGAATCGAGCTGCATTTTCAATAAATATTCCGTTAATATTTTTTATAACGAATTACGCCTACCCCCCGATAACCACTATTCTCATCGCAAGCAACTCGCAAATGACCTCGTGAAAGGTGATTTTTGGTGGAAAGGGCATCACTAATATAATTATATTTTATTCGAATCAGGGTCAATTTGGTATTATCCTTTCCACCGTGGTAGGCACTATATTTTTATAATTTTATTTTGTGTCTGTTTTATTTTTATTTTGCATTAGGTACTTAAGGTTCAGCTATAAGCATTGAAAAAGAATAAGAAAATTACTGAAGATGGTTTGATAGGGAGATATGTAAATACGAATGATAGAGGGAGTGCGCTAAACGACTTTTGTGAAAATATTTAATGAAACATGACTTATTTAACAAAGAGTATTCACTTGACATCTGAGTTAAGAAGCATTTAATAACAATAATAATAATGTTTATTCCAGGACGTGGAAAAGAAAAAAACCCCATATTTAAAGAAACCCCATGATTTTTATCATTCCTATTGCGTGTTAATGGAATTTTAATGAAATCCCCATTTAATCTAATTAAACGGAGATTATTTTAATCTAATTAAATGGAGATTATCTTAAAAAATAACATATGTTTTTTCGAAAACTTAAAAACAAATATTCAAGGGAAGTATGTTTTATATGTCGGTAGAAATTCGGAATGCGGGGTCTTAGTAATTGACTTTTTTTTATAATGTTAACTCACAAGAGTCTCAGCTGCTCCCGTCTCGAGCCAGTGAGACTTTGGCATCCCCAATTGGGGTATGTTGTGATGCTGAAGGTAGTGGGGAGGGGAAGGAGATATGGAAGAGGAAGGTGGGGAAGAACCTGGCTATTCAGATCTGGTCACCAAACACGGCTAATGCATTTTTCAAGCAACGTTTCAATTCTGAATAGTGGTCTTACACCAGGGCGATACTGAAAGTATCTTCCACTCTGGAACGTGCCGCAAATATACTATATATTATTTTAAATGAATAAATTGTGAAATAACACAAATTAATCAAATAAAATTTATTTACCCTGCCGGGATTCGATTCCGCGGCCTTCGGAATACGAGTCAAGAGCCTTACCGCTGGACTACGCCGGCCGTCATGACTGTTGGGTGAAGACGAGCGATGTCGGTTTAAAACGTTAGATAGTAACTAATGTCTTAATGTGCTACTGAAAAGGGCAAAACGAATGTTAAGAGACGATCTCTTCGTGATTTTATGTGGGGACCCTAGTGACCCCTTCTTAGAATCGTACGTAATTATTACCTTCAGGTACGTAAAGGTTAAAGCCATCACTATATCGATGAATAAAGCACATTTCATTAAAGCAATCGTCTAACCGAATGTTGACTTTCACGAAAGTTACTCAAACCTTGCAATTGCTTGATCGTACACATAACAACACGAGTAACATAAAACTCTTTTTTTTTTCATTTTTCTATTGCATAGATATGTCTAATTTCAGAAATGTTTATAAGTATTGGCCAATAATAATTTCTGCAGGAAACATAAAAATAAGCCTCGGGTGCTTTCCGTTGAAAGGTGATTAAATTTTAAATAGACAAGCTGGCATCTATAAAAAAGCCCAAAAAAATCTTCCTAAAAAGGTGAAGAATTTTTGGGTGTACAATTATTTATGGTTATTTTTAAAAAAATCGCTAAATCAATACGGGTAGATACAGGTATTTGAAATTTAATACAAAAATCAAGACAAAGATACCTGTATTCATAAATCTGATAAATTGGCAATACCCGTTGGCCAAAAGGCCTCAGTATTTTGGCACATGTGAAGTGAACAAATCGTTCTTAACATGGTTGCAATTACGATAAATTATATATAACAATTTGAAAGCATTTTGCGAATGAACTAAAAAAACATTCTTTCTGTACGTGTAATGCAATTTTTAATAAAGTGAAATAAACAAAGTTGTAAAATGATGGAGGTTTGAGTGTATGAAAGCAAAAATGAATACTACTTTTACTTGTAGTGTTGTTCAATGGCACACCGAATTAACTAGTCGATCAGACATGCCTAACCTGCGCCCAATTGAAGGTATATAACTCTATTCTTTCCTCCGTAGTTTATAACATCCCAAAATGAAGATATCAAATTTCAATGTTTTGGATTTTGGTATTCATACAAAACAAAGAAAAATCGTTCTCTTAAATTTATAATAATAATACTTGGATGACTTATACAGCGCCGTTTTTGTGAAAAATCATCTCAACGGCGCTGTACAAACTTTAAATACATTTCTAAAATCTACAAAAACTACAAGCTAGACAAACAATTATAAACAACTTATAGCTAAAAATTGCATACACCGGTTCATTGATCACCGAAACGAAAATATATTGTTAGCGGACCTAAATGGGGGTCCCTACATTCTGCCGACAGACTAGCTCAGGTTTTAGTCAGCAGAGCGGGAGAGGCCCTCACCACCAGGGTGGTAGGATCTATGAGGCGTGTGTGGGTCTTTCCTGAAATAAAGCTCAAATTTCTACGGGCTGGGAGAAGGCAGTGAAACTAGTAATCAGGGTAAACATCAGTTATATTGGGTAAAACACCTGCGTAAACACAATATCACAATAATGCATACATAGTAATTCAGGGTAGCAACAACAGTTATATCTAAAAAGGAGGAATCTGTCTCTATAATCTCTCTGGTAGGGCTATTTATCTCCGCGGTGAATTTACTGCGAACACACGCAAATAAGGGGGAAAACAGTTGGGTACTTACAGTGAGCGTTTGGACTCCTGTATCTTCCGTGTCGGGAAGGAATTCGGCCATTCTTGGTGTCGCAGTGTAACACTTAGCAAAACACGTTCCATTGTTTTCCGCGTGGAAACTTCTAGAATGAGCGCGGAACGGTCCCCACGCCATGCGTGCTTACTAGACCAGGAGCTACGGGTAAGTGGCGGTTGGTGGCTCGCTGCCGACGGTGGCTTGTTTGGGTTCCGCCGCCGGTAGCGCGCCGGGAAGCTAGCGGAGAGGGGGCGAAACTGTAGTTTGCGCAGTGGCGTGCTCTACAACTTGGGAGGAGGGGGCCGAGTAATTTGAAGGGGCGTATTTGTGTATCGTAACAATATGTACAATATTTTGACCAATGAACGCGATGCCGCCTAAAAAATAATGAAAACCCATACTTACCTGAAAGGTCGCTTGAAATTAACACTGTATATTGTCCATTTAAAGAAATTTAGATGGAGTTCGAACGCAGAGGACATAATAGTGAACACATGCTATTTAATCCTGAAAAATATTTTAATATTAATATGTAATATATTCTTTGATGAGTATATTTTGTAAAATAAAAGCAAAATTTAATGGTGGGTTGTGCAGTACTACCTATAAGGGTTTGATCTTATATTGTGAAATTAGTACTCTATTGATATTAGGCCTCGAACTCTAGATGGGGTTTTTTTTAAATTTATTTCATTAAAGTGCCAGGCGCACAGCGCATTTATTTACGCAATCAATTCCAACCAGTGTATTTTTTCCGCACATTTTTCGGAAGATTGAATGCAACTGACCTGATTTTAATAAGTGGAGGGTGAGTACAAAGAACACACATAGGCGCGTGTATAGTCAGTTTATGCCTTCTAGCTTTAAAAATCACGGTTTCACAATAATAACATTTTTTAACACCTTACCTGTAAAATTAAATGTAGTATCCGCCATTTACAATATTTACCTAATCATGATGGACGGATCTAACGGTCAGCATTTCAGTAAATGCTGACTGCCCCCAACTAAGCTGAGATTTTGTTGGTCAACCAAACGATTTGTGTTGAGTACCCCTGAGTTAGATGATATTTCGTTATTTGACTCCTAAATTATTTTTTAAGTTCGCTTAAGGAGAGAAAAAAAAATTGGTTCAAAATGAATTTAATTTTCGTCTCTTGTATAATTACGTAAATAAGCAATGTTTACGTGCAGATGGTGTTAAACAGATATTTTATCGGTTCCATGACAGTTCATCCTGCGACAATTCATCCGGCGACAGTTCATCCTGCGACATTTCATCCGGCCGACAGTTCATCCTGCCGACAGTTCATCCTGCCGACAGTTCATCCCGCCGACAATTCATCCGGCGACAATTCATCCGGCGACAATTCATCCTGCCTGATCATTTAGAAGATTTTTTCTTCAAGTAGGTATGCAAAAAGGATATACGGCCGTACAACCAAAATCGATATAATTATATCTGAAGGCATCTTGAGTGGATATCCGCTGTAAAAATATTTTTACTAACAATAATTTCGACTCTCGACAACCTAACCTAACCTAACCTGACCTTACCTAACCTAACCTAACCTAACCTAACCTAACCTATAAGTATGTCGTATTTTGTTATTCACGCATGCTTCTTCGGAGAGTCGAAACTATTGTTAGTAAAAATATTTTTACAGCGGATTTCCACTCAAGATGCCTTCAGATATAAGTATATCGATTTTGGTTGTACGGCCGTATATCCTCTTTGCATACTTACTTAATAAAAATCTTCTAAATGATCAGGCAGGATGAATTGTCGCCGGATGAATTGTCGGCGGGATGGACTGTCGGCAGGATGAACTGTCGGCAGGATGAACTGTCGGCCGGATGAACTGTCGCAGGATGAACTGTCGCCGGATGAATTGTCGCAGGACGAATTGTCGGGTCACCATTTTATCAATAATCCATAAGTATTGAAAACAATGTAGAAATATTCACTGCTCACTTAAGAATTCATATTTCGTCGAAAGATGTTCTTACGATCTTGCAGGTCGGTTCCTCTTGAGAAAGGTGTAGTATTCTTCGTACCAGCGTTTTTTAAATAATAACTCAATAACGATTTTATTCCATTAAAAATCTGCTTTAATTTATACCTATGTAGGGGCGTGTAAATAGCCCCTGACACGAGGGAATGACTACCCTATGTAAATTAACGAAAATTGAATTCTTCCCTATGTGACACAAAAACAGTTGACCCAGCAATTCCAAAATCCAAAGTGAAAACAAAACAATACTCACTCAGAGAATGCAGCTCATCCACGATGTCCAACACAAAAGACACTTCTTTTCATTAAAAAATATCAAGGCGGTATTGCATAATCTTAACAGATGTTTCGCACAGCAAGGAAGTTTCAACAATGAATAAATTTGCATATTAATAATACGTGCCAAAAATCTTGTACATCAATAATTCAATTATTGGGTGAATTATTCGATAATGACTGACTAGGAGAGACATCTCTTGGCTTTGACTCACACTCCCGTCGGAAGTAATTGCCTGATTCACAGAGGTAAGGAAATGCATGAATATACTGAATCTCAAGTCACATAGGTAAATTCAATACAATACAAAAACCATAGATGGCGCCCTCATGGTCTCATAGCATATTTATGGCGCGTATCCAACCTACATTCAAAAATGCTGAAAGGAGTGATGATAAAACTATTAAAATTAGGTATGTACTTTTTGTAATTATTTTTTTTTTCATAAGTATTTAAATTTTTTCAATAATATCTAAGCAAAATAAGAATGTAAAAAAATCTTAAATATTTGTTGGTAAGACCGTAAATAAATTGACAAACTGAAGTATTTTCGTCACAAAACACGTGTGCGGATCTTTTTTTAAATGATTCTATTTAAACTAAAGCTATGTTTCAGAATTTTAATTTATTTACATAATTTTGCATCTGGCTAAAATGAGTGATCACCATAAACACATTTGTTCAGTTATTTTACAAGTTATATGTATGAAAATAATCACAGTGTTTCTTTAAATGCTGTTTAAGACAACCCCGCGAGATTTTTGCTCTATTTGAAACGAGTCGTGTTTTATTAAACATTTTCACAATTTTCGCATCGATTTTGTCGCTTTAAATACTAGCGCGCTCCTCTGACATTCGTAATTTCATATCTCTCCATCTTCTTTTTTTTGAGCCCGGTTGAGGCCCCTTAAGCCAAATCCTAACAGGATGATACCGAAATTTATTTCGTATAAACTGCAGTAAATTTTTATGAATTCATTCAACTTCAGAGATATGCATGGGTTTGCGCTTATGTGCGAGTGCTTCCAAACAACGAAAGAAAGCATTGTCAGCGATAACGAGTTTATCTGCCGAGTTACAGCTCGATTGGATGTCGGAAAGTAGGTTAATTTTCACTTCCAAGACTTGCATTCATTCAATCGTTCTTTAGAAAACTAGAGGTAGGTACCTATATACAAATACAAAATCAAGAAATTAAGTCGCAAGAATGGTATCGTTTTTACCAGGCGATAAAGTAGGTTTACATAATGTTATTTAGGGGGTGGTTAAACGTTAAGTGAGAAAGTTGGATATCTTCAAAGAATGCAAGGCTGATGTAAGCGTAAAAGGGACGCTCCGATGGTTTGGGCACGTACAGCGAATGAACGAGGAAAGGATTGTAAATTGTAAGGAGAATATATGACGCAAATGCGAATGGTAGAAGAAGTCGAGGACGCCCAAGAAAGACATGGCACGACCGAGTGAATAAGATACTTGAGTCGGGCCATGTCAAGAGTCAGAATAATTAAAGAGCATGTATGAGAGGACGTATGCATTTAAACGAGGCAAGAAGTGTGTGCCAAGACCGAGGTGTTTGGCAGTCCATCCTCTCTGCCTACCCCGGGGAAATGGCGTGATGGTTAGTTAGTTTAGTTAGTTAAACGAGATTCTTCCAATAGCAATTAGTCAAAAAAGAATCGGACAGGTGAACAACAGGTGGATAGAACCAATAATTCTAAAACTCGCTATTTGCCCAGTATCAAGTTGCACGAGTGGGTATTCCTTACACCTGAAAGTCTGTCGACAACATTATGTGACTGATTTACATTATTTAGCATATATACATAAGCTAATATTCGTTTTGCATCTAAAAACCCGTTGAAAAATAAAAATACCTAGATCTGGTTTTTATAAAAAGCTATGAATCGATTTGATAATGGAAAGAAATTTGAATTCGCAAATATTCGTAAATGGTTAGTGTTATGCGCGCCAAATTTTGTGTCTGCCCCTTACAATAAACCTGCTCCTTACAATGTACCTGCTTCTTACAATGAACCTGCTCCTTACAATGTACCCGCTCCTTACAATGTAGCCGCGATTATGTTATGTAGCTATTGTTCGGTGCCGGTACAATAATAAAATGGACTCCGAGATTAGATGTATTATTATTTAACCCCTCAGGCCTTGGTTCTATTTTGTCGGAAAGTCAAAATATTTCCACTTTAATAATAAAATCCAAATAAATGGAATATTTCTGAATGCATCCGAAAACTAAAAATATTTTTTGAGATGATGAAATATACGCTTTAAAATTTTATAATTTGAAATAAACATGTACAGTTTTTTAAATATAAATAACTAGCTGGCTCCCGGCATGCGTTGCAATGCCATATTCAAAGCATGTCCTTTCCAGTGCGTCCCCGTACCCCTCCAGCATCCTCTCCCCCTCCCGCGTAGCCCTTCCACCTTCCCCGCCTACCCTCCCTCCTCTCCCCTCTCACCCGTCCCGCTAACCCCCCTCCCGCGATCCATATATTTAGTCCCAGTACATTCAGTTTTCAAACTGCTCGCTTGCCACCTATTACAATTTTTTTAATTCAAATTTTAATTTTTCATATATTTAAATATTCATTTTTGTATATTATAAGAACAATCTATCAAATTTGGTACCTAACATAGGTAGGTATCTATTTAAAATATCTATAATTTAAAAAATCCATGGACAGTTCTTTTGTTACAAAAAAACAGCTGCCTGCTAAATTCACATTCATTAAATGCGCGAACTGTTAAACATGCCAAGTTAAAGTAGTCGTTAAGTTTTCTGAAATTATCCAATTTTCTGCGCAATTTTCTTAATTTTTCTTTCAGTAAGAACCTTCTACAAAGTTTTAGAAAACTTTAAAAAAAAGATGAATGAAATGGGTAAAGTCGTTCTGAAGTTATGACATGACCGAGAGAAACAGGGATTCATTTTTATATATATATATCTATAGATTTGAATGCAAACATTAAATAGTTTTAAAAATGGCTCACCTTATGTTTTTTCTAACTAAAATTACTGATAACTAAAAACAAAAACAAAACACATACCTATTTTATTAAAAAATGAATTACAATCCTTACAAATTTAGTCACCTCACTTTTTTGTCATTTCATGTAAAAATAATTCTTAAAAAATTCACAAAGTTTCATAATGTTTTTCAAAATGCGATTGGAATCTTTGGTTTCATAAAGGTGTACATTTTAATTATTTTGTGGTTAACTTTTAGATTTGATTATATAGTGTGTTGTTTTCTCTTTTCAATACCGTTTAGATTTTAGATCATATTTCTCACTATGATAGTAAGGGAGACATAACGATTTATATGATTGAAGGGGTTTGTAATCTATCTATATATATATAAAAATCAATTGCTGTTCGTTTGTCTCGCTAAAACTCGAGAACGACTGGGCTGATTTAGCTTATTTTGGTTTTGAAATGTTGGTCGTAGTCCAGGGAAGGTTTAAACGGTGAGAAAATATAGAAAATTTGCGAGGAAGATAGTTAAAACAACAATTTCATTTTCCCATATAAACTGTTCTACCTACTTTCCTTGGGTCCACTCGAATAGAAGCACGTATTAAATTAAGGGTTTTGAATCGACAACATAGGATCCGCGGGAGGGGGCAGGCGAATACGGGAGGGTGGAGGGGAACTCGGGAAGGGGGTTCGCGGGAGGGGGGAAGGGGGGAGGAAGGTGAACGGGACGAATGGGAAAGGACGCGCAGGGAGAAACAATTTATTTATTAAATGGCATAGCAACGCGTGCCGTGTACCAGCTAGTACACTTTAAAAATGAAATAGGTATGGATTTCGGAATCTTTTTTAAAATTGTTTTTTATTCCCGTTCCATATTGTGTGTAACTAAGGTTATAAAAAGATGTTAAATGGATATTTTGCAATGATTTAAAAAAAAAACATTTTCATAATGTTTTTCGACACGTGTCCTTACAGTACACTTACCAGTTCTTAATCTCGGAACGACTGGCATAAAACATGACCTTCGTGGCCTAGTGGTAAACGCACTTTACATTAAGAATGGAGTGCGTTCAATTCCCAACGCTGCCTGCAAATATACCACCATATTGACACGGATTATACTTTTGAACATAGTGATGTCGATTGTTTTTGATGGACATTATAAAAATGTCTTTAGAGCTGCAAGAAACAAGTTATTTTGATAATAATTGGTCAATTTTATAAAGCTCCGATCTACACTAAAGTGATCAAATCACCTCAAGAGCGCTGTCAATAATAGTAAGAAGTGAGTAGGTATAAATTATAAATTCGTACCTACGAGATTTAATAATATAGGTACTTACTTAGGTTGGTAGATCGCGGTTCCGAAATCGTGGCAGTGTTCTCAAAATTAAAAAGCAATTGGATTTCTAGGCAAACAGAGGACAGAAGACCTCTTCCCGCCATTCTTGTCGAGGGCCCTCCAAGATCTCGTGAAGGCCAAATATGGAAGCAAAGTGTCCGTCAACAAAGTCAAGATGGGAGACGTCAACAAACTTACTCAAATTGGGCATTACAATATGATTATTAGGTACGCATTTGAAAGATCATTTGAAACAGTCAGCTGAATGAAAGAAAAGTTACAAAGCATAATTACTTTATGTGACGTTCACACGAGAAGCAGTGCTTTAGATTTTTGTCGTGGGTGTCATTACTTGGTGATTCTCACCGTGCGTTGACAGTTTCGTATTGTTGACGTAGCCAATGTTTTTTTTGGCTTCTTGAAGAGGTGAGTTGAAGCAAAACGTCCAAATACTGTCATATCTAATTATCGAAGAAAGGGGAATTATCAATAATATAAACGTATCATGAAACAGATCACGACACAGAAAATAAAAAAAAGGTAACGGTCGCAACTGCGAATCTAAGCCAGGATCTCATCTTACCGCTACAACGCATTTAAAAATTATCTCAATCTAAGAATTACCAATATTATTATCAACTAATTTCCACAATTTTGTCTGCTCTCTTTGAATGATTACAAAGGCCCATCCGAATATATTTGCAACCTAGATGGTGTCTCGGATATACCTATCCGATTTTCAGGTGTACAGTAATTAATATTACCTACCTAAGTAATTCCAATAAATTGAACCTTCACATCTGTTTACTAACAACAAATTTAAAACATGAACCGCTTTACGGAATCTGAAGTAGCTTCAGTACCTAAGTAGTACCCTATTTAGCAAGGAAAAATAAAACGAAAATGATGAAAATCACAAACCTCACAGATTTCATAAAAAAAATAGCACGGCAAAAATTGAATCGAGTTTAAAATCCCGTTGAGAGAATATGGAATGAGTAATTGAGTTTTTAATTACCAAATATAAATTGAAGGGGTAGGTATTTCACAACCTTTGAGTAAATTGTCGATTAGCGGTGCTCGTTGAGTGAATACCGGCTAGTAAATGATCTAAAACTTTTACAGTCATTCAGTTAGTCCTATAATTAGAGTATTATATTATTACTAGCTTTTGCCCCCGGCTTCGCATGCGCCATTCAACCCCCTCCCGTTACATTCATTTTTCAAACAGCTCGCGTGCCACGTGCCACCTATTAATAAATGTAACAATCAAACACGCGCAGTAAATTTTAACGAACAAAGGGATCTCCATAGTAACCTAAACAAAAAACAAAATGATAGCGCACGTAAAAAAATACTAAGCAACCTTTGCTTTTCGTCTGGACAATAAACGTATAATAAATAATAGAGAACTCCAGTCCAATTTTTTTTAATGAATAAAGACCTTCAAACTTAAATAACTGCATTTTTATTTTTATTTTTATAGTTAGTTTTAATAGTTAAAATAATTGTCAAAGTTTTAATTTTTCAAGACTCCTAAAAACGCACCGTATCTATGGTGGTTTATGTGATCTCTTCACCCACCTATAGTTTATTATTTTCAAGTTTTCTTTTTGAATCAGTGATGTTATGTCGAGGGAAATTTTCCTAGATCTAGGGTAGAAAAATATTTTTTTAGGGATAAGGGAAATCAGGACAAAATCTAGGGAAATTCCGAACTATGGCAAATTTTTTATTACATATGACAATATTACTGATGTTATATTTATATATATATATTTGTTGGAATTCCTATGAATCTTAATTATTGTTCATGTACTTACATGCAATGTTATTTTTAACACTGACAACTCAAAATGATATTAGGGAACGTACCCATACTACGTGACACGTTCGGGGGGGGGGGTCTTCAAAATACCACGCTTGGTACAAATGAGCGGCGGGTTGCTTAGGTTTTTGGTCACGGTGGGGGGGGGGGGGGGGGGGGGGGTTAAAAAGTGCAAAAAGTTTGTCACATAGTATGGGTACGTTCCCTATGTATCTAAAGAGATAAATGGGACCTCTGAAAAAAAAAAATTATTTATGTTTTAAGTTCCGTATTTTCGGTGATTGCGGTTGTTTTTTATTTCACAAAGTGTTTTTTTTTATTTGGAACTCAGTTTCTAATTCAGTGGTGAGTGTATTCGTACTTTTAAATTATTACTTCACGTAGCAAAAAGTGTTTTATTTGGAAAAGCAAAGTATTATAAGTATATTTACCAAGTTCCGATATCTTTCCGATTAATTAACATATAACAGGATTAGTGTTACACAATCAGGTGGCTACCTAGGTAATTGCGTAAATGTGAAATTCTAGGGAAATTTCACTTCGTAATCTAGGGAAATAATTTTTTTGGGCAGAACATCCCTAATGGAAGAAAATGGCGGTATGAATATAGATGCACTGTGTGAGAAGTTGAAGCCTTTTTTATTCAAGATTAACTGCTTTTAATATAGAAAAACATTGGTAAAATGTCCACATTTCACCGCTACTGTTATTGTTTTTAATCAAAGTGCAATATAAAAACAATCAATCATCGTAAACATTTGCAATCATTGCAAATACATATAACATCGTGTTTTATGTATAACACATACAGAATAGTATTTATAATACACTGATCATGACGATTGTGTTGCATTAACTTGTATAAAAAACCCTTTACTAAAAATAATTTGAAAATACAAACTAAATGTCAAATATGGTCGACACGACTTTAACCTCAAAGGCAAAATTTATTGCAGATTGTCCGCAAATATAGCTCTTTTCGTAAATTGTTGAGGGCCTAAATTGTGTTTCAATAAACACAATAACTATTATTTATCTAAATCTCTATAAACAGTATGAAAATAAACCAAAAACACGAAATATTGAATTGCATATGTGCACTTTAAGTCATTTCAAATGTCAATACAATACTGACCATATACTGACAATACAATACACGCGATCACCAGGTGACAGTGGGTGAGTGTGACGCGTGACGTCACCATTCACCATTTCAGTAATGCCAACTTGACACTGTGTTTCGAGGAGAGGTTTAAAAATGCACTTTTTAATAATTTTTTAAAAACTCTGCGTTTAATATTATGAAATAAAAGTTATATATTCAGAATCAGCGTTTATTGGTCTATATGAACATATTTTTTTAAAGCCATAATATTTTTCACTGGAGTTCCTTATTTCATAACGCCAGAGCTTACCGACATATTTATATAGCTTATAGTACTTGCAAATAATGTAGCTTTCTATTAGTCAAAGAATTTTTTTAAATCCATTCGGTATTTTTTGCGTGAAAGAAACACAAACATACATACAACCATATATTCATACATCCATACATCCATACATCCATACATCCATACATCCATACATCCATACATCCATACTTCCATACATCCATACATTCATACATTCATACATCCATACATCCATACATCCATACATCCATACATCCATACATCCATACATCCATACATCCATACATCCATACATCCATACATCCATACATCCATACATCCATACATCCATACATCCATACATCCATACATCCATACATCCATACATCCATACATCCATACATCCATACATCCATACATCCATACATCCATACATCCATACATCCATACATCCATACTTCCATACATCCATACATTCATACATTCATACATCCATACATCCATACATTCATACATCCATACATCCATACATCCATACATCCATTCATCCATACATCCATACATCCATACATCCATACATCCATACATCCATACATCCATACATCCATACATCCATACATCCATACATCCATACATCCATACATCCATACATCCATACATCCATACATCCATACATCCATACATCCATACATCCATACATCCATACATCCATACATCCATACATCCATACATCCATACATTTATACATCCATACATCCATACATCCATACATCCATACATCCATACATCCATACATCCATACATCCATACATCCATACATCCATACATCCATACATCCATACATCCATACATCCATACATCCATACATCCATACATCCATACATCCATACATCCATACATCCATACATCCATAATCCATACATCCATAAATCCATACATCCAGACACCCATACATCCATACAAACTTTCGCTTTTATAATATTATAATTATTTAATTATAAATAATAATTAATTAATTAATAATTAATAATTAATAGTTAATTAATAATTAATAATTCATTCATTCATTAATTAATAGGATAGGATTATTAGAGTATTATCCACCTCTAGCTAGCAGTTACTCAACAGCTTACTCAGAGGTGGTGAAACACTCCCTTAAATCCAACAACTTTGATTAGAATTGTCTGTAATGAGTCAGAAATATACTGCAACATGCTCATTTGTGATTTTTTGTCGTTTCGATCAGCCGCAGGGGTTTTTAGTGTTCGTAGATGAATGATTCTTACTGTATTGTTGAAGATTTAGGAAGAATAGACAGCTGTCATATTAGCCGCTAATTAGTGTTTCTTTATAATTTCTAATATAATAATATTGTAATCGTCTAGCAAGTTTCGAGTTTATAATTGATTTAATTGAATACGACAAAAAAGTAAAAGACAGGATGCACCGGAGAATGGACAACCGATGATGGTTGTACCTCAACGCTCAGTAGCGTCCGAGATTTATTTATACATGCCGTATAATAACAACTTTTCTTCTTCAAGTTAAAAGAAGTAGGAGGAAATGCTTGGCATGGCTAGAGTGAAAGTAGCTTGTAAAAGTCTTCAACAAGCAGTGGATGTACATTGACTGATGATAATTCTGTTATTATAAGAGTAGAACGATAATGAAGTTCGTAGATATTGGTAGGTGGGTTTTAAACGCCATCAAGGAGTAGGTTCTAGGTAGGTATCTACTGTTCTATGTCGTTGGTATGAAGTAGTGAGGCCTTTTATATTCTTTGGGAACTTTATTCGTAATCCGTATTCGTATCCATAAGGGGAGATATCCGCGTAAGTAATATAGCACAAAAGACGAAGTATAAAAATATTATTATTTCTTAAAAGTTATTTTTGAAATATTCAGATTAAAAAAAATATATTCCGCAATAAGAATTTAAAACGCTTGAACATTCATAAACATTTTTTTTATTAACCAATACATATAATATACAATTAACCAAAATATATGTATAACATATAATATTAGTGGTAACAATATCTCCCTAATTGAGAAATTCTCGTGTTTAGAGAGGGAGCACTATCATATTGACAGTACTATACATACTTAACAGTTGTTACAAATTGAATGTATGTAGATTAATTTTTTTTATACATAATGAATAATAAGTTGGCATTTTTTTGTACATAATGGAAAATTTTTATACAAAATGAAAATATAAGTTGGCATTTTTTTGTACATAGTGAAACATAATGTGAATTTTCATACGTATAGAAAATATTAGTTGGCATTTTTTGTTCATAATGGAAATATAAGTTGGCACATCGTAACACATACCTAAATCTAGTTAAAAGTAAAATGTTTTTTAAGTTTTTGTTTAAAAAAATCATAATTCCTTTCGGATTGTATTTCTTTAGGGAGTTCGTTAAAGAGTTTTATGGCTGAGTATGTGTAATGATGTTGGGCTGTTGTTGTATTAAGTTTAGGGATTATTATTTGTCCTAAGGTTCTCGGCCTGGTGCTAAATGACTTTATTGTTAGTTTATCTTTGTGGATTTGAAGTAATGCATTTTTTTGATAAATTTTATTTAGTGGTAATACTTTGAATTCATCGAATAATTTTTGGGTTGGATAGTCTAATTGGGAGGAGCGTATAAAACCAATTGGGGTTAAATTGGTTTTATACGCTCCTCCCCAGCCTATTAATCCGTATTGTAGAACTGATTAGGCTAATGCATAGTAAACCTTTAGTAGTATAGATTTATGTAGGATATTTCTTAGTTTGAGGAATACGTAATAAAGTTTACGTATTCTGTTTTAAAGTTTACATATTCAGGGATAGGGTTTAAAAATACCGCACCTTTTTCAAATCCGGTGGGATTGCGAGATATAATTAAAAATCCCCCAATCCCGCGGGGCTTTAAATAAGGCGTACTAAACTGAAATAACTCCAAAACTTAATTTTGAAAAATTTTGTATCTTTTTAAATGTTTTGTATCTTTGATACCAATATATTATGAAAAAATATTTTTAAAGGACTTTTCGTATAATTCATTTTTGGTTCTAGTAGGTAATATGATAAGCAGATATGGAAAAAGAAACATAATAAGTATTTTAAAAATCGTAAAAATATTTTAAAACCTTAACTGTCGCTGATATAGGACTCTCCGCAGTGATTTAAGATCAATTATCTTCGGTGCAAGTAATAATTATAATAATAATAAAAAACACCCAAAACGTCACATAATAAAAATCTTATGAAGACTGCGAAGACACAAGAATGCAAACATGTGGATTGTGGAGAGTTCTGTCACTCGTACACGATTTCTGCTTCCAAACTATTTGGTGGAATTGTCATAAAAAATGTGTGTGGTTTTTTGTTGTGAAAATTTTGTGTTTTTTCAATTCCGCAAATCTCGCGCATCAAGATCAAATATTGCTGAAATCCCGCGGGATTGTGGGATTGAAAACCCTGTTATTGGAGCAGAAGTGTACAGATTTAATTAAAATCTTTTAGAAATATATATTATTATAATATGATATTCTCGAGTTACGAATTACCTGACAAACTTAAAAGTTAACTGGCTATTCAACGTATGTATTTTTTTTGTTTTTGAAATATTAACAATCTTTGTGCGATTTCGAAGAGAAATATCCATCTTTAAAAATAAGAAACAAAAAGCTTTAGTTAAGTTTTACCGCTGCAAAAAAAACTGTAATTCTAAAAAATTACAAAAGTTAACCCATCTGTGTCTCGTAACTCATTGAATGATAGAACACGAACACCAAATGGCCGCTATTACAATATACTACATACAACTGCAAGTAATTGTGCTAATTATCATATGTTCACATTAATTCGCACAGTACATCTACCCGTAACAAACGCGAGATATTTCGTGTGCAATGATGAAGGACTTAGCAAACAGAGGAATTGAATCTGCGACTTTTGGGTGAGAAACCGTTGCATGAAATGAGGAAAAAATATATATTTTTAATCTTTATTAGCATAAATTTATTTCATCATCATCATCTTCTTCCTCTTGTCCTATTCGGGTCGGGGACCCATTGCACCGACAAGGCTCCTACATACGTCCCTGTCTTTTGGTGTTTGTTCGGCCTCCGTCCATGGTAGTACCATCCTCTCCTCACACAGTTTCTGGAGTTGCCTCGCCGAACAGTGTCTAGGGTGGCCCACCGGACGTCTACCCTCTGGAATCGCACTCAGTATCTTCCTCGGAATTCGGTTATCAGACATTCTTAGTACATGCCCAAGCCACCTCATTTGCGATTTTTCTATGAAGAATAGCAGTGGTTCAATGTTTAGATCATCTCGTATTTTTGACATAAATTGATTTATCTCATAATATTTTTACTCGCATTATTTGTTTTCCTTTTTTATCATAATATTTACAGTCTTCGTGAACTGCACGCCCCTGATCTGTAGTTTATTTTTGTTTCATACCTAATTAAAATGATTTGTTTGTAACGGCGAGAGGCGGTGAAACCCGTCATAGTTGGGTGGCCATTAGTACAGGATGAAACACAGATGACGGATGTTGGTTTCTTCGCGGGCTTTTCACGGTGGAAAAGTCGCGCAAATAATCGCAAATGGACGCTCTTATTTAGCCTTTGTTATTTGTGACAATCGACATTTAATTAGTACTTGTAAAATAACAATGGATAATTAATTAACGGTCTTTAACAAATACTAAGCAAATGTACCTGGATACGCGCCATAAATATATTTAAATCCATTAAGGCATTAATTTCTTTAAATTAATAATTTATGCTATGAGACCATGAGGGCGCCATCTATGGTTTTTGTATTATATTGAATTTACCTATGTGACATTGAAATTCAGTATATTCATGCATTTTCTTACCTCTGTGAAGCAGGCAATTACTTCCGACGGGAGTGTTAGTGAAAGCCAACAGATGTCACTCCTAGTCAGTCATTATCAAATAATTCACCCAATAATTGAATTATTGTTGTACCTAAGATTTGGCACGTATTATTAATAGGCAGATTTATATTCATTGTTGAAACTTCCTTGCTGTGCAAAACATCTCTTGAGATTATGCAATACCGCCTTGGCAGAAATCGATATTTTTAATAAAAAGAAGTGTCTTTTTGTGTTGGACATCGTGCAAGAGCTGCATTCTCTGAGTGAGTATTGTTTTGTTTTCATTTAGGATTTTGGAATTGCTGGGTAAACTGTTTTGTGTCACATAGGGAAGAGTTCAATTCTCCTTAATTTACATAGGGTAGTCATTCCCTCGTGTCAGGGGCTATTTACACGCCACTACAGTACCTAAATCCGCCATCTATTATCTATTATTATATATATATAAAAAAAAAATCAATTGCTGTTCGTTTGTCTCGCTAAAACTCGAGAACGGCTGGGCCGATTTAGCTGGTTTTGGTTTTGAAACATTTCGAGGAAGATAGTAAAAACAACAATTTCATTTTCCTATATAAACTGTTCTACCCACTTTCCTGTCAAACATTTGACGTTCATCCCTTCGGTACGGTAGATTGGGGTCCACTCGAGATTGCGATGAAACTTTGGTGAGTTGTTGTGAGTACGCCCGCGAAGTTTTCTGTATATACTGGTGAGCTCTGGCTTTATGAAATTTGTATAAAAAATTGCAATAGGTGCCACGCGAACTGTTTGAAAACTGAATGTATGGAATGCGGGAGGGGGGGGGGGGGAAATCGGGAGGGGAACTAGGGAGGGGGTTCGCGGGAGAAGGAAGAGGAACTCGGGAGGGGGTTTCGCGGTAAAAGGGGAGGGGAACCCGGGAGAGGGGAGGGTAATTCGGGAGGGGGGAGAGGAAATCGGGAAGGGGATCCGCGGGAGGAGGGAAGCGAATACGGGAGGGGGGGGAACTCAGGAGGGGGGTTCACGGGCCGGAGAAGGGGGGGGGGGGGGAGTAGAGTGAGGAGAGGAAAGGTGGAGGAGGAGGAGTGGGAACGCGATAAGGGAAGGGGACGCGGGAGAGAAATGGGAGGAGGAAGGTGAACGGGACGAATTTGAAAGAACGAGCAGGTAGAAACAATTTCTTTATTAAATGGCATAGCGACGCATGCCGGATACCAGCTAGTACTACTTATAAATGACAAACATTTTAAAAGAATATGGCGAAATTATCGGAAACACCGAATTTGACCATTAAATAGGTACCTACTGACTGAATATATAGGTATCTACTTACACTAACCAGGTAGGTAGGTACTTAAAAATAGCTTTTTTTTATTTTTTTATTTTTTATTTTTTTATTATTTTATTTATTTATTTATTTATTTATTTATTCTTAGTACATTTACATTACAAAGGTATAATATATTGTCCTCCACACTAGGAGTTCACCTGTGTTGTGGAGGACATTTTTCAGATTAAATTATAAATTGTGAATAGTAAAACAAAAGAGTGTTAATAGCTAATATAAAAAAGAGAAACAATAAAAATCAAAATATAAAATCGACTTCAATTCGACACAAATTACAAATTAAAAGTTAGAAAGATTGTAGCCAGTTTCTTATGTTTTTTTTTGTATTCAATAATATTAGTTGTTTTATATTGTGTAGGAAGAGAATTGTATAGTTTTATAGCCTGGTATCTGTAGTGTTTTTGTCCAAAGGATGTGTTTGTTTTTGGTATTTGTAGTTGGAGAACATGTCTTGTTCTAGTATTGCGAGAGTTTCGTGAAATGTTAAATGTGGATAAGTTCTTGTAAAGGAAAGTTAGTATTTGTTTTGAATGTAATTTTTGAATTTTCAGCACTGGGAATTTTTCGAATATGATTGATGTGGGTGTTAGTATTGGTAACTTAAGTATTACTTTTATTAGGGTTTTCTGAGTTTTAAACAGTGTATTAATGTATTTTTTACTGGCAACAGCCCCAGGCAATAATGCCGTATTCCATTATGGATTGTGCAAGTGCGAGGTATATATTTTTTATATCACATATGTTTAAAATATTTCTCAAGTTTTTAAAAAAGTAAATCAACTTGTTTAGTTTTCCTATTACCGAATCTATATGTTTATCCCATTTTATATAACGGTCGAAGTATATACCAAGATATTTAATATTTTCCGTTTGTATAATTGGGGGACAGTCGCATGGGGTTTGTGTTGATATATCAATGGTTGATTGGCAGGTATGTATTTTAAGGTGGATGTTATTGGAGGGTTGGCCTCTCGAATTTATGCTGAAAGTTATGAATTTTGTTTTATCTATATTTAAAGTTAATAAGTTAGAGTCGAGCAATTTTTTAGTAATATTTAAACCAAGTTCTGCTTTTGGGGTTAATGTTTTCCAGTCTTTGGCCTTAAAGAGTAACACAGTGTCATCAGCAAAACTTATAATTTCTCCGTCTATTTGGAGGTGACACAGGTCATTATATATAAGGAATAGGATTGGACCAAGTACGCTGCCTTGGGGTACTCCGTACTTTAAATGTAATTATTCTCCTAACCGCGGCACTTTTAATCACAGATTATGGAAATCACACTTCGTTTCAACGTTTTTTCTAGTACAAGATACAACTTTTTATTTGTACTTGGGTTATGTTAGGTTATTAGTTTGGGTTAATTAAGTAACTCGTGCGTATTTAGATTGAAACAAAACTCACGCAAATTTCAACCGAAAAAAATAAATCAGTGTTCAATTCACAAGTGGTAGAAGTAAAACCTACAGAAAACTAAAACACAAAGCACCGCACAAAGAAGAGACCGATTATACTATCTCATTCTCTCGCAGGCTAAATCCTATAGATGTATGTGTTTGTCTCTTTTTAGTGTCGCTATTTTTCGTTTCATTGAGTTTTTAATAACAACGGTGCTAAATAAGTTTTCACTTCAAAATTACAAGTGTGTAGTTCACCTGTGATAGAAGTAAAACCTTCAGAAAACTAAAGTGTGGGGAGACTACGAAGCACCGCACAAAGAGGAGACCGATTATACTATCTCATTCTCTCGCAGGCTATATGCCATAGATGAATGTGTGTGTGTGTCTCTTTTTGGTGTCGCTATTTTTCGTTTCATCGAGTTTCAAACCACAACGGTGCAAAAGAATTGTTTTACACGAGGACTTTTGAACTTTGATGGAATAAAAATGAAATTTCAACGCACCTTTTATCATCCAACCAAACGAAATTAGTTGTTTCTTGTTGTAACTAAGATGAAACTTCGCATAATTTCCGAAATATGTGCCTAATGAAAGTGCGGCGGTTAAGGGAATATTTACTAGAACCTTTTTTTTTCTCTAATATGTTTAGTGAAGCGTCCAAGTCGTAGTACGATTGGGACAAAATTTTTCAAAATAACATTTGGCATTAAGGCTCTATAGTTCCCGCCCAAAAAGAAGAAGAGGTATGAAAATTCGAAGGGACCGCTCTAATATTAAAAACGGAAATATTTAAGTGAAAATTGTGAAAATGATTAACAAACACGAATCGTTTAAAATAAAGCAAAAATCTCGTGGGGAATGTGTAAAATAGCATTTAAAGAAGCACTGTGAATTTTTTCATACATATAACTTGTAAAATAACAAATCAAAGTGTTTACAATAATAATATATGTTTTTCTAAGGGGGAATTTCACATTATTACTGTTATGTATAAAATAAAATATATTCTTTTAAGAGCTTTAAAATTTAAAGTATTTAAGGCTCTGCAACCGGGCCCGAAAAGAAGAAGATGGAAAGATACGAAATTACGAATATTAGAGGTGAGCGCTAACATTTACAGGGACAAAATCGATGCGAAAATCGCGAAAATGTTTAATAAAACACGACTCGTTTAAAATAGAGCAAAAATCTCGCGGTCATTATCTTAAGCAGCATTTAAAGAAAAATTGGGATTTTTCTCATACATATAACTTGTAAAATAACTGAAACAAACGTGTTAATAATAATTTTTGGAGCATACTTTGTGACTTTTTTCTATCGAGGAAATTTGATATAATTTGCGTTTCGGCGCGGGCAAAGTCTAGATATTATCTTCAAGAATAACATATATTTTTTAAGAGCTTTAATACTTACCGTGTTTAAGGGAAATATGTAATAAATCGGTACAAATCCGGGTTGCGGGCCCTTAAGGAAAATATGTGAAAAAACGCGGGAAGCCGGGCCTTAAAGCAAGGAAATAAATAAAAATAGACTTACATTTCGAGGACCATTGAATGTTTTTTTCCTTACTTATAAACATAACACTTGAAGTTTTTTTAATGTTTTACAAATTCACTTCTATCTCAAAGTTTTGAAGCTGAAACGTTAGTCACTTAAAATCATTCACTGAAAATATCAATTCACTTGATTTTTCACCACAAAATTAACCCATAGAAGAAGGTAGTATCTAACACTCATTATTGTTGTACTAACTTATTCGTAATGTAATAACAAAATATTTATAAAACCAATTTCACAAAAAGGTTTTTTTTTTTATTATCTTAATTATTTGTGTTCATAATTCACTTCACAATGTCTTGAGCAAAGCTCTAATATAAAGTGCAAACTTCTCACAACTTTACGAAATATTTTATCAAAATTATTTACGCGTAAACCCTGGCTGGCTTCATTACGAAAAGATCGACGCTTCGACAGGTAAACTCAGCGTACGTCAGTCGAGTGGCGAGCTTCGAGTACGACTAAAGATGTATGGAAGGTAGAAGTATCTCGAGTTTGTGAGTTCACCGAGTCGAGATTTCTGAGTTGCTGGGCCTCAGTTAGTGAGTTGTGAGTTCCACGGTCTTTACTTAACTCTTTCTGCACCGTAGGACGGTTTGACTTCGAGACAGGTTTTGGCGGGGGTGGTATGGAGGGGAAAGATGGGCGGAATAATTTAATTAATCCACTGCTATAATCTGAAAGCTCTACGAGAATGTTTCGGGCATCTTTTCTCCGTGCAAGTCATAAATAATGGATTAGGGAATTGTGAGTTGAAATACTTGGCTTCATATTTTGTCCTTTATGAAACGGCTGTTATGGCCTTATGAAAAAGTCAAACACTGCAAAACTTTCAACCGAAAGTTGACAAGCTCCGTGGCGGAACGGTAAGATCTTTAACTGGGTCTGGAGATCGCAGATTCTAAACACAGCAAAATAAAAAAGTAAACCCCAGAAAACATTTATTTAATCTATAATACATAGTGGTGTGGGGATAGGGAAGGTAGAGGAGGCGGAGTGGGAACCCCCCTAATACTATGCGAGCGAAGCCGGGGGCAAAAGCTAGTTATATATGTAAAAATGAAAACCCAATATCTTTCACTGTTTATAGCATTTAAATGAATTGTGACCTGACTACGTGACTGGTAGTTCTGCAGAGGTGTTCCGGTCAGCAGACAGCAGGGTGAAGATTAACCTGATGACAACCAACCTTCGATAGGAGATGGTACCAGAATAAATTAAAGATTACATTTGAAGTTTGTTCCAGAGTGGAAAATGTACTCACCCTTCAGAAAAACCATTTTTTCAAATGTCTGTTTAATATAGTTGATATTAATAGCCTGCTACCACCCGACCATCATCTTACCTTTCTCCGTCTCCTTCCGCCTCACAACATACTGACAGAGGAATTGAAAAAGATAACATAAGTAGCATAGCATTTATGTGTGTTACTTTTATTAAATTGTGAAATTATTAACCGCGATACAGGCGTAGTGGGGTTAATAATTACATGCTGAAAATGTATTTAAATTGTGAAGAAACAATAAATAAATTGCAAAATTTTTTTTTTCGGAGACCCCCTTTTTGAAGGATTTATCCCTTTCATAGTCCTCAGGACAACGGAAGTGACTGGATTCCCGTGTTGTGTCACGTAAAAGTGTGTAAACTTATGTACGTGTAAGCTTCGCATTAAGCTTGCAAAATGAACTTAATAAATATTTTCTTCTTCACTTACAGTCAAAGGCTTTTAAACTTTCGTATTTATATATTAAATATATTCGTATATCATTTTTTAACCTCGAAGTCTTGTTCGCTTTTTAACTCGCAGTGGCAGGTAAAAGTAAAGTGCTAGTACCTGTGTGCATTCATGAGATAAAGCATTATCTCACATATCTTTATCTGTGCATTATACACCGTATATTATATACACATTATAATATATATACTGAAAACTTTTTTTTAGTTAGCTTCTTAGGAAAACAATTCCTCTCAAGGCCAACGTCTTTAAGTATGCTGTGTGGAGAGTCTTTATAGAAAAGGAAGGAGAGGAAGTCCTGCGAAGGAAAAAGGCATGAGGGGAGGGGAGGAATCTAAGGGTCAGTGTCCAGGAGTGTCGGACGAATGAATCCATCCCTCTCATTGCGATGCAAGGCGATGTTCCGAGAGAGGTCAAAAGGTCTCCCTCAACCAATCTCTTCCGATCCGGACCCCCACGCAGTAGATGGGCAAATGTATCCGCACCTAAAACCTTGACAAATCTCATCCCATGTACCCGGGAACCCCTACTAAGTCGCCAAACGTAGCGAACCACTTGAGGGACCTATGGCAAGGGTGTTGGTTATCCAATAAATGGTTCCCCGGGTATCCTTACCGCCTCTTAAATTGTCTTGATCACAAACTCAACGTACCATGCGATAAAAAAATCGAATAATAACATTTGTTACATAATAACATTTTTTTTAAATTAGCTCCACACAGGGAGATGAAAAATAATTCCTCTAGGGGGAATTATTTTATATATAGGCCTACGTCATCTTTGGGGATGCTGTGTGGAGGGTCTTATTAGGAAAGGATGGAGAGGAAGCTCTGGGAAGGAAAAGGGTATTAGGGGTGGGTAGGATTATGGGGGTCAAGGAATATGGGTGTCAAGGAGTGCCGGACGTATAAAACCATTCCTTCCACTACACTGAATACGGCTGGAAAAGTCAAAAGGACCCCCTCAACCATTCTCTCCCGATCCCTATTTGATAACCAACGTCTCGGCCGTAGGTCACCCCAAGTGGTTCGCTTTGGTGACTTAACAGCCCTTAGCCCTACTAAGCCTTACTTAGCTTGAATTTGCCCGGATTCATAGGGGAGGTTTGTTTGGATGACCGGGACACACTAAACGCCAGATTCTTCCCCTCTACCCTTTATCTTCCCCAGAACTTCCCCCTGTTCCTTCACTTAAAAAGGCCCTCCACACAGCATTCCCAAAGATGGCGAAGGTCCTGGGGGAAATTATTTTCCTGTGTGTAGTTAATATAAAAATAAATCATTATCACCGTTCCTCTTTTCATGCTCTGCTGTGCTAGAGCATCTGTTCAGCCGTGTGGTATCTTGAACGAGCTTGGAACGAACGGCTGAAGTTTTCTGGCAATAAGCCACAGCATCCAAAGTAAATGGGATATGTATAATATTTTTATTCACATAAAGTTAACCGCCTACTAAAGGAACGCAACTAGAAGAAGAAGAATCTCTATGAAACGCACTATTATTGATAATATACACCGCAATTTACGAAAAGTTAGTCCAGTTATTATACATAAATGAAACTGAATTGGTAATTGCTTTGATTTGAATAATTAATTACAATAAGATGAGGTCATTTTAGTATATGATCAAGAGCACTCTTGCGCATTGCATTCTTATCAAACTAATTAATTATAAATGTATAAACCAGTGGGGATCGATGACGAAACCTGATTTATAATTCCCCAGATTTATCACACCGATAACGACCCGATGAAAAATACAAATAGAATTCTTTAGGCGCCTAATGCGGACGTTTACCGGGGATTTTAGGGAAATTGGGTCGATTTATCACCAGAAGGTGACCATAAAGAACCAAATAGAGCGATATGTCTTATCCGAATCGACCGAGATATCGATCTCAATGACTAATACCTCCATTCATCCGGATTATCGATGCAATATCTATTCCAGGGACGGATTAGTGCTGTAGGCCCAGTGCTTGAAATGCACAATTCTACCAACCGGAACTATCTGTTGGCATCTACAAAATTACGTTTCTTGTCTTTTTTAAATAACAAAAAGTAACATTTCGCAATCATAATAAATCTGTGATCAAAAATAGAGAAGAAAAGAAGGAGGCACATAAATTTCGTTGATTCATGAAAAACGGTGAATAATTTCTTTAAATCAGGAAAATAATTCCCCTTCAGAGCCAATGTCATTTTTGGGGACGCTGTGCGGTGGGTCTTTTTAGGAAAGGAAGGATAGGAAGTTCTGGGAAGGAAAAGGGTACGAGGGATGGGTAAGAATCTGGGGGTCAGTGTGTCCAGGAGAGACGTACGTGTGAATCCATCCCTTCCACTGCAGTGCAATGCGATATTCCGAGACAGTACGGCTGGAGAAGTCAATGGCACTCTCTCAACCATTCTCTCTCGCTCCGTCCTGCCATGCAGCTGGTGGGCGGACGCATTAGCCGCCAAGACCCGGACAAACCTGACCCCACGGACCAGGGCACTTCTACTAAGTCACCAAACGTAGCGAACCACTTGGGGTGACCCATGCCAAAGGTGTTGGTTATCCAATAAATAGTTCCCGGGGCGGCGGTACTCATACCCGCCTTCCAAATTGTTAGTAGCATTCACAGATTAAGGGCGAGTTGTTTCAAAGAATTTAAATAATTCATCAAATTTCAAAGTTAATATCCAACTAGTGTGAACCGGCCCATGATTAAATAATAGTAGAAAAAATAAAATTTCGATGAATTATTCACATTCTGTGAAACAAGAAACAACCCGTATTTACAACCCATTTTACGACTTCTGCAGACCATTTTAAACCCTCTTATTCTATTTTTAAAACAAGAAAACCAGACACTTGAGGTTATCCAACCGCTCTCCCGCCCTGGTTACTCCTTCAGGGCTCTCTTAAGGGCTCTAATTTTTTATAGAACGGTTCTACATTTAAAATTTATCTAAACTAGACCTCTATTGTCCTTGCATTCGTTGTTAGTGAGCAGTATGCAATTGTTTACTTTGTACAGGTGTTAGTAATATTTATTTTGCGGGTCAACAACAACCCGCCGGACAGTTGATCCCTCGAACAAATGATCTCCTAAAATATTATTTCTTCAAATAAGTATGCAAAGAGGAAATACGGCCGTACAACCAAAGTCGATATAGTTATGTGTAAATCTACAGGCGTCTTGAGTGAAAAGCAAACACTTTTGGTAACATTAAGGCCGGTTACAGAGCTCGACCGACGCGACGGTCGGTGCGCACGGTCGGTCCTGACGATACGCATACCACCGACCGACCGTCGGTACGTACCGTCAGTTCACGCTTGACCAACAAGCTTACCGGACGTCGTACGCGAAATTAATTAATTAATAGCTGCTTATTATCTTCGTAGACGTATTAGGAATAGAAGACGTAGATATCACGTACACCCGATCGTCGCCCAGAGAGCATTTCTAGCTCGTCGGTCGACCGACGGTACGGATGCGCACGCGCTCGACCGACGATTCTCATACGCACTGCGTAGCGATATACGCAAGCGTACGGTCGGTCCTGCACTGAACGATTTATGAATTTTCATACAAATGACAAGCTCGACCGACGTACGCACTGACCGTCGGTCGAGCACTGTAACCGGCCTAATTCTGGCTCCCCGAAGAAGCAAGCAATGATAACAAAATATGACATACTTATACGTGCAGTTTGCTTAGCAAAAAACCGCAAAAGTTTCATAATTGCATATAATATATGGAGCTTTTTTTTATCTGAATACCACACAAGAATTCCAACTGCTCTCTACCGTCTTGAGCCAGTGAGACTATGGCATCCTCAATTTAAGAATGTTGTGAGACTGAAGGTAGTGGGGAGGGGAAGGAGAATGGTCACTGTCGGGGGGCTAATTGTCGCCATATCGATTGTCATGGAACTGTTGTATGAACATTTGACATCCATGATATCATAATATTATTTTGTAGACATTGTGTAGCCCCTTTTAGTTAAGTTACCTACTATCTATTTAATTGATGGAATACTAGTGTCCGACCGAAACAGGACTTTCTGCCAAAACCAAAACCGAAACCGAATCTTCGGTAGCTGTCTCGTTTCGGCCGAAACCGAAACTTTTTTAGACAGGTTAAAAACCTATTGTTTACTGAAATTTGGCTTATTTTTACACTTATAACAGTTAACGTGTGTTAAATGAAATAGAAAGATGTAGCGCGCCGTTTTTACGCTTGCCACTACACCATCTCTTTCCCCCGTACAGCGCCATCCTGCTCACCCACCCCTAAGCAAACCAGGATGCGCCGACGCCTTCTGCGCATCTCCTACCCTCGAGCCGCTACATAAACCACACCCCGCAACAAGGAATGGGCTATATAACAGGCTGCGCGCCCTAAATTAGTCAGTTCGTCTGCAGCTCGCTCTTGGCTAGTACGCTCTCTTAGTTGCGCTTCGTCCTCTGGCACGACCCTCTAAGGAGTATTCTACTACCATAAGTAAAGCACCAACCAGACCCCCGACTGCTGCCTTAGTTGCGCTTCGTCCTATGGTACGACCCTCTAAGCAGAACCACAGTCAGCTTTTGTTGTTCCCAAAGCCTAACGGCAAGGTTCCCTCCGATCCCTTGCTCAGTTAATTAGTGAATTGATACATTGTGACTATTTTTACCATATTATGTGATCTGTGAACTTACTTTCTTAAATAAATAACCTTTTACCAACAATTGTGTTATAAAGACAATAATTGAAAAATGTGAAAAATTTTTTTTTTTGACATTAAAAAAATTAACAAACATGTTTAATACTTCTTGGAACAAAAATTTGTCAATGATCAACACTTATGTACATTATAAAGGAAGGACCTCATTAATTGAGTATTTTAATTTAAATTGCGTTTACAATCACAACATTCTTAAGACTAAATTTACCATTTATTGAGAATTTACCATTTATTGGCAGAAAATCTGCCGAAACCGAAACTGATGCCGAAACTAGATTTTTTGCCGTAACTTGCCGAAACCGAAACCGAGCCTTCGGTCGGTCACTAGTTAATACCACCCTGCATTCTACTCGTAGATCGTAGACCTACCTCCGCATGCAGGATATATGTACCCTGTATCCATGAAAGGAATGCAGACGTAATTAAATAATTAAAACATGTTTTTAAAAAAAGCTGTCGTTTTTGTAAGGTCTATAAGTGACCGTTAGTGGGTTTATTAATGAACTTGTCATAACTTGCGCAGTACCTGGGTACTTTTTATGAAGTGTAAACATCATTGCCAGAAATTCACGAGAAAAAGTGACTAGCCAAAAAAGTGAACAGCAAAAAAGTAGCCAATGAAAAAAGTGACAGAAAACCGTCAACCGACAAACAAGCCTTCAAATCGTCTACAGATCGACATACTTAATTCTGCATCCGGGGGTGTTCAGAATGGATTAAAAAATTATGCTTTTCGCCGCCTGCAGAGTAAGGCTGCACTCTATCTAACACTTTATAAACCATTACATTAAAAAAATTACAAGTGTGCAGTTCACACGCGGTAGAAGTGAAACCTTCAGAAAACTTAAGTAGACAAGAGTGAAGAGACTACGAAGCACTACAAGAGGAGACCTACATTCTCTCGCAGGCTAAATCTTTAGGTGTATGTGTTTGTCTCTTTTTAGTGTCGCTTTTTCGTTTCATCGAGTTTCTAATAACAACGGTGCTACAGAAGTTTTCACTTCAAAAATTAGTTAGTATCACAAGTTTACAACACAATCTCAACCAATAGGAGACTTAAAAAGTGAGAAAAGCGGCGCTCGTTTCCGTTTCATCGAGTGTCAAATCACAATGGTGCTAAAGAAGTTCCATTTCAAAAAACATTTCATTCCCGATGAACTTTTGTGAACAGGTACACAGGCTAAATAATTAATATTAGTTTTACCATTATAACAGCGCTGAAACCAATTTATTTTTTTTCATAAAAGATGTCAAAAAGTAGGATGGGTCGTTTTACAGACTTTATACAACTCTCAAATTTCAAAGTTATGATTCAAGTTCTGTAAAACAGGTTATGTGCAACAATTGGCTAATAATTATGTTATAACAAAAACTTGAATAGAACAGAATTTGAAAATTAATTTTGAAATTTGATGAATTGTTCAAATTTTGTGAAACAACCGGTCTTATCTATCCCTATCTACCTAATACATGCATTCATTTTTTCTGTAACCTAAAATTATAACAATGGTTTATTTACGTTTATTATTTGTTGTAGCAGACAATTAACCTGTCGACAGCATGTCAGACAAACGACAAAATACGTGTAGGGAGGCATTTAAAAATAAACATTTCAATGTCCCAGGCAACGTCATGACAGCAGGCCATTATCAGGTAAATTAACCACCTATATGTCGTACTCACTACAATATTGGTGGCAGGGACGAGACAAACCCATAGAAATGTATTGTGGGCGTGCCTGTGTGCCCGAAGGAAGGAAAGAATCCAGGGATCAGTGTGTCCACGAGTGAAGAACGTGTGAATCCATCCCTTTCACTGCGGTTGCGGTGCAAAGCGACGTTCCAAGAGAGTACGGCTGGATAAGTCAAAGGGACTCCCTCAACCATACTCCTCGATCCGGCCTGCCATGCAGCTGGTGGGCAGATGCATCCACCGTCAAGACCCGGACAAACCTTACCCCATGAACCCTGGCTACCGTGCTTAGTCACCAAACGTGGCAATCCACTTGGGGTGACCTATGGCAGAGCTGTTGTTTATCCAATAAATTGACTGCTACTTCTGCCTTCTAAATTGACTGCTGCTTGAAATCGAAAAGGGCTTATTGAATTTCCCTAGAGGCCTATCTCATCTTTGGGGATGCTGTGTGGAGGGTCTTGCTAGTTCCTCGGTGCATCTTTATAAAGATAAGAGAATCTATCAAACGGACCGCCCATTTCTACAAGGGTTTTTGAAGTGGAACTTCCATAGCACCGCTGTGATTTGTATTTCGGATGAAACGGAAATGACGATTACTGTACCTGCGACGCATGAACTCATCGGCCGTTTTGATTATGATTTCACTTTTAAAGGCTCCTATTGGTTGAAATATGAAACGGAAATGACGCAAGGACTGCGCTCATTGGTCGCTTTGATTATGACCTCACTTTTCAAGTATTGGTTGAGATTGTTTTGGTAAAGTTTCGCTTCCACCGCGTGTAAACTGCACTCGATTTTTTTTTCAAGTATTGTGAGGCTCCAGATCAGAGGTGGCTGCCAAATTGAACTGTGGGGCCCACTTGCTATTTGTACTTACATGGTGAGCAGTTGTGTAGGTACTATTAAAGTATCCGCAGTACTCCCAGCTTTATGTAAGTTGGCTAGTTGATTTATCTTTCTAATCGGTCTAACAACACCACACCTCTAGAAAATAACTGTTCAGTGGAAGCAATATTGGTGGGCCTGGTATAGGGCGTGGGTACTTACCTACCTATACGGTTCGTGTCTGTGATATAAATTGACATTTAAAAGGTTAAAACAATGTTCAAACGTGAGCCAAGTCAAACTGATATTAAATTAAACGGACATTAATGTCAAAACAAGAGCTTTCCGGAATGTTAACAAGTCTGCATTTAAATACCGAAACTTTGATTTGATGAAGTTAGATGGGGCGTATTTGTATGTTTTCAGGAAATAATCGTTTGTGATACCTACTTATTTAAAGAAATTTAATGAAAATGGTATAAAATCTTTCATGGGGATGGGAGATATGCGGAAGATCAGGCCTAGGTGTATTTGTCAAATGAACACCAGAAGATTTAGAAGGAGACAAAATGTATTCAGAGAGTCTTAGTGAAAATAGACAACGAAATGAGGCTGGCTTGTACTGGGCTGCCACATTCGTCAATAGTGACCAGCTGCTAACCCTCCGTAAATCTCATTTATGTCAAACATTTGAATTTGGGAGCCATCTCTGGGCTGGAGTCCCAAAATTCTTGATAAACCTACTTGATTTTGTGCAAAAAGGGCGGTCCGTCTGATTGACCATCAGTTATTAACAGACCGATTGCCATCTCTAATGCACAATCGCAATGCTGGCAATGGAGCTTGTCCGAATGAGCTTGGAGCATTGATCTCCTGCATTGTGCACGTAAGCGTAATTCGATGGTCTTTTTTCGACGCGTTTATGTGTGAGTTGTCGAGGCTGTTTTTCTTCGCATTAATAAGTCCCTCCCTTCAGTCCCCACCTTATAACTTACCTTATCTTGAAAGCGCCCTTGAGGTGATTTTTCACAAAAACGGCGCTCTACAAATTATCCAATTATTATTATTATTATTATCATATAACGCTGCCCAATCGGGTGGTGACATAGCTCCACTACAAACACTGTACAAACAGAATTGTCTTTATATGTTACATAAAGAAGGCTTGTCGAGCAGGTAGGTATTCATGCAGTTCTTTCTTTATTTGTTCTATACCTACTACCTACATACTTCTCGACTAAATTGTTCATATCAGCAAAGGTCTGATACTTTTTTAATAGAACTGGTAAAAAAGTTGCGAATCAATATTACATATTTAAAAATAAGATTGTTTTTCTTTCTATTTTCCAAATAGTTTTAGTCCAGAGTCCAGGTCTCCAGCAGACCCATCTAAATTGATGACATTATATAGTTTATAATATTATAGTACTTATGGAAAAGATATACACTAGTATCTACACGCAAACAAAAAAGGTTAGTGTTCCCAAACCCAATCGGAAATTTCCTGCCTGTCGGCGAAAGATATAGAAATGTTTTCACTTTTGAATTTCGAGTCACCCAGAAAGTCATCATCAGCTCAATAAATAGCAAGTCAACATTTAACGGCATTTTCTAAAAATTGATTGATTATTTCCATGAACATCAGAATCTTCCTGAAGATGACCTCTGGAATAATAATCACTTCTAGAATTTTACATATTAACTTTGCAAAAAAGAAAAGCTGATCTAGTTGTTTCCTGATGTCACTCTGGTGTCCAGACGCATGATAGACAAATGCAAACATTATACTAATTTTGGGAATCGAAAATTGTTGATCAATTTTTTAAATTCCTACGATGTGACAAAACTTTTACGCCCAAGACAGTACGAGTAACAGTTAGAGTTGGATACCAAATGGTTTTTGATACTTTCTCTATATTCTAGAAATCTAAAATCTCAATTTTAGCCTATCTTCGCACTTCTTCATTTGTTTCTAAACATTTCTACTTAGACTCCCACTGGTCTTTCTGTGAAGTACCAAGAGATCTTACAACCGAGTGTCAAGAAAATTACATCCAAGAAATGAATTTATGATTCGAAATGAACTATTATGAAACCGCGTTGCCCTAAAATAGGTTCCTAGTACCTAGGTATAATAGAGCGCGTCATTTGGACATTTCTAATAGTAACGGAACTCTGACGGATCGTTGCACGCACGTAAATCGTCAATTAAACAATAACATGGAATAATTTCTCTGACGGAATAAAAAGTTTCTTCGCTCGAATTCCTTACTACCTTCTTAGCACTAAATATTGACGTTCTAGTATCTTTTGTCTCTTTCGTTTTCAACGAGACTCTTGAGAAGCAGTGACGGATTTGTAATTATCAAAGTATAGGCAACTTCATTTGCGCCGCCCGGCGCCCTTCCTCCTTCATAGCAGTTGCCACCTATCATAATCACTCACTTGTGGGCCGCGGCCTATACAGCCTATTGACAAATCCAGAACTGGTGAGAAGAAAGAAAATGAACGTGTCGGTGAGGTTCGTACGAGCTCTCACTGGGACCAGTTTATTAGTAGCCCAGAGTCATTTTGTAATACCTGTTAAAATTTATGGTGACAAAATGCTAGAAAATTTTTGAAATAAAATTTCTTTACGCTCGCTTGACTTTTGGAGTAAGCTGGCGAATGCGTGTCGAGAGCGTTATGAAAAGCGAGGCGAATGGTAGTTGAGAGGGATATATAAGTTAGTGAATATAGAAAGAGAGAGAGAGAGTTACGTTGCGTAGGGGCAAGAGAGAGAGAGAGGTGCTAGCACACATTTTCTTTCTCTCTTTCTCTCATAGCCAGTTACGTCTCGTATATCTAAGACACACTGCAGGCCTATTGTCTTATCAGTCTTATCACACTGTAGGAGCGAGAGAGCAGTGCGCGCGCACATTTTCTTTCTCTCTTCCTATCATGGTTCCATGACAGTTGATCCGGCGACATTTGATCCGGCCGACATTTGATCCAGCCGACACTTGATCCGGCGGACAATTGATCCGGCGGACAGTTGATCCGGCGACAATTGGTCCGGCCTGATCCTTTGGAAGATTTTTTCTTCAAATATATATGTAAAGAGGATATACGGCCGTACAACCAAAGTCGACGAAGGCATCCGAAGGCATCTTGAGTGAAAATCCGCTGTAAAAATAGTTTTACTAACAATAATTTCGACTCTCCGAAGAAGCATGCGGCAACACAAAATACGACATACTTATACGTGCAGTTAGTTTAACAAAAAAAACGTAAAAGATTACTACACTAGAGTCCCAACTGCTCTCAACAGTCTCGAGCCAGTAAGTGCCAATGGCATCCCCAATTTATTTTGGTATGGTGTGATACTGAGGGTAGTGGGGAGGGGAAGGAGATGTGGAAAACGTACCTGGCTATTCAGATCTAGTCACTTCGATTCTAGTAATCCGATTAAACCTACATGCACTGTACACCAGCGAACAAATTACAAAAATCAATATTTTTTTTTAAATGTGTAATTTTCAGATAAAAAAGTTATACGCAAGTAGGAATCTTTTACGGTTTTTTTGTTAAACTGACTGCACGTATAAGTATGTCGTATTTTGTATTGCCGCATGCTTCTTCGGAGAGTCGAAATTATTGTTAGTAAAAATATTTTTATAGCGGATTTTCACTCAAGATGCCTTCAGATATAAGTACGTCGACTTTGGTTGTACGGCCGTTTATCCTCTTTACATACTTACTTGAAGAAAAAATCTTCTATAGGATCAGGCCGGACCAATTGTCGCCGGATCAACTGTCCGCCGGATCAAGTGTCGGCCGGATCAAATGTCGGCCGGATCAAATGTCGCCGGACCACTGTCGCCGGACCAAATGTCGCCGGATCAAATGTCGGGTCACCGTTTAAAACACCATGGAGATAACTGTGTACAATTTTTTTAACTTTCCGAAAAGTGTCGTATAATTTTATAAATATCATCTATCATCATAGCAAAAAATGCTCAATAAAGTTGCATATAACCACATAATAAATGTATTTAACTGATCTTAATAATAATGTATTGAAAGTCAGTATACATAAACTAAATTAGAACAGAACTATGTACTCGTACATACTGTGCCGCACGCCGCACGAAGAAGTCAAACCCTAGCTCATTTCACACAACCATTAATATTATCAGTGAACTTTTTTCTGTTTCACTAACATTACTATTGCAAAGGCATATATACGTACAATCGTGTCTCCGTACCCTTCATATTTACGGAGAAATATTGCACCCATAATGAATACCCTGACAGATAAATTTCATCTCCAAAAATCACGCAGAGAGGGGTCGATGCATCAAAAATACTTCAGTTTATTTTTAGTATTTTGTACATCAGTATCCATTACAGTTTCGTATTTAAAGTAAACAGATTTCTTTCCATTTCTTTCTGTATGTTTTTGTTTGCCTCACCCAACCCGCGCCGAGTACAAAGCGTGTGAGAGGCTAACCTTTGAGTTATTGAATGGTTTGTTAGTCAAATCCAAATGGATGTTAATGAAGACATGGTGCGTCGAGAGAAATTAAAACAACATTTCTTTATATTATTGTGAACACAGTTTTGAGAGAAAACGAACGCGAGAGAAGATTCAATCTTTTTAACGAGTCGACGGATTAAAGTGTCCAGCTTTGGACAATAACAATAAAACGGAATGTTGTCATTCTGGAGTTTCAGAAGAATAATAAATAGTGCTCCTAGTTTAAGATGTACCAATTTAAAACTCTTTTCTAGTAAAATTAAAACGTATTAACTTTCTCCCTTTTCGTAGTTACCTAAAAACAAGGGCTTACACATGAAACTAGCAATGTAACTAATGTTTTTAAGTAACTGGGGAGGCGGGGATGGGTACCGCCTCTCCGGGAATTATTTATTGGATGACCAACATTCAGGGTGCCCGGGTTCATTGAGTGAGACATGCACAGGTCTGGCGGCGGATGCGCCTGTTCACCAACTGCGTGGCGGGTCGAGTCGGGAGTGGTCGGTTTAGGGAGACGCTTTGATCACTTCAGCTACTCTCTTTCGACCATCGCCAAGCATCGCAGTTGAGGGGATGGAATTATACGTCCGTCACTGCTGAACACACAGACCCCAGATTCCTACCCATCCCTCACACCTTTTTATTCCCAGAACTTCCTCTCCTTCCTTTCCTTAAAAAGACACTCCACACAGCATCCCCTAAGATGACAGAACCCCTTGAGAAAATTTTCCTTAAAGCCTTCTAATTGGAGCTAATGTTAAAAAAATATAATTTCGGCTTTAGAGTCTGTTTTAAATATCTTTAAATGGTATCTAAAGAAAAACAAGGAAGCAAAAATATTTTAAAAAGTTCTGAATTCAAAATACATAAACATAGGACGTGAATCCTTTAATTCCCCCTCCCGTTTAGGGTTCCCAGATCAAAAAATCAAAATCCTGGAGAAAATTCCTGACATTTGATAAAAATTCCCGACTTTCGAAAGTTAGATGCAGGAGCAAAATGCCAATGTTGAAAGGGTCTTTTCCTTAATGGGGACCCAATGGTCAAAAGAGAGGAACAGGCTTTCTGTAGAGTCTGTCAAGACGATTCTCTAAAATATATGAGTTGCGAAATGTTCTACAAAACTATTATTAAAGATTCGGAAGTGTTGAACAATATTTCTGGTAGCATTAAATATCAGAAGTAATGTTTTTACTTTGATTTGTAATATAAATAATTTGGTTTATTTCATTTTTTATATCAATCTCCACTTAATTGTAGAAATTCCGGACTGTTTAGGATTCACCTAGCATTCCGGACGAAATATCAACCCTACTCCCGTTAGATCATTTTCAAAATTGCTTGCCTATCTCAGAAACACACTGACCTACTCTGATTAACGATATTATCGTGTAAGGTCACCAATGTTCATTCAGTTTGATACCTCCTGGAGATCCGGAGACGGTCTTCCTTAATTACGCCAAAGGTCCCAGTCTAACGGTACCTAAACGGCCCAGTAAATCGATAGTTTAGTTAATGGGATGAAACAGAGATTAAAGAATAAAAAAAATCACAGCAGCTCTTGTTATAAGCCAACAGGTAAAGGGACTTGCCCTCCTGTGAAGTGAAATATACCTACCTACCTGGATATACGGAATTTCCTGGACCAGCGTGGTGTCTAGAAACATTCCAACTGTTTTTTAATCATTCGATTAAAAAAGTTCGAATTTAAATAACTTTTCAGTTGTAAAATTGTTGTTCTCAATAATAAAACAAAACTTTTTGTGAAATATGTAGTAGGTAGGTAGGTACTACCTTTTTTTATTTTTAAATTACCTTTACTACAACACAAGGGCGTAACTCCAGCATTCTAAAGGTATTGGGGAGGGGAAGGGTATGGGGAAGAGAAAGGTGGGGAAGTACCTGGATATTCAGATCTGGTCGCAAGACACGCCAAAAGCCATTTCAAGCAACGTTTCAATTCTGAATGGTGGTCTTACACCTGGGTGATACTGAGAGCACCTTCCGCTCTGGAATGTGCCGCAAATATACTACGTATTATTTTAAATGAATTAATTGTGAAATAACCCAAATTAATAAAAATATGGTCTTGCACACGCAGGGATTAATTAATTTTAATTAAATGAAGACCATGGACCTGAATTATTTATCTGGACCTGCCCTAAGTGATAAAAGCGTATAATTTTCCCCTTCCAATATCTGTTCCATGGAGCCGGCTGGGCTTACGAGAGCCTCGCTTGAATCTAAAAAATGTGACGTCATCATTCTTGTCCTGATCAGCGCCGAGCTCACATCGTACATTTTACGAAATAACACGACAGAAATGAGAGCTTGTGCTATACATGCTATACCCTAAAATATGTGGACACAGCGAATGTGGGCGGTACTCCAGTGAGCTCGTCGCTGGTTACAGGGGTAAGTTAATTATGAAACATTTGTAAAAGTGTCTTAACTAAATACGGCAACAAAATATTCCTCTGTGAAAATCGGCGAACTATACTTTGCCGCATTTGGACTTCGCAAATATGTTAATAACGTGGCGAGCAATTCGCGCTCCCATGTAAAAAGGTCTATTCATTCAAAAGCAGATTTTGCTTTTGAATGAATAGACCGGGAATGGGTACCGCCGCCCCGGGAACCTTCATTGGATAACAAACACCTCTGCCATAGGTCACCCCAAGTGGTTCGCTACGTTTGGTGACTTAGCAGGGGTGCCCGGGTTCATGGAGTGAGGTTTGTCTAGGTCTCGAGGCGGATGACCAGGACACACTGAACCCCAGATTCCTACCCACCCCTTAAACCCTTTTCCTTCCCAGAACTCTTCTTCCTTTCCTTAAAAAAACCCTCCACACAGCATCCTCAAAGATGACATAGGCCCTGAGGAAAATTATTTTCCTCAGGGCCTCCTGTGTGGAGCTCATGTAAAAAAAAAAACTAAACGGTGATATTATAATGCGAGATGCCTATACAGTCAGATTGTTTTTTTAACGAATCACAGTCATCTTTCCCCTCTTCGCCCCCTATAGTTTGGTTTTACCCCTCATCTGTATCTTCTCGTCTATTAAATTTGGATGTCTATGATGAAGACGATATTAGCGAAAATCTGTAAACAAAAAAATCTAGGACTCCAACCCAGGACCTACGCCTTGCCGGGGCGGAGCTCTACCAACTGAGCAAATGTGTCTTTATTCATATTCGGCCAAATTTAACTGTATCATACTTCGACTAAGAACTATCATTTACTATTTGGGAGGCGAGATTGGGTACCAACGCCCCGGTAACCTTTATTGGAAAACCAACACCTCTGCCGTAGGTCACCCCAAGTGGTTTGCTACGTTTGGTGATTTAGCAGGGGTGCCCGGGTTCATGGATTGAGATTTGTCTAGGTCTTGGAGGAGGATGACCGGGACACACTGAATCCCAGATTCCTACCCACCCCTTAAACCCTTTTCCTTTCCAGAACACTCCTCTCCTTCCTTTCCATGAAAAAATATATTATCGTCATTTTCTTAACGCATATTTTTATTGGCTTCTTTGTGAATGATTGCAAGATTCAACCCCGAACTAAATGCTACCTGGATAGTGTCTTTGATAGTTTTTGTCAAATTTAATTTTTAATATGCAACATCTATTGACCTATCTGCAGTGATTTGATTCTAATAAGACATACTGTAACTTTTCTCTATGAAGCAAAACGTACTGAAAAACTTCTCTGCAAGATTCAAACCCGAACTAAATGATATCTACATAGTGTCTTGGATCAATTGTATCCTTTTTTTATTTTTAATATGCGACATCTATTAACTTTTCTGCAGTAGCTTGATTCTTATTAGACATACTGTAACTTCTCTCCAATCGGTAGATTATTTAGGAATATCTAATGAGTGCTCCGTCTCGTGTTTCCGTCGTCGGCCGCCAGGGCACACCGGACCTCCCGCGGGTTTTGGATAGGTGGGTTCCCCTAATGAATATTGCCACCCGCTCGACGGTTATAGAGACCACTGTTTTACTAACTGACAATACTGTATTAATGAACCGCGGGTAATGGAATAATGGAGAAAACACGGCGACCCGTTACTTTAATTATAGATTTATTTAAATTGAAGGTGGCTGATGTATATTTGTACTGATTTAATGGCTTGTTTCGTGGAAGTTAGAATTAATGGATGAAGCTTATGTTGACTAATGCCAATAATGCCATGTTTTCATATTTGGAGTTAAAACACTCCTGGCATTATTTTCTAACTGCTGCGCTGTGACAATAGGCCACTTGCATCACATTTAAAAAAAAAATCGGTTTAGGGAAATATTCTAAGACATCTTGTATTTTTTTTATCGTATTTTTGAAACCCTGGCGATTTTTTGAAAATTTTAATCCGAAAAATTAGACCATTTTTTATAAACCGGAAAGACGGGACATAATTTTATGGGTCCGAAAAAACGATAATTACATAGCCGAAAATCATTTAAAAAAAAGAACGTTTTCCACAAGAAAGGGCACAGGAGAATAACGAGGCATACCAAAAATATTACATCTCATAAATATTTTTTTCCTTGATCCATCTTATTGATCATAAATCATTATAATGTTCAACGTCTATATTACTAAATCAAATGTAATTTACTTGTACTTGTAAATTACAATAATAATAAGAATATCATAAAATTGGATTTTGTTAAAGTCATCACCACTACCATTATACCTCTAAACAAGTACAGACATTGTAAAATGTACGGGGTTCTCTTCATAACACCTGTCAAAAAGTCAAACCAAATGTTCAGTTCGCAGAGAACAAACAATAAATAAATGTCAAATTCATAAATTGGCCGGAAATCAAAGTATTGCCATATAAAAAAATAAATCAGTGTGGAATTTTACAAAATTAATAGGAACATTTTCGGAGACGGGACATTTTCATGTAGTGACGTCTCGGGCCCAAATAATGGATTTATTTATTTAAAAATAAAAAACTGTAGACACAATTCTAAAAAAATTTACTAACATTTTCGTAATTTTAGTCAAAAAAATCTATCCACACAATTTTTTCCAAGTCGTTATGAAATCCATGCAACTGGCCTATTAAGTATACCATGAGGAACTCCAATGAACGTTTTTAATTTTTTTTTGCTAATTTTATCGCCTAACTTAAATTGCATTATTTTTTACGTAGAATCTAATATTTTGTGTAGATCTAACATCCAAGATTTTATCACAATTTATAAATATGCGTAACATTGTGTTGTTATTTGTATTTCTGTTATAAACAGCGCCTGCTCTCAACCCAGGAGTTTTCAGTGAAACAGGCAAAACACATCACCAATTGTAGTAGAATTAATAAAGATGAAGCTTCGAAAAAAAATCAGAGTGTGCAATTCACACGCGGTAGAAGTGAAACCTTCAGAAAACTAAAGTAGACAAAAGTGGGAAGGCTACGAAGCACCGGACAAAGAGGAGACCGATTTTACTCTCTCATTCTCTCGCAGGCTAAATCCTTTAAATATATGTGATTATTGTTTTATCGAGTTTCAAATAACGGTGCTAAAGAAGTTTTCACTTAAAGAAAATAATAATTCGGTCCACGCGATAGTTTGAGGACTGGTAATTGTAAGGACATGGGCTACTTTTCATCCCGGAAAAACATTTCATTTTAGCCGCGTATAAAAGCTGGTATGTAACAACTGGCATTTAAGTTAACATTGAGGTGTTTCTCGGTAAAAACTATTTGATGGTATAATCCGTGAACAAAACAGTCCATTTATTTCATTTATCCGTGCTACGAGTAGTTAAGCTTCTCATGTTTACCTTTGAAATGCATAAGTATAAATTCTTCAACGAAATACTAGATTAGTTTTCAGAATAATTAATTAGATTAAATTAGTGGACTAATCTCGCTTCAATCCTTAACATTTCAATAAATGTTTTCTGTTCTGCCAAGTTAACTGACCAGCAGAGCACAGACAAAAGAAAGCATTTAGTAATTATTTCTAGAGCAATTTCATTACCTACTCGCGTCTGGTGTTAAACAAGCTCGTCTTGAATAGTTTCAGCTATTGAGAAATGCAAAGGTCGTCGGAATTATTTCATATAACATCGGAGTTTTTACTATATTCTTTTTTATTTTTTGCAGTGAATCTAGGTTTGTATATATGTGGGTATGTCCGCTATGCATTGCTAAACCATTCATTCGTTATGCATTACTAACCGTTCATCCGATTGCGATGAAACTTTGGGGATTTGATGTGTTCGTGGGAGAGGGGCGGGGGGTTCGCAGGACGGCGGAAGCGGGCGAGGGGAGTGGGGAGAGGGAAGGCAACGCACGCCGGGAAATGAATGAATGAATGATAAATGAATGAGTGAATGAATGGATGAGTGAACGAATGAATGATTGAATTAATTAGTGAATGAATGAATGCATGGATTAATGAATCAGTGGTATTTCCACTTAATACAACGCGAGCAAAGCCGCGGGTAAAAGCTAGTTGTTTATAAAGTTATGTTTTTGCAGTAAGGATGATAACCAATTTTAAACACATTCATTCTTCGGACTTTGAGGCATTTCACCATATATATTTTGATCAAATTATTATTTTGGATTCTGTATATAAATATGGGTTCCTGAGCAATCAACTGAGGAACTCCATTTAAGTTCTTGTTATGGTTATAAAAATATATTCAGATACAACAAAAAACATTGATTCTGAATATATAAGTTTAATTGATAACCATGTATCGAGGTGGACGTATTAAACACCCCAGAAAACGTTTATTTTTCAAAATTTCCATCGTTATTCAGCACATTATGGCAACTTTGCTGTTTTTCGTTATCTGCGCGGCACAATAATGAAGTTCAGTACCTAAATTTCGAAAAACGTCAAACCAAACACTCAAAAAATGTACATAAAAATGTCAAGCCAAACACCAAAAAATGTTAATTTTCTAATTATAAAAGTCGAACTTTATGATGAAATAGCAGTATAACTTCTATTCATTTATCTTTATTAGTTCTATTATAATTGGTGACATTACAGTTATAGTGACCGGCCAACTAAGAACCTCCTTTGAAAAGACATTAAAAGTGAAGAAAAAAAAATTGGTTAAATAGGTTACGTTAGGTTAGGTTCATGGGCTATTTTAGAATTATTATTTTCATAGCTTTTTAGAGGGAATAACCAGACAAAACCGGAAATATGACATTTTTAATAAAATAAGGTTTTACCGTAAGTCGTTGGCAGATTTGTTAAATTTTCAAAGAAAATTTTGTATTTTAAATCATTTCAAATCTTATAATCATGCAGTAAAATAAATCAATAAATTATCTGGGAAAGCTATGTTTCAGAATTTTAATTTTAAATAAAATCATTTTAAAAAAGATTCGCACACGTGTTTTGTGACGAAAATACTTCAGTTTATTTTCTATTTATTTACGGTCTTACATATATTAAAGATTTTTTTTACATTCTTATTTTGCTAGAGATTATTGAAAAATTATAAATACTTATGATCAAAAAATAATTACAAAAAGTAAGCAATTTTAATAGTTTTATCGTCACTCCTTTCAGAAATTTTGAATATAGGTATAAATTAAAGCAAATTTTGAATGAAATAAAATCGATATTGAGTTATTATTTTAAAAAGCTGGTACGGAGAATAATTAATCTTTCTTATTGGAGGCGCCCTGTACTTTCGTAAGAACATCTTTCGACGAAATATGAATTCTCGGCCGCTGGCTGATTAATGACTCCTAATGACTTTTCAAAGAGGTGTTGAATTGACTTGATTCTGAATTGGCATGGAACCATATGTTATGCCTGTTTCAGACGACCTTGACTGTCCTTTGTCCTGCCTCTGACTACCCAACGCTGAATTTTCTTTTAGTCTTCGGGTATTTTACATTTTACCCCAAATATTCAGTTAACATTCTTTGAGGCTTCACTGAGTGGTTGGCTAAGGGACACGGAAGCTAAGTGTAGTTTATGGTCAGACTGAAAGCCATTCATATTTTTTGTTGGTACTTGTCAATTGATTGGAGATTTATTGTATTACTTATGTTCTTTATTTTATGCAGGTGCTTGCAGGCTTTTACAGATGCAATACCGCCTCATGGAGTCTCATGAATGATTTTTACTTTTGCCCTGTTTAATTTATCTTTGTCTTACTAACCTATTTTTTGCATTTTGTTTTTCCTGTTAAGCACTTGCATACTGCTTACTAACAACGTATGCAAGGACACTGGAGGTCTAGATTCTAGATACTAATATCTACAGCTGTCGGACGAATATCTACAGCTCATATGTTGAACTAATATCTACGAACTTCAGAGTGTTGACTAATATCTACAGAGCGTAGGTTGAACTAATATCTACAGAGCGTAGGTTGGACTAATCAGCTAAATGTGTCCAATAGTCCGATATTAGGGATTTTTACATACATACTTACATAAATTAAGTTTTTTAAACTGCATACGCAATATTACGTTATTCCAATATACTGTACATAATTGCAAATTCAACCTCTGCCAGTGCTGTAGATATTCGTCAACACTTTGGTTTTCATAGATATTATTCAGCAGTTTGAGCTGTAGATATTCGTCAACACTTTGGTTCTCATAGATATTAGTCAACAGTTTGAGCTGTAGATATTCGTCAACACTTTGGTTCTCATAGAAATTAGTTCGATTTTTTCAGTTTTTGGAATTCCTGTAGATATTATTAGACGCCTCCGCCTTGAAGGAGTAACCATCAGTTACTTATACCAGGGCGGGTAACAGGTGGATATCCTCTACTGTTTCACTAGAAACTTCTGTGTTGAGAGCAGGATCAGTTTATAACAGAATTGCAAATGACACAAAATATTATACTTTTAAAAGACAATCGGCATTATGCCATTGGTAATGATTTATAAATTGGTTTTGAACCACTCTAGGTGTAGGTATATAATTCGCGCACAGTTGTAAAAAAGTTCATTTGTTTATTTAGTTCTTTGGGAATATTCTTTCATCTGTACCATTTCGTAGCATCCACTTATTGTTGTCAAAAGCTAACTAAGCCTTTTTAATTAATTGCGCAAGCTTTTAAAAAATTAAAACCCATAGACATCCAAATTCAATAGACCAGAAATAACAGGTGAGGGGAAAAATCAACTATGGCGGTACGAAGAGGGGAAGATGACTGTCATTGGTTGAAAAATTAATCTGACAGTATATAGGCATCTCGCATTATAATATCATCATTTAGTTCTTAAAAGCAAAATCTGCTTTGAATGAATAGACCTTTTTACATGGGAGCGCGAATTGCTTGCCACGATAATAAAATATTTGCGTAGGCCAAATGTACACCCCAAAAAGATTCGCCCGTTTTCACATAGCAATATTTTTTTGCCGTGTTTAGTTAAGACACTTTTACAAATGTTTCATAATTTACTTACCCCTGTAACCAGCGACGAGCACACTAAGGAACCGCCCACATTTATGTGCACACTGATATGTAGGTATGTTGTATAGCACAAGCTACTGTTTTGGCGTGTTATTTTTTCGTTAAATGTATAGATGTTAGCTTCGCGCTGCCCACGGCAAGAATGATGACGTCACACATTTTAGATTCAAGCGATTCTCTATCCCCTCCACATGGGGCGAACTGGCGCCAAGGAGGAGCTCCAGCCGGTTCCATGGCGAGGGGGAAATAATACGTTTTTATCACTTAGGGCAGGTCCAGATATATTCATATGTCCGTGTTAAAACCTTATTTACAATATTAATCACGAATGCAAAGTTATGTTAATTTTATTACGTTTTCAGAATACTAAAATCACAAGTCTAATGGAATTTTGATTCGGTTTTACGACCTTTTTTCGTGTATTCGTAATTTTTACAACCATTATCCTCCATAATATTGTGTTTTAATCGGTGTCAAATCTGTTGAAATAAAACAATAAAGCTTTCAGAAAAGAAACTAATTAATGAAACAGTAGGTATTAGCCGGTGACATTAATTTAAAAAAACGTTGACATAGTTTTAATTTATTTTTCAAACAAAATATTATTTTGCTGAGCAAGTTATGAAGATACCAGAGTGAAAGCTCTGAAAAATGGAATGATGTTTAGGTTCAGTTTTTCGACTGGAATCTAATTATTATTGAAAACTTCTTTAGCATTGTTGTGATTTGAAACTCAATGAAACGGAAACGAGCGACACTAAAACGAGACAAACACATACATCTATGGATTTAGCCAGCGAGAGAATGAGATATGAAGAAAATATTTATTTAATTCGCGGGTACTCGGTTCCAATATAATACGATAATTCCACGGTCCCTCGCAGGTTTCCTTTGGTGTGGTGGTATAAAGCGCCTGACAAACCTCAGCGGCCAAATATTTAGCGGCCAAATAAAATCAATGTCTAATATTCATCTCTCCAAAATAAACAGGCAAAAGAAAACACAAAACAAAGCGACATCTAGCGACTTCTAAGAAGAAAACACAAATACATACTAATAAGATGACCAAATGTATAGGAAAAAGTGCACTGGAATTCGAGTGCGGTGCTTCATAGCCTCCCCACTCTTGTCTACTTTAGTTTTCTGAAGGTTTCGCTTGAACCGCTTATTAATTGCACACTCTGATTTTTTGTTACATTTGTCATTTTTACCACGGAGAATCTAATTCTTATATTACATACATTTTATTTGAACACTACTCAAAGTAAATAACTTATATAATGAATAACTGATTACTTTGTATAAAACCACTATTTTTAAAACAATATAAACATGTTTCGACAACAATGTTGTCTTCATCAGGATATGTTACTATAATAACATATAGTAACATATCCTGATGAAGACAACATTGTTGTCGAAACATGTTGATATTGTTTTACTATATATCCTGATGAAGACAACTTTGTTGTCGAAACATGTTGATATTGTTTTAAAAATAGTGGTTTTATACAAAGTAATCAGTTATTCATTATACGAAAAATGATGACACAAAATAAATTTGCGAGGTTTGAAGAAGTAAATAACTTATCTTTATGAACTCTTTATATAATTTTTTCTTAAAGTTATCGTGTGCGTTCGTGATGAAACTTTGGCGATTTGTGCGCACGCCCGCGAAGGTTTCTGTATATGATGGTGAACTCTGGCGCTTTGAAATTATTTCCTACAACGTTCATCCGATAGCGATGAAACTTTGGTGATTTGTTGTGCGCTCGCCCGCAAAGGTTTCTACGTATAATGATGAGCTCAGGCGTTATGAGATTTTAATTAATATAATTAATACATAGGGGATGGCAGTGGTTAAATTTTGAAAATCCATGCTTCTCACACGGATGACTTCAAAAACTGTGAGAAGTGTGTGTATTTCATATAGTTTAGCGGCAGGGAGGGAAGGAGGGAGGGAAGGAGAACGAAGGAAAGGTGAGGGATTCATGGGAGGGTGGAAGGTGGAAGGGGGAGGGGGGGATTTGCCGGACAAGGCAAGAATTTTTTTTTTAAATGTAGGTAGTTACATCTAAGGACTTCGTAGGTGTACATATCCTATTAATATTATAAAGGCGAAAGTTTGTAAGGATGTATGGATGAATGGATGTATGTTTGTTACTCTTTCACGCAAAAAATACTGAATGTGCTTTTAAAATTCTTTCACTAATAGAAAGCTACATTATTTGCGAGTAATATAGGCTGTATATATTGGTGAGCTCTGGCGTTACGAATAGGTTCTGGCGTTATGAAATTATTTATTATACGTTTATTGTCCAGACGAAAAACAAAGCGTTGCTTTGTAACTGTAAATAATTATTAGACGTGTGGAGGGGGGGGGAGATGGGGGGGGGGGAGGGTGGGGGACGGGATGGGAAAGGGGGGGAAGGGAGGATTTGGGTGGAGGAAGGGGGGAATGCTGGAGGGGTGATGGGGGAAGGGAGGAGGGGGGGGGGGGGGAGAGTGTAGTGGGGATAGAGAAGGTAGAAGAGGCGAAGTGGGAATCTCCCTATACTATGCGAGCGAAGCCGGGTGCAAAAGCTAGTATACAATATAATTTCGTTATAATATATTGGTTTCCTTAAATTTCATCCATTTCTCCAACCAGGCCATGGAACGCAGAATGCATCCGTAATATCAGTAATGCATATTGAATATTGAATTGAATGCATTCAAGGCAAGTTTCATCTTTTGACGTGGACATCATCATTTGGCAGTTTGACAGTTGGTCGGGTACAGGAACACACCTATACATTATAATTATTATAAGTTACTGAACCATACACAATATTATTATCGCCTGCAGTGTTCCACACACACTGTACAGATGATGCATAGAAGTGTGATTAAGACTGATAAAGGGCCCGCAACCCGGATTTGTACCGATTTATTACATATTTCCCTTAAACACGGTAAGTTTTAAAGCTCTTAAAAAAATATATGTTATTCAGACTTTGCCCGCGCCGAAACGCAAATTATATAAAATTCCCTCGATAGAAAAAAATCGCAAAGTTTGCTCCAAAAATTATTATTAACACGTTTGTTTCAGTTATTTTACAAGTTATATGTATGAAAAAATTCACAATGTTTCTTTAAATGCTGTTTAAGATAATGCCCGCGAGATTTTTTCTCTATTTTAAACGAGTCGTATTTTATTAAACATTTTCGCATCGATTCTGTCGCTGTAAATGTTAGCGCTCTCCTCTAACATTTGTAATTTCGTATCTCTCCATCTTCTTCTTCTCGGGCCCGGTTGCAGAGCCTTAAGGTATTTCGACTCATATTCTCCAGACAAACCAATAAAATTGATGTTAATTTTTCGAAGAAAACTTCTTATGAGAGGCATTATTTATTTTATTAAAAGGCAAATACTCATCACATTATTTTAGAGACACTCTACATCCCTTCAACTACATCACTATATTTTAGACACACTCTACATCCCTTTCAACTACATCACTATATTTTAGACACACTCTACATCCCTTTCAACTACATCACTATATTTTAGACACACTCTACATCCCTTTCAACTACATCACTATATTTTAGACACACTCTACATCCCTTCAACTACATCACTATATTTTAGACACACTCTACATCCCTTCAACTACATCACTATATTTTAGACACACTCTACATCCCTTCAACTACATCACTATATTTTAGACACACTCTACATCCCTTTCAACTACATCACTATATTTTAGACACACTCTACATCCCTTCAACTACATCACTATATTTTAGACACACTCTACATCCCTTTCAACTACATCACTATATTTTAGACACACTCTACATCCCTTTCAACTACATCACTATATTTTAGACACACTCTACGCTTGCAACTACATCACTTTGTTTTAGACACACTCTACGTCTTAGAGCTTTGAATGGTAATAGCGAACCTGAGTTCGGTAATGATCATACATTTGATATAAACTTAGGACTTAAAATTTTACATACGGGTTATAAGGCATTGCAGATAAATAGTTTTGAAATCTTAGAAATAAGGAAAAAATGTTAATACCAATACAGATATAATTAATAAGCAAACAATTTGTATGAATCCCCTGTTGAATATTTTCCCACTTAACCGGCCTTTCCCTTCTAATGATATTGTAATCCCAAATTCCAATAAACTTCCGTCACTCTTACCTCTCTCCCTTCCTTCTACTCCTTCCCCTGCACTTAATCTGTGATCTGTACTTAATTTGTAACTTCAGCATACATTTACTCCTGATGATGTGATCATTGTTTATGAAACATGTAGAAATTGATGTTCTATTCATGAAATAATATCGATATATATGATAATGTTTGATCCAGTAGTGTGGTGTTCTGTTTTTTTTGGACGAACAGTACATCTTATTGGTCACTTCAATACGGTAACTGGTAGTGTTTATCATCGGTTACTGGTCGGGTTTATCATCGGTTACTGATCGTGTCGTTGTTTTTTCATTTTATCTCTGATGAACAATAAATCGGTTACTGGCCGTGTTTCATTTACTGGTCGTGTTTATTGTTGTATTCAGACAAACAGTTCTCCAACTCGTCTTGGGAGGAGATTACTTCTTTGGAAAGAATAAAGTTCTTTTATGTTAATCTGGGATTTATTTAATACTTCGTGGGTACGAGTGGTGACTGGTGACCACGATAGTCGACCTAGTTGGAAGCTGGCTAATTGATATCTAAATCGAATGAGCTCCTGTAGACTGCGCCCTGGCCCTTGGCCCCCCTGGTGCCCGAACTCCGAACGAAACTAACTGCCATCTAGCGGACTTTCGGAGTAGCTCTTGGCACTGCCCTCTATGTGACAAGCTCGGAAGCTTTTAGATATACACATTTATCGTTGTTCGACTCCTTGGCTCAAGACAGCAAATGAAATTATTAATATAATATATCCAAGAAAGCGCAAAATCCCTGTTAAAAGGAAAATAAAACACAAAAAACCATTTTAATTTTTTAAAAATTATTTTATTTATTCATTTATTAACGGTTCAAACACCTTTAAATGTAGAAACATTTTATTTATATTAATTTGTTTTGGAATTTTTAATCAAGTTATCTATAAATAAGAGAAAATCAACCTTACTTCTGGCACACTGGCCACAACTAGGGATTGCAATCCCGCAAAGCGGGATCCCGCAATCCCGCGGGATCCCGCAGCTTTTATTAATCCCGCAATCCCGCACCTTCAAAGCGCGGATCCGCGGATCCCGCAAGTTAAAAATTTGGCGCTAAAACTTTCGCGTAAATCGAGAGTAGCGCGAGCGCAATGTTACCGTTTAGCACAAGATAGCCCGCCTGCCGCCAACCGCTAGTGGCGCTAGTCGCCGGCCACTAGAGGATTAGTCTTTGATGTATTTTTTGTGAATGTCTTTGTAGTTAGTAGTTGCTTCAGTGTGGTGGGCATGTAGTTATATAGTTTGGTTGCGTAGTACTTAAAGTTTCTTTGCCCGTATGAGGTATGAGTTATCAGTATGTTTAATGTTTTTTTGTGTGGAGGCCCTGGTTTTACTTTAATTGAGGTTGCATTTGGAATGTGAAGTTTATGTTGGAAAAGGATAGTAGTACAGATTATAGTAATAATAGTAGCATCTAAGAGAAAGTTGTGATTTGATTATTAGTCATTATATGAATAAGACTGAATTAAAAATATAAAACTGTTAGGAGTAAGTGTAAAATTAAACAAAACTATTAAATTATGCCAATTATTTAAAGATGAATCTAAGAAAACAGATTACTAATTATTTATATAATAGAAAACTTAATTAATACAAAAGAATTAATTTCTGTTGCTTAATGTAAGAAATGTTAAATAAAAGTTGATTTTTACCCAAAAATCTGTAGTTTCAATTTTATCTTATAACTTATAAAATCTGTAGTTTCAATTTGATTTTAAAACTTATAACATTATTTCAAAGATGCGGGATCCCGCGGGATCCGCGCGGGATTGAGCAATCCCGCATATCAATCCCGCGGGATTGAATTAGCTGCGGGATTGAAATCCCTAGCCACAACACATCTTTATCGGTTTATCACTGCAATGTTGCACACAGTCGCAGGTTACCTACATTGTCCCGTTTTAGACGACTTGGTCCGGCCAACGACTAACGAGCTAACACGCGTGAGACGTGAGAGATGAACGCCATTGAACAAATTATATTAATAACAGGCTGGCAGGTGCATCGATCGACAAATTATAAAAAATAATTTCATTAAAAATGTGTCGAATGCTGAGAGACGAATGATAGTCTTAGATTTCCGGGAATTGACCATCCGCAGCTGTGCAATACCATAAACCTTGTTGTGATACTTTACCATATTGCCTGTCTCCTGAGGTGGTCCGTGTTTGATTCGATTATATGATATTTAATGATATTTGATGCTGAAACATAAATATATTAAAAATGGGATACTACGATGTATGGGAGACTTCTTGCATTATAATATGCGAGCCTGAGGTGTGTAAATAACCCCAGACCCTCTGGGCTTAATACCCAAGAAATTATGATTATGAAAAAAAACTCTACTTGCGAACAAATATATCACAAATGGCACAAAGAGGAACTCCAGGGAATATGACAAATCCACCAACCTTGTTTTTGCTGATCTTGAAGTGTGGAGGCCTCCTTAATGTCATCCAATGAACAATTAGATGCAGTCAATGCAATCCTTGGGTGACTCATAAGTTTTTACAAGAGATGAAATTTGTCAATGAATACACAAACTCAAAGTTTCTTTTCACAATGCATGAAAATTTTCCAAAACAAACAGTGTCAGTAATTTTCTTGTTTTAGAATCTATTTTTGAAAAACAATCCATTTCGGTGTCTTTGTTAATTCCAAGGAGTGAGTAAGTACCATGCTTGTGATATATATTTATTTAAAATTTCGAACAAACAAAAAACATATTGCAATGCGTAACCACTTCTAATGACTAATTATTATTTGCAAAGTGGTAAAAAGTTTAAAATTGTTTTGATATACGATATGATATATGTCAAATTTGTTTTTTTTTTAATTTTTTTATTCTTCTATATAAGCACAATAAAAAATGCGTAAGAAAGGGGTAATGTTTTTTACAGGCCTTTACGAAATCAACCCATAAAAAAACAACTCTCAATACCTTTTCCAACCTTTCCAAAAAGCCTTCTCAAGTATTTTTAAATCCCTCCCAAAAAGAGGCGGAGATTCCGATTTTGAATTCTTCAAGAACTAGTGGATCACCTTGAAATGTAGTTATTCATTACGTCAATGCCTAAAAGGGGTCATCGCAAAACAGGGGGCAATACCAACTCTTCCCACTTCGGTCCTGTAGCCTGAACCTAGTCATTGACAAGCAGCACATTGATTAATGGTCCTGACGAGTGACAGGAACCGGTGGCAGCTTGACAAGTCTTGGCTGATGAGGAGAAGGATCGGCCCCGCTGCCCGCAAATGATGCACATATAATTAGGCTATTTCTGAATGAGGGAACCATCTTTATACCTACCTACATTCATACCTATTTTTCAGATATAGTTAGAACGAATACCTTGGCCGTGTTGTGGAATATTAAATATAGTTTTACATTCCCGAAAGGAATACAGGTAAATCGTTTTAAAAATACTCTCGCTTGTGTAGTGGTGTACTGAACAAATATAATTTAATTTAATAATAATTTTGTGTCGAATTGATTCGCGAGTCTAAATTGGATTGGAATTGATGAACGTTGATGATACGCAACGCACCCAGTAATTTTGGGTATTTGTGGGGTAAGAGGGGACTGCGGGCGGGAGGCGCATTTTTTTTTGTTAAACTTTCATTGCTATCGGTTTGTACAAATAAATTCAAACGTCTCCGCTTTTTAATGTTAAATAAAATACAATTCGAATAAAGCGCAAAAGACCCACAAGTGTTTATTTTTGTTTAAATTTGTTTCACATCTTTGTTGTATATAAAAACCACTTCTGCTTAAATTCACCTTAATTTTTGTGTCAGATTATGAAAAATCACGGATTGGCTGAATTCTCGACAAATCAGTTCCAGTTTTGAAAATGTCATTTAAAATAAATTCATGTTGAATTCTTCAAACAAACACTTCTAATTTTGAAATTGATTTCGCTTAAATTAAATAGCAAATCCGATTCCTAGAGTTTATTGAACCTGAGTTACAGACAGATAGACAGAACCACATCCGAAATTAGTAGGTATTTTTATATGTAATAAAAATTTTGCTTTCCCTACAAAATTTTGATACATTTCAAAAATGATTTGTTTTTCGAAATGTTAAATTATTATTGTTATAATTAATATCTTATATTTCTCCTTGCAATAGCCCTTAAATGTGTATTGTATATAAATTAAATAAGCATTGCTCTTTACTTAAAGGTTCATAAAACAATAATTCATCACCATATTTTCATTCTATACAAGATTAGTTATCGGAAAGTAGGTAGCGAACACGCAATTCGAATCGGCGGCAATCGGAAAGAATTCTGTTTTAGGTCGCACCCATAGACATCCAAATGGATAGACCAGAAGATACAGATGAGGGGTAAAACTAAACTATAGAGGGCGAAGAGGGGAAAGATGACTTAATTCGTTAAAAAATCAATCTGACAGTAAATAGGCATCTCGCATTATAATATCACCATTTAGTTCTTAAAAGCAAAATCTGCTTTTGAATGAGTAGACCTTTTTACATGGGAGCGCGAATTGCCCGCCACGTTATTAACATATTTGCGTAGTCCAGAGGAATATTTTGTTGCCATATTTAGTTGACACTTTTACAAATGTTTCATAATTTACTTACCCCTGTAACCAGCGACGAGCTCACTGGAGAAACGCCCACATTCGCTATATCCACATATATTAGGGTATAATGTATAGCACAAGCTCTCATTTTTGTTCGTAAAATGTACGATGCGAGCTCGGTGCTGGTCAGGACAAGTTTGATGACGTCACATTTTTTAGATTCAAGCGAGGCTCTCGTAAGCCTAGCCGGCTCCATGGAACCGTTATGGGGTGGGGGACATAATACGCTTTTATCAATTAGGGCCGGTCCAGATATATTCATATGTCCATGGTCGCATGCGCAGTTAGGCCAAACAGTCAATAGGTGGTAAGAATAGCCAATAGGAGGTAAACGCATTGTTCGTTGGCCACAAGTGATATGTGACGAAGAAATAAAACATTTCGAATATTTTCCTTATTTTAGTACAAATGTAATATTACGTCATGTGATCAAATATTTTGTAATATTTTAGAGTTTTATGGGCTACCAGTCTTTTGTTAATAGGATTACAAATGTGAGACAAAGTCCACACATTCCAACGAAGGACGTAATTTGAAGATCAAACGATAGTTAAAATGTTATTATTTTGGACAAATTTAATTTATTACTTAACACATTTCTTATAAGTCGTCCATAAAGAAGGATTAAACAGCAATGAAATGAATGTCTGAAAATCTTGAATTATTTACATTCTTGCATTTTAATGATCGTCCGCCATCGGTGTTCCACTACGAAAAATTCTGACATTTACAAGCTTTTGATAGCTACATATCTTGTATATTTTAGGAACTATATTGTGGTTTTCTGTTAATGTTCTCTCTAATAACATCTTTAACCCTAGATCACTAACCTTATTTTTCGACGCTTATTACTAACCTTCGTCGTTTCGACTACGGTACTAAATAAAAGGGGTTTAAGGGTTTTATTAAAACAAAATATGTACATATTTCTTTGTATTATTAATGAACAGTGTTTATTTGTATTATTTCTAATATTTAGAAAAATAAAAACATCAAATTTTTTAATCAAAAGCCGTAAGAATGAGACCATAGTTTTCATGCAAAATCAACAATTGTAACATTTTTAAAGTTGGTATTTGAATTAGTTATAACTAAATTTTGAAAAAAAAACAATTCAAATATCAAAAACAAAGACTAATAAAATAAAAGTTGTGGTGAAAATCTAAAAACTAATAAAAATTTGGCGAAAATCTAGCGAAAATAAAAAGTCACGTTATCACTAACCTTCGTCGATGCGACGAGCCATGGTTGATGAATTGGCGTTCCTGGACTCACCCCATCGTCTGCACTACCGTCAAAAGTAGAAGTAACGAGATTAGCCATAGTATGAAAGAATTACGGTCGCGAGCGCAAAAGTTATCGCGTTTTTTTTAATCCTGCGTCGTCGATTCGACGAAGGTTAGTGATCTAGGGTTAAGAGGAATATAAACGCTAGAAATATGTCGAATCTCATGCCTGCAAAATTTTAAAATCGAGCGTCTTTTTGCACGAGGCTAGTAAGCGAAAAAGTGATTTTTATTTATTTTGTGCATAATTTTATAAGAACGAAAAAAAGTTAGAACATAGATAAAGTCAAAAATAGTCTTAGCCGTAAAGGGGTATTTTTTAAAAATTGTTACTTACATTACTTCATAGTTAAGTCATGAGAAAACATTTTTTTAGTGGTTTACGCTTATATTTTTTGTTACGTAAATAATAATTTTATTGTAATTCCAATACATAGATAAAGTAGTTAAAGCTTCAATTTATCCGTGGCATATTTTTTGATGTTCATACTGTAAGCCGATTCGTCGTAAAGATTAATCAAAATAGTATCTAAATAGGATTTCACGTATATATTCATCTTAAATTAAATCCTGGTTTTCGTTTACTACTTGTGTCAACCGTTCAATCTCAGTGTTACTTGAAATTCCCAAAAATGCACGTTGCTTAGCCAATTCCAAACATTTCAGAAAAACGGATTTTTGAATTAGCATATTATGAGATATTTTCTATTAAAAATAACACATAACACCCATTCCGACCTCCATAAATTATCAAACATGACTCTCCGGTCATTATCTAGCAGTAAAGGCAACAAAATATTTTCACACGTGTATCATAAAACAATATATTTTATTTTGTGAATTTACATATATAATATGTAGGTACACACCTAAGAATTATCTATGTATAATATAGTATAATTCTGGAAGAGTTATTCTTGGAATTTAATAACTGTTTTTGGTATTCGATTATTTCAGTTGCCCCGTACTAATAAATGAATAAATATGAACCAAAGGACGTGCAAAAAATCAAACTCTTCTGTTAGGATGTTTTTTTTATTTATTTTTTATTATTAGCTCCATACAGGAGGCCCTGAGGAAAAAAATTCTCTCAAGGCCTATGTCACCTTTGGGGATGATATGTGGAGGGTTTTTTCAGGGAAAGGAAGGAGATGAAGTTCTGGGAAGGAAAAGGAATGAGGGGTGGGTAAGAATCTGAGGTTAAGAGAAGTCAAAGGGACTCCCTCAATCAGTCTCTCCCGATCCGGCATGTCGCGCGGTAGGTGGGCAGACGCATCCCCCGCCAAGACCTAGACTAACTTCACCCCATGAACCCGGGCACCCCTGCTAAGTCACCAAACGTAGCGTTGTAAAATTTATTATAAAGTTTTTGGGACCGCTAGTTATCACAATCTATTATTTACATCACACTGATAAAAGAGACGGTGCAAATAATATTGTAATATCTTCCAGGTATGTAATCTATGAGAAAAATTGTGTTATTTTACTAGGCAAAACTGAGGTCGATGGTTGGTTTAAACCCCATCTCTCCAGCACTGTGAATTTGTTTTTATTATTTGGCGTTCTATATTTCACACTGTATTCTTATTTGTATCACGCATTTAATATGATTAGGGTGATTCCAGTATCGCGGGTGCAACATTTAGACGCATATAAAGCTTCCTAATAATAAAACAAAAAACATTTTAAATGAAATTATTATTGGAAGAGCTACATTTTAACATGTTTACTTTTTATTGGTTTATAAGAATTTAATTGAAATATCAAAATAGTCAGGAGGGAGGTTCAAAGTGCGATCGCGGGTGCAACCAATCTGGCCCACCCTTTCCAGATCATAAGACAAAAACACAAAAGTCTGTTAATTGTGATACATTTATTATGTTATGCCTTGATATTTCGTAAGGCGTTAAACTAATCTACTAAAAAAATAAACAAATATATAGAAAACAAAAACAACCAATGAATTATTAGCTTTTTAAACAATCGCGGGTGCAACATCAAATTATCGCGGGTGCAACTCGTCTAGTTTAAGTGTATATAAACTTCAATAAACCCTGATAGAGGACCGAAATAACAGATCCAACAATGTGTATTACTAATCAGTACACTTATGTGTCATTTATGTGAATTATTTCTTTTCGGTTACGTCCAAATTTGCCGAAAATTCTACGAACATATTACATCCATCAATCCTTTTCAAAAACAAAAATTTGTTTTTTTCTTATTTTCTAGAATTTCTTTTTATATTTTGTAATTTGTAAGAGGTTCCAGATTGTTATCATCCCAATCACTTTCTGTTTCAGTTGTGGTTTTCGGAGATTTCAAAACCAATGTGAATTGGAGACGAGACATTGAGGTTCGCGCCACGGAAATGGTATCGCCGTCTTCAGATTGAAAGAAATGTTTTGATTGAATGCCTGATTTATTTTTCAGCCCTTCCTATTTATCATCCAACGTGACCATCTTTTTTTTAACTGCTTTTGATTTAATAAAAAGAAGATTTTTCAGAGAGACTGCCCGCCAAATCATAGAATTTCTATAAAAAAAGCTGAAAATAATATAAACACACCTATTAAATATAAATCACTAGTAATACACAGCATATATTATTATTGAAGGCATAAAAAACAATAAAATATATGATAAATCACACAATAAGGGTAGTTGTCAAAGAGTTGCACCCGCGATTCTAACAACACAATCGCGGGTGCAACCGATTTGAGTCAACTTTTATTTAAATTCAGCTAACATTATACTCTTAAAAACGTTTAATTCAAGTTTGCCTTTAATTTCTTCTTACTTTTACAAAGTTTCAAAACTTTGGCACTTTATTTCTGTGAAAAACACAAACTTTTATATCTTTTGTATCGCGGGTGCAACAAGCAAAGAGTGACTTCTTGTAGTCAACGATGCTTAAAAAATAACAACAAGTACTTACATCTTTCGGCACATAAGAATAAATTAATATTGTCACTACACGTTTAGCAGTAAAATATAACTTCAAACCATCGGTAACAGCTGTTTCGCGCCAGTGTTGCACGGTGTGATTTTACAGTTTATATACCGATTCTTCGAATGATAATGTTTCCAAGCGCGCCAAAAATTTCAACATGAAGTAAAATCAAATATTTTTTTTTATTATTAAATATTGACCTTCTTCTTTGAACTGATATCAAAAAAAGTAACAAATACTGCGATTTAAAAATTACTGTCGAGAATCGTCTATAGCGGAATCGCCCATTATAAAAAAAAACAATGTAAAAATCCACATGGGGTTAAATAAATAAATAATTCCTTGTTTTATTTTGTAGAAAGTTTGAGTTGAATGTTTACAGATTATCGACGTAGGTACTATTCCTCTAGCGAGAAAAAAATATTATTCATTGAAGCAAACCAGTTGACTGCAATAAAGAGTGCACAACTCGATTATATTTAATACGTTTATAAGATGATCACGGATGCTGTTAAAATGGACCCTTCTCGGATTAATCTTAATTTTAATTCGATATCAGCGACCCAAAGGGCCGGTTTTATTAATTAAAACACGAAAAGTTGTTGAGAGATTTAATTGAAATGGAGCACACATAAAGTAATATGTAGGTACCTACCAGGTTTTGTAATATTCAAACCTACTCTTAGATGTAAATAAATTGATTTAGTTTTAGATTAATCAGATTATCCAACACGAAAGTTAATTACTTAAGTCGTGTCCAAATATCGTTTAATTTGGTTCAAATAAATTTGTCGAAATTGTACTCAGAAATGGTAGTAGACGTTGTATGTTGAAAATAATCTTGTTGTTTCAAACTTCGTCACATATGATGTTGTTTTGATGGTCATTGGAGGTTATCCACCACTTACCCACCCTGGTATAAGTAACAGATGGTTACTCCTTCAAGGCTCTCGCAAGATTCTAATTTATCAAACGAAGCTACATTTATTTATTTTGAACAAATCTAGACCTCCAGTGTCTCTGCTTACGTTGTTAGAAAGCAATAAGCCGCTCTCCATCTAAACCTAACATCTCTCCATTTTTGCGAGACATAAACTGCTATCTCACGGATCTACACAAAATAAAGAACTTAATTCTAATGGGGGATCTTAATATTAACATTTTAAAAAACAACGAACATCCCCAGTGCCAAGACTATCTAAACACACTGATGTTCCACGGAATGGAAAGCACAATCAATACAGCAACACGATATACGCCAAACTCCTCCTCCTGCATCGACCATATTATGGTTAAATCAACCAACCAATACACCTCCGAAATTCACATGTCATCAGTTACAGATCACTACGCCACCTCTTTCACAATGAGTTCCAAACACAACGTACAAAGTAAACCTTCAACTAAAACGAAGAAAACAATTAACTATGAAAATCTTAACAAAACGATAAACTCCAAATCGTGGGACACACTCTATAACAAAACTAACATAGAGGAGGCCTGGAACTACTTCTCTACCTACCTACAAGACATCCTTGTCCAAAACACCAAAATCACCACAAACACCATTCCTAAAGCGATCAAACCTCTCAAACCTTGGATAAACCATACTATAATCAACTGCATTCGGAAACGCAATTCCATACACAAAAAATGTGCCACAAACCCATATGATATCACACTCCATAATTTCTACAAAAGATACCGTAATATCTGCACACAAGTCATTAGGAAAGCCAAAAATCTATATTACAACAAAAAAATTTCCGAATGCAACAATGACCCTAAAAAAATATGGAAAGTCCTCAAGGAAGCTACCAATTCAATTAAAGCCACCGACACCTTAAACTCTCTCAATATCAAAGATATCACTGTAGACTTTACATCGAACCCCAACACAATTGTCAATTACATAAACCAGTACTTTACAAACATAGGTCCGGAACTAGCAAAAAAAATCCAAATAAATAACGATACGCTTGGTCCAAGTGACCACGCGATGAATGACGATTTCCCAACCCGCTTTGTTCTTAAAACGATTACAGAGAAAGAAGTTTCTATAGTAATAAACTCGCTCAAAAACTCTTCGTCAACCGGCATTGATGAAATATCTAACAATGTTCTTAAAAAAATTGCCCCTAGTATACTTCAACCATTAACGCATCTACTTAATATTAGCATCCGCCAAGGGCTATTTCCCACCATTCTAAAACAAGGTCTCATTATCCCTATTTGTAAAACTGGCTCCAAACTTGATATTAGTAATTATCGTCCTATTACGTTGCTAAATTCCCTCTCAAAAGTATTCGAAAAGATCGTCAATAACAGTCTCATGGAATATCTGGAAACCAATAACTTAATATCGCCGCGGCAATTTGGATTCAGAAAACATAAAAGCACCAATGATGCTATAGCCACGGTCACTGACCACATTTCTGGCCACCTGGACAAGGGCTTGAAATGTCTATCGGTATTTCTCGACTTATGTAAAGCGTTTGATACAATCTCACACAGCAAATTAAAACGCAAAATGTTTAATATAGGTATTAGGAACAAAGAATTAGGCCTCCTCTCCAGCTTCTTATCTGACAGATCCCAATGCGTTAAACTCAGTACCACAAAGAGCCAGAATTTGCCCATTAGTTACGGGGTCCCTCAAGGCAGTGTAATAGGTCCAACGCTCTTCCTAATATATATTAACGAGTTATGCAACCTGGATATCGATGCCACTATTGTCAGTTTCGCCGATGACACTGTCCTACTCTTCCAAGCAAAAGATTGGCTTACCGCATATTCCAAAGCGGAGGAAGGAATTCAACAGGTAAAATACTGGCTTGACTCGAACATATTAACTCTAAATGTACAGAAAACCAAATAGTCTAGTCTCACCAATATCCCAAAGTCAAACCTAGCCCCGCCATTAAAAATACACAAATGTAAAAATTCATCTCTAAACCGGAACTGTGACTGCCCATGCCTAGAGCAAGTAAACATTATCAAATATTTAGGAGTAACCTTCGATACACACCTGAATTGGAAGCAACATATACATAATACTACAAACAAAATCCGAAAATCTATATACTTTTTCAAACAAACACGCAATTTCCTTAACCTAAAACTTTTAAAAACAATATATTACTCATTGTGCCAATCTCACATCGAATACGGAATTCTAGCCTGGGGTAATGCATATTCCAATGCCCTTGATCCCATCATGAAAGCACAAAAACTAATCATAAAAATAATTCTTAAAATGCCGCTTACTACCAGCACTGATACTATCTTCAATTCCTTCAACGTTATGGACATAAAACAGCTCTACTCAAGATCCATATTACTTAATTTACACAAAAACAACAAAACACCATACAAAGCTACACAAACAATACACAATACCCGAGCCAAAAACAACGAACTTCTTCAAACTCCTTTTTTCAAAACCACCTTCGGGCAAAGACACTCTAAATACATAGCTTGCAAACTATACAATACACTACCAACTATGATCAGACAAAGTGACTCCTTTACAAAATTCAAACAAGATATTAAAAAATGGATTATAAGTATTGGACGCCACACTATCACAAATATATGTAAAATAAATCACACATAGACAGAAATAACTATTCACATACAACCTAACCCATATAAAATAAATAAAAATAATGGAATCCTGTCAAATTTAACCTATAAATAGATTAGGCAGAATTTATTTCATTACTCCATCTCCAACATTTATCTCTTTAAAAGATTTACCACCCTTCCAATCACCCTTCTGTTTTCATTCTATTCATAATATGTATTTTACCTGTAATATCCTTGTAACTACTATATTCATTTATATACCTGTACGCCTGTCTCGACACAGGTATACCCTAGTGAGACAGGCATACAAATAAAACCATTGTAAATATATTTTATTATAGATAAATAAATAAAAAAAAAATAAAAAAATAAAAAAATAAGCAAATGCTTAACAGGAAAAAACTAATACAACATATCAGGTTAGTAAGGCAAGCAAAAATAATAGTTGAAGCAAAATAAAACTCGTTTAGGGCCGTCTGTTTCAACAGAAAGCTAAATCGTGTCCTAAAGTAAAATTTTAACTGTCAGTTAAAGTAACGAGGACGTTAAATAGGACTGCGCGCTGTTTCAAGTATATTTTTGCTTAAGTAATAGTTGTCAGTGTGGCCAATCTAAAAAGCAGAATATTCCTCGGAATTCCAGAACAAAATGCATCGAAATATTTTTTGATGCGGCAACACCGTAAACTAAATCAGAACACCTGTCAAAATATCCGGTTGTATTTTGTTTCGCGTCGTAGGATCTGACAGCTTTGTTCCGATAAAAGTATTTGTATGAATATTTACAAATAAATGACGACCTATTATAATACATATAATATACAATATGAATGTAATTAACTTTCCAGTAGTTGTGATATCTCCTTGAATTTGAAGTGTCGCATATTTTACGAGATCTTCAATTCAATTTATTTATGGTATCGAAAATATTAGAAAAACATACATTATAGCGTTTTTAACATCCGTTTGTAAGAGTATTACATTAAACGTAAGTAGTGTACAAACTATACTAGCGATATTAATAGAGCTTGTCTTAAAGGCAGCTTCACTCGCCAATGTCGATATACGAAACGAGTCTAACCTACTACTCATGTTATATTTTTGTAATTTTTTTTTATTTTATTTTATTTATTAACAGAAACAAACAGTACAAAAGATAATTTGTTTAAAAAATTACAATTTATAAGTATATTACATGGTAGGTACCTATTATGTGTTTCATTGTAGTGTCTTATTTATGGTATGCGTATTAAGTAATTACCGGGTGATGTATGTAGTGGGAAGGTGTGTGTGTGAGTGTGTGAGTATGTGTGTATGTATGTGTGCGCATTGAACAAATTATAATATTCCCAAGATGCTCTTTTTAAATTTGGGCAGTGAATCAGAGAAAATGTCGATGTTGGAATTTAGACCAATAATATTGAACTTATGAAGAGCACGATTGATTGGTGAATTAGATGCTGCATTTGTCTTGTAATTAAGCGTGTGGAATAGTTCTGTATGACGTGTACGTCTTAAGGGTATATTAAAATTAACTAGGGAAAGAAGTTCGGTACAGTCAATGTTATTATTTAAAATTTTGTGTATAAATGTCAAATCAGCTATTGCTCGCCTTTGTTGCAATGTTTGAAATGTGCATTCAAAGTTATTGTTGAATTTAAAGGTAAGATATTTTATAAATTTGTTTGGAATATTTTCTATGCTATCTACGTATACTTTGTATTGCGGGTTCCAAATTGGCGAAGCATATTCCAGTGTACTTCTGACTAATGCAAAATATAACATTATTACTGTACGCGGGTTATTGAACATTTTACTTATGCGAAGAACAAAACCAAGCATTTTATATGACCTGTGAACGATTGAGTCGATGTGCTTATTAAATATAAGTTTGCTATCGAGGTACACACCAAGATCTTTACATTCCGTTTTCGAGATGACAGGTTCATTATTGAGTGAATAAGAGTACTTAATAACATGTTTATTTCTGGTGAATGTCATAGTATGACATTTGGAAACATTGATATCTAAACAGTTAACTTTGCAATACTTGCAAAGCCTATCTAGATCACTTTGTAACGCATCACAGTCAGAAAGAGAATGCACAACTTTGAATATTTTCATGTCGTCAGCGTAAAGCACAAATTCGGAATTTTGAAAGCATGATCCAATGTCGTTTATATAAATGTTGAAGAGAAGCGGACCTAGGTGGGAACCTTGCGGGACACCGGATATTACCTCCATAGACTTAGAGTAGACACCGTTGATTAATATTACCTGATTGCGATTACTAATGTAGGACTTAATCCATCTTAATAGGTCGCCATGTATACCAAGTAGGATAAGTTTTTTCAAAAGAATTGAGTGAATTACGCGGTCAAAGGCCTTAGAGAAGTCTGTATACATAGTATCAACTTGCTCCTTATCGTCCATCTTGCTGTGCAAGAAGTTAATGAAAAGGGCGAGGTTGGATGTTGTAGACCTACCTTTCATAAATCCGTGCTGATTCGGCATAATGTTTGTCGAAATAGTCGAGTACAATTGATCAAAGACGATTTTTTCAAGAACTTTGCTTAAAATAGGGAGTTGGGAAATTGGTCGGTAGTTTTTAACGTCGTGCTTATCACCATTCTTCAAGATTGGTGTAATGACAGCTGATTTCCACATGAGAGGAAACGATCCTTCCGGTAGTGACTTTTTATAGATGGCGCAAACCGGTAGACAGATATATTTACTGCAGTTGCGTATAAAAATTCCAGGCAGCCTGTCTATTCCTGGTCCTTTATTAATGTCTATGTTTGATAGGTACTTTAAGGTGATTTCTTCGTTTATTCTGATTGAGGATATTAATGTGTTATTAAGAGGATCTTCCTTACTATCAGCATCATGAGTTGGAATTTCATTTGTAAAGACCGTTGAGAAGTAATCAGCAAAAAGGTCAGTAACTTGTTTGCTGTCATGTGCTGTTGTGGAATTATACGTCATGTGTTCTGGTATAGTGGGAGATTTTCTTTGTGTCTTAACATAACACCATATTTTTTTAACATTATGTTGTATGTCGGATTCCAATGTAGTAATATAGGTTTTATGAGTAAGACTAGAAATCTTCTTTTGTCTTTTGCGGAGTAATGCAAAAGATGTTTATAATACAATAGATATATTGATTTGCAGGGTAACCTGTCAACATGGCAACTGAAACGCGATGGCTGCGGCGACCAGCACTGCTAGTCACCACGTCGCACTGGACCTTACCTCACGTAAATAATTATCAATTTGTGATATAATTATTTACCTGACCACTAACCTGATAATTTGAACAGCACGGAATGGATTGGCAACACTTTTTTTTTCTCTCTGGTTTTTACTTTTTGAATTCGCACCGTACGGGAAGCCGGTGTTGATTCGACTTGTCACTTTAGTGATAGTTTTGGATTTAAAAAATGGGATAATCTCTTCGTTACAAATTGTTTTAAACGATTTTAATCGCGAGCCGGGCGATGTACATTTTGCAAACGCTTCTTTCTGATGTGATCGGAACGCTGTTTCTAATGTGATTGGTCGCCGCCATTGGGACCGATATTTATCCGCGAAATAACGGTATTGTAAATTACCTACATAATCGCGACTGGCATATTGAAAAGCTTTGCGAGGGAGAGTCCTTATGACCTGGTACGGTTATTGCTGCTCATATTTGTGACGGATGGTCACTCGGCGTTCATTTCCTGATGAGGTGTGCTGACGGAAATCGTGTTTCATCCGGTGGGCTCAACCGGAGCACTGGTGCTGATCTTGGATACTACTCCCTAGCGGGGAGTCCTCATTCTCTGGCCTTCCTGGGGGTCTTTCCTGGTTCCCATCCTGGAGATTGCGAGAGAATATGGCCCGCGGTTCATCAACGCGCTATATTCAAGTAAATTAAGAGTTCGTGTCAGTGTAGAATTAGATAAAGATCCATGGTCCGCAGGTACGATATTTCTTTCTGCTTAATTATATTCCTGTCAAATCTGTTATGAATCTGTTATGTTACAGAATCTGTTATGTTTTTGGGGATGTGAAACCCGGCCCCTCAAAAGGGCAACATTGTTATGTTCTTTATAAAATTATACTGGGCTTTGGTTGTTTTGGAAATGAACTCTTTTATTACTGAAACCAATTTAACCTCACAAGTAGAAACCTGTTATCGTTTATTCCCAAACATTCTTGTTCTTTTTTTATTCTGGAACAAAAAAGGCAGAACCTTCCTACATTACGGATCGCTAGGACCCACATAACCTGAGAGAGAGAGAGATAACCTTATATTTGGCGCCCAACGTTTTAAGTTGAATATTCTGCTTTTGGTGCCCGTTTATTCTAACGGTCTGTTATGTTTTAAGTTTCTGCTTCTTTTTCCGAATTTTCAAGGTTGGATATGTATTATTCATTAATATCTTCATACTGTTATAATGGTACCAGTGTGTGTGTGTATAATGGATTATATGAAATATTTCGCGGTAGTTTGAAATTTTGTGCATATTATTATGTCATTTTTTTGCTTTGCTTTAAATTGTATTGGTTTCCGGTTGAGCTTCGTTCGCTCTCAAATTTTGTGTAACGTAAACATAAATATACCTACTAGAACAGCTTCGTTCTTTTTTTTTTCGGATAATATTTTTGGGACATTTTTTTTAGGCTGGCAAGTTTGTCTATGGTTATGTCAGTTGTTATTACAGATCAGCTGATAGCGATTTTTGTTGACATGTGTCAGATGTCAAACGGTATTCTATTATACTTCGATTGTGTTATCGTAATAACTTTATAAACAATTTTCCGGACTTAATTTTCCGGACTTATTCGGTTTATTTCATAAATATTAACTATTTTATATGGAATCATTTGGAATTTTTTCTTCGTTTTTTTTACATAAATAAATTCCATTTGACAAAATGTCGTTGTCTAACATCAACGGGGCCTCAAAAGAGGAAATGATTCAGATGCTTTCTGACGTTAATATTACTCCAGAACCTACGGTGTCCGGTACTTAGTGCAATAAAAATTTTACGAATTTAATTCATATTATATTATTTTATTTGTCTTTTTGCAGCGACAACAACTTTTGTCAACAATAACAAAGATGCGTTATTACTATTTTGAGGGCATTTTAACAACAATTATGGAAATTGTTTTGAATAAATTGAACACTTTTATTGTCAATCGTGACATATTCATAGGTTTGTTAAATTTTATATAATTCAAGGCATTATATTTTTGCAGTTTTGTGGACTTAGAGAATTCATAATTTTTTCTTTTTTGAAAAAATTTTTTTTTTTGGTGTGGACATTGATGCTGTTTATCTTGGGTTCTTGTGTTTCCTGCCGTGCTTTAAGTACCGCAAGATTCATTTTATAACACCCAAGTTAAGACATCATTTTTTTTGGATTATGGGAGTATACGGCCCCGCCACCCTTCCTAATCCTATTTTTTTTGTGTTCCACCGTGTAATGTCGCGAGTTCGTTCGGGAATTGTCGATTTGTGTTTTTTTTTACAATCCCAACAGCACGCATCCAATCATATTACTCCTTTTCTTTAAAACGAGTTATGGTTGCATATCACATTACTACTGAATTCTCGAATCAAGTCTCATTATACATAACCTCGCCTGTAATTTTTCTATACCTATCGAGCTATTGGAAAGACCAGTTCATTTTTGTTTTGCCCTATACATCCAGTAAACTCAGCTTTTGATAAAAAAAAAAAAATTCACAAAATTTCCTCATTCTTACTATCTCATAATATATTTTTTTTAGGAAGCGATGTTTGTAATGAATGTCGTTTCCTCTGATCTGATGATCAGTGGCGCCCAAACCTTAAGTCATTATTTTTTTTTTCTCTCTCCTTCACATGACTTATTTTTTTTTTCAAGTGATATATATAATTAGATTGGATATGAGTATTTCTCGTTTTTTTTAGTAGACACCCTGTCTATATTATTTCTGTCAGTATTATCACTGCAATGCACACACGCACACACATTGGTATCGCATCTCTACTCCGTCAGTTAACGGATATTTTGTAATGTTCCCTACTTTTAAATCTAAATCCATTTTTTCTCTAGTTCAGTGGAGCTTTCTTTCCATTTTGTCGTCCCTCCGACATGCCTTATAACCAAAGATCCTCCAAGGAACTAGAGAACAAAATATATTCTTAAGTGTAGTTCTTTGTGTAGCAGAGATTTGAGCAACTTTCTGGTATACAAAATGTGTATATTTTCATAAATAGATTATATTATATAATAAATAGATTATATTTAGCTAGTATTTGTTACAATTAAGTTTGGTTTAGCTTTCCTTAAAGTGAATAATATTAAGTCATAGTTTATTAACAACATTATTATGTCTTTCTAACAAAAGTAGTACTGCTTCGGCGTACTTTCCTATTAAGTAATTCCAGCATGGAATATATAATACTCTACCTCTAGCACAGGAGAGCGTATTTTTGTATAGCTTATAGTCATAAGTAAAATATTTATATTAGTCTCACTGCTGAAACACCAGTGTTTCTCTACACAATTTTGTACCTAGTGTCATTCAAATGTTTTGATTGATCACCAATTTAGATAGTGTCGATTATCACAATATATTCGATCACCAATACATATTGTCTGTTCAAGAAATTTTGCCTTTTGCTTACTTTTGAAGTAATATTTTGAAGGATCTCCGTCTACGGTGTGATCTCAGTCTTTTTCTTGTGCAAACTATGTACACTGTTTTAGTTATTAAAATGGCTTGTACTCTATATATTTTTTCATAGTGGTTCACTACTATTAGCTAGGTTTTTTTTGTTAAATTGTAATCCCTATGCATTCAGCTAAACATTCTAGATTCTGTTTCGCTTGTCTTTGTGTTCCTACTGATACTCATTGTTACCACTTGTAGACAGGTATATCTTTGGTATTGTAAAACCTGATCTAATTTTTTAATTTTGAAACATAGGTATTTCTTATTATGTAAACCCTATTGTAACCACCTGTACGGATAGGTATTTCTAAAAAATGTAAACCCTAATCTAACCACTTTTAGTAGACAAGTTTTGCAATCTTGGTCTAACTAATTCATTAATACACAAGTACTACTCATATACTTATGGTTCTACATTGTTATAAATCTTTTTTTTAAACTTAATTAAACTAAGTTAAATATCTCTGAAAGATATTCCTCATTCTAGGTTTAATGTCTGTTCTGTATTTTGTTGAATAAAATTCTATGTTAACCTATTAGACCTGTTGGACCTAGGTAGATAGAATAGTTACCTTTTCGCTATTAATAAATAGCCTAAATTCAGTGAAGTGAGGGATGGTTGACCACCCTAAAGTGAAGCCTCTTTTTTAATGGCAAAATTTCCTGCTGAAGGAAAAGTGATGCTTTGTGCATAATTTTTTTTTCTTTTCATTGATTGTGTTCTTTATTTTTAAGATGTTCCCGATGTTAGGATGTCATGAGAATAACAGGTCTGGACTTCAGCCAGTAATGCCAGCACCCAGCTCCATCGTTGCTGAAGGTGTTGTAGACTCCTTATTCTCGTACCATCCTATTCTCATTGTTCTTTCAATCTATCTAGATTTATATGATTTATTGTTTATGATTGCTAATGGTTACTTGTTGTAAAATTTCTAGATACCTGATGGACCTATCTTCTAGTTAGTTAGTTAGTTAGTGTACCTTTATTTTTTTATTTGTTTATTTTTTTTTTACATCGGAACCGTGGATTTCATGTTTGGGGCCAAACATTTTCGTGAGAAGGGGGGAATTGTCACGTAAATAATTATCAATTTGTGATATAATTATTTACCTGACCACTAACCTGATAATTTGAACAGCACGGAATGGATTGGCAACACTTTTTTTTTCTCTCTGGTTTTTACTTTTTGAATTCGCACCGTACGGGAAGCCGGTGTTGATTCGACTTGTCACTTTAGTGATAGTTTTGGATTTAAAAAATGGGATAATCTCTTCGTTACAAATTGTTTTAAACGATTTTAATCGCGAGCCGGGCGATGTACATTTTGCAAACGCTTCTTTCTGATGTGATCGGAACGCTGTTTCTAATGTGATTGGTCGCCGCCATTGGGACCGATATTTATCCGCGAAATAACGGTATTGTAAATTACCTACATAATCGCGACTGGCATATTGAAAAGCTTTGCGAGGGAGAGTCCTTATGACCTGGTACGGTTATTGCTGCTCATATTTGTGACGGATGGTCACTCGGCGTTCATTTCCTGATGAGGTGTGCTGACGGAAATCGTGTTTCATCCGGTGGGCTCAACCGGAGCACTGGTGCTGATCTTGGATACTACTCCCTAGCGGGGAGTCCTCATTCTCTGGCCTTCCTGGGGGTCTTTCCTGGTTCCCATCCTGGAGATTGCGAGAGAATATGGCCCGCGGTTCATCAACGCGCTATATTCAAGTAAATTAAGAGTTCGTGTCAGTGTAGAATTAGATAAAGATCCATGGTCCGCAGGTACGATATTTCTTTCTGCTTAATTATATTCCTGTCAAATCTGTTATGAATCTGTTATGTTACAGAATCTGTTATGTTTTTGGGGATGTGAAACCCGGCCCCTCAAAAGGGCAACATTGTTATGTTCTTTATAAAATTATACTGGGCTTTGGTTGTTTTGGAAATGAACTCTTTTATTACTGAAACCAATTTAACCTCACAAGTAGAAACCTGTTATCGTTTATTCCCAAACATTCTTGTTCTTTTTTTATTCTGGAACAAAAAAGGCAGAACCTTCCTACATTACGGATCGCTAGGACCCACATAACCTGAGAGAGAGAGAGATAACCTTATAATTATTGTCATTATTTATTTATTTATTTATTAACTTTTCTATTTATCCATCCATCCATCCATCCGTCCGTCCGTCCGTCCGTCTGTTTATTTATTTATCTATTTATTTATCTATTTATTTATATATTTATTGATCTATTTATTTATCTATTTATTTACCTATTTATTTATCAATTTATTGATATATTTATTTTTCTATTTATTGAATCTATTTATTTACCTATTTATTTATCTATTTATTGATATATTTATTTTTCCATTTATTTAATCTATTTATCTATCTATTTATTTATCTATTTATTTATCTATTTATTTATCTATTTATTTATCTATTTATTGATATATTTATTTATCTATTTATTTAATCTATTTATTTATCTATTTATTTATCTATTTATTTATCTATTTATTTATCTATCTATTTATTTATTTGTTTATTTGTTTGTTTGTTTGTTTGTTTGTTTGTTTATTTATTTATTTATTTATTTATTTTTTTATTTATTTATTTTTTTATTTTTTTATATTTATTTATATTTATTTATTTATTTATTTATTTATTTATTTATTTATTTTTTTTTTTTTTTTTTTTTTTAATTTATTTATTTTTTTATTTTTTTATATTTATTTATATTTATTTATTTATTTATTTATTTATTTATTTATTGATTTATTTATTTATTTATTTATTTATTTATTTATTTATTTATTTATTTATTTATTTATTTATTTATTTATTTATTTATTTATTTATTTATTTATTTATTTATTTATTTATTTATTTATTTATTTATTTATTTATTTATTTATTTATTTATTTATTTATTTATTTATTTATTTATTTATTTATTTATTTATTTATTTATTTATTTATTTATTTATTTATTTATTTATTTATTTATTTATTTATTTATTTATTTTTTGTTTGTTTGTTTGTTTGTTTGTTTGTTTGTTTGTTTGTTTGTTTGTTTGTTTGTTTGTTTGTTTGTTTGTTTGTTTGTTTGTTTGTTTGTTTGTTTGTTTGTTTGTTTGTTTGTTTGTTTGTTTGTTTGTTTGTTTGTTTGTTTGTTTGTTTGTTTGTTTGTTTGTTTGTCTGTCTGTCTGTCTGTCTGTCTGTCTGTCTGTCTGTCTGTCTGTCTGTCTGTCTGTCTGTCTGTCTGTCTGTCTGTCTGTCTGTCTGTCTGTCTGTCTGTCTGTCTGTCTGTCTGTCTGTCTGTCTGTCTGTCTGTCTGTCTGTCTGTCTGTCTGTCTGTCTGTCTGTCTGTCTGTCTGTCTGTCTGTCTGTCTGTCTGTCTGTCTGTCTGTCTGTCTGTCTGTCTGTCTGTCTGTCTGTCTGTCTGTCTGTCTGTCTGTCTGTCTGTCTGTCTGTCTGTCTGTCTGTCTGTCTGTCTGTCTGTCTGTCTGTCTGTCTGTCTGTCTGTCTGTCTGTCTGTCTGTCTGTCTGTCTGTCTGTCTGTCTGTCTGTCTGTCTGTCTGTCTGTCTGTCTGTCTGTCTGTCTGTCTGTCTGTCTGTCTGTCTGTCTGTCTGTCTGTCTGTCTGTCTGTCTGTCTGTCTGTCTGTCTGTCTGTCTGTCTGTCTGTCTGTCTGTCTGTCTGTCTGTCTGTCTGTCTGTCTGTCTGTCTGTCTGTCTGTCTGTCTGTCTGTCTGTCTGTCTGTCTGTCTGTCTGTCTGTCTGTCTGTCTGTCTGTCTGTCTGTCTGTCTGTCTGTCTGTCTGTCTGTCTGTCTGTCTGTCTGTCTGTCTGTCTGTCTGTCTGTCTGTCTGTCTGTCTGTCTGTCTGTCTGTCTGTCTGTCTGTCTGTCTGTCTGTCTGTCTGTCTGTCTGTCTGTCTGTCTGTCTGTCTGTCTGTCTGTCTGTCTGTCTGTCTGTCTGTCTGTCTGTCTGTCTGTCTGTCTGTCTGTCTGTCTGTCTGTCTGTTTGTTTGTTTGTTTGTTTGTTTGTTTGTTTGTTTGTTTGTTTGTTTATTTATTTATTTATTTATTTATTTGTAAGAAGCACACAGCTTTTACATAATATACAGTGATAATAGATATACAAGTGAGCTGAAGTCAAGCCACAGAAATTTCTTCTGCTAAATTATATTGGAAATGAAGTTTTAATATCTTATAATTAATTTTAAGTTATAGGAAGGGGAGAGGAAGAGGAATATAGGAAAAGGATAGGAGATGCTCCCGATTCATTCCATACTCTCATATTAATAATCGATTGTACGCGTTACTTCATATCGATAATTCTTTAAGTTATTATTAAAAATGTTAATGTTGTGAAATTTTGTATTAAATTGTGCACATACACGAGGAATTGTTCTACATGAGGGTAAATAAAATAAATCGGATTGTGGGGTTGATCTTGACGGAATATGAAAATTTATTAAATTGGTAAGTTCTGGTGAGTCCAAGCCATTATTTAGAATTTTAAATAATAGGATTTGATCAAAAATTAGACGTATTATATTATTATTATACAAAGTAATTATTGTTATGCATAATACAAATATGGTTTACGAGAATACACACCCTTACAACTTATTAGCTATGTTTTGTATTGATGGAATGACTTGCCCTTCTCTGATCATCTATGATCACCCATGTTCGGCACACGTCGTAACTTACACCATGTGACCCGAACTTAGAAAAAACAACAGAACGGTGATAGAACTAATCATAACTAATATTCTGATATATTACAATGTCCATGAGCCGCGCGTGCTTCCTAGCCTTTGGTCTATTAATATTCAGAATACCCCTAATACAAGTACAAAAATCATTTTCTTCTAATGTACTTGATATTCAAAATATCCATCCATCCAGATGTTCCAGATACTGACATTAGCGCTGCAATCTATAATTTAACAAATGGATAAATTTTGGGTATTGCAATTGTCCGATTGGACAAAGTGTTTTCCAAATAGATAAATTTTACGAAATTTTGCAAATTCGAGTAGTCCAATCCAAATGGATAAATTTGACGAAATTTTGCATAATGAAGTTATATATACATGTTTGTCCCATTGTAAGTTTCCGATTGGATAAAGAATAAATACATCATGGATGCAGCAAATTTGCTTTCAATTTGGGAGGTGGGTAAGGATACCACCATCCCGGGAACCAGCAGGGGTGACCGGGTTCATGGGGTCCAGTTTTTGGCGGCGGATGCGTCTGCCAACCAACCACGCCGTAGTGGGAGGAATGGATTCACACACCTGGACACACTGACCCCTAGATTTCTTCCCACCCTTCATACCTTTTTCCTTCCAAGGGTCGTCTCCTTTCTTTCCTTAAAAAGACCCTCCACACAGCAACCTCAAAGACACAAAGGCCCCGAGGAAAATTATTTTCCTCAGGACCTCCTTGTGAAAAATGTATTTATTCGTACATTTCCCCGTTTGGACAAGTTTTTGTATATTTGGAAAAAAATTTAGTATGTTGGCAATATCTTCGTGTAAAATAAAATAATTTGCTGACTGAATCTGCGAGTATAATTTTATCGCCAATGCTTTATAATATTTTTAAATAATAGTTCCATAAATAAATACGCTTTAGTCAAGCTTCACCGCTTTGGACATAACAAAATAAATGATGGGATCATTAAAATTCCCAACGTGACCCGAATATCATTATTTACCAACTAGCTGCTACCCGGCATGCGTTGCTATGCCATTTAATAAAGAAATTGTTTCTTCCTGCGTGTCCTTTCCATTCGTCCCGTTTCCCTTCCGCCTCCCCTTCTTCTCCCGCATCCCATTCCCCTCTCGCGTTCCAACTATGCCTCCTCCACCTTCCCCCTCCCACTCCCCTCCCCGCCTTCCTTCGTCCCGAGATTCCCCTTTGGAGATCCCCCTTCGGAGATTCCCCCTCCCAGGTTCCCCTCCCCCTTCCCTGGTTCTCCTCCCCCCTCTCTCTCCCACATTCCTTAGGTTCAGTCAAGATACATTCAGTTTTCAAACAGCTCGCGTGCCACCTATGTTCAATTTTTTTAAGAATTTCATAATGCCAGAGCTCACCACAAGTTTTATACAAACCTTGTCCTGACAATAACGAACACCGAAAAAAAAATCCAATTTGGTGCAGTTGTTCGGAAGTTATGCGCGTACATACATTTCGGCGATTCATTTTTATTTATATAGATAGATAGATAGATTATATAGATTAGTTATTTTTTCTACTTATTTGCTTACTTAAAACCGATAGAGTGATTATTTGAAAAGTAACAAACGCCACGAATTAATGCTCATTTATTTTCACTACTTAAATGGAATCACTTAACTTTGTGAAAAAAAACCACATTGGTACCAATGACATGTCGCTGTTATATAGGTATATGTTTTGCGTGATATACGAGGGCTGTCCGTAATATAAGGTCTCCAGGGTGCTGCGGTCGCGAGGAAAGATTTTACGCGCAATCCGTTAATACTGGCGTGTAGAATGGTTTCCCCTTGTCAAATCCCCAACACGGTGCACCCTTTGTGACGCTTAGTCTTGGCGTGGCAGCCGTTCGCGGTGAAGCTACAACTTGCCAGGGCAGATGTGTGATGATGATGGACACTGTAACGCTGTCCGAAACGTTGGCTAAAGGAGGAGGTAGTGCAACATGGCATAACATCCCAAAAATAAACAACAAAAATATTTCTGGCCGTGAAAATCTTAAATCATGTCTATCTACTTGTAAATCGATTAAATTTAACTGGACGATCGATATAATAATAGATAGTAAAATATTGTGTTGGATAGGGACGTAATATTTTTCGTATAAAAAGAAAATATTAATAGGTAATAAAACAAAAATTAGTTATTATGGAGCCGATGAAAGTTATGCGATTGGTGAGTAGGTAGAAACAAAGGTACCGTTGTGCCTAGACTCGATGTGCGGTAGTATGAGGTTTGTAAGTAATAATAAGCCAACTTTGAAGGTGGGAATGGGTACCTACTGCCGCCCCGGGAACCTTTATTGGATAACCAATACCTCTGCCATAGGTCACCCCAAGTGTTCGCTACGTTTGGTGATTTAGCAGGGGTGCCCGGGTTCATGGGGTGAGGATTGTCTAGGTCTTGGAGGCGGATGACCAGGACACACTGAACACCAGATACCTACCCACCCCTTAAACCCTTTTTCTTCCCAGAACTCTCTTCTCATTCTTTCCTTTATAAAAAACCTCTACACAGCATCCCCAAAGACGACATAGGCCCTGAGGGAAACTAATTTTCTCAGGGCCTCCTGTGTGGAGCGTAAAAAAAAGAATACCTGAAAAATACCCTCGACTCTGTGCAAAACCGGGCGGTCCGTTTAATATGATTCTCCCATCTTCCCAGACGGATTGCAATCTTTAGAGCACAGGCGTCAGGTGGGAATGCTATCCTTGTTCTAGCGGAATTATAATGGAAGATGCTCCGAGGAACTAGCGTTATTGATCCCTTTGGCACCGGTGCACAGTCGGGAAACACGCCAAACGCGTGCCCAACATATGTACACGGTTGACATTTGTAACATGAGAATGGGTCGCTTCTTCGACACGTTCTTGTGTTCAATAGCTCGGCTGTGGAACGATTTGCCGGCCTCTGTGTTTCCTCCTTCCTACAACATGGTTCTCATCAAGACCAATGTTCATTCCTTCCTCTCATCAAAAAGACCTTCCACACAGCATCTCAGATTACATAGGCCCTGAGGGAAATTATTTTCCTCAGGGCCTCCTGTATGGAGTTAATGTAAAAAAAAAATATAAAAAAAATAATGGCGACATTTGATAACGAAAAAAACAATAACAATTCATTCTTATGAAAATATAAATTATTATTATTTACGTCATTAACTGCTGCAATAAAGTAACCCAGAAATGTCGTAGAACATTCGTTTGAAAGCATTCAGAGAAGCTACTCGTACAATGTTTAAATAAAAATTGGCTCCCAGATTGGGATTAGCGCAAGCGATTCTGAGCTTGCCTTTCATTCAGTTTCTTTAAACATAAGGGTTAAAATCGCTATCTAAAAAAAAAAAAACAAGGAATTTTTCCATCAGCATGCAGAACAGTCAGTTGTGTGTCACGGGCAGGTATACGCTAGGTAAACGTCCATTTACAACCATTTTTAATGCATCAATCCAACATCTAAACATAATATTATTGAAACTGTTTAGGTACTATCTCTGATTCCCATACATGTAGCGCTACTGATAACATGAAAGTCGGAACTATTTCAATTGAACCGGTCTCGACCGCATCCATAAACACACATAAACAATATATGTACATTTTACAGTCACATGTTTCCTCTTTGAGGAACATTCTTCCTACGTACTGCCCAAATATAGCACAAAAATATACGTATGATCAATCAAAACAACAAATAAATGAAAAAAATACACGATTAATCATTGCAATTGATTCGTGGGATTGTAATAATTTTCCATTGAAGAAGAAGTTAATACTAATAGATCTAAACGAAAATATGAAAAGAACGAGAAGTACCTAAAACTCTTTAAAAAAAATGTTATTTTTTAAGATAATGTCTAAACATTAATAACGCCGAAACGCAAATTATATGAAATTCCCTCTGTAGAAAAAAATCACAATCACGGTTGAAAATTATTACATTCACGTTTGTTTCAGATATTTTACAAGTGACATGTATGAAAAATTTCACAGCGTTTATTTAAATGCTGTTTTAGACAGCCCCGAGAGATTTTTGCTCTATTTCAAACGAGTCGTGTTTTATTAATCATTTTCACGATTTTCGCTTCAATTCTATCGTTTTAAATATTAGCGCGCTCTCTTCAACATTCGTAATTTGGTATCTCTCCATCTTCTTTTTGAGCGGGGATACGGCGCCATCAACTCGTCCATTGGGATCTATCTTTTGTCATTATTGTCGATCTCATATTTCAAATTCAGAATTGACAATTTTATCTTCGACTAATTTTTCCCGTGTTTTTCCCGTGGCTGCTACTTTTTTAAATGACCACAAAGGTCTAAAAAATTCAATGGCAGAGTTGATTCATTCGTTTCTCCCAGTATAGTTCAGTCAGCCTGTGTTTTTAGATGGAACTAAATAGTATAAAGCTAATTTTTTCCCCATCGACTACTACCATTTAGACAAGGGTTTAGCAAAAAGTCCCCACCCCTACCCCCTTGCTTCCCCCCCTGTGCCCCCCCAAACATGAAAAGTGTAAGGGTTTCGTAAATCGCTTCTATCTCGATTACTAAATAACATATCGGATTGCATTTTTTTAAATTCTCTTTACTGTAGCATTGTCTACAATTAATGTCCAGTAAACTTTCGTTGTAACTTTTAGCGTTTGTTTGTAATTCGTATGGTAAGGTAAAAATTTGTATATTTTTTGGCAAGTAATTTTACTTTTTGTCACATAACTTTTTACGCCGACATTTTATGAAAAAATATTTCCCACAAGCTCCTATTATTACCTTTAAAATGATATAAAATAGTACTTACTTTGTTGGAGATCCAGCGAGATTATCATGGCGGGTTCGGTCGAGGTGAGGCCGGCCGGGGCGGCGTTGCAATGCAAATATTGTTGTATAGTGAGAGTGTTTTTTATCTTTAAGGTACACTATTGCATTTTCAATAAATAAAACTAATCGGGTCTCGGTGAAACCTAAATTCCTCACTTTTTAAATTTGTTTCAAATAATAATAATAAATTTGGACAACTTATATAGCGCTGTTTTTGCGAAAAATCGCCTCAAGAGCGCTGTGAATGAAATGATAATAAGTATTCAGCGAAAATAGGTATTTTACATAGTTTTTGGTTTGAAAATGCATGTAATATTTTTTAAAGATGTTATTTTAGAACAAAATAATTGCGGTATCTTAATTTTATGATATCCTAAACTTCCATGAGAAGTTCTTCATTTTCCTCGACTTCAACCAAAGTTACATCGCTGCATGATCCGCCACAGCTCCTGCACATTTCTGTGCAATCAAGTGATGCTTTAAAGCAGCTACAATTATTTTTGCAAGCCTTTTTGCAGTTGCAGGAAACTAAGTTTATAACTTCTTTAGGTGCCGGTGGTTTTTTTGAGTGCACTGGGTTCAGCATGTTGTCAGTTAAAATCCATCCCCAGTCCGTAGCGCTGGTTTCCTTATCTCCGATCCATTTTTGAATCTGATAGTATGTTCGATAGGCGTGTTGTTCAGCAGCACGATGTTGGAGGGAGGGATGCCATGTTAAATTTGGATTTTAATGACATTTTTGCAACAGCTTTAAGGTACATTGAATATCTACTGTCATTCAGACTTGCAGACCTTGTGCATCCATAGAGTTTCAAGACAAAATCCTCTCCTACCTCTTTGAGAATATTTTTGTCTGCCTGTTTTTCATAAAACTGTAAAACTTTTGTGCGGAGATCATTTGATGAACTTAGCAATTTGTACGCGTTAATTTTGCCTTTGCCGAATAAATAAGACGTGGTATCACATCCTGTGATAGCATACAAAAATAATATCACATCCTTCATATCACCAATCTCTTCACGAATATTGCTGATGTCATACGTTGATGGTGTGTCAGAGGGTTTTTGAAAGAATAGTCGCACATTTTGACACTATGGCAGCCCTAACAATAGAACGAAAAGATCAGTATCCTGTCCGACAACAACTACAGGCCTCCCACTTTGAATCTGGGAAACATCTATTGCTCTTCCGACCACTTCAGTATCTGCATCTTCCTCCGCCACAATGGTTGGAATGTTTGCTTCATTAAGCTTTTGAGAGAGCTGTTCAATAAGCTGGCTTTTGTTTTTTGGATTTGCCAAAAATTCATTTTGCTTCACAGAGCACTCCATATTAACGTTGAATTTCATTTCTAGAGATGTTTTTTTACTTCTCCGCATATGTTCGACCCCTTTTGTGGTGGGATAGTCAGGATACCCATCGAACACAACATGACAATCTTTCCCATACCGTTTCATTACAGTGTCAACATACTTCTCTATGATGCTGCTATATGTTACTTTGTCAGGCCAAATAACACTGTGCAAAAGATACCCTCCATCTACTACATATATTTTTGGGGGCAAATTCTCAAAAACTTCGTTGCTTACTGTCCACTTTTCAAATATTTTCATAAGACTTGATTTAGTTCCCTTTCTTATCATTTTATTGTTTTCAAATAAAGACAAAGGGTATGGGCTGAGTTCATAGTTGAAGTATTGTTTGAGATTATTTCTTCCTTGAGACATACAAATAACCCTATTAAACAGCTGATCAGGATTAATTGGCACTTCTTCAGATCTCACATTTATACCACTTACTACGGAGCCTATAGTTTTAATCTTATTTTTTCTTTTCAATTTAACATCTGCAAAATTATTTCCTTCGATGTCTTTCAAGCAGTTCATTCCTACATCATACGCTTCATCGCAGTTTACACCCGAACTTCTCACTACTAGACCAGAGGATAAAGACATTAAATCTTTGCTCTGTCGGAAAGGATTATGGATACGCAGCCATCCGAGAAATTTACTAATATCTTGCAAGTCCCTTTCTCTTCTACTGCATCTTAGTTCAGTGTGCTGTTCGTTAAACTGAGTCGAGCAGCCAGAGAACTTCTCGAAAGCCTCACAAATTTGTAGGGATCCACTAGCGCAAGCAATGAACTTGGTTAGCGTCCTCTCGCTTAATCCTCGTCCATGAGTAAGCCCACCTATGGATTTTGATGATCGCATTAATGTCTGCTCTATGGTCATGTCCGTCTAGATACCGGTAAAAAATCCATCTGTACGCCGAACTGAAAAAGAAACCTTTATTGACGAACCTTTCGAAGTCTTCATTTGACATTTTCGTTTGTACACTCAACATTTGTTGTAAGTATATTTGTGCGGATTTGGCGTAGAGCAAATGTCCTGCAGCATGGAAATACGGTATCATTTGCTTGACTGTAATAATGTGCAAATTCCAATCGCCGATTCTCTCTGCCAGAATAAAGTTTAGAACCAAATTCACCAATTTAAACTCTTGTAGCCACAGTTTTGAAGTTCTACTAGTTTTAACCAAATCTTCATACACTTCTTCTAGTCTTTCTTGTCATTATTTCATTTGTTTTACAATCTCTCATGGCGTCTTCAACAGTTGTTTGTTTGTTTATTGTTTGGTTATGAATATCCTTAAAGTCTTTGTAATCATTTCTTTAAGAGATGAACATTTATCGAATAGCAGTAATATCAAAGCTGCCTGGGTCATCCTGTGAGCTCTATAAGACCTTGCGTAAGCATGTCCTGACATAAGGTGAGGAATCGTTGATTTTCCATAAACAGAGGTCCACATTTCTTCGATTCCACTACCTTCCATAAACTTTCCTAAGCAACCAAGGAAACTCATTAGAAGATGGAATCCGCCTAGTCTGACGATTACTCCAGATATTTCACTTTCTGTAGAAGAACTTGCAACAATGTCTACTGCTTTCAGGAAAAGTGGTTGGTCAAATGTCACAATACACGGCTGGCCAGCTAACTTGCTTTCTCGTAACTAAGGGCAGAGTAAATAGCAGTCGGATTTCCTGGATCTATGTTTATAAAAGGGAAAGCCAGTACATAAGATGGTTCAAAGTTGTGTCTACCATCGTAAAAGTTTCGCATGTATCCAGACCATCCAGGTAGTGAAGCTGGCACAAAAGCAAAACTACATAACCAAAGCAAATGTTTTCTATTGTTAAGGACTTTAAGCCACTTTTCGCCTTTTTAGTATACATTAAAACTAGGACATTGAATTTACCTTCAAAGTCGCATTTCTTGACACGTGGAACTCGGACATCATTCGACACAGCTGTTTATGGAGTCACAGGATTACAGTAGATCCGAGGAACTGGCTATTTTAGGAGCCAGTTCCTGTTGGATCTACAAAATGGTCCCAAACACTCATCCCGGGCGAAGCCGAACTAAAAGCCGCCCGCAGGGCCTAGCAGCAAAGTGAATAACTATTATTCACGATTCCACTAGTACTACATTCACGATTTCCACTAGTACTACAAAGGGCACAGGACAGGCTAGGATAAGTCGGGATGTGAGGGAACAAGTTCCGACAACAGAGTGTCGCGGAGCGACGCAGGGATGGTGCGCACCAAGCATTCACGGTTGATAACTGGCGTTTACTAGCTATAAAGTACACATTAAAATATATCATTTTAAAGGTAATAATAGGGGCTACAACTTTTGTGGGAAATAGTTTTTCATAAAATGTCGGCGTAAAAAGTTATGTGTCAAAAAGTAAAATTACTTGCCAAAAAATTTACAAATTTTTACCTTATCATACGAATTACAAACAAACGGTAAAAGTTACCACGAAAGTTAACTCGACATTAATTGTAGACAATATTACAACAAAGAGAATAAAAAAAATTGCAATCCGATATATTGTTTAGTAATCGAGATAGAAGCGATTTACGAAACCCTTACACTTTTCATGTTTGGGGGGGCACAGGGGGGGGAAGCAAGGGGCGGGGACTTTTTGCTAAACCCTTGTCTAAATGGTAGTAGTCGATGGGGAAAAAATTAGCTTTATACTATTTAGTTCCTTCAACTGGTGTTCTACGACACAGGCTGACTGGACTAGTAAGGCAAAGATATCGTGGGCTCGAGTCCCAGTTGCGACCGTTACCTATTTATGTTTCTGTGTCTTGTTCTTTTTCACGTTTCCATTTAGATTTACTAGTATTATCTTCTTCTTCAATGATACATTATTTATTTTTATTTTTTTTAATTTTTTATTTTTTTATTTTTTTTTATTTATTTTTTAATTTATTTTTTTTATTTTTTTATTTTTTTTTATTTTTTTATTTTTTTTTTTGGTGCATTTGAGGGAGCGGGAGACAGAAATGTAAGGCGTCAGTCGATGTATGAGTCAGTCGTTTATTGGGCTACGTAGCAGATGGTCGGTGGTCGGTAACATGATGTAATGCGGAGTGCCGTAGATGATGCTGCAGGCGTGCGGTGGAGATGGAGATGGTGAAGGTCAGCGAGTTGCTCGACACCATGGCGGTGGAGATGACCTATCTTCCAGGCCGTTGCTCGACGCTTTATGTCGCGGAGATAAACGGTGTGTGGCTCGGTGTGCTGAGCCACCAGCAGGTAGTCCTGGCGAGGCGGAGCGTGTTTCCATGGCAGCGAAGCACGGTGAGGCTTCGGGGTGCCATGAAGTGGAGAGCTGATCCCCGGACTGAAGGTGACGCAAGCCTTGTAAGTCGCGGGATGTTGCTGTTCTGCAGGGCTGAAGGCACGATGGGCCTTGTGGCTGAGACGTGGTGATGGACCTCGAGGAAGCTGCCCTGGATGCGTAGCGGTGCCATGCAGGAGCACTTATTACATGTTGACCGACTGTAAGTGTGAGACTGAACTGGACTGAACTGCAGCGGGCGAGCGATCGGCTGCTTATATAGCCGCGGTAGAGTAACTACCTCGCGGTAGGTAATACGAGCCACTTCGAGAATATTCGGCGCCGTACAGATATTGTACGGTGCTGTCTCGAGACCTTTCTAGGCGGGGCGATATTATTATCGTCGGGCTGGCACGGCAGACGAGAAAGTACATCGCGGCCAGTATAGGTACGAAGGTACCTAGGCAAGTAGGTTTGCCGATGCGCGAATATTAGATGTTTCTCGTATGTTCTTTTGATGGCGATGATAATAATGATGTGTCGCTACACACCCCCTTCCCAGTGTACGGAGTACAGGGTTGAAAGATGATGCCAGGAGTCGCAGGAAAGCCGGGTTGATGCTGCTGGTCGGTGCGTCCGTGCTGATGCGTCTCTACCGATTCCCTCGTTTTGCGGTGTTACCGGTGTGTCGTGGTAACACTCTTGTAAGGATGCTGTATGCTGCGTATCCATATCACGTCGGGGTCACCAATTTGGGGAGCGGGATGGAGCTGATCTCAGGAGCTGAAGGTGACGCAAGCCTTGTAAGTCGCGGGATGTTGCTGTTCTGCAGGGCTGAAGGCACGATGGGCCTTGTGGCTGAGACGTGGTGATGGACCTCGAGGAAGCTGCCCTGGATGCGTAGCGGTGCCATGCAGGAGCACTTATTACATGTTGACCGACTGTAAGTGTGAGACTGAACTGGACTGAACTGCAGCGGGCGAGCGATCGGCTGCTTATATAGCCGCGGTAGAGTAACTACCTCGCGGTAGGTAATACGAGCCACTTCGAGAATATTCGGCGCCGTACAGATATTGTACGGTGCTGTCTCGAGACCTTTCTAGGCGGGGCGATATTATTATCGTCGGGCTGGCACGGCAGACGAGAAAGTACATCGCGGCCAGTATAGGTACGAAGGTACCTAGGCAAGTAGGTTTGCCGATGCGCGAATATTAGATGTTTCTCGTATGTTCTTTTGATGGCGATGATAATAATGATGTGTCGCTACACATTACAGATTGATTTAATCCTATTACAATACACATAATATATACATGAGAAAAGAAATTACAAAATTACAAAAATACATATTTTAGAGTCCTTGCTTAAAATTATTCTTGAAACCTTCAAGACTAATGTTGAAAATGTCAAGAGACCTAGAAATATCATTAAGCAGCTTATATTGATGGGTATAACATTCAAAAGTTATTATAGCTAGAGTTATTCCAATAAACATTGTAATAATTTAGTACCGTTTAAAAACATTTATTCAATTTGGGATATTTAATTATAAAGTTTTAGTGGATTGGGTGACAGGTGTGTCGCTTTTCGATATCAATTGATTCCTTTATTATATTGAGCATGCTACTTTTTTTATAAAAAATATATAAACCTACTTATTCAGATTTGTAAGCCCTTTGTTGGTCAGCATCGTACGCATATCTTTGTCATTGTGAATGAATAAAAGATACATATATGAATAATTGATAAATGTCTCTGACAATTCAAGCTCAGAGATTTTGGGTAGGTATTGTGTGTGGCACTAACGGTAACACTGACAGCAAAGTCAGCGGAACGGCTGGACATCTTCGAAAGAAAGGTACTTCGAAGAATCTTAGGAGCGGTGCAGAGGCATGGAGAATCCGCCACAATAATGAACTCTATGATATTTACCAAGCTCCCAGACTCTCCACCCATTTAAGACTCCAAAGATTAAGATGGGCCGGACATGTGCACCGAATGCCAAGCACACGAGTACCGAAGAAGGTTCTGACAGGACACCCGGGAGGTAAACGAAAGGCGGGCAGACCTAGACTGAGATGGGAGGATGATGTCAGGAAGGATGCAAGAGGATTACTCCAGGTTGCAGATTGGAAGAAGACGGCCGAGGACAGAGGGCGGTGGAGGCTTATTTTGAAGGAGGCCAAGGCTCGAAATGGGCTGTAGCGCCATTGAAGAAGATTGTGGTAAGTAATTGAAAATATGAGAAGTAAGAACTAAAAAGTACGAGAGATGGGAAGGCTGATAGAGATATTGAAAGAAGGGTAAATGCAGGTAACTCCATTGATGGAGGACTGAACGCCGTTGTTGCTAACAAAAAACTGTCCAAAGAAGCAAAGCAAGCCGTCCATAATGAAGTGACGGTATCTACCCTGATGAATGGTAGTGAAGCATGGAGCTGGTAGAGGAAGGACGAAAGTAGATTGAATGCTGAAGAAATGAGATCCCTGAGGCATGAGTATGGTAAAATCATGTAAGATCGTATGAGAAATGTGGAGATCCGAAAATGATGCAAGGCTGATGTAAGCTTAATAAGACTAATAAGTAAGATTAAGAAAGGGACGCTTAGATGGTTTGGGCATGTAGTGCGAATTCATGAAGACATAATGAAGAGTGGAGAGATGGCGCAAATGTGAATGATATTATAAGTCGCGGACGCCTGAGGAAGACATGGCACGTCTATCGACGGAAAACATTAATTTTATGGGAGTACCGCACAAGAGTCACAACTGCTCCCAACCTATCCTTTTTGTAGTGGGTGGGAAAGGGGATGGGGTAGAGGAAGGAGGGAAAGTACCTGGCTCTTAAGATCTGGTCACTAAACACGGTTTCAAGCAACATTTCGATACTGAATGGTATAGTCTTTTGCCAGGGTGATACTAAGAGTATGTTCACAATCTGGAATGTGTCACAAATATACTATATAAGTATATATTATTTTTAATTAATAAAATACAAATTAATCAATTGTAATTTACTCGCGTACCTACTTCGGGATTTGAACCGGCGCGCGTGGCGCGGCGTACTCCGGATTCCCGGGTTCATGGGGTGAGGTTTGTCTAGGTCTTGGAGGCGGATGACTAAGACACACTGAACCCCAGATTCCTACCCACCCCTTAAACCCTTTTCCTTCCCAGAACTCTCCTCTCCTTCCTTTCCTTAAAAAACCCTCCACACAGCATCCCCAAAGATGACATAGGCCCTGAGGGAAATTGTTTTCCTCAGGGCCTCCGGTGTGGAGCTCATGTAAAAAAAAAAAAAGTAACGTGGACCACTCGACCAAATGAAATAAAATGTATTTTTGGGAGCAGAGCAATTTTTGACTTTTTCGACGAGCAATATCTATGTACTGATTCAAGAATTTGGTCGCTCGTGTTGAGGATTGTAAAAATTATATTTTTGACGTTATTTATCTGCCTTTTCATCATTTTGTTTTCTGTTCAAACATGGTTTAGTTTTACAAACAGACCGGCAGAAATAATAAATAACTAATTTGAATAATGTGAGAAGAAAGATGAGACCTTCCAAACCCACGAGCCGGCAATGTGTTGGTTTAAAATTAACTGTAATAATTACATGATTTATTAGTAGGCGCGTGAGATATGTATTATGTAACTGGATATATTGGAATGGAAGGAAGATATTAATAGTTCTTCTATTTGGTCCCCCCCACGGTGCTATAATACCATGGATGCAGCGAGATTATTTTTAAATTGAAAGGTGGGTATTCATTGAATAACCAACTCCAAGAAGCTTTCGGTGACTTAACAGGTGAGCTCAGATTCATATTGTGAATTTTTTTTTTAACATTATTCCCACACATATTTTCCGCATGTTCCAGAGTGGAAGGTACTCTCAGTTTCGCCCTGGTGTAAGACCACCATTCAGAAATGAAACGTTGCTTGAAATGGCTTAAGCCGTGTTTGGTGACCAGATCTGAATAGACAGGTACTTCCCCTCCTTCCTCTTCCCCATCTTCTTCCCCCCACTACCTTCAGCTTTACAACATACCCTAATTGAGGATGCCGTAGTCTCACTGGCTCCAGACGGGAGCAATTTGTACGGTATTCATATAAACTTTTTTTTTTTTTTAAACTTGAGGCCCTGAGCAAAATAAATATAAAATAATAAATGGCCTTTATTGTCATCTTAGAGGCTGCTGTGTGGAGGGTCTTTTTAGGGAAGAGGAGGATAGGAATTTCTAGGAAGGAAAAAGATATGAAGGGTGTCCAAGAGGGGATGTATAAATCCATTCCTCCTACTGCGGTGCAAGGCGATAGGTGGAGAAAGAGTACGGCTGGAAAAGTCAAAAGGCCTCCCTAAACAGTCTCTCTCGATCCGGCCCGCCACGCAGCAGGTGAGCAGACGCATCCGCCGTTAAGATCTGGACAACCTCACCCAACGAACTCGTGCACCCATGCTAAGTCACCAAACGTAGTGAACCATTTGTGGTGACCTATGGCAGAGGTGTTGGTTATCCATTAAATGGTTCCCGGGGCGGTGGTATTCATATCCACCTCCCAAATTGAAATTTTTAAAGCAAAGTAAAGTCTAGCACGGTCGATCGATAAAGCCCTTTGTCTATACGATATTCACTAAATTCGTTAATTAGTGTTATTTGCGAACACGGTTGACCAGTCCTGGATTTGTCAATAGGCCTTATAGGCCGCGGCCTAGGGGCGGCAGAGTTCAGGGGGCGGCGCTCGCTCGCTTTGGTAAGCCGTTAATTTTGTGTACGATTATAAACAACAACATAAAAGTCACCGTTGATAGAGTTTACTATCTATTAACTTTTAGACGCCCAGTGGTCCCGCACGGGACCAATACGGGACCGGTGATTGTGGTGCGAATATTTCACAAAAAAGTCTTTGGCAGTGGGCTACTTTTATTGCACGAGCGTTTAAGGGGAGAAATAGGTGTAGGACCTAGTAATTTTAGTGATTTTTTTTAAATACATAAGGAATATATAAATTTTACTTATACCTTGCGGTTATTTTACTTTTATTCAAGAGTACTTATGTTCTAAAATTTTCAAATAATTTCCTCAAAAAATAACGCAGATATTAACTGCCGCTCATTGTAAGTCGCCACCCGGCAGGACAATTTGTGTAACAATTTGTGTAACTCCTGGAGGTCACAATTATCATCCAAAATCATTTTTTCAAAAAAATTATTTTCTTATAAGTTTTTCTTCTATTTGAACCTCACTTCTAATATATTTAAATGTGAAAATTTACTTATGATTTTTAACATTCTTTTGAACGTTTTTTTGCTATTAAAATTTTTTGCTAAAATAAAGCTATTGTTTAGGATTGAGGTTCAAATAGAGCGCATTTATATAAAGAAACTATGTGCTGAGTTTGATAAAAAAACTGTAGGAGCTAGAGGTTACACACATTCGAAAAAAGTGGTTTCGAGAAAAATCCGTTTGAAAATAAGACTGGCAGTAAAATAGTGGTAGTCCGACCGAGGGACACTCACTCAAACGCGTGTAACTTTTAAATGGCGTTGAATTTTGGTTTGAAATTTTCAGAAAATATTTTTGAATAGTTTTATCACCGATTTATGAAAAAAAGGCTTTTTTGAAGCCTCAACGCCTATTTCCCCCTTAAAGGAACCTTTGGATGCCCAGTGATCCCGTACGGCACCGCGGATTGCGTCGTGCTATTATGGTGCGTATGTTTCACAAAAAATGCTTGGGCAGTGGACTACCTTTATTTGGTTACTAATCATATTTTGGAAAGACAAAATAAAGTGAGTGCTTAGATTCAGAGCTCATATGTTGATGTACTGACGGTATCTGATTTTTATGGATCTCTTCTCGAGTTTATTATACCGGAGCAAGAAAACTTTGATTATTTCGAAGAAAGTGCAATTGAAATGAGCGCACTTTAGCAATATCAGGGCGGCATTCAAAGTAAGATGACCCTAAGAGAAAAAACTTTATAGACGAAACATCAAATGAGGGTATTAAAACCACTTCCTGACTGACATCTGAATTAGAGAGAAGGCATATGCGAAGGCATAAGGCATAATATGAAGGCATAATACTCCAAAGAAAAAAAATCATTTAAAAAAAAATGGGTGAACTTTCTTCACAAAGAGTCTCAGAAAAAGCTCAGTCTCTTGTGCAATGATTTAGAAGACGATTTAGTTCAGGAACGGGTACACTTTCAAGGTCACGGTTTTTTCTAATAAGACTGCAGAGAAACCTGAATCTACATCATTACTGAATCTTTCTAAGGAAAGTTTTTGAGAAAACCATATCTGTGCAACGTTTATTCAAACTTGGATATAGCTCTCCGCGTCGCACTTTGCACTCCAGCCACAAATTGTTTTGGAGAAAGGAGTTTTTCCTGTTTAAAGCGAGTGAAGAAATACCAAAGGTCTTCATTATCGCAAGAAAAACTTTACTCTTTGGATCTTCTATGCATACAAGCAACCATGAAACTATTATTAATGATTTTGTCAAATTAAAAATCCCGTAAAAATTGTAATTCTTGTCTTTATTTTACGAATAATTCATTCCTTGTTTCATTTTTGAGTACCTACTTAATGTATATTTGAATATTTATTTTTAAAATTGTGTGTCACCTAATAAAAGCCTATAAGTGAGTGATCATGGTAGGTGGCAACTTCTAAGAAGGAGGAAGGGGCGGCGCAAATGAAGTGGCCTATACGGATGAAAAGTGTAAATACGGCCCTGCGGTTGACAATTGATAAGAAATTTTCCGACAGCCGATAGATAAATTTTGGGGCGGCCGGTTTTGTTAACTGGTTTTTTAAGGTTTTGTTAACTGTCAATACAAACATCTTTCTGAATGATCTAGTTCGTTATATGCAAAATAACTATAAACAAACTGAGTTAAACCAACGAAGCTCTTAGAATTGAAAGAAGTTTAGGCAGTGAGTTAAATCCGTTCGGGTCAATGACGCTACATTGATTCGGACTTGGAAAAACGAAAATTGTTCACATACCACGTTGTGAATGAAGACCTCTTTTACTAATTAACTCCATTCTCAAAAAGTAAATGCGGATTACCAATGTATATTTAGGTAAGAATTTCAATTCAACATTGTCATCTTCATTCCCATTCCCAGAACTTCCTCTACTTCTTTTCCTTAAACAGGATTCACACAGCTTCCCTAAATATGACAGGCTTTGAGGGAAATCATTTTCCTCAGGACCTCCTTTGTGGACTAAAAAAGTCAAAGTAGTGGAATTATAATTAACAGTTTTTTTTAAAGAAAGACGACAATAAGTCGGTATTTCAATGTTTTATAGCTGGAAATGATATTACAAATAATAAAATACTCACGTCAAAAAACTCAGCGGTCTAAAAATGCAGACACCAAAAGCTATGCGTTTTTCATGACGCCATTGCTGATAAATCTAGAGTTTTCGAAGTACATAAACATGTTCATTAGCTAATTTTGTTAATAGTTGAGATTTTGAAACAAAGGACACGGAAGGAACCGAAAAGTTTGATCTTGTTTGTATACTCATTATATTTTTTTTTTACTCTAGCATAAAATATTATTGAAATTACGTCATATGAAGGTATCCACTCGCTCTCTAAAATTTGTGGTTTGTTCCTGCCCAGAGGCGGAAGACAGGTAAAAAGTAAAAATTTACATAATTTCTAGTCATTTTCTGTCTTACCTTGTGTAATACCAAGTAATGTAGGTTACCCACCTTTGTCATCCGACAGCCTCCCAGAGCATAAAGAACTTCCATCTCAGGATGGTGGAAATAGGGATCAGAGATCATGCATATAAATAAATGAAAGTATTTTCTAGTGAAATGTAAAAAAAACGGCTTTATTGCACTTTGCAAATGACATCAAAGAAATGTAAAAAAAAAAGAAACACAAATACCTTTGGCATCTATCAGATTTGGAGAGAGAGAGTTATGTTAAAATTACGGTTGGTTATCAGAAGCGCGTACGTCTCGTCGTCGTGACTCTCTTCCAGTCGTGTAGAGCAATCCTCAACAGCGATCGTCAACAGCAAACCCCAAAACGCCGTTCCACACGGCATGGGGCGGCATGGGGAATCTCACCGGCCCAAAGGTACAACAAAGGCTAGGAGCCGCTTCATCAGTAAAGGGAATTCACCCAACAAAAAGAGCACGGAAGGTCCTCACCCATCAAGCGGCATGAAGGAACCTCATCGGCCAAAGGATTCACCAGGCAAGAATCCTAGCGGGCAGTTGATCACCCGTTGAATTTGGTGTCAAAAACATCAGCACGCGGACAACATTATCTCGCGGCATCCGGCGAAGGATTCAACAAAATAAATCGGCTACAGGGCCATTAGAGTTGTCACACACTCACGTGACGTGTATAAACGAACTTTTTAGGCTACATCGCCTTTGTAACACCCACCATAATCCCAATCGCCCCGAAAATCTCCTCCCGCACACAAAATCTACGTTATGTCCTCCGCCATCTTTCCCCCGAACGCCCGTTTCCGGTGTCGTTGCAGTTTCGCCAACCAACAAAGTTAAATAAAAAATAAAAAATTAATAGACAATAAACAGTACCTGCTTTAAGCAGTACCTACTCGCGAAATAGATATGTTACACTTGTTACATCTTAACTATTGTTATGGCTCCATAACGAACTAATCTAAATAAACATATCTGACCAATGCAATGGTTTGTACATACAACAATAGGTGGAGCTCTCTGACCTCAGGTATAAGTTAGTCATTAGACTTTTGGACATTGGTACTTGACAATCCATCACTAACTCGCTAACTAACAATGGCATAATGATGCCGTTTCCCCGCAGGGTTAGGCAGAGAGGACGGACCGCCAAAAAACTCCGTCTTGGCACATACTCTTTGCCTCACATTCATACATCGTCTCACACATTATGACTTTTAACAAGTATCTGATTCACTTGATCGTGCCATTTCTTCCTCGGGCGTCCCCGACTTCTTCTACCATTCACATTTCCGTCATATATTCTCATCGTACTTTAACCATCACCACCTTACCATCGGTACTTGTAAACTCATTTGAAGTATAAAAGGTAGACCATTTTGCTCAGGGCCTATATCATCTTTGGGGATGCTGTGTGGAGGGTCTTTTTAGGAACGTAAAGAGAGGAAGTACTGGGGAGTGGGTAGGAAAAGGGTGTGTGAGGGGTGGGTAAGGAATCTGAGGGTCAGTGTGCCTTGCCAGACCGTTCGTCTCGCCCGATCACACTTTTCATAACGCTCTCGTCTCGCATTCACCAGCTTACTCCCCAAGTCAAGCGTGCGTAAAGAAGTTTTACTTCAAAAAGAAGGGGCTTTAGTAAAACTTCTTTAGCTCCATCTATATGATAGGAAGAGAGAAAAAAAATTTGCGCGCGCACTGCTCTCTCTTGCTCCTACAGCAAGGGCGGATCCAGGATTTGTTTCTGGGGGGGGGGCACAAGGGGCGGACGGGCAAAAAAATCAACAATTCAGGATTTTTTCTGGGGGGAGGGGGGGGGGGGGGGGGGGGCACAAGGGGCAGACGGTTACAAGTTCATGTATATATAGGAAGATTTATGAAAGTGTCAAAACAATAGAAAAATTAAAAGTTTAATAAAGACAGTTTTTGCTTCTAAGTATGTACTGTGATGGAATCTCCACAGTACACAAAAATACCGTCTGGGGGGGGCACGTGCCCCCGTGCCCCCCCCCCCCCCCCTAAATCCGCAGGCCTGCACTTTGTCTTAGATATACGAAATGATATGAGAGAAAAAGAGAAAGAAAATGTATGCTCGCACCTCTCTCTCTTGCCCCTACAGTAAACGTAACTCTCTCTCTTTCTATCTTCACAAACTTATATCTCCCTCTCAACTACCGTTTGCCTTGCTTTTCGTAACGCTCTCGTCACGCATTCACCAAAGCTTACTCAAGTCAAGCGTGCGTAAAGAAGTTTTACTTTAAAAAACAACATTTGTGCACTTCACACTTCACACGCGGTAGAACTGAAACCTTCAGAAAACTAAAATAAACAGGAGTGGGAGGCTACGAAGCACCGCACAAAGAGGAAACCAATTATTCTATCGCTTTTTCTTGCAGGCTAAATCCTAAAGATATATGTGTTTGTCTCTTTTTAGTGTCGCTTTTTCGATTGATCGAATTTGAAGTCACAACGGTGCTAAAGAAATTTTCTCTTCCAAAAGTTAATTTTAAACGCTGATCGTGGCCCTTTTCGCTTACCGAGCATCAAATTTCCCCTAAAGTTGGTCTCTCTATGATTAATTTGACTTTTTCGTGTTTAATTGAATGACTTTGGTCTTAATGAACGATATTTTTGCGTAATTTTTCTATTTTTTGATCGTGCAACATTTGTGGAAAATTGGTAAGGAAACAAAGTCAGGAAAAGTTGTTAGGAAACAACGTATTTGTTGAAACGCCCGACTCATTTTAAACAAATGAGTAATAATTATATAATGCAATAACGATGCCTATTATTAAAGTAGTTTTAGTTAGTTGAATAGAAATAATAATTACACCAGGCAATCGTGACTTTTAATGTTTTCGGTTAAGGTAACTACGCTTTTGGATCATTGTCGCGGATATTAGAAGTTGAGCGGATAACATTTTCGGTTAATTCTTGTTTCAACTGCTCCCAATAATAATGATTGTTATTTTGGAATGAGGAAAGGGGAAGGGTTTCCGGTGACCCTTATTGTGAAATTAAAATATCCAGAAACATTTTTATATTATCTTCACATATAGTCTTACTTTACGAGCATCGTGTTTTTCAATTCTACTTGAAAAAATAAATTCAAGTTAAGAAGTTGTAGATGCGTGCTAGAGTCACAAAGCAAAAATTGAAAAATAATGATCCCGGTAATTTGGGGTATTTAGCAGTTGGGGTCCGTGAGTTTCCAGTTCAAAATTTCAATATTTTATGAAGATTCATACAAAAAGTTTAAATAAAAAAATAAAAAATCCTTTTTAGCTACAACAACATCAATAACGTCGTATTTTTCAACCTAAGCACTCTAGCTCACTGAAAACTCACGGACCGCCACTGGTATTTAGGTATGTATTTGGAGTTTTTTTGTTGGAAATCAGTTTATACATAAATTGTAAAGAACGTAAGTAAACCGATCTAAATTTTCTTTCAAAAATAAAATAGAAAACATCCTATTTAATTTGCCGAATAGAAGATTGACTAAATTCAATTTGGAAGGCGGGTATGTGTACCGCTGCCCCCCGAAAACCATTTATTGGATAACCAACACCTCTGCCATCCCAAGTGGTTCATTACGTTTGGTGACTTAGCAGGGGTGCCCGGGTTTATGGGTGCGGTTTGTCCTGGTCTTGGCGGCCGATGCGCCTGCCCACCTGCTGCGCGGCTGGCCGGATCGAGAGATACTGGTTAAGGGAGGTCTTTTGACTAATCCAGTAGAATCCCTCGACCAATCGCCTTGTATCGCAGTTGGAGGAATGGATTTGTACGTCCGTCACTCCTGGACCCACCGACCCCAGATTCTTACCCACCCCTCATACCTGTTTCGTTCCCAGATCCTCCTCTCCTTCCTTTCTATAAAAAATCCTCCACACAGCACCCCCTAAGATGACAAAGGCCCTGACTATATCGGAAGACGGTGACAGTATATAAAACATTAATATTGTTAAATGGACAAGTTTGTTTCGTTTTTTTAACAAGACTATTTTAATATCTCCTTTCCAGATCAGTTTGGGATACATTTCTTAATTCTAAATGCTTAATTGTTATCGATTTTGATAATCAGTTGTCCATTTCCAATCACGTTTCCCGAATTCTTAAACGCTTCGTTGGTTTAAAAATTCCTATTCCAAATTAAAAACACTATTTAAGTACAGTGATAACTCGTTTAACGAATGACAAAGAAAAATGGGTATTTTAACCGTTTGAAATGTTCGAATTCAGAAAAAGAAACATGGAATCATAAAATTTGAACATCTCTATTTATTTATTTATTTATTTATTTGAGACACAAACAGGATATTTATACAACATTTTTGTGGGTAGTATATAATAAATTAGAATACAAATATAAAAATCCATAGACTAATGTGTCTGCATTAATCACATATGCATTTTAACATAAGCAAACTCATGAAAAACAATGCAAGTATTATTTATACATAACTTGAAAACCTAAATACAAAATTGAAATACACAATAATAACAAGTAAACAATATTTATAACGAACAAATTGTGGAGATATTTTTTGAAACATGTTAAACTATTTACAAAAATATCTATGAAACTGTGTATCTTAACAAGAGCGTTGTATGATCGAGACATTCTAGACATTGGATTAAAATATCCAGTATTATTCGTAAAAATTTCGGTCCAAAATATGTTAAGAGTTCTTGTAGATTTGGGCCTGGCGTATAACTTGATTTGATTGACTAAGTTACTGTCTACACTATTATTCACAATTTTATAAAGCATTAAGAGGTCATTTGTGTTACGTCTTTTAACCAGACTCTCTAATTTGAAATATTTAAGTCTTTGTTCATACCCGTTGTTAGCATCGGCGCTACTTGCGGCCAACGCCAAACCCAAAACCTGGAAAGGACATGCAATAAACAAGCCGGCGGCTAGCTCTGCACAGCCGGCGCGAGCAAGGTCCCTCTTAAACCCAGGGCGAGTGTTTGTGGTTCGCTTGTAAATTCCTACTACCCTTCCTTTCCTCAAAATCTCCAGGTCTCCTTCCTCAATCAGAACACAGTAGTTATGCACGAAAAAGGGTTTTATTCATTTAAAGGTGAACAGGGTTCTACAAAAGGCCAGCATCGGCACTACACACATGAGTATTTGGCTATCTCTAATTAATTCTATCATAACGGGGGAGCTTCTCTCAACTCTCTCTACACGTGTTTAGTGAATTTAAATGTCAGTTCTTAGCACACAGAGGGGTAGCAAGGTTCATTGGTACTCACAAGCAGGAGATAGGCGGTCGGCAGACAGGTACTGAGGAGGCGGGAGCCTCTGGAGCACAATGCACAATTAAAATAAACATCGCGAGCGTTTACGGAGAGCGCAATCACGGGGACACAGTTGTTATGCCGAAGGTCGGCCGAGGAATGAATGCTGGGAGCTGCTCGGCGCTTGGCCACTTGTCGAGCGGTGCGGGGAAAGGGGGGCGGAGGGCCTGTGTAAGGGGTCAATTCGCTATTAGCTCGCACGGGAATCAATTCCGTAACGTAACACCGTCTAGAAGATGATAGACACCTGATCGGTAAGACAAAATCCGTGTAAATTTTCTTTGGACTGATTCGAGTCTAGATACCTGTGTATTATAATGTGGATTCCAGACTGTTGACCCGTACTCAAGAACACTTCGGATTAAGGAATTGAATAGAATTATTTGGCTATTAGAATTCTTAAACAAACTCTAACCAAAGATATTGAAATATAAGTAGATGTGCTATCTGCAGTTTTTACTATGTGGGACTGCGCTTCCGGGTGTCGCCGATATTGTTTACCAATTACCAAATAAACTAAAAGAACGAATAATTAACGAATGAACCAAACGAACGTTAAACTAAATGAACGAATTCTTTCCGTATTCAAACTATATTGTTAACCAACACTAAAGCACATCTTAAAAAAATCAACGAAATGAACAAAATATTCTTGTTGCAAACCACGTAGTCCGCCGACAATTGCGCGGACACCATAGCATATCACTTTTGTATTTGAATATCTTTGTCTCTAACGAATGAAATTGATATATACAGCGAAAAAAAAACGTGATTTATAAAGAAATCAATTAATATGGTGTTTATTTAAAAATACATAACTAACTGCCTCCATGGTCGAGGGGTAAGGCTCTGGACTCTCAATCCGAAGGTCGTGGGATCGAATCCCGGCGTGCGCTAATAATTATTTTTTTATGTGATGAAAAATAATATATAGCCTATATTTGCGGCACGTTCCAGAGTGTATCAGAAACAGAAACAGAAACGTTGCTTTAGCCGTGTTTGGTGACCAGATCTGAATAACCAGGTATTTCTCCCCTTTCGTCTTCCCCATCTCCTTCCCCTCCCTACTATCTTCACCCCCGCAACATACCCCAATTTGGGGATGCCATAGTCTTACTGGCTCCAGACGGGAATAGTTGGGACTCTTGAACGGTATTCACATTAATAAAAAACATTTAAAAAATCGAGTGAAATTCACACACGTTATAAGTAAAACCTTCACTCAAACAAACTCAACCAATAGGAGCCTGGAAAAGATAGTTCATAATCAAAGTGGTCATCGCACGTAGTTTCATTCTATCGCAGGCTAAAATACTATAGATGTAGGTATGCGTTTGTCTCTTTTTAGTGTCGTTTCCGTTTCATCGAGTTTCAAATGACAACGGTGCTAAAGAAGTTTTACTTAAAAAAACTGTAGCGTAATTTATTTATTTATTTATTTATTTATTACACGCCCTAGTGGGCTTTTCTTATAATTTTTTTACAAACTATTTGTATCAAAGTAAATACTTAAAAATTTAAACAATAAAGAAAATATGAAGATAATGACAGAAAACGTTGCAACAAAGCACAAAACAAAACACAAAACAAAATACATAGATAAAAGTATAAACAGAAACTAAGAATCCTCATGCATATAATTGAATTTAAGAGATTCTTCCAAACAATACAGTAGTAGCACAGAAGTTATTTGGTAGGTACATAGGTCTATTTGTGTCTTAAAGAATAAAAGTGAGAAAATATACAATATTTATACCGATTAGTTTTAATATGGAATATATCGCCCAAATTAGAATATTTATTTCCGAGACTGTGAAGTCTCGGAATAGGAGAATTTTGATAAGCTAGTGTCTTGGTGTTATTGAAGTAAAAGGGTAATAAATGTCGGCATGATTTTTTGGGAACATGGATATTGATAAATTGAAGTAATTCAGGACAGTCAATTTTGTAATGCAGTATTTTATGTAATAGTATCAAATCTGTGCTAATTCTTCTTTTCGAAAGTTTCAATAGTGATATTTTATCGAGGAGGTAATTGTAATCAATATTTTGTATAGAAATATGCAATTTATAGTTAATAAACCTTAGAAACTTTCGTTGAATCTTTTCAATGTTTTCTGAATGAATATTGTAAAAGGGAGACCATAAAGTAGAGTTATACTCAAGTTGGCATCTGACAAGGGTTTTATATAACATGATAAATGTGCCCAAATTATTGAAGTCTTTTGCAGCTCTCAACACAAAACCAAGAGTCTTAAGAGCCTTATTGATAATATTATTAATATGACATACAAAGGTGAGTTTACTGTCGAATATAATGCCTAGATCAATAATTTCACTAACACAATTTAAATTTTCACCATTTAATGTATACTGAAATAATATTGGATTATTTATTTTGGAAAAATGAATGAACTGACATTTATTTATGTTCAATGCTAGTTTGTTGACAGAGCACCATTCAAAAAGATATCTCAAGTTAGTTTGTAGTGTAATGCAATCATTAATGTGGTTAATTTCTTTATATAGTTTCATGTCATCTGCAAACAGTAGAACGTTTATATCAGTAAATACATCAACAATATCATTTATGAATATTATAAACAAAATGGGCCCTAAATGAGAGCCTTGAGGCACTCCACTTGTCGCTATAAATTCGTATGAATTTGCGCCATTTATTTTTACACTAAGAATTCTTTCGAACAAATAACTAGCAAACCAATTTAGTAAATTACCGTAAATTCCAAGTTTTGCTAATTTATTGACTAATATTTTATGACACACCTTGTCAAATGCCTTGCTGAAGTCAGTGTATACTGAGTCTACCTGGCATCTATTTGCTAAGGATTTAGATATAAAGTTTTCGTATATTAGTAAATTAGTTAAGGTTGATTTATTTGAACAAAAGCCATGTTGGTGGGGAGTTATAATTTTTTTTTATGTTTGTAGATATTTTATCAAGTACTATTTTTTCAAAAAGTTTAGGTATCGATGATTGGATGCATATCGGTCTGTAATTTGTAACGTCAGTTTTGTCTCCCTTTTTAAAAATAGGTGTTAGAAAACTATGTTTCCATATATTAGGGAAACAGCCTGTCATTAATGATTGGTTAAAAATTAGACAAAGAGGAACAGATAAGCTGTTTAGACATTCTTTAATTAACACAGGAGGAATGTTGTCAGGTCCAGCACTTTTCCTAGCATCTAACAAATTTACATGCTTTTTAATATCATTAATTTCAATGTGAATTTCAGATATGTTCAGACTAAGTTTCGTCGAGAATTTGGGAATTTCTTTATCAGGTATATCCTTTTCATAAACAGACTTAAAATAATCAGCGAATAAATTTACAATATTTTGAACACTACAACCAATTTTTCCATTGAAATTCATAGAAGCTGGAATACCCGAATTATTACTTTTTTGAGAATGAGTGTAGTTCCAAAATTGTTTTATGTTTACATGAATATCATTTTCAATTTTATCAATGTAATTTTTATAACACATTTTAGACATTTTATGACACTCTTTTCTTAATAATTGAAATTCATTATAATCACTTGATAATCTCGATCGCTTGTAATTTTTATGAGTATTTTTTTTGTTGTATGTTAAAGTGATCAATTCAGTACTAAACCAATTTGGAAAATTTACAATTTTATCTTTTCGAAGGGGCACAAAATTTGCAATGGCATCATTTAGAATTGCATAAAATTTATTTACGTTGTTATTAATATCTGTGTTTTCCAGAATGGACCAATCAGTTGTATTTAAGTAATCAGAAATATTTGGAAAATTTGCTTTAAAGAAGTTATAACATGACTTGACATTTTTATGATCATTGTCGTTAAGAAGAGAGATAATTATCTCCAGAGGGGGATGATAAGCATCTACAGGTAATAGCTCTTCTAAAGACTTACATACCGTAGCAGAAGTACTGCAGAAAACTAAATCAAGAAGACGCTTATTCACGTTAGTGACAGTGTTTAGTTGTGGGATTGATAAGAAATTAGACATACCCACATAATATCCCCACCCGGGTAAAAAGAGGGTGAAACTCTCCCAGTTCATTTTGGACCACACTTCTTTTGGATGCGTTTTGAGATTTTCATGTCCCAAAGCATTTTCGTTATTTGTTTTTGGGATGTTATGCCCTGATGATAGACACTCTAACGCTTTCCAAAACGTTGGCTAAAGAAGGAGGTAGCGCAACACAACACCCCAAAAACAAACAACGAGAACACACTTTTTTTATTTCACATCTAATAGTTAACCACAAAATAATTAAAATGTACACCTTCACGAAACCAAAGTTTCCGACCCCAATATGAAAAAGTTATGAAGCTTTGTGAATTTTTAAAAATTATTTTTACACGAAGCGACAAAAAACTGAGGTAACCGTAACGTTTATAATTCATTTGACTAATAAAATATTTGGGTGTTTTTATTATTTTTCGTTATTAGTTTAGACGTGAGGTCAGTCATTTTTAAAACTTTTTAAGGTTTGCAATCAAAATCTTTACATTTTAAAAATTAAATGGTACTTATTAATAATTTGAAAGCGCATTTCATCACCTTTCGAAAACAGTTTTTAGTTTTCCGATACGTTTACAAATATTCCATTTATTTGGATTTCATTGTAAAGCGGGAATATTTTTACCTTCTGACAAAATAGGCTGATTTTTATGTATTAAACGGAGTACTACTGTATCTATCATTTCGGATGAACGAGTAATTAGTATTTGTTTCATATCTAAAGGAGAAATCTGTCACGAACTGCGAATTGTGGATAACAATCAGGGAACTGCGTGAAGATTTGTATTGGAAACATTAATTTACTGAGAAACCGTTTAATTAATTTCATATAATTCTTCGTGCGTGGCCATATTTTCTTTATTTGTTGTCAAAATACGTAATTAAGCCCTTGACCGGAAGAATGTAGTATCCAACAATATTTTAGTTCCCAGAAAAATTGAAAAATGAAACCAGTTATGTTTTATAACATTTTGTATTTAAAATACATAAAACATACAATTCTTAAGAGTTTTAATTGAAAAGCCGTCTACAAAGGCAATTAAATTAGAAATTTTTTACAAGAAAAACTCTCTTTTATAACTTTTACCTTCGATAGACTATTCATATCGTTTTTTTTACTTTTTAAGCTCAAAAACATCAATGATATGTGTACATTTATGTTATAAGAGCACATTGCTTTCTGTAAGGTACGAAGAGTAAAAAAAACGTTTTGTGGAATAACGTTGTATGTGAAAGCGTTCATATACAACAATATTCCACAAATTCAGCGTGAATTATAATAATAAACTCAAATTTAATAATTATTGAAGAAGAAGATAACAGTAATAATCTAAACGAAAATATGAAAGAGTACAAGACTATTTAAAAAAAAAAGAGGAACGTTTGGGTGGCCCATTTCGACCCGTTTCGTACAAATCTTAATTTTGGATTTGAAACCATGTAAAAGCCCCGAAAAATGGCGTAATTGTAATATAAAACAAGAGCCGTCTTAGTAGAATATAAAATAAATTGTTGTTCGTTCAAGTAAAACAACCGTTTTAAGTTTTGTAACTTAGTTAGGAACCCAACCCACTACGTAGAATCAATGAGAACTTGATAGTCCTACAAAATAATAGTTTTCCTGAATTTGCTAATCACAAGAAGCAAAATAATTGGCAAATACACGGAGATTGAGTTTCAAATTACAAATTAAAGCCATTTTTAATTAGTTGTGAACGGCTGGAATTAAGAGATACAACTAAAATGCCAATTTAATCATTATTAATTAATTGAAATTGCATACCAAAGTTAACATTTTCTCCTTTCCGTACCTACCTCTGTTTTGGTAACTCGTCTATTGATCCGGCGACAGGTGATCCGCCGGACAGTTGATCCCTCTGCCAATTGTCCCCTTGGACAGTTGTTGATCATCCAAAAGATTATTTCTTCATGCAAAGTATGTAATACGGCCGTACAACCAAATTCGACATACTTATATCTGCAGGCGTCTTGACCGAAAATCCGCCAGAAAAATATTTTTACTAACAATTATTCCGACTTCCGAAGGAGAGTGCGGTGACGGGATACGGCTGAATAACAAAATATGACACACTTATATGTGTAGTCGGCTTTGCAAAAAGGTTCCTAATTGAGCCCTTGCCCGGAATAATGTTGTATTCAACAAATTTCTAAGACATATAAATTTTAAACTCTGTATTCCCATTGAAAACATAAATTATAATTACTTAATGAAAGAATTAAATATATTAAAACTCTCAGATCGAAGAATTATATCCGACTTAATATTTATGTTCAAAATTGTAAATGGTAGAATAGACAGTCCTGATTAAACTAAGCTCATCGAATTTCATATACCCAGTAGAGCAACTCGCTCCAAAATCTTGTTTCATTGTAACAACAACAGGACTGAGTACACGAAACACTCGCTTTTACCTAGATTACATGAAGTTAGTAATAGATACGCAGATGTGGCGGATCTATTTAACTGCACGGAAGCTAGGTACAAGAAGGCTATTCTGTCATATATTTTTAATCAATATTAATTTTATTTATACTATAGTATTGAATGTAAATGTAGCTCTTTGTGTCATTTCTTAATCAAATGCCACAATTAATTTATAACTCTTTTTTAAAAATTATTTCTTAAGTACCTACAACAAATATTTTGTGACATGTAATATGTATTTATGGTATATTTATATCGTTAATAAATAAATAAATAAATAAAACTATCAATATTGAGTTATTGAAGGAATAATGTTGGGCATATTAATATGCATATTTTAAGTAGGAATTATGATAACGAAGAAAACTTCCACAAAACAAAGCCTTTTAAAGTTTGTTTTGTGGAAGAATGTTGTATAACGCCATTCATCAAAATCACGGCGCATGGTTTAATTTACGGCAATAAATGGAGAAGACGAATGTCTTATGGCTTCAACTAGAAAGTTTTCAAAGCCAAGAGGCTGAAGAATGCAGGAAAGTAGAATTTGTTCAGAATAAATATTATTACCCCTGCTTTTCAGCCGTTGAAACAGTTTTGTGAAATAATATTGTATACGACAATATCTAGAACGTAAATGGTTTAATTTATTCATATAGTTTTTTTTGCTTTTTAAGCTCAAAAACATGTATGACAGGTGTAAATTAATGTTAGAAGAGCTTGTTGCTTTCTGTAAGGTGCCAAGAGTAAAAAAAACGTTTTGTGGAATAACGTTGTACGTGAAAATGTTCATATACAACATTATTCCAAAAATTCTGCGTAAATTCTAAAAATAAACTATAATTCTATTGATTTTCTAGACGACTTTTCATTTAAAATTCTTAAGAATTGTATGTTTTATGTATTTTAAATATAAAATGTTATGAAACATAACTGTTTTCGTTTTTTCAATTTTTTTCGGAACTAGAATATTGTTAGATACAACATTCTTCCGGGCAAGGGCTCAATTGTACCCGTAATATAACTTATTTTATCTGAATACCACACAAGAGTCCAAACTGCTTCCGACCGTATGGATCCAATGAGACTGTAGCATCCCCAATTTTGGTATGTTGTGAGGCATAAAGCACTGGGAAGGGAAAGGAGATGTGGAAAATATACTTGGCTATTTAGATCTAGTCCCCAAAACACGACTAAAGCTATTAAAGCGGCTAAAGCAAGTAACGTTTCAATTATAAATTATGGTGTTACAACAGGGCGATACTTTTAGGGGATACTCCGAGGGATCAATTGGCAGAGGGATCAACTGTCTGGCGGATCAACTGTCCGGGGGATCAACTGTCGGCGGGCAATTTATCAAGAAACCCTCTGTTTCTGCTGCGGTTTCCGTCTCTTTCACTGGACAAGTCTTCTAAATTTCAACGCAATCGGATGAACGGTTTTGGAAATAATAACGGACAAACATTTCAAAAAATATTTCTTACGAGTATGTATATAAGAAGGCCACGTAAGTAATTTCGAATGACTTTTATGCGGAAGTTAATGCTGTAGAAGAACTCAAAATATCTGATCACGAAACAATTGTTACAAAAATTAAATATAGTAGTCCGAAGCCACAGGAAATACGAAAGATAACGTATAGGAATAAAAAGAACTATGATAAGGATAAGTTGTGTACGGCATTAAAAAACAAAAAGTGGGTTTGCGATAACCAAGGAAATTTGGAGGAAAAAGCTGATGAACTAGTAGGACATCTGAAAACAGTAGTAAACGAGCTAATGCCTATAACTAATATTATATTAAAAGATACAAATAATTGGTATACGAAATCTTTACATCTTCTACAAAAACAAAGGGATACAGCTTATAAAGCCTGTAAAATGCAATTTACGGAAGAAAGATGGGAAACCTATAAGAAACTTAGAAACATGTATAGCACAGAAATAAAACAAACCAAAAATTCGTATATTAGACAAAAAATAATAACCTCTCAAAGTGATTCAAGGAAAATGTGGACTACACTCAAAGAAATTATAAGCGGTAAACAGAAGGGAGACACTAAGGAAGTTCTGTTCCCCGATGGAGTTGAAGATGATAAACCTAAAATAGCCCAAAAATTTAATACAAATTTTATACTCAGTGTCGAAAACATAAATAAGAGCATTCCATTAGTCACAGACACATTTTCTCAATCAATGGAAAGAAGAGAGAATAATAATATTTTCAGGTTTAATAAAATAAACATGGAGTATTTAATGAAAATTCTTAATGCAATGAAACTAAAATCGTCCACGGATGGAATTACGATAGGCATAATCAAAGATGCACTGCCAGCTATAGGAGACAGATTAGTTGCACTAATAAATGAATCTCTGTTAGAGGGAATTTTTCCACAGTCATGGAAAACTTCCATAATAACACCAGTACCCAAAATCATAAATGCTAAAAATTTCGAAGACTTCAGACCAATAAATGGATTACCCAAATATGAACAATTACTAGAATCGATAGTTAAAGAACAGATAAACAATTTTATTGAAAAAAATAACTTTCTTGCAAAACAACAATCTGGATTTAGAAATAAATATTCCTGTGAAACAGCAATTAATTATGTCATAAATGAATGGAAAACAAGTATGGATCAGAAGAAAATCATCATAGCAGTATTCTTAGACTTTAGACGTGCTTTCGAAACGATAGACAGAGAAAGACTTATAATGAAATTGAAGGACATGGGAATTCATGGTAAAGAATTGCAGTGGTTTACTGATTACCTAAAAAACAGAAAACAAAGAACCAAATTTGGAGATGCTATCTCTGAAGAGCAAAAAGTTAACCTTGGAGTTCCTCAAGGATCGGTCTTGGGACCACTACTTTTTATTATATATATTAATGATATAGTGAAGTGTCTAAAGTACTGTTCCATTAAACTGTTTGCTGATGACACACTTTTATATATCATAGCAAATAATATTGAAGATGCATTGTCAAAAATACAAAGTGAACTTCATGAAATATCTAAATGGTTATGCATAAATAAACTCAAATTAAATGTAAATAAAAGTAAATTCATGGTATTAGGGAAAAAACAAAATGAACTTATCACCCTAAATATAGACAATCAAAATATTGAAGAGGTAGAAGAAATTAAATATTTGGGAATCATTATCGATAATAAGTTAAAACTTAACTCTAACTTCGAAATGCTAACTAAAAAAATTGCCAAAAAGATTAATTTCTTAAGTAGGATAAAGGGAAAATTAGACATTAAAACTAGAAAATTGGTCTATAACACAACTGTAGCATCCCATCTGAATTATTGCTCAAGTGTAATCTTTCTGAGCAATAAAACACAAATTAAAAGAATGGAAATAATTCAGAACAGAGGCTTGAGATCTATATTGTGCTGTAGCAGATATACAAGGATAAAAACCATGCAACGCCAACTCAATATATTAAGTGTGTGGCAAAGATTAGTTTTCAATACCCTAGTTTTTATTTATAAGTTAAAAAATAAAATGTTACCTGATTATATGTTGAATAATGTAAGAATCAACAGTACAGTTCATTGTTATCCTACGAGAAACTGCAACGATTTTAGGCTTCCGAAAACAAATTTATCGGGAACACAAAATAATATTTATTATAAAGGTTTTAAAATGTTCAATGAACTGAATGTTCAATGGCTAAAAGTCTTGCAGTTTTTCGTGGATTATGTCTTAATGTTGTAAAGTCCAAATTTTAGTCAGTAGGTAGTAAATAATATTGTAGTAGTCATAGAAAAGATAACATTAGATATAAGATGTCAAATTTTATATCTAAATAAAATATACAATAAAAAAAAAATATACATATATAAAGGTTGGTTACACATCCTAACCTCTTTTTAAGAAAACTTGATTTTGACACGTTAATAATTTCAGTAAATTAACGTACTGCTTAATATTTTATACATTCAGAGTGTTTTTATTTACAGTAAAAATCCACAAAGTCCAAAATGAATTTTTAATTAACACGTTTACTATAAACCCAAACACCGAAATTACCTTATCTTTTTACGTTTCATTCTAACTGTTTTAGAGTTAAAGATTGTAGAACTGTAGAGTATTCAATATCACGATGAAATTTCAGTTGAACTTATTTAAAAAACCGCTATTTTAAAGATACATGCAGATCTATAGTGCTACCCCAATTGATTGTTTCAAATAATTAATGAAATAATACCTAAATTATTTCCCATTTTGAATAATTTTATAAGTAAACAACGTTGGATATTTGGACGGCTACCGTGTACGAGGGGCACGGCGCCATGAATACAGGGTCGTCGAAAAATATGGACAACATTTAAAATAACTGTTATTAAAAATCTATCAGAGGTAATTCAATGGTTTTGATCTGAAAAATCTGTGCGGAAAAAGATAATTCTTCGTACCTTTGCATGTTTCGATGTATGTATGCACCGTTCGTCGCTCTGCAGATGTCTAGTCTGTAGGCGATTTCTTGCCACGTACGTGCAAGCATTTCGCGAGTAACTGTCAAGATAGTGGCAGAAATTCGCTCCCGCAGGTGATCCAATACCCGAATCTTTACTGCGTACACAATGTTTTTAATGAAACCTCAGAAAAAGAAATCCAAAGTTTTAAGGTCAGGACTTCTTGGAGGCCAGGCAATGGGGGTTCCTCTACCAACGATACTGAACGGCAGTCGTAGGCGCGCCTGCGGCCGACCTTGGATACTGCGCATCTATCGTGCGCATAGCAAGGTCACGCTACCTCCAAAATAAAACGTACATACACCAGCTAGCATTCAGTAATACAATTACACGTTTAACATAAAGGGTTTCAGTGCTATAATTTTTTTGGCATGCAAACATCTTTGGCATGCATACATCCTCGCTTTCCCAACGGCTGGATTGGTAGAGGAGCCCCCATAGACAGACTAGACTTCTGCAGAGCTACGAACGGTGCACACATCGAAACACTATGGTATGAAAACAATTTTATCTTTTTCCGCACATTTTAAGATCAAAACCATTGAATTACCTCTAATAGTTTTTTTTACAACAGTTATTTTAAATGTTGTCCATGTTTTTCGATGACCCTGTATATATACATTTGCAGCACTAGCAGGGGTGCCCGGGCTCATAGGGGTGAGAGTTGTCCGCGTCTTGGTGGCAGATGCGTCCGCCCACCAATTGCGTGGCAGGCCGGATCGAGAGAGACTGTTAAATGTTGTCCATGTTTTTCGATGATCCTATAAACATATATTTGCAGCACTAGCAGGGGTGCCCTGGCTCATAGAGATGAGGGTTGTCCGCGTGTTGGTGGCAGATGCGTCCTCTCACCAATTGCATGGCAGGCCGGATCGAGAGAGACTGGTATGGGAGACGTTTTGACCTCTCCACCAGGACTCACACGGAACATCGCCTTGCACCGCAGTGGAAGGGATGGATTCATATGTCCGTCACTTCTGGACAAAATGATTCCCAGATTCCTACCCAACCCTCATACCTTTTTCCTCCCCAGATTTCCTCCCCAGAATTCTCCCTCCCCTTCCTTTCCTAAAAAGACCCTCCACACAGGCCACAGCATCCCTAAAGATGACTTTTTTTTCCTTAAAAAGAAAGACAAACATTCTCGGGTTACGAATAACCCAACAATGTTTGAAAATCTCCTACTACCACCACAGAAAGCCGAAAATGTTGCTTGTGTTGTGATGGAGGACTTATCCAGCCGAGGAATCGAACACGCGATGCTCGGGTGGGACCCAAGCGCTATGCCTACTCAACCACTGACCAGTCATAGACCCTGAGTGGAAATCTTTTCCTCCGGGTCTCCTGAGTGGAGCTAATGTAAAAAAAATATGTTGCAGAATAAAACCCACAAATGGAAAAATATGTTTGTTTTTTGCTTATGCATTTTTAAAAATTAAAAAAAAATAATAATTATTTTTTTTCTGTGGTTTGCCGAATAAAATTACACAATTTTCAAAACCTTTGAAGTTTTTTTTCTGCTACGAGTGTTTCCAATTAATGTTTTTATTTTGCAAACAAACAATATAATATCAATTAATCAGACATTTTTTAAAATCTCTTTTAAAAATATATTTCAGATAAAAAATAAAGAAAGTGGTTATGTTTTTCGAATTATTTATTCATCTCGTCTGAGCACACACGTAAATAATAAAATAAACTCTTTTTTTCAAATCTAAAAACTAACGCATTTAACATCTACAATTAATAACGTATTCTCAAAAGCATTTCCATCATTGATTTTACTTCTATTTCATAGAGTTCAGTAGCTCGTAGATCAACTTCATTAAGTCCCCAAATGACCAATAGTTTTAATTTAATATGCAAAGTTGACATCATACGCGATAAGGTTAACGATTCCGATACCGCCGAACCTGATGCTGATGTATGGAATGTGCCCAGTGAATAAGTCATCATCATATTGTATGGATAGACAACTGGCACTGAAAAAATATATTTATTTATTGTTCGTGTTCTCCGTAAAACACCAATATAAACAGATTACAAATTTAAAAGTGTATGTGTACTATTTTATGACATGTTGCGTCAAAAGATAGTTGTTGAACTGTCTGTAAGTGACATTGAAAATGTCGATGGTCACTGCTTGTTCTGATTGACAGAAGTCCTCGTTTCGGAGCATAAAAAAGATCATGGGATCTCCCACGAGTATACTTGTTAGGGTCATATAGGTTAATCTCTTTCAATATATATTGTGCATCGAATGAAGTTATTGAGACGGGATTATTAAATAAATGTACGGTTTTAACAGTAAACTGTTAAAATCGTATATTAACAAAAACAGCAAACGAAAATAATACCATAGAGGTGATCCAGAAGCGCATAGTGAACGCAAATCGCTGTTATTTCGGCCTACAAAACCAAATAAAATCCTGACTGCTGTCCAGAAACACAAAGATATTAGTGTACGAAACACTTATTAGACCAGTACTCACATACGCAGCTGAGACTTGACTTAACTAAGGAAAATTTTGAGGCCTATCTTCGGACCGGTTTTAGAAAATGGATTTTGGCACACACGTTACAAGAATGAGCTATATACTCTGTTTAAGGATCTAAACGTCACAAAATTTATAAAACTGGGCAGACTTCGGTGTCTGGGTCATGTAGAGAGAATGACCGAACATCAAGCACCAAAGTCCCTGCTGAACTCAAGACCGATAGGGCGAAGGAGCCTGGGAAGACCAAGATTAAAATGGAGCGATAACGTCCTCAAATATATATACACCTCGGAGCTTCCATACTGGAGAGAGCTGGCACAAAACCGAGATGAGTGGAGAAGACTCTCGAGGAGGCCAAGACCCAACAGGGGTTGTGGAGCCAAGAGTGATGATGATGATTTAACAGTAAATACCATTAGTCTATATTTTTGGTATAATCAATTACCAGCAGTTCAACAAGACAGTGTAATAAGCTTTAACAACTTCTAAATGGGTTCACTGAGGAACAGGTTATATCTGTGTCATTCGTTCCAACGGACGCCTTCACCCTTTGGATTACCAAAGAGGTTTCAACGATTATATTTCAACTGGGTTAACTGAACCCCTAAATCGATGGTTAACGAAGTATCTCAGTCAGGCTTGCTAGAGGTGGCTAAAGTTAGATAATTAGTTCATCAAAAAGATATCGACGAGTATGTTCTCCCTTTAGGTTAGCTGAACTTCTAAGCAGACGTTTTATGAAGCGTCTCTTGGGTCGGACCTGCCAAAGGTTCACTGAAGCACTAAGTCTCTAGAACATGAAATAACCTATTGTAAACATGACCTATAAGGTTATCACACTCATCTCAGGTATGACATGCCTTCCAGGAATCATATCTGTAAGTGGGGTGAAAAACTAAACAATAGCTTCCCTAGCCCTAATTAATAAAAGATGCAGGGATGCGGGAGTGAGAAAGTATTGGAGATTAAAGAAATAATCAAAATATGCTCGGAAATTTGCAAAATAATTAGATGCTTTTTTTACAGAATCTCGGTGGCTTTGAAGAAATAGGATGTTTCAAACAAGGCACATTATTTATTTACATCAAATGTATCACAATCAGCGATCAGCGATATTATAATTTTTGAGATTTTATCGGTCTCAATTAAATTTCGATTCATCAAATTATCAGCCACCATTAAATGTCCTCGGTTCTATTTGTATGTTGTCTATTATAACGGGACAATAAAAATTAAAAATGTTGCTGTCCGTCAATCTGCTAGTCATGAAATGTGATGAAAATTGAAATAACCGGACCTGAGACTCTCATCCAGATTTAAAATGATATCGACGCAACTATTTTCAGTGCACAACGAATCTTCCATCATGAGATATTGAACTTTGAACAGTCCACAAATAAGACAATACGCTATATTCTCTGTCACGTGTTGTCATTGTACATTAAGTTTTTTTTTTTAGATTAACTCCACACAGGAGGCCCGGAGGAAAATAATTTCCCTCATGGCCTATGTCATCTGTGATGCTGTGTGGAGGGTCTTTTTGAGGAGAGGAAGGAATGAACATTGGTCTTGAAGGCCGGCAAATCATTCCACAGCCGAGCTGCTGTACACAAGAACGAGTCGAAGAAACGACCTGTTCTCATGTGACATATGTCAACTGTGTACAAATGTTGGGCACGCGTTTGGCGTGTTTCCCGACTATACACAGGTGCCGAAGGGATCAATGATGCTAGTTCCTCGGAGCATCTTCCATTGTAATACCGGTAGAACAAGGATAGCATTCCCACCCGATGCCTGTGCTCTAAAGATTGCAATCCGTCTGTTAAGACGGGAGAATCTATCAAACGGACCGCCCATTTCTGCACAGAGTCGAGGGTATTTTTCAGGTATTTTGGACCTCCAGACCAGAGATGGCTGCCAAATTCAACCGTGGGGCGCACTTGTGATTTGTACAGGGTTAGCAGTTGTGTACTATTAAAGTGTATTATGTTGTGTACTGTACAGTACGCCCAGTTTTTGGGAGGCTAACTTTACTCTGGCTTCGATGGAGCCCCCATACCTGAGCTGGTCACTTAGGGTTACACCAAGCATATCAATGGAGGGCCTGTTCGGAAGATTGCTTCCGTTGAAAGAGACTAGATTTTCATTTCGATCCCTTTTAGACGTAATCAGAAATGATTGGGTCTTTGAAACATTAAATTCAACGAGATTATTCTTACCCCAAGAGAAAACACTCTCGAGGTAACCGTCCATTATTTGCTTCAAAGCCGTACGAGCTGTTGGAGTTTTCTAAAATATTGTATCGACAGATTAAAGAGAAACCCAGGAGAAGCCGATTAGGTAAAGCCAGTTGATAAAAACTATTGTTAGGTGTGGTCAAGGCTAGAATAATCAAAGTTATCAAAAATTTGTATGTTTAAGTTAAGTTAAAGACCACAACCAGAAAGTTATCAATAAAATAGCTCTGTTCCTTTTGATTTCCTTGGCTAGAATTTTCTCCTTCGATAGATTTTGTTTTCCACCAATATTCGCACGGTGTTCCACCCCATTTCTATTGTCCCATCCCTATCCCTAGTAGGTACACACTACAGACAAGTGAACACCGCACAAGAACCCCAAAATCCCGAAGCAAGTGGGACTATAACTTCCCCAAATGGAATATGTTGCTTAACATAGTAGCTATTATTTACTCTGTTCAAACAATAAAAAAAATCATTTTCTTGGCTACACCTTAATTATTCAACATTATTTATCAAACTTCTTCTGCGTAGGCATAAAAATGCAAGGGCGTTGCAATCTAGTGTGCCACCTGCCAAATATACGATTAGATCTTGATCAACTTATTCGGTAAATATAGGTTTAGCAGAATCAAAAATTGGGTGTAAAGATTCATGGGTCCTTATCCGGTGAGATCGGATAAGAGGAATGGATGGTAGGCGAGGAGGTGTGTGGGAGAAATGGGAGGAACCAATACCGACTTGATATTGTTGCATGACGAGGTGGAGTTTACTCTTGCTTCTTGCTACCGCCCTGTTATTAGTCGTTTCAGCTCCTATCGTTTTTGGAGAGAAATGGTTTGGTTTGAGGTCGGGGTTTGAGCCCAGTGACGCGGTGAACAAGCAGCATTTTTGGGACGATGATTTTTTATCTTTATGTATAATAATGAATGTTTCTTTGTTTGTCTCTTGTGCGTTCCTAAACCATTCATCCGATTGCGATGAAACTTTGGGGATCAGACGTGCGCAAGCCCGCGATAGTTTCTGTATATAATAGTGAGCTCTGGCGTTATGAAATTATTTTCTATATTATTCATTCGATTGCGATCAAACTTTGATGAGTTGTTGTGGGCACGCCCGCGTAGGTTTCTATATATATACTGGTGAGCTCTGGCGTTATGAAATTTGTATACAAATTTTGCAGAAGGTGGCGCGCGAGTCGTTTGAAAAGTGAGTGTATTTAATTCATTTTAGCGGCAGGGGGAGAAGGAGGGTAAGGAGGGGAATCCGGAGGGGAACGAAAGTGGGGGGGGGGGGTTCGAGGGACGGGGAAAGGCGGGGCATGTGGAAGGTGGAATGGGAACGGGGATGATTGGGAAAGGACACGCCGGGAGAAACGATTTGTTTATTTAAGCGGCATTGCATTGCACGCTGGAACTCGCTAGTTTATAATAATAATAAATTCTCAACTTTTTATTTCACTCTTTCTGTGGCTCGAAGCCAGTCACGAAGGCAATTTCGTGAAAGAGGAGTGATATGGTTGTACGAGTAGGTATTTGGTTTGGATGTTGTTAACCTTTAGCTAACTTCTGCAGTAGCAGTAAATGAAGAGAAAGCATGTCTAATTTTATTTATCTCTATAAGGTATGTTTACATTACATTATTCGATGCCTGTCTCACTAGGGTGTACCTGTGTTGAGACAGGCGATGATAAGTGTGCGCCCCGGTAGAAGCATCCAAAAGACCGACAGGGGAAGAGGTGGACAGACTGCGAAGAAGAGGACTGGATTCAATTGGCGACAGACAGGCACCGGTGCAGATTTCTATTTTGAGGAAAGCCAAATCCCATCGTAATAATGATTTTCATTAAAAAGTGAGGCATGGAAGTGCTCATGGAACAAACAAATGGCGTGTGCGCTTATTTTTTGACAGTCAAATGGAGATCGTCACGCTCTACTGCTCGTAGTGGATATTTCAAAATCACTACGATGCGTTGCCGCTATAAAACACACACTCAGATAAAATATGTGTGCGAATTTTTAATCGACCAATTCAACAGGTTTTGTTGGCTTCGTAAAGAAGATATCTTGTATATTATTGAGAATTGATGTTGTTGAACGTCTTCCATCTCCGCCACTGGATATATATTTCAAATTTGGCCTTTGGCAAAATAGTTCAGTAACGTTTATCAGCCTGTTGTTTGATGTCTTTATTCATGACTTGAACATTGTTTTCCGTGACGGCCCTGGAAAAAATAAATAAAATTTACATACTTCACCTACGTTTGGCTCTAAGGGACGGACCGATCCGACCGCGAACCGTGGGTGCATTTCAAGACGCAGTAAAAGTGGATGCCTTTTAAACAATCTATTTATTACCAGTTCTGTCCAGCTAGTTTCCTGAAATCAATTTTCAAAACTGTAGCTGTAAAAATGTTTTAAATTGCTTTGTTTTGTACGTACCTAATGTGGCTAATTAAGTTTTCTAACTAGTAACAATGTCGTAACAATGTGGTAATGTGGTTACAGTGTAGTAACAATCTAGTAACACCGTGGTAACAGTATAGTAATAGTGGAGTAACAATGTAATAACAATGTAGTAACGGTGTGGTAAAAGTGTAGTAACAATGTAGTAATAATGTAGTAACAGTAGTAACAATGTAGTTACAGAGTAGTAACAAAGGGGTGGTCCATTAATCACGTGAGGCTCGAAAGGGGGGTGGAGGGTTCGGAAAAAATCACGAAATATCACCAGGGGGGGGGGGGGGGGTATAATGAGATATCACGTGTATTTATTTTTCGTGATAATATTCTGAAAATTTCATATACTTTGTACTAAAAAAATACACGGTTTTAGGGGGGGAGGGGGGGGGGGGGGAGCAGGGGGGGGGGGGGTTAGTCTAAAACCTCACCACATACCACCACAGGGGAGGGTGAAAGAATTGCTGAAAAACATCACGTGATTAATGGACGACCCCAATGTAATAAGAATGCATTGGAAAGGAAATGTTGAAGTGAACATAAAGAAGAATTAGACGAAAAGAGAATAATAAATAAAATATGTAGATGGTAATTAACGTAAGCATTTTAAATTATTTACACATTATCTATACAGTAATAATCTCCCTTTAAGAGCGTTTAACCAGCCAGCGGACGAAAATCCACATTTCGTCGAAAGTTGTGCTTACGATCGTGCAGGGCGGTTACAATGAGAAAGATTAATTATTCTCCGTACCAGCTTCTTTAAATTATAACTCAATATCGAATTTATTTCAATCCAAATTAGCTTTTATTTATACCTTCATCCAAAAATGCTGAAAGGCGTGATGATAAAACCATTAAAATAATGTATTTTTTGTAATTATTTTTGATTATAAGTATTTATTATTTTTCAATAATGTCTAAATTTAATAAGAATTTAAAAAAAATCTGAAATATATTAGTTTGTAAGTACGCAAATAAATACACAAATGGGCCAATTTTCGTCAAGAAACACATGTACGTACATATTTTTTAATGATTTTATTGAAACTAAAATTAAAATTCTTAAACATGCGTTTGCTAGATAATGTATTGATTTATTTTACTGCATGATTATATTATTTGAAATGGGTGTGGTATAATACAATATATTTTTTGAAAATTTAACAAATCTGCCAACGACCTATGGAATAACCTTATTATAATAAATACTAAAAAATTTTCTCAAAATTTATTAAATGCGAATGCTAGATAAAAGAACAATCTTTCGAAATCCATTTATAATTTTGTGTGGAAAAAGTTAATACGTCTAAAATCTGATTTGAAAATGACATATTTCTGGTTTTCTCTGGTAATGCCCTCTTAAAGTACTTGGATTTAATTATGTAATATAAATAAGCGCCCTTGAGGTGATTTTTCACAAAAACAGCGTTCTACAAATTATACAATTATTATTATTATTAAATACTAATTATATTGTGTGATTTTTAAACTCAGCTATAGAAATATTTTATTTAAACTCAGCTATAGGCGTATTTTCTTTAATGAATTCTCGTTTCAGGTCGGATTATGGCTTAGTAATTTAAAAAACATACTTTAAAAATAGTGAAGTAAACGTGACCTCCACTATCGAATAGCTCCGTGGTGATTTCATTTTTATTAATCTGATCCATTTCAGAAATAAAATCGATCTGCAAAGCCAATAAAGTCTGCGCTTTTTATGGCAAAAGAGGAGGATTTTCGAAACTATGCACTTAACCACTTCGTGAATCTGGTTGTTGTAGGTGTCCTGTTATTACAGACACATTATTATTTACAAAAATATTGTTCGTTTATCAAATTACAGTGATTATAAATAAGTCGGTGTTAGCATAAAAAGTCTGCCTATATTATGTGAGATGATCTATTAAAAGTACGCTTTCGAAACAGATTCGTAATTCTAATCGAATTTTTAACTGCAACGATAAAGATTGCATCAATATTATTTTTAACAACCTTTTACCAAGTAATTATTATTATGCAAATATTGTTAATTATTATCTATCAGTTGGCCACGAACAAAATCGTAGGCTTTATAATAATTATTGGGTTAAATATTAGATTTCCCTTTATCAGATTGTTGTGATACTTACTCCGATATGACTCCAGATACTAATATCTACAGCCTGTTTGTCGGCCGAATATCTACAGCTTGTATGTTGGACTAATATCTACGAACTTCAGAGTGTGGACTAATATCTACAGAGCTAAGGTCGGACGAATATCTATGACGGTCCCAGTGGTGACTAATATCTATGGAGAGTAGGTTGGACTCATACCTACAGAGGGCAGCTGAGCAAGAGGTTTTACGGAAAAGCATAAATTACTTCAATTACGTAATTACTAATTACGTAAAAGTACGTATATGAAGTTTTTGCATAATATTACGTATTTTGCTGTTTACCAGGACAATAATTTATTGAACAAACATGGAGGTTAAAATGCAAAGATATTTATTTATTTCGAAATACACGGCACCACAACCTAACCTAACCTAACTGACATATAAATGGTCATGGTAACAGACTAAATAATATAGAAGCACTCGAAATAAAGAAAGCTGTTAAAACAAAAACCCAAATCCTTAATAATCAGCTAAATGTGTCCAATAGTCCGATATTATGGATTTTTACCTACATACATACATACACGAAAATAATAGAATCAAATAATATAGACCTGAAACTGAGAATACTCCTCATCAAGACCTATGTATGGAGTATCTTGATGTACGGCTGTGAAACATGGTGCCTATCCGAAAGAGATAAACGGAGACTAGAGGCTTTTGAGATGTGGTCCTATAGAAGACTATTAGGAATTTCCTGGAGAGACCACATAACAAATGAAGAGGTTCTCCAAAGAATCGAAGGAGGAAGGCACCTGCTCAGGACCTTGTCCGAAAGGCGCGCAAGATGGATCGGCCATGTAATAAGACAAGAAGGCCTCTTGCATGCCATAATGGAGGGTATGACCGAGGGGACAAACGCTAGGGGACGCCCACGCCGAGAGTACCTGGAGGACCTGCTGGTGGACGTGCGCTGCTCATCATATGCAGACTTCAAAAGAGCCGCACAAGACAGGGAAGAGTGGAAGAAACGAATAGAGGACATTGCTGCAAACCAATCTCAGGATTGAAACCAGAGAGAGACATACATAAATAAAGCTTTTTAAACTGCATACGCAATATTACGTTATTCCAATACGATATACATAAATTGCAAATCTAACCTCTGCCAGTGCTGTAGATATTCGTCCACACTTTGGTTCTCATAGATATTAGTCAGCAGTTTGAGCTGTAGATATTCGTACGCACTTTGGTTCTCATAGATATTAGTCCGATTTGTTCAGTTTTTGGAATTCCTGTAGATATTAGTAGACGCCTCCCTCCGATATTAGTGGGGTAACAGAAAATATAGATTTTCTGGTTTTTACATTGTTAAGATTTTCCGTTGCCGTCATTATGTGATTAAACCAATTGAATACAAGGAAAAAAATTACACAAATTCAAATTTTCTGACGCAAATTAAAAAGGGTGAAAATTTTGTGGTAAATTTTATATTTGTCAAAGGAAATCCTTGAATATTAACGATTAATAAATATTTAGAAGTAAATTTAATGTTGGTCGATATAGAAAAGGATAAAATAAATACGTTAGCATTAAGTTAAACAAATGAACCAAACAAATTTAATTTTAAATTTTTTATAACTTTTGAAGGTTATTCCCATCAATGTACCTAATATATCATTAAAGAATAAGATAACACTAATAATCTTAACAAATATATGAAAGAGAACAAGACACAGAAACACAGAAAAAGATAATAGTTGCAACTGGGACTAGAACCGAGAACCTCTCGTCTGACCGGAACGTGCGCTTTTACCAATTCAGCCATTGCCACCTTCCGTCAAAACGTCATAATTGTTAATCTCATAGTTGCGACCTTTAAGAGCGTTAAACCAGCCAGCGGCCGAAAATCCACATTTCGTCGAAAGTTGTTCTAACGATCGTGCAGGGCGGTTACAATGAGAAAGATTAATTATTCTCCGTACCAGTTTTTTAAATTTATAACTCAATATCGATTTTATTTCATTCCAAATTTGCTTTAATTTATACCTACATCCAAAAATGCTGAAAGGCGTGATGATAAAACTATTAAAATAATGTACTTTTTGTAATTATTTTTTGATTATAAGTATCTATTTATCATTTTTCAATAATGTCTAAGTTTAATAAGAATTTTTAAAAAATTTGAAATATATTAGTTTGTAAGTGCGCAAACATATACACAAACAGACCAATTTTCGTCAAGAAACACATGTACGTATAATTTTTTTAATGATTTTATTTAAACTAAAATTACACTTCTAAAACATGCAGTACCTAGATAATGCATTGATTTATTTTACTGCATGATTATATGATTTGAAATGGGTGTAGTATAATACAATTTTTTTTTTGAAAATTTAACAAATCTGCCAACGACCTATGGTATAACCTTATTATACTAAAAATAATCATTTTTTCTCAAAATGTAAAACACGCGAATGCTAGATAAAAGAACAATCTTTCGAAATCCATTTATAATTTTTTTGTGGAAAAGAGTCAATACGTCTAAAATCTGAATTAAAAAAGGCATATTTCTGGTTTTCTCTGGTAATGCCCTCTTAATATCTTTATCTATTTTTCACGTCTTGTGTCTTGTTCCCTTTCATATTTTCGTTCAGTTTGTATTAGTGTTATCTTCTTCAATGAAGTTTGATTTTATTGGAATATCTTATTAATAACTTAAAAGGAAATCCAGTGCTGAGCGGAACTAGTTTACAACTACTAATCGTTTTTATCGACTTCTATGGTACAACTTCATTGTTTGGTTGGTTCTTTTTCAGTAACTATAACGATGTTTTTAAAATGCTTTTCAGTTATTTTTCCTACTTAACTACATAGAATATATGAGTATTTTCATACTCTATAGTTGGCACTACGAAGCGACCAGTTTATGATTTTGATATTAACTTTTATTCGATTAATAATAAAAAAACAGCAACCAGACAAAATGTAATTCCACGAGTTCTCATAAATTGACCTACCTACAACCTACTCAACCTAAAAGTCAAATGTTTCGTAAATTGGTGCCACCCAGTTATTATGTATTTCTCTAATCTCCATTCGATCAAGTCCCTTCTTCTGTTGCGAAGGTGTTTAGCGTTTCTAGTAAGCAGCTTTTGTATTTTTTCAAGTGCGTGATTATAGTTTCTCAAAGTGTACTCGTAGTAAGTAGTAACGGACATCCAATTAATTCCTTCCCAATACCCTTTGCTTGAAAGATGTTCGATGGTGAAACAGTGAAATCTACTTCCACATTATATCGATATTATGAGTTGATAAAAGCGAGTCAACTTACATAAAATCTTATCTAATATTTTGAATAGATTAGACGCATAATCACCTTGACGATTCACGGTTACGGTACCGTGATGGCAAAAAAGGTAATGAACATACGTTCCTTATCGTTATAAGTTATAAGTTATAATGCTCCAGCTCTTTTTTACACATTAAATAATGGTGAGATAAAAGATGAGATACACAAAATACGTGTGTCTGTTTCTTCCAAAATACTACTTTTGAAGTGAAACTTCTACAGCATCGCTGTGATTTGGATTTCGGATGAAACGGAAATGACGATTACTAATCGACCGCTTTGATAATGATGTCACTTTTAAAGGCTTATATTGGCTGAGTTAAGAAACGGAAATTACGCAAGGTCTGCGCTCATTGATCGCTTTGATTATGACCTCTCTTTTCAACTATTGGTTGAGATTTTTTTGAGAAAGTTTCGCTTCTACCGCGTGTAAACTGCACTCAATCATGTGTATCTTATTACGGTTCGGCCATGGTGACGGGAATTGCGTTTCATTTTATTTATACGTGTGAGTAAGATGCATGATAATGATTGTATGTTTACTTTGGGGGAGTGCAGAAATACGTTCACCGTTTGTCTCATTTTAAACTGTTGTTATTAAGTGTGTAAGAAAGAGCTGCAGCAAAAAGCAAAACCATCAGCGCATTGAAATTTAACATTTTAGAATTTTTGGAATACGCTCACACTTTAATATTATCGTTGTAACTATATTCCATACTTTCAAAATTATCGTCACGGCTAGTAGTATTGTAGGGTTTGCGGAAACGTCATTGCGGTGTGTGAGAGAGATAATTATGACTTTTTTCCTTTGGAGGAAACAGACCTACGTACATTTTGTATCTCATTTTTGAAAGAGCTGCAGGTTAAGAAACGTATGTTTGTTGCCTTTGTTATGCCCTCACGGTACCGTTACCGTGAAATGTCACGGTAATTATAAAAGCCTCTATTTTCGTACTGTAGGATAACATTTTTTCTTTAGGTCATGAATTTTGGAGATGGCCTGTAAAATGGTCGCTTGTACGGCTGGTGCATATCGTGCAAATTTATATTTAAAAAAATAAATGTTTACCAGGAGTTCACTTAAACTAGACACATGACAATAAGGAACTCCAGTGAAAAATATTGTGGCTTTAAAAAATATGTTCCAATAGAGACCAATAAACGCTGATTCTGAATATATAAGTTATTATTTAATAATATTAAACGCAGAGTTTTGAAAAAAATATTAAAAATTCAATTTTTAATCCGGTCATAGAAACACGCCGTCAAGTTGGTATAATTGAAATGTTTAGTGGTGACGTTATTGAACACCGTAAAGTCATTATATGGGAATGTAGGTATGACACAAGCCATCGTATTAACAACGTTTCATCTTATTCGTTTATTTACATACTGTTTATAGCGATTTAGTCGTTGTGTTTATTGAAACATTATTTAGGTACAGGTATCTCTTATTAGTTTATCCCTATTATTGAAAATATTCAAAAACTATTGCACAAAAAAATAATAATGCTACTTTAGGGAGAATATTTCGAACTATGAATTTCAAAATGGCGACAGTTGAACAGCTGATTGCCCGATCTTATAATAACTTTTTGGGAGTGATGACGTAACACGATTCACTACACATGCGGTGGTTTTCGGGATCTTGAAAAATTTAAATTTTAACAATATTTTAACCATTAAAACTAACTCCAAAAATAAAAATTAATATGCAATTATTTAAGTTAGAAGGTTATAAAAAAAATAAAAAAATTGTACTCGAGTTCCTTATTGCTATAATCATTACGGTATTAGATATTAACTTTATAACTAAATCATTATTTTATGCATCGTACTCAACGTGGTCAAATCGTTATTTTTTTTAATACCGAAAATATTTGAAGGTGGCGATGATAGCAACATTTCCCGTCCACCCATCGCTTAACATCGACTTAACAACAGAAGTTCTAGACCGCAGAGCATCCGGTTTCCTGCCAGGACAGTAATAACCAGCTGCTGTGAGTGGACTCGGAGCGCAAAAGTTCCACAGTTTCTTGAAGATTCTACTGTCTTTTCTTCAGCAAATTGTTTTATTTTGACCTAGACAGAAAAAAAATTTCTTCATTATTTCATGTTCCAAATACTCCGAACCATCTCACAAGTCAGTGAGACTATGGCATCCTTAATTGGGGTTTGTTGTGAGCCTGAAGGTAGTAGGGAGGGGACGGATACGGGAGGAGGAAGATAGGGAAGTACCTACCATGGAGGCTACTTAGATCTGGTCGCCAAACACGGCTAAAGCCATTTCAACATCGAGAGCCTTACCCCTTGACGACGGAGACCTGTTGGATATAATTTCCATGAATATACACTTTTGATAAGTGCATGTCATATTGTTTCATAGTGCTTTCGCACAAAGTGGTTCGCTACGTTTGGTGATGTAGCAGGGGTGCCCGTGCTCATGGAGTGAGGTTTGTCCACGCGTCTGCCCACCTGCTGCGTGGCGGAGAGAGACTGGTTGATGGAGGCCTTTTGAACTTTCCAGCCGGACCCTCTCGACCCATCGCTTTGCACCGCTGTTGGAGGGATGGATTAATACGTCCGTCACTCCTGGATTCACTGACTCCCAGATTCCTACCCACCCATAATACCTTTTTTCTTCCCAGAACTTCCTATCCTTTCCTTCCTTAAAAAGACCCCCCGCACAGCATCCTCTAAGGTGACATAGGCTTTGAGGGAAATTATTATCCTCGGGGCCTCCTGTGCGGAGCTAACATAAAAAAACGAAGTATTAATAATCTCTAAGAAACATACAACAGTATTGTTCTTTAATAACTGTATTCTGAGGGTCCCTTTCTTAATCTTACTCATTATGCTTACATCAGCCTTCCATTATTTGCGGATATTCACATTTCTCACACGCTCATACATTGTTTTACCACACATACGTCTCAGGGATCTCATTTCAACAGCATTCGGTTTACTTTCATCCTTCTCTGCCAGTTCCATGACTCCCTGCCATACATCAGGATAGGTACCAGGACTCCATTGTGGACTGCGAGCTTCGCTTTTTTTGACAGTTTTTTTATTAGCGCCAACGGCATTCAGTCCTCCATTAATGGAGTTACCTGCATTCACCCTTCTTTCAATATCTCTATCAGCCTTTCCATCTTTCGTAAACAGCGAATGAACGAAGAAAGTAGTGTAAGAAGAATCTACGACGCACATGTGAATGTTAGAAGAAGTCGGGGACGCCCGAGGAAGACATGGCACGATCAAGTGAATCAGATACTTGAGTCGGGCCATGTCAAAAGTCAGAATAATAGAAGAGAATGTATGAGACGATGTACGAATGTGAGTGAGGCAAAGAGTGTGTGCCAAGACCGAGTTGTTTGGCGGTCCGTCCTCTCTGGCTACCCCTGCGGAGAAACGGCGTGATGGTTAGTTAGTTAGTTATGTTATTTTATTAAATTGTAGAGTTGTTAACCTCAATACAGGCTTTACCTAGTGAGGTTACAAACTGAATTGTAAACATTAGACCTAGGTACCATGTAAAGAAACAAATAAATAAATAAATAAAAAATTGAATTCCCTCTAAATCTAAACATAAAAGTATGTACGAGAACGTTTAATGTTGCAATCGAATGGTAAATCGAGAGCGTTTTTCGAGGGTGTTCAACAGCAAAATCTAGAAGAGAGAAACTTTTAGGATTTCGGATAGAAAATTGAATGGCTTTATAATTTTCATCGAGGAGAGGCCCAAATCATGTCTCATCGCATAAAATATTTATTTTATCTACTGTAAAACTTACTGACGACTAGATTTTTAACTACCTCAATGAAGGTTGGTAGTAGGATTATTCCGGTATACATTATGCTCTGCCTTATACCTGTGTCTTTCTTCAAGCCCATAACTACCGAAGCGATAAACAATAAATTAAACAATATGAAACCTGATTTGTATGCATTTATATCTCAGATCGATTACAATGGCATACAGAACAAATGCCAAAGCGTTAACGCATTTGTCTTACAAGCGCAGGGTGGTTCAAGTTTAACAGTATTATTTCTTTTAATATTTTCTCAAAAATATAAACCCATTGAACGCCTCCATGGTAGAGTAGCAATCCGAAAGTCACGGGTTAAAATCCCGGCGCGTAAGTAATTTGGATTAAATTTATTTATTGCTTCTTCACAATTTAAATACTTTTTTTAGCATGTAATTATTAATTAATTAAAAATTTCCCAATTTAATAAAAGTAACACACATAAATATCGGTAATTAGGTCATTACCAAAAATTAAGCAAAATATTGAAATTTAAAAATAAAATGATAAACAGAGGAAATTTATAGAAAAAAATAATATGTAAATTAACTACAAATTGTTGAGGGATCAAACAAAATGTTATAATTCATTGTATCATTAGTTCATACCTTTTTCAACAATAAGTTCCTGATAACTTTCAAGGAAATAAATTAATGTTTAATTCCATCAATTTAATCCACTGAATTTCATCCCTGGGGCAATCACTAAACCCTGAGCAAATTTAAAAAATTATTTTTACACTTATTATCTAGTGTATATATATTCTAAAACTACTATAATAATATTCTATTCTAAAATTTGGACTTCACAACACATAAAGACATAATCCACAAAAAACTGCAAAAATCTTCAACTTTTTTCGAAAAAAAAAATAAGGGACGTTACCCACCAGATTGACTGAACCTTCCATCTTTTATATCAGATAGGTAGGTACAGTTACAACTGTTAATGTCTTCGCTGGTATTCATCATCAATAACAATAACTAAAAACAACAAAAACATACGGCCCTTCCAACCTCCAGCCCAGTGGGTACCTCTTGCCCTCCTTGGTGGTCGCCATATTGTAAATGGATTTATGATCGACTTTTCGTTTTTATCATCGCCGTTGTACACAATGTTGTAGCGGGAACAAATATCATTATTTTTACTTGTAAAGAATGATTGTGGAATGATATTGGAAACCCGTAATAAGTTTCTTTTTTGTAATAAGAAGATAAGTAAAAATATTATTTTGTGATGAAGTCGGGAAATTTAGATTCTTATTTGAATTCCAAGCTCAAGCTATGAAACCATTATAGGAAGCCACTAGCAAAAATGAATGTTGAATTCTTTAGCTATAATTTTTTTTTAGAAAAACACTATTTTGAAGTGAAAATTTCTTTAGCACCGTTGTGATTTGTAATTCGATGAAACGGAAACGAGCGATTCTAAAAAGAGGCAAAAGCTTATGCCCATGGGATTTGCCCTGCCAGAGAATGAGATAGCAATAAAATATTTATTTAATTCACGGGTACTCGGTTCCAATATAATACCATTTTTTTTTTTTTTTTTTTTTTTTTAATTTATTTAATATAGTTATATAATTGTACAGTGGAGTTATGGAAATTACATAGCGGTACAGAAATTATTTAAACATTGCAATATCACCAAAGAAGAAGCTAGTTCTTATGCTTGATGAGCGAGTTACACTAACTATAACTGAAATAGAACAACATTATGTAATAAGTAAGTATATAATAGGATAAATTGAGATTTCTGGATCATCTATATGTGTAGGTGTACATACATAGGAATATATCCACAGTTCCACGCAAGTTAGTGTGGTGTGGTATAAAGTGCCTGACGAATCTCAGCGGCCAGACAATTTACAGACTGATCGAATTCTAAGAAATCCAAAATAAAAATCAGACTGTGTAATTCACACGCGCTAGAAGCGAAACTAGAAAGTCGCTAGATGTCGCTTTTTTCTTTTGCTTGTTTTTTTTTAAGTGGTTTGAAGATTGGATATTGATTTCACAAAATAAAAATGTTGTTTTTTGGGATTTCCTAAGCTTTGAACCCCCATTCGCTTGATTTCTGTCTCTCTGGCCGCTGTGACTTGTCAGGCACCTTGCCCACTGCACTATAGAAGGCACGCGCCGAAGTGAGAATTTACCGCATTATATTAGAAGTATTTGTGTAGAACTGAGTTATGACGCATTTTCTTTTCACCCGAATTTCAATTCACTAACGGCGCTAAAGAAGTTTAAAATACATAAATTTTTGTAAAATCAATATCCAATCTTCAAACTACTCTAAAATGAATAGGTAAAAGAAAACACAAAAGAAAGGACGTCTAGCGACTCCGAAGAAAAAAACACAAATACTAATAAGATGACCAAATGTACCTATACGAAAAGGTGCACTGGAATTCGACAACAAAAATATTAAAAAAACCATCCTTTGCTAAAAAATTGCTTCGTAGTCTCCCCAATCTTGTCTTTTTTAGTTTTCTGAAGGTTTCACGTCTACCGCGTGTGAATTTGCACACTCTGATATTTTTTAGTAGTTTACGCTTATATTTTTTATGGGGTAACAATTTTATATTAATTGTAGATACTCAATGGAAACGGTAGGAAAAGCTTCAATTTTACCAAAGCATATTTTGTTTATATTCATAATGTTAACCGATTCGAAGTAAAGATTAATAGAAAAATAATCTTCGCCTTAGGTAAACACTTTTTATCTAACACTGTTAAAACATCAAAGTTTTATCTTCTGAACTTCGTATTGACCTAGATATACTTATACATCGGTAGGTACACAATATGATAGAAGTTTTGTTAAGGGTCATTAAGAGGAATATAAACGCTAGAAATATTTCGAATCTCATGCCTGCAAAATTTTAAAATCGAGCGTCTTTTTGCACGAGGCTAATAAGCGAAAAAGTGATTTTTATTTATTTTGTGCATAATTTTATAAGAACGAAAAAAAGTTAGAACATGGAAAACCTAAAAGTAGTCTTAGCCATAAAGGGATATTTTTTAAATATTGCTTCATAGTTAAGTCATGAAAAAACATTTTTTGGTGGTTTACGCTTATATTTTCTGTTACGTAAATAATAATTTTATTGTAATTCCAATACATAGAAAAGCTAGTAAAAGCTTCGATTTATCCGTAGCATATTTTTAATGTTCATACTGTAAGCCGATTCGTCGTAAAGATTAATCAAAATAGTATCTAAATAGGATTTCACGTATATATTCATCTTAACCAGCGGCCAAGAATTCAAATTTCGTCGAAAGATAATCTTGCGATCGTGCCTTTGCTACTGTACAGGGCGGTTCCGATGAGAAAGATTTATTAAGCTCTGTAATTTTGAAGTAATAACTCAATTTCGATTTTATTTCATTCAAAATTTGTTTGGACATATACCTACATTAATGCTCAAACGTGTGATGATAAAACTATTAAAATTATGTAGTTTTTGTAATTATTTTTTGATGATCAGTATTTATAATTTTTCAATAACGTCTAAGCAAAATAAATTTTAAAAAAAACTTTTATTTGTTAATAAACAATAAATGAAACAATTTAACTTTGTTTGAACCACTTTTATATTTGAGTAAATCCGACCGGTTTCACAACGACCGTTCCTTCTTCAGGGCAAATGAATACTGATTTGACAGTTTTGAAATATGGATGGGAACAATGTATTATTATGGTAAGGGTGGAGCCGTTGCTAGGTATTAGTGTACAGTGGGTGGGTAGGGGAACATATCCATGATTGGGCTATAAGACAACATTTTTTATTTGTTGATAATAGATTCATTATTTTTAAGGAATTTTTTTAATTTCCTAGGCTTCTAAGTTATATAAACGTTTGTTTGTTTGTTTCATTTATCTATAATGGATAACCACAAAGTTATAGCTACATTCAAAAATATTATATTTGTTAGTTTGTAAGACCGTAAGTAAATAGATAAACTGAAGTATTTTTTATCACAAACACGTGCGCTGATCTTTTTTTAATGATTTTGTTTGAACTTAAATTAAAATTCTGAAAAGTAGCTTTCCCAGATGATGTACTGATTTATTTTATTGTATGATTCTTTAGTTGGTTTAATACAAAATTATGTTTGAAAATTTAACAAATCTGCCATTGACCTACGGTATAACCTTATTATACTAAAAATAAACATTTTTCTCAAAATTTAAAAGATACCTTTACTACATAAAAGAAGAATCTTTCGAAATCAATTTATACTTTTTTGTGGAAAAGAGTCGATACATCTAAAATTTTATTTATAAATGACATATTTCCGGTAGTATCTGGCTATTCCCTCTTAAAATAGAACTCGCTTCCAAAAAGGTATATTACTAATTTTCTCTTATTTAAGAATTTAATTAAAATTTCCCTTGAAACCATAAGATACCTAAAAACATACATATTTCATTTTATGCAACATTTAAAAAAAAAACATTTTAGGAATTGTCCTAAAGAAAAATTAATATCTCCATAACGATTCATTTTTCAATGCGCATATGAAATAAGCAGGACGATTTCGCATTTGAAAAAAGAATCTACAACCAATAAATGGAAATAAAACATACAAACAAATTTACAGATGCAGTTTTATTGTAAGAAAACGGACGAGGTAAACGGGACTTCGCGGTGCTCAGACAATTATAATAAATTAGAAAATTCCAATGGCATCAGCACTAAATACCTGGTCAATGTTGATGGAAGACGTGATAAAAGAAGACATCTCCTAACCTCGAAACGAAGGTACAGAGCACGTCCGCTATTTTGTTCCGAGCTTCTGCGAACTTCAGTTCATGACTGCGAACTTCTTTCTCGTCTCATAGAACAGCATTCCTTGATTACTGTCGGTTACTCGGAATCACTGAGGTTATGAAGACAAAGAAATATGTTGTGGGCGTGTCTGTTTGACCGAAGTAAACCCTATTATTTTCCTTCGGGTGAAAACATTTTCAATTATGGACATTCCTGTTTGAAGAGATAATCAATTTCATTAGCCTAACCCGTGCGCAGAAGTCGAAAGGTAGGTACTGTGCAGAAATGCTATGTGTTTTCTTTCAAATCGATAAAGATCATCACTTCTACCGGATTACTTCTTGGGATTGTCTGCGCCGCTACCCGACCAATTTCTTACATATCCCCCTTAAACATTTGAAGTTTTTAAGCTCTTAAAAAAAGTGTTAAGTATTTTTGAAGATAATAACGCGAAAGGCAATTTATACGAAATTCTCACGATAGATAAAAATCGCAAAGTATGCTTCGAAAATTATTATTTTCACGTCTGTTTCGGTTATTTTACAAGTTATATGTATGAAAAATTCACAGTGTTTCTTTAAATGCTGTTTTAGACCGCCCCGAAGAGATTTTTGCTCTATTTTAACGAGTCGTGTTTTATTAAACATTTTCACAATTTTCGCTTCAATTTTAGCGTTTTTAATTCTAGCGCACTCTCTCCAACATTCGTAATTAGTAATTACGTATCTCTCCGTCTTCTTTTTGAGCGGGGATACGGCGCTGCGCCTTGAGCCCTTCTTAAGAATTGCCATTGATCCGAATTTCTACCGATTTCTTACATAACCCTCTTGAACATTTGAAGTTTTTTAGCTCTTAAAAAAATGTGTTATTTTTGCTGATAATATCTATACATTCCCCACGCAGAAAGGCAAATTATATGAAATTCCCTCGATAGAAAAAAATCGCCAAGTCTGCTCCGAAAGTTATTATTTTCACTTCTGTTTCAGTTATTTTACAAGATATTTATGAAAAAATTCACTGCTCTTTTAGACAGCCCCCAAGAGATTTTTGCTCTATTTTAAACGACTCTTGTTTTACTAAACATTTTCCCAAATTTCGCTTCAATTTTACCGTATTAAATATTAGCGCATTCTTTCCAACTAATAGTAAGGGAACGTACCCATACTACGTGACACGTTTAGGGGGGGGGGTCTTCAAAATGTCACGCTTGGTACAAATGAGCGGCGCGTTGCTAAGGTTTTTGGTCACGGGGGGGGGGGGGGGGGGTTAAAAATTGCAAAAAGTTGGTCACGTAGTATGGGTACGTTCCCTAATTACACATCTCTCTATCTTCTTCTTGTGCCATTCTAAAAAATTGCCATTGAAATAAACGTTGTTTTGTTGATTTAGAACCACCGCTTTGTGCTTACTTGTAAAGGTTGTTTATTAAGCCCATTGTAAGCTCGTGTTTCGAGTGGACATCGAGCGACTTGTTAGCATTTAAATAACAGTACGAAGTCAAAGGTCAAGCAAGCCCTTAATTAAAGGATAAAGGATTACAATTAGGCGCCATTGATTTTAATAATTCTTGTTTGAAAGTCAATAAGCCTTAATTTCAAGTTATTGCCATTGATTAATTGAGAATGAATTTATTAGCCGGACGAGGTATTTTGGTATATTTGGTAATAAAATGTTGAAAAATATTTGTAAGATTTTCCATATGGAATCATTTTGAAGAGTCTTCATATTGCTGTTAACTGAGATCGACTGGCGATGTTAATATTTGAATGTACCTATTTATGAACTTCCGTAGTCATCATAATCAATGCACTAACTATCCGGTCGAGTCGTTAAAAAAGTTGATCAGGTTGTTGAATCAGAAGGTCATTTAAAACTTTTTTCCAAACCACGATTGGCTCACAGTTTGTTGCCATACGCCATACCACATTCATCTCAGGCCACATCCTGTGGTACATTTGATGAGATGCCATTCCCATTAGAGCAAGGGAATACCCCAGAATCCAGGGTCGGGCCGGCAATTAAAATAGGCTTCAGAAACTTTCCATACACTTCGTTAATTCGAGTAATTTTTATAATTTCGAAATTTGGGTTTGTGCTTACATTAAATATTCTCGTTGGAACAAGTTTTTACTCATCTTTATGAGTGTCTTACAAAAGGAAAATGTTGGTTTTGGCCGGGGGATACCGGCCGAAATATAATAAACTTACCTTGAACAGTTTTTAAGCGCTTATAATATATATAGGAGATGATTAATCAGACATCTCCAAAAAATTTAAATTTGCAGTTTGGGAGGCAGTCATGGGTACCGCCGCGCCGCCCCGGAGAACCATTTGATTGCCAACACCTCTGTCATAGGTCTTCCCGACGTTTGATGACGTAGTAGGGGCGCCCGCGTTAATGGGGTGAGGTTTGTGCGGAACTTGGCTGAGGGTGCGTCTGCCCACTAACTGTGCGTCTGGCCGAACGGCAGAGACTAGATGAGGGAGACCATTTGACCTCTTCGGCTCTCGGAATCGATTGAACTGCAGTGGAAGGAATAGATTCACATGTCCATCACTCCTGGACACACTGACTACCAGATTCCTACCCACCCCTTAAACCCTTTTCCTTCCCAGAAATTCCTCTTCTTCCTTTCCTAAAAAATAAACCCTGAGATGACACAGGCCCTGAGGGGAATTAATTTCCTCAGGGCCTCCGGTGTGGAGTTAATGTTTTTAAAAGTCATCTTTGAGGAAGCTTTGTGAAGAGTCTTTTTGAGATGAGAAAGGAGTGAGAATGGAAGTCTTGAAGTGACTTACTGTCCAATAGTTTTGATATTTGCCGAAAATAAATTATTGAAGCTATTCAAAAATACTGAATCCTCTACTAGACCTTTTATATGTAAGACTAGATTGAATAAATATGACTTAAAAATATATAAGTTATAAAACTACATTCGGACAAGGAAACTACACAAAATTTGCAATAAAACTCCATAACATCATTCCCCAAGACATAAAACTAATAAAAAATGAGTACAAAACAAGAATAAAAATATGGCTGAAAGAGCTCAATGAAAAAACCCTAATGAAGCAACCAAAAACGACATAGAAGACAAAATAAACTATATTTAAATAGATAAGTTTTTTGTACATTTAAATAGTTTAGTTCGCCTTGGATCAGAACCCCCTAGTGACGAGGACTAAGAAATACAATGGCCGAATGCTGGAGTAATGTGTACCAGTGATTTTTAATAAGCTCAAAAATAATTTTGCTGTAAAAATGTGGCTTATCAATGAAAAATCAACGTATCTGTAAAAAAAAACAAAATAAACAAAGAAGAAAAAAATGGTGATGTTATGGCAGTTAATTTTGTAAAAATATTTGTACTTTTTTCTTAAATGATACTAAATCTGTTATTTTATTAAATTCTTCAGGAAGATTATTAAAATATTGTTACCCATTGTAAATATAATTATTGGGTAAGTATATGCTGTTTAGAAAATATAGAAATTTGGTTATTATGATATTTTTTTTAATTACATTTTCTTAAATATTTGTAATATCAAATCTTTTTACAGAGGTCTTCAATTTTTTTTATATTTTTGAAATTACACATATTATTTTTTTTAGTTCTAATCTTAACGAGTGTATATTGAGGTAGAACCTGCAGACAAGCAGCCATGTGGCAGCTTCGCGGGACTACCGATATATTGTTTAAATTATATATTTACTAGCTGGTACCCGGCATGCGTTGCTATGCCATTTAACAAATAAATTGTTGCTCCCTGCGTGTCCTTTCCCATTCGTCCCGTTCCCCTTCCGCCTCCCCTTCTTCTCCTGTGTCCCCTTCTCCTCTCGTGTTCCCACTCCGTCTCCTCCACCTTCCCTCTCCCCACTCCATTCCCCCCTCCCCCCTCCCAGGTTCCCCTTCCTCCTCCCTGGTTCCCCTCCCCTCCTCCCGCGAACCCCCTACCCGAGTTCCCCTCCCCCTTCCCCCCTCCCGCATTCCATACATTCAGTTTTCAAACAGCTCGCGTGCCACCAATAGCAATTTTTTTATACAAATTTCATAATGCCAGAGTTCACCAGAAGTTTTATACAAACCTTGTCCTGACAATAACGAACACACAAAAAAAAGAATTATCCAATTCAGTGCAGTCGTTCGAAAGTTATGCGCGTACATACATTTCGGCGATTCATTTTTATTTATATAGAAGATAGATAGATAGATAGAAGATGTAAGAAATAAAAAATAAAAAAATAAAATATCTATACTTAAATTCACCATTCTATTTTGTATACACAATTATTTTACATAGTCGCTAAAAAATAAAAATAAATCACCTTATCGTGTCCTATTCGCCCCTGGAAATTCCACAACTTCTAATAATGTGTGAGCACGCTGGGGCACCATTAACTTATCATTTGGTGTCAGCTATGACAATTGAGCGCCATCAATAATCTCTCTCACCTTGACTCTACTTGACTATTATCTGTCTGAAATCCAACGATGAATGACGCCATTGTACCTACGAAGCATTTTGATGATTCTCAAAAAAATCAAATCTAACATTTCAAGAGTTTGACATCGAGCAAAAATGTTATTTAATTCTTATTATTTAATATTTTTATTCCATTGTTGTATGTTAATGCAATTATTAATCAATATCAGTCATAATTTAGGCAAGCACGGAGCTGTCTTACTAGGTAAATTTGAGAATGGAATAGAGGAGAGATTGTGTAACGTTTGTGGATGTCAAAGTTGTGTGATTTTCTGCATTTGACTAATTGAAAAGAAACTTCACAAATGTCAAATCCATAGTATATAATTTTAAACGTTCATGGATAAAAAACATTTATACTTACCGTATTTCGTGTTTTTTACTAGTTGAAAATGGCGGCAACTGTCATCGGCCCACGACTTGGTTTTTTAGCATTTATTAATAGTCCTGCATCATGTGACCATTTACAAAATTGATTAAAGTCAATTTGCATGAGTTCAATTGCAATTTTTAGATCTTTATGTGATAAGACCAATGTCGTATCATCTGCGAATACAAAATAAGCGAAAAGTTTTTTCATTATAGTTATCTAAATTACATAGTGTAGGTCCCAATATGGAGCCTTGGGGAACTCCTGCAGATACATTTTTTGTTTTACTAAAAGTATTATTTATTTTGGTGCATATTTTTCTATCTCTAAGATAATCTTTAAATAAATTTAACACAATTCCTCTTATTCCAATTTTTTCCAGAGTTTTCAGCAGTTTTTTAGAGTTAATTGTGTCAAAAGCTTTAGAGTCACCGATAAATAAAACAACATGTAATTTTTTAGTTAATTGATTATTATTTATGTAATTGGAAAATTCTTGCAGTAGTTTTTCAGTATTTTTTCAGTCTTAAGAATGTTGTGATTGTAAACGCAATTTAAATTAAAATACTCAATTAATGAGGTCCTTCCTTTATAGTGCACATAAGTATTGATTATTGACAAATTTTTGTTCCAAGCAGTAGTTAACATGTTTGTTAATTTTTAGTCATATAAAAAAAAGTTTTTTTCACATACTTCAATTATTGCTTTTTTTATTTCATTTAACACACGTTAACTGTTTGTATAGTGTAAAGAACAGCCAAACTTCAGTAAACATTAGATTTTTAACATATCTAAAAAAGTTTCGGTTTCGGTTTCGGCCGAAACTGAGTCAGCTACCGAAGATTCGGTTTCGGTAGAAAGTCCTGCTTCGGTCGGATACTATTAAAAAGCAATTGAAAGTCATAGAAAATCACACAACTTTGACAATCGATTTTGTATGGATCTTTCCCGTATCCGCAAAAGATATAGAATCGCTTCTATGATACATTACCATTATACATATTTGAGTATTTTCGTTATTTGTTTTTAGGGTGTTATGCCGTGTTACGCTACCTCCTTCTTTGGCCAACGTTTCGGACATCGTTGCAGTGTCCATCATCAGGGCAGATCCAGCAGATCCGGTAGATCTGCCGGACAATGAATCCAAATTGTCACTTTTTATTCAAATCTAAAACTTAATCTCAAAATAATTAAAATTAACACCTTTATGAAACCAAAGAGTCTGACCGAAATTAGAAAAAAACAAATGAAACTTTTTAATGTTTTCTGCATTATTTTTACAGGAAACGACAAAAAAGTGAGGCGATTTTAATTTGTCTGATAAAATATGATGGAGTTTTTTTTTGTTATCAGTAATTTTAGTTACAAAAAAAGAAAGGTGAGCCACTATTAAAACTTTTTAAAGATTGCAATGAAAAGTTTTGTTTTAATAAAAAATACATGGTTGTTTCTAATAATAAAATTTAACAGTGTTTTTCATCACCTTTGCAAAAAAAGTTTTTAGTTTTCGAATACGTTAACAAATATTCCAATTATATGTTTTTTTTTGCAAAGCGGAAATATTTTGACCGTCTGACAAAATATGCCCGAATTTCGAAGGGTTTGAATGATGTAACAAATTATTTTCGAGCAAATGTAATCATAATATTTTTTACGATGTTTGAACACAGCGGATAATGCGATTGGATTGTTGGATGATTCCTATAATGGAAACTAGTGATAGATACAAACAGAAACTGATGATTGTCATCACAAAAAAACCCTAAATATATATAATTTATCTTAGCGTTTTGTTTTTTTTTACTTACTATTTTATTTTTTCGGCAACTAAAGGATTAAAAAAATGTTGGGTCGGGGTTTCGATGCATTTTAAAAGAAAAGTTAATGAACAGCTGATCGTGACCAAAACATTCCTTTGGGGTGAAACGCCATGAAAAAAAACAGCTGATCGTTACCACTAAGCCAGAGATGGGCAAACTTTTTAAGGAAAGGGCCTGATAAAATAAAAAATTATCTAGGCGGGCCGGAAAAAAATTGAATAAAACAATTTTTTATAAGTGATAAACCTTATTTTTTTTATGTTTACATCAAACATAATATTATGTAGATTATATGCTACAATGGTAAAAAAATAACAAAAATTGATTATTCTTTAGAAGAGTATGATGGCGTATGTGACAGATAAAACTGTAACTGAGCTTCTAAAAGTTTTTCATAATCTGGTGGAAACTGGAATGAGCTGATTCGCAGTAGTGAAGCTAAATGGTGGTCAGTCAATCGGTTTCTAACGCTGTTTTTGCGAAGCTTCATAATAGAAAACACCTGTTCACTGATGTAGGAAGATGCAAACATCGCAATTATCTTCTGAGCGTGAGATTACAGGTTTGGGAAACGTGATTTTGACAGGGCCTTGTAGAACTCATTGCAACTCAATTGAACATTGCAACTCAATCGGTTCGAGCTGCAATTCTGGTTTGACTGATTCACAATCCATATTAAATGGCATGCTAAAAATGTCTAGGTCCTGTTCTATAACTTTGAAGTTCTTCATAAAGACATTTCACGCTTTTCTCATAGTTCTTAAGTTGATCCTCCGTTACTGCAATAGTTTTTAGTCTTGGAAAATGAGTAAAGTCTTTCTTGACTAGTTGTTTGGAAAAAGATTCATTTGCATTTTAAAACCCCTGATTTGACCCCAAATATCATTGATTAATTGATTTATTCCCTGAAGTTTAAGGTTCAATTTATTGATGTGATTGAGAATATCTGTAAAAAATGCAAAGTCTGAAAGCCATGCAATATGTTTCATTTGTTCACATTCGTCCATTACTGTAAATGGTTGTTTTGCAATAATACCGCTGCAATATGCAATAATACCGTACCTAAAACGCAATGAGAAGGAAACCGTTAAGTATTCTATTCCATCTACGCAGAAAATACATTTTTTTCAATTGGTAAATTGTGGTAGGGTTATTCAAAACAATGTCGCGGGCCGGATTGACTAGCATGAAGGGCCGGACCTGGCCCGCGGGCCGTACTTTGCCCATGACTGCACTAAGCGATGGAAAATTTTGAATTTGACCTCCATAAAGAATTTTAACTTCGAACCTGAATCACTCGTTTCTATGCTCGACAACGGACGATCGAAACAAAAAGTTATAGCACAAAATTTGATGTAGATTTCCCAGTTCCCCGGTTATACCACGAGTTTTCGGACACCATGTATAAGTAGGTAGTAGAGTTTATCACCTCAATTATCAAAATGATCTGTGAACAAAAAATTAAAAGATAGTTAAGAGCGTTTAACCAGCCAGCGGACGAAAATCCACATTTCGTCGAAAGTTGTTCTTACGATCGTGCAGGGCGGTTACAATAAGAAAGATTAAGACAATAAGAATTATTCTCCGTACCAGTTTTTTAAAATTATAACTCAATGTCGAATTTATTTCAATCCAAATTAGCTTTAATTTATACCTTCATCCAAAAATGCTGAAAGGCGTGATGATAAAACTATTAAAATAATGTACTTTTTGTAATTATTTTTTGATTATAAGTATTTATCAATTTTTAATAATGTCTAAATTTAATAAGAATGTTAAAAAAATCTGAAATATATTAGTTTGTAAGTGCGCAAATAAATACACAAATGGACCAATTTTCGTCAAGAAACACATGTACGTACATATTTTTTAATGATTTTATAAATATTTTTATAACTAAAATTAAAATTCTAAAACATGCGTTTGCTAGATAATGTATTGATTTATTTTACTGCATGATTATATTTTTTGAAATGGGTGTGGTATAATACAAAATCTTTTTTGCAAATTTAACAAATCTGCCAACGACCTTTGGAATAATCTTATTATAATAAAAAAATAATTTTTTTTCTCAAAATTTATTACATGCGAATGCTAGATAAAAGAACAATCTTTCGAAATCCATTTATAATTTTTTGTGGAAAAGAGTCAATACGTCTAAAATCTGATTTGAAAATGACATATTTCTGGTTTTCTCTGGTAATGCTCTCTTAATTACGAAATGTAGCCATAAAAACAAGCATTTTGGTGTTGCCCGGTTGTATTACCGTCAGTTTAATGTATTTTGCGTGTAACGAGAATTCTCACGGTGGCTAAGAAGTAACCTTCACGTTATCGTCTTGTATGAAATGTCACTGTTTTTTGCATCGCAGCTGCATTAAATGTGAATGATATTCTGGGAGCAGTGACATTGCATTGTTGTATAATGATAATAATAAATAGTCGTGACGTGAGTGGTTTGGTTTATTTATAATGATCGTGACTTGGCGCACCATTTTACCACTGCATCGAAATATTCTCAAAATATTACCCGTTTGTCTCTGCAGGACAGGGGCAGATCAGTTGTTTCTAATGGGCTTCCGACACGATCAAGCGGCTTGCAGAGGGCAAGCACGTAAATTTGTTATCTGTTGTTGTCTACGCTAAAGCCGCTTGACGCAGCCATTGATATATATAAATAGATGAGACATTAAGCGAATAAATTGGTTCGACGGATTTGAAGGTAGTACCTCCAATTCTCTATTTCACGCATTTAGTGGACCAAAAACCATCGTGTCGTGTTGGTCATTTGAAATACATCTGGCAAGCGTATGTGTAAAAGGCGTTCGTGCAATGTATGGAACGGACTATTCAGACTGTTGAACGTTCGAGTCCTTACTACGCTGTGCCCTCAGTCTAAGGACACCTGCATTCTTGTACATTTTTGCAGGTATATTTACATGGCGGCCCGCGCTCGGTGTGGAGTCTATTGTAAGTCCCTTAAATGTTTCAATACCCGGCTTCAGAGCGTTATATTTTATACATTTTACAAATATAAGACAAAAAGTCCGGATAAACTACTTTTTAGTAGTTTGTCTAACGGGTTCTTTACATTAAAGATCTTATTATAGTGATTTAATAATTACATTTTTACAATTTAAGATATAAAATTAAATTAAAAAATTTACAGAAATATACTTAAATACATTTTTACAATAATAGATATAAAATAAAATAATTTTTTTACAGAAATATACTTAGATAAAAGAAAAATTATGAAAACATGAATAAAAATTTTAAAGTCTTTAGTTATTGTAAGCTAATACAAATTAGTTCTTTCCGTGAGCCAAGTCTTCAGTAAGTTCACCAATTGTTTGTTTTGGGTACAGTTTTTAATTTCAGCTGGAAGCATATTTAAACAACTGGGAATCATGTAATTTAACGTTCTTTGTCCATATTTATTTGTATGTTTAGGTACAATTAGTCTTTCATTAAAGTTAAAACGAGTATTATGGTTGTGTTCCAGCCTGTTTATATATAAAGGGTTATTTATGTGCTGAAACTCGTTCCAGAACTCGCGCCGCGAATGGCGCGATGTCATACTCGTAATTGAAACTTTGAATGCAATATTTTCCATCGCATTTTTTTTTTCTTTTATAGTAATTTAGGTGAATATAAAGATTTTTCTAAAAAATATTTGTATTGAGCGTGACCAGTGATTTCGAAAGTTTACCAAAAATAGGCGCTGCAACAGTAAAAAATAACCAGGTTGATTAATATAATTGATGAACTTTGATGTCGTTGTATGCGGCCCTCTACTTGAAAAGTCTGTAAACCCCTGCTTTGCAATCGCATTCGTGCCAGTTCGGTAGATAACGGAAAGTGTCGAACTACCCCTCCCGTATGCCTCCGCAGGCCTGAGATGAACACGAATCTCGAATATATTTGTAAGGCATGGCACCTCTATTGTATATCTCTATGGACGCAGCAGCTTGAACATAGAAGGCATTTAGTACGCAACCTCAAGTATATAGTACTCTGTACTCATTAAATAAATATTTAATTAAAAAAACTATAGTATAATAAGGAAGAAATAACACAACAACGAGAAGTCTCAATCAGTTTTGAAATTTGTGAATGGGTGCTCTTAACGTTGAAAAAACTTAATATTCATACTTAGTTTAAAGTATATATGTACATATTCATATGTAGGTATTATATATAACTTGTGCATTCACACATACATACACACGCATAGAGTGTCTATAGTCATCTTTTTTTTTACATGAGCTCCACACAGGAGGCATGGGGTTGTCATCTTTGGGGATGCTGTGTGGGGGGTTTTTTAAGGAAAGGAAGGCGAGGATAGTTCTAGGAAGGAAAGGGGTTTAAGGGGTGGGTACGAATTTGGGGATCAGTGTGTCCTAATCATCCGCCTCCAAGACCTAGACAAACCTCACCCCATGAACCCGGGCAGCCCTGCTAAATAACCAAACGTATCGAACCACTTGGGGTGACCTATGGCAGAGGTGTTGGTTATCCAAAAAAGTTTCCCGGGGCGGCGGTACCCATTCCCATCTCCCAAATTATTCAATTTTTTTGTAAGAAAAACTCTATTTTTATAACTTTTGAAGGTTATTCACAATAAGAAGAAGATAACAATAATAATCTATACGAAAATATGAAAGAGAACAAGACACAGAAATATAAAAATAAGATAACAGTCGCAACTGGGACTCGAATCCAAAACCTCTCGTCTAACCGGGACGTGCGCGTTAATCAATTCCGCCATTGCCACCTTCCGTCGAACCGTCATATATTTTCATATTTCATTTTTATTTTATACAAATATGACGGTTTGGCAGAAGGTGGCAATGGCGCAATTGGTAAACGCACTCGTTCCTTTTAGACGAGAGGTTTTGGATTCGAGTCCCAGTTGCGACCATTAGATATCTTTTTCTATTTTTCTGTGTCTTGTTCTCTTTCATATTTTATTTTAGATTATTATTGTTATCTTCTTCTTCAATGAAATATTATTCAGTTTCAGTGCCGGCAACCCGGGCGTTTATTTTATTTTCATTTATGAACATAATTTTATTTTACCCACCTCACTAGACAGAGTCTGTTCCGAGTATGCCCGCGTACCAAATAACTTATTTTTTTGTTATTTAGACATCTTGATTCTGATGGAATCAAAATAATACAAACATATCAGGCACAAGAGCTCCTCTTTTCTGATAAGGTATACGCAGGGCCGGATTAACCATGTCGGGGCCCCTAGGCAATGCATGTCTCGGGGCCCTTTTAACAATGGCGGACTAACGGGGGGGAGGAGGGGGGTGGAAGGGGTCTCCAAACGCCTCTTTGTTCCCTTGATCAAATCCATAACAAGGCTTTAAGAGGGGGGTAAGGTTTTAAAACTTTTTTTTTGAAGCGATGCTTTTGAGATTTTGTACACTACTTCTACACATAAATCAACAGGTAGTCAGAGGGAGTTTTTTTACCATTTTATAAAAACAAAATCACCGAAATTTTATTGCAAAAATCGCGTTTTTCACTTCAAAATGCTGCCAAAAAAAAAATAAATAAAAAATACTCCATCTGACTACATGGGAAAATATATTACCTTTCAAACGCATTTCGATTTTTTGTTTCAAATGATCCGGTGACGAGTTATGGAGTTCACCGCATAACAACTTTTTTTCGAGGCGCCTCCGGAGATTCGCTCTCATGGATTTATTTATTGATATTTTTAATTGAAATTTTTTTCAAAGATACTTCAGACGTTATACTATAAAGAATGTATGAAATAAATAAAACCAACATTATGCATATCTCAAAAAAAATCATGACGATATGCCTTTATTTCGCCGTTAAAACCTTACCCCCCCTTAAGGCACCAGGACACTGTATAAAATACCTTTTGAAATTGTTTTATTTATTTCATTTTCTGAAAGATTCATTTGTTAAAAATGGACTTACCAAATGTTTTATAGAAATTCAAAAAAAATGACGGAGATACAGCATTTTATGTGGAACCATTTGAAACAGCTTGTATGTTTTATTTATTTTATTTATTTATTATTTAAACGCCCGTACATAGGGCTAATACATACATAATACAAGTGTATCGAACATTTACAAACATTATATATACATATTAGTACAACAAATATTTATCATTTTACAAACATATTATATAAACAAGTTACATAAATAACTAATTATTTTTGCTTTGATGCAAGACATTGAGGTATTGAAAATATCGAAAAGGTCTGTATACGTATTGGCAGTTCGGTGAAAACGCACTAGCGGTGAATGATAGGAATAGTTAGTGCTATGATTGTCACTGTGGAAAAGGTGGTGGAGTCGAGTTGATTTAACAGGGACACGAATATTTATAACACTTAACATTTGAGGGCAGTCTATGAGATTGTTCAGTAATTTAAAAAGTATAAGAATGTCATTAATAGTACGCCGGGTAGAAAGTAGTGGTAGGTTTAGATCAGACATTAATGCATTGTAGCGGATTTCAATTACAGGCAATGTTGAATTATCCTTCAGAAAAACTTTGAATGCGTTTTTCTCGAAACTTTTTTAACACTGTTTTTCAACCTGGTTGACAACATATTAAAAAAACTGTACATTCGATTTGCATGCACTAAGTCGACAAATGGCGGACCAGCGAATTTTATTGTCGATTTTTTATGGAAAATTATCATTGTTCATAAAAAAATCCCGAAGTGGTGCCATAGTGACTGCATTTTCTAACTGTTTAAGACTTAGTGCATGCAAATCGGATATATAGTTTTTCTAATATGTTGTCAACCAGGTTGAAAAACGTAGTTTCGAGAAAAACGCTTTCAAAGATTCGCTGAGGATAATTCAACATACAAACTGTTTAAAACGGTTTCATATAAAATGATGTATCTGCATCAATTTTACCAATTTCCTCAAATATATGAGCATATTATTAACAAATGCATCTTTCAGAAAATGAATTACAAATAACAATTGTTTTTGCAGTGTCCTTAAAGCCTTGTTTAGGATTTGATCAAGGAAACATGGAGACGTTTCAAGGCCCCGCAGAGTCGGAGGCCCGTGTAAAATAAAAATAAAAATGTTAAATTATAACAACTTCACTAAGAGGGGTGGGGGGGTGCATTCAACTTTGCCGTCCGGGCTTTTTTTCCACCAAAACGTAATTTTATTCATAATTAATCTGTTCTTTTACTACATTACGAATAGAATAACCCATTATTGCATATAAAAGGACACATACATAGAAACAAAAATATATATTATTAACAAAAAACATTACAATGAGCCGTCTTGTCACTAAAGTGATCTCTTCCAGACAACCTTTCTCAAAGAATTTTAGCAAGCAGATAGGTAGTGCAAACTGAAGCTTGTAGGTACAACATTTATATTTTAAACATATAATTAGAAATAAAACAACACAAATGCCAATATAAACCACATACGGCACCTTCAATCACTTCAGATACTAAGTAATGTTGCAACAAATAGAAGGAAAGAAAAGTAAAATACAACTTATGATTATATATTTGTTTTTAATTATAGAATTTTTATTTATTATTTGTGCATGATGTGAACATCAGTTATTTATTGGCTTAAAACCTAATTATTATAATTTGTTGTTTTCTTTAATACGTGTACAATGTTATTAACCTGTAAATGTTCCTAATAAAAAAAATGAAAACATCTTAAAAGCTGACTTTTTCCGAAACTTCGTTGCTCACTAATTGAAGCAAGTCATTTTTTCTCGGGACGCGGGGCCCCTAGCCGATGCGGGGCCCCTAGGCAGTTGCCTACTCTGCCTTAGGGATAATCCGGTACTGGATATATGTGAATAAAAACGACCTTTAATATAATATTTTGTAAAATATGTATGTATTTTTTTAATTTTTTTTTTTTAAGTTTTCTTTATTCATTGAAAATTTTTTTTTACAAATGTTGGGGATTTTTCGACCACCATGCTAGGCACATGCCCGTGTTGTTGTGGTCGATTTTTTATACAGTAAATTAACATATGCAATAATGCAATATAAAGAATGTGTGAGAGTATTAAGAAAATATATACATAAAATAATATAATAATAAAGAGTATTATATAATACAAAATAGTATAAAAGAATTTAATTTAAAAGATTTACGATTATAAAATCAGAGAGAGTACTTAATGGTAAGCAAATGAGGAAGGATTTTTATGTTGAAAATCTACATTATTTAACACCAATTTTTGTACAATTAAATGTTGGGCTTTATTCTTCAAGTCCGGCGAATTACATTGAACAGCTGTACAGTAAGTATGTAGTATATATTATAGTTGTTCATGTTTCAGTCCGGCGAATACTAAATTATAATTATTGTTACCATGGTTATTGCTGGGAAGTACATATGGGACTTCGTCGGATTCGATACACAGTGGTGCCAAACAGTTTTAAGTAAATAGTCTAAAAGTATTTAAACTTTCAGCTAATTATATTATAGTAATTACGTATAGTTCTTTACAGACAAAAAAACTTTTATTGGTGGTATATAATCTATTATCAATTTAATTTATAAAAAGTAACTCAAACTTAAATACACAGTTTCGTCGTGGAGCTGGTGAAATAAAACCAAGAAACAAAGAATAAAAAAATAAATAAATTAAAAAGGCTTGGAGTGGAAAGGGCTAAGAAATGATTTTCTTTTCTCCCATTTTGATAAAACAAAGTTTTTAGGTTTGTTATATTTTCACAATGAAAATAAAACAAATGATAATAAATAAAATGATAATAAAATAAAATTGTATATATATATACAATTTTATTATAGTATAGTATATATATATATGTATTGTGGTTTTAAATTTAATCATGGTACTTACTCACTCCTTGGAATTAACAAAGACACCGAAATGGATTGTTTTTCAAAAATAGATTCAAAAACAAGAAAATTACTGACACTGTTTGTTTTAGAAAATTTTCATGCATTGTGAAAAACTATGAGTTTGTGTATTGATTGACAAATTTCATCTCTTGTAAAAACTTATGAGTCACCCAAGGATTGCATTGACTGCATTTAATTGTTGATTGGATGACATTAAGGATGCCTCCACACATTTGTTGTTTTCCCTGGAGTTTCTTTTTGTGCCATTTGTGATATATTTGTTCGCAAGTAGAGTTTTTTCATAATCATAATTTCTTGGGTATTAAGCCCAGAGGGTCTGGGGTTATTTACACACCTCAAGCTCGCATATATTATAATGCAACTACCATTAAAAGACAAACAATTATTAGTAGTATAAAAGGTAGTTAATAATTTTTAAAAAACACCTCATTTATAATTTACTAATGTAGTGTGTTTTTAAAAGATATATAGTATATTTATATAAATGTCATTCTTAAGATATTTCTGCAGGGAAGATGGTGAATTTTCTCAACAGAATTTAACGCTGGATATGATTGCCCCTCCGTAGACGGCAACACAGGAGATGGAGCACATTGGGTGGCGATGATTAAAGCTGCAGAGGTGATTACCATTAACGGTCATCTGAAAAAATTAAACCAATCAAACTGTTATATTATTAAAACTGTTATAGATAGACAGCAAGCAGACGAATGTTTCTACAAGGCGCACAGAGGTCGTGTTTTATTACTAGTTCACTTCATTTCGTTGGTAGCTTGCCACACCGCACCTAACCGGACGACATTCGGGAACGGTCTTCTGTTTTTGGCCGTACTACAACTTGGGTTGTTCTTTAGGACTCTTCCTCGTTTCTGTGAAACAATATTGTATTGCGTAGATGTACAATTTTATTGATTTATTTATTTGAACGCCATTAAATGGCTTTCACAATCGGGTGATACATGATACACAGTGGTACACAGGAGGGTAATTATAATAATAACAAAATAAGAATGTACATTGAACAAAGTACATATACGTATGATAACCACCAGTATTTCGTTATAGGACACAATTATGTGTATACACCATTGACGTAGGGTATACTTGGTCGTGGGTATACACATTTTATGCAGAATAAAAACAAGTGAATAAAGGTGACTTTTTAGAAAAATTGTCAACATCAAGTATAATATACTTTACTTCTATTTGTGCAGATAGTTGGATTCTAGGAATTGGCTAAAGTGGTGTAGTTCAGTAATGATATTATTGTTACCTTCAGTTTGAAATTACTGCAGTTTGAAAAAACTACAGGTACTGCTAATTTGAATTTTTCAGGGCTGTCAGTTAAGGCCTGATCAAACCGGCGCGTTCACGTTCATTTTGCGTCCGCGGTGGCGTGCACGGGAGCGTCCTAAGAGCGTGCAGAAACCATTCACACCAAACAACTAGCGTCCGTGGTACGTTGATGTCGTCAATCGTGCGGTGTATGTAGCTCGGAGGGGAACTCTTTAAATAATTATGTTTGGAGACGAAAGCTTTTGGATTAAGCTCAAGTCTGATGCGTCCATTTCCATACAGGCAATCAAGATATGACCCGAGAATATCTAATAACAATTACAGATTATGTAAAGCTAGGCGTGTGGTAGCAAAAAATGCTTTCGGCATATTGGCTCAAAAATGGCGAATTTTTTTTTAGACCTTTGTAGGCAAAAACATCAAAAAAATATACTTCGATAGTAAAAGCTTCATGTGTGAGTGCGTTGCATAATTTTTTGAGATCGAATAGCGGAAATGTGCATTACGATAATAATTTACTACTTCCATTGGATGAAAGCGCAAACGGTTAACTCAATATGGAAATCAATAATCGAAGAAGAACAAACTTCGCATTCAGTGTACGTGAATACTTTATTCATTACTTTAATTCATAAAGAGGAGCGCCCTTGAGGTGATTTTTCACAAAAACGGCGCTATATAAATCATCCAAATATTATTATTATTATTAGGTATATTTTTTTCTGTATTTGTGCAATAAAAGTGTAAATAAAAAGTTAATTCATAAAAATGTATGTCCTATAAAAATATAATTATTTTTCTGTAGTAAATAATAGGACGCCGCGATCTGGCCGCGGCCGCCGCGGTTTGAACACGTCGCTACTGGTTCGTACACAACAACTGACCGCAACCGCGCACGCCACCGCGAACGCACAATGAATGCGCCGGTTTCGTCAGGCCTTTAGAGATTCAATAATTACTTTAAAAATAATAATTAAAAAAAAAAAACAATTATTGGCTATCACTAGTCTGTCAAATAGTTAATGTAAATGATGTGAGTAGTTTGGAATCTGTTGTAAAGTATGATATACAGGTGTAACAGGACGTACCCGAAGGATTTTAACCATCGATTCCTGAGCATATTTGGAGAAAAAAGTGTAAATGAAATTTTGGTCTCCGGTGATATTTTTGATGTTTTTTTTAATTTATTTTTTCTACAAAAACATTAAAAAATGGCAGGTGTTGGACAGTTAAAAGCGGGATGAGGGGTTGGTCGGTTACTCGGCTGAGTGACCAATGACAAGAAGCGGAAGAATTTTTTTTGATTGAATTTGAAAAAAAAAAAAAAATGTCATCAAAAAAGTCACCGGAGACCAAAATTTCATTTACATTCTTTACTCCAAATATGATCAGGAATCGCTGGTTAAAACCCTTCAGGTACGTCCTGCTACACCCTGTATATGCCGTGTAGACGAACACTATTATACCTAACCTTGATTATTGTGTTTGAGGTATGATATTATGGTGACCCGACAATTCGTCCTGCGACAATTCATCCGGCGACAGTTCATCCTGCGACAGTTCATCCTGCCGACGACAGTTCATCCTGCCGACAGTTCATCCCGCCGAAAATTCATCCGGCGACAATTCATCCTGCCTGATCATTTAGAAGATTTTTATTAAGTAAGTATGCAAAGAGGATATACGGCCGTACAACCAAAATCGATATACTTATATCTGAAGGCATCTTGAGTGGAAATCCGTTGTAAAAATATTTTACTAACAATTATTCTTCGAAGAAGCATGCGTGAATATCAAAAGACATACTTATACGTGCAGTCGGCTTAGCAAAGAACGGTAAAGATTCCTACTTGCATCTAATATAACTTTTTTATCTGAAATTAACACCATATTTTTAGGGTGAATTGACTGATTTAAAAAAAAAAGACAAACCGTCTCGAGCCAGTGAGTGCCAATGGCATCCCCAATTTTGGTATGGTGTGATGCTGAAGGTAGTGGTGAGGGGAAGGAGATGTGGAAAATGTATCTTCCTGGCTATTCAGATCTAGTCACCTAACACGGCTAGGTTAGGTTAGGTTAGGTTAGGTTAGGTTAGGTTAGGTTAGGTCAGGTTAGGTTAGGTTAGGTTAGGTTAGGTTGTACGGCCGTATATCCTCTTTGCATACTTACTTGAAGAAAAATCTTCTAAATGATCAGGCAGGATGAATTGTCGCCGGACGAATTGTCGGCAGGATGAACTGTCGGCAGGATGAACTGTCGGCAGGATGAACTGTCGCAGGATGAACTGTCGCCGGATGAATTGTCGCAGGATGAACTGTCATGGAACCGATATTATAGTCTTCTTATAACTATATTCCGTGCAGTTGTCAATACCAAGTGATATAAATTGTTCATATAAAGAGAGAGTTGTTAGGGTGGATCTTCCCGCTTTTTCCATGTTGATTAGGTGATGTTATTAATATGTATGGAGATTATATCAAGTAATTTGAGGGTTGTAAAGGGCTGAGTACAAAGTTGAGAACATATGTAAATAATATGCAAACAATGCGAACCTGTAAAAAAAATGCACACACAATGCGATCCTGGATATAAAACATTATAAGTTTACTTAGTTACATATTATGGAAAGGTGAAAATGTTTAATGGTAGGTATATAATATATAATAAGTAAGGTATATTTCAAGTTGAGAAGATGTATACCAGTGGAGGCCCAAGAGTTTTCAGTGAGCTAGAGTGGTAAGAATGAAAAATACGACTTTGTTGATATTGTTGTAGCTGAAAATGATTTTTTTTTAATGAAGATTTTCAGGATTCTTTCAGTTTGGGGATACGCCGCATCCACAATCTTAAAAATCTTCTTACGAATAGTTGAAATTAAAAAAAAAAAAAATCAGCTACAACATCAATAACGTCGTATTTTTCAATCTTAGCACTCTAGCTCACTGAAAACTCACGGACCGCCACTGGTGTCTACATATGCGGGAATGCTAGGACTAAATCGTCTCGACGTTAGGAGAAAAATTGCAATGGTACTAGTAGCACACAAGCTGCTAAACGGGCACATTTGTAATCCTGATGTCCTGGAAAGGATTTCACTTTATGTCCCCGATAACTTCACCAGAGCAAGGCAACACAGACTTTTTACTTTTCCAAGAGGCAGGACCAACCTACCAATGGTTATGCCTCTGGGGAGAATGACCTCACTATTAAACCTTTCTTCTGAAATTGACATTTTTCAATCGAACTACAATCATTTCAAGAGCGAAATAAAGGTATTCTTTAGTACCTGTCATTATTAATGTACCTATATAATTAATGTATTACACTATTAACTAAAAATTGTGAAATGTAATTGGATATATATGTTAACTGTTTTTCACAAAAAATAAATAAATAAATAAATATTTCAGGAAATAAACTCAATTTACAATGAAATAATAAAGTTGAGAGAGTTAAGACTATACATAAATAATATATCAAGAATAGCACCTTTTGTTGATCCTTACCAATAACATTTTGAACTCATAAAGAGAAAAAATGAATAATATTACTGACCTAGAATCGGTGTTTAACTGGAACTTTACGAAAGTAAATAAGTAATAGCAAAATTGTTTCGATACATGGGAAAAGATACAAACATAATAACATAAAATAGAGAGTAACAAAAAAAGATTCCACAAAGGCGAAGCCTGTGCGTGGTTATTATATTATGTGGATATTAAACAGTGGTGGTGATCTGATTGGCTTTTGATGACTATGTTACATGTGAATTTCTGTGAAACAACTGGCTCTTAATTTGTACTTACAAAAATGGCGTTTGAATGGATTTTGAAGTGTATGGTGAAGTTCTGTCCGGGGAACAGAGGCATGCCGCCCTCCCTTTCCTCGCAGCCCCAGCCATCGTTGGTCCGGCGGTGGTTCCTCACCACGCAACCCTCGTTGAAGCGGAAACTGGAGTGAAGCGGGATATCGCAGCCGCATATACTGCTCTTCAGCTCGATGTCGAATCTGGAATGATTCAAATACACATCGGTATGAGGAGGTTAGATACCAAAACAACTGTCTTCACTGCAAACAACACATGAACCATGCTGTTTGCTGTGATGCCAACTGAAATCATAGATAAGAAAATAGAGATGAAAATAGCGATCGCGTAAAGCGAAAAATATTGACTTTGGTCTCTAAGTAGAATCGGGCTGAAAAAAGATGTCGTGTATTGTATGCATAAGAGTAAACTTAAAATTTGTCATAAACTACTCCATCATAGATAGCGCTAATTTAATTATTTTAGGAAAAAAACATCTTTTGCAAGAGATGCTCATTTCTTTCAAGAGAAGCATATACATAACTAACTAACTAACCATCCTGCCGTTTTCCCGCATGGATACGCAGAGAGGACGAACCGCCAAACAACTCGGTCTTGGCACACAGTCTTTACCTCACTCACATTCATACGTACATACTCTTCTATTATTCTGACTTTTGAGATGGCCCGACTCAAGTATCTGATTCACTTGATCGTGCCATGTATTCCTTGGGCGTCCCCGACTTCTTCTTCCATTCACATTTGCGTCATATATTCTTCTCACACTATTTTCTTCTTTCATTCGCTCTACATGCCCAAACCATCTAAGGGTCCCTTTCTTAATCTTACTCATTATGCTTACATCAGCCTTACATTCTTTGCGGATATCCACATTTCTCACACGATCGTACATGACTTTTGTTTGACTTACGATACTTTTCTACGGGACATCTCCCTTTCAAACTATTTTCTTCTTCTTTTTGAGGTCCCATAAATTGGGGAGGATAGTGCAATCGCACACGTCCCATATAGTTATACATATTTACACAACAGATTTTAAATTAAGGTGATCCAATAGTCCAGGACAAAATCGAAATCGGAATTCACGCCCCTTTTTGGGAAGAGTTTAAAAATATTTGAGAAAAAGCTTTTGGGAAGGTTGGAAAAGGTATTTGAGTTTTTTTTGCATGTTAAGGCCTGTAAAAAACCTTAACTCCTTTTTAACGCATTGTTTATTGTAATATCAACGAAATTTAAAATTGATTTCACGGAACCAAGTGACGCGGAGTCTGAGACGTCTGTTCCCCGTCGCGGCCGGGGCGGAACTGATACAAAATAGGTGTGGCAAGTCTGTAGTCCTTAGGGCTTCACTTTGAAAATCGAAATTCATCGACTGCCGGCCGTATTGTAAAATAACAACAATAAAACGATAACCGAAAAGGGGTTTATAAGTAGGAGAGGGTGCACTTGAAAGTGTTTACTATATTTTTTCTAGGCTTATTAAAAATGATCGATAGTTTGAAAGGAGGCGTCTACTAATATCTACAGGAATTCCAAAAACTGTAAAAATCGAACTAATATCTATGAGAACCAAAGTGTTGACGAATATCTACAGCTCAAACTGTTGACTAATATCTATGAGAACCAAAGTGTTGACGAATATCTACAGCTCAAACTGCTGACTAATATCTACGAGAACCAAAGTGTTGACGAATATCTACAGCACTGGCAGGTGGATTTGCAATTATGTATAGCATATTGGAATAACGTTATATTGCGTATGCAGTTTAAAAAACTTAATTTATGTAAGTATGTATGTAAAAATCCCTAATATCGGACTATTGGACACATTTAGCTAATTAGTCCAACCTACGCTCTGTACATATTAGTTCAACCTACGCTCTGTAGATATTAGTCAACACCGGGACCGTCATAGATATTCGTCCGACCTTAGCTCTGTAGATATTAGTCAACACTCTGAAGTTCGTAGATATTAGTTCAACATATGAGTTGTAGATATTCGTCCGACATACAGGCTGTAGATATTAGTATCTGGAGTCGTTTGAAAGGCCAAGATGTGTTCTGCACGCAGTATTTAATTGAAGCATCTATAATACTTCTAAGCGATCAAATTTTGAAAACAAAAACATATGATTTTGCATTATTTCGTATGTCTTCATCATAAGAATCAAATACCTACGATAAGAAAAATCAAAAATTGTATATAATAAAAATAAAATAAATACCCAATCAACTCTTATGTATGTCGTGGTCATAATGGTTAATAATAGGTCTTGCCGCGTTTAGTCAATCCAATACTCGTGATTCAAAAGAGATAGCTTCTCCTCAGTTATAAATATTATAAAAGATTTAATTCTAATACATAAATACAGGTGTAACAGCAAGTACCCGAAGAATTTTATTTAGCGATTCCTGAGCATATTTGAAGTACAAAATGTGGATGTCGTTTTACTGTCCGGTAATATTTTTTTCCATTAAAACAAAAATTAAATTTTTCAATCGCCAATGATCCCACTTCTCGACGTCGCTACGGAATCACGTGGTACGCACGCTGTTTCGTGTATTACCGTGCTTAGGACCTTGGAATCATGTTTGATAGTAGGCTGACATTTCATACTCACATTCAGATGGCTTGTAGCACTTCATTGAGAATGCTGGGCTTTGTTCTGCGTACTGCAAGGAATTTTAAAGACACCCGGGTTCTCATAATTCTATTCAATTCCTTAGTAAGGAGTAGACTTGAAAGTGGGTCGATAATTTGGAGTCCGCACCAAGCAAAATATTCCCTCATGTTGGAGAGAGTTCAGAAAAAATTTCTGAGATTTCTGTACATGAGGGAGTACGGCTATTACCCGTGGCTCTATCCTACCGACTTTCTTTTGGGTATGCTCGGAATGAACCATCTACGTGTCAGAAGGGATGTACACATTGCTACGCATTTCTTCAGATTGATTCGTGGATGGCTTGAGAACTCAGCTATCTTGGAGAATATTCATTTTTATATTCCCGATGGTTATCTTCGCCATCGACAGCATAGGCTGTTCTATCTTCCGGCCTGCAGGACTAACTTGCCAATGGTCATGCCGATCGGGAGCGCAATTTTGCTGTTGAACAGAATTAATTCGGATATCGACATATTTAGCGTCAGTGAAGCTGCCTTTAAAAGGCAAGCTCAATTGATGCTCATATAGTTTTTTTTTTTTTGCTTACCATTTATATTTATGTTTAATGTAATACTGTTACAAATGTATTTTAAAAACGCATTGAAATTTTAAATTTTGTAATGTTTTTGAAAGAATAAAATAAATTGAATTGAATTGAATTGAATCACGTGACCCGCCGCTACTCCAGTTTTTATTTATTTATTTATTTATTATAGATACAAAAGAAAGTACAAATTATAATTTGAAAGGCTTTGCCTGTCCAACTAGGAAAGTTTCCCGACCATATACTATAATTTTTATGTTTTTTAATTGAAAAAAATATCATCGGACGGTAACATGACATCTACATTTTTACTCCAAAAATGCTCAGGAATCGCTGGTTAAAATGCTTCGGATACGTGATGTTAAACCCTGTATAATTCGATGAATATTCAATATCCGAGCGTACTCTAAGTGAACGTATAACATTTTTAGTGAGATTTTTAATAAATATATTTTATCAGTGAATATGGCGTCTCTTTGTCTGCTTTTCAGGAATACCAAAAACGTATCAACGTGCTTGCCAAATAAAGCCTAAAATTATAATATTAATAGTACTGATACGCTATCCTTTACTTAAGTAAAGAGTAGCGCGATATCCTCTTATCAGGCGATTTATTTTATCAGGCATTTTTTTAGTGAAGTGCGAATTTGAAGTTTCTTTGATATGATTGACCCTGAGAAATATTTTAGGTAAGAATGAATTTATTCAGGCTACAAACCAATAGTGTATTGTTGAATGCTAAACATTTCGGAAGGTATGCAGGTACTAGGGTATCCCAAAATTCACGCAAGAAATAATTTTGATATTATAAGACACTGTTACATAAAAGTATCTGTAACAAGGTGTGTGCACCCTCTTACACACACTTTATTTATGGTTTCGGTGTGTGGCACCTCTAGTGCTTGCCCATTGACATTTGGGCATTGGTAATATTGCGAGCCCTGCAATATTTTTGAATGCAACAGTTGTTGATCCTGGACAAATTGAAATCAGGAGATTTGAAAAGAGAGCTGATTCATTCTTTGTACTACAGCCCAGAGCATTGGGCGATCCTCTGGACCGAGAGACGACGAATCGACTAAATTATCGCTACGAGTAAGATCATAGATGTTGGAAGTGACTCTCGCCATCTTGGGAGCTAACTTTAAATCATCCTGGGAGGATGATTGGCCTCTGAAGTCATCAGCCGCTCCTGTTTCTGGATGGTCCTTTTGGCTTATAGCCAATGATCTGCAGCCCTGCCATTCTCACGATGTGAGATTCCTTCTACAAAACGAGGAGTTTTCGACATGCCACGCTTCAGCCACGCTACGACTTATCACGGTATCATCATCAACCTATTATCTAAGCAAGCCCTTAATGCCAGACAGTTTTAGAATTAGGATGTCCTTTTTTAATTCACAATATACTTTATTATTTCGAATACCTTGTTTTCGTACTAGAACCTAATCCTTGTATTTGGCATGTGGAGTCCTCTTTGCACATAATAATCAATATTTCAATAATCTACATTGTTGCCACCTCATCCCAGGTAACAACACGAATTTTTAAATTAAAAATTGTAATCTCTTTATTAATTCATAAAGTATACAGCATAGGGTTGTGTATGGAACAGGATAGCGGACATATATGGTCTCCACGGCTTTGCTGGCCCATACGCACTCTTTTGACGAAATTTTCCATGACGTGGATGGATAAATGTGGTTGAATTTCGCAATGGCATATCGAAATTTTTCAATTTGATTCATCGCCAAATTTCCTCCTTCACGGCGTGGTAGTCGTGGGCGTGTTGGCTTATGCCAATTTATTTTGAAGTCCAAGGTTTATACCTTGGACTTCAAAAAAATCTAAAGAAAAAATCCAACGGCGCGGCGCGGCGGGCGTTAAATTGCATAATCTGGGCGGCCAATACTGATCAAATAACAAAACAAAAAAAACGACTTAAAAAAATGCACTAAAAAGTAAAAAAATAATTTAATTTATTCTACAACTTAATTATCAACTTACTTTTTCTACTCATCCTAAATATTGGTTAGATTGTTATTTTTGGAGTCGGTGTCAGCCAAGGTAGGTTTGTAACTAAATACATAGTTATAGGTGAGATGTGCTTGTGTCGCACGCGTGACTTGACGAGGCGAGAGCGGGACTGCGGCGGGAGGTTATTCGTACATTTGTCGCGCACATTTAAGAATTTGATGGTTTTCTCTAGGATGCCATTGTCAGAACTGGACCAAATTGAAATGGGACCACACGGGAAGCACCAGCTTTCAAATAAAAATGTATCGGTTAATAATCAATATCGTTTTATCCAGTCGAAAGTTCTGCGGTAACAAACATAAAAAAAATACCGTCGAATTGTGGACCTCCTCCTTTTTGAAGTCGTTTAAAAAATGGAGAAATTACTCGCCAGGAAATTACTAATTCTAGTTTCTCGGACTGTGCTGTATGTCATGTGGCACCGTTTTTTTGGAACCACATGTCGTCCACATTCATATCTTGCAATTTAGACACAAAAAGTGGATTATCATGTCGCAATAGTAAACACCATTAACTGTGTGTGCGTATGTGCCGGCAAAGATTTGGAGGCCATTTGTCCGCTATCCTGTTCCATACATAACCCTATGCTGTATACTTGAATCAATTAAAAATGTACAATTTTTATTTAAAAATACGTGTTTTATATCAAAATGACTTCGTACGTGAAATTTGGGAAACTTGTATGGGAAGTCTACGCAATAATATCTAACAGTTTTTACCAGGGTATCGTGATATGACAGCAATTTACCAAACAGGTCTTCCATTGATGTGCTTGGTGTAACTTTATGAGACCAACTCAGGAACGGTGGCTCCATAGAAACCAGAGTTAAGTAATTAATTTCAGAAACATAGTACCTCCCAATGCCCGCAGATACCAACTGCTAACCCTGTAGAAATCGCAAGAACGCCCCACGGTTGAATATGACAGACAATTTGGTCCGGAGCTCAAAAATACCTGTAAAAACCTTGGACTCTCGGTCGGTCCATTTGATGGAGTCGAGTGGGAAGGCTATCCTTATTCTACCGGTTCAATGGAAGATGCTCAGTAGGTCAAAAGGTCTTACTCAACCAGCCTCTCCCGATTTGGCCCGCCAACCAATAGGTGAGCAAAAGATTCCGCCGCCAAGACCTAGATAATCCTTGACATCACCCAATGACCCGGGCACCCCTCCTAAGTCACCAAACTTATCGAACCACTTCGGGTGACCTATGGCAGTTGGTCAGTTATTGGTTATCCAATAAATAGTTCCCAGGGTAGCGGTGCTCGCCTCCCAAACTAAAAATATAACCAATTGTGTATAAATACTAACGCAGATACGTGAAAAATTAGGGATATCGTAATTAGAATTTTGACAATAGCAATAAAAATAAATTTAAAAAAAACTTATATTATAGGTAGAAACCTACTTCATCGCTTCTCTGAATGTTTCATGCCATCAGTTTCAATTTGGAAAATGATACTTAAATTTAAAGCAAATCCGAGTTCTAGAGTTCATTGATCACAGATAGGCACATCACCGAATTATTTATATATTTTTACTAGCCCACCCGGCCACGCGTTGCTGTGGCTAATAAAACACTTTGTAAAATCCAACCTTTGTAACCACCGCCGTCTTTGTGTTCATCGCGAAGAGATCATCAGTGCGGTTTGCACGTACTCGTAGCTCGTCGCCCATTTGATTGACTTCGACGATCTATGTCAGCTCGTCTTTTCCTTGGCATATTAAAACAGTAAATAAAGTTCTCACGCACTGACAAACTGATGATAGAATATTTTAAATGGTAACAGAATGACAGGTAACGTTTGACAGCGACTGAAATATGACAATCGGAATTCTTTTTTTTTTTTTGCATTCCAATTCTAGATTACGTTGTGCTTCTGAAAGTAGGTAGAACAGTAGAACTGTTTATATGAGAAAATGAAATTTTTGTTTTTACTATCTTCCTCACAATTTTTTCATATTTTCTCACCGTTTAAACCTTCCCTGGACTACGACAAACATTTCAAAACCAAAATCACCTAAATCGGCCCAGCCGCTCTCGAGTTTTAGCGAGACAAACGAACAGCAATTGATAAGAATAATAAGACAAGAAGATATAATGTGTATAGTAAGTTATGCGTAAAAGATAGATATATGCCTTCGCGGACTTTTTTGAAGATCTATAAAAGAGGAATATCCCACTATTAATTGTTTTGTTATATCCCAAAAGGATTAGGCAGCGTTTTCGATGAAAGCTACCAGGCGGCTGGACTTTTTTCCGACACTTCTAACAATTATCAACCAATTTATGTTTCAACCAATTAACACAAATCCTTGACAAATTTCATACCTAAACCTTCCTCACGAAACACTCTTCCTCCTTGTACATTGGTGAAAACCGCATGAAAATCCGTTCAGTAATTTTCGAGTTTATCGCGAACAGACAGACAGACGGCGCGGGGGACTTTACTTTATAATATGTAGAGAAGATAGAGATAGAGATGTAGAGATAGAGATAATATACGTAATTTCTTATAAATGTACGCCTTCGCTCATGGAGAAATCGAAAACTGGTTGGTAACTCAATTCAACTCAATTTTACGATTTCAGTAATATTGAGTTGAATTGAGTTGCCATGTCAGCTTGCTTAACCAGAATTAATTTATTAATAATTTATCAATTATCAACCGTATATTAATAATTTAACAATTTCCTGAACAAAATCGATATTTTCCTGATCTGAATACTATCGTAAATTACTTGAAAATTTAAGGGTTGTGAGGCGCTACCATAACAACCTGTCAACATGGTAACTGAAACGCGTCGCAACTGGTCTTTAACAAGTTGCCTGTGTGCGGACCGCCAAAGAAATTCATAAGTTCCTTTCCTGTTGATAGCGATTGAGTGATATTTCGGAAAAAATCACGAAATATCAAAAGGGGGGCGGGGTATAATTAGATATCACGTGTATTTATTTTTCGTGATAATATTCCGAAAATTTCAATATACTTTGTAATAAAAAAAAACACATTGTTTTGGGTAGGGGGGGGGGGGGGTAGTCTAAAACCTCACCACATATCACCAGGGGGGGGGGGGGGGTTAAAAAGTTGCTAAAATAAAATATCACGTGATTAATGGACGACCCCATATCTAATAGTTAGCGAACCTATATATGTCTGTTAACAGTGGCGGCTTGTGATTTTTGGGTGTGCTAGAATGCTAATATTTTAAAAAAAGGCAGTATTGATGTTGTCGAAGGCAATTATTTTTTTTTTTATAAAATGTTTTTGTACGAAGATTTTTCAGGAAATCCGTGCGGCCGAACTGAAATAGCACAACAAAAAGTCACGAGCCGCCGCTGAATGTTAATGATGCCAATATTCGTTTTTGAAGTGAAACGTTGAAAAAACGAAAAAAAAAATTGATTTAAAACTCGAGGAAACGACACTAAAAAAATACAAACACATATGTCTATAGAATTCAGCCTGCGAGAGAATGAGATTGAATGAAACCTTACCGTATTGATTATAAACTCAGTTTTCAAGGTGCCTATTGGTTGAGATTGTGTGGGTGAAGATTCCATTTCTACCGCGTATAAACTACGCTGGATTTTTTGTTTTTTAAATCGGATAATATGATACGTTTTCAAAATGGCACGAACCTGTTAGTGTCCCTGTTAACCTTTCCTTCCAGTGTGATGGAGGTGCCGCATCGGACTCCTCCGGGAATCGACCCCCTATAAACACTAGGCTGTAAAAACACATAATAATGCTTCATTTAAAAAAAATGTTTCTTAACAAAACTGAACAGCGACAAAACAGAACAGTTTTAATTTGGGAATTAAAAAAATCTAACCTATTATTTCTTGACTTGTCTTTGATGTTACTACTTTTGCCACTAATCGTCTCATAACTACTTATGAGGCGAAATGGATTTTCAAAATTAAATAAAATGTTAAGGAACAATATTGGCTAACCGTGAAAGAGATGTTGACCTTGAACTCGATGATATTTATCCACAAAATAGTAAACAACCTGTTACCAAAAAACTTCTCAAATAAAATTATATACAACAAAGACATTTATAGACATAACACAAGAAAGGACGTGCAAGGAAATCAGGCTACAAAAAAGGACATAGCGAATATGCAGAACAGTTTACTGTCCAAAAGGATGAAGTTATATATAACTTATTGTAACACGCAACCAGAAACTTTTAAGACGGCACCAATTGGAAGGTTCAAGATGCATTGTAGGAGCTACATCAAACTAAAAAAAATATGTAGACGTAATTTGTCTCGACGCCACCTAGCGAGAGATTTAGCACTAACAAAGCCTCTCTCACAAAAATAAAGTTGGTTGTTTTCAGGTGGAAAAATGTAATAAACAGTCATTGTTGAATGACACACTAGTATATATTGAATTATTTGGCGGGTATTTGATATAATTTTGATATTAAGCCGCCATAGCTCAGTGGTGAGAACACCTGACCGGCAATCAGAAGGACACGGGTTCAAGTCCCGTTGGCGGCAAGTATCTTTTCTCGGAAGATTTTTTCAATGTAGATGAGTGTTTCAGGCTGATAATTATTGCTTATAATAATTGTTACAAAAATATAGTTTGCAATATGAAATGATATAATTAATATCAATGTGTAAACTTAAATAGATAAATTACTAAAATAAAATTAATAAATAAATAATATCAGCAGTAACGGAGGGTGGCAAATATACAATCATACAAGGTCCAGTGTTTTAAATATATACAGCCTTACTAATAACAAAACGCCTTAACGAGCGGTCAACTGCATATTTGTTGCTTGCGCGGTGCACTGTGTTTTTACGTCTTTACTAATAACACAATCACGTATTTTATGATTTTTATGTTGGTCCCCTTGAATCTCACATAAATCTGCGCAGGCTCGCGGCCATCTTGTTTTACAAACTTCGCGGTAAAAAAATGTTTGACAATGTTCAGTTGTATTTGCAGTTAATTTTTATGTTTTTGAAGATAATTTTCGTTTAAATGATCAATTCACTGTGATATTAGTGTAATTCAACATAATTACCAATGCTGGCGTTACTTTTTTTCAGTTTTAGTCCTTTAAATATTGTATTGTTGATGATTTAGTTTCGTTAAAGATAGGTTTTAGGTTATTTCTGAAATTTTATTTTTTTAACGACTTTTCTGCGTGAATTTAATAAAACTTCCTTAAAAGTAATATTATTTAATAATGTAAAAGCCTCATACATGTGTAAATAAAAACAAATTCGAGAAATCGACGTACTAATTGCGTAAAAATGAATCCAAGATGTCAGATTTTTTCAGTTATTCTTTCGGAATTATTGTTATATTTTATATCCTTTTTAATTGTATGAACGAGATAAAAAGTGAAGTGATAGTTTTCTTCCAAATTCATAAAGTTAGGGGTATGTATTTTTTAAATTTTGAATTTTCCAAAATTTTTCGACCATTTAATAGAATATGTTTACAGTCAGCTGTTTTTTTTCAAATTTTTTCATGTTGAAACTTAAAATACTGCAATTTTCAAAAACGATCGTATATTTCCGATACAAAAATCTAAAGGCAATTCTATCTAGTTTCTATAAAGGTATTTGCTTTTACGACATCTTCAAAAATAAGAAATATACAAGACATTTGAAATATGTTGAAAAAATTCCAAATTTCCTTCGGACATCAATCGTTAAAACAGAGATAAACTACCCTCTCAGGCCGTGTAAACAATGTGTATTTCTTTCAATGAACAATTTTTTAATTAGTAATGTTTTCACATCCGCGGCCGTTTGTCAATTGAATAAAATTTTCACTGGGATTTTTAGTAAGGCTGAATGTTCTCTGCGTGCAAAGTCGTATCTTCTCCAAGCATAAACTTTATAATAAAAGTGTTATCAAAAGTGACCTACCAGGTAAGTATGTTTTCTGTATATTATGTATGTAAATAATAAAATTAGATAGAGGATAACAATTCACATCAAATTGTACAGCGTCCTTGAGATGATTTTTTATCACTGATCAGTTTTATCTGATTATCGTTTTATTTTTTCATAATAAGCCCAAGTATAATTTTTAATAATTATTGTTACAAAATTCTATGGATTCACGGAAACTTTTCTGAAACTATCGTACTAAAACTGAAAAAAAAATGTCGACGCAATCGCAATCAACCTCCTGAATAAAATCGATATTTTTCTGATCTGACATGTCAAAACATGACAAAATTTGACAGGTCACTACCACGGCAATCTGTCATCAAGGCAACTGAAACGCGACTGTTTTTTTTTCAGTTTTTCAATGAGTGAAGGCCCTAAAGAAGAAGTGTTTTAAAAAGGTATGTTTCAGGAGTGACAAGAAAATTAAATTAGAATGCGGTTACTTTTTCTGGAAAACAAACAGCGTTCCATAAACTAACCAAATGTTGTTGGAATAAAATAAAATTGATACTTACAAGGTGAGACATGGTGATTGTTAGTTTATTTGCTTTCTAAAACGAACTAAACATTCGTTATTCAGATACCACTCGCGTTGAGTAATAAGTCTATATCGATTGAACAGTCGCTGTTATTTGTTGTACTCAATATTTGTAAGACTGGTCTTATCTCAAGGAAAATGACAATATTAATACAAATATTCCTGTTTTTCCCCCTATGTTGCCAGATGTATGGTTTTTACCAAGTTGCAGTTTTTTTGCACGGGTGTTTGGTTCCATTACAACTCGACAAAGTAATAAAAATAGCCCATAAGCTAACGTAATGTTGTAACCCATTTAAACAAATATTATTTTATTTTTAAATTTCCATCATTTTTAATGACTTCGGAGAATTGATGAAGCTGTACATTGTTGAGTTGTCCGGTCACGGTTTTTTTTATATTCTCAATACTTTTAATGAATTTTCAAAGGAGGGATGAAGTTGTACTTTGTTGAGTTGTCCGGTCACTGTTTTTTTTCATTACTTTTAGTGACTTTTCAAAGTAGGGATGAAGTTGTACATTGTTAAGTTGTTCGGTCACCGGGTTTTTTATTTTCATTACTTTAATGACTTTTCAAAGGAGTGATGAAGTTGTACTTTGTTGAGTTGTCCGGTCACCGTTTTTTTTCATTACTTTTAGCGACTTTTCAAAGTAGGGATGAAGTTGTATATTGTTAAGTTTTCCGGTCACCGGGTTTTTTATTTTCATTACTTTTAATGACTTTTCAAAGTAGGGATGAAGTTGTACATTGTTAAGTTTTCCGGTCACCGGGTTTTTTATTTTCATTACTTTTAATAACTTTTCAAAGTAGGGATGAAGTTGTACATTGTTTAGTTGTCCGATCACCGGGTTTTTTATTTTCATTACTTTAATGACTTTTTAAAGGAGATATGAAGTTGTACCTTGTTAAGTTGTCCGGTCACCGGGTTTTTTATTTTCATTACTTTAATGACTTTTCAAAGGAGGGATGAAGTTGTACATTGTTAAGTTGTCCGGTCACAAGGGTTTTTTATTTTCATTACTTTAATGACTTTTCAAAGGAGATATGAAGTTGTACCTTGTTAAGTTGTCCGGTCACCGGGTTTTTTATTTTCAAAGGAGATATGAAGTTGTACCTTGTTAAGTTGTCCGGTCACCGGGTTTTTTATTTTCATTACTTTAATGACTTTTCAAAGGAGGGATGAAGTTGTACATTGTTAAGTTGTCCGATCACCGGGTTTTTTATTTTCATTACTTTAATGACTTTTCAAAGGAGGGATGAAGTTGTACATTGTTAAGTTGTCCGGTCACAAGGGTTTTTTATTTTCATTACTTTAATGACTTTTCAAAGGAGATATGAAGTTGTACCTTGTTAAGTTGTCCGGTCACCGGGTTTTTTATTTTCATTACTTTAATGACTTTTCAAAGGAGGGATGAAGTTGTACATTGTTAAGTTGTCCGATCACCGTGTTTTTTATTTTCATTACTTTAATGACTTTTCAAAGGAGATATGAAGTTGTACCTTGTTAAGTTGTCCGGTCACCGGGTTTTTTATTTTCATTACTTTAATGACTTTTCAAAGGAGGGATGAAGTTGTACATTGTTAAGTTGTCCGGTCACAAGGGTTTTTTATTTTCATTACTTTAATGACTTTTCAAAGGAGATATGAAGTTGTACCTTGTTAAGTTGTCCGATCACCGGGTTTTTTATTTTCATTACTTTAATGACTTTTCAAAGGAGATATGAAGTTGTACCTTGTTAAGTTGTCCGGTCACCGGGTTTTTTATTTTCATTACTTTAATGACTTTTCAAAGGAGGGATGAAGTTGTACATTGTTAAGTTGTCCGATCACCGGGTTTTTTATTTTCATTACTTTAATGACATTTCAAAGGGGGGATGAAGTTGTACATTGTTAAGTTGTCCGGTCACAAGGGTTTTTTATTTTCATTACTTTAATGACTTTTCAAAGGAGATATGAAGTTGTACCTTGTTAAGTTGTCCGGTCACCGGGTTTTTTATTTTCATTACTTTAATGACTTTTCAAAGGAGGGATGAAGTTGTACATTGTTAAGTTGTCCGGTCACAAGGGTTTTTTATTTTCATTACTTTAATGACTTTTCAAAGGAGATATGAAGTTGTACCTTGTTAAGTTGTCCGGTCACCGGGTTTTTTATTTTCATTACTTTAATGACTTTCAAAGGAGGGATGAAGTTGTACATTGTTAAGTTGTCCGGTCACAAGGGTTTTTTTATTTTCATTACTTTAATGACTTTTCAAAGGAGATATGAAGTTGTACCTTGTTAAGTTGTCCGGTCACCGGGTTTTTTATTTTCATTACTTTAATGACTTTTCAAAGGAGGGATGAAGTTGTACATTGTTAAGTTGTCCGGTCACCGGGTTTTTTATTTTCATTACTTTAATGACTTTTCAAAGGAGATATGAAGTTGTACCTTGTTAAGTTGTCCGGTCACCGGGTTTTTTATTTTCATTACTTTAATGACTTTTCAAAGGAGGGATGAAGTTGTACATTGTTAAGTTGTCCGGTCACAAGGGTTTTTTATTTTCATTACTTTAATGACTTTTCAAAGGAGATATGAAGTTGTACATTGTTAAGTTGTCCGGTCACCGGGTTTTTTATTTTCATTACTTTAATGACTTTTCAAAGGAGGGATGAAGTTGTACATTGTTAAGTTGTCCGGTCACCGGGTTTTTTATTTTCATTACTTTAATGACTTTTCAAAGGAGATATGAAGCTGTATATTGCTCACCAAGTCATTTATATTATTTACACCTCCATGGGTTTTTTTGCCGGTCACCAAAAACATGTTTAAAGTGCTGAATTTAATGTCACTGTAACAATTATACGGGTGTCCGGGGGTAAAGTGCATTAACTTCGGGAGGTGATTCTACATGATGGTAGGAGTAAAAAAGAATAATAACTTTTTTCGAAATTCCAACATTTTTTCCCATACAAAAAGATCTACCTACTAAAAATCCTTAGTGTGAGGTACGATCTTACTTGTCGGGAGCCTGCCGGGCGCGATCGTGGCAACAATAAATGGTGGTGACTGGCCCGTATCGTAACAGTGGAAAATAATAAAGCTGGCCGCGCACGCCGGTAAAATTTTACGTTTTTACCCCAAAACTACCCCTAAAAGTTGGAATTTCGAAAAAAGTTATTTATCTTTTTTACTTACAATATCATGTAGAATTACCTCCCGAAGTTAATGCACTTTACCCCCGGACACCCTGAGATATTCTAATGTACGCATTCAAAAACCAGGATAACTTTACACAGACAAACTCTGGCCGATTCACAAGATCTGTATTACAACATACATACCACCAACCTGCAGCTAAAACGACTTTTGCACAAAGAAATATGCAATACTTCTCTATAAAATTATTTAATTTACTCCCTCTTGCAATAAAAACCATAAAAAATAACCGCCTTCAAAAGAAGCATAAAAACATGGATTATGGTCATGGGAAGGAAGAATATAGAAACAATTTTGCAACCCAACAAAGATGTTTTGTTTTAGATTTAACTTCATAATTTTCCTCTGTAATATTCTAACATAGGTACATACTTACTTATATTTGTCCTTAGAACTGGTTACCCCAGAAGGACAATATTATTCTCTAAAAAAACTGTAAAACAAAGAAAAATAAATAAATAAATGTGCTTTTGAGTGAGGAATGTAGTTTTTTCGCCCAATTTCATTAGGGCTCTCAATGTCTCTTTAATTATTATCTCTATAAATAAACATCGTGAACACATTAATATAATTATACGTATAACTTTAACTTGGCACTTAATTACTATCATATTAATTACCGTATAATGTTCATCATCATCATCTTCTTCCCCTTATCCTATTCGGGTCGGGGACCCACTGCATCGAGCAGGCTCCTCCATTGCGCTGATTAGATCATCCTAATTGACAGCCCCGCCATCGTTGCTACTATTAAAACTTCATGTACCGACAAGGAATACTAGACAAAATATAACATTCTTTTGCAACATATACACAACTAACTATCAATCACACTCACTTACCAATAGGATGCATTATTTAGGCAACAAGTTTGGTGGTATTGTAGATGTAGTCGCTGATTCCCTTTACATTCTAAAATGCAATTTAAACCAACACTTTGTGGAATCCTACAAATTATTGTAACATGGGTATAATCATAGACATCCAAATGGATAGACCAGAAGATACAGGTGAGGGGTAAAACCAAACTATGGGGGGGGCGAAGAGGGGAAGAAGACTGTGATTAGTTGAAAAATCAATCTGACAGTATATAGGCATCTCGCATTATAATATCACCATTTAGTTCTTAAAAGCAAAATCTGCTTTGAATGAATAGACCTTTTTACATGGGATCGCGAATTGCTTGCCACGATAATAAAATATTTGCGTAGGCCAAATGTACACCCCAAAAAGATTCGCCCGTTTTCACATAGCAATATTTTGTTGCCGTGTTTAGTTAAGACACTTTTACAAATGTTTCATAATTTACTTACCCCTGTAACCGGCGACGAGCACACTAAGGAACCGCCCACATTCGCTATGTGCACATTGATATGTAGGTATGTTGTATAGCACAAGCTACTGTTTTGGCGTGTTATTTTTTCGTTAAATGTATAGATGTTAGCTTCGCGCTGCCCACGGCAAGAATGATGACGTCACACATTTTAGATTCAAGCGAGGCTCTATCCCCTCCACATGGGGCGAACTGGCGCCAAGGAGGAGCTCCAAACGGTTCCATGGCGAGGGGGAAATAATACGTTTTTATCACTTAGGGCAGGTCCAGATATATTCATATGTCCGTGGGTATAATATATTTAACGATTTGATTTGTTATTGTAATGTTTATATTATATTTTGTTCTATGTTATTGTTAAATATTACATTGTTTAAAACATTTCACGGTTTTCCACAAGATTATACAAGTGGTTTTTTTTTTTCTTTAAAAACTACTTGTATATTCTTAAAAGTTTTTTCACTTTTATAACTTTTGGTATAAATTCTATGTATGTGTAATCTTCGATATCTTAAATATTATTTTCTAATCTATGTAAAAGCCCCTACGGGCGTATAACAACAATAAATAAATAAATCCTTATAATGTTGAAAACATTAATTACTTATTATTTACTTTTGGAAGAATTTCATCTCCCTCTTCTAATGGATTTGAAAAAAAAAGATTAATATTACTTCAAATGAAGTTCAACAAATCAAACTTGAAAACAACAAGAATATTAAATAAAAACTTTTTTATTCAAAAACATTACTTTTCCTTTTATTCAAAAGAAATTAATAAAATGATTGTTTTTTTATAAAGCACTAGCGACTTCCCGGCATGCATTGCAATGCCACATAAAAAAGAAATGGTTTTTCCCTGCGTGTCCTTTCCCACTCGTCCCCGTTCCCCTTCCGTCTCCTCTTCCCCTCCCGCGTCTTCTTCCCCTCACGCGTTCCCTCTCCACCTTCCCCGCCTTCCCTCGCCTCTCTCCCGCTTCCCCCGTCCCGCGAACCCCCTCCCGCGTTCCTCTCCCCAATCTCGCGTTTTAATAACTAGTTTAATCCCGCGTACATTCAGTTTTCAAAAAGCTCGCGAGCCTCCTATTGAAATTTTTTCATAAAAAATTCATAATGCCATAGCTTTACACCGTATAAAGAAACCATCGCGGGCGTGCGTACAACAACTCACCAAAATTTGATTTGATGAATGATTTATGGACACATAAATGACAAACAAGGAAACATCCGGTTTTATATGTTAAGATTATTCTCGTAGATAACTTACTTAAGCAAAGCGGTTTTCTTATTAAATTTTTCAATAAAAAGTTTTTGATACTTCAAAACATGGTAAAACATTTTTTTACCCGTAAACTAGGTTATTTTATTTTTGGGAGTGGCATCACTGCCCGTAATCGTACATTTTTGCTTTCGATCGTAGATTATAAAGCGTGAAGGATGCAGCTAGGTATACTTAACGGTTGTTACTGTATGATAAAAAACGCTATTTGTTATGGTTATTTTATCAAATCCTCATTTTATAATTGTACATTGTTATGGCAATTGAAGGTAATAATTTTTCTGATACTGTAGATCATACTATTTACTTATAGGGAGAGAAAACCCAGCAAATCTTAAAATCAACATACATATTAGGTCCTTACATATGAAATTGGCGTTTTGTATGGGAGGAACATAAAGTCGATTTTTTTAAAATATAATATATCTATTTAATCAAAGTATGTACCATTACTATCTATGCACTTTTGCTTGTTTAGGTAGTTCATCGATCCCTTTACTAAAAAAACCATTCGGACGGGAATCAATAAAATCTTTGAAGGCGGTTTGGACTGCCCCATCCTCTAATTTGGTAGCCGTCTGTTGTGCGGTGTGTCGTCTAGCGTTCTAACGCGCGTTCGTTGATTTGCTTCACTCAATTCGTGAGGTACCCACCTTTCAAGCTTTTTCACCTTCCCAATTTGCTTCAAGTGGATTAAAACAGTTTTATCACTAACACCGCAGCCTGCAGCTAACTCGGACGTGGTTTGCGATGGATCCGCTTCCACAATAGCCTTCAATTCTTCATTATCAACTTTGGTCACCGGCCGTCCACGGGGCTTGTTCTGCAGGTCGAAATTTCCAGAAGGAAAACGTTGGAACCAAAAACGCACTGTGTTTTCTTTCGCGGCACCGTCGCCATACACATCATTAATCCTTCGAGCCGTTTCTGCAGCACTGGTGCCACGGTGGAACTCGTACTCGTAAATAACGCGATATTTCAAGTTTTCCATTTTGTAAACTAAGTGACGCAAAGAAAAAAAACAATTATTTTTAAAAAAAACAAACGAATTATAATTTTCGAAACACAAATACATGATTAAATAGCCGTATAAATTTGTATTTGGAATTTCTAACCAAAGAGAAGATAACAATTATTATAAGCAATAATTGTCAGCCTGAAACACTCATTTTACATTGAAAAATCTTCCGAGAAAAGATACTTGCCGCCAACGGGACTTGAACCCGTGTCCTTCTGATTGCCGGTCGGATGCTCTGACCACTGAGCTATGGCGGCTCATCAAATACCCGCCAAATAATCCAATATATACTAGTGTTTCATTCAACAATTACTGCTTATTATATGTTGGCGGCAAGTATCTTTTCTCGGAAGATTTTTCAATGTAAAATGAGTGTTTCAGGCTGACAATTATTGCTTATAATAATTGTTACCCTTTGTGCTATGCATAAAAATCTTGTCTAAACGTTAGTTTACAAATTAAAAAAAAAAAAATAATTAAAGAGAAGATATTTGAGATCAAAGTTGCCAGTACGGCAAAACGCCAACTTCATATGTAAGGACCTAATATTATAATTCTAGTAGTTCAGGGAACAGTAGACCGTTCTACGATTTTGTCTATGTTTTTACGTGTCTATATTTTCTAGCATATTGTTTATCGTGTCCAAAGCATGTTTCTATTTTTTAAATAAAGTTGATATCATATAATGAAAATATAACTCATAAGATACAGAATTACCATTTTGAACAATAACGCGAAAACCGTAAGGCCATGTCCGCATAGGCAGGCGGCTTGCTTAGCGCCTAGAGCCTAGCGGGTCACCTAGCGAGTAGCTTAGTAAAACGAACGTTCTCGAATTTTAGCGACCGGCCGCACTGCGCGCTTGGCGCCTAGATAGGTAGTAGATAGTCGCTTGGCGTGTATCCAGGTAAACCAACTTGTTGGTTTTTTGCCACTAGGCGCGAGGCATTTTAGAAGAAAAAATTGGATGAAATATTATTAGACAGTTGTCAGAAACTATGGGAAGATGTAGCAATCTAAGTAGAAAAAGATGGTTAGTACTAAAAAGTGATTTATTTATGATGAGATTTTTTTTTACATTGAGAAGTTAATTGTGGTTATGAATTTTCGTAATTTGTTTTTGGGATGTTATGCCATGTTGCAGCTCATCTGCCCTGATGATAGTGGTGATGGACACTGTAACACTGTCCGAAACTTTGGCTAAAGGAGGTAGCGTAACACGGCATAACACCCCAAAAACAAATATCGAAAATACTTTTGGCCGTGAAAATCTAAAGACGTACATGGTTATGAATATTTTAAAAATGAATTTTCTCTAAGTAGCAGTTTTAGAACTAATTTTGAAAGTGACATCTCGTCAACGTGCCGACAAGCAAATGACCAAGGCACCTAGCGACCCACCACGCAAACCACTTCAGTGCGGCCACCATGTATCCTAGCAAGTAGCCAGAGTGCAAGCCACTAGGCTCTAGGCACTAAGCCAGCCACCTGCCTGTGCGTTCGTAGCCTAAGGCCCTCCGTTCATTGAGATACTTACAATCTACGTAATTGGGACGAAACCACAAGTACCCTGCTGATATACCACTTTTTAATGCTAGTCTATCCGAAATATACTGAACTTGATCATTTTTCACGTGCAGCCGTGGAGTGAACACGCTGTCATGCGATGTCATATGACTTTTTTTCCAACATCAATCCATGCCTTCTCCATTAAATCGTTTCTTACGGTCTGGTAAAGTATAGTTATGTAAACATGCATTTTTTCCACTTCCAGAACAAATCTAACATTACTTTCATGTTCCGACGCCATTTCTGTCAAACGTCAAACGAATAAGTATCAGACAAAAATGATGCGACCGTCGCGTGCGATCAGCACTGTCGGTATCGTGATACTGATTGGAAACCGACGGCCACCGCGTAGCGCCGTGAACGGGCACCAGCTAAATCGTACGGGGGATACTTACGATCGGCGCGTATGATACGGGCACGAGGATCGAGTAGCTTGTAAGTATCTCCGTGAACGGAGGTTCTAACGCTCTCTTAACGCAAAATATAACGCATTTTACAGCGCTCTTGAGGCGATTTTTCGCAAAAACAGCGCTATATAAGTTGTCCAAATTTATTATTATTATAAGATATTAGAATCACCATTCTGTTCAAAGTTATCCATCTACTGAAAGTTAGCAATCTGGCCAAAGTGAGGTTTGCTTCTATAAAATAAAAAAAAACATGTGTGCAATTCACACGCGGGAGAAGTGAAACCTTTAGAAAATTAATATTCGAGAGAATGAGACGAATGCAGAGTATCAGGAGTAGGATAATTGGTGGGTTTATTGATTATATTTATTTTATTTATGAATTTTATTTTAGTAATTTGTACATTTAAGTTTACAAATTTCTAATTAATTATAATATTTCATATTGCAAACTAAATTTTATGTAGCTCCTACAATACGTCTTGAACTTTCCAATTGGTGTGGACTTCAAAGTCTCTGGTAGCTTGTTATACAACTTCATCCCCTTGTACAGCAAACTGTTCTGCGTATTCGCCTTATCCTTTTTTTGAAGCCTGATTTCTTTGCATGTTCTTGTGTTATGTCTGTGAATGTCCTTGTTGAATACAATTTTATTTGAAAAGTATTTTGGTAAAATGTTGTTAATTATTTTATGTATAAATATCATCGTATTCAAGGTCAGCATCTGTTTCACGGTTAGCCAATTCAGTTCCTTTAACATTTTGTTTACTTTTGAAAATTTATTCCGCCGTAATATTATTCTCATTGCCCTGTTTTGGAGAATTTGAAACTTATTTTGTTCTCGTTCGTTACATAGGAAAAGGATAGTTGAGCAATAGTTAAAATGTGGAGCAATAATCGAATTGTAGATAGTGATTGCAGTTTTACTAGATAGTTTTGGCCGAATTCTTCCCAAAAAAGATATTTTTTTCCTAATTTTCTTTTGTGTATATTCAGCATGCTTGTTGAATGTTAGTTTGGAGTCTAATATAACTCCTAAATATTTCATTTCAGAAACATTTTCAATAATTTCACCATCAATTTTAATTTATTTAATTTTACAATACTATCGAGTTCCCGGCATGCGTTGATATGCTGATTAAGATATTGTTTTTCCCTGCGTGTCCTTTCCCATTCTTCCCGTTCTCCTTCTGCCACATCTTTCTCTCCTGCATCCCCTTCCCCTCACGCGTTCCCAGTCCGCCTTCTCCGCCTATCCTCTCCCCACTCCCCCTCTCCCGCCTCGTGAACTTCCCTCCCGAGTTCCCTTCTCCCTTCCCGCATTCCATAAATTCAGTCCCGGTACATTCAGTTTTCAAAACTCGCGTGCCATCTTTTGCAATTTTTTATACAAATTTCATAATGCCAGAGCTCACCAGTATATATGTATAGAAACCTTCGTGGATGTGCTCACAACAACTCACCAAAGTTTCATCGCAATCGGATGAACGACGATTCATGACGCCAGAACACACTATTATATATGGAAACCATCGCAGGCATGCGCACATCAATCCCAAAAGTTTCATCGCAATAGGATGAATGGTTTAGCAACGCATAGGCATCGCATATATAAACAAACTCAGAACATGTATATTTTTACATAAGAGCATATAGAGATTGTTACCAAGTTTAAAAACGTTTTTTAATTTTAATTTACGAAGCACCGCTCAAAGAAGAGGCCGATAGGCTACGAAGCATCGCCTAAAGAAGACACGGATTCGGTTTGTCTCTTTTTAGTTCCGTTTTACAGAGTTTCAAATCACAAGGGTGCTACGGTGCACTTCAAAAGTGGTTGCAGTAGATTTTCGCAACTGGAAATGGAACGTACAAACAAATTTACAGACAGACAAAATGTCAAAGGTGGAGTTAAACTAAGTTAATACTAAGTAGGAAACTATTCCAAATACAAACTTTCCCCTTTTCTGCTGGTAGTAAGTGATATAAGTAGAGGGTGACAGTGAGAGTGAATTTGCATTAATTATGTTAATGATGCAGGAAAGGTATAGGGGAATATAGGATTAGGATAAAGGGACGATGAAAGGTAACAGAAGTAGTTGGAAAGATAGTTTGAGTTTAATCCATGATCATGAAATGTAATAAAACGTGTTTAATGGTTCTGCCGATATTTGGCGCATAGCATTGAATTTTTGTGTGACGGCAATCCATGCAGTGACATATCTGAAGTGTTGCAACCATTGCAAACTGCCATAGGGCACCCTAAGTGGTTCGCTACGTTTGGTGACTTAGTAGGGGTGCCCGGGTTCATGGGTATCAGGTTTGTTCGAATCTTGGTGGCGGATGCGTCTGCTCACCAACTACATGGCTAGCCGGATCGAGAGAGACTGGTTGAGGGAGATCTTTTGACCTCTTCAGCAGGACTCTCAGCAGGTTTTGGACCGCAGTGGAAGGGATGAATTCATTAATCCGTCATCTCTGGACACACTGAACCCCAGATTCCTACCCACCCCTCATACCTTTTTTCCTTCCCAGAATTTCCTCTCCTTCCTTTCCCCAAAAAGACCTCCACATAGCAACCCCAAAGATAACATAGGCCCGAGGGGAATTATTTTCCCCAGGACCTCCTGTGTGGAGATGGAAAAAAACGTCGCGTATTTTCAAAATTTAGATCAATGGTAGCCCTTAAGGCGGGTACAGATTGCTGTAACGTAACACGCAATGTAACATGAAAGGAACATTTCATAAGTGTGGACGCAGCGCGCGCACGAACCGAACATGTACCTACTCGCAGCTGTTCCCGGCATGCGCGCGGTGAACATAGCTCAGTCTGCCGAGAACAAGTTCTCCATTGTTCGCGCGCGTTCTGACGTATAGACACGAACAAGCCGTCCACACAGACGCTCCGCGCACACCGCGCGCCCATTTGTATTCGGCGAAAAAACCGAAGCATTGTGGATTGCGGCGCGCACGAGTTGAAATGCTCTGTTCGCGCGCGGAGTGTGCGCGGTTCGTGCGCGCAAGGCGTCCACACTATGAGAATTCTGTTACATTGCATGATACATTGCGGCAATGTGGACGGCAAATTCTTTCATTGCGTGTTACATTGCGTGTTACGTTACGGCAATCTGTACCCGCCTTAAAATTTATTTAAATGATTTTTGTAAATGTGCGTAATTTTTTTGGTTTTTGAAAGCATTTACAAGGGTGCCCCGATGAAAAAAACGAACATTTACTTTTTGAAGCAACCAAATACCCATCTTTTTAACAAAATGAATATTACGCCTGGTATGTAAACACAGTGCACGCACAGATGATACGGACACCGAACTGGTGACGACATCAAATAAATGAAAATATCGGATTTCCCCAAGTATTGTTTTAACGATATACTGAAGATACAATATTATAAGTAAACAGCGTAAGATTATGAAAATAAAATAAATAAACACCGGAATCCATTTTTATTGGAAAAACTCTACATTAACCTTTGACGGTGGTGCCCATTAATGTAAATATATCATTGAAGAATGAGATAATAAAATGAATTTTTCTCTCATTGGAAAATTTAACATACGTCTACCATGCTATAGTCAGGGCTGGGCAAAATACATGCTTTGCTGTAATTAAAATACAAATTACAAAATACTTTTTCATATGTATTTAAAATACGAAATACAAAATACTTTCAAGTCATGTAATTGAAATACAAAATACTAAATACAGTATTTTAACCAATTTTTTTTATTTCAAATACAAAATACAAATTACAAAATACAAAATATATTTGGTTTCGGTAGAACCTTTGGTTGCAATAAATTATCGTAAGTGCCCTTATCTAAGGGTGCGTTTCCATAGAAGAAAAGTAGAGCAGAGTGAAACAGAGACCTGCAAAAATTGACCAATCATTTTGCTCAAAAGACACATCTCATCTCCGCTCCACTTGTAAAGTTTTTTAGTATAGGACCCAGGTGTTAGATAATAATAATAATTATTATAATACCACGACATTTGTTTAGCGCAGTTTTGTGTTATTTCACTTCAAGTGCGCTCTACTGTAATTAACTTAAAAATAATCTAGTATTCAGTCAAATTATTCCTATAGCGCTTGATCCTAATACTACGACACAAAAATGTACAATACAAAGCAATGACAAGTATAATATAATATGATACAAATATGACAGAAAATGTACAATAATAGTGCTATTATAGCACAGGACGTGTTGCCAACTCTAAATATTAACATACATAATTTATTGCTCTGGATTCTTGCGTTTTTAGTTTACGCATTATCTATGTCAGTTTATTTTTCATTACCATTATTAAGGTCGCTAAATGTATTTGAAAATGTATTTTGAAGCCATAAGTATTTGAAATACAAATTACAAAATACCTCAGCATCAGGTAATTGAAATACCAATTACAAAATACATTTTTAGGAAGTAATTGAAATACAAACACAAAATACGTATTTGTATTTCAAATACGTATTTCAATTACAATTAATTCAAATACTGCCCAGCCCTGGCTATAGTACAGTGTTTCTTAGCCTGTGGTCCGCGGACCCCTGGACCCCTGGGGGTCCGCGAATATATGTGTGAGGGTCCGCAGTCTCATCTCTGGACCATTTTAACAATGATAAATAAATACCACCAAGAGTGTCGTAATCGTTTCGGGATTATTTTTCAGTACTCGACAAAAATATTTTTTTTATGTATGACCCTTTCAACACAGATCGTACTGGCTTGACAACGTCACAGGAAAACCAATTAATAGAAATATCTTGTGATTCAGCTTTGAAACGGAATTTCAAAGAATCCTCTTCAACAAGTTTTTGGGTGAATGTAAAGAAAGATTATAAGGAAATATCGGAAGAAGCACTAAAACATTTACATAAACATAAACAAACTCAATTTGGGAGGTGGGAATGGGTACCGCCGCCCCGGGAACCTTTATTGGATAACCAACACCTCTGCCATAGGTCACCCCAAGTGGTTCGCTACGTTTGGTGATTTAGCAGGGGTGCCCGGGTTAATGGGGTGAGGTTTGTCTAGGGCTTGGAGGCGGATGACCAGGACATACTGAACCCCAGATTCCTACCCACCCCTTAAACCCTTTTCCTTCCCAGAACTCTCCTCTCCTTCCTTTCCTTAAAAAAACCCTCCACACAGCATTTTCAAAGATGACATAGGCCCTGAGGGAAATTTTTTTCTTCAGGGCCTCCTGTGTGGAGCTCATGTAAAAAAAAACATTTACTGCTTTCCTTAACCACATACCTCTGTGAAAAGGCATTCTCTGCTCTTGTGTATACTAAAAACAGAAACAGATTTCAGGTGGAATCCGATTTGACATTACAACTTAGTAGTAACATCTACCCGAATATCACTAATTTAGTTGTTAAAAAGAAACACCAAAGTAAATTATTGTGAAGCATTAATTGACAGTTAATTAATGTGAATGTTGGTGTTGCTGTTGTAGTTTTTTTTTGTATTTTTATCTAGCACTAAAATAATATAATTGGTCGGAAAATTATTGCTGGTTTTTATTTTATTAAGAGGGTCTGTTTAAAAAGCGAAGGTTACTGACCTCTAGCGTAACATTTCGAAGCTAGTTTATTATTGCAGATTTCCTATTTGCAACAGATAGTTGCACTGATTGAAGTGATAGTTGATAAAGCAGGTTTCTGTATATCACATTGATATGTCAGCCATTGTTTATTTTGTTTGTGTGAGTTTTTTTGGTTATAAATAATGTGTTCTTTAGAGAAAAACGCTTCTCATTTCTTGAAAACAGCTAGAATCAACTAGTTAATGGTCTTGTTATAATGATATCGTATTTTTGTTTCATATCATAGTGTTTCCATACAAACGAAGTATTGAAAATCTGTAAGGCGCAGATGCCAATCAAATACTTCATCTCACCTCCGCTCACCCCAAATCAACTTTGATTCGAATGGAACCTTGGACGCCAATCTTCGACTATACAGTCGAAGAATGTCAATCTGCGGCAAGCATGAGACTCACCCTTCACGGCGTGGGCATTCCTAATGTATCATCCCTGGAAAGGAGTGGGGTGTTGGGCTATTGCCATTAAAACCCACTTTTAAATGAACATAAGCTTAGTATATTGTTTAAAGGAATAACTGTTAATAAATGACATATAAAAAGGACTCACCCGGGACCTTGAATCAACCTAATTCTAACTATCTAACAATTTACCCCCCCCCCCGGACTGCAGCTGCGAGTTGGAGGCCCTTGTGGCCTCTCCCGGAGACGCCTGGTGTGAATTTCTACCGATTGGGAGGCCCAAACTCTCTCCATCAATCGGTAAAACTCCGCTCGACTGTGGCAGGCGGAATCCTATGACCCTCCGCGGGATGCCGATCCTCCTGCTTCCTCTCCTGGCCTCGGCTCTGGAGCCGAACGATCACCGATGGTGGGGACCCATGAACCTCTCCTGACTATCGGTCCTATTGCAAATGGTGGCGACACTCTTACTCCTTTACGGCGCGAGTTCTCCAAAAATGGCGAGCACCACGGGATTGTCGGCCGCGGGAAAATGATTATTGCCAGCGTACACTACTTGTTACCGACAGGATGGCTCTGCTCACTCCCGATTACTCTTTGTGAGCCCCGGCCACAATAACATGCCGCCGAATTATTCCCGACTCGATTAAACACGATCTCACTCGCGATTTTTGAGGGTTTTTCTTTGAAAACCATTAATAAGATTTCACTAAAAATCCATTGTCGCCCGCGTATACTTTCTTAAATTCCTTTTCGTACAATTAGCTCATTTTACTCGCAATGTGTGACTCGTCGATTCCAAAGCGGGCCGCTCTTCTCGCTTCGAAATCAAAGTGTGCGGAACCGGAACAACGCCCTCTCGCGCCTCGCCTAGACACCAAAAATCCTGAGAGTGTCGCCAACATTATCATTTTTTTAAAGTACTTGACGGAATAATACATTTTTAAGAATTGCTTCATAACAGTCTGAAGACCACTTTAGTGCTTTGTCGGGTCGGGAAAAAATATTATTATTGTAACATGTGCTTATAAGTTGAATAAGTAAGTTGGAATTCGCCAGTGAAGAAATATTGTCTTTATTGAAGTTCTTCTGCCACAAAAAACCAAACTTAACAGGGTTCTTGAAAATTGTGCTTGATTTTCTAGGGGTCCGTGGCTGAAAAAGTTTGGAAAACGCTGTTATGGTACATACAATCAAATCTGAACTAGGCTAGTAAGCTGGGGAACTCCATACAAAACAAATCTACTCACTGTTGAAATTGTGCAACTTCTAATTATGAAAACAGTATTGAAAAAACCGAGGCACTATCCAGCATTATTTTTGAAGAATTTAAAGTATTAAATAAATAAATAAATGTTTATTCCGGTATGTGGGGAGAATAGTGCAATCCCACACATTCCATAAGGGTTATAAGTTATAATACATAATATACAATTTAATGAAGACAATATTAGCGAAACTCAATCAAAATTTGGAGACAGAAAATCAGAAAAGATATTGGCTCCGCTGGTTAAAAGTGACCGAATTAAGAGGTAATAGCACCGGTGAGAAATCTCGACGGTAGGTATTTTAAAAAATTCTCGCTATCGCACCGCGCTCAAAAAAGAACTAGCTATCGATGTGTTGGTGAGACCACGTGAGTGTTTGGCTTGTACACCCTCTCGCCCCCTCTGCGTCTCATGCCTACCATATTTCGCCTCCACGCGTGCTTGTAGCTTGTAGCTCATTGCATATCCAATATTCTGTTTAGATAAAGCATGTTTCGACTTATTTCGTCGCTAATGAAGTTTTTGAATCGGCCTTGCGGTGTGACAGAAAAAGGGCCCATTATTTTTAAACGCACGAGGTCTGCTATTGTCGGTCATTTATAAATATCGTCGATAGGTATTGTAACAATGTCTTCTGTTCACGCTTATTACCGACAAATTACGAATTATTTTACTAGAACTCTATGTAGGTTAGTAGTTTTAAAGTTTTCACTGTATTTGCGTTTATAAATATGCAGTCAAACCAACCACATCGAATTATTATATACATACATATGATTATTCTCTATGATACATTAGTTATTATTGAAAATTAGTATTAACCTCTCAGGCCTCGGGCCTGTTTTTCGAAAAGTCAAAATATTTCCGCTTTCCAATAAATTCCAAATAACTTTAATATTTGTGAACGCATCCGAAAACTAAAAACTGTTTTTGAAAGATGATGAAATACGCTTTCAAATTTTATAATTCGAAATAAACATATAATTTTGTTTTTATTTTATTAATAACTAGCAGACCCGGCCACACGTTGCTGTGGCTAACGAAACACAACGCCATTTACCCAACCTTTATAAAATCCACACCATCCGCTCGCCAGCTGCCCGCTGCGCGCTGCCCTTTGCCTAAATTGAATATTTGAATTTCTTGGCTTTTCTCTACTATAATAAGCATTTATTATACACATAAACCTTCCTCTTAAATCACTCTATCTATTGGTGAAAACCGCATGAAAATCTGTTGCGTAGTTTAAAAGATTTATGCGCACATACATTTTGAGCGACTTCATTTTATACTATGTAATGATGATACCACAAAACTTAAATTTCTACTCATATAATTTGGCACTTACCTATCTTTTTAAAAAAAAAACTCAAAAATGCATATGCAACAAAAATGTATTTTTGACCGATTATCTCTATCTCTACATATTATAAAGTCCCCCGCGCCGTCTGTCTGTCTATTCGCGATAAACTCGAAAACTACTGAACGGATTTTCCTGCGGTTTTCACCAATATACAGAGTATTTCGTGAGGAAGGTTGAAGTATGCAATTTGTCAATGATTTGTGTAAATTGGTTGAAACATAACGATAATTGTTAGAAGTGTCGGAAATAAGTCCAGCCGCCTGGTAGCTTTCATCGAAAACGCTGCACAATCCTTTTGGGATATAACAAAACAATTAATGGTGGGATATTCCTCTTTTATAGATCTACAAAAAAGTCCGCGAAGGCATATATCTATCTTTTACGGATAGCTTACTATACACATTATATCTAAAATGCAATTGATAAGAATAATAAGATAAGAAGATAGAATGCGTATAGTAAAAGATAGATACATGCCATCGCGGACTTTTTTGTAGATCTATAAAAGAGGAATATCCCACCAAGCGTTGTTTTGTTATATCCCAAAAGGATTAGGCAGCGTTTTCGATGAAAGCTACCAGGCGGCTGGAATTTTTCCGACACTTCTAACAATTATCGTTATGTTTCAACCAATTTACACAAATCCTTGACAAATTACATACGTAAACCTTCCTCACGAAACACTCTATCTATTGGTGAAAACCGCATGAAAATCCGTTCAGTAGTTTTCGAGTTTATCGCGAACAGACAGACAGACAGACAGACAGACAGAAAGACGGCGCGGGGGACTTTACTTTATAATATGTAGAGATAAAAAAGGTTTAAAAATAGCCCACCTTAAGTTTTTTTCTAATTAAAATTACGACAACGAAAAAGATAAAAGCACTTACATATTTTATTAGACAATTAAATCTAAATGGATTTATTGTGTTGTGTGTATCATACGTGTGAGTTGACATGTTTGTAAATAATAATGTTTAAAATGTTAGATATATCGCTTGCTGAGGTTTGATTTGTACTCCTGTATTTTTGAGTTTCTTTAAGCAGTAAATACAAAAAAGGATGTGTTAGTTCGTTCAAAATTCAATAAAAAATGTTGGTCTTTTACCTATAGATAGATTTACCTACACATTTTTTTTAAATATTTATTACAGTCAGTTTGAAATAAAGGAAACAAATATATAATTTTTTTAAACTTCAAAACTTTTTATTTTTATTTTCAACTTTATAAAACCTTAAATTGTAATATTTAATTACATGAAGACAATATTAGCGAAACTTCAACCCAAGGCTTCAGGCCCAACTTCATAGTACAAAAAAAAAGTGCAAAAATCACTTACTTCGCAATTTTTGCAATAAAATAAAAGCACTTAGAAAAAAAACCAACAACGCTAAAGGCTTTGTACCAGTTCACATAAGGAAAAAGGTTGAAGCAAACGTTTTACGTATGAGAAAAGCTATAGTTTGAGCAGTAAAATACAGAAAAGAGCAAGAAAACACGGCACAAAGTGATAAAGTAAAAAATCTGAAAATGGACAAAAAAATGCCGCAAACCATGTTTTTGGTGATCATACAAAATGTTCGTCATACTATTGCAAGTCGGAGAAGTATACTAATGATCCAAATTTAGTAAGCGATCTTCAAGATTGTGGAACAGGACTGATATTCAACAATTATTGTCGTCTCTAATAGCAAATGCAGAAAGTCTTATTATTAACGTGACAAATAACACTGTGGAGCAATTCAACAACGTTATAGCCAAATTTATAGGCGGAAAAAGAGCAAATTTTACAAAAATGGGATAACTTCAGCAGTTGAGCTTCTTGAGCAGTAACTTCGTGGAATAGTGAAATGACAACCCATTCACGAATACAAAAAAAATCCAAGGCCACAGTCCTGGCAACTACACGAAGCATTTTATTGAAAGAAAACGACGTTCGAAGGAGACAATACAGAGGTGTCGAAAAATAAAACTAAGGTATTACGAAAACACGACAGAAAAGAGAAAAAAAGTTACAGGGCCTGATGAAAATTATGGTCAATTGGAATTAGATCCAGATATGCCAGCTGAATTATTTGAAACGATAAAGAGGAATTTTTCAAAGAATTATCTCCATCGAATAAGGATGAACTCGAAAGGAATACGGTGGGCCAAAGCAATAATAATTTGTGGACAATTGAAAGGCGTAAGCGGCTTACAGCTTCTAACTTTGGACAAAAATATGTAAGCTACGGCCAAAAACTTCAGTTGCGAGAGTATTAAACTCGCTACTGTACTCGCCATTTAAAGGAAATATGGCCACAAATTATGGGAAAGAAAATGAAAACCAAGCAATTGAGCAATTTACAAAAGAAACAAAATTAGAGGTATTCGCCTGTGGACTATTTATCGATGAAAACAAAAACTTTTTAGCGGCAAGTCCGGATGGCCTTTTTGGCAAGGATTCTATAATTGAAGTGAAATGCCCATATAGTATAGCAAATATGTCACCAGAAGAAGGATTTGAACAAAAAAAATTGATTACTGTAAAATTGAAGACAATGCTTCAACATTAAAACGGAATCACAATTACTTCTACCAAGTACAAGGCCAGTTACACATTACTCGTCGTAAATACTGTTATTTTGTCGTGTGGAGTCCTAAAGGTTTGCCGTATGAAAAAATTGAAAGGGACGATTCAATCTGGCAAAAAATTGAACCACTGTTAGAAAAACTTCTACCACCAATGCCTTTTACCAGAAACAATTGACGGTCGCATATCAAGAAATTTACCGGCGAGAGAAAGATCTAAATCATAAATTGTTTAAAATTCATTGTATAGTGGTAAAAAATTTTGTACAATAAAGTGTTTACAAACAAAAAATTTCAATTAATCACTGAAGGCAATGTAAGCGACTCTCAACTAAAAATTTGAAACAGATTTTTTTTAAAAACATAAACCTCACATTGGAGGCACCGAGGAAAAATAATCGCTCAGGGACTTTGTTGGAGAAGTTGTTGGACATCATTGGAGAAGTTGTGTGGAGGGTATTTTTAGGATAAGGAAGGAAAGGAAGTTTTGGGTAGGGAAAAGGTAGGTAAAAGTATGAAATGATGGTGGAGAGTCCAGCTGTAGAGATCAAAAGATCTTCCTCTTCCAGTTTCTCCCAATCCGGCCCGCCACGCAGTAAGTGGACAAAATTATCCGCCACCAAAACCCATGCAGACCTCATCCGTGAACCCGGGAACCCAGGCTCTGTCACCAAACATAGAGGACCACTTGCGGTGACCAAGTGGCGGGGGTGTTGGTTATCCAATAAATGGTTCCCGGGGCGATGGTACCTAAAACGCCTCCCAAATTGAAAATTTATTATAGTACTTGACATAAAAAAATTTAATTTTGCACAATTTTAGTATGAAAGCTCGGTCAGTATTGGTATACCGCGATGAGTCACTAAACAGAAAAAAAACGAATAAAAAATATCGATTACTCGGGCAAGGACAACACTAGTCTACCGATAAAATTCTTTACATCACTACTTCGCATTATATGTATGTATTTGTCAAAACCCACGTTCCCCGGCCCCCCTCAGGAGAAATGAGCGAAAGGGACACCTGCACGTCGGGCCGAAAATACCTAAATAAAATCTTCGAAATCGATGTTTTGTATTCCCCATTTTTCTTCTCCAAAACTGGACGGATTTAAAAAAAATTTTTCACTAACTGTATTAAAAGAAAATATTCTATGTCGGTACGTTTTGCTTTTTTTCAAAATACATTGTTTAGTTTGTATACTGAACGTTTTTTGACGGCGTTTAAATTAGGCAATTTTATTCATTTTTGGAAGGTCGTAACTTCTATGAGAAGTAAATTATCAAAAAAAACAAAACGTACCGACACGCTAGTGGTCAATATCTATATTATGTAAAAAAAAGTTTTGCTCTAGGGTCAAAATCCAGAGAGATAAACGGGGAATACGTTTGTATAGAAAAGCGCAGCTAGTATTTCCTCTTAATATGGGCTCCGTAGCTTAATCGATAGAGCTGTTTCCATGTAAGAAAAGGGTTCTGGGTTCGTGTCCCAGCGGAGCCAATATCTTTTCTGATTTTTCTGTCTCCAGATTTCGATTGAGTTTCGCTAATATTGTCTTCATTTAATTAAATATTATAATTTGAGATTTTACTCATAAAGTTTAAAAAATTAATAATACATAATATACAACATATTTGAAGAGAAAAAATAAATAAGAAAAGCAGGTAAATATGATAATTAAACTCACGATAATTCAAATATGAAGACGGTAGACATAGACATGCTAAAAGAAGATGATAGACATGCTAAAAGAGCTAAATATGTTGACGGTGAAGCAAACTGTGTGTTTGAATGTACTTATTTTTTTACATAAAATTAACATGGGGATGATGTCTAAGGAACTAAAAAGAAAAATACATTATAATAACGAAACACACGGTCACGGGACAAGAAATTCAAAGCAAATTAGACTGCCGACAAGAAAAAAATCAAGCACCTAGAAATCTCTGATGTACCAGGCCGTCCAACTGTATAACAACATCCCGAAATTACTGAGATAGAAAATATAAATAAGTTTAAAAAAGAATTACGAAAATACGTCGACCTCAATTATTAATGTCTTTATTTGTGTGTATATGTTTGCCAACCAATGTAAATGTTTATATCTTTATTAAATATTAGCACACACAAAGATGTGAGCTAACTTAAAATTAATAAATAAATAAAATAAATATAAAAGGAAAACAAATCACAGCTTTTTAACTGAAAGTTGTACTCGTCAAAAACATATATTTCCAACACAAAAATGTAATACCTCATTTCCACAACAACATTACATGTATTTAGGGGAAAATACTTTAACGCGAAAGGATATGAGTAATAAGAACAAGGATTAAAGAGCAAATCATTGTAAAAATAACAAAATTTTGCAACTATCTTCATAATAAATTAATAGATTAGACAGAATGTACTTCTTTACTTCATCTCCTCCACCAACTTGAGAAAATTCTCTTTAAAAGATTTTCCCACCTTTCCAATCACCTCTCTGTTTTAATTTCGATTCAAATAAATATGTATTTCACCTTAAGATGAAGTCATAGTAAATAATGCAAAATCATATGTTTTTGTTTTGAAAATTTGATCGCATAGAAGTATTATAGATGCTCAATTAAATACTGCGTGTAGAACATACCTTGGCCCTTAAAAATATCGGTAATTTTTTTTATAAGTCTTTTAATAAGCCTATAAAAAAATAATGTATAAGATCTAAAAAACACACTTTCAAGTCCAAACTCTCCTATTTATAAATCCTTTTTCGGATATGGTTTTATTGTGTAATGTGGCAAATTCAGTTTATTTTATAATAATCCCAAAAAAAGTTGATATTTACACCCAATCTTCCCAAAATAAAATAAAATATGCATTTTCGCGTTGATATTTTACAATACGGCCGCTAGTCGACGAATTCGGTTATTCAAAGTGACCCCTATGGCGTCCACCGAAGAACTACTGTCCACGGCACAGTAGTGAACTAGTGGATCGCCTTAAATACTCTTGTAACTACGATATTTATTTATATACTTGTACGCCTGTCTCGACACAGGTATATTCTAGTGAGACTGGCATAAAAAAAAATACATGTATATTTATGTATTTAAAAAAAAAAATATATATATATATTTATTTATTTATAAAAAAGTATATGTACATTGGTACAGTCGAGTTTCTTATTTGATCCCATTTCGTAACTCCTACCACTCTTCTCAAGTACCTCATATTTACAGCTCGGACTCTAGATAGTGTTCGTTCGTTTAGCAACCATATCTGGTGGCCGTACGTAAGCGTCGGGCGGAATATTGTTTTGAACACTGCCATCTTTATCTTGATAATAAGCTCGGCTTTCCTTATCACTTAGCTGTAGAGAGAACGCAACACATCGCTTTCCGCGCTTATTCTTCGATCAATTTCTACGTGTTGCCGTCCATCGCTTGAGAATACGACCCCCGAGGTATTTGAATCTGTCCACCTGTTTCAACTGAGTCCCATTAGCGAGTATGTTGGACTAAGTTTGGTCCCTTCCTATAACCATCACCTCTGTTTTTCAAGTACTCATCTTCATTCCCGCCGCCGCGCCGCGGCGCCGTGCACTCTTCGTTGAATCGCTTGATCCACTCTTGTAGTCATTCCTGCGTTGTCGTTAGTCTCGCTATGTTGTCAGCAAATAGTAGTTAACTACTTTTAGTTAAATAACTATTTTGATAAATTGTTAAACAAGTATCTTTATACTATCTATCAAGTCTTTTATGCTCTTTGCTCTTTCAAAATGGTGAATTATGTAGAAAAGAACTTTAATCCGTTTGATGGTTGCATTTTTTCTCGTACCTACAATGATTTTTTTTTTAAATTTCCTAGTAATGTGGATGCAAATTAGTATGTGGTATTTTTAGAATAGTGTAATAATTTCTTCACATCTCCAGTGATTTTGATATGTATTATGGCAGATTCAGAATTATGACTGGATATCCAGGTGGAAAAGTGGAAAGACCCAGACTGAGGTGGGGAGACGAGGTAAGAGGGCAGCACAGCTTCTCCAGGTTAAAAAACTGTAAGTCAGATGTACAGTTTACAAACTGAAAGTCAGCCACTGAGGACAGGAGGAGTTGGAGGCGAATGTTGCGGGCCAAAGCTCGATTTTGGCTGCAGCGCCACCAAAGAGAGAGAGTAGACTTTATAAGTGCAATCATCAAAACCATTTTTACACAAAAAATTAAAAGAAATTAATTTTGAAATTTCGCAATAAAAACAAGAGTTTGGAGGTGCCCTTATTTAGTATCGACAAGTGATGTATTTCGCGTGTAACGGGAATTCTCAATGTGAGTAAGAAATACTCGTAAATTTCACGTTATCGTTTTATGTAAAATGTCATTATTGTATAATGTCGTATAATAATAGTCGTGACTTAGCGCATTTTTGTATTTGTATTGTGTCGAAATTTTCTTAAATAATTCCTGTTTGTCTCTCCAGGTCGGAACAGATGTCTCTAACATTGAACCTTTTAAAAAAGTTTAAAAAAAACTATTAATAAATTGGAATACAATCATCATATCAACCTACCTTGATTTTTAGGTTAATTATCTTTCAAAGTAGTAAATTAAGTAGAAATAACATTATTATCCATTTGGTGCTTGCACTTTTCTCGTACGATGATTTTTTTAAATTTCCTTCTGTATGGATGCAAAGGAGTAGTTTTAGAAAAGTAATATTTTCTATAATTTCTAATAATAATTTCTTCACATCTCCAGTGATTTGATATTTATTATGGCAAAATTAAGAAGCATTTGAGATTTCGGCTACGCACACTTCGCAGCTTCTACAGTCGCCTTCATTTCTACTTTCTACAAACATCTTCTTCAAAAACCTTCTGACGGAATCAAACGTAAGTATACAAAAATTATCCGGTGGTTACCTACCGTTAAAAGGCAGACAATTATTGGCTAAAGAAGAGATAGTTAATAATCAAAAAACACACTGCAATTATTTATAATTTACTCATGTTTTTCTGTTAATACATAGTATATTTATATAAAAATGTCCCTTTTGAAAAAATTTGGTCAACTGGTTAATTTTCTCAACCGAATTTAATGCTGGATACGGAAGCCCCTCCATAGACTGCCACACAGGAGATGGAGCTCATTGGGAGGCGATGATTGAAGTTGCAGAAGTGACCACCATTGACGCTTATCTAAAAAAATTAAAACCATCAAACAGTCAAATTAATGAATTAGCAGACGAATGCGCAGAAATGTCGTGGTTTATTACTAACTAGCAGACCCGTTGCTATGGCTAACGAAACCTTTTTAACTAACGCCAACTGTTTAATGAAAATCCACAACGCCCGTTCGTCAGCCCGTTTGCTGCCCGCTGCCCGCTATCCGCTGCCGCTTGGCCAGATATATACCTAAAAACCTTCCTCATAAATCACTCTATCTATTAGTGAAAACCACATGAAAATCCATTGCGTAGTTTAAAAGTTCTGAGCGCACATACAGCGTGAGCGACTTCATTTTATACTTAGTAAAGATAAAGATAAAGATAAAAATATAATAATAATAAATAGTACAGATAAATATTCGCTAGGGCTCGTCAGTAGCTTGCCCACAGTATTTGTCGCCCGCTCTTCCCTTTACTCCCGACAACATTAGGGAAACGTTTTTTGTTTATGGCCGAATTATAAACTCGGTTTTTCTTTACGATACCATCCCGTCCCGTGAAATGTGTAAAATAAGCAAGACAGTAGTGTCGATGAATATTATAAAGGAATTGAATATTGGAACAAAAGGAGTTTTTATTCAATTTATCACAAGCCCTTAGCGCTCCCGTAGGTTTATTTCAATGAAGTAAGAATCGTCTTTTTATTTACTAAACTTTTAGGAATTTAATCGGAAACTTTGTATTCGTACAACTGATTTATCAAAACACATTCTGAACTTTAAAATAATTAGTAACAAGACAAAATACAATCTGTGTACAATGTTTTTAAAGGGCGGATCCCGAATATTTTTTGGGGGGGGGGGGCACAAGGGGCGGACGGGTAAAAAAATCAACAATTACTGTTAGGATTTTTTTCTGGGGGGGGCACAAGGGGCGGACGGACAAAAAAATTAACAATTACTGTTAGGTTTTTTTTTCGGGGGGGGGGGGGGGGCACAAGGGGCGGACGGGCAAAAAAATCAACAATTACTGTTAGGATTTTATTCTGGGGGGGAGTACAAGGGTCGGACGGGCAAAAAAATCAACAATTACTGTTAGAAGTAAACTTGAAGTATCATACTTCAAATTTATTTCTACAGTTCTAGTATGTATGGGAATGTTTATGAAAGTGTCAAAACAATCGAAAAATTAAATGTTTAATAAAGACAGTAAAATAATCCCCCCCCCCCCCCCCCCCCTAAATCCGCCCTTGATGTTTTTCTCGATGCTGAAGGTGTATTTCATTCGAATCTAATCATTTTACAAGAGAATCAAGATCAGTTACAGAAGAATGGAATGGTGCGTCTTAGTATTATGAATTTCTACGAAAATGATAACATGTACGCTCGTATTTGTATTTTTGCTAAATATTCCTCTCATAGAATTAATTATATCACACTCGAAGTGCCTTCCGTCCAAATTTGAATAGAAACAAATTGTTATGATGTGGATGCATCATTACATATAAATTACTTTAATTTATTACTCGGATAGGCAGGTACCTTTATTTGAAGGATGGTAATAGTTTATTCGAGATACTCGGCAGGTTGGCAGACTGAGCGGAAACGGGTTTTGTTTTTAAAACGGCACTCTGGACGAGAGAGAACACGGGAGGACGCCGTGTTTTTCTCGGGCACAGTCACCTAGCGATTTAAGTTTGATAATGTAAAATATACCGGAACAATACGACTCCGCGTTGCAAAGAGATCCGTACCTTATGTGTAAATAACGGGATTAACCTAAAGATCCGAATTGTTCGGCCCGGAATTAACGAAGTTTTCGGTTCATCAATGGCCGTCGGCGCCTCGTGCGACGAGAATAAGTAATGCCGTTTATCTAGCTGATCTGGCGACTGGGAAAGTGCAATTGGCGAACATGGACTCCCGCTACACCTCGCAAGCCACGGCGTAGTTTATTTAATTAGTGTTCGGAGTTTTAACTTTAACATCCGCCGCCTACTGAGGCGTTCATATAAAAACCCGCGTACTTGATTTTGATACGCAGAACAGACCGTTCCGGTTCACCGCAACCCCGGATGCGTCGCCGACTCCGTCTGTCAACAAATCCCGTAGGCATCCATCTATTTGGGCTTGATGGCCTCGTAGGACGGGCATCATACTGCTGGCCAGGCTGGCGCAATACACCGGATCATTTCTCATCGTCCTGATGCTCCCAGGGGGGTTTGGCATCGCGACCTCAGCAGGATCACATCAGGACCACCTCTTGGATGCTGGACGAAGCACCAAGCTCCACTACGTGCATCATGCCTGCCCGCAGGCACTTAATCCGAATTAGCTAGTTTTCAAGGTCATGGTCGCAATACAGGGGTGAGTTTTCAGTAGTGTATTTTTTCCCTTGTAAAATTGGTTTATAATACCGTATTGTTTTAAATGTTCGATATTGTAAATATAGAAAATATTGATTCAAATCTCTTTGTTATTTCATATCGATACACTGTAGTTCCTAATGATGAGTAAAGAAGTGATTGTCATAGTGCCCACGCTCCCTGGGAAGAATTAAATGCTCTCCGTCGTTCTAGGAAGAAGGCGTAGTGAATTCAACTGTGGACATATTCTGTCTTGAACAGGATTTGGCGCTCTATTAATAGAAAAGTACGCAGTTGTATTCATCCCGTCTTCTTCCCTCTCAGCTAGCCACATCATATGGCTCCTTACGCCATTTTGCACGTAATAATTGCCGTTTCAACGTGAATTATAAGATATTCACATAACATTTGACGCCTTTAACGTGGGTTGCTCGTATAAAGACACATTCTTTACTCACAATTATATTCATCAAATCGATCAACTAAAATCTCGTTTTACAACTTGCTATTTTATCACAGAGATTTAAAACAGTATGATACTGTAATTTCATAATAATATTCATTAATTTAATGGTGCAATGGTGTCTCGTTATAATTCAAATACAACAATGTCCTTTGCAATACGGAGTGTTGCAATTTACGTATAATTATGTCATGTATTTTGGTGTTTCTCGTGCTCAGTAGACATGTAATACAGGTTATGTTTTAAATGTCAATACGTCAACTTAACCTCAATATTTGAAATATTATTTTCATAGAAGCGTCGGGTATCACCATAGACAATATTTCTTCTATGATAAAAGAAAATTACATATGTTTATTTAAAAAAAAAAAATAGTTATTGTCTATGCTTCAAAATAGAGGCAATTTAAAAGGTAAACATCGTAAGTGTCAATTGCTGTTTATTTCAGACAAGCGAATGTCAATAGTGACAGATGGGTTTACATCAAACTAGAATTCTTGTTATGAATTTAAGTGAATTAGTTAGAATTATTAATTATTTAACAAGTGTAGTATAATGAAGGGATTGTTATTTAATGAGATTAAATTTATAATTTATTCCTTAAAACATCATCATACATAAAGGATGGTCATAATTAATCAACAACATTCAAATTCAAACAATAATACATCGATTATTGAGAGTGGTGGAATAGTTTGACATATTTAACTAAATTGTTGGAATATTTTTCTTTTATTGAAAAAATATTTTTTTTTGGATTATTCTTTTTTGAAATTATGCTTGGAATTTCGGTGGTAAATTCAGTAAAATACCTACGCCAGAATTACTTTGGATGTCAAGGTTGCCACAAAATACAGGGTTGCTAAAAAAAAAAAATTTTTTTTTTTTTTTTTCCATTCTTTCATTATTTAAAATTTTTTCTTTTTTTTGGTTTGTTCTACTTATCATCAACAATCTATATTATACGTCAACAAAAATAACATCAACAATAATTATTAACATTAACAACAACTTTTCATTATTTTATTATTTTATCCAATTGTTTTAACAATGTCAACTCCTATCCCAAACATCAACAACGCCTCTAAAGAGGATCTCATAAAAGAATTATCAAGTCGTTCTCTTGAACCGGCACCCACCTCTCACGCGTTGCGCTCGCAGGCGCGTGCATTTAATAAGGCACTTAAGATGCCAACAATATCAGAAACAGATATGGATTCTTCAGATTCGGATTCTGAGAACCAGACCGTTGACAACCCTACAATAATTAAACACACAAAAATTATTTATAGAGAATCACCCACCATCAATGTGGAAAATTGGAAGATAAAATTTGATGGAAAATCGAGCATAAGAGAATTTCTCTTGTTGATTGAAGAAAAATGTAGGACGAAAAATTTTAGTCAGGATAATTTAGTTCGCGTTTTTCCTGATCTGTTAGATGGACTAGCACTACTTTGGTTCAGGTCAATATATCATCCGGACTTGAAATGGGACGAGCTGTCTAAACTTTTGATCAATCAATTTGAGGCAAATGACCTACAAACGGACTTAAAAGTAAAACTTTTCAACATGACGCAACCAAAAGGTATGTCAGTCCTTGAGTTTTCACTTAGAATGAAATCTCTAAATAACATGCTAGAAGCTAAACTTCCTGAGCAGGAACTTTTGCGGCTTGCCAAAAAGGCTTTGCTTCCAATGTACACTAACTTATTAGTTTCTAGAGATATTTTTACATTCGAACAGTTAACAACTTACGCAGGAAACTTAGAGTCTTATGCGACACCACCGGAGGAATTTGCTACTTCTTCTTCTTCTTTTTCAAACAAATTTGAAAAAAGCAATAACTATACTACTAATAAAGAAGAGAGATTTGGGCCTACCAATAAAACTTTGTCAAACAATAATACCGGTACTTATAAACGTACAGGGTTTTCTTATAATAATTATAAACAATCTTCTAATGGCAATAGTTATAGTCATGCTGGGCGTAACTACAGTAACACCAATGCGGGTTACAACAATAACAAACCTCCGTCTTCTTTCAATGGAAATAGTCTAAATACCGAAGGAACTTCTAGAACCATTGTTAGGAATCAATTTTGTCTTTATTGTAAGAAACCGGGACATGTTGTAGCGGACTGTAAAAGAAAAGCCGCAGCGGGAAATAATCCAAAAGTGGGAGCGGTTAAAGGAAGAATTAATAATAACAAGTCGGAAAACTAGGGCGGAGTCTCTCTTACCACGTCCCATCCTATGCGCAGAGGAATCGGGAATGGAAGAGTTGGCTCCGACTAGTCCATCAGTTTCTTTCAGTCCCATCACCTGGAACAGTGGGCCCACTGCCACAGGGGATGGAGATTGAAAACGATGGTCGTCCTTATGCAAATGTATATATATTTAACAATTTTTACAGCGCACTGTTGGACAGTGGCGCCTCATTATCGTGTTTGGGAGGTGATAGTTATAAGATTTTTATTAAGTTAGGTATAGAATTAGTTAAGGTTAATTTTAGTGTATCAACAGCGGACGGTGCGAATCAGCCAGTCCTGGGTACAATGTCGTTGCCGGTGACGTACAAATCAATTACCCATACAATACTTTTCTACGTCATCCCGACATTGTCACCATCGTTTATCCTAGGTATAGACTTTTGGAAGCAGTTCCATATCGCACCGGAGCTGTTTTCAAAAGCTATTGGTCCTACTTCGGAAAACAAAATTAATGGGTTGCGGGCAATTCAGCCAGCCTCTTCCTTAAGTCCCTCAGAGAATCAGGCACTCTCTGCTATTATTAAAAAATTTGAATCGATTTCTTTCGAGAAGCGTGGCTTAGGCCTGACGCATTTAGTCAAACACAAGATTAATACAACAGGGCCTCCGATCAAACAAAGGTATTATCCTTTGTCTCCAGCAAGACAAAAACAATTAGAATTAGAAGTGGATGAAATGCTAAAATTAGGAGTAATACGTCCCTCACGTTCTCCATGGTCGAGTCCAGTATTAATCGTTACAAAAAAAGACGGTACCGGTCGTTTTTGCTTAGACTCTCGCAAAATCAATAATGTCACGATTCGCGACGCGTACCCTTTGCCATATATATCGCGGATTCTAGACAAGCTAGGTGGAGCTAGGTACGTCTCTTCTATAGACCTTTCAAAGGCTTTTTGGCAAATTGCCTTAGACAAGGACTCTTGTGAGAAAACAGCTTTCGTCGTCCCTGGACGGGGTTTGTTTGAGTTCACCCGTATGCCTTTCGGACTGAAAAACGCCCCTAGTGAGTTGCAAAGACTGGCAGATGTTCTTTTTGGTCCGGAATTCGACGATAATGCTTTTTGCTATCTGGATGATTTGATCTTAATATCAGAAGATTTGGAGTCACATCTTAATCTATTAAACCGTGTATACGAACGTTTGCGAGACGCAGGTCTTACCATAAACTTAAAAAAATCCGAGTTTTGCAAATCAGAACTTAAATATTTAGGGTATTTAGTAGATTCGCAGGGTCTCCGTACGGATCCAATAAAAATAGAAAGCATCAAAAATTTCCCAGTCCCAAAAAATGCAAAACAAATCCGGGCATTCATTGGTTTGTGCGGTTACTTTAGAAGGTTCATTAAAGGATTTTCGGGAATAGCTGCCCCTCTTACTAAACTCACAGGTTCTAAAAATGGAATTAGCAATTTCAAGTGGTCTCAGGAAGCTGAAACTGCTTTTAAAGATTTAAAACGCGCGTTGACTACGGCTCCAGTTTTATGCTGCCCGGATTTCACCAGGCCTTTCTCTATCCATTGCGACGCGAGCTCCGCAGGGATTGGAGGAGTTTTGATCCAAGACGTAGACGGGCAAGAGCATCCCATCGCTTATTACTCACGTTGCTTAAACGTTCATGAAAGAAATTATGGCATCACTGAACGGGAACTCTTAGCTGTGCTAGACTCGGTGACTCACTTTAGACCGTATATAGAAGGAGCTCATTTTTCAGTAGTTACTGACCACTCAAGCTTGAAATGGCTGGGGTCCTTGTCCAACCCTAGTGGCCGTCTTGCACGGTGGAGCTCTCGCCTTTCGCAATTTTCTTTTGACGTTGTCCATCGCAAAGGGACACAACATGTTGTTCCAGACGTGCTATCACGAATGGACCTTGCCGTATTATCAGGTGTGGACACTGAACATACAAAGGATACGTGGTATTTGAAAGCCTGGAAAGGATGCCAAGATTTTCCACAACGTTTCCAGAACTTTCAAATGCGTAATAATGAATTGTTCCGACACACAAAGACTAGTCTAGCTCTGTGCGAGGATACTGCCTGGAAGAGGGTAGTTCCGCAGGAAGGTAGACAGGCAATTCTTTCAAATTTACACGAGTCTTCGCGAGCTTGTCATCCTGGGGTATTCAAAACCTATAAAAAGGTGCAATTGCGTTACTATTGGCCTAATATGTATAAGGATGTGAAGCAATTTGTTAATCGTTGTACAGTCTGCAAGGCCCACAAAATAAGTACAGCCCCACCTAACGGCATCTCTTCAAACCCAAAAAAGGTCACACGACCCTTGCAAATGTTGTCGATAGATTTAGTAGGTCCTTTACCTAGGAGTTACTCAGGTTTTACCGTAATCTTATCATGTGTAGACGTTTTTTCTAAATTTACATGGCTATTTCCGCTGCGCAATGGCACCGCGAGAAGCATAATTAAAATCTTAGAAGAAAACATCTTTCTTGTTCACGGCGTACCACGAACTATCGTCTGTGATAATGGTCGTCAATTTGTTTCGAAAGAATTTAAGGACTTACTTAGTAGTTATAACATACCACCACCATTTTACAATTCGTCTTATACGCCTCAAAACAATGTAGTCGAACGTTATAATCAAACCTTGGGTACGGCGTTATCGATCCTTGTTGAATCAGACCACCGAAATTGGTCCAAATTTCTTCCGCAAGTTCAATCGGCTATGAATAACACGGTAAACTGCGCTACAGGTTATACACCTTATTTCCTGATGCACGGTCGGGAGCAGATACTGGACGGTGATCTGCACCGTAATCCAATAGCGGATGAGGAATCCAATTCGCAAGTGGGTGCTCAACCTAAAGCTTATGCACAGAAACTAGAAGAGTTGTCTTCGATTTACGAGCAAGTCTCGAATGCTCTTCTTAAAGCTTATCAAAAAGGAGCTGACCATTACAACCTGCGCAGAAAACACATCACCTATCAGGTTGGTGATGTGGTGTGGCGGAGAAATTTTGCACAATCTAACGCATTGAATTATTTCGCACAGAAATTGGCACCTCGGTTTGTTCAGAATGTGGTAGTAAAGAAAAAATCCAATCTAATCTATACGCTTGCAGACTTAAACGGAAAAGTTGCGGGTGATTTTCATGTGAAGGATATAGTAAAATCAAATAATATACCAGTATAGTCTTATTGTGGCAATACTTCGGAGGGTCTGGCCATCCCTACCGAATACTGCAAATTATCTTATTTACTAGTTAATATTTAATGCTTGGGAGTTTTAACCCGGCCTGATCAACCGAGTTGAAACGACCCGACATTCTGACAGTCAAAGTCCTGTCACAGGAATATTTCTTTTTGTTCGTTCATGTTTTTGGAGGGGGTGCGTTTATGCAAACTCATGTAGTATTTATGATTCATTGCAATCAAAATCCACTCTAGTAAGATTAACTCGAGTTGTTTTATAAGTTCTTACTTTCGTTAGGCGTAATTATTTATTGTTATTTATTCGAAATTAATTTAGTAACATTTTTTTTTTTGGACTGAGCACGAGCAAGCAAACAGGATGAATGACATAATTTGTTTTATATTACGTTTGTTAACCTCGAATACAATTGGAACACATGCCCACTTCCAATTGTGTTCAGGGTACATCCCATTGAACTGCGTTCATGGTTATTAAATTTTGTATTTATTATTAAGTTTTGTCTCGAAACACACAGGGATGCCAGTCCTACACCTCTATGTGTTTTGAGCATTGTTTTCTTTTTGTTTATCTCTTTCAATATGAAACATGACTGTTTTCAAATATAAATAAATTCTGAGAAATATTGTAAGTTCAACACGTAGTAACCACTTATATGCTTGCGAATATACAAAGAGAATAGTTTAGTAATATACATATTATTTTGTTAAATTTATTGATTAGTTTTAGTACCTATGATGCTACTTTACTTCATACACTCACCCGTACGACCGATTTAGGTAGAATAGGAAACTCTTCGTAGTGAACAATTTTATTTTTCCTAAAAGGGACGTAAATTCAGTGAAGTGAGGGTTGCTTGCACCCTAAAGTGTTGCCTAAATGGCTTTCTAAAACCCTATTATGGGTCAGTGATGCATTAATGCATATGGTTGTGTATAATTTTTGTGCTGGACACACAAAGGTATAGATAAGTTAAGGATGTGTTGTCCACTGATTAGTGTTTAAACTTACATAATTAATGATGATTATGCGGTATATGTAACGTTAACGGTAGTCCAAGACATAAGTCAGCCGTTCTTCACCCAGTATCTTCAATGCTGTGGGTGTTTACGGACCCCGTTCACGGAACATTAGTTCACCATGTTCTTAATATTAAGTTCTTTTAGTTTTAAGTTCTTTTAGTTGTAAGCTATGTTTAAATAAGAATGGTTGCATCGCAAGCCCGTCCATCGCGCCTTACGCATGATGGAGTGCGATCGGAGTTGCGGCACACCCATTCGCTATTACTATTTAATCTATGTTTGATCTACTAATCATTTTTTTTTTTTTTACTGCTGTCTACTAATGATTGCTAGAATATGTTTGAATAATTTTTTTTAGGCCCTGTGACCGACCTTTTTTTTAGATTAGGGGTAGGAACCTTATTAGTTGTTATGTTCGTGGGCGAACATTTTTGTGGCGAGGGGGGTAATGTTATGATGTGGATGCATCATTACATATAAATTACTTTAATTTATTACTCGGATAGGCAGGTACCTTTATTTGAAGGATGGTAATAGTTTATTCGAGATACTCGGCAGGTTGGCAGACTGAGCGGAAACGGGTTTTGTTTTTAAAACGGCACTCTGGACGAGAGAGAACACGGGAGGACGCCGTGTTTTTCTCGGGCACAGTCACCTAGCGATTTAAGTTTGATAATGTAAAATATACCGGAACAATACGACTCCGCGTTGCAAAGAGATCCGTACCTTATGTGTAAATAACGGGATTAACCTAAAGATCCGAATTGTTCGGCCCGGAATTAACGAAGTTTTCGGTTCATCAATGGCCGTCGGCGCCTCGTGCGACGAGAATAAGTAATGCCGTTTATCTAGCTGATCTGGCGACTGGGAAAGTGCAATTGGCGAACATGGACTCCCGCTACACCTCGCAAGCCACGGCGTAGTTTATTTAATTAGTGTTCGGAGTTTTAACTTTAACATCCGCCGCCTACTGAGGCGTTCATATAAAAACCCGCGTACTTGATTTTGATACGCAGAACAGACCGTTCCGGTTCACCGCAACCCCGGATGCGTCGCCGACTCCGTCTGTCAACAAATCCCGTAGGCATCCATCTATTTGGGCTTGATGGCCTCGTAGGACGGGCATCATACTGCTGGCCAGGCTGGCGCAATACACCGGATCATTTCTCATCGTCCTGATGCTCCCAGGGGGGTTTGGCATCGCGACCTCAGCAGGATCACATCAGGACCACCTCTTGGATGCTGGACGAAGCACCAAGCTCCACTACGTGCATCATGCCTGCCCGCAGGCACTTAATCCGAATTAGCTAGTTTTCAAGGTCATGGTCGCAATACAGGGGTGAGTTTTCAGTAGTGTATTTTTTCCCTTGTAAAATTGGTTTATAATACCGTATTGTTTTAAATGTTCGATATTGTAAATATAGAAAATATTGATTCAAATCTCTTTGTTATTTCATATCGATACACTGTAGTTCCTAATGATGAGTAAAGAAGTGATTGTCATAGTGCCCACGCTCCCTGGGAAGAATTAAATGCTCTCCGTCGTTCTAGGAAGAAGGCGTAGTGAATTCAACTGTGGACATATTCTGTCTTGAACAGGATTTGGCGCTCTATTAATAGAAAAGTACGCAGTTGTATTCATCCCGTCTTCTTCCCTCTCAGCTAGCCACATCATATGGCTCCTTACGCCATTTTGCACGTAATAATTGCCGTTTCAACGTGAATTATAAGATATTCACATAACAAAATATGTCACTGAGTCCGCCTTCAAGGCGTGAATAAATATATAACAACAATCAACCCGACAGCGTATTTACATAACCTTTACCGGTTCAGTCAGGGTAACGACAATTTACATTATAAATACGCCTCCACATTGGTTATTTTTTATCACTTTCAAAAAACAAACATTGTTCTTAAATCTAGATAAAATAATCTTTTCAATGTGTTTATTGGAAATCAATAATTTTATTTCTACACTAGCTGACCCGGCCACGCGTTGCTGTGGCTAATAAAACACAACGTCATCTACTGGATGGTTATCCAACCTTGATAACCACCGCCGTCTTTGATGCCGCGGAGGACTTTAATTTATAATACGTGGAGATGGTGTGAAAGATTGTAATAATGTACATGAAATGCTTGGGGTAACTAACGTATTTAAGTTAATAAGGATTAATACTGTATCCGTCTAAATAACTTTTCAATTACCGCAATGTACGTGACCATTTTTTTAGAAGATATAATATATATAATAGGCTATCCGTAAAAGATAGATATATGCCTTCGCGGACTTTTTTGTAGATCTATAAAAGAGGAATATCCCACCATGCATTGTTTTGTTATATCCCAAAAGGATTAGGCAGCGTTTTTGATGAAAGCTACCAGGCTGCTTGACTTTCTCCGACACTTCTAACAATTATCGTTATGTTTCAACCAATTTACACAAATCCTTGACAAATTACATACCTAAACCTTCCTCACGAAACACTGTGAAAACAAATTACATACCTAAACCTTCCTCACGAAACACGGTGAAAACCGCATAAAAATCCGTTCAGTAGTTTTCGAGTTTATCGCGAACAGACAGACAGACGGCGGACGGGGGACTTTACTTTATAATATGTAGAGATATTTAATTTTTGATATTATTCCCATATATATTGTAAATACACCTCTACATTGGTTATTTTTTATCACTTTGCAAAAACAAAAATTGTTCGTAAATCTACATAAAATAATCTTTCGAACGTGTATATTAATAATTAACAATTTTATTTCGAAATATTTAAATTTAGAAATTGAAAATGTAAATTGAAATACAAGTTTTGGAAATACGCAACCCGGCAGTGCACACAACGATTTAAAAGAAAGGTGGCAAGTATACAGGGTGAATGGACATTATTACTACAGCTCCATCATCCCAGGGTGTGATTTGACCCCCCCCCCCCCCCCCCCACAAACGTTTTCCTCTGACTCAGATCCCTAATATTTGATACCCTCCCATTCTACGCCAATCTTCTTCCACGCAATCGGTTTACCAAAATAAGGATGGATTGTTTCACAGAAATTCATATGTAACATTGTTCCTCAAATTCACATTCAACGCCATTTCGGATGTTTCCATAGTTAGGTCTCCATAACATGCCAATTCTAAGTCCATTTCAGATTTTTAACAAATTGTGAATAGTAGAGGACAACTTTTTTTTTAACATTAGCTCCACACAGGAGGCACCGTGGAAAACAATTTCCCTAGGGGTCTATGTCATCTTTGAGGATGCTGTGAGAAGGGGTTTTTTAAGGGAAAGGAAGGAGAAGAAGATATGGGAAGGAAAAAGGTATGAGGGTTGGGTAGGAATCTGGGGATCAGTGTGGCCAGGAGTGACGGAAGTATGAATCTATTCCTCACACTGCGGTGCAAAGCGAAGGGTTGGGAGAATCCGGCTGGAGAGGTCAAAAGGCCTCCCTCAATCAGTCTCCTCCGATCCAACCCGCCACGCAGTTGTTGGGCAAACGTATCCGTCACCAAGACCTAGACAAACCTCATCCCATGAACCCGGGCACCCCTGCTAAGTCACCAAACGTAGCGAACCACTTGGGGTGACCTGTGGCAGGGGTGTTGGTTGTTCAATAAATGGTTCCCGGGGCGGCGGTACCCATACCCGCCTCCCAAATTGAATTAAAAAAAAAAACAACTATCTTGAAAGTAAAAAAAAATGGCGCTGATTGGATATTTGATAACAATGTTAAATTTGAATTTCTGTGAAACAACAGTTTATACTTACAGCAATGTCGTCGAATTTTATTTTGAATTGTATGATGAAGTTATTTCCGGTACTCAGAGGCATGCCGCCCTCCCTTTCCTCGCTGCCCCAGCCGCTAGCCTTGTGGTGGTTCCTCACCACGCAACTGTCGCTGAAGCGAAAGCTGGCATGGAGCGGGACTTCCTTGCAGTCTCGATTGTGTTTCAGCTCGATGTCGAATCTGGAATGTTACAATTGTATGTATGTACACATCGGTATGAGGAGGTTAAATACTATGTTAAAGGTAAACCATTCATTCATGAACTGCTACTTCATAATTTAATTATCTTAAAAATCTTTTTGACTACAAAACTTCAAGATGAGTTTTTGTTCGTTTGCACCTGAATATATGTACGTTATAAAGAGATTTGGGAATCACATTTGATGCGCACTTAACATTTCACGTCCACATAGAAACGATATGCAGCAAAGCCTTTATGAATGCTAGGATTTGACTCCAGACACTTTTGCAGCTCGGCCGCGATTCGATTGCTATACTATAGTTTAGTTCGTAGCATTTTGGAAAGTGGTTCAGTAATATGGGGACCAGTGGATTTAACATAGGTTAGGCGTTAAATGACATTTAACGCCTTATTCGTGAAAACGTGATCATCGATGAAGAAGGGGCCTGGGTGTATGTTTTTTGAGGCAACAAGGGAATGTAAGAAAATATTTTATAGGTAAATGTTTCACACAATCAGTTCCTAAAATTTAAAACAAATCTTAGTTTATTGATCCAGAGCTACAGACGGACACAACACCGAATCGCGTACTTATTTTGTATAATGTAAGTAATCTATCTATCTATCTATCTTCTATCTTCTATATAAATAATAATGAATCGCCGAAATGTATGTACGCGCATAACTTCCGAACGACTGCATCAAATTGGATATTATCTTTTTTGTGTTCGTTATTGTCAGGACAAGGTTTCTATAAAACTACTGGTGAGCTCTGCATTATGAAATTTGTAAAAAAATTGCAATAGGTGGCACGCGAGCTGTTTGAAAATTGAATGTACCGGAACTGAATGTATGGAATGCAGGAGGGGGGGAAACTCGGAAAGGGGTTTCGCGGGAAGTGGGAAGGGAACCAGGGAGAGGGGGGGAGATCCTGGGAGTCGAGAGGGGAACTTGGGAGGGGGGTTCTCGAGACGGTGAAAGGGGGGAGTGGAGTGGGGAGAGGTGGAGGAGGTGGAGTGAGAACGCGAGAGTGCAAGGGGACGGAAGAGGAGGAAGAGGAGGCGGAAGGGTAACGGGACGAATGGAAAAGGACAGGGAGAAACTATTTTTTTATTAAATGGCACAGCTACGCATGCCGGGTAAATATGAGGAGTTATTTTTAATGACAATATTTAATGACAGATCGATATATTTATGTTTAATGCTATATTCTTTTTTTAATCAGATAACACATTATTTGCCACGGGTTAGAAATCTAAATTAATTGTTGGCTCAAAAATGGAGTTTTAAGAACGAAGCTCTTATATTAATATGTTTAAAAAATGGTACGAACCTACTAGTGCCAGAGTTGACCTTTCCTTCGAGAGTGATGGTGGTGCCGCTTCCGACTTTTCCGGGAATCTCCGCCCTATAAACTTGAGGCTATAATAAACAAATAATCACATATTATTAATTTTTTGTTTTATAATAAAACTGAACAGCGAAAAAAATAAAGTATATTTGAAAGGAAAACTAAAAAATTATAGACTTGATATTTTATAATTTATTTTATATCTCGTCGCTGTTTCGTATGATCTCGTTATTTTTTTTTCGATATAAGTTCTAATTTAATAAAAATGTTCGGGTTAGTGGAAAATTTTCTTAAACTATCTACTAAAAGAGTTGTATTAATTTGGGTTTGCTATGATTTTAAAAGAAGTTAATAAAAAATTGAGTTAAAAATGTTAGTGGCAGGTAAGATTACAAAAATTTTAAATACAAGGACGTTGATTTTTCACAAAAAACAGCGTTCTATAAACTAACCAAATATTGTTAAAATAAATTAAAATTGATACTCACAAGGTCAGACATGGTGATTGTAAATTTATCTTCTTTAAAAGTAAAATTAAGTAAATACGTTAGTCGGGTACTAAGCCTGGTTGTGCAATAAGTTCATTTCGGTGCAACTGTCACTATTTATAAGACGACTTGGTCTTATCTCAAGAATTATAAGAATATTTTTATGATATTCCTGTTTTCCCCTGTAATCACACCTTTATCATTTTCAGTTGCAGATATAAAGGATGCTGCAAGGGTTATCAACCGGTTTTACCGGATGATAAAATGAGCTATTTATATATTAGGGGCAAAACGTGTTACTCTGGACATTTCCCAGTGTTCAATAAATTTTTTTTTCTACAAAACTATTAGCAAATTATTACATAAAATGACATATTTTGGAGCTCAGATAAATGATCTTTTGTAATCCGATTATTTATTTGTTACTTTTTTGTATATTCAATCAAAATAAAACTTGTTTTTCACTGTATAATTCACTCTGGACAGTTCTTGTTTCTCTGTACATTGAACAATTAATACTTTCTAAGTCATACATACAATAAAACAATAACAGCAATACATAGATTATTTAAATAATAGAACAATAGGTAAATATTTCCCTATCGAGTCCACGCTCAAAACACACTTTAAAAAATTAAAACAAATTGTACTAGGTAGATTAGTAATAAATAATTCAGTAACCGGAATTGAAAAATATTGCGTTTTAATGTTTTTTATTTATTTGAAAAACGCGTAATGTCATTTTTCAATGACCGTCATGTTAATTACGACGATGAAATACGCATTTTTAAAAGAAAAAAATCACTTTCTGTCAGTTAGACAATAATAAGTACGAATTGCAATCTTCGTAAATGATAAATAATGCGTACTAATCATTATTTTGTTCGGTTTCATAAACACGAAAAATCACACGAGACGTTTGCCGTCGTAATTAACAACATGGCGTTCCTTGAGAAATGACATTTCGCGTTTTTAAAGTTAACAAAATAACCATTAAAATGCAATATTTTTCAATTGCGGTTACTGAATTACTTATTACTAACTGTAATCTACCTAGTACAATTTGTTCTAATTTTTTAAAGTGTGTTTTGAGCGTGGACTCGATAGGGAAATATTTTACCATTTTTGCTGTCATATTTTTTTCTAGATTATGTACTATCATCGTAGATAGCTAAAACCTATTTTAGAGTCATCTATTTTTTATATAGGTAACTAAATATTTACTAAAAGGACTACTGGAGTAAAATGAATGGCTTATTAGTCACGTGCCAAAGTATTTTTCCTGAATTTTGCCTACACAATTCCGCTAACCAATAACTTATTGTAAAAAAGATACATTTATCTAAAACAATATTTTATTGTAAAAAAGATACATTTATTCATGCGGCATTTTCAAACAAATCGTGGTTAAGATGGTATTCCCTCGTTCTTCCCAATTTACTGTGTGGCACTAAAATATTAATTAACAGTTGAAAGTACTCAATATTAATATATTTCATGCAAGCTATGTACATAAGAATATTGTAGATTGTTCCTCTGGACAAGCAAAAAAATGTCCAGGGAAATAGGAGTGGTCATTTTCTAAAACTTCAAAAGATTCTCATTTTGAGATTTAAAACGATAAATACCCTCGCGATTTCGTGGAAAAACATGCATTCTGAAGTAGAGTTTAAATAAAACAGAATCTTAAGTCTTCACAATATAAAATCACCCAATAAAGAGCAAAAAAAACTTTTTCGATGAAAAAAATACAATCAGCGTCACTCACTTTAACTTTGACAAGAGAGATTAAATCAGTGTTGCCAACTTTAAAATTGACATTTGTTGACGGTACTTAATTAATAAAAAAAATGATAGTTTAAGAAATAACACTACTGTCTAGACTAGAGGAACAATCGTCCAGAGGAACATGTATTGCCCTTAATTTTACGAAATCATATTTATGTTGTTAGTACATTGTTTTTTCTTTACGTTAGCTCTACATAGGATGCCATGAGCAAATAAAATCCCTCGGTCCTGTGTCATCTTTGAGGATGCTGTGTGGAGGGTCTTTTTTATGGAAAGGAGGGGAGAAAGTTCCGGGAAGGAAAAACGGTATGAGGAGTGGGTTGGAATCTGGAGGTCAATGTGCCTCCTATCATGGTAGCGATGTATATGTGTAGGTTCAGCCGAAGTGGGCTCTTGAACTCGGGTTCTTCGATGAAAGAGGATCCTACTCTTGCTCATTTTTCAAATCGACTACTTCTAGACAACCCAGACCAGGACTGGGACCCAAACCTGGTACTCGGAGCCGAACCAGGAGCCGAAATTAGAATGCTTCCCCGGCGTCCCGTGTTCGCGGTCCGCGCCACTCGCGAGTCGTGAGGGTTCTAGTCCGGGTTCGAGTTCTTTTGCGGGTTCTATCTGGGTCTGGCTCCGGCCGAACCCGTGTGTCCAGGTAGCCGCAATAGCATCCAGTACCCAATCCGCACCAAAGAACTCGGATCCAGGACTTCCTCCTAGAACTCGAGTACTTTCACGCCTTGGAGGCCTCCGGCAAATCGCAGAACGCACCCCTCTCTACAGCATGATGGTCGAAAAATACTCAGCATATGCAGTCAAATGTGTAGAAAATTGGTCCGTCGGGGGGGGGGGGTTAATTTTTTTGCCACGGTCGGATGTCACCCTCAGTCGGGTGTGGTGTCACCCTCCATCGGGTGGAACCCGGGGCTGACCGCCCCCCCCCCCCTTGCTACGCCACTGAGCGTATGTAATTATGAATGAAATAAATAAAGAAAATTTAAAATAAAAAACAAAATAAAAAAAAGGGTCGAGGAGTGACGAACATATGAAACCACCCTCCCACTGCGGTACAAGGCGATGGGTCGAAAAATCCGGCTGGAGGGGTCAAAAGGTCTGCCTCAACCAGTCTCGCCACGCAGTAAGTAGTAGGCAGACGCATCCGCCGCCAAGACCTAGACAAACCTCACACAAAATGTGGAAAAAACACATATTTGCATTATTATAAGTGAAAAATGTGTGTCACGACCGATGCCGCGACTCGAGAAAGATATGGACTGTAAATCTGAATTATGCTCGTACAAGACAAATGATTGCGTTTTGAAAACTCAATCACACGAATTGGCGATGGAAGGAATAAGTCCCTACCTTTGATGGTTTCATCCTCTGTTTCAGGATCAATCCTGGTGCTGGCAGCTTCCCACAATAACGGCACAACTATACGTCACAGTTACCGACAGTTTGGAGTTCATAAATTAGTAAATTTCGCTGTGACCGAGGTCACTTCGATTTTTCAACACGACAAGCAGGTAATTTTAAATTTTTATTCCAATATTTTAAATGAGTTCCGCGTAGGTATGAAAACATCTTCTTCTTTTCTTTTTGAAGTAACTATGTAGGGACTTAAAGGAAAGAAGGGAAACAATGAATAAAATAATGAATGAAGGACTTGGGAATATGGATTTAATTTTTTAACTGTTTCAGAACCAAACAATGTGGCTTCTGCAATGATGGAGGACTAATTAGTAGAGGGTCGAACCAGCAACGCCCGAGTTGAGTTAACACAATAACTACCAAGCTACCAAGCTACCAACCTGTCCGGCGTGATAAATAGAAACATGTAATGTTCTCCTTCTTTCAATATCTCTATCAGCCTTCCTATCGCTCTTAAGGCTCTGCAACTGGGCCCGAAAAGAAGAAGATGGAGAGATACGAAATTACGAATGTTAGAGGAGAGCGTTAACATTTACAGCGACAAAATCGATGCGAAAATTGCGAAAATATTTAATAAAACACGACTCGTTTCAAATAGAGCAAAAATCTGGCGGGCATTATCTTAAACAGCATTTAAAGAAACACTGTGAATTTTTTCATACATATAACTTGTAAAATAACTGAAACAAACGTGTTAATAAAAAAATTTTGAGCATACTTTGCGATTTTTTTCCATCGAGGGAATTTTATATAATTTGCGTTTCGGCGCGGGCAAAGTCTAGATATTATCTTCAAGATTAACAAATATTTTTTTGAGATCTTTAAAACTTACCATGTTTAAGGGAAATATGTAATAAATCGGTACAAATCCGGGTTGCGGGCCCTTAAAATAACGTCAATAAATAACATTTTAATAATTTGCCTTCTTATTTTAAGGTAAATTTTTATAGTTAACTAGATGGTGCCCGGCATGCGTTGCAATGCCATTCAATAAATTGTTTCTCCCTGCATGCCCATTCCCATGCATAGCCTCGCGTAAATGCAAGTAACTCCAATAATGTTGGACTGAACGCCGTTGGCGCCAACAAAAAACTATGCAAAGAAGCGAAGCTAGCCGTCCATAATGGAATACTGGTACCAACTCTGATGTATGGCAGTGAGCCATGGAACTGGCAGAGGAAGGATGAATGTGTGGTAAAACCGTGAACGATCGTGTGAGAAACGTGGAGATCCGCAAAGAACTCAAGGCTGATGTCAGCGTAATGAGTAGGATTAAGAAAGGGACGCTCCGATGGTTTGGGCATTTAGACCGAATGGAGTGAGGAAAGGTGTGTAAGGAGAATGGTAGAACGCCCAAAAAAGACATGGCACGACCAAGTGAATCAGATTCGTGAAGATGAATATATATATATATATCAATTAACAAATAACTTAATTCATTGTAACGAAATTGATACCGTAATTTCTTATGTATTCTTTGTATTGAATTTTTTTATGTATTTTTATACTGAAAGTTTAAAAGAATTTATATATGTGTATGTATGTGTACATTTATATATTACTTTTCCACCTTACACTTTTAAACACGTCCGGTGTTTTTCAGTTTTTTTTAAATTTATTTTGTAATTATCTTATTTAAAAATACTTATTCAATCTAACATAAAACTGGAACACTTTATTTTAATATTTTACTTTCATTTCTCTTTTATTTTTCTTTTCCTTATATTTTTATATATATATTTACATATAACGCTTTCGACATTACGTCTGGTGTTTTTCAATTTTCATTATTATTATAATATATGTTTATACATTTAGTTATTTTTCTACTCTGTTTTTTTATCTTATCTTATCTTGTCTGTATCTTTATCTTTATATACTAGACAGTATAGCTAGGTTATCCCTAGACATATCTAGTTCCTAACTATATATTATTAAGCTAAACAAAACAAAAAACTTTATAATTATAGACTTTTTAATTATTATTGGTGCATGATGTGAACATTCGTTATTGGGTTTATAACCTAATTATTGTAATTTGTGATTTTTTAATGCATGTAAAGTTATAAACCTGTAAATGTTCCTAATAAAGAAAATAAATAAATAAATACGTGAAATCCTATTTAGATACTATTTTGATCTATTTTTACGACGAATCGGCTTACAGTATGAACATCAAAAAATATGCTACGGATAAATTGAAGTTTTTACTAGCCTTTCTATGTATTGGAATTACAATAAAATTATTATTTACGTAACAAAAAATATAAGCGTAAACCACAAAAAAAAAGTTTTTTCATGACTTAACCATGAAGTAATACAAGAAACAATTAAAAAAAATACCCCTATATGGCTAAGACTATTTTTGAGGTTTTCTATGTACTAACTTTTTTCGTTCTTATAAAATTATGCACAAAATAAATAAAAACCACCTTTTCGCTCACTACCCTCGTGCAAAAAACGCTCGATTTTAAAATTTTGCAGGCATGAGATTCGAAATATTTCTAGCGTTTATATTCCTCTTAAGTCGGGCCATGTCAAGAGTCAGAATAATAGAAGAGCATGTATGAGATGATGTATGCATGTAAACGAGGCAAAGAATGTGTTTTTTGGCGGTCCGTCCTCTCTGCCTACTCCTGCGGGAAATAGCGTGACGTTTAATTAGTTAGTTATTTTATTTTATATATTCTGGTCATCGAAATAATATTCCGTTATTTTTAACAAATGGCTTACAAACGATAACGTTCACAATCAGTTAAATGCGATCACTTAATGAAGCACTCAACTAAACCAATTGGTCTGATCGATGCTATCTCGTCTCTGGGTATCTCTTTATTCTATCGTTATGACATTAGTACATTGCACGGGACACAGAACTGCACAAAACTGCACAAGTGCACGTAACATCTTCCAACTCAGTCGTCAAGTCTTTACGAGTGTTTCTAGATTGACTTACATTGCAAAATATCATTAATTAGTACACCGTTTTATTATTCAGAAATAAAATTATAAAGTAGCAGTTTACGGTACGTAAATACAAACATCCAATAAATATTTGTATATTTTTAATCGAATTACTCATTGAAGAAATTACGAGGTAAATACGCATAGAGTTCAACTCGCGGATAATACGGAATATTCCTTTTTTAACCAGTAGATAATCAATCTTATAAAATAAATTCTCGTCAAAATAAAAACCAAAAAGTAACTATTTCGAATTAATCCTAATATTAATGGTTTGAGGTTCAAGCTGCAAAAGCTGCATGTCATCATAATTTAGATATACATCCCAGGTTTTGAACGGTTTGTTTTGCAAAGCAGGGTTTGTCTAACATGTAAGAACATGGACATTATTGTTTTATATGTAAAATGAAGGATTGGTGGTTCCGAAATGTACCAATAAATACGGTGAAAGGACCCTAAACTATATTGTACCCAAAGATATTGAAATATAAGTAGATGTGCTATCTGCTGTTTTTACTACGTGGGTCTGCGCTTCCGGGTGTCGCCGATATTGTTTACCAATTAACAAATAAACTAAAAGAACAAATAATTAACGAATAAACCAAACGAACGTTAAACTAAATGAACGAATTCTTTCCTTATTCAAAATATATTGTTAACCAATATTAATGCACATTTTCAAAAAATCAACGAAATGAACAAATTATTTTTGTATGAAAACTACGCTAATTAGCGCGTAGTCCGGCGACAGTTGCGCGGACACCATAGCATATCTCTTCTGTATTTGAATATCTTTGATTGTACCCAAAATATTCAATAAACTACCAATGACAATCAAAAATAATAACGTTTTTAATGGTAAAGTCAAATATAAACTAAGGAAATGGCTATTAGATAGGGATGATTTATATTGATGCCCTACCGAAGTCCTTGTATTCTTTATTGAAACTCACATTGAAGGAATTGGTAATTTCATTACAATTTTTGTAATACCTACTGTATATGAAACTTTGAATTTACTTGTGATTATATTTCATTTGTTCATACTAAATCCATGTTTACTTTTTTTATTATTTAAGGCTTCTAGTGCTACTTACATGTATATACTATTTCCGTCATTTAAATAATCTATTCAATTTATATTTAGCATCAAAATTATATGTATACAATGTTTGAAAATGTACCAATGTTGTCATTATGTACCTGCTGACAAACTACATAAGTAGTTTAGCGGGTTTAAATGTAAATAAATAAAAAATAAAAAAATAAAAAATATGGCAATAATATTTTATCTATGATTGGCAGCATTGATTGATTGTCTATAAAATGTTAAATAAAAAAGATGAATATAATAATGGCGTTACTACATAAGTGAATTATTTTTAACAAAATTAAAATGTTAAATGCATATTTTTTGCATGTTTTTTTTCTCCCTCGACATAAATACTCACTTTTCGTAATAATAAAGCTAAATCTAACTGTTTTAATAATAAATATTCCGTTTTAACGAGCAAGCGGTTCAATACATGTATAACAATTATGAAATCCTTTACGTTTGGAGAAATCATCTAAATGTATAACTTTACAGTCGAGAAAAATAGATAAACGTAAGTTAAGGCACTGGCACACTTGTGTGGTGTGGTGTGTAGTGACTACAAATTAACCAATCATCGTCGTCGCTTGTCGACACGCCACAACCTACAAATATGTCTCTAACCATAATAAATGTATGAAACCGATGTGCTTCTGGCGCGCCACGACACACCACACCACACAAGTGTGTTTCCGCCTTTAACGTAACTATTTAAAAGTGTATGTGAAACATGTTTATAAATATTAAAAATATATATCTATCTACAACAGGTCATTCGGCATCTGCGAACACAATGTCAAAATCACTGAGGCCGTCCGTAGCACATTCAGTACAAAAATGAAGTTTTCCCATCATAGAATTTATTTCATTAATTTTTAAATTTTTTTTAGGATACTAGAAAATCACACTTTTAAAATAAAACCGTTAAAATATTTTTTTTTGGTAAATTTATTAGTCAAATACAATACTTTGGCTGTCCAAAAGGAATAAATTCCCGTTTTAGGACAGCCAAATTTAAATGAACGTGCAAATAAGTTGCAATAAGTACAACAGTTCTGAAAGTTGATAACGTTAATCAATAAGAATAATAATAATTGAATAATTTGTAGATAGCCGTCACCTTAAGGGCGCTTTACAAAGAAAGGGGCAAACAAAAAAAAGTATAAAAAAATACACACAAAAAATCTTACACAAAATAATATAATAACCATAGACATATGAATATTAATAGACCAGAACATAAAGGTGAGGGGAAGAAACCAACTACAGCGGGGCGCAGAGCGGGAAGATGAATTCGGTGATATGTGATTCGTCAATAACTCAATCTGAGAGTATATGGGCATCTAGCATTATAATATCACCATTTAGTTCTTAAAAGTAAACTCTGCTCTTTAATGAATAGACCTTTTTACATGGGAGCGGGAATTGCTCACCGCGAAATGAACAAATTTACAAATTCCAAATATAGCAAAGTAAAGTTCGCCTATTTTCATAGTCCAATATTTTGTTGACGTATTTAGTTAAGACACTTTTACAAATGTTTCATAATTTACTTACCCCACAAAACAGCGATGAGCATACGCCATGTGTCTCGAGTGATAGTGTGTGTTACAAAAACGACCATATTATGTGATCTGAATAAGCTTATAATAAAGTAAAATAATGCTTTCCTATGGAATGTAATACGACAATTGGGTTTATTCTCTTTTTCACTTCTATTTTTACACTTTTTAAAACACAAACCACTATTTTTGCCGTGTTATTTCGTAAAATGCACCGATGAGTGCTCGACGCTGGCTCGCAGAAGAATGATGACATCACATTTTTTATATTCACGCGAAGCCTTACTCGATCCCAGCCGGTTCCAATGGAACCGGTATGGGGAGGGGGAAATAATACGCTTTTATCGCTTAGGGCAGGTCTATTAATATTCATATGTCTATGATAATAACAAAGCAAACATAAAACAACGCAGTAAGTATCTACCGAAGAAGAAAAATATACATTTTATATAATTTCACATAATATACAATATTATTGAAAAGAAAATTAATAATAATCATGATAACTTGAAAAGCAAATAGTATTCGGTTCTAACTCCAACCACCAGAGTCAAAGCAGAAAAACTGCAAAACGCTAATATCAGAAGTGAGTATGAGAAGCGTGCACAGAAGAGATTGAATGAGAAGGAAATGGATGGTCCAAGCATTGATGAAACATGGATCCAGTGGCGTAGCTAGCATGGGTGGCACCCGGGGCGGAAAACGCGGTGTCACCCCCCCTCCCCCCCCCCCATTAATTTTTTTTTGAGAAATTCAAAACATAAATTTTGACTTGCTAAAATATAAAAAACATTTCTAGCTAGTCAAATAATATGTAAAAAAAAATTGTTATCCTCAAAATGAAAAACACTAACAGAATAACGCTTTTTCAAAAATCGATAGGTGATAATTTCCTTCGCGAGTTCCTGTCAATCACAATGTTAGAAAGAAATGAGAATGTCACAGGGGAAAAGCGAGGAATATTTCACGGGAATCCCCAATAAATCGATAGTAAGAGCTAGGAACGAAAATAAAATAACAGAATTTTTGGGGAATGCTGACCGACCGAGCCATATAGCTACAAATAACAGAGTTCCGTGTGGAGTCTTCAATATATATTATTATATTTTTGAATGTAGCTATTACTTTGTGGTTATCCATTATAGAATAATGAAATAATTTTACTTTGTATAAACCACTTATTTGATGTGCAAATCCGACCGGTTTCGGAACAAACGTTCCTTCGTCAGGGAAAGCTTATACTAATTTGACAGTTTCGAACAATGTTTTATTATGGTAGGGGTGGAGCTGTTTCTAGATAATAATGTAGATTGGGTAAGTAGGTATTAATGTAGAGTGGGTGGGTAGGGGAACAAATCCATGATTGGGCTATATGACAATATTTTTTGTTTGTTGATAATAGATTCATTATTTTTAAGGGATTTTTTAATTTCCAAGGCTTCTAAGTTATCTAAACGTTTTCCTTTACGATTAATATGAAGAATATTTATCCCTGTATTTTTTTCAAAACTATGGTTATTTTCAATGATATGGTTAGCAAACTCAGAAAAATTATTATTATTAAGACACCTTAAATGTTCTTTGATTCTGATTTCAAAATTACGAGTGGTTTTTCCAATATAAAATAAAAAAAAAATGAATCTATTATCAACAAACAAAAAATATTGTCATATAGCCCAATCATGGATTTGTTCCCCTACCCACCCACTCTACACTAATACCTACTTACCCAATCTACATTATTATCTAGAAACAGCTCCACCCCTACCATAATAAAACATTGTTCGAAACTGTCAAATTAGTATAAGCTTTCCCTGACGAAGGAACGTTTGTTCCGAAACCGGTCGGATTTGCACATCAAATAAGTGGTTTATACAAAGTAAAATTATTTCATTATTATATATTATTATATTTAATTATGCTGCAAAAATCTGAAAAAAATCATTTGCTGTCTTGAAAACATAATAACCAATACTTAGGTTAAAACCAGTTTTGTGTTCAGAGTGTAACGATAAAATTTCAATCGTGAAATAGTAAAGGGGGCGTTCAAGTATAACGTAACGCAATTTTTGAAAAATTTTGACCCTCTTTCCCCCCATGCAACGCGCCGTAACATTTTTCTGCACCTCCCTCCCACTAAATGTTGCGTAACACCCAAGTGACTATTTTTTACCTAAAAGTCTCAATTAAATTGCGCAAAGTACTGGAAAGTCGTTTAAATACATTTTTCTTGTTTTAATCGCGTTTGCGGTAAAAATAAAACAAGAGATTTCAAACTCGCAATAGGTCCATGCGTATATTGTTTATTTTATTGTTTTAAATTGTAATTCATAAACAAATTGGGAAAATATTATTATTTTTATCGGCCTTTCATTCCTTCCAGATCTCCACAATTTAATACTGTCTTACCTTTAATACACCTACATGGTTTTACAACACATATTTCGTTTTACATTAGCTACACTGAGGACGCCCTGAAGAAAGTAATTTTACAAAGGTTTCCATATGGAGCAACACTTTACTCCACTATGATTCATAAGCTTACTCAGAGTGGAGTAAAACCTTTTTCATGATCTGAATGCAGTTATACAAGTCCTCCAAACGAAGATTTAAAAGTCCACAGTTTGATTCACAGAAGAGAAAAACCTTTTTCGTGTCCTGATTGTAACTATTCGTGTTCACAAAAGGGAGACATAAGAAGTCAGTTGCTGACTCAGTGTGGAGAAAAACCTTTTTCATGTTCCAACTGCAACTATTCATGTACTATGAAGAGAAATCTAAAAATCACACGCTTACCGACAGTGGAAAAAAATCTATTTCATGTCCTGACTGCAACTATTCTTATTCTCGAAAAAAAAAACTAAAACGGCACTTTCTAACTCACAGTGATGAAAAACCTTTTTCTTGTCCCGACTGTAATTATTCATGCGCTACAAAACGGTATCTAAAAATTCACACCTACCTACCTTGTATTTCAAACTGGTCTTTTAGCACTATTAAACACGCTAACACAATAATAACTTCTTCACTAATTCACGTCAGTCCATAGATAACAATTCACTTCACGAGTCTACGTTAATCACAATATACGAACGAAATTAGAATGACACAAGGAATATTTCAGGGAAATCCCCGACTGAGCTAGGAACAAAAAAAAATCATTTTTCGGGAATCCCCAACCAACCAAGCCTTAGAGCAAAATAACAGTCAGTGTTAACGTGGAAAATATTTTTTACGGCAATTTTGCACTTTCGTAAGTTTTTTCTCCACGTTTGAGTGTCACCCCCTCCTTGGGTGGCACCCGGGGCGGTCCGCCCCCCCCCCCCCCCCCGCTACGCTACTGCATGGATCCACATAAAGGTTAGTTTTTGTGAATCTGCTAGGGATGTGTGTGGAATAAGCACGCAAGGTAGGAAGAAAGGTGACGCATGGTGGGATGAGGAATTAAAGCACTGGTCTCAGAAAAGAAGAAAGCATGTGTGAGAGAGGTTTTAGGGTGGCACACCTGTTTCCGGCCATACAAGAGCGAGACAGGTGATCCCGCATATAAAAGGAGATGCAGGCCTCTCCTCACTCTCTTTTTCCAACCGCCAACACGTTAGTTAGGACGTATTTATAGCCATTACTTATAATAAATATCCATATCGCCAATACGCGCATTATTTATAAATAACCTCGCCTACACTCGAGTCTGTATTTAACAGTGGCGCAGCCTACGGTACACGATTCTGCACAATACGGCAGAAATATCGCGAAAAGAATCGACGCGCAAAAAATTTGGCACAAAAATTTGGCAAAAATACGCGGTAACATTATTATTTCGGGTCGGTAAGAAAGGCCGGACCGAAATTATTCCAACACTTCACTGCAAGGAGTGAAGTGCAAGAAGACACTGGAGCCAGCCAGCTTTTCGGAAGGGGGAAGCACGGGAGGTCCAGCGTCAATCGACATCTCTGAGGGTCAAGGATCGGAGATCCAGGTCGCAGGAGTGATCTGGGGTAGCCATCGGTGTTACTGTGTGACGGGTCTGGAAGGAGCCATCAATTCACAGGGTCAAGGAGCAGTTTCCGGAGCAGGGTCCAGGGAGCAGACGGCAGAAGAAGAAGCCTCATTGGGAAGTTTTTGTTTTTTCTGTTTTCTTTCTCTCTATTTGGGTACCTTCTGGGCATTGGGAACATGGAGTCTCGAGGATTGGAGTCCTTCAGTTTGCGTGACGGGAACTGGGAGAACTTCAAGGTCCGCCTCGGACAATTTCTCCTCGTGAATGATGAAAAGTTTGCATCGGATGATAAAAAAAGGGCTATTTTCCTGAATGCATTGAAAGATGATTGTTTTTCCTTATTGGTTAATTTGTGCATTCCTAAAAAGGTAACAGATATTAAGTTAGAAGATTTGATATCTAAACTTGATGAGTATTGTTGTTCAACGAAATGTTTTTTTGAAGAGAGATCTAAGTTTTACAGTGCTAAACAAAGAAATGACGAATCAATCCGTGAGTTTGCAGTGCGGTTAAAGTCTCTTTCTACTAATTGCAAATTTGGGAATAGTTTATCAGTAAATTTAAGGGATTTCTTTGTTTTGGGTTGTAAACCAGGAAAGGTAAGGGAAAAATTATTTCTCGAGGGTGAATTACACTCGTTCGAAAAATGTTTACAAGTCGCCGAGTGCATTGACCTCGTAGCTTCAACTCAAGCGCAGTCCCGAGTTGATAATACGGTTTACGCTAATGTACAGCTCAAGGCCGGTCGACTCTCTTTTAATAATTCGCGTGTGAAAGACAGAGACGTGAAGCGTTTCGGGCATAGCAACAGGGCACGGTCACAGTCGCCAGCGAACGCTGTGAAACAAAATTGTACCGTTTGTGGTCACAATAATCACATCGCGACGGAATGTAGATATAAAAATTATTTATGTAAAATTTGCAGTACGAAGGGTCATCTCGCAAAACAGTGCAAGCGTTCCTCAACACGTAAGAGTGTGAATACTTTGTTGTCGGACACAAAGTTGGGTGAAGTTAATAGTGTCGAACCATTTTTTATTGAAGTTTCACTAGACGGGATCAAGAGTAAATTCATGGTAGATTCTGGAGCATCTTGTTGCGTAATTTCCAAGGAGTGTTATTTCAGTAAATTCAGTAGAATCAAGCTAGTGCACGAAGACATTAGTCTACGGGGTTTTGACAATACGCTCGTGAAAGTGGTAGGTACAATTACGCCACAAGTGGAATTTAACGGTCAGTGTCACAATTTGAAATTTGTTGTTGTCACAAGTGCTTCGTTATCGATAGTGGGGCGTGATTTTATGAATCTTTTTAACGTCGGGATTAACGGAATCGTAAACAGTATAAAACAGAATACTTTGAAGCAGCGATTAGTAAAAAAATTCCCGGAAGTTTTTACGGATAAACTAGGAAAATTTAATAAGTACGAAGTGAATTTAACTTTAAAAGAGACCGCTATTCCGATATTTCGTAATCACAGAGTTATGCCGTTCGCTTTGAAAGAAAAAGTCGAAAGGGAGTTAGATAGTTTACTGTCAGACGGTATTATAGAACAAGTCCAGTTTAGTGAGTTTGCAAGTCCAATTGTTCCAGTAATTAAGAAAAAACGGTAGTATTAGATTATGTGGTGATTATAAATCGACAGTGAATAATCAGTTATTAGTTGACAAATATCCATTACCTAGGATAGAGGAGCTATTAACGAAAGTAAATGGTGGGAAAGTTTTTGCAAAAATCGATCTTAAATCGGCGTATAGTCAATTTGTTTTAAAAAAGGAGTGTAGGCGTTTTACAACAATCAATACCCATTTAGGATTGTTTCAGTATAAGCGGTTAGTGTACGGGTTATCTCCCGCGCCAGCTATATTTGCAAAGGCAATGGCAAATTGTTTGTCAGGATTACAGAACATGACGTTTTATTTGGATGATATTATCGTGATAGGGGAAGACGAAGACGATTTAGAGAAAAACGTATGTGTCGTGTTAGAAAGGTTGAAACATTGTAATCTAACAGTGAATAGTGACAAGTGTGAATTCAATTTAAAAGTTATTGAGTTTTTAGGTTATAAAATAAGTGAACAAGGGATTCAACCGTGTGAACGGAATAAAGAAGCCATTTTAAATGCACCAGCACCTAGTGATTTAAATAATTTAAGAAGTTTATTAGGTATGATTAGTTATTATCGTAATTTTATTCCAAATATGGCAAATATATTGTCACCATTATACGAATTACTTAAAAAAGATGTTAAGTTTCAATGGGGTACGGAACAAGAAAATAGTTTTGCGATAATTAAAAGAATATTAACTTCGGATAGGATTTTAACGCATTTTGACGAAAATATACCTGTGAAACTTGTCACAGATGGTAGTTTTAATGGGGTAGCAGCAACATTACTTCATAGGTTTCAAAATGGCGTAGAAAGACCGATTGGGTTCGCAAGCAGAACTTTAACTAAAGCGGAAAAGAATTATTCTATTCTAGATATTGAAGCAACAGCAATTATTTTTGGAATTAAGAAGTTTTATCAATATTTGTACGGCAGAGAATTTATTTTAGCTGTGGATAATCAGCCGTTAGTGAGAATTTTAGGTGAAAATAAAGAAGTACCTAAGATTGCCGCGTCAAGGTTACAGAGATATGCTATTATGTTAGGTTCGTTTAATTTTAAAATTGAATATGTAAAATCGAAAAATAATTGTTCAGACTTTCTGAGCAGGTGTCCGATTGAAAAGGTTAGCTGTGAAGATGAGATAGAGTCTGATTACATTAATTATTTCGAGAATAATGGGTTTAATTTGTCTTTAGACGTGATAAAAAGCGAAACCGAAAAGGATGATGTGTTAGGTCAAGTAAAAAATTTTCTTATCGAAGGTTGGCCAGCATCAGTAAAAAAGGCACAAAGTGGTAACTTTATTAGAATTTTTTGGGAAAAAAGGTTAGAATTGTCTTTGATAAATGGGTGTGTTTTATATCAACATAGGGTTGTTGTACCTGAGTCTTTAAGACAAGAGGTTTTAAAGATGTTACATAGATCTCACTTAGGGGTTTTTAAGACTAAAGGTATTGCAAAAAGCTTTGTCTGGTGGCCAAAAATTAATCAAGATTTGGAGAAAATAACGGAAAATTGTAGAGATTGTTTAGAAATTAAACCAGAATCACAAAAGAGTTCTTTAGCAGTGTGGCCATATGAACCTGAAGTATGGTTCAGGGTACATATTGATCATGGTAGTTTGTATAACAAAAATTTTTTAGTGGTGGTAGACTCTTCTTCAAAGTGGATTGAGTGTCTGGAAGTAAACAGTCTGTCTTCAAAAGAAAATATCGAAATACTTCATAGATTATTTTCGCAATTTGGTTTTCCTGCAACTTTAGTTAGTGATAATGGTACGTGTTTTTGTTCTGAGGATTTTGAAAATTTTTGTAAGAAAAATGGGATAGAACATATCACTAGTCCAGTCAATCACCCTAGTAGCAACGGGCAAGCTGAAGCTACAGTAAAGACTTGTAAAAATTTCCTTAAAAAAATTTGTAAACATAATGGATTTCCTTCAGATTATAAAGAAAAGTTAGGTAACTTTTTAGCAGACTATAGGAATACAGTTCACGCAACAACAGGATGTGAGCCATCTGTATTATTAATGGGTAGAAAAATTAGAACAGTATTTGACTCTCTGATTCCAAGGAAAATTGAGGATAGAACGGGTAGTTCAGGTTCTACTCGACGAAACAAAGTAATAAAAAAGGTTACTCAGAGCCAAAACAATCAGAAAAGACAATATAAGGGTAGAGTTAAATCAGGTTTTAATATAGGTCAGAAAGTAATGACTAGAGATTTCAGATCTCAGGGTAATAGGTTATGGGTCCCTGGGGTTATTGTGGATAAAAAAGGTAGTAAAATATATTTCATAAAAATTAACAAGTCTAATATGGTGTGGAAAAGACATTTAGACCAGCTAAAGGAATTACATGTTTCATGGCAGGAGGAAGATAACCAGGAATTCGCGTCTGACACGTTGGAATTGTCGACGGACGAATTAGATCTCTCCGGTATGTTACGTAATAGAAGTGTCTCTAATTCTGTTTCTCCATGTTTCAGGTCTAACCCATGGCAAGGAAGGCTTCGGCCCAGGTGACAGCACTTCGCAGTCGAAATGGACAGAAATGGACAGAAGGGATACAGAAAGAACAAAAACAAATGTTTTGTTAATTTTAAATGTAATGTGTTAATTTTAAATGTGAAATATGAAATATAAAATATATTGTATGAAATATGTAGCTATAGGTATCACTTATGTAGCCAGGATTCTCCCGTTTAAGTAGGGGAGGATGTGAGAGAGGTTTTAGGGTGGCACACCTGTTTCCGGCCATACAAGAGCGAGACAGGTGATCCCGCATATAAAAGGAGATGCAGGCCTCTCCTCACTCTCTTTTTCCAACCGCCAACACGTTAGTTAGGACGTATTTATAGCCATTACTTATAATAAATATCCATATCGCCAATACGCGCATTATTTATAAATAACCTCGCCTACACTCGAGTCTGTATTTAACAGCATGGTTATTTCTGATAGCGGCTGGCAGTGCTTCTAGCGAAGAGATAGATCGAGCGAAAGAAGTATATAAGGAATGCGAAAAAAAAGAGTAAGTGAAACAAGGAAAGAAACGTCTCGAAGAAGAAGAGGGAATAAAAATGACAAAACACTTCCAAGAAAACATTAAACTGTTTTGGAAGGAGGTCAAAAGGCCCTGGAGTGGTCCAAAGAACGGAAGTCTGAAAGTGATAAAATCGAAAGGTGGAAAATGTTGACGAATGAGAAAGAAATAAAAGAGAGATGGATGAAGTATTTTGAACCCGAGTAATAGTGATTCCAGCGGGGAATCGAGTATGAACGATGACGGAGTGAATGATACCAAAATCAGCATGGATGAAATGAAAAGATCAATTAAATGTATGAAAAGTGGTAAGGCTGTGAGTTTCGACAATATTGCTGCCGAATACTTCAAATGATTATTATTTATCGTATTATTCTCTCATGGTTGTGCCCACTTTTTAACCAATGTTTAGAGGAGGGTTACACGCCATTAGATTGGAGAAGGGCTGTAATCATGTCATTATACAAAGGTAAAGGTCACATATGGAATGTGGGAATTATAGGGCTATTAGCTATTAGCCTTCTTAGTTCAGTCGGCAAGTTGTATGGTAGAATATTGATTGAAAGGGTAGAAGGGTAACAAATTATAAAATATGGGATGTGCAAGGTACTTTTATGAATGGAAGGGGGTGCATGGACCAGATTTTCTCATTCTGTGTTTATTCAATCTTTACATAGATAATTGTATGGAAGAATTGAAAGAGATGGGATTGGGCGTGAAATTGAGTAATCAGAAAGTATGTTGCTGTTGTACGCTGATGATGCGGTGCTGATTTCCAACAGCATGGAAGATCTACAGTATCTACAGTCTTTCGTGTCTAGGATGAACTAAGTATCTTTGAAGAATGAGTCAGTGATGAATGTAAGTAAGTCTAAAGTCACGTGTATTTGAAAGAGAGAATACGAAAACAATGTGCAACACAGTTGTGAATGATGAATTTGTGTATTTGGGAAGTATGTTTACGAGAGATTATATACAATACTGATATATACATTGTATGTATTGATAATTCTGGTTCACCGCTTCTAATATATACTATGCTTTAGCACCGATGTAAAGTTAAATATTTCATATCCCTTTCGATTAGCCATGGATATTTTAAAGGGGCGAGCTTTTTTTAAAGATGACGCGAATTGAAAATTATGCTTCACATATTTCATTACTTCTTTTTTCTAAATATTTATTACATTTTACTATTCGATTGTAGTGATCGGAATTCCATGGTAGCTCTTCACCGCTCTATACAATTATAACGTGCTCTGTGATTAACCTCTCATAATTTGTGGTCTTATAATACACACATAAAATTCAACTCATGTCAAAAAATCTGCCTCAAAGTTGCACTTTTTCTCGTACATTGATTTTTTTTTAATTTCCTAGTAATATAGTTACAAAAGCATTTTTTTTTTTTTTTTTTACATTAACTCCACACAGGAGGCCCTGAGGAAAATAATTTCCCTCAGGGCCTATGTCATCTGGGATGCTGTGTGGAGGGTCTTTTTGAGGAGAGGAAGGAATGAACATTGGTCTTGAAGAGACCCATGTTGTAGGAAGGAGGAAACACAGAGGCCGGCAAATCATTCCACAGCCGAGCTGTTGAACACAAGAACGAGTCGAAGAAACGACCCGTTCTCATGTGACAAATGTCAATCGTGTACAAATGTTGGGCACGCGTTTGGCGTGTTTCCCGACTATGCACCGGTGCCGAAGGGATCAATGATGCTAGTTCCTCGGAGCATCTTCCATTGTAATACCGGTAGAACAAGGATAGCATTCCCACCCGACGCCTGTGCTCTAAAGATTGCAATCCGTCTGTTAAGATGGGAGAATCTATCAAACGGACCGCCCGTTTCTGCACAGAGTCGAGGGTATTTTTCAGGTATTTTGGAGCTCCAGACCAGAGATGGCTGCCAAATTCAACCGTGGGGCGTACTTGTGATTTGTACAAGGTTAGCAGTTGTGTACTATTAAAGTATCTGCGGGCCCTGTACAGTACGCCCAGTTTTTGGGAGGCTAGCTTTACTCTGGCTTCAATGGAGCCCCCATACCTGAGCTGGTCACTTAGGGTTACACCAAGCATATCAATGGAGGGCCTGTTCGGAAGATTGCTTCCGTTGAAAGAGACTAGATTTTCATTTCGATCCCTTTTGGACGTAATCAGACAAGATTGGGTCTTTGAAACATTAAATTCAACGAGATTATTTTTACCCCAAGAGAAAACACTTTCGAGGTAGCCGTCCATTCTTTGCTTCAAAGCCCTACGAGCTGTTGGAGTTTGTGAGCCCTTTGGGGGCTTGTCAAACAAAAAGCTATCATGAACTGTACTGTCATCCGCATAACAGTGAATTGGTGCACATGACAAAAGGTCGTTGATGTGCAACAAAAACAAAGTTGGAGACAGAACCGATCCCTGCGGGACGCCAGCATTTATCGAGTGTGAGGAAGAGGTGAAACCATCGACTACCGTCTGAATCGACCTCCCCCTCAAGAAGTCGGCAATCCACGTACACAAGGATGCGGGAAGTCCGTAAGAAAGCAGTTTGTTGACAAGTCCTCGGTGCCAAACCCGGTCAAAGGCCTTGGAGATGTCCAGTGCAACCGTTTGGGTCTCACCGAAACGTTCCAGGCATCGCCCCCAAACATGCGTCACATACGCGAGAAGATCACCGCACGAGCGGTTCCGCCGGAATCCGTATTGACGGTCGTTGATAATTTTGTTCTTCTCGAGGTATGTGAGCAGTTTGTCGTTGATCACACGTTCCATCACCTTAGACAGAACTGATGTGATCGCTATGGGGCGGTAGTTGGCCGGGTTGGAGCGGTCACCCTTCTTTGGAATAGGATGGATAACCGCTTTTTTCCAACCAGAGGGCACAGAGCCAGTCTTCAGGGACAGTTTAAAAAGCTTCGTCAAAATTGGAGCTAATTCTGCAGCGCACCTCTGCAATACCAGGGCAGGTATTCCGTCGGGCCCACTAGCTTTATTAACATCAAGCCCTCGTAAAACATGGAGTACTTCCCGATGCCGGATCCTCAGCTTTTTCATATGAAAACCGCAGTGAGGAACCGACGTCGGGACAGCACCTTGGTCATCGAGGGTTGAGTTATCCGCAAACATTTTACCTAGTAAGTTAGCCTTTTCGGTGGCGGTGTTTGCTAGTGAGCCGTCAGGTCTGGTAAGAGGTGGCAGACTGGATTTGCAGAAATTGCGACCTATTGAGCCCGCAAGTGACCAGAATTGCCTGCTGCCATGCGGGCATGCAGTCAGCTTTCTGCTGATCTGCTGGTCGTGCTCGAATTTTGACCTATTTATGATTCTCTTGGTTTCCTTTGCCATTTTGTTGTAAGCTGTTCTGTCTTCGGATGTTCTAGATGTGTTGTAGGCTCGGTAAGCCGCGTTTTTTCGTCGCACTGCTTCAGCGCATTGTCGACTGAACCACGGCTTTGAGCCTACACCAGTTTCCTTAACAGTAGATTTGATGAAGCCATCCATCGCGGATGTGATGACTTCACCAATTTCCTGGGCACATCTTGAGGGATCCGAAGTCCGAAAACAGACAGCTGACCACGGAAAAGCATTGAAATGTGCCCGCAGACCGAACCAATCTGCTGACCTATAGTGCCACACTTTTCTCTTCAGCCTCTCGTTTGGTGGTCTGAAGTTTACAGGGATTGATGTCGTCACCAGGCAGTGGTCGGACGATCCTAAAGGCGCTGTGACTTCAATCCTGTAACCGTGTGGCACAGTAGTTAAAAATAGGTCTAACAGATTGGAACGGTGAGTCTGGACATCAGGAACCCTTGTAGGCTCCTGAACCATTTGCTCCAATCCGTAGCAAAGGGCAAAGGATTCCGCTTGGCGTCCAGCCGAGTCTGTTGATCCTGAGAACTTCAACCAAGGTTCGTTATGAACATTGAAGTCCCCCAGGACCACAAACTCTGCCGTAGGGTAGCGGGGCAAGAGGTCATCAATAGTGTCGCTTAAGTGTTTGAAGAGCTCGGACGTGTCTGATTCGCTCAGGTTCGGTGAGCGGTATAAACACGCGTAGAATCTTACCGTACTGGCAAGATTGACGCGTACCCACATTACGTCGAATCTGGAGTTTTCCAGATTCAACAGTCGCACACAGTTGACGTCAGCTCGACTATAGAGACAGACACCTCCTTTAGGTCTGAACTTGCCTGCGAGGGTGAAGCCCGGGCAGTCCAGATAGGAGGTGTCTACAGGCTCAGCTATCTGAGTTTCAGACAGGAAGAGAAGGTTTGGGCGTTGAGAAAAAAGGTGGTGGTGGACAGAGTTTAAATTGGTGTGCAGGCTGCGAATGTTGGTGTAATTCACCAACAGTTTTGGCCCGCACCGGGGACGCCTACGTCTCGCCGCTGTAATGACGTTAATTATTGTAGGTTGCAAGTTCATGATTTTAATTTTTGGTTTTTTTGTTTTTTTGATATGAGAGGAAGGAAGGTCTGGGAGGGAAAAGGTATAAGGGGTGGGTAGGATGCTGGGGTTCAGAGTTTCCAGGAGTGACGGACGTATGTATCCAACCCACCCACTGCGGTGCAGGGCGATGGGCAGGGAGAGTCCGGCTGGAGAGGTCGCCCAATGCGCCCCAAACGCTACTGCTGGGTCCCCTCCGGTCACGAACCGGCACAACAGCAGCGGCGGGGTTTTTGCACTCGTTGATGGGGCAGCCCACCCTCAGTCGTGAGCCTGAGGGTCGGGCCCCTGTACTACCGAGCGGCCCGGACAGCGGTAACCGGTTGTAAAGGGTCTCCCTCAACCAGCATCTCCCAATCCGGCCCGCCACGCAGAAGGTGGGCCGACGCACCCGCCATCAAGACCTGGACAAACATTACCCCAAGAACCCGGGCACCCCTGCTAAGTCACCAAACGTAGCGAACCACTTGGGGTGACCTGTGGCAGAGGTGTTGGTCATCCAATAAATGGTTCCCAGGGCGGCGGTACCCATACCCGCCTACCAAATTAAAATATTTTAAAAAAAGTTTAATAATCTTCACATCTCGGGTGATTTTGATATTTATTTATGCGAAATTTGAGCATTCGAGTTATGGCCCTTTTTATGGGAGATTTCATCTGAATTACAAGTTTACGCATTTAAACTACGTACACATCGCAGCTTCTACAGTCGCCTTCATAATTTGTCATTATATCTACTTTCCTACAAAACAGTTTCTTAAAACACCTTCTGACGGTATCAAACGAATACAAAATAATCCGGTGGTTGTAAATTCAAAATACTAACCGTTAAAAGGCAGAAAATTGTTGATTATAGACTTAGTTAATAATTATAAACAACAATGAATTTATTCATTATTTACTACAGTTATTCTGTTTTTAGAAGTACATAGTATTTTTTATGTAAATGTCATATTAAAGACATTTCCACATGGAAGTTGGTGAACTGTTGAATTATCTTAACAGAATTTGATGCTGGATATACTAGCCCCTCCGAAGACGGCCACACAGGAGATGGAGCCCATTGGGAGGCGATGACTGAAGCTGGAGAAGTGACAACCATTGACGCTCATCTAAAAAAAAAATCAAATTATTGTATTATATGTTATGTGGGTAGGCCACAAGGAGAAGAAGATGCATAGACGCACGTCCCTTGCAAGGCACAGAAACCAAATGGTGTGTTACTATTTTGCCAGTCGCACGCATTACCCTTCAATACCGACAACATTAGTTATTTAATTATTAACAATTAATCAGTGACATAAAAAAAATACAAGGAATCTACTTTTTGCATAATTCTCGCCCTGGATCGGTGTGCCTATTTGCCTTATGGTTGCGGCAATTCCAACTTGTCCGTTCGCAAAGCGGAAATATAGCGGATGGGCTAAATAAGATAAAACAATTCACTGAATAACTGCCCGATGAAGGAAAGGTTGAAAAGGGGTTGAAGGGTGCCAAAAACTCACCAACTGCACGTTTTATAGTCAATATCAGGCCACTGGTTTAGTCTTTTTTAAAGGTTCACAATACACAAGTAAATGCATGACAAAGTTCAGCAATATTCACGTTGCGCGTGGCGGGAGCAGTTTTCATGACAATTAACACAACACGTGTGCGGCGGGCGAAAAATCCAATAAAAAAATATATGCAAAGGCGGTAAAATTCACTTGTGATCCTTTATATTACTGTAGTGCGGGACAAATGAAATACAATGAATACACGGCAATAGTACTGCGTAGCTGGATAGATCCCTCATGTGATCGACAGTGCGGGCAGCGGAACAAACAGAAAGAATGAATCTCGGCGCGAACACACGCGGCCAGAGTAAAGCGAAACAAAGCTTTTTTTGTTTTGGCATATGATATAGGTAAGAATTGGATAAGGGAACAAAGCAGTTACTCAGTTACTAAATCTAGAGACAATCAATAATTTAAATATAAATTGGCGCAACCACCTTAAGTAATATAATTTCTAGATGCTGAAGAGTATGTTTTTCATTTCCAATCATTTGGGAAGATAATCAAGATCTGCGGAAGACTGGGATTAAACCCCACAGTGCAGTCCTGGATTTGCCAATAGGCCTTATAGGCCGCGGCCTAGGGGCGGCAGAGGTCGGGGGGGGCGGCGCTCGCTCGCTTTGGTAAGCCGTTAATTTTGTGTACGATTATAAACAACAACAAAAAAGTCACTGTGAATAGATAGAGTTTTCTATCTATTAACCTTTAGACGCACAGTGGTCCCGTACGGGACCGCGGATTTGTGTCGTTTAATTCCCAACGATTCAATACGGGACCGGTGTTTGTGATGCGAATATTTCACAAAAAATGCTTTGGAAGTGGACTACCTTTATTGCACGAGCGTTTAAGGGGAGAAATAGGAATAGGACCAAGTATTTTTAGTGATTTTCATGATTTTTTTTAACACATAAGGAATACATAAATTTTTATTTGTACATTGCGATCATTTTACACATATATATTAAAGAGTAAATTCTAAAATTTCCAATTATTTTCCCCAAAAATAACGGAGATATCAACTGCCGCGCATTGTAAGTCACGATCCGGCTGGACAACTTTACTCTTCGGATCTTCCATGCATAGAAGCAACTATGAAGCTATTATAAATGATTTTGTCAAATAAAAAATCCCGTAAAAAATTGTAATTCTTGTTTCATGTTACACTTTTATTTTACGAATAATTCATTCTTTATTTCATTTTTGAATATCTACTTAACCTATATTTGAATATTTATTTTTAAAATTGTGTGTCACCTAATAAAAGCCTACAAGTGAGTGATTATGATAGGGGGCAACTTCTAACAAGGAGGAAGGGGCGGCGCAAATGAAGTGGCCTATACTAATGAAAAGTGTAAATACGGCCCTGCCACAGTGTAAACAACGATTCAAAAGAAAGTGGATAAGTACACATGGTGTAAGTACACAGGATGAAATGTGCTCATTATTATCTCAGCTCTACACTCCGGGGTGTGATTTGACCTCCGCCATAAAAGTTCTCCGTCGGCTCCGGTTGCTAACTTTCCTTCACGTCCTCGCGTTTTGTGCTAATTTTCTTCTGCGCGATCGGTCCATCAAATTAAATTTGTATCCACTTACGTCAATTGCGTTTGAGTGGATTTTGAATTGTATGATGAAGTCCTGTCCGGGGCTCAGTGGGATGGCGCCCCCCCTTTCTTCGCAGCCCCAAGCGCCGCCATCCTTGCGGTGGTTCCTCACCACGCAACCCTCGTTGAAGCGGAAGCTGGAGTGAAGTGGGATGTCGCTCTCGCCTTGACTGCTCTTCAGCTCGATGTCGAATCTTGAATGATTCAAATGCACATGAGTACGAGGAGGTTAAATACAATACTAAGATCAATAGGCCACTTGCATGGATTTCATAATGACTTGGAAAAAATCGTGTGGATAGATTTTTCTACTATTACGAAAATTGTACTAAATTTGTTTAGAAATTTATAGTTTTTTTTTTAAATAAATAAAATCCGTTTTTGGCAAAGATATTCAAATACCTTTGGTTTTTGGGCTCGTGACGTCACTACATGAAAATGTTCGGTCTCCGATAATAATCAATTAATTTTGTAAAATTCCACACTAATTTTTAATTTATATGGCAACACTTAGATTTCCGGCGATTTTTTTTTAATTTGACACTTAAAATTCACTAGCTTTATTGTTTGTTACCTGCGAACTCACGTTTTGTTTGACGTTTTGACGGATGTTATAAAGTGACATCGTACAGATGCTTTCCGTAGCGGCTGTCTTATGAGCGTAATGGTAATGGTGCTGATTTTGACAAAATCAAATTTTATAACACATGATTATAATTATAATTTACAAGTATAAGTTTATTACATTGGATTTAGTCGTATACATATAGGCGTTGAACATTATAATGATTAATGATCAATAAGATGGATCAAAGAAAAAAATATTTATTAGATGAAATATTTTTGATATGCCTCGTTATCACCCTTTTTTTAAATATGTTTATTTAGTTATTAATTGTACAGTAATTTCTCTTACTTAAATTTTACAAAACTGATCAATCAGTTTGATTGTAAAAAATCTCTCATTTTTCCTATTTATTTACTTACAACATATAAAATGTTTGATATTTTGGTGCTTAATACATATCTAGTAATTATTCAATAATATAATACTTAATATTAAAATACATAACTAATTATTATAATGCTTATTGTAACATTAATTTTATTTTGAACAATAGTTAAAAGATCTAGGTACCTAATCGTTCACAATATTATTTGTTTTTCATAGATTTAGGTATTTTTATACAATATTTTAGTTTTCATGTTCTATTGAAGTAGAATGATCTAACTTTAGTTTTGATTTTTGAATATGATGTCTCGTTTTTAATATTTTCAGGTAATGCATTAAATATTTCCGGAATTTTATGCTTTTTTGTTCTATCACCGTATACATTTTGAGATTTATTAATAATAAACATTTCTGCTTCTCTATGCCTAGTGGGGTAGTTATGGTTTACAGGTTTTTTGAATTCTGTATTCCAGAATTCATCTAGAGTTAATTGGTAATCTACCCTACTATGTATAGAGAGCACATTACACAAGGAGAACATTTTTTTATAATCGCTATCACATAATTGAACTTTTTTTGTAGTTGCGTAGAACGGATTTGTAGTTGTTCTATTTTATTTAAGTACGTTTTGTACGTTAATCCGTAACTATTTATTCCGTATCCTATAATTGATTCTGCTAATGCGTTATATATACAGTATAATATATTTTTATTAACAAAGTTTTTTAGGTGGTAAAATTTCCCTAATATGGATCTTAATCTATTACATACATTTTCAATATGAATTGACCAGTTAAAATTGACATCTATTGTAAGACCAAGATATGTGTATATTGGTACACTTTTTCTATATTTGGGCAATTACACTGCAGGGATTGGTTTTTTGTGTGCAAGCAATCATATGAATGACTTTTAATGTGCAATTCCTTATACTGACAATTTGCATGTGTTGAATGTATAAGCATATATTTGGGTTTTTTTGCATTGATAATAATGCCATTGTCGTGGGACCATTTAATTATATTATTTAGGTCTGTTTGTAAAATTTCCTCTATTTTTTGTGGATTTTTGTCAGCACATATAATGCAAGTATCGTCTGCAAACATGTAGCATTTACAACGTTTTATTACGTTTGGTAAACTGTTTACTTGCATAATATAACACGTAGGTCCCGATATCGATCCCGTAGCTACCCCAGTGTTTGCCAACATTTCATCACTTAAAATTCCGTCAATTTTAACTTTAATTTTTCTATTAAACAGATAATTTTTAAACAATTTATTTAAAGGACCTCTAATACCACATTCTTCCATTGCCCTTAGTAATGTTTCATGGTCCAATGTGTCAAAGGCCTTTTTAAAGTCTATAAATATTATGCCTACATAATATTTTTCATTCAAATGACAATTTATATGGTCAGTGAATTTAGAAAGTAATTGTGTAGTACTTTTTTCTTTTTGAAATCCGTACTGTATGGGATTTATGATTCTATTTTTTTCTATAAAATTTTGTATTTGATTAAAGATAGCCCTTTCAATAATTTTATCAATACACGAGAGAATCGCTATTGGTCGGTAGTTTGTGAAATGTTTGTGGTTTCCTGATTTATAATATAGGTCGGATGATGGATGTTTTAAGTTCGTCAGGCATGATACTTTTACTTACACAAAGGTTAATTAGTTTAGTCAGTACTGGGATTATATTATCAGCAATTCACTTCAGGTCTTTCATTCTTATTTGGTCATTGCCCTGTGATTTTTTAACATCCATATCATTAATTATTTTTTAACATCTTTTTGTGATATAGGTCTAAATCTCATCGACATAATAGCAGGAGTTGTATACGTGTTACGATCTAGGAATTTTTTAGTACAATTATGTCTTATGACTTTTATTTCATTTACGAATGTTGTGGCAAATTCATCGCATAAAAACTTTCTGTCTCCTTGACTTCCCATATGTTGAAGGATTATTTTATCTAGATTTTGTTTAGGTTTACCTATTAGATTATTTATTTCGTCCCAGAGTTTCCTCGGGTTGCCGTAGCTATTTATTACGTTTTTATGGAACGTGTTTTTAGTAATATTAATATGTTTGTTTGTTTTGTTTCCATATCGCGTATATTCTAAACGAAATACCGGGTTATTTGGGCTATTCCTGCATTTTCGGTAAAGATAATCTCTTTTTTTAATCATGTTCTTAATTTCTTCAGTAACCCATGGGTTGCTGTGCCTAAGATTATTTTCAAATAATTTTTCTTTTTTCGAGGACGCATAGATATTATCAAAAATATTTTTTAAATTATAGTACAGTTCTGAAGGACATTCAGTTTGTAATAATTTCCCCCAATTTACTAGATTTAATTTAGAATTTACCAATTTATTATCAATAATTTCACTTTTTTTATTTAAATCCTTTGTAAGTACCTCTTTACCTATTGCAACTCCTGTTATATAATGGTCGGATATTTTGTTAGTCACAATACATGAAAATACAGTGTTATTACGGTTGCGAATTGCAATATGATCAATACATGAATTCACATTTTTTCCGTTTAAAATTTCATCCCGAGTCACATCTAATATTACATTTTCTAAACCATTTTCACTGAGTAAATTTTAATATTCTGTAATTACACTATTTTTGGTATCCAATAAATTCAAGTTAATATCACCACAATACATGTAGTTTGAATCAGATGAAGTTAATTGTAATATTTTGCTGGGGGCGCTGCTGCTGTGGCCTACCCCAGGCCCTATTCCTGTAAAACACACAATAACAGCCGTCGGTTAGCTCAAACCGGCTCGAACATGATTCCTCCTAAAAAACAGGGCGAGTGCCAGTGGTTCGCTTGGTCAATTCTTCCTTCCCCTCCTCTCCTCAAAATCCCCGGGACTCCCTCTTCAATCAGTACACAGTATTTGCATTTAAAGGGTTTATTCAATAAACAGAACAGGGTGATACACATACGGCCAGTGTCGGCACAAAACACAAGTTAAACTACCCTACTGACCTAACGAGGATTTCTCCCTCTCTCTATGCGTTTAAATGAAGTTACAAACGGTTCAAAGCACACGGTGGGGGGGAGGAAGCGAGTTGGTACTCACATAGCTAGATGCGTGGTCTGTCATCTTTTCTGGATTCCGTTCACAACACAATTTCAAACAATACATCGCGGAGTTAATATCGTGGAGCACAAACAGCGCAAATCGCGCGTAGCACAGTTGCTTGGCCGAGAGCTAGCGAAGGAATGGCGGCCGGCGGGCCGCCCGGCGCTTGGCGCCTGACGCGGGGTGGTCGCGCGGTGCGGGGAGAGGAAACGGTAGGCACGTGTAGTGGGGACGATTCACTTAACCTTCCGCTCGGGAGCCGATTCTGTTACGTAACAATTTGTTTTAGTTTCTTCAAGTATATTTTCTTGTTGCTGCTCGGCGGACGATAAACTGCAAGTATATTTATGACATCTTGATAAACAGTGGTGATTTCTCCAGATATTGTCTAGCAGCTTTTAAAAGAAATGTTTGTTTTCTTAAAAGTATGATGGTTTTTTTTAAGTACATTATTAATCCCCCTCCTCTTCTATTCTCTCGAGTATTAGCAATCGATGTGAAGTTTGGTATATTGAACATAGGTATTATTTCGTTTTTAATATTTATTTCCGTTAGAAAAATTACATCTATAAACTGCAGAACGTCGTTTACTTGTGCAATAAATGAATTAAAATTCTTTTTCAATGATCTTATATTTAGATGTATAGCCACAAACCTCATTTTGATGTTTTTATCGTTTTTCCAGTTATCCAAATTATAGCACTGGATAAATTTGTGAGTTTGAAATGGTGTCGAATCTTCCATGACGTGGATTTAGTAACTGATAAAATAACTGTTCTGAGTCAAAAGGAATTTTGATTTTTTTTTTTTTTCTTAAATGTATTTGTTTATATCATTCTCATTTTTTATATGGATAATTTTCCCATCACCTTCACTTCTTATCAATATTTTGGCATTTTGTACCCAAATGTATTTAAATTTTGTTTTCATTTTTTGTTTTGTAATGTATAGTAGATCTTTTTTTTTCTTTAGTGAGATTTTCATTGATATAAATTCGGTCGTTGTTTCCATTCTTGTAAATGTCATTGTTTGTTAATATGCTTTTTTTTTGTAACCACTCGTCTCGATAAGTTTGACGTATGAACTTCACGATTACGTTAGCCGGTTTGGAGTCCTTTCTATTTGGAAGTCTCCAAACCTTCTCAATATTTTCGCAATTTGTGTTTAGTTTTTCTGCAATTGTCTTTATGGTTGTTTCAATATTTTCATCTTTTTTCAATTCCAGACCAAACAGTTCAATATTACAGTTTTTTTCTATTTGTTCAATTTCTTGAATCCTGTGTTCCAGTGCTTTATTACATTTTTCAAGGTATGTGTTTTTGTTTATAACTTCATTGAGTTTATTTTCGTTTTCTTTTAGTTTTGTTTGTAATTTTGTTTGTAATTGGCACCCTGTGCCATTCGTGTGAAATACTTTGGTTTTTTAAATGATTTTCGGCTACGTAATTATTGTTTTTTCGGATTCATAAAATTATGTCCCGTCTTTCCGGTTTATAAAAAAATACCCGATTTTTCGGAATGAAAGTTTAAGAAAGGGTTTCAAAACTACGATAAAAAAAACACTTGCCTAAACCAGAAATTTAAAAAAATATATGTGTTGCAAGTAGCCTATGGTTGGATTGCGCCTGTTCATACCGAGTGTACATGTACAATATTGTGTCGTTGATTAAATCCAACCTTGCATTTTATTATGTATGCCTTTCTTGAAAGAATTGAGTTTCAATACGACCAAATTATTCATTCATATTCTTATATTTTTGAATAATTTTGAGTCTTTTCATACAAAACTTAATTATGAATTCTATTACGAATATGAGCTATTTAAATTATTTGTGTTTTAAATTATGAACTATTGGCCATTAAAGAATTCGGTTTTTCATGATCTCATTTCAAAACTAAACACAAATATTAAATAAAAGAGCTCACATTTTTAATAGATATTTTCTATGTCTTTTTTTTATGTAAACAATGTATACAGTTTGTTCGAGTATTTTGGCCTCAAATCGAAAGCAAAGCTCTTATATTGATAAGTTTCTAAAATAGAACGAACCTGTCAGTGCCACAGTTGACCTTTCCTTCCAGTGTGACAGAGGTGCCGCATTGGACTCCTCCGGGAATCGATCCCGTATAAACACAAACCTTTAAAAAACACATAATCAGGCTTTTATTAGATTTTTTTTTCGTTATTTGTTTTTGGGGTGTTATGCCGTGTTGAGCTACCTCCTTCTTTAGCCAACGTTTCCGACAGCGTTGGCTAAATAAGGAGGTAGCTTGCAACACCCCAAAAACAAATAACTAAAATACTTTTTGTCGTGGAAATCTAAAAATTTGTCCTTTAATAGGTTTCATAAAAAAACTGAACAGTGTCAAAACAGAGCATTTTTTAAAGGGGTTTTAAAAAATTCTGTTCTATTATTTTAAAATTTTCTAGCGAATATTGCAATGCCAGACAAACAAATTGTCTGTGTTTTAATTCTGTTTATTAAAGTCCTCTTCGATACGCTATCTTTTTGGTTTTTCCTGGTGCACACACGAATAAATCAGAAGGCTTTCCGATGCGTGAACAGGACACGTACAGCTGTCAAAGTGATAAGCATGGATTTTAAAAGTTCACCCCCTGCTTTCCCCTACCGCTACTCTGTCTCCTTTGCAATCGTTCCCTCAGCTTCTCGTCCGTCCCCTACCCCTCCATTACCCAATCCAGCGTATTCTTTCTTATGCGCTCTCGTTCCCCTCCTGTATCCCCTTCCCCTCTTGTGTTTCCTTTCCACCTTCCCGGCCTTTCCCCTTCAGCGACCACACCTCCCGCGTTTTCATCCCCCTCTTGCGTCCCCTTTCCATCTCCCCCCCTCCCGCGGCCCCCTTCGTTCCTCTTCGCGTATATTATGTTTGCTTTTATTAATTATTGGTACAAAAATGTTTGGCTATTAATTGTTTTTGTGTTTAATTCGTAGAATTCCATTTTAATTTTTAGAAATTTAATTAAAATTAAATTTGATAATGTTATTATCGAGTTCTGCAAGTATTTTAGAATGTATTTTAGTTACAGCTGTTTCGACGTGTAAGGTCATTTTCAAACTGTGGTGAAGCCACTTACGGACGACTTATTTATTATATTTTTAAAAGTGAATTTTTTAAGGGGTCTAAATTGATTTATTACTGGTTTATTTATTGCAAAGACACTAATTGAGAGAGTGATTATATAAGGAAAATTATTTATTCCCCACACTTAGTATTTTTACCAAACCTAAACAAAATAATGCACTTAAATGAGTCATCGCAATAACGTCATTCTAAATCAATTAAGAAAACCCTTACATTTAGTACAAAGGGAAAGATTATGAATCCCACATTATCACTCTCTCAATAAGTGTCTCTGCAAATTGGTTTAACCGGTCATCTTTAACGGTTCCTTATATAATCACTCTCTCAATTAGTGTCTTTGCAATAAATAAACCAGTAATAAATCAATTTAGACACCTTAAAAAAATCACTTTTAAAAATACAATAAGTCGTCCGTAAGTGGCTTCACCACAGTTTGAAAATGACCTCACGCGTCGAAACAGCCGTAACTAAAAGACTCCAGATACGAATATCTACAGCCTGTATGTCTGACGAATATCTACAGCGCATATGTTTAACTAATATCTACGAACTTCAGAGTGTTGATTAATATCTACAGAGCGTAGGTTGAACTAATATCTACAGAGCGTAGGTTGGACTAATCAGCTAAATGTGCCCAATGGTCCGATTTACATACATACTTACATAAATTAAGTTTTTTAAACTGCATACGCAATATTACGTTATTCCAATATGCTATACATAATTTCAAATCCAACCTCTGCCAGTGCTGTAGATATTCGTCAACACTTTGGTTCTCATAGATATTAATCAACAGTTTGAGCTGTAGATATTCGTCAACACTTTGATTCTCATAGATATTAGTTCGATTTTTTCAGTTTTTGGAATTCCTGTAGATATTAGTAGACGCCTCCTAACTAAAATACTTGCAGAACTCGATAATAACTTTTCTTATTAACCAAAAAAAATATATATTTAATAAGGTTTTTGTACTAAAGAGTGATTTGAAATTTAAAAAAAAAATGTTTTCAAAAGGGTTAGTTACAAAATGGAATAATATTAAGGATACAAAAATTCCAAATAAAAGGCCGTTCATTTTTCACAAAAAACAGCGTTCAATAAACTAACCAAATATCTTCGGAATAAAATAAAATTGTTACTTACACGGTGAGGCATGACGATTGTAAATTTATCTTCTTTCAAAACGAAACAATTAAGTAAATACGTTAGATAAGTACTCCGCCTTGTTGAGTAATACGTTAATTTCAATTGAACGGTCACTATTTATAATACTAGTTAGTCTTATCTCAAGAAATATTAGATAATTATACAAATATTCCTGTGTTTCCCCCGTAATTGCACATTTATCGCTTTCAGTTGAAGATACAAGCATGTAGGAAACTGCTTGGCTTGTCAACGGTTTTTACTGGATGATAAAAAGACGCTATTATTAGAAATTTCTTATTATTTACAAAATTCTCATTTTTATGTCCTCCTTAAATGTTATAGTAAGGGTAAAAAACTCTACAGGAAAAAAACCCTCGACTATATTATGCAGAAACGGGCAGTTCGTTTGATAGATTCTCCCATCTTAACAATTGGATTGCAATCTTTAGAGCACAGGCGCCGCCCGCCACAGTGGGGCAAGATTGCTTGAAAACGCCCTTTATTCAGAGGGCCTTTTTATGGTAAGAATTTGAATGTCACATGGGAGGTTATAAAAAATAAAATCTTAATTACATTACATATGTTAACTTTATTATCTCTATATTATATATATAAATCTAGTTATATAACTACCAAAAATATTTTTAATTTTCCTAACCCGACATATTTGAGTCATCATCCTACCAAATCAGCGTCTCACCAGTACAGGTAACAATCATAAATTGTTTATGAACATTTACCTACCATGTACTTACCTTTTACCCATTCCTACTTGTCATTCACCTCAGCTTAATTACTTTTGTTACTATCTTTTGTTATTATTATCATTTCATTTATTTGTTATTATACAATCACTATGTTAATATTATCATTTTCGATACTATGTATTTTCGTTATCACTATGTTTAAACATACATGTATATAATTTTTTGGGCACCATGCCTGTTTTATATACTTAAATAAAATAAAATAAATAAAATCATCACTATCATCATCACCATCATCATCTCTACTATCATCAAGAACATCATCATCATCATTATCATCTCTACCATCATCAAGAACATCATCATTATCATCTCTACCGTTATCAAGAACATCATCATCATCATTATCATCTCTACCATCATCAAGAACATCATTATCATCTCTACCACCATCAAGAACATCATCATTATCATTTCTACCGTTATCAAGAACATCATCATCATCATTATCATCTCTACCATCATCTCTACCATCATCAAGAACATCATCATTATCATCTCTAACATCATCAAAAACATCATCATTATCCCTACCATCATCAAGAACATCATCTTCATCATCATTAGCATCACTTATCGGCTGTAATACAATGTAATGGTCTCATAGAAATCGTCGACTCCCTTACGATAGTAGTAAGAAGTATGATTTAAACGATGTTGCAATAAGAAAACAACACGCTTTATATTAAAATCTATAAATTAACCACAACAGAATTAAAATGTACACGTACATGAAACCAAAGTTTCCAAATGCAATTTGAGAAAAAATTATTAAATTTATGATTTTTTTTAACAAAAAACACAAATAAGTGAGACAACAATAGCGTTTATAATACATTTGTCTAACAAAAAATGTGTTTATTTAGTTTTCTCTTAAGTAATTTTGGATAGAAAAACGTAAGGTGAGCTATTTTAAGACTTTTATAGGCTTGAATAAAAACAAATTATGTTTTAAAAATTATATGTGTCTTTCTAATAATAAAATTAGGAAGCGTATTTTATCACCTTTCATAACCAGTTTTTCATTTTTGGATATATTCAGAAATGTTGCAATTATATGAAAAAAAAAGAAAGTTAAAGGAAAGAAATTTGCCCACTTTTAAATATTTAAATCACCGTATAAAAAAATCTCATTACGTGCAGAGGTCAAAATTAATCAATGTGACCGATGTGAAGATTGATGTCAAGACAATAACATTATCAACAAAAAAACCCATCTTCGGAAACTGGACTTCAAAAGGTCAAAAAGAATTATTGACATGCCGATAACCACAATTTCCTTCCAATAGACGCTTTTATAATTACTGTGACGATTCACGGTACCGTTACCGTGACGGCAAAAAAGGCAATAAACATTCGTTCCTAAACACAATAATGCTTTAGCTCTTTTTAAAAAGATGAGATACACACTGTACGTAGGTCGGTTTCCTCAAAGGGAAAAAGTCGTCATTTTCTTGCATCTCTCTCACACACTGCACCTTGACGTCGCCGTAGACAACATTGAACATTCATTCTCTAGTGTTAACATTGAATCCACATCGGTAAAAATAAATAACTCTTCCGGACCACTTAAATTCATCTCAGCCCACGTACCCCCAAACCGTCAAATAATTCCAGCCGAACTAGACAGTCCCTTATCTGAAAATGTCCCCGCTATAAAGGCTGGGGACATGAAACGTGACATAGCCATCAAAACAACACCAAAGGGAAAGTACTTGGAAAGTACGCGAGTACCAACGCTATCGTAATCGATGTCCCAGATAGACCAACGATCCATCACCACAACAGTATTCCGGACGTTATTGATATCGTTTTACTTAAAAATACCAGCCACTTACACTCCCTCCGAGTACTCAACGAACTTACATCAGACCAATGTTGGTTAGTTAGTTGGTTGGTTTCTAACCCATTAATCCTTCACGCACTAAAATCAAATGGAATAAATTCAACGAGCTGTTAAATAACAACATAATAATACCTACTTCAATTCCTGACAAAGCCACTCTAAACGCTGCAACCTCCAATTTAATTCAGTCAATAAAAATAATGCATTACCGAGACGTCTGAGGAGATTCCTAACGACACAACACGTCACGGATTACCCGAAGAGATCAAAGATCTTATTAGGGAAGAAATCTTGTTAGGAAAGAGTAGCAGAGATCTTGCAATCCGATAATAAAACAACACTTTAATCAACTCAACAGATAAGAGCGTGAAGCCCTCAGCGAGTTTCGCAACGAGCGTTGGCAAAGGTTCATCTCAACCTAGAAGACGTTAGAACAGCTTGTTGGAAGCTCTCTAAAGCAATCAGACGCCCAAAAACTAAAATCTCTCCGATTCAAGGCCTCACCGGAAAAGTATACTCCGCTGCAGCAGCGTATAGCCTTGAAAGTAAATGTATAGCCTTGAAATTCAATTCACTCCAAACACTGACCACGACGACCCTGCCTTCGTAGCAAAGGTGGACTCACAAGAAGAACCATAGAGAAATAATTAACATAATTACAAAATTAAAGAATAAGAAAGCGGCCGAACCTGGCGGCATTTCGAATAAAATAAATAAAATTATAAAATATCTTCCAACCAAAGGCATCTGCACCCTGATAGCCATCTGCAACGCGTCACTTTGATTACATTTTACAGATGTTTGTAATAGTGTGACGTCCAATACTTATAATCCATTCCTTTAATTATTGTTTGAATTTGTTCATTGATTCAGTTTGTCTAATCTTGCATAAAGCTGTTTAATTTACATAACGTTGAAAGTTCTGGTATTATGTTCTGGTATTTTTAACAAATGGCTTACAAACGATAATGTTCACAATCACTTAAATGCGATGAATACTTAATGAAGCACTTTACTAAACCAATTGGTCTGATCTGATCGATGCTATCTCGTCTCTGGGTATCTGTCTATTCTATCATTATATTGCACAGGACACAGAACTGCACAAAACTACACAAGTACACGGAACAGACCCCAACTCACTAGTCAAGTCTTTACGAGTGATTCAAAATATTAACCTAAGAATTGCAAGATTTGCATAACGTCTAGTTTCTAAGCTAAATCCGTTTGTTGCCTCAAGTAATTCCATATGGTGCATGAATCTCGGATAAATTCCTTGCATCATTCCTTACATATATACATAAGGATTTTTTTTATGGATTAGTTCCAGTATATATTAGTTTGGTGCGGTGTCACATATTTAGTTTGGCGCGGAGTCCACACACCACTAGCATACTCCAGCGTGCTTCTTATGACACCATCGAACATGGCTATTATTGCATCTGGGTCATAAAATTGCTTACATGCTCTGATGATAAAACCCAGGTGAAAGAATACATTAAAAAAATGGTTAAATAGGTTACGTTAGAGTAAGTTAGGGAACGTACCCGTACTACGTGACCAACTTTTTGCAATTAGTATTTTGAAGACCCCCCCCCCCCCGAACAGATCACGTAGTATGGGTACGTCCCCTTATAAGCTGTTTTTCTCTTTTTTTCGTAGCTTTTAATGACTATTCAAGTTTTGAGTTGAGTTAATAATAATAATAATTGGATAAAATGTATAGCGCCGTTTTCGTGAAAAATCACCTCAAGGGCACTGTAAGTTGATTCTGAATTGTCGTGGAACCATATAAAACACCACAATAATTACCTATTAAAGAAGAAAAAGTTATAATTTTAGATAATTCTTTATAATACGAGTATCTACGCAATATTATTAAAATAAAATTAATAATAATCAAAATAACTTAAAAAGCAAAGTAAGATTATTGATTTCGTTTTTTGGAATTTTACAAATAGTTGGCTTGACTTCTATCTAACCAACAAAACATCATAATAAATTTCACAAAACATGTGCATTGTTTCCAGAGCACAATGTATCAAAAGCATATTGACGTCCATCAAAATTCGAGACCATGGAATATGTCCGATTTTTCTAAGCAAAATCATCCCGCAAGGTCCATAATATGGATACTTTTACCGCTGTACTATGGCACCAAAGTCCTCGGTTTAAGTCCGTACAGAAAGACGAAGAATGGCTTTGGTAGGTCGATCTTAGGCTCCATACCAACTCTTTGTTCTGCTGTATTCTTCTTCTGCAATGCTATGAGGGTCATCACGTACTTCTTCTTTGAGTCAAACAATATCATTGTCAGGGTAAGACCCGGAAATCATTTTAAGTATTAATAATAAATTGAGTTTTCTCCAGCATTGTTTACGATTCACTTCCAATATTTGGACACTTTAATGCTTGTGGCGAAGAGAAAATTCCTCGCAAATTGTTGGACTGAGAAAAAAATAGTTTTATCAAGGAGCGAGTTCAGGGGAAAAGGTCGGACGTAGAATAATCTTTCTTGGTCAAAATATGTACTTCTTTCCTGTTCAATTCTGGCATAGTTAACTGTAGCAACTTTAGTGTATTAATGCTACGTTTTCATTATATTGACAGTGGGTGGCAATCAATATCTTTGATGGCAATTTATAAACATTTCTTTTTCGTTACAGATGACAATTCGCGTAAGAATTTATTTGGGCTTCATTTCTACGCTATGGATTTACGTTAACGAAATCAGGGTGCAAAGCAAAATCTCTCTAATCTTAGAGACCCTTAAAAAAATCGACTTAGTCTTATTAAAGATGGGGATTGAAATTCCTTACAACGAATCAAGGAAAAGAGTTATCATTTTAGTGCTTGTATTTTATGTAATTTCAGTTGGCATTACTATACTAGACTATACTTCCTATTGGAATGGTCATATGACATCGTATAGAGCTCAGTTCACGTTATTGTTCGTTATACCAATTGTGGTTCACTCAGCTGTGACCTGCATTTTTTGCACACACATCGCACTTGTCAAGCAGAGATTTTCAATAATCAACGAACGCATTCTGCAGTGCATATTGAACATACAAAAACAAAAATTTTCGAATGGATTCTTTTTACCACAGAGTGACACAAAGTAAGGTTAAATGATTATTAAATAGTACATAATATATACATCATGCTAACACGATAAACTTATGTTCTTTTCTTACTCCAAATAAGTTCAGATTCTAGGGTAAATGATGCAAACTGTAGTTGACCAATTAACTTATAGAGACATTTTTGAGGAAACCATAATGCAAACAAAGGATATTCACTACAAACTATGTTTACTTCTGCAAATAATGAATTCGATGTACTCAATCCCGATTCTCTTCACACTGGGACTTTCGTACTGCACAATATTTACCCAATTGTAAGTATTTTATTGTTTTTATTTCTTGCTAGGGCAATCCCGATGAGTTACAGAACTCATTTTAGGAAAATTATTTAAATATTCTTTTTGTAACTATTTTGTCGCTTATAAATATCATTACGACCAAAGCAATGAAAAAGCTCGGTTTTCTAATAAGAACTGCCAAAGGCTTTCGTAGTATATCTATTTTAAAATTTTTGTGTAATTCATTAGTCCAAATTGAGTATAACTCACGTATCTGGTCACCGCATTATAAGATTCACTAAGATTTTATTGAAAAAATAGAGCACACATTTTTAAGACATATAAATTACAGAAATAATGTATGATAAAACTAAAATTAATAAAGTTGTCCGACAGAAGATTGCTATCTAATAAAAAAATTCTTTTTAAAATCATTATTTATCTTATTGACAGCTCTGCACTATGGCATTTCAGTTCCTAATAGAGTCACACGAACTCAAAACTCTTTCACTGCAACAATAATGTCGATAAAATAAATAAAATATTCTCGTTTCGTCTTTATTTTCTGCATTCATACTTGAATAATGATTTTATTTTTAACAGTAATTTTTTCATCCTATGTAAACCGAAACCTTGCTAACAATTACTCTGTAAATGTCAATCTCAACACAGGTCTTTCAAACCTAACGGGTAATACATTAAAACGTCGTTCTCCGTAGTAACGAAAGCGTTCTAGCCATCTCAATGTGAACCTTTACTTCTTGATATGATCCTATTTGTCGCTGAACCAAGTTTGATCATTACGGAGTTGACAGCTAAGACTAGATTACGCAAAAAGAGCAATAAGGAGCTGTAAAAGGTTAGAACAGCCTCGAGAAGGCAAGAAAGTCACGAAGAGGCAAGATCAAGCAGGAAGCAAAAATAAGCAGGAAGTATGCAGAATATCAAAGAAGAACCAGAAGAAGCTAGAAAGAGCAAGAGTATGCAGGAAGAAGCAAGAAGATACTAAAGTAGTCAAGAACTATTCAACAGAAAGCAATAAGGAGCAAAAAGCAACATAAATAATCAAGAGATAGCGAAGTAGGACCGAAACGAAGCAATAATAGACAAAAAGGCTAGAAGAGGCAAGAAAGTGGTAACCACATTTCAGGAACTCGAAGCAAGAAAAAGCGGAAAAGTAGAAAATTCGAAACAAAAAGAAGTGGGAAACGAGAAACATAAAGTAACACTCAATCAATTCCTTTAGGCCTAGTAGTCCAGTCAAGTTAAACATGAAAAGGGGGTTGTGCTTGCAGAAAGTCCGGTCATTCTGAATTTTTTATATGTTGTTAGGACCTAAACCAGTAATAAAAAAAAAAATTTGCAACTTCGAAAATGCTGTGCGAGCGGCGGTGGACCCAAAAAACCAAGAAATTTTCGGATTTTTTTCAGTTTTTGCTCAATATCTCAGTGAAGGAAGGGTCTGACCGGTATAGTTAGAATACATACTTTTAAATTAGACTGAATTTGCTACAATTTGAGACCAAAGCAAGCTATATACAGCCTTTGGTATGTATACCGGTCGATTAAACTTCAACATCAATTCTTGTGTTCCGAGTTCTAACAAAACAATGCCCTTAGGTGTACGAATTGATAATTAATTATTTCTAATCACAGGTTTTACTGGTTTACTGAAATCCGAGAGAAGGGTTTAGTTGGTTTCACCATTCTATCCACAATTCATACCACAACAGTCATGGTTCTGATGATCGTGTGTATCGTTAGTTTGGCTATCATGTGTGGCGCTTGCACTGCAGAAGTAAATATTACATCTCCAATTTTTACGATTTACGTTAGGTATTTTAATTTGATTGGTTATTATCAGCAGTGTATATTCTCTTGCTCCTTTTTCAGGCCAAGCGGTCAGCTTTAATTCTATTCAGAATCAACAACTATTCCAACATGACAAATGTGGTAAGTTCTTCAAGAGTACGTTTTGTTTCATTTTAATCCAACCCCTCGAGAGATGGAGATTTCCGGATGTTCGGTTTTCGATTGGGCCATCCGATTTAATTATTATCATATTTTTAAAATACGGAATTTACTCCAAATATTAATAATGGAAACATAATATGAACTGCTTGCTTTAAAGCCCATGAATCCACTTAGATTTTGTTTCTATGATACAGATTTTGGACATATTGACCCATCCATTGGTTCCGTGACAAGTCAACAAATTGACATTTAAACACCCCCCTTCAACATCACTTTTAAGGACTTTTCAAAAGAGTGACGAAGTTGCACTTTGTTAAGTTGTCCGGTCACCCCCACCCCTCATTTCTTTTTCCTTCCCAGAGCTTCCTCCCCTTTTTTCCCGTAAAAAGACCTCTGCACAAAATCCCCAAAGATGACATAGGCTCTGAGTAAAATTATTTTCCTCAGGGCCTTCTGTGTAGAGTGATAGTAAAAAAAAATTGCCAATTGCCGCGCTTTTTTATAACCGTGATGATTCACGTTTAAGGTACCGTGACGGCATAAAGAAGGCAATAAACATACGTTCCTTACTACAACCAGCGAACCAGAATTCCAATTTTGTCACAATTTTAACGCTTGAGAATGGACATTTTAGAACTAGATAAATTTCATTATTTTCCTACTATCGCTCGCGCCTGGGTGAAACAATAAAATCTTTGTTTTTTTGTTCAAAATGGAAATTAGTTTTTTAATGTTGAGACTTGTATTTCATGGTGAAAATTTTCTTATTTGGACCTTTTGTGACCAATTTTACCGAAATGATAACATCAAAATTTTGGGGGAGAGTGTCACAGAGACGTCCACCCTAGGCCGCGGTTCGGGTCGGAATATAAATATACCAAACGGAATTCGGAATGAATTGGCTATTGGCTTTTATGTTTTCGGCTGCTATAAATATGACCAAACTCGAGTTGGTAAATTAATTACATCAAAAGATGAGATACACAATGTACGTAGGTCGGTTTCCTCCAAAGGGAAAAATAATCATTTTCTTGCATCACCAATATTACTTGCCGTTACGATAATTTTGAAAGTATGGAATCTAGTTACAGGGATAATATTGAAGTGTGTGTGAATTCCAAAAATTCTAAAACGTCAATGCGCTGATGGTTTTGCTTTTGTTCAAATATATAATGCTGCAGCTCTTACACACTAAATAAAAGAGTGAAAATGAGACAAACGGTGAACGCATGTCTGAACTCCCCCCCAAAAGACACATAAAATCATTTTCATACATCTTTCTCATACGTATAAACAAAATGAAACGCAATTCCGCTACCGTGGCTGGGCCGTAATAAAATATATTATCTGTTTCCACTAAAGAAAAAAAATAGCACTTTGAAAGGAACAGACACACGTGTTTTGTAAGTCTCATCTTTGACACACCATTTTTAAAATGTAAGAAAGAGCTGCAGCATTATAACGATAAGCGTATGTTTATTGCCAAGGGCGGGGGGGGGGGGCGCACGGGGCACATGCCCCCCCCCCCCCCCTCCCCACCGGACGGTATTTTTGTGTACTGTGGAGATTCCATCACAATAAGCAAAAACTGTCTTTATTTTAAACATTTAATTCAGTAATTGTTGATTTTTTTGCCCGTCCGCCCCTTGTGCCCCCCGCAGAAAAAAATCCTGGATCCGCCCTTGTTTATTGCCTCTTTTCTGTCACGATACCGCAACCGTGAATCGTCACGGTAATTCCAAGAGATTAAAAATTAAAAATGAATTTATACTGATGACTGTTTTATGAATTTTAAATTGTGTCCGATCGCTCTGACTTTTGGATGACGAAACAAGACCACATCGTTCTTTATTATTTGGCACACTGTTTGTAAAACACAAAGGACCTGTGAACTCTATACTAACTACTAACATTCCCCACAGATCAGACTTTTCACCCTACAAATAATGGAACTGCCCCGAGAGCTAACCGCTGCTGGATTTTTCAACCTCGACAAGCAGCTTTTGTCAGGAGTATGTATATTTGTTTAATTTATTCAACCAAATTGAATTGCAGAAATGAACCGTGTAACATCGCCGTTACTGTCACCACTGTTTCTCTTCAAGAAACAAGAATAAAACATTACCGTGACTCGTTTCGAATAAATTTGGTGTTCAATGTTCAAACCTGTGTTAGTCACGTCACGTGTCCAGTGGGTCTAGGTAGAGTCCTTTTTAAATGTGGAGGCTGTAAAATAAATGTTGACTAAATACTTATTTCGAAAACACTCATTATTTTTTACTGTATCGCAATGTTCCCAACATTTACTGATTAAGAACTAGCTGGGGTACCCGGTTTCGTTACGGGAAATGATATGAGTTTGGCCTGACCTTCGAACCCACGACGAATCTTGCTTTACACATATACCCCTACCAATGGCTAGCCCCACACATACAAAAAAGGTTACGAATGGTCCACAATGTTCCAGAACATTCCACAACATTCGAGAGTGTTCGGAATGTTCTACAATGATGTTCCCGATTCCCTTTTCTTGAACATTCCACAACATTCCGGGACGTTCTGAAATGCTGTGGAATGCATTCCAGAAGAATTTTATCTTCAAAAATTTAAATGAATGTAATAAAAAAATCGTAGTCCACCATTAATTTCAATCAAATAAATTTCAGATATTCGGATCTACGGCCACTTTTCTAGTCATTTTGATTCAGTTTGATTTTGCTGCTTCTACTTAGGCTCGTCTGAGCTTTCCTACAAACTACCCATACAGGACAGAGGTGCTTGACAATATAATTAATAATTTTCAAAGGGAAGGTTTGCATGCGGCTCTGCATTTTTTCATCATAACATTCGTCGTTTAAGAACTAAAATATTTTGCACTTTATTTATATCTTTTCTTTAAAAAAAATCACTTGCACATTCAATTGTACCTAAAGCAATAGGTACACTTTATTTAAGCATTTGATTCTGAAATTAGTTACAGAATTAAGAGGGCATTACCAGAGAAAGCCGGAAATACGTCATTTTCAAAAAAGTTTTTAGACGTATTGACTCTTTTCCACAAAAAATTATAAATGGATTTCGAAAGATTGTTCTTTTATCTAGCATAGTTATGTAATAAATTTTTAGATTTTTTTTTAATTTTTAGTATAATAAGGTTATTTATTCCATAGGTCGTTGGCAGATTTGTTAAATTTTCAAAAAAGTTTTTGTATTATACCACACCCATTTCAAATAATATAATCATGCAGTAAAATAAATCAATACATTATCTAGCAAAGTTATGTATTAGAATTTTAATTTTAGTTTCAATAAAATCATTAAAAAATATGTACGTACATGTGTTTCTTGACGAAAATTGGTCCATTTGGGTATTTATTTGCGCACTTACAAACTAATATATTTCAGATTTTTTTAACATTCTTATTAAATTTAGACATTATTGAAAAATGATAAATACTTATAATCAAAAAATAACTACAAAAAGTACACTATTTTTAATAGTTTTATCATCACGCCTTTCAGCATTTTTGGATGAAGGTATAAATTAAAGCTAATTTGGATTGAAATAAATTCGATATTGAGTTATAATTTAAAAAAGCTGGTACAGAGAAAAATCAATATTTCTCATTGTAACCGCCCTGCACGATCGGAAGAACAACTTTCGACGAAATGTGGATTTTCGTCCGCTGGCTGGTTAAACGCTCTTAAGCCAAATAATGTGCGTAATCTACAATGCAGGTGTGAATACATTTGGCCTAATCAACATTAGTTTCTAAATAAGCAGTGCCTGAAATAAAATAAATTGTTGTTATTCATATTTATGAAAAGGGATCCTAATAAATAAATAAAATTAAGTTTGCCTATTATTGAAATTTTCCCTTTTTATATTAATTCTATAAAGAGAGGCCCCGAGGACAATATTTTCCCTCTAGTCCTATACCATCTTTGGGGCTGTGTAGAGGGTATTTTTAAGGCAAGGAAGGAAAGGAAGGAGAGGTAGTTCTGGGAAGGAAAAATATCAGAGAAATGTGGGGATCAATGTGTCCAGAAGTGACGGACGTAAGAATCCATACCTTTCGCTGATGTGCGAGGCAATAGGTCGAGAGAGTCCAGATGAACAGGTCAAAAGGTTACCCTCAACAGGTCTCTGCCGATCTAGTACATCCGCCACCTATGGCAAAGGTATTTTTTATCCAATAAATGATTTCCAGAGCGGTGGTACCCATACCCGTCTCACCTATTCAAACTAATCTCCATGTCTCCTTGCTCTTTCAAATGGGTGATATGTATGTGAGAGAACTTTAGAAACCATTTTTCGCGTTTTTTTTTTAAATTTCTTAAAAAGCATATTTTTAGAATAGTGCAAAAATTTATTTATATCCCTTTTATGGGAAATTTCAGCTACGTTTAAATACGTGCACTTCGCAACTTCTACAGTCATCTCCTTGACCGGCCTCCATAATCATATGATTTGGTCATAGAAGAAGTAGTAAATAATAAAAAACACAATGCATTTATTTATAATTTACTGATGAAATCCTGTTTTTAGATGATACTTAGATAAATGTTATTTTTAAGATGTTTCCACAGGGAAGTTGGTGAACTGGTGAATTTTCTCAACAGAATTTGATGCTGGATATGGTAGCCCCACCGAAGACGGCCACACAGGAGATGGAGCTCATTGGGAGGCGATGATTGAAACTGGAGAAGTGAGAACCATTGACGCTCATCTAAAAAAATTAAAACAATCAAATTAAAACAAACAATCAAAAAGGAAAAGAAGATGCGCAGACACAAATCTCTTACAATATGCAGAAAACACGTGGTTTACTCTTTTGCCAGGGCTCGTTGTTAGCTTGCCCACCGTACTCGTCGGCCGCACTTCCCCTTCAATCCGGACAACATTAGGGAACGGTCTTTGGTTTTTGGCCGAACCTTAACCTGAGTTTTTCTTTACGAATACATGCCGTCCCTTTGAAACAATACTGATTTGCATGTCAGATGTGTAATAACTAAGTCAGACGTGTCGACAAAAATTTTAAAGGGTTGAATATTGGAACATTCGAGTTGAATTTTGGAATATTAAAACATATTGAAACACGATGAGTTTTCGAAGTAAAACTTCATTAGCCTCGTTGTAATTTGAAATTCGGATGAAACGGAAGTGCGTCACTATAATTTATTTCGTCTCGGTCCTAATATAATGCGACAAATTCACGACTCTGTGCGAGCCTCCGATAGCGTATCGGCGCAAAGCGCGTGACTCTCAGCGCGCAGAGAGACATCCAGCGAACGGAGGTTCGAATCCTACCAAATCCAAAAAAATAAACTGTTTTGATATGTAATATGTGTAATGTTTAAGTAGATAAAAGAACATTTCATTTTTGGGGTGAATTGCTTATTTTAAAAAAATAACATTTCAAAAGGACATTATCGTTACTTTGAGCGCTCAATTTTTTTACATTCCAGGCCATCAGTCCACCAAATAAAATTTGTATACTCTTACGTCAATGGTGTTTGAGTCGATTTTGAATTGTATGATGAAATCCTGTCCGGGGCTCAATGGGATGGCGCCCCCCCTTTCCTCGCTGCCCCAATCGCAGTCAGTCTTGAGGTGGTTCCTCACCACGCAACCCTCGTTGAAGCGGAAGCTGGAGTGAAGTGGGACATCGCTATCGCCAAAACCACTCTTCAGCTCGATGTCGAATCTTGAATGATACAAATGCACATGAGTACACACGCTGAGAGCAGTGACGGACTAAGGGGGGGGGGAGTTGGGGCCTCCGGTCTTGGGGGGGGGCCCAAACGCCTCCATGTTCCCTTGATCAAATCCTAAACAAACCTTTTTTATTTCATTTTTTGAAAGATGCTCTTGTTAAGAATGCTCTCACAAATTTTTTTTAATAAATAAATTCGAAAAATTGACGGAGATACAACATTTTATGTGAAACCGTTCGAAACAGTTTTGAATTATCTTTCAGCAAAACTTTGAATGCTTTTTTCTTCAAACTTTTTAACACGTTTTTCAACCTGGTTGACAACATATTTAACAAACTATACTTCCGATTTGGATTCACCAATTCCTAAACTGTTTGAAAATCCAGTGTCTACGGCACCATGTACGGGAATTTCGATATCTAAAAAAAGGTAAAAATAAATTTTCATCGTTCATAAAAATAAAAATAAATTTGAAGGGCGCCCTTTATATAACAATCCCTATGTGGTGTCATAGTCAGCGCCGGATTAAACGTGTCAGGATCCCTAGGCAATGCAGCACGCCTCGGGGCCCCTAGGCACTTGCCTACACTTCTTATGGATAATACAGCCCTGGCTATTGTGACTGGATTTTCAAAGGCAGAGTGCCCTATACCGCCTTACGGACAATACGGCCTAATGGACAATATTTTGGGGCTCCTTTACCCTAAGGGGCCCTACCCGATGCGGGGCACCTATGTGTGTCCGTCTTATGGATAATACGGCCCTGGCTATAATGACTGGATTTTCGAATTCAGTGGCCTACACTGCCTGACTATATAAGTTTCCAAAATAGTACGAACCTCTCACTATCAGAGTTGAACTTTCCTTCCAGTGTGACGGACGTGCCGCATTGGACTACTCCGGGAATTGACCCCATAATTACAAGAGGCTGTAAAAACAGATAATCAGAATATTTTGGTTTCATAAAAAGCTGAACAGCAATAAACAGAACATTTTTGAAAAGTGGAATTTAAAAATGGACTTATTATTTTATAATTTATTCATAGTACATGGGATTCAATTATTGGGATCGTGGAAAATTTTCTTACCACTAACAAGTTATATATTAATTTGGGTTTGCTAGAAGTGATTTAAAAAATAGTAAATAAGAAAGTGAGTAAAAAAAGGCTAGTGTCAGGGAAGATTACAAAAATTTCAAATAGAAGGCGGTTGATTTTTCATTTTAAACAAAAGTACTTTTACAAACCAACCAAATATTGTTGAAGTAAAATAATATTGATACTTACATGGTCAGACATGACGAAATTTATCTTCTTTCAAAAACGAAAAAATATGGAAATACGTTAGGCAGGTACTAAGTCTTGTAGAGTAATAAGTTAATTCCGTTGAGCTGTCACTATTTATAAGACTAGTTAGTCTTAATTTAGTAGTTAGTCATACGAGTGTCTCAAGAGTTATTATTAGAATATTTTTTAAATATTCCTGTTTTCTCCCGTAATCACACCGTCATCACTTTCAGTGGCAGATATACAGGATGCGGTTAGGGTTACAACGGGTTTTACTGGATGATAAAAATAAGCTATTTATGAAAATATTAAATTTTACGAAATCACTTTTTTTTGTACATTAGCTATTAGGTTCCATGATTCATTCCCATTCCCGCTTCAATTCACTATTTATTATTACCGAGACCATTCACGTTTACCGTACCGTGACGTCATAAAAAAGGCAATAAACCTGCGGAGTGTCCCAAAAGAAAGTTGATACTTGTTTTGCTTTCTGTGTGAACGCAACTTTTCCGAGGGGCGCGGGGGGTATGTCAATCTGTAGTCTGGCACTTGGGAATTTAGTCGCTATGAAGCATTTCTCGGGAGCGACCGCGCGTTTTGCGTGCGTGAGTTTTACAAAAATGGTTATTCGGCGACTGTAGCGCGTAGAAGATTCTGAAATATTTGAGGTTTTCATCAATTCAATGATGCGCCAAGCATTCCTCTCATTCGAAAATGGGTCAAGAAGTTTGAAGAGATCGGTACAACGCTGGCAAAACCAAAATCCGGGCGACCATCGAGAACGGTAGAAAACGTAGAGAGTGTTTATCAGTCTTTTCGTGACGACTCAAACTTTTCGATTCGGAAGCACGCAAGTGCTTTAAATGTGCATAGATCATCGTTACACAGCATTTTGCACAAAGACCTAATGCTGCATCCCTACAAACTTACTTGCTATAACCAAAGAACATGGTTCCAGCAAGACGGAGCAACATTACATACGTCCAATACGTCTCTACTACGAGTTCGTGAAATTTTCCATGGCAAATTGATCTCCAGGATAGGTGTCATAAATCAGGCTCCTCGTCGTCCTGACCTAACCTCCATGGATTTTTTCCTGTGGGGTTATCTCAAATCTAAAGTGTACGCCAAAAATCCGACTTCCTTGATGCAATTAAAAGAAAATATTTGTCACGAAATGGCAGCCATCACGAAGTCTACCTGGCGAGCCGTCATAAGAAATTTTACTCTTCGATTAAATGAATGCCGCGAACGTGAGGGTTTACGGTTGGACGATATTATTTTTCGAAAATAAATTCCCAAATTGTGTATTTTAATATTTAATAAACATTTTTTCGATAGAACCCTTCGATCGATCGATCCACTAAATATCAACTTTCTTCAGGGACACCCTGTACTTTCCTTAACACAGTAATGCTGCAGCTCTTTCAAAAGATGAGATACACAATGTACATAGGTCTGTTTCCTCCAAAGGAAAAAAAGTCATAATTTACTTGCATCTCTCTCTCACACCGCTCCGGGACGTCTTCGTAGTCCCTAACAATACCACTTAGTGACGACAATTTTGAAAGTATGGAATATAGTTACAGGGATAATATTGAAGTGTGAGTGAATTCCAAAAATTCAACAACGCGAAATGTCAATGCACTGATGGTTTTGCTTTTGTTCAAACATATAATGCCGCAGCTCTTAAACACTAAATAACGACAGTCGAAAATGAGATCAAAGGTGAAGGCAAGTCTGCACTCCCCACCCCCCAAATAAAACATGTACTTAATCATTTTCATACACTTCCTCACATGTATAAAAAAAATAACCGCAATTCCCGTCGTCGCGTCGTTGCTGAACCGTAATAAGATATAATATCTAGTGTCCGACCGAAACAGGACTTTCTGCCGAAACCGAAACCGAATATTCGGTAGCTGTCTCAGTTTCGGCTGAAACCGAAACTTTTATAGACATGTTAAAAATCTATTTACTGAAATTTGTCTTATATTTTACACTTATACAAACAGATAACATGTGTTAAATGAAATAAAAAATAAAAAAAAAACAATAATTGAAGTACGTGAAAAAACATTTTTTTTATATTACTAAACATTAACAATCATACTTCTTGGAACAAAAATTTGTCAATAATCAACACTTATGTACATTATAAAGGAGGGACCTCATTAATTGAGTATTTTAATTTAAATTGCGTTTACAATCACAACATTCTTAAAGCGTCGATGACACACGGCAAGTTTACAAGCTACTATCTACTAACTTTAAAAGCGGGTAAATCGGCGACACACAAAACTGTCTACTCGCTCAGAAGCGTAGGAAACTGAGGTTGCTGCTAGCGCCAGTAACGCCTGCGTGAACTAATTCTTCAGATGTTTGACAGTCGAAATCAGAAGTATCGGAAGCCATGTTGGAAACACAAATAAACCAATCACGAGCAAGCGGAACAAGCGTGTAGGTGAGTAAAGTTGACGACCTTTCAACTTTATTTCATAGATTGTCAACAATCTGCTAGCCACTGCTAGTTAGCAAGTAACACGATGACACTGGGCGAGTTTACGAACAGATAGTGAATTTCCCAGATAGTAGCTTGTAAACTCGCCGTGTGTCATCGACGCTTATGACTAAATTTACCATTTATTGAGATCTTTTGCAGAGTTTCGGTGCGGCCGAAGGTTCGGCAGAAAATCTGCCGAAACCGAAACTGATGCCGAAACTAGATTTTTTGCCGAAACTCGCCGAAACCGAAACCGGAATCGAACCTTCGGTCGGTCACTAATAATATCTGTTTCCACTAAAGGAAAAAAATAGCACTTTGGAGGAAACAGACACACGTATTTTGTGGGTCTCATCTTTTTCTCACCATTTCTAAAATGTAAGAAAGAGCTGCTGCATTATAAATTAAGAAACGTATGTTTATTGCCGTTTTCCGTCACGGTACCGAAACCGTGACTCGTAACGGTAATTATGAAAGCGATCATTCCATTTGATTATGAATTTATACTGATGACCGATTTCTGAATTTGAAATTATGTCCGATTGCTCTGACTTTTGGATCACGAAACATAACCACGCCGTTCTTTATTATTTGGCACACTGTTTGTAAAAGAACAAGGGGCCTGAGAATTTTATACTAACATTCCCCACAGATCAGACTTTTCACCCTACACATAATGAAACTGCTCCAAGAGCTAACCGCTGCTGGATTTTTCAACCTCGATAAGCAGCTTTTGTCAGGAGTACGTACATTTGTTTAATTTATTCAACCAAATTGAAGGGCAGTATTGAAGCGTGTAACATCGCCGTTACTGCCACCACTGTTTCTCTTCAGGAAACAAGAATAAAACATTACCGTGACTTCTTATTTCAATTAAGGGAATTGATATGAGATTGGACTGACGTTCGAACCCACGACGAATCTTACTTTATATACCCCTAACAATGGGTAGCCCCACCCATACAAAAAAGGCTTCGAATGGTCCACAATGTTCCAGAACATTCCACAACATTCGAGAGTGTTCCGGAATGTTCCACAATGATGTTCCCGATTCCCTATTCCGGAACATTCCACAACATTCCAGAATGTTCCGGGAGTTTCTGGAATGATGTGGAATGCATTCCCGAAGATTTTTATCTTCTAAAATTTCAATGATAGTAATAAATAAAGCGTAGTTTATTGATTCTATGGATAAGTCTAAAATTATTTCACCATCATTAATGTCAATCAACATTTTACACGACAACACGATAACATACGTTTAAACACCATTCATACTAACTACGGTAAGCAATCAATTAGTTACGAGGGGGGCAATTTATATAATTCCCTTCCAGATGATATCAAAAACGAAAAAAGTGTGTGCAAATTCAAAAAAAATTGTTCATGTTTATTCACAAAAAACAAAGTAGTGATAGTGAATAATATCGTATGGTAATATAATATCATATATAATATCAATATGCCCAGGTCCCAGGTGTGGTTTTTCCAGAGAGTCTGTAGTCAGGTTGTAAGTCTGAGCTGCCGTTGTCGACTTCCTTCTGTTCCACACCGAGGAACCGTACAAGAGTGATAGAGTTTGAGGTATTTTGAGGTAATCCCTTTGTAGTAAAAACACTTGTGTTTTGATACTGGATGTTGTTCTGTTTATTCTGAAGAATAAATTTTACAGAGTGATTTTGTCTGAACCCTTGACTGTGACAATAATTTAGACTAATTAATTTACAGAAGTGAAAGACGGTTTGCTAAACAAGCAGAGTTTAGACGAGGATAGAGAGAGACTGTTTGTAAGATTGATAATGTTTTCATGAGAAGAAGAATGACAACAAGCGTCAAAACACGCCATTTTATAGACACAGAAAAGTGAAAGTTTATGCGCCACAGACAACAAAGAGTTTTAGATAAAACATTTTATGGCGATATGTGAGTAAAAGGTGGCATAGACGCGAAAGTTTAATATAAAGGGCTCTACACATCGAGATTAAAATGAATGATAAGGAAGTGTTCAGTGCTAATGAATTTAAATATAAAATAGGACAACACAACACACAACATCCAACAAATGTTAGTATTGCAATCTAATGTAATCTAAGGTTATGAAATGTAAAAACTATGTAATGTAAAAACTGTACATAATTCAATATTCTAGTTAAGTAAGTGAAAATGTTTTTATAAAATATTTTCTTTTTTACTGGAATAAAAACATATGAAAAAAAAAAAAAAAAAATCAAAAAATTTGAGATATTCGGATCTACGGCCACTTTCCTAGTAATTTTGATTCAGTTCGATTTTGCTGCTTCTACTTAGGTTCGTCAGACCTTTCCTAACTAAAGACACAGTTCTTAAGAATATCAATATAGAATATCTTAAGAATATCAATCACAATAGATGTTATTAATAATTTTCAAAGAAGGTTTGCATGTGGCTGTGCCTTTTTTCATCATAACTTAACATCGTCGCGTCGTTGAAGAACAAAAATATTTTGCACTTTATTTATATCGTTTCTTAAATAAAATCTCTTGCACATTCAATAGTACAAAAAGCAATACAATCTGTTTACGCATTTGTTTCAGAAATTAGGTACATAATTAAGCCAAATAATGTATACGTGCATATTGAATATGTGCATGAGAATCTGTCATGCAGGTGTGAATACATTTGGCCCAATCAACATTAAATTCTAAATAAGCAGTGCCTGAATTAAGGACAAATTGTTGTTATGGGAGGGGGAGGGGGAGGGGGAGGGGGAAGGGTAGGTAATTAATTCAATTCAATTATTGTGAATATCTCAGTCTAATCACCAAAAACAAAAAGAAAGTGCATGGACCATATTAAAATTGTTATTAAAATTATTACTGTTATGAAATACTTAGGAGTTATATTAGATTAAAATTTAACCATTAAACATTTTCATGTTCCGGCTGCAACTATTCTTTTTCTTAAAAGGAACATTTAAAAGTCCACAAGCCGTGTCATAGTGGAGAAAAACCCTTTTCGTGTTCTGACTGCAACTATTCATGTTCTTGAAAGTCACAATTTAATATTCACAATTCAATGTGGAGAAAAACCTTTTTTATGTTCCGATTGCAACTATTTATGTTCTCAAAAGGAACATTTAATAGTTCACAAGCCGTCTCACAGTGGAGAAAACCTTTTACATGTTCCGACTGCAACTATTCATGTTCTATAAAGTGACAATTTAAAATCCACAAGCCGTCTCACAGTGGAAAAAACCTTTTACATGTTCCGACTGCAACTATTCATGTCCTCAAAATGACAATTTTTATATCATCAACAAGCCGTCTCGCAGTGGAAAAAAACCTTTTGTATGTTCCGATTGCAATTATTTATGTGCTAAAAAAGAGACTTTAAAAACTCACAAGTGAACTCATAGTGAAGAAAAATCATTTTAATGTTCCGACTGCAACTATTAACGTTCTCAAAAGGAATATTTAAAAGTCCACAAGCCGTCTCACAGTGGAGAAAACCTTTTACATGTTCCGTCTGCAACTATTCATGTTCTCGAAAGTGACAATTTAAAATCCACATGCTGACTCACTGTGGAGAAAAACCTTTCGTATGTTCCGACTGCAACTATTCATCTTCTCAAAAGGAACATTTAGAAGTCCACAAGCCGTCTCACAGTGAAAATAACCTTTTTTATATTCCGACTGCAACTATTCATGTTCTCAAACGGAACATTTAAAAGTCCACAAGCCGTCTCACAGGGGAAAAAAACCTTTTTTAATGAATGTTTGAAGTTTAATCCTTGGGAAAATGTTAACCTAAAAAAATTGCTTTATATATGTTGTTAATATTTTATTTTTTTTTACATGAAGTCCACACAGGAGGCCCTGAGGAAAATAATTTCCCTGAGGGCCCATGTCATCTTTGGGGATGCTGTGTGGAGGGTGTTTTTAGGGAAAGGAAGGAGAGGAGAGTTCTGGAAAGGAAAAGGGTGTAAGGGGTGGGTAGGAATCTGGGGTTTAGTGTGTCCTGGTCATCAGATCTAGACAAACCTCACAACCCAGGCACCCCTGCCAAATCACCAAACCTAGCGAACCACTAGAGGTGACCTATGGCAGAGGTGTTGGTTATCCAATAAAGGTTCCCGGGGCGGCGGTACCCATTCCCGCCTCCCAAATTGTTATATCCAAATATAAGTAAGCATCCAGCACTTATTCTGTGAGTGTTCGGTAGTACCTATTTAAGCGAGCGGATGTTTTCCGTTTTGAAAATAAATAAGAATTTATTTATCATTTATCATCGCTCAAGGTTTACGGATGAGCTCTCCAATCGATTCTTAAAATAACTACTTACCACGAATATGACACCCGACTTAAAAAATAAGAGAAGTCAGGTGTCTGGCTCAAGATAATTTACCATTTTACCCTCCTTTTTAACTTGAATGAAAATTTAAAATAACTAGGTACTTACATATCTAAATAAAGATTTAAACAATTGAGCATGGGTTTTAATTTTGAGACTGGCCCGCTTACACACGCAAAATCTTATAAATCGCCCTTAAAAATCCACTTTGACACCCCTCCGTTACGTAATAAATTATAATTTCCAGCTCATAATTCATAAATGATCGATGATCGGTTTGTATGGGTCTATAATAGAGAAATGCTTAGATTGCAGAATTTTGTAATTATTCTGGTCAATACCCGAATCCGGGGAATATATTTTTTTTAACCACAGACAATAATTTGCCTTTTGAGCGGACCATAAACAAGGAATTAACGAGAAACGACAAATCGCTGGGAACTTTGAAAAATCGGGAGATTTTGATGCCATTCCGGTAGATCGGGAGATGGAGTGAAAAATCGGGAGATCTCCCGCGAAATCGGGAGCTTCGGTAACACTGCTTCTTCCTTGGTTGTGTTCTCAATACCCGCGTCAGCCGGCAAGGTCACGTGGTTGCGTCACAGTGTTGTCCAATCTCGCTAGTGATGTTGAGATGGCGATTGCAACTGCTACACAGGGCCTATGTCATCTTTGGGAATTCTGAGGACAGGAAGGACAAGCTATGAGGAGTGGGTAGGAATCTGGAGGTCAGTGGGTCCAAATGATGGACGTATGAATCCATCCCTCCCACTGCGGTGCAATGCGGTGTTCTAAAAGAGTTCTGCTTGAGAGGTAACAATTTCTCCATCAACCAGTCTCTCCCGATTGCCACGCAGCTGGTGGGCAGACACATCCGCTCCCTGGACAAACCTCGCCCATATATTTTTGTATTATGGTTCTAAATTTCAATTTGTCGTTATTTTATTGGTCGATGACATAAATATTCTTATCACTGTCATTTATGAATTTATAAAGACTGTTTATAACGCTAATAAATAAAATAAAAAAAGGAAAATGAACCCGGGCACCCCTGCTAATATAGAGATCCACTTGAGATGACCTATGGCAGAGGTGTTGGTTATCCATTAAATGGTTCCCGGGGTGGCGGTACCCATACCCGCCTCCTAAATTGTAATAATAGAAATAACAATATGTAGGCAAGCGTTGACTGAGCCTAAAAACATTCTCAAAAAGGTCGGTACCACATTTGTAATAATTTGTTAATTATTAAAATAACTAGCAGACCCGGCCACACGTTGCTGTGGCTAATGAAACACAACGCCATTACCCAACCTTTATAAAATCCACACCACCCGCTTGCCAGCTGCCCGCTGCCCGCTGCCTGAATTTAATATTTGAATTTATCGGCTTTTATCTTATGACTTGTCTTTTCGCTGATTTTATTTCTTTTTACACCGATTATTCCAGAGTACACTGTCTTTTTCCCGGGGATGAGTTATTACGAAAACAGCCTATTCTTGTGTTGTATTATATTCTATGTTTTCCGGTTCCTATTCGAACGAACTCTGTTTTGACCTCCGGATTGGTAGTCGAAGATCAAACTCTCATTACTCCGGTCATCTCAAATAGGTATGCTTAGTTTATTCTATGGTTATTTCAATCGAGTCTTTGGTCTGTGGTCCCTAACTTAACCCGCCACACAAATTTGCCCAACCGGGTAGTGATAAAAAAACCCCAGTACCTAGTCCGTATAAATAGAGGTGCCCAAATGGTTGATACGTTTTGTGACTTAGCAGGGTGAGAAGTTTCGGGTCTTGGCAGCGGGTGCGTCTGTCCGTGGCGGGCCTGATCGAATAGTCCTCTTTCAACCCATCGCCTTGCAATGCAGTGGGAGAGATGGAGTCATACGCGACCTCCGGATTCATAGTCGACTTTTGAATTCACTGTCATTACTCAAGCCATCTCTAATAGGTAAATAAGTCTATTCTATATTTATTTTAATCGAATTTTTGATCCCTACCCGTTAAGACCCGTCTCACGAAGTTGTCGCATAAAAACAGTTTTCAAGGTTAAGTAACATGGCCAAATTGTTAGGCAGTCTATCCTTTTTAAGTATAAATTAATTATAAATATAATTATATCTTTACATTAGCTCCACACGGGAGGCCCTGAGGAAAAATTCATACGTTTTAGGATCACAAACTGGCAATAATTCACATTTTTGATATTATCCTTTAGAAGATTTCCATATACATTTCATATACCATATACATTTCCATATATACATATACACATATACCATATCTCCTTGCTCTTTCAAATGGGTGATATGTATGTGAGAGAACTTTAAAAACCATTTTTCGCGTTTTTTTTTTAAATTTCCTAAAAAGCATATTTTTAGAATAGTGCAAAAATTTATTTATATCTCTTTTATGGGAAATTTCAGCTACGTTTAAATACGTACACTTCGCAACTTCTACAGTCATCTCCTTGACTGGTCTGCATAATCATATTATTTGGTCATAGAAGAAGAAGTTAATAATAAAAAACACAATGCATTTATTTATAATTTACTGATGAAATCCTGTTTTTAGATGATACTTAGATAAATGTAATTTTTAAGATGTTTCCACAAGGAAGTTGGTGAACTAGTGAATTTTTTCAACAGAATTTGATGCTAGATATACTAGCCCCTCCGAAGACGGCCACACAGGAGATGGAGCTCATTGGGAGGCGATGTTTGAAACTGGAGAAGTGAGAACCATTGACGCTCATCTAAAAAAATTAAAACAATCAAATTAAAACAAACAATCAAAACGGAAAAGAATATGCGCAGACGCAAATCTCTTACAATGCGCAGAAAACACGTGGTTTACTCTTTTGCCAGGGCTCGTTGTTAAGCGCGCCTTCCACTGCGAGCGGAAAAGAGTTAAGCGGAGCGGGGTGGGAGATGAGCGAAATAGCTTTGACCTTCCACCAAAAAAGAGTCACTTAGAAGATAGGCGTTTGCCTTCCACTGCCTGTGCGCGAAATGAGCGGGGCGAGCGGAGCGAGGTCAATGAAAAATGAGAAATAGTTTTGCCCTTCCATTAAAAACGAGTCAGTATCTTTCGAAGCTTTGTTTCGAAGTGAACGGAGTGATTTTTGTGATGTCAAGTACTGATTCTAGTGAATATGATTCTGACAGCAAGTATGCAATGAAAAAAATGTTACGTATGAATTAAATGTACATTTATAAAAAGAATCTCATTTAAAAATGTAAAAACTTTAAAAAAATAATTTACTTTCTTATTTCCGCCAATATCATCTCAATAATGGTTTTCTAAGCCGAAACCTTTATGTTGACAATCTTTGCTAGTCGTATCCTGTAAACGAAATTGGCAAACGGCTTCAATAAACACCTCTATCTCGAAAAAAACGCAGCGAGTCAATTGAATTGGCTACAGTTCTTGAGCGGAGTCCGCTAGAAACTAGTCGGCGATGGTGTGCGCGAGCGGTCTCTTTCGGACCTATTTTAACAAGTTCGGTCCGCTCCGCTCTCCTCGTTCCTGGTGGAAGCACTTGTATGCAGTTAACGTGTGCGAGTCGAGCGGAGATCGTACGGAGTCCGCTCCGCTCGCATTAGCGGAGCGGACTCGTTGGAAACTATTTAACTCGTTTAGTCCGCTTCGCTGGCCTCGTTCTTGATGGAAGCACTTGTATGCAGTTAACGTTTGCTAGTCGAGCGGATTCCGTAATGAGTCCGCTCCGCTCGCAGTGGAAGGCGCGCATTAGCTTGCCCACCGTACTCGTCGGCCGCACTTCCCTTCAATCCGGACAACATTAGGGAACGGTCTTTGGTTTTTGGCCGAACCATAACCTGAGTTTTTCTTTACGAATACATGCTGTCCCTGTGAAACAATATTGATTTGCATGTCAGATCTGTAATAACTAAGACAGTCGTGTCGATAAATATTTTAAAGGGTTGAATATTGGAACATTCCAGTTGAAATTTGGAATATTAAAACATATTGGAACAAGAGGAGTTTTTGAAGTGAAACTTCATTAGCCTCGTTGTAAGTTGAAATTCGGATGAAACGGAAGTGCGTCACATATCCAAAAAATAAACATTTTTACTTTTGTGAAATCAATATCCATTGATATGTTATATGTGTAGTAAAGTAGGTAAAAGAAATTTAATTTTTGGGGTGAATTGCTTATTTAAAAAAAAGAACATTTCAAAAGAACATTATCGTTACTTTGAACGCTGAATTTTTTACATTCCAGGCCATCAGTCCACCAAATAAAATTTGTATACTCTTACGTCAATGGTGTTTGAGTCGATTTTGAATTGTATGATGAAATCCTGTCCGGGGCACAATGGGATGGCGCCCCCCCTTTCCTCGCTGCCCCAACCGCCGCCAATCTTGAGGTGGTTCCTCACCACGCAACCCTCTTTGAAGCGGAAGCTGGAGTGAAGTGGGACATCGCTATTGCCAACACCGCTCTTCACCTCGATGTCGAATCTTGAATTATACAAATGCACTATAAACACAAATATACAATACACTATGCTGAGAGCAGTGGCGGACTAAAGGGGGCGGCCCGCCTGGGGCCTCCATATTCCCTTGATCAAATCCTTAACAAACCTTTAAGGCAGGGGTTCCCAAACTTTTCCAAGTCGCGGCACCCTTAGAAAATTTTAATTTTCTCACGGCACCCCGGTCATATAATGTCTATCTGTTGTAGCCCCGGGACCGAGTGACACCCCCAAGAGCACAATTCTCTAGCCATCCCCCCCCCCCCCTCCTCCTCAGAATGGACATTTTTTTTATCTACTCCACTGAATAATACAACTCATATTTAAAATGAATAAGACCATTTATTGGTAGGAAAACTTACAAAGAAAAAGCAAATATAATTACAAAAACCGTTTAGTGCGACGGGTGAGCCTGTGGCTCGGTGCACAATTTTTCAAACCGGGGAATAAGGCTTGATACAGCTACTCTCATTTCTTTTTCCACATTTATTTTCGAGCGATATTTGCTCTATATAATCGCAACCGCTGAAAATCCAGCTTCGCACAGATATGAAGTAGCAAAGGGAATAAGGATCCTTATAGCTTTTGCACTTAGAATCGGATACTGATTTTTAACTGATATCCAAAACTCCGTCAAATCCGAACAAGCGTATTTTGTTTTTAGGCTGCTGTCGCTCGAGAAGTCAATTAGATTTTCTTCTTCCTTCCTTCCAAAATCTTGGGGAGCTTGAGCACGGAATGGATCTTGGATCCACACAAACTTCTCCACTTGGTCTTCTGCAAAGTACTTTGCAAACCAGTCAGTTAACTGTGATAGGTGCTCTGTAAAAAGGGTCAGCAAGTTATTTGAAACCTTAATTCCGCTATGGGCCATGTACTGTTGCAATTTTGGAGAACAATCTTTGCCTCCATCATCACTAATTTTTCTCTTCCACAGTTTTAGTTTTTTCATGAATGATGAAATCTTCTCTCCAAGCTTAATTATGTGCATATTATGGCCCTTGTAGAGACAGATTTAAGACATTTAGTTTTTCGAATATGTCGCAAAAGTATGCCAGTTTCAGCAGAAAGTCTTCATCCGCGAAATTGTTGACGTTTACATGATCATCTTCTAGGAAAGTGTGAATTTCTTGTCGCAGTTCAAACGTACGAGATAGACAGTACATTGCCACGTAGAGCCATCGCGAGCTACAATAGAACAAAGACCTCCCTAAACCCTCCTTCCACAATCCCCTCCTTCAACCCCCCTCCCGCTAAAAATACATACTGACTTATATAATCTTATTATTACAACCTACTTTAAAAAATAAGTATTAAATAAAATCGGATATGTTTATCCGAGCCACTATCTAGGTTACAAATAAGTTCGTTAGAAATTTGTCATCATTTAAAAAGATAGCATCCAAAAATCACGGACATATGAATATATCTGGATTCTGGACCTGCCCTAAGTGATAAAAACGTATTATTTCCCCCTCCCAATGGAGCCGGCTAGAGCTCCGCCTTGGAGCCAGCTCGCTCCATGGGGTGGGTAGAGAACCTCGCTTGAATCTAAAATATGTGACGTCATCATTCTTGTCCTGAACAGCGCGGAAGTAACATCCATACATTTGTCGAAATAACACGCCAAAAACGGTAGCTTGTGCTATACATTTTACCCACATATTATATGGACATAGCGAATGTGGGCGGTTCTCCAGTGCGCTCGTCGCTGGTTACAGGGGTAAGTAAATTATGAAACATTTGTAAAAGTGTCTTAACTAAACACGGCAACAAAATATAGATTGCAATGTGAATTGGGGCGAATCTTTTCGGGGCGAGCATTTGGTCTTAGCAAATATGTTATTAACGTGGCAAGCAATTCGCGCTCCCATGCAAAAAGGTCTATTCATTCAAAGCAGATTTTGCTTTGAAGAACTAAATAGTGATATTATAATGCGAGATGCCTATATACTGTCAGATTGATTTTTTAACGAATCACAGTCATTTTTCCTCTCTTCACCCCCCACAGTTTGGTTTTACCCCTCATCTGTATGTTCTGGTCTATTGAATTCTGATGTCTATGGGAAAAATTGAATTTGAAGTGCGAGTTCGAAAAAAATAACGTATAATACATAAAACACGTCCCAATAGCATAGGGCTAATTTTCATCCGTTAAATATTTTATGACAGACCTTATCGAATCATAAGCGTACGCCCATTCGTACATGGAGCTACTTACAAGCGCAAAGCACATGCGCCGCTCGTGACTTCGTCAGTACCCGCTATACTGTTTTGCTACGCGCATCGAATGGTAAATACTCGTAGTATGGCGGGTACTCACGAGCGGCGTGCGTGCTATGCGCATGAAGTTCGAGTCGCTTGTACGAGTAAGGCAGGCCGCACACGTCAGACAAGAGTCGGATCAGACACAAAACGATTCGAACCAGATTAGTTATAATACCGAAGGCACGCCCATTGTCGGACTGGATTGGACGGCCGCGCGGAGTAATGAAAATAGGCCATGCCTTTCCGCGCCCGCCGTCCATTCGAATTTTGTCTGACCCGACAATCGGATGGAAAAATCTGACGTTTGCGCCGGGCCTAAGTGGCTCCATGTACGAATGGGCTACCTATGTATGTTAATGAAACCCACGACATTTTTTTTTAAATCAGTAAAGAAATTATATGACACATACATTTTGCCAAAATCTGGATTAATTGTTAGTTGAAAAATGGAGTTTCAAGTTCGAAGCTCTTATATTAATAAGTTTCCAAAATAGTACGAACCTCTCACTACCAGCGTTGAACTTTCCTTCCAGTGTGACTGACGTGCCGCATTGGACTCCTCCGGGAATTGACCCCATAATTACGAGAGGCTGTAAAAAACACATAATCAGATTTTTTTGGTTTTATAAAAAACTGAACTGTGATAAAACAGAACATAATGAAAAGGGGAATCAAAAAATTAACTTATTATTTTAAAATTTATTCATGGAATATGGGTACATGGGAATTGATAGAAAAAATTATTGAGATCGTGGAAAATTTTCTTTACTAACAAGTTATATATTAATTTGGGTTTGCTATTTTTGACTAAAGAAGTGATTTAAAAAACAGTAAATAAAAACGTGAGTTAATGAAAGACTAGTGACCGGGAAGATTACAAAAATTTCAAATAAAAGGCGGTTGATTTTTCATTTAAAAAAAAGTACTACAAACTAACCAAATATTCTTGAAATAAAATAAAATTGATACTTACAAGGTGAGACATGATGATTGTAAATTTATCTTCTTTCAAAAACAAAAAAAAATGGAAATACGTTAGGCAGGTACTAAGTCTTGTTGAGTAATAAGTTCATTCCATTGATCGGTCATTATTTATAAGACTAGTTTGTCTTAATCTTAGTAATTAGTCTTACGAGTATCTCAAGAGTTATTATTAAAATATTTTTACAGTATTCCTGTTTTCCCCCGTAATCACACTTTTATCACTTTCAGTGGCAGATACAAAGGATGCTGCTAGGGTTATCAACGGGTTTTACCGGATGATAAAAATAAGCTATTTACGTAGATATAAAATTTTACGAAACCACTTTTTTGTGCATTAGCTCCACACAGGTGGACCTGAGGAAAAAAGTCTTTTTATGGAAAGAAGGGGCGAAAGTTCTGGGAAGGAAAAAAAGTATAATGGGTCGGTAGGAATATGGGGTCAATGTAGGGATGTCGAAAGTTAAAAAAAATATCGATATATCGATGTATCGATATTTATTAAAATATCAATATCGACGTCGATATATCGAGGAAAAAATATCGATATATCGGTCAAATTTTCAAAAGATTTAAAAATTTTCAAAAGAAATAATAGTGTATTCAGCTCATATTATCAATAGCATTTTTTATACACAATGTGCATTATTTTAATGTACAAAAAACTCAATAAAAATGAAGGTTTTTTTATCAGTATTCATTTTTATTAGGTAATAATTACAAAAATATCAAAAACTAAAAAGCTGTCTTCTAACTTATATGTAAACTGAGATGCATAAAAGTCTGTATGCGTTTCATTACATACATTGGTTATACATTCTGGTTCATACAATCTATTGGCGTCTGTTAAAAAGGACTTTGTGTTTGCAACAAGGTATAGTCAATAATCATAGACAATTGGGAACCAATACATAGGAGTGGCTTAGAAAAAAATGGCGAAAAATAGCATACATTTCTATGTATGTACCTACACATATGAGATAGTATTAGTGATCACAAATTCTAATGCAAAGACAATAGATTTGTAAACTATTAATAGTTAAAATTTCAACCGCCAGATGTCATGACCCAATACAGTTACTTTTTCCAGTTCGTTCCTATACGGTTTTGGATTCTAGTGACTTTAGATTAAATTAAAAAATATCGAATGTCTTCATTTATTTAAATATTACAATTTGAGGTTTTACTCATAAAGTTAAAATAAAAAATAGCGTTTTTGATACAATTTTCGATATTGGATATTTTGTATCGATATATCGGATCAAAATATATCGGCTAAAAATATCGATGTATTGAATTAAAAAATATCGATACATCGATATATCGATACTTTTTCAACAAGCCTAGGTCAATGTGCCTAGTTCAGATGGAGTGGGCTCTTGAACTCGGGTTCTTCGAGGAAAGAGGATCGTACTCCTACTCGTTTTTCAAATCGACTATTTCTAGGTAACCCGGAGCAGGACTGGGACCCAAACCTGGGAGCCGAACCCGTAGCCGGAATCCGAATGCCTCCAACGGCGCGGCGTCGCACAGTGATTCGTTTCATACATGCTAGACGCTAAAAACTCTTAAACATGATTAAATTATTTTTAACCCTCTATTGAGGTGTAGTCAACACTAATTTTATGAAAATTATTGTTAAAAATGATTAATATTTATTTTTCCTATCGTTTTTTTTGTTTAATTTTTAAATAATGTATTAATAGAGTATTTGAGGTTTATAATAAAACAATTATATGTAAAAAGTAAAAAAAATGTATTTTGAGTGTATTGAATTGCTAAAATTACGGTCAAATTATTCAAAGATATAAGCATTATTTGGTTTTTCAACTTTTTTTCACCACTTGCACTGAGCTTATCAAGTTCAAATGTACTTAAAATTTTGTTAAACATTCCCTCAAGCCTTTCTTTCTTCGGCAAACTCTTCCATGTCACGAACAATTCCAGCCTGGAAATCTCGTATGTGGTTCCTGTAAAATGAAACAATAATAATAATGTGGATTCGTGCGGGTTAATATCGAAACTGATATAGAATATTAGTTGCACTATTTAAAAAAAAGAAAATTATCTTGCGATTTTCATATACCCTCTGAGATAAACTCTCGAGAAGTTAGAAATTTAATATTTTTTAGGCCAAAAAAAAAAAACATAAAACTTATTTATTATTTAAAAAACAACTAAAATTATTTACACTAAAATATTAAGAACAAATTTTAAAACATACCTTCCAAAGTAGCCTCCATTTTACAGAACCGAATAAAAGCACTTTTTAAACTTAGTGCACAATTTTAAACGTCGAGCTACGACGAGCGAATAAATGCTAATTTCAAAACATATTATTCGACTTTGGGCCTCTGGTACGAGCCAGTGCGTGCACTAATCACTCCAATTAAATATGGATTTATTATCCTGTCTATCTGGTAATGTCGCCATGACGTCATTGTTTGGGAATTCAAAAGTGACTTATTAGCGTCTAGTTGTATGAAACGAATCACTCTGCGTCGCGTCGCACAGTGATTCCAAATACCCCAAAGTTGGAAACAATTCACAGGGAGGATTTACAGGGAAAAATAAGTTATATCATATCATTTCGGAATGGCTAAAAAAATATAAATATTGGGTTTTAGTAAGTTTTACTGAATTTTATTAACGATTTCTGGATTTTATTAACAAAAATATTAAATTTAAAAAAATATCTTAAAATTCAAATTATTTATATCCATATACATGTGAAAATAAAGTCCGAGTATTGTTTAATTTTGCTTTTTAACATTTTGATGCAGAAGATGAACATCGTCGGTGCAAAAGATATTTGAAGAATGAATATCCGGAGGAATTATTAAATCTAAAACTTCCTTTGGAAAAAGATTTAAGTACATGTTCAGAAAAGGGAATAGTGTGGAATTTTAACCCCCCCTCCAGTCCTCACTTCGGAGGACTATGGGAAGGGAACATACGAGTTGTAAAAAAATCATTTAAAACGAGTCGTAGGGGACAATTCATTGACGTTTGAGGAATTAACAACTATCCTACTAATATTATAAAGACGATAGTTTGTATGGATGTATGTTTGTTACTCTTTCACGCAAAAACTACTGAATAGATTTTAAAAATTCTTTCACTAATAGAAAGCTACATTATTTGCGAGATCTATAAGCTATATATATTGGAAAGCTCTGGCGCTATGAATTTATTTATCATACGTTTTCTGTCCCTAACAAAATCGATTTATTGCAAACGTCAGAAAAAAAAAAACAATCGCCGCCCTGAAAACGATGTTTTTTTTTTTAATTAGGCAATTCACCCTAAAAAGACTGTTTTGTTGGCGTCGTACTTAATAACTATCTCTAAAAATGAATCACTGAAATGTATGTAGGTATGCGCATAAACCCGAGCGACTGCACCAAATTGGATAATTCTTTTATTTTTTGTTCGTTATTTTGTGTAAAACTACCGTTGAGTTCTGGCATTATGAAATTTGTATAAAAAATATAATAGGTGGCACGCGAGCAGTTTGAAAACTGAATGTATCGGGAATGAATGTGTGAAATCTGAGAGGTGATTTCTTGGTGTTTAATTTGGTAGGCGGGTATGGGTACCGCCGCCCTGGGAACCATTTATTGGATGACCAACACCTCTGCCACAGGTCACCCCAAGTGGTTCGCTACGTTTGGTGACTTAGCAGGGGTGCCCGGGTTCTCTTGTGGTAAGGTTTGTCCGGGTCTTGATGACGGATGCGTCGGCCCACCTTCTGCCGGATTGGGAGATGCTGGTTGAGGGAGACCCTTTACAACCGGTTACCGTTGTCCGGGCCGCTCGGTAGTACAGAGGCCCGTCCCTCAGGCTCACGACTGAGGGTGGGCTGCCCCATCAACGAGTGCAAAAACCCCGCCGCTCTTGTTGTGCCGGTTCGTGACCGGAGGGGACCCAGCAGTGGGGCTCATTGGGCGACCTCTCCAGCCGGACTCTCCCTGCCCATCGCCTTGCACCGCAGTGGGTGGATTGGATTCATACGTCCGTCACTCCTGGAAACTGATCCCCAGCATCCTACCCACCCCTCATACCTTTTCCTTTCTAGCCCTTCCTCTCTCCTCATAAAAACAAAACTCAACTCAAATCATGAACTTAACAAGAAATGTAAGCAACATCTTTACAACGGCGGGAAGCAGGAGTCCCCGGTGCAGGCCAAAACTGTTAGTGAATTACACCAACATTCGCGGCCTGCACATCAATTTTAACTCTGTCCATCACCACCTTCTTTCTGAACGTCCGAACCTTCTTTTCCTGTCTGAAACACATATAGCCGAGCCTGTAGACGCCTCCTATCTGGACTGCCCGGGCTTCACCCTCGCAGGCAAGTTCAGACCTAAAGGAGGTGTCTGTCTCTATAGTCGAGCTGACGTCAACTGTGTGTGACTGTCGAATCTGGAAAACTCCAGATTCGACGTAATGTGGGTATGCGTCAATCTTGCCAGTACGGTAAGATTCTACGCACGTTTATACCGCTCACCGAGCCTTAGCGAATCAGATACGTCCGAGCTCTTCAAACATTTAAGCGACACTATCGTTGAAGTTCTCAGGATCAACAGACTCGGCTGGACGCCAAGCGGAATCCTTTGCCCTTTGCTATGGATTGGAGCAAATGGTTCAAGAGCCTACAAGGGTTCCTGATGTCCAGACTCACCGTTCCAATCGGTTAGACCTATTTTTAACTACTGTACCACACGGTTACAAAATTGAAGTCACAGCGCCTTTAGGATCGTCCGACCACTGCCTGGTGACGACATCAATCCCTGTAAACTTCAGACCGCCAAACGAGAGGCTGAAGTGAAAAGTGTGGCACTATAGGTCAGCAGATTGGTTCGGTCTGCGGGCACATTTTAATGCTTTCCCGTGATCAGCTGTCTATTTTCGGACTTCGGATCCCTCAAGATGTGCCCAGGAAATTGGTGAAGTCATCACATCCGCGATGGATGGCTTCATCAAATCTACTGTTAAGGAAACTGGTGTAGGCTCAAAGCCGTGGTTCAGTCGACAATGCGTTGAAGCAGTGAGACGAAAAAACGCGGCTTACCGAGCATACAACACATCTAGAACATCTGAAGACAGAACAGCTTACAACAAAATGGCAAAGGAAACAAGAGAATCATAAATAGGTCAAATTTTTAGCACGACCAGATCAGTAGACAGCTGGCTGCATGCCCGCATGGCAGCAGGCAATTCTGGTCGCTTGCGGGCTCTATAGGTCGCAATTTCTGCAAATCCAGTCTGCCACCTCTTACCAGACCTGACGGCTCACTAGCAAACACCGCCACCGAAAAGACTAACTTATTAGGTAAAATGTTTGCGGATAACTCAACCCTCGATGACCAACGTGCTATCCCGACATCGGTTCCTCACTGCAGTTTTTGTATGAAAAAGCTGAGGATCCGGCATCGGGAAGTACTCTAAGTTTTACGAGGGCTTGATGTTAATAAAACTATTGGGCCTGACGGAATACCTGCCCTGGTACTGCAGAGGTGCGCTGCAGAAATACCTCCAATTTTGACGAAGCTTTTTAAAATGTCCCTGAAGACTGGCTCTGTGTCCTCTGGTTGGAAAAAAGCGGTTATCCATCATATTCCAAAGAAGGGTGACCGTTCCAACCCGGCCAACTACCGCCCCATAGCGATCACATCAGTTCTGTCTAAGGTGATGGAACGTGTGATCCAACGACAAACTGCTCACATACCTCGAGAAGAACAAAATTATTAACGATCGTCAATATGGATTCCGGCGGAAAGGCTCGTGCGGTGATCTTCTCGCGTATGTGCGTTTCGGTCTTCTCGTCTCGTTCGTTTCGGTGAGACCCAAACGTTTGCACTGGGCTTCTCCAAGGCCTTTGACCGGGTTTGGCACCGAGGACTTGTCAACAAACTGCATTCTTACGGACTTCCCGCATCCTTGTGTACGTGGATTGCCGACTTCTTGAGGGAGAGGTCGATTCAGACGGTAGTCGATAGTTTCACCTCTTCCTCACACTCGATAAATGCTGGCGTCCCGCAGGGATCGGTTCTGTCTCCGACTTTGTTTTTGTTGCACATCAACGACCTTTCGTCATGTGCACCAATTCATTTTTACGCGGATGACAGTACAGTTCATGATAGCTTTTTGTTTGACAAGCCCCCAAAGGGCTCACAAACTCCAACAGCTCGTAGGGCTTTGAAACAAAGAATGGACGATTACCTCGAGAGTGTTTTCTCTTGGGGTAAAAATAATCTCATTGAATTTAATGTTTCAAAGATCCAATCTTCTCTGATTACGTCTAAAAGGGATCGAAATGAAAACCTAGTCTCTTTCAACGGAAGCAATCTTCCGAACAGGCCCTCCATCGAAAGGCTTGGTGTAACCCTAAGTGACCAGCTCAGGTATGGGGGCTCCATCGAAGCCAGAGTAAAGTTAACCTCCCTAAAACTGGGCGTACTAATAGTACACAACTGCTAACCCTGTACAAATCACAAGTGCGCCCCACGGTTGAATTTGGCAGCCACCTCTGGTCTGGAGCTCCACAATACCTGAAAAATACCCTCGAATCTGTGCAGAAACGGGCGGTCCGTTTGATAGATTCTCCCATCTTAACAGACGGATTGCAATCTTTAGAGCACAGGCATCGGGTGGGAATGCTATCCTTGTTCTACCGGTATTACAATGGAAGATGCTCCGAGGAACTAGCATCATTGATCCCTTCGGCACCGGTGCATAGTCGGGAAACACGCCAAACGCGTGCCCAACATTTGTACACGGTTGAAATTTGCCACATGAGAACAGATCGTTTCTTCGACTCGTTCTTGTGTTCAACAGCTCGGCTGTGGAATGATTTGCCGGCCTCTGTGTTTCCTCCTTAGTACAACATGGGTCTCTTCGAGACCAATGTTCATTCCTTCCTCTCCTCAAAAAGACCCTCCGCACAGCATCCCAGATGACATAGGCCCTGAGGGAAATTATTTTCCTCAGGGCCTCCTGTGTGGAGTTAACGTAAAAAAAAAAAAAAAAAGAGGTGAGAGGGTGGGTGTTGGGAGGGTGTTGGTGGAGGGGTAAGGGGGAGGGAGTTAGGAGAGGGAGAAAGGGAGGGAAGGCAGTGGAAAGAGGAAGGATGGAGGAGGGTGTGGGGAGGGGTAGGGTGTGGGGGGAAGGGGTTTGATGGGGGAAGTGGTGTGGGGAGCGGTAATGTGGAGGGGTAGGTGGTGAGGGGAAGGGTGGGTGGAGGGATAGGGGGAGGGGGTTTATGGGGGGAGTGGAGTGGGGAGAGGGAAGGTGGAGGAGGTGGAGTGGGGTAAGAGAGGTGGGAGGGAAGGAAGGGGAAGGGGGAGGGGTGGAGGAAGGTGGGGGAGGTGGAGTGGGGAGGGGTATGGGGGGGAGGAGGGGTCAGTGGAGAATGAGGGGGAGGGAAAGGGAGGATGATGGATGAGTGGAGTGGGGTGAGGGAAGGTGTAGGGGGGAAGAGTGGGGGGAGGGTCGGGTGGAGGGGGAGGGGGGAGGGGGTCGATGGAGGGAGTGGAGTGGGGAGAAGGAAGGTGGAGGAGGCGGAGTGGGAAACCCCTAATACCATGCGAGCGGAGCCGCGGGAAAAGCTAGTATTACATAAAAAAGAAGCCATACTAAATTCTCGTCCTCTCTGTCCTCTAACCTCAGACCCTGAGGACATTCATGCCCTTACTTTAGGTCACTTCTTAATTGAAGAACCGTTAATTTCGATTCCCGAATACACCTATTCAGAGGTTAAAATAAATCGTCTCAATCGCTGGGAACATTTATTTATTTATTTTTTTTTTTATTTATTTATTTACGCCCTTTTTTTTTAAATTTACAAATTACACTATGATTAAATAATATATAAATACTATTTCTTTAACAAAGAAATATAATAGGTTTTTGCAACACAATATAATAGTATTTATTGTACATGACTGAACTGCCTCAGTAACAGTATTTCGTATTTGTTTAAAGATAAATTGAAGATGTCCGCTGACTTGGTATAATTATTTCCCTCCATTAGTATTCTGGGCAAAGAGGAATACATATGGTAGTTAGTTCCAGAATTTCTGCACTGAAATAAATCCTGACTTCTGGTATTACGTAGTGGAATCCGGAAACTTATCAATTTTAGCAATATCGGACTATCAACTAAATCATTTAGAATTTTATATAGAAATACCAAGTCAGTGAAAATTCTTCTGTCGGACAATTTGAGCATATTCATATCATTTAAAATAGTGTTGTAGTTCAACATAATTGCTGGAATACCCATTTTAAAATTTAGAAAACGTAAGAATTTGTTTTGTAATCTTTCAACAGCTTGTACATGTACATGTATACTATAATGTGGATTCCAGACGGGAGAATTGTACTCAAGTTGACTTCTAACATAGGCAAAATATAACAGTTTAATACACTTTATATTGTTAAAATTTCTAGTTAGCCTGGTTATAAATCCCAACATTTTTAAGCCCTTATTAGAGATTTCTGTTATATGGTTAACAAATGAAAGATTTGATTGAAAAGTGATGCCCAAGTCTTTAATTTGTGTTAATGTCTCAAGAGTATTGTTATCAATGTTGTAATTAAAGATCACTGGATTTTTTATTTGAGAAAATCTAACCACTTGGCATTTTGAGATATTTAAGTAAAGTCTATTTTCATTACACCAAATTAACAATTTCTTGATATTATCTTGAAGAATGTTGCAGTGGTAAATATTTTGAATAATTCTAAACATTTTGAGGTCATCAGCAAAAAGTAAGAAAAATACATCATGAGATGTTTTTGTTAGATCATTTATAAACAAGATAAATAAGATTGGGCCAAGGTGTGAACCCTGTGGAACTCCACTTGTTGCATAAATTTTTTCCGACAGGGAGGATTTTATTCTGACAATTTGTTGTCTTCCAGTAAGATAACTTTCAAACCAGTTTAATATATTACCATGTATACCAAGTTTTTCTAATTTCCAAATGAGAATTTTATGAGAAACTGAATCAAAAGCTTTACTAAAATCAGTATAGACAGAGTCTACTTGTTTTTTTTTCTTTAAAAGCATTGGTTATAAAATTTTCATAAATAATTAAGTTTGATAGAGTACTTCTACCTGGCATAAATCCAAACTGGTAAGGTGATATCACAGGTTTTATTTGTGTAAAAAGTTTGATCAAGTATTAGGCTTTCAAAGAGTTTCGGTATGGTGGATTGAATGCATATTGGTCTGTAATTAGAAATATCACTTTTATCGCCCTTTTTGAAAATTGGAGTCAAATAACTAACTTTCCACTTATCGGGAAAAATTCCACTGGATAAAGATAGATTAAAAAGTTTGGTTAACGGGAGAGCAATTACTTTGATACATTCTTTGATAAATATTGTAGGTATATTATCTGGTCCCGCAGATTTGTGGATATCTAACGATTTAACTTTAGTAATTACATCAGAGAGACTTATGGTACATTTACAGAAAATGACACAACATTTTTGGCAGCTCTGGAATACCGATTTTTTTTTTTTTTTTACATGAGCTCCACACACGAGGCCCTGAGGAAAATAATTTCCCTCAGGGCCTATGTCATCTTTGAGGATGCTGTGTGGAGGGTTTTTTTTAAGGAAAGGAAGGAGAGGAGAGTTCTGGGAAGGAAAAGGGTTTAAGGGGTGTGTAGGAATCTGGGGTTCAGTATGTCCTGGTTATCCGCCTCCAAGACCTAGACAAACCTCACCCCATGAACCCGGGCACCCCTGCTAAATCGCCTAACGTGGCGAACCACTTGGGGTGACCTATGGCAGAGGTGTTGGTTATCCAATAAAGGTTCCCGGGGCGGCGGTACCCATTCCCGCCTCCCAAATTTTAAACAACCGAATATTTACAAGCGCTACAAAATCGCGTCAAATGGTATAAGGCTACCCGTAATCTTTAAGTAAATGACCTAGTGGTCATCAAGATGGATACTAGAAGTCCTCCATTAAAATGGCCGCTCGGCAGGATAAGGGAGGTGAAACCGGCTCTGACGGAGTCGTAAGAGTAGCCTCAGTTCAAACCAGCGACGGTGTACTTCTAAGGCCTGTGGCAAAGCCTTGCCTTTTACTGTACAATAGAGAGTGTCGTTTTTTCTTTTTATGTGAATCTTGGTATAGGTTTATATATATTTTTTTTTTTTTGTTTTTTATGCCTTCAATGTTTTCGTATTGATTGCGATTCAGCTATCTTTTGGTTTACTTATGTTTTTCGAGTTATTATTTTTTCTTTACATTTTGGGCGTGTAGTCTTTAGTTTCACGTGCACCTAGTTTGTAAAGAATAGATTAAATTTTAGGAGTAGGTTTCTTTTTAAACGACTTCGAAAAGGAGGAGTTTCTCAATTCAACTGTATTTTTAAAAAAAAAAAATTATGTTTGTTACCTCAGAACTTTCGACTGGGTGAATTGATATTGATGATTCTTTTTTATTTGAAAGCTGGTGCTTCCCGTGTGGTCCCATTTTAATTTGGTCCAGTTCTGACAATGGCATCCATGAGAAAATCATATAAGTCTTAAATTTGCATCAAGTATGTGCGCGACAAATGGACGAATAACTCAATATCACGCCAACCGATTTCGATGATTCTTTTTTTATTGGAAAGGATGTACTTCAAGAGTAGTTTGATGAGAGTTTGGTTAGGTTCTGATTATGGGATCCATGACAAAGTAACGCAATTCTGAAGAACAAATTTACGATACTCGGCCGAATCTTAATCGAATTAGTTAGTGTACTTCAGATTCACTAAAAATCAAAAAATAAACAAAAATTTTAACGAAACAAAAAAACGACTTCAAAAAATGCACTAAAAAGTAAAAAAATAATTTCGTATTCTTCTACAACTTTATAATCAACTTACTTTTTCTACTCATCAATATGTAGGTACGATTGTTATTTTTGGAATCGGTGTCAACCAAGGTACAAGGTTCACTTGACAGCTCTTCTCCCGCCGACACCGACTCCAAAAATAACAATCGTACTTACATATTGATGAGTAGAAAAGGTAAGTTGATTATAAAGTTGTAAAAGAATACGAAATTATATTTTTACTTTTTAGTGCATTTTTTGAAGTCTTTTTTTTGTTTTGTTAAAATTTTTGTTTATCATATATTTACTGTTATTAAGTTTATTTTGTAGAACTCCATTTTAATTTTTTATTTATTTTATATATTTAATAATATTATTGTTCAATGTATAAAAACAGTTTATTATAAACAAGTTCTGCTTCTGCTTCGTAATTATTATTATGAGTTACAGCTGTTTCGCCCTCTGAAGGCATTATCAAACTGTGGTTGTTACCACCTACAGACGATGTATTTATATCATTTCTAGACAGGTACTTATGATGACAAAATGAATACCTTTTAATTATTATTACTTGTGCCCCTAAACTTCTAAGTAAAATGACTGAAATATTAATGGTCAAGTTTCCCAATTACTGGATTGTTTACATTTGACTGAAGGTCGTTAATTATTCCATAAAATAAACCCTTGATGATTCATCAGGATTTACCTTATAATACAATTGATATTTGAAATGGTCATCATTCTCTTGGATAACCCACTATGACTCATGTATTTACTTAATAGCACAGTTAGGTATTTGGACTGAATTTAAATATATCTAAAAGTGGCGAGCGAATTATATTTGTTTGTTCATTAATTAAAATAGCTTTCTGATTATTAGAGTTTTTATTAATTTCTAACTGCTCTAACATTGAGTTTGCGTCCTTTATTTTGTAAGTGCAACGGAAATGGTTTATTATTATCACTAAGTGAGTGATTGTTTTCTAAGAGATGTTTAGCAAATTGTGATTCTATTTTATTATTATTTTTAAACGATCGCATGTGTTCTTTGAATCTAGTGTTAAAGGACCGGCCAGTTTATCCAACATAAACAGCGTTGCATTCATCACACTGGAGTTTATAAATGCCACTATTTTTTAGTTTGCGTATTTTATTTTTTGAGTTTTTAAGAGACGATCCTAAAGTATTATTTGTGCGGAAGGCAACATCTAAGCCACAATTTTTGAGAACTTTAGCTATTTTATTAGATGTCGGTCCGACAAATTCCAAACATCCAAATATATTCATTGCTCACAAATGAGTCATACAATATCCACGCATTTCAATTGCTCTACCGAAAAACTATTCAATCCGCCCTCTTCAAGTCCGCGTAAAGCATATATTTATATCGGAAGTGGTCCCTTGAGAGACGGTTAATAAACATACTTCATTATTGGTTAAAATCGATCAATATTTAAGTGATTTAAATTGATATTAAAATATTAAATATTCAGTGACAGAACAAGTGACAATTAGAATTTGAACAACGCATCGGACGCATACATATAGAAGGCTCCAATCGTAGTACCTTGCATCGATGTAACGGTGCATGCCGTGCAACATGACACACATTATATACTACCGCATCAAATAATCTATACTGTTTACTCAAGCAGGGCTGTCACAAACAACTTCTTCTTCTTCTTCTTCTTTTTCTTTGCCACTTCCCACTTTAAGTGGGGTCGGCTCTCCTAATCAATCTGCGCCAAGACGACCGGTCTTGGGTTGTTGGATTGGGGAAATTTTGAGCTATTTTTGCCATGCTGGTCCACCATGTCAGAGGGGGGCGTCCTCTTCCTCTTTTTATTTCAGGTATAGCTAGCGCTTTATGGCACACGTGTTCTTTGTCTCTTCTCATTACATGACCATACCACCGTAAGCGACTTTCTGTTAGTTTTTCAGGAAGGGGGGCTACCTTGAAACTACCCCTTATATGTTCGTTTCGTATTTTGTCCAGTTTCGTAACCCCACCTGACCATCTAAGCATTTTCATTTCTGCAACGTGCAGTTTTTGGACGTGATTTTCCTTCACTGTCCAACACTCAGCCCCATACAGCATTGCTGGTCTCACTGCAGTTTTGTATATTTTGCCTTTTGTGCGAATGGGCATGCTTGAATCGCACAGTACTCCAGTGAGTGATCGCCACTTCTGCCACGCAACATTTACTCTGTGAGATACATCGGCTTCTACATTTGCATCTTTTGTTATTACTGAGCCAAGGTATTTGAAGGATTCTACTTTTGGCACCGGCATTCTGTCTGGATAGTAAACGGTAGTGTTGCTCGCTGTACTGCTGAAATTACATTCCAAGTGCTCCGTTTTTGACCTGCTGACACGAAGTCCTGATGTTTCAAGTGCTGTTATCCATTCTGTCAAGGTATTTTGCAGATCTTCCGCAGTTTTGGCAATCAGTACGATATCGTCTGCATACAAAAGGTTCCAGGGTAGTTTCTTTTGAATATTTTTGGTGATGTAATCCATTACTAAGTTGAACAGTAATGGGCTCAGCGCCGAACCTTGGTGAACTCCCACCTCAACCTCGAATTCTTGGCTCAGACCGACCGGGCTTCTGACCCTTGTGCGGGTATTGTTATACATGTCTTCTATGAGGTTCACATAATGTTCTGGTAGTTCCTGAGCTCTCATAGCTTGCCACACAAGTCTTCTTGGCACTCGGTCGAAAGCTTTTTCTAAGTCGATAAAGATGAAGTGTAAGTTTTCCCTATTAAGACGGTATTTTTCCATTACTATTCTCACCGCCTGTAATGCGTCTGTCGTAGATTTTGATGGGGTGAAACCGAATTGATTTGGTGTGATTTTGGCAAGATCATATATTCGTTTATTCAGTATGCGTTCCCAGATTTTAAGAGTGTGTGAGGTTAACTTTATGCCCCTGTAATTACCACACTGTGTAACATCACCTTTATTTTTATAGAATGGTACAAGGAAGCTTTGCCGCCACGCCTCAGGAATTTTACTTCTGCCTATTTTATTAAATAGGTTTGTGAGCCATTCTATCGCTACCATTCCTAATGACTTCCATAGATCTGCCGGTATCTCATCGGGCCCTACAGCTTTACAATTCTTCATCCTTTTGATGGCTTGCTTGACTTCATCTCTGCTAATCTCCTGGATCGGGCCCTCGACTGGAGGTGAGGGTTTGAAGCTGTTACTTGGATATTCTTCATTTAGAAGTTCTTTATAGTATTCGAACCACCTATGATTGATATCTTCGTTTGAAGTAAGCAGCGTCTGACTTTTACTTTTGATATACTTATTGGTTTTGATGTCTAGGGTTGATTTGTTTCTAGTTTTGGCTATTCTGAATATTTCTGCATCAGTTTCGGCATTCTCAAGGTTGTTGTAGAATTCCTGTCGTGATTTGGCTCTTGACTGCGCTACACAAGTTTTAGCAGTTTTTTTAGCTTTCATATATTTATCTCGATCATTGTCTGTCTCAGTGCGTTGCCAGACCTTAAAGAGATTTTTCTTGTTTTTGAGAGCTTCCTTTACCTCTTCGTTCCACCATGTAGGATCTTTTCCTGTACTTATGCCTCCTTTCGAAACGCCCAGTATGGACCTCGCTTCATTTTTGCAATGCATTTCAAATTTAGCCCACATTGAGTTTGCATTTTCATAGTTGGCATTCCGATCGTTCACTAGGTAATCATGCAGTCTGTTTTTGAGAGATTCTCCTTTTGGGCCTGACAGTTCTTTCCACTTTATTTTAGGTGTTTTATCCACTAGTGTCCTGATAGGCTTGGGCAGTCTAAATACAGCCACTAAAAGTCGATGTTGCGAGGCTAGTGACTCGCCCGGTATCACTTTACAGTCCTTAAAACCGCCTTTCATTTTCCTGTCAGCTAGTATGAAATCTATCTGTGAACACTTTCCACCACTTTTATATGTTATTAAATGTGCTGTTTGGCTGTCACAAACAACAAAAATGAATTTTAACGATAACGCCCTCCTATCTATTAATGAAGCAAAAGAACTTATTGACGGCATCCACAGTGCCATCACGGATCCAGCTTTAAAAATTACTAAAGACCAGATGGCGAAGCTTTTGTCAAAATTATCTACTCTTTCAAGCAAAATGATTGACGTTGGAACAAAGGTTGGAATAATTGAGGGAAAATTAATGACATATGAAAAAATCATTACCAAACCCCCGCAGGAAACAAGTACAGGCGACAAAAGAACATACGCAAGCGTAATTGATAAGGGAAAACCAATATTACCCAAAGAAAATCTACATACAATAAAAATAATTTCAAACAATAATGAAAACGCGGACCAAATAAAAGTAAACATTCAAAAACAGATAAGAGTCGGAAAACTGGGGATAGAAGTATCTGAAATAAAAAAATCAAATAAAAACCACGTAATCATCTCTTGCCCAAAGAAAGAAGATTCTGATAAAATAATTAAAGAAATCAACAAGAAGGAAAATAACAGCATAACCGCAACAGAAATTAAGAAGCGCAAGCCTAATGTTATCCTTAAAGGAATACACAAGGATTACAACGTAGAAGATTTTAATGAAGATTTTATGGAACAAAACAAAGATATTTACCAACTTATCAAAGACGATAGTAAACACATGCCCAAAATAATGGCAAATATAAAAAACAAAAGAAGCGAGAACTTATCCAACTACGTCCTAGAAACAACCGGTCAAATGAGAAAATTATTAATCGAAAAAGGAAGAATAAACCTGGGATTTATGCGGGTTCATGTAAACGACTCAAACCCGTTGTCCCAATGCTACCATTGCTTGTGGTTCGAACATACTGCCAACAAGTGCCGAAAAAAAATGGAAAAACCCAGATGTCTCCACTGCGCACAAGATCATACACTATCGAACTGCCCGAATAAAACTCAACCACCGACGTGCTACAATTGTCTAACCTTTAATAAATCAAGAAATGGAAAAACAAATTCGAACCATCGAGCGAATGATAGCAAGTGCCACTACGTCAATAAAATGACAGAATCTGCTTACCAGAAAATTGACTTTAATTAAAATGTTATATTCTTTAAAAAAAACAAGTAAGAAATTAATATTTCAACTATATTTTGTTTACAGAGTATCAAAGTCGGCACCCTGTTTATTAGCGCCTGTTCAAATTCATAGTATGTACTTAAGAACTAGCAACTCCCAGTCGAGTGGCATTATTATTACTAAGTATATGATTATTATTGTTCCGCCCGACTATGACGTTATTCATATAAACGAATTCTCAATTCCCTACAAAACGTACCTCCAAACATATTTATATACATACTCAATCATTTTACATAAGATACACGATTTCAAAGTAGGATGAATAATATTATTACGGACGAACAAGATAACACTTATAATATAAGAGAAAAGGTATGTAATAATGTTGATCAATGCAACCTTCTCTTCAAAAATATGACTAACTCATTAACCTTTATGCACTTAAATATCAGAAGTATTTACAAAAACATAAATGAATTATTATGCACTCTTAGTCTATTGAAAACTGAACTCGACTGTATAGTTTTGACCGAGGCCCACCTTAATGCAATAAATATTGATAGTATACAACAATTACCGAACTTTACATGTATTACCACGAAAACGCACATTAACAAGAATAGTGGCATAGTTATATACGTTAACCAAAAACACAAAGATATATCTTATAAAGAAATAAACATGACACTCACTAACTGCCTAGCATTACAAATAAAAGTAAATAATCAGATTTATCAGATTATTGCTATATACCGAACCCACGGTTCGAAAACTCAATAATTTATAGAACATCTTAAAGATGTAATTAATAAAAACAAATGTCAAAATACTATAGTAACGGGTGACTTCAATATAAATATAGGTTTAAATTCAAACAGTGTCGAAAAAAATGATCTGCATAATACGATGGCTGAACTGAACTTCATTTCATGCATAAACGACTATACTAGAGTTGTGCCCCGACAAAACCCATCATGTATTGATCATATTTGGACAAAAGCTGACATAACTACACAATTAACACCTGTCATTTGGAAAACAAATATAACTGATCACTTTACGTGTTTTTTAATTCTTGATTTAAAAAAAAATATATCCTTTTCCTCAACTGCATTACAGCAGTATAATATAAAAACCATTAACACACAACTTCTAGAACAAAAATTAAAATCGGAAAAGTGGGAAGAAATATTAAATACCGAAGATGCCGAAAAATCTTCAATTAATTTCGAAAAAACACTTCGCGATCACATAATAAATGCAACTAAAGAAAATAACGTCAAACTAAAATCAAAACATAGAAAAATTAAACCTTGGATCACCCATGGAATAGTTACCTCAATTAGGAATAAAGAAAAACTATTTTATCAAACCCGTAAACAACCCAATGACTTTATTTTATTACAATTATATAAAAAATACAGAAATAATCTTACAAACTTGATTAAAAAAACAAAAGAAAATTACTTCAAAGAAAAAATTGAAGATTGTGGTGAAGATAACAAAAAAGTCTCGGCTACAATTAATAACATCATTGGCAAGGGTAATAAAAATAAACAAATAAATAAAATAACATATGACAATAAAACAATAGAGACAGTAAAAGAACCAACTAAAATTGCTAATATTTTCAACAACTACTTTGCAAAAGTCGGCGAGAACCTAGCCAAAAAAATTGACGCTGTCCAATCTCAAAAAACTTTCAGTACATCCACACAAACTTGCCAAAATATTTTTAAAAAATTTGAAAAATGCACACCAATAGAAATAGAAAAAATAATAATGAACTTACGAGTGTCCGCGAGCCCTGGTTTCGACCATATCACAGTAAATTTACTAAAACAAATGAGACAACTAATATCAAAACCAATAGCACATATCATAAATAACAGCATGCAACAAGGAATTTACCCGAAAATATATAAAAATACAATAATAACTCCGATTTTCAAATCAGGAATTGCAACCGACATCTCAAACTACCGTCCCATATCTATTGTATCAAACGTAGCAAAAATATTTGAAAAAATCGTAAAGTCACAATTAACTAAGCACATCACTTCAAATAAAATTATTAATGATAACCAATTCGGCTTCAGAGAAAATTTAGGCACGCAAGATGCAATCGCAAAAATAACCTCAATAATATATAATGCTCTTGACTCGGGAAATAAATGCTTAAGTATATTCATTGATCTAAGAAAAGCTTTTGACAGTATATGCCACAAAAAACTAATCAAGAAATTAGAAAATATTGGAATTCAAGGAACAGTTATAGAATGGTTCAAAAGTTATCTACATGAAAGATACCAACACGTGAAAATTAACAATACATTGAGTGAACCCACCTATTCAGAATTTGGAATTCCTCAAGGGACAGTGTTAGGTCCAATATTGTTTATCATTTACGTGAATGAAATGCTTACAATACCGAAAATTGGAAAAATCATATCTTTCGCTGACGACACAGTCTTAATCATAGAAAAAAAACTTGGGATGAAGCCTACCGAACCGCAAATGTAGAAATAAACAACTTAAAACAATGGCTGGATGAAAACTATCTTTCCTTAAACTCTGACAAAACTTACTTCATGACATTTACACTATCAGACAAATTCCTACCAATTATAAATTCCAATATAACTATTCATAGCTCTTGTAAAAATTATACTGACAACTGCAACTCATCTAAATGCACAAAAATTTCAAAAAAGAACAACATTAAATATTTAGGCATAATAATAGACCAACATATTAAATGGACAGAACATATTGCACAAACCATAAACAGAATACGTAAACTTTTCTACGTATTCCTCAAACTAAGAAATATACTTCATAAATCTATACTACTGAAGGTCTACTATGCATTAGCCCAATCAGTTCTGCAATACGGAATAATAGGTTGGGGAGGAGCGTATAAAACCAACTTAGCCCCACTTGAAATAATACATAGAAGACTCATCAAAATTATTCTAAAAAAACCTTTAGACTATTCAACTCAAAAAATATTCGATGAATTCAAAGTTTTGCAAATAAACAGAATCTATCAAAAAAATGCATTACTTCAAATCCATAAAGACAAACTCACAATAAAGTCATTTAGCACCAGGCCGAGAACAACAGGACAAATAATAATCCCTAAACTTAATACTACAACGGCCCAACACCATTACACATACTCAGCCATAAAATGCTTTAACGAACTCCCTAAAGATATTCAATCCGAAAAAAATTATAAAATTTTTAAGAAAAAAATTAAAATTCATTTCACCACTAAGTAATTTCATGTTTGTGTTATATTACGCCCACTTATATTTTCAATGTGTACACAAGTTTTATATTTTATAATTTAAAAAAAAAACTTTCTTCCTAAAATAGTGCACAGGTATATAATTTTACATACATGTTGTTTTTATTTTATTTTTTCATAAATACGCTCATGGTAGCATCAATTAAACATATATCAAAATATCAATTGTGTTAGTACTCCCTCCCTAAACACGAGAAATTCTCAATTAGAGAGGTATTATTACCACCATTAAAAAATATTTGCATTACATGTACATAATTAAAAAAATAATTGTACTTATACCTAACTTTGTAAAATTGTAAAAATGGAATAAATAAATAAAAAAATTAAAAAAAAAAAAAAAAAACAAAACAAAACAAAAAAAAATATATATATTATTTGTTTTATTGTTAGTCGCTGGGTAAATTAAGTTAAGGTTATTTTTGTGTTTTTTGTGACTAATTATTTTTTCAATGTCTCTACCCTTGAAGCCGTTATTTTTAGCAATAGTTAGAATTGTATTTTTTTCCCTCTCGGAAGCCATATTGTCAAGTGGGATGTTGGTAAGTCTATGTATCATTGAGTGGTAAGCGGATAATTTATGTGACCATGGGTGTAAAGATTTATAATTAATGGTCGTGTCGGTAAACGTAGGCTTACGGAAAATTTCAAAAGTATGTTTATTATTTTCTCTACCGATTGTTAAATCTAAGAAGTTGATTTTCTTATTACACTCCCTTTCAACCGTAAAGCAGATTTTACGGTTGATGGAGTTGGCTAAAGTAACAAAAAGATCTAATTGTCTGTTGGTACCTTGCCAACAGATAAGAATATCATCAACATAACGAACGTAGTATATTATGTATTTACTAAAGATTGAATTTAAAATTTGTTTTTCAATATAGTCCATGAATATTTCGGCAAGAAGGGGACTGAGGGGGGACCCCATGGGCAAGCCATCGTTTTGTTGGTAAAATTTACCATTAAATATAAAATAGTTGGTTTCAACACATATTTTAAAGAGATCGAATAAGTCTTTTTTTATGATTGGGTTTATGTTAGATTTTTCTAGTATATCTTCTATGATTTTAAGGCACTCTTGGATAGGGACATTGCTAAAAAGGCTTACTACGTCTAAAGATAAAAATTGACGGTCCTTTAACACTAGATTCAAAGAACACATGCGATCGTTTAAAAATAATAATAAAATAGAATCACAATTTGCTAAACATCTCTTAGAAAACAATCACTCACTTAGTGATAATAATAAACCATTTCCGTTGCACTTACAAAATAAAGGACGCAAACTCAATGTTAGAGCAGTTAGAAATTAATAAAAACTCTAATAATCAGAAAGCTATTTTAATTAATGAACAAACAAATATAATTCGCTCGCCACTTTTAGATATATTTAAATTCAGTCCAAATACCTAACTGTGCTATTAAGTAAATACATGAGTCATAGTGGGTTATCCAAGAGAATGATGACCATTTCAAATATCAATTGTATTATAAGGTAAATCCTGATGAATCATCAAGGGTTTATTTTATGGAATAATTAACGACCTTCAGTCAAATGTAAACAATCCAGTAATTGGGAAACTTGACCATTAATATTTCAGTCATTTTACTTAGAAGTTTAGGGGCACAAGTAATAATAATTAAAAGCTATTCATTTTGTCATCATAAGTACCTGTCTAGAAATGATATAAATACATCGTCTGTAGGTGGTAACAACCACAGTTTGATAATGCCTTCAGAGGGCGAAACAGCTGTAACTCATAATAATAATTACGAAGCAGAAGCAGAACTTGTTTATAATAAACTGTTTTTATACATTGAATAATAATATTATTAAAATAAATAAAAAAAAATAAATATCATATATTTTGTATTATTTCGAAATTAACCACTTTTGATAGGTTTTGGAATAATTGGTAATTTTGGCGGGCGGTATATGTTTGGGCATAACTGATAAATAGAATCCTATTTCATATTCCCCACATTCCATACTGTCTGACCTACCTACAAAAATATTACGTACCCATTCACCCAATCACCGGGAGAAGATTTGTCCCTAACATAAAAATGTCCCCATTTTAAATTGGGAATATTCATCGAAAACATTAATTATCCCTCTCTGTTACAATTATTGGGACTCGATACATTAAAAGAGAGAAGAATTTGTTCAGACCTATTTTATTTATTTAAAATCGTTACCAGCCTGTTGAACTCCCCTGAACTTCTTGCGCTAATATGTTTCCATGAACCTAGTCGATCAGTTCGTTTCAAATTACCTTATCATTGCAACAATACAGGATCGAACGCTGAACTCAATTCCATAATGATTCGCCTGCATGTACTTGGAAATAAATATGTTTTGGATGAATCTGAAAACATTGCTATTTTAACCTCACACAAACACTACTTAATTAAAACTGTCTGTCAGCGCTTCTCAGTTTGACTTTAATCAAATACAGATTTAAAGTATTAATTTCTTAATACATAATATCCGGGATTTATAATATGTTGTATTGTATTTATGATAACCTACTCATTGTACTTTTTTATGTTGATACTACAATTTCTATTGTTCTCTTTTATGAATTTTATATTTATATTTTTTTATCTATGTATATTCTGTATTCATATGTAAAATAATTGTAATTCTTTTGTAAAAGCCGTTATAATCGGCGTTAATAAATAAATTATTACAATAAACGCCCGGGTTGCCGGCATTAAAAAAAAACAAAAAAAACTTTTAGTACAATTTCTACCGCGCCACAAGACGTACATGGTATTATGCAACGGGCAAGAGTTTTCATGGTGATAACGGGCAAAGCAGTTTTTTACGTCGTGCGATTTGTGCAACATCCAGTGGAGCAAGAGAAAATACCAGTTCATAAGGTAGGGCTTTTAATTATTCTGGTTGCATTCTCTCCAAGTTCATTTTCCGTTCCCTATTTCCTTTCAGAGCTTACGCAAAATTCACGCGGCCCAAAATCGCCATAAGTCTTCATGACCAACGAAACACGTTCTAATGGGTACTTTCAGTATGATCTTTATGGCAGCTTTTTTATAATATCGACTATATTAATATTGACTAAAATATAATCATATTGTGATGCGGAGCGGTCACAAACTAACGACGAACGACGATTTTTGCAGAAAAAAGTAACGCACAATTTAGGCTATTCAATTACCTTAATTACAATCGACGGTAGGTACCAAAATCCGCGCAACTAGTAGTCATTTTCTTTGAAATTTTTTTCTTTACATACAGGGTTTTCCAATATGAGGTGTTATTTTGATATTCAAAGAAAAATGCCATTTTTTAATATAAATGATCGGATGTTTATTTCATTATAAAGAGGAAGGTATGCCGTTAATAGTGGAAAATAACATCAGGCAAATGACCACCACGACCACGCTTACAGGACCATATCCTTTTCATGAAATTTTCCATAACCAAATCGCAATGTGGCTGCCCTATATCCTCGATAGCCTCACGAATTCCATCTTTGAGATCTTGAATCGACGCTGGGCTGTTGGCGTAGATCTTCTCTTTCTCGTGGCCCCAAAGGAAGAAGCCGCAAGGTGTTAAATCACAAGATCTCGGTGGCCAATTGTGATCACCTCTTCGAGAGATAACACGGTCTGGAAACTTTTCCCGTAAAAGATCAATGGTTTCGTTGCTTGTGTGGCACGTAGCGCCGTCTTGTTGAAAATAAACGTTGTCCAGATCAATTCCATCCAATTCCGCCGATAAAAATCATCAAATCTCTCGATAGCGCAATCCAATCACCGTAACTGTTACCCCAGGCTCAATTTAATAATTTAATTTAATAATTTCAATGCGTTGTTGAAGCGTGTATCGTTCCATTTTTATTAATGGCATAGTTTCTACTTGTCAAATGTCAAAAAATGACAGCTTCAAAAGTGACATCTACCGAAATAGCGGGCTATTCAAAATAACACCTGTTATTGGAAAACCCTGTATTTTAAAAATAGAAATAACAACATATACTCGTAGGTAAGCGTTGACCGATCCTAAAGACATTCTGTATAGTATTTGTAATAATTTTTAAATCATTAAAATAATTAATTGATCAAGGTTCAAATGCCTCTCCTAACAAAGTTTTACGCTGTTTCGCTAATTGAAATTACAGATACATGAAGGCCGCTGATGTGGGAATATACACACGCAAAAAGTTACACGTCTTTGGTAGGCACTTGGCACAAGAGATACGCCCTAAGATGAGAAATTAATCAATTACTAATTGCAGATTATAATCAAAACCATTTATCAATCTACGAAATGATTACCTGAGCCTCGTGCGCAATTTACCAATAATATGATCAGCTCATTTAATCAACCCTGCAGCTGCAGAGCATGGTGGAATTTAAGACCCTCATCGAAGTTTTATAAGACTTCATTTAAAAAAGAATATAAACAGACAAGAGATTTGAACACTGTATAATCATCCTTGCAAGTATTGTGCGAAAATATGTCGAGATTAAGTACCTCTCTTAAAAAAATTATTTGGCAATTATTGGGGCATGTACCGAAGGCCTCCGTGGTCGAAAGTTAAGGCGCCGCCATTTCCCCGGTCAAAAAGTAGAAGATGGAGATGTATGTAATTACGAATGTTGGAAAGAGCGCGCTAATATTCAAAACGATAAAATTGAAGCCAAAATTGTGAAAATATTTAATAAATCACGACTCGTTGAAAATGGAGCAAAAATCTCGTGGGGGTTGTCTAAAACAGCATTCAAAGAAACAGAGAATTTTTTCATATATATAACTTGTAAAATAACTGAAACAACGTGTATATAATAATTTTCGTTGTTTGTTTTTGGGGTGCTATGCTGTGCTGCGCTACCTCCTTCTTTAGCCAACGTTTCGGACATCGTTGCAGTGTCCATCATTAGGGCAGATCCGGTAGATGTGTGATCTGCCCTGATGATGGACACTGCAAATAACGAAAATGCTTTTGACCGTGAAAATCTTAAAACGTGTACGTTAAATCTTAAAATCTTAAATCGCACATTTGTTTCCATTTAAAAAGGTACCTGCCAAAAATATGGAAAAAATACTCGAAGATAATATTGTTAATTCTGAACTTGAAATGGCTTAATAAAAACAAAAAATGACTTAAAAGTAAGAGGTCTCAGTGGCCGATTGGTCAAAGCTTACGTATCGGTGAGACGAGAGATCCTGGGTTCGAGTCGCAGTTGCGACCGTTAACATTTTTCTGTGTCTTATTATTATCTTTTTAATTAAATGAAGACAATATTAGCGAAACTCAATCGAAAATTTGGAGACAGAAAAATCAGAAAAAGATAATGGCACCCAGAACCTTCTGCTTTCATTGCAACAGCTCTACCAACTGAGCTAAGGTGTTTATATCCAATTCGGTCACTTTTAACTGGATCATACTTCGACTAAGAACTACCAACATTATCTTCATTTTCTTAACGCACATATTATTGGCTGGTTTCGCTAATATTGTCTTCATTTAATTAAATATTACAATTTAAGGTTTTAGTCATAGTCATAAAGTTAAAAATATAAATAAATATTTTTTATTTTTATTTTTTTATATTTTGTTTAAATATGGGAAAGCTGATAGAGATATTGAAAAAAGGGTGAATGCAGGGAACTCTATTAATGGAGGACTGAACGCCGTTGGCACCAACAAAAAACTGTCCAAAGACTCGAAACTAGCCGTCCATAATGGAGTACTGGTACCTACCCTGATGTATGGCAGTGAGGCATGGAACTGGCAGAGGAAGGATGAAAGTAGACTGAACGCTGTAGAAATGAGATCCCTGAGGCGTATGGGTAAAACCATATATGATCGTGTGAGAAACGTGAAAATCCGCATCCGCTGATGTAAGCGTAATGAGTAAGATCAAGAAAGGAACGCTCCGATGGGCATGTAGAGCGAATGAACGAAGAAAGGAGTGTAAGAAGAATATATGACGCAAATGCGAATGGTAGAAGAAGTCGAGGGCGCCCAAGAAAGACATGGCACGACCAAGTGAATCAGATACTTGAGTCGGGCCATGTCAAGAGTCAGAATAATAGAAGAGAATGTATGAGACGTTGTATGAATGTAAACGAGGCAAGGAATGTGTTCCAAGACCGGGATGTTTGGCGGTCTGTCCTCTCTGCCTACCCCTGCGGGGGAACGGCGTGATGGTTAGTTAGTTTTAGTTAGTATTATAGGTATTATCTTCTTCTTCGATAATTATATAAATGTAGGTATTTATAGTCTGCTCTTTTTGTTAATTATGTGATTAAGAAATGTAAATTATTTGATTGAGAAAACAAGCATTAAGCATGCACCATTAAACAAAAATTTCATTTAATACAGGTCAACCGTGATTTTTAATTAACTTATCTCCTTTCTTCCTAATTTTAAATGGAATATTCCTGCTGGGTTTGTTCACGATAAGCCAATGTTATCGTTTTAATATTTTGAGAAAGCAATACATTGTTTAATTAAGTATTATTTTTAGGAAATTTTGTTTGCTAAGATGGTATAACCAGACAAAACTGGAAATATGTGATTATTAAAACAAATTCTAGGCGACTTCATCGTATGAGTTTACAGACGTATCGACTTTTTCTTAAAAAAATATAAATTGATTCCGAAAGATTTTATAATTTTTTAATAATATCTTTATATTGGCACCTCCGAGACTCGAACCCAGGACCTTCTACGACTCTCATGGCAACACCTCTACCAATGGAGGCGTCTACTAATATCTATAGGAATTCCAAAAACTGAAAAAATCGAACTAATATCTATGAGAATCAAAGTGTTGACGAATATCTACAGCTCAAACTGTTGATTAATATCTATGAGAACCAAAGTGTTGACGAATATCTACAGCACTGGCAGAGGTTGGATTTGCAATTATATTATATTGGAATGACGTAATATTGCGTATGCAGTTTAAAAAACTTAATTTATTTAATATCGGACTATTGGACACATTTAGCTGGTTAGTCCAACCTACGCTCTGTAGATATTAGTTCAACCTACGCTCTGTAGATATTAGTCAACAATCTGAAGTTCGTAGATATTAGTTCAACATATGAGCTGTAGATATTCGTCCGACATACAGGCTGTAGATATTAGTATCTGGAGTCCTACCAATACCTTAAGGTGTCTATATCCAATTCGGTCACTTTTAACCGTATCATACTTCGACAAGAACTAATAATATTATACGAGATAAGACTTCTTGATTTACACTCGAGAGATAAATCAATAGAAGTGTGTTTTGGACTCATCTGTGTGTCCGGAGTGCGTTCATTTTTACCTTACTTTTGGCGAAATTTAACAAACGTTTTCTAAGATCGGAATTCTTTCATTAACAGTTTTCGTAAATTAATAGAAGAGCATGTATGAGACGATGTATGAATGTGAACGAGGCAAGGAGTGTGTGCCAAGATCGAGTTGTTTGGCGATCCGTCCTCTTTACCTACCCCTGTAGGAAACGGCGTGATGGTTAGTTAGTTTTTTTTTTACAATTTTCGTTGACCGGTCTGGGAGGAAGTGTATTATCTAAAATCTAAACTGACTACATCAGTTGCGTGTTAAATAATACAGAACATACTTCTGGTAATTATTTGTTCGGTTTTGATTAACTGGTCACTGCAAGCGTTTCTCTAAAAGACATGATTTATTGAACGTCGTTTCCACCACAACCTCTCCTGACGACTGTAAAATAAATAATTTAATATTGGCTTCGCGGAATTATACCATAATATATTATTAAATTATTTAAAAATTTTGATGGATCGGGGTTAACGCAATTCTGTAAACCATCAGCAAATAAAACCTGTTATGAACAAGAGGGTATTGGATATTCGCGTAAGAAAATATCAATTTATCATAATAATTAATTAATCAATAAATTATATAGCATAGAAATTGCAAACGGTAGGATTTATCTCCACACAAACTATACTCGTAATAATATATGTAATAAAGATGATACGAGTATCGAGTGTAGTATTACACAGAGGGCGTATTTCACCATCCTCCTCATAGCTTTATCCATACACATAACGAATATTAATAAATAAACAAATAAATACACGCAACTGGTAAAAAACTCGGCTAACTTATCCTATATCTTCTTTGTGTGCCATATCAGGTCCCCCCGACGGCGTTGGCGATCACAATGACGGTTGAAAATGTCTCTCTGTCTTGCGCTGCACATAGTAGCACTTGCATACTGCTACCTAACAACGTATGCGAGGGCAATGGAGGTCTAGTATCATTTATTAAATGTAGAGCCATTTTTATACAAAAAAATTAGAGTCCTTGCAAGAGCCTTGAAGGGGTAACCATCTGTTACCTGTACCAGGGCGGGTATGTGGTGGGTCCTCCAATGTCTTGCGCTGTCCGGAATAGCTCCTCCACACTTCTAATGCAGGTCCACTCTCGTATATTTCGCAGCCAATACATTTGTCTCCTACCAGGCCCTCGGCGACCCTCTATCTTGCCTTTCAATATTAAATGGAGCAAGTGATACTTCTCCCCTCGAAGTATATGACCTAGATATGAAATTTTCCTGATTTTTATTAATGTAAGCCGTTCTCTATCTGCTCTAGCCCGCCTGAGAATTTCTGTGTTGGTGATCATGTCGGTCCATGGGACCTTGAGCATTCTCCGGTGAAGCCACATTTCAAAAGCCTCTACCCTGTTCATGATATTAACGTATTTACTTTCAAGGTCCATGTTTCACACCATACAGTAAAACCGACCACACATAACATTTTAGCATTCTCTGCCTTAGTTTTAAGCTGATATTATCATTGCAGAAGAGGGATTTCATATTAATGAACGCAGTTCCTGCTGCTTCAACTCTGCACCTAACCTCAACATCTGGGTCAAGAGTCTCCGTGAGAATACTGCCGAGGTATCTAAATCTTTCCATCTTTTCGACATTGCAACCATTTAACTGTATCCTTTATGTAGACATTATTTATAGGTTCAAGTGCCGAATAGTAAACTCAGACTTTTTAAATATACATATATACCTGTGTAATTAATCTAAAATGTGCTTTACCGTATGAATAATCAATGAGGAGGATAAAATATGGTAAAATACCCTCAGAGTACAATATATTAAAAAATTGAAACGGGAGAGGCCATATCATATTTCGAACAAACATTTGGATTTTTTAAGTGAAACTTCTATAGACCCGTTGTGATTTTGAATTAGGATGAAACCGAAATGACGCATACAACACCTGCGAAGCATCAAACTCATATCAAGGCTCCTATTGGTTGAGATATAAAACGGAAATGACGCTGGTCTGCCCTCATTGGCCGCTTTAATTATGACCTCACTTTTTAAGGCTCCTTGGTACTTCATTGGTTAAGATTGTTTTGGTAAAGTTTCGCTTCTACCGCGTATTTACTGCACCACATTTTTTTAAAGCTTACATAGGAGGCCCTTAGGAAAAATCCTTATGGCTTATGTCATCTTCAGGGATGCTGTGAGGTTGGGGAGAGAAGGCACAGGAAGTTCTGAGAAGGAAAATTTTATGAGGGGTGGGTAGAAATCTGTAACGTTTATAATTAATTGCCTAATAAATTACATATGTCCTTAAATTTTGTTTCGTTATCAATCATTTTGGTCAGTGGAGGTTATCCACCTCTTACCCGCCCGAATCTAGACCTCCTGTGTCCTTGCATACGTTGTTAGCAAGCACTGTAAGCAGTATGCAAGTGCTTAACAGGAAAAACAAAAAGCAAAAAAATCGTTAGTAAGACAAAGATAAAATAAACAGGACAAAATAAAAACTGATTCATGAGGCTCCATGAGGCGGCATTGCATCTGTAAAAACCTGCAAGCACCTGCATAAAATAGAGAACATAAGTAATAGCCCAGTCAATGGGGAGTTTTACCTTGCAAACGATCGTGTAGTAGCGATTTTGATATATGTTGTTAAGATTGGGACTCTAAAAAAAAAAATGTTTTCGACCTTGGGAGGGTCAAGCTCGAGCCGCCATCTTGGATTGAAGGTGCCAATTTTTGGTTTTTTCAAAATAATTGTGCAATGGTTGATCTTACGACCAAATTACTAAAGACAAACTTAAAGACGATAAAATTTCAAATATTTTTTGTTCTAAATTTTTTTTTGTAAGTCTAATAGGTAACGAGTTACAGTGGCGGAAATGTGAATATTTTTCTTAAATATGGTGAGATTCCCGATTTTTGTTCTTTTTTCGGGCTATTCATTACATAATTTTAATTTCGTAAACTATTTCCACACCACCACGAGGTAAAGAAAATGGTGCATTTTTTATTGTGGTATCCCCAGTAGGTCTTCTTCCTCTTCAATAGCATTACAACCCATTTCGAGCCTTGGCCTCCTTCAACATAAGCCTCCACCGCCCTCCGTCCTCGGCCGTCGTCTTCCTAACTGCGACATGGAGTAGTCCTCTTGCATCCTTCCTGACATCATCCTCCCGTCTCAGCCTAGGTCTGCCCGCCTTTCGTTTACCTCCTGGTGTTCTGTTAGAGCCTTCTTCGGTACTCGTGTGCTTAACATTCGATGCACATGTCCGGCCCATCTTAGTCTTTGGAGCCTTAGATGGATAGAGAGTCTGAGAGCTTGGTAAATAACATAGAGCTTTATTGTGGCGGATTCTCCATGCCTCTCCCTCGTGTTAATGTAAGTACTTGCATACTGCTTTCTCACCCTGTATGCATGGACATTGGAGGGTCTAGAGTAGTTCAAATAAATGTAGCTTCGTTCAATAAAATAGATTCTTGACGTGTGCGGTGAAGGAGGAAACCATATGTTTCATTACATACAACGCCGTTGGGAATGTGGCGGGATCTCCTCCAATGCCTCTCCCTCTCGCACCGCTCATAAGATTCTTCGAAGTACCTTTCTTTCGAAGGTGTCCAGCTGTTCCCGCCACACATCCATAGGCCAAGACCGTTCTAACAATTGTTTTATATAGGGTTTTCCAATGGACGTTTCGGGATTTGAAACTGGCAACATCGCGAAGTAAGTGTTGTTAGCGCCTGTGATGCGGTTTCTTAATTCTATTGGGTTTTCTTTGTCATGCGTTATGATGGAGCCCAGGTATGTAAACTCTTCGACCACTTCGAAATTATAAGTATCTTTAAATTTCAATTTATCTTTTATTCTATGGTGTGGGGTTCTGGTTTGCATCATGATTTTAGTTTTATTCTAATTGATTTTCAAACCCACCTCTCTTGCCGAGTCTCCAAAAACCTCTCTTATAGCCTGTAGGGATCTTTCGATAATATTAAGGTCAGTATGTCTATTCCACAGATATTCCAGCGATGGTATGGCGAGCCGCACAGAGTTCGACTAGTATTCGCAGTTATGTTACATATTCCCTATTACGTAATAATATTTTTTTGTTGATCCCGGTTGGTTGATATTGACATAATAGTCTTTGCCATCAATGACATGATCTAACTTATTGCCTGTGGTGCTGAGAAGCTGGGCTTCCATTGACAAAATCTCTTCATATTCGATTGCAAGAAATAAATTTTAATAAAGTCTCGGGTGCTGGTTTCTTTGTCATTCTTACTGGAACAAGCCCACTGGTGCCAAGTTTCCAGCTCCAGTTTTCTGGATTTTTTTTGGATTCCATACCGTTATGCATTATTATTTATTATTCCATACATTTTTAAACTCCCGTACAAAGCAACAAGAAAGCGTTTTCCTTCATCTGCTATTTCTTCTGGTTTTGCATCATGTTGTTTTCATTCGTATACTCAATGAAGACGCACTGGCAGACCAGCTTTTTTAAGGCTTATCAAGGCTTTTAAGGATTATCACTACAAAGTAGTTTCATCCATGCACTCGATGACGTCGGGTTTGTCATAGTGGGATCCTAGCCTGTAGCAATATAGGCGCTGAGGTGGCAACGCTGCAGTCAGGACTGCAGGCACGCACTCCTCTATGTAACACGAAAAATTACTGTAATTTGAAATAGATTTTGCTATATGTGTTGTGGAAATACGTTAAAATGATATTGTGTAATATATTCTTACAAAATTTATCATGAAAACTTGAGTTTTACGATTTTTTGTAAAAATTTTCTTCTTGAATGTACGCAATTTAGTCTTCTTCAAATTTGCCATAGACATTTTTGTTGTTAAATCAAGTGTTGAGGAATCATTTTGAAAAAACTACATTTAGGCACCTTCAATCCAAGATGGCGGCTCGAGTTCTACTTCCCCAGGGTCGAAAACTTTTTTTTTTCTTTAGAGTCCCAATCTAAACAACATATATCAAAATCGCTACTACACGACCTTTTGCAAGCTGAAGGCCTTTTTTATCCCCTACTGACTGGGCTATAATACAATAAATCTCAAATCAATTGGCCAGTACCAACAAAAAATGTGAATGGCTTTCGGTCTGACCATAAACTACACTTAGCTTCCGTGTCCCTTAGTCAACCACTGAGTGAAGCCTCAAAGAATGTTTACTGAATATTTGGGGTAAAATACCCGAAGACTAAAAGAAAATTCATTTTGATCAGAAAAAACGTAAGACGAGCCACGTCACGTGTATTTCAAAAGTGATATGTTTACTAGCTGACCCGGCAACGCGATACTGTGGCTAACAACGCCGTCTGCTGGATGGTTACCCAAGCTAGATAATCAAGTGTTCTATCGATAAATTAACCCACACCGCCATCTGTTAGAAACTTATGGAACTTACAACTAATTACAAATCTTGGTCCTATAAGAAACATTTAATGAACATTTCATTCGCAGTAATAAATATTACTATGAGGTCAATAATTGAGAAAACAAGTATCTTATTTTTTATTTTAACTTTATGAGTAAAACCTCAAATTGTAATATTTAAATAAATGAAGACAATATAAGCGAAACTCAATCGAAAATCTGGAAACAGAAAAATCAGAAAAATATATTGACACCTCTGGGACTCGAACCCAGGACCTCTTGCTATAGCAAATATATATTTTAAGTTGGACCAAATTACACACAGTAAGCCAAATTTCATCAAATCGATTAAGTAGTTTCGGAGTTTATCTCGAACAAACATCGTGACGCCATATTTTTATAAACAAAAAGATTTCGAATTTCCTTAACAGTTTTTAGTTTTCACTCCATACGGAGCAATACTCAATTTATTTTAATTTTATGCAAAACGGAAATACTTTGACCCTCTGACAAAATACGGTCGGGCCTGAGGAGTTAAATTTCGCAATACGAACTTTTGAATTAGATTCCAAATTTGTTCTTTTTAATTAACTACACATCTTAATCAACATTTTTTTTATTATTTCTAGTTCTCAGTAGTTACTTAGGTAAGTATATTTCACATACATATTTCATAATGAAGTCAAAGTGATGTTATCTTATTGAAGGTACTGAGTACCTGAGTGCTAAAGGTAAAAAGTGACTACATGATAATATTTGCGTTTGCAATTACTTTTTTTACTGTGTTCATGAAATGGTCCCGTCAGAGTGATTGATATGTTTATTAGACGAGTGGACATTAGAACATAGAGCTACGATATCGTGGTGTGGCTACTTTAAAATATTAGTAATATGTTCATCAGAGACCCCTTTTCAGCAATTTGAAACAACTCTTTTTGAACAATTATTATAAGCAATAATTGTCAGCCTGAAACACTCATTTACATTGAAAAATCTTCCGAGAAAAGATACTTGCCGCCAACGGGACTTGAACCCGTGTCCTTCTGATTACCGGTCGGATGCTCTGACCACTGAGCTATGGCGGCTTATCAAATACCCGCCAAATAATTCAATATATACTAGTGTTTCATTCGCCATAGCTCAGTGGTCAGAGCATCCGACCGGCAATCAGAAGGACACGGGTTCAAGTCCCGTTGGCGGCAAGTATCTTTTCTCGGAAGATTTTTCAATGTAAATGAGTGTTTCAGGCTGACAATTATTGCTTATAATAATTGTTACCCTTTGTGCTATGCACAAAAATCTTGTCTAAACGTTAGTTTACAAATTAAAAAATAATAATTAATATTTGGCAAGTTTAAGTATTTCCCCAATAAATGCAGACATAATTTGTCTCGACGCCACCTAGCGAGGGATTTAACACTAACGATGTCTCTCTCGCAAAAATAAAGTTGGTTGTTTTCAGGTGGAAAAAATATAATAAGCAGTAATTGTCGAATGAAACACTAGTAGAGTAAGTTCGGGTAATATGGCACACCATAAGCCTTTTTGGTAATAAAATACGAAATTTTTGAGATCAAACAGCTTTTATTGGTTAAATCAGTCCTTTGAACTTAATGGTACAAAATAATTATAATTTTTTTTTTTTTTTTTAAATAAATAAAACACTTTGTATTTTAACCACGAATTTATTATATTACATATCGACCGGTTTCGCTTACATCAAGCTTCTTCAGGATATAAGTAATAATAACTGAATAAAATATGAGTTATTATTACTTATATCCTGAAGAAGCTTGATGTAAGCGAAACCGGTCGATATGTAATATAATAAATTCGTGGTTAAAATACAAAGTGTTTTATTTATTTTTAAAATATAATGTCTAACCACAAAGTAATTGCTTCTTATGAAAAAAAAAAAAAAATAATTATAAGTTTAAGGTTATTTGATTTCGAAACATGATCATAATAAACTTTTTAAATAATCTTGAATAATCTTAAAATAAAAATGTGGTAGGACAATATGGCCTAGGGCCGTATTGGCCACAAATGAAGTGTGCCATATTGCCCACCATATCAAATAAAATTAAAAAAATCAAACAAATAAGGACTTTCGTCAGAACTGTCATCGTACAATGGTTCATTTTCTTCCTCCGAGCTAGACATTTGTACCCCCTTAGATTTTGACTTTGGCTTTTTACCTTTGACCTTTGCCTTTACCCATAGTCTTTTCGATTTAATTTTTTTCTTTTTTAAAGAGTCTTGCAATTAATTTTGTACGGGGATGAAGTAAGCAATGTCGACGTAGCAGCCTTTCTGCCTCGGTTAGTAGTTTTTCTAAGTGCTCTTTCTGGTATTGGTGACAATTGGAACGGCATTATCAAAATTCTGATCTCTTGAAGTCGAAGGCTGTGGCGACCTCTTAATGGGAACAACAACTTGTTCAAAGCGGACAGGTGGTGTGCTGTTCTCGTCTCTTCAAGGAGTATCAACTCATCAGCGTCAACTCATGACTCATATCAGGTTCATTTATGGTGGACGTCATGTCAACAGATTCATTTTCTATTGCAGGAGTAGAACCTAAAGTTGTTGGTTTTGGTGTAATGTTTTCTTGATTAGTGATTCTACATTCTGAATCATTGTCCATATCAATAAAATCGTGATCTTTAAAAACATTTCTGTTAACAGGATATAACCCTGTTGCACGAAAACCACCGACAGGTATCTCACCGCTTTGAGGACGTAGATATGCTGGTCGAAAAACTTCCATAATTTCATATTGGGTTAGTGGGCATGAATTGTTCCTTACCCATGATCTTATCTCATCAGAAACATATATTTTTAGTGGTTCCATGAATGACTTATTTAGTGGTTGTATTTTGTGGCTGGAATGTGGAGGAATTGATAATAAGTGGGCATGATTTTGTCTCGCGAGGTCTATCAATTCCAGATTTCTAGTAAGACTTGTATTTATTTTTAGTATGACCCATTTTCTTATTTCATACATCTTCAATTGTCTTTTTCATTAACACCTTGCACAAAGTTTGGCGTTTTCTTTGTAAAATTGGTTTTCGTAAAGCCATTGCCTTTAGGAACAAAAATTTTAACATATTATAAATATTTACGTTTTGCGAGGCCAATATGGCCCGGTAGACCATATTGGCCACCTACCTAGTGGCCATAATAGCCGCAAAGACGTTTATAACAAATAAAATTCTAACCCAAAAACTAGTAAGTTAAGTACTTAAAAAAGGTCACCACACCATTAATTAAAAGTTTACCTACAAAACTGTGTATAAGCAATATAAAAACAATGATTATTTGAGGGACAGTAATGAGTGAAACTTGCCAACAAAATAACATCATATCAGATATTTTTCGATCGTCGCACTCGCCGGACAAACGCGCACTTGACGCAACGCAAGAATCTAATGAGGGAGTCAAGGGAAGGGGCCTGACAATATGGCGGATACATAAACCACTAGTGTTGGTTGGTGTCGGAGAAAATAATAGTGGCCATATTGGCCGACTAGGCCATATTACCCGAACTTACTCTATATATTGAATTATTTGGCGGGTATTTGATAAGCCGCCATAGCTCAGTGGTCAGAGCATCCGACCGGCAATCAGAAGGACACGGGTTCAAGTCCCGTTGGCGGCAAGTATCTTTTCTCGGAAGATTTTTCAATGTAAATGAGTGTTTCAGGCTGACAATTATTATTGCTTATAATAATTGTTACCCTTTGTGCTATGCACAAAAATCTTGTCTAAACGTTAGTTTACAAATTAAAAAATAATAACTCTTTTTGAAGTTGAAGCTGGTGAATGCGTTTCGAGAGCGTTATGAAAAGTGTGATCGGGTGAGGCGAACGGTCGGGCGAGGCGAACTGAAGTTGAGAGGGAAATATAAGTTAGTAAAATATAAGTTTTACTTCAGTCGTGTGGTCTAAAGCACACTCATTTTTTTAAGTAAAACTTCTTTACGCACGCTTGACTTGGGGAGTGAGCTGGTGAATGCGTGATGAGAGCGTTAAGAAAAGCGAGGCGAACGGTAGTTGAGAGGGAGATATAAGCTAATGAAGATAGAAAGAGAAAGAGTTATGTTTCGTATATTACTGTAGGGGCAAGACAGAGAGTTCTCTCATAGCCAGTTATGTTTCGTATATCTAAGACACAGTGCAGGCCTATATTGTCTGTATAACATTGTAGGAGCATGAGAGAGCAGTGCGCGCGCACATTTTCTTTCTCTCTTCCTATCATATAGATGGAGCTAAAGAAGTTTTACTTCAGTTGTGTGGTCTGAAGCACACTCGTTTTTTTTAGTTGCCGTTATAAAAATTTTATTTAAAAAATCATATTTAACAGGGTTTAGAAGATTATTTCCTTGACCGAAGCAGATCAAAAGACGAAGAAAAAAGAAGTTTTTTTTATTATAGTACTATAATTAAAACAATAAAAACTTACATAATATAATACTTATCTGTTTTCTTGGGCCGGAAAGATTTTTTTTAGGTTTGACTTGGGATTGAACCTTCCTTCCCAGGGACTGAATAAAGTTAGTGAACACAGCTATCCTTCCAATCCTAATTGAATGGTTCCGGCGTTTGTTTCGTATATAAGCCGTTGTAAAATTTAAAATATAATGTCAACCATGTCATATAATGTGTGTATGTGGGTGCCACCAAATTTTGTTGATAGAATGCATTGTCATCGACAACGAGTCAATTTGCCGAGTTTCAGCCAGATCGGTGTCGGGAAGTGGATTAATTTCCAAGATTTGCATTCATTCATTCACGAAAACAAGATAGGAATTCAAATAGATGACATGTTTTTGAAAATTGAGCCATGATATATATGTTAAACAGTTCTTTTAAAGAGTTTATTCGGAGTACCTAAATGTCTTTTTTGTCATCTGTGACATATTTTTCAAACATAAAGAAACAAATATGTTTTTCTTCACATGTCGCCACTGATAAGAACCATCAGCTCACTTTTACCACGTGGTATGCCACCGTCCATTAAGGCTTGTTCGGACTAGGCTAAAAGTTTAGTCGAGTAGCGAGTAGCTCGCCACTTGACTGACCAAAAAGTGTTCGCATTAGTCTGCTTATAAAGGAAGAATGTAACAAAACGCGAAACTAACTACAAATTATGGGAAAGGAACGAAGTAACTTTTTTTTTAAAGTGTGTTTGTTCAGTTTTTAATTTTACAATATTTTATTTTACAAATCTTACAAAACTGATCAATAAGTTTGATTGCAAGAAATCTCTCATTTTTTCTATTTAATTAACACTACTTATATACTTGCAAGTTTTACTGTTTATTTTCAAGTTTTTTTGGCCTTTTGCGCCGTTTGCTGTTACTTCACTCATTCTTTCGTTCGATTCGCGTTGTTTTACATGCTTGTACACGCAGCCTTAGAGCCTTACATTCTGGTAGAGTACATTAATTAATGGCGCATTGGGAGATGAACGGGCTACATAACAACATCTGTATTTTTTCTCCAAATAAAAGCACAGGAAGCTTATAAAAATTATAATATATTTAAGAGGGAATAACCAGACAAAACCGGAAATATGTCATTTTTAAATCAAATTTTAGACGTATTGCCTCTTTTCCAAAAAAAATTATAAATTGATTTCGAAAAACTGTTCTTTTATCTAGTACAGCTACATACATTTTTCATTTTGAGAAAATATGTTTATTTTTAGTACAATAAGGTTTTAACGTAGGTCGTTGGCAGATTTTTTAAATTTTCAAACAAAATTTTGTATTATACAACACACATTTGAAATCATTTAATCATGCAATAAAATATATCAATAAATTATCTGGGACAGCTATGTTTCAGAATTTAAATTTTAGTTTAAATAAAATCTACAATAAGAACACATAAATTTGTTGAAGGCCACTTTTATTTTATAAACACTCTACCGGTTTCAGAGCACCCTTCCTTCGTCATAACTGTTATAATATTCTCCCGACGAAGGAAGGGTGCTTCTGAAACCGGTAGAGTGTTAATAAAATAAAAGTGGTCTAAAACATTTTTATATGTGTTTTTATTGTAAATAATGGTGAGTCACAAAGTTAATGCTTTTTACAAATATTAAATAAAATCATTTAAAAAAAGATCCGCACTCTTGTTTTGTGACGAAAATACTTCAGTTTGCCTATTTATTTACGGTCTTACAAACTAATATATTTAAAAAAAATTGCATTCTTATTTTGCTCAGATATTATTAAAGAATAATAAATATCTACTTATGATAAAAAAATAATTACAAAAAGTACATCATTATAATAATTTTATCATCACGCCTTTTAGCATTTTTGTATGTAGGTATAAATTAAAGAAAGTTTTGAATGGAATAAAACCGATATTGAGTTATGATTTTAAAAAGCTGGTACGGATAATAATTAATCTTTCTCATTGGAACCGCCCTGTACGATCCTAAGAACATCTTTCGACGAAATATAAATTCTCGACCGCTGGCTGGTCAGTGGTTGAGTGGGCACAGCGCTTGGGTCCCACCCGAGCGTCGCGTATTCGATTCCTAGGCTGGCTGAGTCCTCCATCACAACACAAGCAACATTTTCGGCTTTCTGTGGTGGTAGTAGGAGATTTTCAAACATTGTTGGGTTATTCGTAACCCGGGAATGTTTGTCTTTCTTTTTAAAAATTAAAGAAAAAATGGCCCTTAAGGAATCGTATGAAAATAAAAATGTATTTAACATTCTTAAAAAAAATCGTTCTAATCACTCTATCGCTTAAATCTTCACAATGTGATCTGTAGATTGATTGACAGAATCTATTCAATTAGCTTTGAAAAGGTTATTAATTTGTGAAGGCTGTGTCCTTTATTCGCAGGTTCTATAGTCCTTAACTATGACAATAATTGTTATTATATCGAGATAATCGGTCTCTTTCAAAGAAGACGGTGATATATTTTATTGTTCATTTCATTTTCTCGACTCAGGAAGTCATTAGGTCGTAAGTCGTAATGCTTAGGACTTTGAAGTAGCGCTTGCCCTTTATAAATAATACGTATGTTGTGCCTACCGAAAAATTGTATTGAGGCTTTTGGTCGTCAGGGTGGAAATGGTAAATAGGGTGGTATTGAATACATAATTTAGAGAAAGAGGACCTGATTACCTCTGCTGTAAATGTCAGATAGGGGTGTGTAAATAGCCAGAACGCTTGAGCGCAATACTCAGAAAAATACATAGACATCCAAATGGATAGATAAGAAGCTTCAGATGAGGGGTAAAACCAAACTATGGAGGGCGAAGAGGGGAAAGATGACTGTGATTCGTTAAACAATCAATCTGACAGTATATAGGCATCTCGCATTACAATATCACCATTTAGTTCTTAAAAGCAAAATCTGCTTTGAATGAATAGACCTTTTTACATGGGAGCGCAAATTGCTTGCCACGTTAATAACATATTTGCTAAGGCCAAATGCTCGCCCCAAAAAGACTCGCCCCAATACACATAGCAATATTTTGTTGCCATGTTTAGTTAAAACACTTTTACAAATGTTTCATAATTTACTTAGGGAACGTACCCATACTACGTGACACTTTTAGGGGGGGGGGGGTCTTCAAAATGTCACGCTCCATACAAATGAGCGGCGGGTTACTTAGGATTTTGGTCACCGGGGGGGGGGGGGGGGGTTAAAAATTGCAAAAAGTTGGTCACGTAGTATGGGTACGTTCCCATTACCCCTGTAACCAGCGACGAGCACACTGGAGAACCGCCCACATTCGCTATGTGCACATTAATATGTAGATAATTGTATAGCACAAGCTACCGTTTTGGCGTGTTATTTCGTTAAATGTATGGATGTTAGCTTCTCGCTGTTCACGGCAAGAATGATGACGTCACACATTTTAGATTCAAGCGAGGCTCTATCATGGAGCGAGCCGGTTCCAAGGAGGAGCTCCAGCCGGCGCCATGTGGAGGGGGAAATAATACGTTTTTATCACTAAGGGCAGGTCCAGATATATTCATATGTCCGTGGAAAAATACGATTGTGACTCTACCTTGCGCGAACATAAATTACAAAAAAATAATGGTCTGGCAGAAAACTCAAAGGAAAACAGAAAACACTTAGGTACCTTAATTATCGATCTCTGCAGCACTTAGGAGGCCTCGTAAATCAATTTCATCACTTCAATTAATTTCTGTATAATTTTCGTAATTTTGAAACACGCACAAGGTCCCTTGTAAAGTATGCACAACTCGAGTCAAATTCACAATGACTTGCAAATATTCAAACCACCAGCTAATATGAATTATTCGTATTGTCACAATAAAAACTCTATCTATTGGTGAAAACCGCATGAAAATCCGTTCATTAGTTTTTTAGTTTATCACGAACAGACAGATGCGGCGGAGGACTTTAATTTATAATATGAAATAGCCACGATCGGTAGGTTCAAGTACCGAATATTTAACTCAGAATTTTTGAATAAATAAATCGTTTAAGAGGGCATTACCAGAGAAAACCGGAAATACGTCATTTTCAAAAAAGTTTTTAGACGTATTGACTCTTTTCCAAAAAAATTATAAATGGATTTCGAAAGATTGTTCTTTTATCTAGCATTCGTATATAATAAATTTTGAGAATTTTTTTTAATTTTTAGTATAATAAGGTTATTCCATAGGTCGTTGACAGATTTGTTCAATTTTCAAAAAAGTTTTTGTATTATACCACACCCATTTCAAATAATAAAATCATGCAGTAAAATAAATCAATACATTATCTAGCAAACGTATGTTTTAGAATTTTAATTTTAGTTTCAATAAAATCATTAAAAAATATGTACGTACATGTGTTTCTTGGCGAAAATTGGTCCGTTTGTGTATTTATTTGCGCACTTACTTAAGATTTTTTTAACATTCTTATTAAATTTAGACATTATTGAAAAATGATAAATACTTATAATCAAAAAATAACTACAAAAAGTACATTATTTTAATAGTTTTATCATCACGCCTTTCAGCATTTTTGGATGAAGGTGTAAATTAAAGCTAATTCGAATTGAAATAAATTCGATATTGAGTTATAATTCAAAAAAGCTGGTACGGAGAATAATTAATCTTTCTCATTGTAACCGCTCTGCACGATCGTAAGAACAACTTTCGACGAAATGTGGATTTTCGTCCGCTGGCTGGTTAAACGCTCTTAAGAAGAAGATAACACTAATAATCTAAACGAAAATATGAAAGAGAATAAGACATAAGAAATAGAAAAAGATAATGGTCGCAACTGGGACTTACAACAAAAATGCTGTCCGGATGTTTTCAACTGATTTCCATGTATTTAGGTGTTCTGAAAACTAGAAAAATACTAAATTCCAGAACGTCAGGTTATTTTGCAAAACGGTATACATATACGAGTATATACAGATATAGATAGTATATACAATAGTGAGCTCTGGATATATAATTTTCATTGCTAAATCATTCATCCGATTACGATGAAACTTTGAAGATATGATGTGTGCATGCCCGCGGTGGTTTCTGTATACAATAGTGAGCTCTGGCAACATGAAATTACGAAAAATTAATTAATTAAATAAAAATGAATCGCAGAAATGTATGTACGCGCATAACTTTTGAACGACTGCACCAAATTGGATAATTCTTTTTTTGTGTTCGTTATTGTCAAGACAAGGTTTGTATAAAACTACTGGTGAGCTCTGGCATTATTAAATTTGTGAGGAGGATGGAGAAATAAGTCTGATAATTATGTAATGGTAGGTACTCTCATTTAGTATTATTTTCTATATAACTAATGTGAACTAAACAGGCAATTTGACTTTCCAAAAACGGGAAACTTTCCTAGTAGGACAGTCAAAGCTCCCTTATAATGTAAATATATTTTTATATCAAATCCTACTAATATTATAAAGGCGAAAGTTTGTATGGATGTATAGATGTCTAGATGTATGTTTGTTACTCTTTCACGCAAAAACTACTGAATGGATTTTAAAATTTTTTCCACTAATAGAAAGCTACAGAGATCTATAGGCTATATATATTGGTAAGCTCTGGCGCTATGAAATTATTTGTCATGCGTTTTCTGTCCCTAACAAAATCGATTTATTGCAAACGTCAGAAAAAAGTTTTATTTATCTATATTTTATTGTTATGTTTTGATTTTTTTACTAATTCACTTTCACGTAGCTCCCTTGTGAAACAAACGGTGCCTGAAATGGCTTTAGCCAGGTTGAATAGCGAGTAAGTATCGAAGAGCATTTTTTTCTAAACTATTGCTTTATTCTAAACCTTACACCGTTGGCCTATCCCTCCCAAAATTCCCTAATATCCCATTTTACCTATTGGAGATGCTGTATATAGAGAGGTATGTCGTAGGTACACCCACTGACATTGGGTATTTGCAACTCCGGTGCGATCATCACCTTAAAAAGAAACAGGTTGTTGGGTTTCAATGTTTGTAATCAATAATTCAGCAGCGTATCTTCAAAACCATCAATCTTATCTTCAAATACTTATTTGCTTACATGTATTTACATAATGTTATTTGGAGTCGCGCTTCACATATTACAAAAGTCTCCCTGAGTGATTGTTAAGCCCAAATCAGTTGGATAAAAAATTCAAACAAATAAAAAAATAATTAAGTGCCTACTTACCTTACGTGTTATTAGCCGAAGCGACGTAAGACGTTAGGCCGCCTCTGTCGACAGTGGAATTTGATTTCGGTTTTTATCCGCGCGAAGTGTTTGACAAATGATGAAAGCGGGTGATTACGGTGGCTATTGAATGTGGTGAGATCATCAGGTCATCAGTTGGTCGCATGATGACTCTATTAATTGCCATTGGCCATCAAACGGATATGAATCTGAGGAATGGCTTCCTCGCGTGGTTGGCCATTAGTAAAGGCTCGTTTAAACTTTGTCTCGATGGAAAACAATAATTGAAAAACTTCCATTCGTAAATTCAGTTAGATTTATAGACAGATTCATAGTACCATATCACGATGGCAACGTGTTAGCATTTAGGATTAGCCGAATTCATATTACCAGATCACGATTGTTTTGACTAATAAAGACAAAAAAATTGCAAACGCAAACAGTACATGACTCTTCTCACATTAAATGACGATGTAATTCAAATATTCAATTTAGCAATTTTGACGTGACTAATTGAAACTCAAAAACTCTGCCATTGCAAATGATCAAACAGAGAAAGAGACACAGAGTGACAGGTGTTGGGTTTTTGGATGAAACGAAGGAACTTTCGTACGATTTGGATCGCTTTGAATGAAGTACCTACCAAATAAATTTAAATAAACCTTTTTAAAGTTTAATTGTTAAGTATTTTTTGTATTTATTCTGCAAAACCGTTTTTGCGGTGTTCGTCAAACTTAACTACTGCTTCTGTGAACATTATTCTAATTTTCTCTTTTTTAATAAATCAAAACCACAATTTCCTCTGAAATCATGACATTAGTAATTTGTAAGTAGTTATTTATAAACTGCCTACGTAATTATAAACCATGAATAGTTTACGCTTTTAGTAATATTTCTTAAATTTCAAATAAGGAATTATACAATTTGTACAAAAATGTCACTATCTAAGTGACGACAATTCTTTTAGGCAGGTAGAAAAAAAATTGTACAAGAAAGTTTAAATAAACATGATGATTTCACATTTGAAAAAAGAATCATTACTGAACCATAGTCAAAGTAATAATAATGAACTTTTTAACACCCAGAGAGGAAAAGGTTTGGGGGGTGTTTAGGAATAAGGGGGTCTAGCATGGTCGATCGATAAAACCTTATATCAATATGATATTGACCAAAACCGACATCGATGGTCAGTTATCGATATTTGCGATCACAGTCAACAATTGATAAGAGATATACCGTTCGATGAACGATAAATTTTATTCCGGACACCAAAGTATCAGATGAGTTTCGCTTAACTGTCGATATATGATATATAGAAGAGTGGTATTAATTAAGATATTTGAACATGAACATGTACGCAAATTATTACATCATCTAAATGTACATTATATTTCATATGCTAAAATAATAAAAAAATAAAAAAATATGCATTTATTTGGATAATGTCATTTATTTTGCAAAATTACTGGTTTTTTATTAATGAACGGAGTTCAACTAACGAAGCTTTTAGAAAATACAATACAAAATTACTGGCTTATTATTCATGAACGGAGTTCAACTAACGAAGCTTTTAGAATTGAAGAAGTTGTATACGTGATCCAATCCAAATTCATCAGAAGTTAAGCCGATATTGTTAAGTTACCGATTTCACCGTGCTAGAATGTCAGAAAGGACTCAGTTAGTCAGGGTTCAAAATGACTCAAGCCAACCAATACAAATCAAATATGGAGTTCTGCAAGGCAGTGTCTTAGGCCCGACTTTATTTCTGACACATATAAACGATTAATGTGATCTAAATTGTCACGGCTCACTCATTAATTTTGCAGATGATACAGTCCTTCTCTTCCATGGAAAGTCGTGGGAGACTGTATTCGAAAAAGCTGAAAAGGGGATGAATTGGGTAAAACAATGGGTTGATTCAAATTCACTAACATTAAATGATACAAAAACTAAATATTTTAAATTCAAAATCTACAATAAATAGACAGATAACCTCAATACAAACCTAAACATAAAAAATCGTAAAGACTGTTTACACGTGAACTAAGGAATCCCTTGCAACTGCCCAAAATTAAATGAAATACAAACAATAAATACCTTGGAATTGATCAAAACTTAAATTGGAACTCCGAAGTAAAAAATGTGAATAAAAAAAAAATAAACATTTTTTTTCAATACAATAAGATACATCTTAGATAAAGAACAGCTAATTAAAATTTATTATGCTTTAGCCCAATCTCATCTACAATATGGTCTTATGGAATGGGGAGGTTTGTGCGATTCCACTATAAAACCTGTCATCGTAGCACAAAGGGCAATTTTGAAAATTATAATTAGAGTCCCCATCAGAACTCCTACACTACCTTTTTAAAGTACTGAATTTAATGTCATTGAAACAATTATATACGCATTCAAAAACCAGGATAACTTTACGCACACAAACCCGGGCCGATTCACAAGATCCACATTACAACATACATTCCACCAACCTACAACTAAAACGACTTTTGGACAAAGAAACACACATTACTTCTCTATAAACATATTTAATAGACCCCCTCTTGCAATAAAAACCATTAAAAAATAACCGACTTCAAAAGAAGCATTAAGAAATGGATTACGGACATTGGAAGGAAGAATATAAATACAATTTTGCAACCTAGCAAAGATTAATGCTTGTATTATAGGCCAGTGCAATTAGCGCAAAAAAGGGGGTCGCGATCGGAATTATTCCGGTAGTCCCAATTTTTTTATATGTTTTATACACTCATCTCCTGATGAAAAATCTGAGTTTTCGACCTTGGGTCACTTAAGCTTTCGCTGCCATTTTGAAAAAACCAGCCGAAATCGAGCCAAAATCTAGTTTTTCTCAAATATCTCATTCCCAATGAAAATTTTGGCTAAAGTAGCTTCACAAGTTTAGTAGAACATAAAATTACCTACAATTTTTATATAATTTTTTTTTTCTATCTCTAATAAGTATTGAGATACACAGCCATAAAAATCTGTATAAATTTATAAAAACAAGAAAATTGCACGACTTGGTTTGGTTTTTTGGACGTACCTCTTTTTCAGTGCAAATTTGTGAAAAAATACTGATATTAATTTTGTAGAAAATAATTTTTTTTATAAGAATTGTGATTTTTATGTTTTTTGTATTGTTTTTATTGATTTAAAGTATGAATAAACAATATTGGAAGGTGAAAACATAAAAATTTATCACGATATTACCACGTCATTCGACTTTTGTTCACTTTACATTTTTAACTATAATATCTATAAATAAATTAACTAGTGTGGGGGTTACCCCCCCCCCCCCCCCTCCGACCCTTTCACCCCCCCCCCCCGGTTCCCTGCAGTTGGTGCCAATTAGCCACTCCAGGACTGGCCATCGGGCGTCATTTAGTTCTAAATTGAGGTCGTCAGCTCCAAAAATGTGGTTTAGCTTCTTCGATGGTTTTTTCAGATAATTTAGCTTTTTTTACATACAAAAATCATAAACAAAAAAGATATTTTAAGAATTATTTCATTGGGAATCGGTTATTTTTGTATTGAAATCTTTGTTTTTTTCTCATAAGTTCTCTACAGCTGCCAGCCCCCATGAAACTTTTGTCGGTCATAACTTAGGCTACACAGGATTATAGCTCTTATAGGATTATGGATTTCTTTATCTGCATAACATTTGTGAGGGTATCGAGTCATTCTATGGGGTTGAATCAGGAACGTCAGAGCAACATGTAGAGATGAGGCCTACACGAATTAAGAGGGATGACAAAGACGTCCAAACTATCATTGATTGGTTTGCTTGCCATTAACCATTTCCTAAAACAAACGTGATTATGTCTATAATGGCACGATGATAAGAATGGGAAAAGATGAGGAAATTTCTTATGTCAACTTTGGAAACCTACATTTAAAACCAGCAGCATAAAAAAATTAGCGGGTGACTGTGACAATAGATCCATCAATGCTATTCCATCGTATGTGTATTGCCAAAAAGTGTGAAATTGAACATAAATAATATTTCCAATATGAACTATCTCCTGTCCCACTGTCTCTTTTCTCAGAGGAAGGCATGCGCAAAGAAACCAAATTCATATTTTATTTTTTACCAACCCTCTACCAAATAACACAGAACTGGGAAGAAGTATACACGTAGTGGATGGAGGATATTTACTGCACAATGTTGTATGGGGTCGTGCTCAACCCTTTTCAATCATTTTTAGCAATATGTCAAGCTATGTACAAAATCATTATGATACCCAAATTAGGTTGAAAAAAAAGCACTAAGGAAAAGTTTCTGGGAAATGAGAAGAACAAGTCTCGTTTTATTTCCCAACTCAGAGCCTCACTTGAACGATCGAAAAAAACGACAGTACAAGCTGAAGAGGATGCTGATATTCTCATAACAACCACAGCAAACTCGTTGTCATCTCCACGTGATGCAGTCATAATCATTGGTTAGGATATTGACCCGTTCGTACTCCTCACAGCTCTCTCACCTCCAAACGCATATTACCAAAAAGTTGGTAAAGATAAATCACCTGACGCGTTCTATGTACTCCAACAAACGTTTTAAATACATTGAAATAGTTGAAAACATTTTATTCATTCATGCCATAAGTGGCTGCGACATAACTGGTGCTCCGTTCGGTCAAGGTATATACAAATTTTGTAATATTCTTCTCAAGAACCACTCAGTGAATAAAACTTGTGTATTTCAAGATCCAAAAGCAAAGCGAGAAACAATTGGCTGCCGAACAATTCTTTGCACTTTTGTATGGCTGCAATGAGAAATCAAATTTGGAAAATTTAAGGTAGGTACATTCTTTTTGTCAAAGGAGTGAAAAAGGACAAATTCAATTTATCCAGGCTACCACATACTTCAAAGTGCAGATTTGGCTTGGTCACCATAAAGATCCAACTGAATGGGGGTGGAAGAAGGATGCTGTTGGGTTACTAACTCCAGTACCAATGATGAAGGAGGCTGCACCTCAGGCGTTGCTGAACTTTATATCAAGCCAATGCAAAAAAGGTTGCGCTAGAAAGTGCACATATAGAAAGTCGAGTTTGAAATGCTCCCTACTCTGTATTCACTGGAATGGCAGCTCATGCGAGAATGCTGTGGCAGCCCTCGTTCATGATGATGACGAGGAATTTGATGACCCAGTCGTCGTAAATTCGGCTGATGAGACATTGTAAGACTATATTGAAGCTTTTCGGGGTCCGTAAATGAAGTCAAGTAGTAAATTAAGTCAAGTAAAGAAACTAAAGTCAATAGTCATAAATTTTAAGAAAACATATTTTTTTCTTCTTTTTTTACCACATCTATGTACTATGAACCTTAATTAATATTTTTTATATGTTATGATTATATCGATGGTTAATATTGCTGTTATGTATGTTACAGGTTATTTGAATAATAATTGTTTAAAAAAAAGAATAATCAAGGAATGCCAAGATTATCTTCTGATTCATTTTTTTACCTAATTTTTGTGAAATTTTTGTATAAGAACCTGGATACCAAATTGCGAAATAAACATTAAACATATACATACGTCGTTTATGAAATTTTATTCTCTACAAAATTGATATCAGTAATTTTTTCACAAAATTGTACTGGAAAAGAGATACGCACAAAAAACCAAACCAAGTCGAGCAATTTACCCGTTTTTATAAACTTATATACTTTTTTACGACTGCATATCTCGATAATTATTAGAGATAGAAGAAATTTTTTTAGAAAAAAATTGTAGGTAATTTTATGTTCTACTAAGCTCGTAAAGCTACTTTGGCCAACATTTTTATTGGAAACGAGATATTTGAGAAAAACTAGATTTTGGAACGATTTCGGCTGGTTTTTTCAAAATGGCGTCGAAAGCTCAAGTGACCCAAGGTCGAAAACTCAGATTTTACATCACTAGGTGAATATATAAAACATATAAAAAAATTGGGACTACCGGAATAATTCCGATCGCGGATCGCTAATTGCACTGGCCTATTATGCTTTCTTTTGGATATAACTTTATAATTTTCCTCTTGTAATATTTTAACATAGGTATTTTACTTATATTTCAAACAAATATGTACAATGTGGCCATAGAACGGGGTACTCCACTAAGGACACATTTTTCTCTAAAAAAATCGTAAAACAAAGAGAAAAACAAAGAAGCTGTTGGTGGTGTTTCAGTTTCCAGGAATAACGTACCTATGGAAAATGTGATAAGACTCTTTCCAACTTTGGTTAAATTAAAATGCAAAATAAACATATTTGGTCATCAGCACGTTGTATCCATTTAGGTTGCCACATTCCTCGCTAAGAAAACAATCTACATGCGTTAACCATATAAAATTCACTACATCCTCGCCCATACACTCGTTTATACAAAGTCCACAAACAAAATGGTTCTCACGGGTTAGGCCACTTCTCCAGCTCGGCGGAATCTGTTCCTCATTAATTAATCATCGCTATCTTCCGACGTGAACGGAGGCGGGCAGGTGTACGTTGGTACGATAGTACGTTAATGGAGACATGACACTCTTGACGGACAGCTTATTTATTTATTAACAGTTACATCATAAACCAAACCTTTTTTTCTACTACCGAATTTAATGGTTGAACAATCACTTTCTTCGCATGTTAATTAATTTGCTGTGAGATAGATGTATCTACAAGGTGGCTGGTATGTGATGTGAAATATTTATTGAAGTTATAAATGAGATAAATAGATGCAAATATGTTAATTTGAAAATAGTGTAATTTTCTACAGAATCTACTTTATAACTCCGCCTACAAATAGATTCCTGCTCCTGCTACGTATTCACAAATGATATCAGCCAATTGAGCCAATGTCAAAGAAGTTTACCTAAGAAAATATTTTTTGAAGAAAACGTAGGAAACCTGTTATGATATGAAATTTTCACGGCCAAAAGTGTCATCGTTATTTATTTTTGGGTTATTATGCCTTTTTGCGCTACCTCCTTCTTCAGCCAACGTTTGGGTCAGCATTAGGATGATCATCATCAGGACAGATGTTGCAACCGAAGATTGTAGTTATGTGAGTGCTTTTATGTATAAAGTGTCAGTGGTTGAACGGGCATCGCGTTTGGGTCCCACCCAAGCGTCTTGTGTTCGATTCCTCCGCTGGCTAAGTCCTCCATCACGACTAAGCAACATTTTCGGCTTACTGTGGTGGTAGAAGAGATTTTAAAATATTGTCGGGTTATTCGTAACCCGGGAATGTTTCTCTTTAAATAAAAAATATTAGGTTCTTACATATGAAATTGGCGTTTTGCCGTACTGGCAACTTTGATCTAAAATATCTTCTCTTTGGTTAGGAATTCCAAATTCAAATTTATACAGCTATTTACTCAAGTATTTGTCAATCTAATCAATACAAAATGGAATACTTGAAATATCGCGTTATTTACGAGTACGAGTTCCACCGTGGCACCAGTGCTGCAGAAACGGCTCGAAGGATTAATGATGTGTATGGCGACGGTGCCGCAAAAGAAAACACAGTGCGTTTTTGGTTCCAACGTTTTCGTTCTGGAAATTTCGACCTGCAGAACAAGCCCCGTGGACGGCCGGAGACCAAAGTTTATAATGAAGAATTGAAGGCTATTGTGGAAGCGGATCCATCGCAAACCACGTCCGAGTTAGCTGCAGGCTGCGGTGTTAGTGATAAAACTGTTTTAACCCACTTGAAGCAAATTGGGAAGATGAAAAAGCTTGAAAGGTGGGTACCTCACGAATTGAGTGAAGCAAATCAACAAACGCGCGTTGACCGCTAGACCACACACTGCACAACATACGGCTACAAAATTAGAGGAGCTTCAATTGGAATGTCTAAGACATCCATCGTACTCTTCGGACCTTGCCCTAACAGATTACCATTTTTTTCGAAATTTGGATAACTTCTTGCAAGGGAAAAAATTCAACTCCGATGGGGCAGTCCAAACCGCCTTCAAAGATTTTATTGATTCCCGTCCGAATGGTTTTTTTAGTATAGGGATCGATGAACTACCTATGAGATGGCAAAAGTGCATAGATAGTGATGGTACATACTTTGATTAAATAATATTATATTATTTTAAAAAAATCGACTTTATGTTCCTCCCATACAAAATGCCAATTTCATGTGTAAGGACCTAAAATATAAATATATATAAGTAAGTGTTTTTCGCTCCAACCCTCAGAACTGGTATTACAGTATAGTTGTAAAAGGTTTTCTGTGGTTAGTTTTGTTGTAGTCCTTGATCTCTTTTACCGGAAACCAAGAAATATTGAAGTCCTGGATCTGTATTACCGGATACCAAGAACTATTGAACTTAGCCCCTTCGTATTTTTATCAATTGGGTTTTTGTAAATTTCAATAGCCTCCTTAATTGGGCATGCTGTATACGATCTGGGTCTTTGCAGGACTTGAGGAACAAATTCAAAGTAATTGCCGGTTTCAACTAAATGCTTGGCAATTGGCGATTTGTCAGGATTGCCTAGTTTGCATGCTCGAAAGTATTCTGATCCTTTTGGAGATCGTTCGTTCTGTCTGGCCTACATAAAGCTTATCACACCCGGATCAGCTGAGTTTAAAAATACCATCTGTCTCATCAGCACCAGAAAAATTTAAAAAATTGTTTTAACATACTTTGTCATAGTAAATAAATAACTTAATAAAAGTATTCACATAAAATTTATGTGGTAGAAAAGGTCAAAATAAAATATATCCCACCAAGTAAGTGCCCTCCCCTATTAAGCATCAGAATTTCAAGAAGGAAGCATTAAATGAATGCGTGGATAGATTTTTTTTTAAGATTTTCACGTTATGTGTTTTTGGGGTGTTATGCCGTGTTGCGCTACCTCCTTCTTTGTCCGTTTCGGACAGCGTTGGCTAAAGAAGGAGGTAGTACAACACGGCACAACACCCCAAAAATAAATAACGAAAAAATGCCAAGAAAGGTGTTAAAAATTGCTTTTTAGCAGTTTGTCAAAATTAATACTTAATGTCATGATATTTAAAGGTTTTTTCCATTTTATTGTGCCATCATTTATGTAGAACAACCACAGAAATATCAAAAATGGCAATAACTTTATTAAATTTATAGACATTTAAAATGTGGTAACTTTATTCAATGAACTTCGTATCTATTTCGTGATCTTCTTAACATCTCCCAATTTTATCTTCGTCTTTGAATTGAAATGTCGTTAAACGACGGAGATATTAACAAAAATAGTAATACAGATTGATGGGCAACTTGCATTGATTTTTAAAGCCTTTTACTCTTCAATTCTATTTGTTTGGTTTTCGGACTCATAGAATCAAATAATATAGACCTGAAACTGAGAATACTCCTCATCAAGACCTATGTATGGAGTATCTTGATGTACGACTGTGAAACATGGTGCCTATCCGAAAGAGATAAACGGAGACTAGAGGCTTTTGAGATGTGGTCCTATAGAAGACTATTAGGAATTTCCTGGAGAGACCACATAACAAATGAAGAGGTTCTCCAAAGAATCGAAGGAGGAAGGCACCTGCTCAGGACCTTGTCCGAAAGGCGCGCAAGATGGATCGGCCATGTAATAAGACAAGAAGGCCTCTTGCATGCCATAATGGAGGGTATGACCGAGGGGACAAACGCTAGGGGACGCCCACGCCGAGAGTACCCGGAGGACCTGCTGGTGGACGTGCGCTGCTCATCATATGCAGACTTCAAAAGAGCCGCACAAGACAGGGAAGAGTGGAAGAAACGAATAGATGACATTGCTGCAAACCAATCTCAGGATTGAAACCAGAGAGAGAGAGAAACCGTTGTACCTCCGTTACTATTTCTTGGTGAGAAATATGATGTAAACGGTGTTAGAATGAAAACAATACCATGCTTTGTATTCAAATACAAAAACTAACCACAAAAGAAGCAAAATGTTCACTTTTTAAACGACTTCGAAAAGGAGGAGGTTCTCAATTCCACTGTATTTTTTTTTTTTTTTTTTATGTTTGTTACCTCAGAACTTTCGACTGGGTGAACCGATATTGATGATTCTTTTTTTATTTGAAAGCTGGTGCTTCCCGTGTGGTCTCATTTTAATTTGGTCCAGTTCTGACAATGCCATCTATGAGAAAATCATATAAGTCTTAAATTTGCATCAAGTATGTGCGCGACAAATGGACGAATAACTCAATATCACGCCAACCGATTTCGATGATTCTTTTTTTATTGGAAAGAATGTACTTCAAGGGTAGTTTGATGAGAGTTTGGTTAGGTTCTGATTATGGGATCCATGACAAAGTAACGGAACTCTCCAATTCTGAAGAACAAATTTACGATCTTAATCGAATTAGTTAGTGTACTTCAGATTCACTAAAAATCAAAAAATAAACAAATATTTTAACAAAACAAAAAAACGACTTCAAAAAATGCACTAAAAAGTAAAAAAATAATTTCGTATTCTTCAACAACTTTATAATCAACTTACCCTTTCTACTCATCAATATGTAGGTACGATTGTTATTTTTGGAGTCGGTGTCAACCAAGGTACCCGCGGCCCGGCGTGTTCACTTGACAGCTCCTCTCCCGCCGACACCGACTCCAAAAATAACAATCGTACGTACATATTGATGAATAGAAAAGGTAAGTTGATTATAAAGTTGTAGAAGAATACGAAATTATTTTTTTACTTTTTAGTGCATTTTTTGAAGTCGTTTTTTTGTTTTGTTAAAATATTTGTTTATATGAAATCAAAAGTTCAAATCGCAATTTGCTATCCTAAATCCTAAATCCTAAATTTCTAGGTAAATTAATTCGTTCTATACTTGAATTTGGATGATGGCAATGAAGCTTTGTTAACGTAGTTCTAATTAATCGTTCTAAAGTATCTAAATCTGTATTTATTTATTTATTTATTTGAAAACATTACATATTACATCGTTATAATGATCTTTGGCTGTCCAACTAGGCAATTTGCCCGTTTTAGAACAGTCAAAATGAACAGATTTTTTACATGTAATTAATGTGTTGACTATAATATTGTCTTATACTTAAATATAACACTTGATAAATAATATTAAGGTTTTGATGGTAGATACAAGAAGTTACTTATAAGTGTAAATTATATATTTAACAATAAAAAATAAAATATAGAGAAGAGAAATAAAAAGAACATTCCAAAAGAAAAATAAAAAATAGTTTTATTTTTATTTTTATTTTTATTTGCACTTATTGGACCATTTATTTATGCCAAATGAGTACGTTAATAAAGGTATTGCCCAAGTATTTATCGCTTTTACTAAATTTTTAGCAGATAGATTGCATTTTAAAAATTTTCTGATCCTAGTTTGAAATTTAATCCTAATGTCATTTTTAATACTAGTATGATCTAATCTATTCGATTGCGGATATCCTAAATATTTATAAACCTCATCCCCTTTCATACTTTTAATTTTGAAATTTCTAAATATACCCTCGTCTCCATCTATAATTTTGCCTTTCTCTATATGGATCGTTCTACATTTATCTAAACCAAAAGTCATTTTAATATCATCTGAAAAATTTTAAACTACCTTAATCATTTTCTCTAAATTTGATTCAGAATTCGAGAATAATTTTATATCATCCATATATAATAGATGTGAAACTATATATACTACTCTCTCTTGTATTACCCTTAATTTTTATTCCAAGCTTGCTTTTAATTAACATTTTAGATAAAGGATTCAATGCTAAGCAAAACCAAAGAGGACTCAATGAGTCTCCTTGAAAAATCCCTCTTTTTATTGAAATGCCCGATACTACTATTTTCTTACCTTTTAAATTAACTAGTAAATCTGTATTCCAAAAGGACATAATATTTTTCGAAAAGCTATTTACAATTGGGTTAACTTTATATATTTTTAATGGTTCACGACGAGTTCATCGAAAACGAATTCATCGAAAATCAATTCATCGAAAATCAATTCATCGAAAACTAATTCATCGAATGATCAATTCATCGAATCGCCAATTCATCGAAAAAATATATTTTGTTGATATTTGAGAGAAATACCGAGCGGACCGAGAAGTTAAAAAAGCATTGGTCAACCTAAACTAACCTAATCTAACCTAACCTAACCTAACTTAACCGATTTAACTAATTTTTAAATATTTTTTTATCATCACTCTTAATGACCTTTCTGAGTTGTTTATGAGTTGGTTTCATTATGAGTTGTCTGGTCACCGTTCCTTAGATATCCCTTTTTTGCAGTATCAGACAATCGGAAATCGAAGAGATAACCTATAAATTTTACATTGTCACTACGAAACTGACAGTTGCTAAACACATTTAACTCAGTTAAACAGACCTTTTTGGGTATTTAATTTTGACAGCTCTAATATCTACAAAAAAAATGTTTTTCGATGAATTGATGATCACTTGATGAATTGATTTTCGATGAACTCGTTTTCGATGAATTGATTTTCGATGAATTGATTTTCGATGAACTCGTCGGTTACCATTTTTAATATTTTGATTAGCCACGAGTGCGGGACACTATCAAAAGCTTTTTGATAACCAGGCCCGGACTGGGACCATTTGGGGCCCTCCGCTAAAACCTGTAAAGGGGCCCCCTAACGTGTGGTGGGGGGGGGGGGCTCCAGAGAACGGGGGGTCCGGGGGCCTCCCCCGGATAATTTTTGAAAATAAGGTGCTTGAAAACAATGAAAAAGCTTTTTTACGCTATATTGGCACCTATAAAGAAGAAGAAATTCAGATAGGTTTTTATACGAATATTATGATTTTCGACTTTTGTTGACTTTATTATTTATTGAAATAAGAAATTCACAGTATTTTTAGGATACCACAACACTACTAAACACATGCTGTAGAACTGCCAATAATTATAACTGAGATCAAAATAAAGGGCAGGATTTTATTCACAACAAAGCATTAATGAATTATGTCAAAATTATTTGTGTAGTAAAAATAATGACAAACGGTTTTTAGGGATTAGAAAAATAAAACTAACATTTAAAAAAATCCTGTGTGTTTAACAGTTTACAATGTTGTATACTAGAATAGAAGGGGCTTAACTTAACTGAAATGATTCGACATTTTGCTTCCCTAGCCCTATAGTAACAGTTTCTTTGTAAGCAACTCACTTGTTAAAGCTACTTCATCTATTATTTTATTTTTGTCCAAATTATAAAATAAATCCCTCTAAACATTAATAAAAAGCAGACTGGACATAAGGTCTTGGCCTAAGGACGACCGAAGTCGATTTTTGACGATTTTAAGTTCACTCGTTAAAAAACTCGTTCACATTTGACTTGGGTACAAGGTATGGAAAGAACAAATTTATATACAATATACAAGTTGGTAAACAGTCCAGATTGAGTAAGTTCAAACAGAACAGAAAAAACACATGTCAAACACTGGAAACATTGTCTATTTTCAAAGCAGTAAATGTCAGCATTTGTTTCCGCTGCCGTTGGGTCCAAATCGTCTTCTTCGTCACTGCATCTGTCTCCGTAGTTCTCAGTGGACTCTGCCGCTATGAAGTTGCTGTATTGTTGTGCAAACCGTCGCAGCTCTATCAACAGCCGACTTCTTTCAATTTTACACAGTTTAGAAACAATGTGCACAGCTTCTGTGGGAAATGTTGGGATTTTCAAGATAAAGTCAAACTTTTTGGGATCAACCAGGGCCGGATTAACCATGTCGGGGCCCCTAGGCAACGCACGTCTCGGGTCGGTTTTCTAGCAAACAATATTTCTGAAGTTTGTGAACATCATAACTATTATAACTCAAAATCTTGACTTGACCGATGCGATGAGTTTTTTTTACCATTTTATAATAATAAATTCACCGAAATTTTTTAGCGAAAATCGCGTTTTTTACTTCAAAATGCTGCCAAAAATAAAAAAAAAATGAAAAAAACTCCCTCTGACTACCTAGGAAAACATATTACGTTACTTGGTGCATGTAAATCGAATGTATAGTTTTTTTATAATATGTTGTCAACCAGGTTGAAAAACGTGTTAAAAAAACTTTCGAGAAAAACGCTTTCAACGTTTTGCTGAGGATAATTCAACATACAAACTGTTTAAAACGGTTTCATATAAAATGCTGAATCTCCATCAATTTTACCAATTTCCTCAAATAGTGAGAGCATTATTAACAATGCATCTTTCAGAAAATTAAATAAAAATATTTTTATTGCAGTGTCCTTAAAGCCTTGTTTAGGATTTCACCAAGGGAACATGGTGGCGTTTAGAGGCCCCCCAGAGTCAGAGGCCCGTGTGAACTGAATAAAAAACTTGTAAAATTACATCAACTTCACTAAGGGGGGGAGCTTGTACAACATTTATATTTTAACCATAGGTATAATTAGAAATAAAACAAAACAAATGCCAATATAAACCACACACGGCACCTTCAATCACTTCAGATACTTCAGTAATGTTGCAACAATAAGAAGGAAAGACAAGTAAAATACAACTATGATTATATATTTGTTTTAATTATAGACTTTTTATTTATTATTTGTGCATTTTTTTTTTTTTTTTTTACAGTGTATACCACACAAGAATCTCAACTGCTCCCGTCTGGAGCCAGTGAGACTATGGCATCCCCAATTGGGGTATGTTGTGAGGCTGAAGGTAATGGGGAGGGGAAGGAGGTGGGGAAGAGGAAGGTTGGGAAGTACCTGGCTATTCAGATCTGGTCACTAAACACGGCTAAAGCCATTTTCAAGCAACGTTTCAATTCTGAATGGTGGTCTTACACCAGGGCGATACTGATAGTATCTTCCACTCTGGAACATGCCGCAAATATACTATATATATTTTTAAATGAATTAATTGTGAAATAACACAAATTAATCAAATAAAATTTATTTGCGCATGCCGGGTTCGAGCCCGCGACCTCCGGAATGTGAGTCAAGAGTCTTAGCCACTGGACTACGGAGGTCGTCAAATGATACGAACATTAGTTATTTATTGGGTTATAAGCTAATTATTATTATAATTCGTTGTTTTCTTTAATGCGTGTACCTAATGTTATTAACCTGTAAATGTTTCTAATAAAAAAAATGAAAACATCTTGAAAACTGACTTTTTCCAAAACTTCGTTGCTCACCAATTGAAACAAGTCAGTTTTTCTCGGGACGCGGGGCCCCTAGCCGATGCGGGGCCCCTAGGCAGTTGCCTACTCTGCCTTAGGGATAATCCGGTACTGGGTCCAACCAAGAACAATCCTGTAAAAACGTCTTTGTTTGCGCAAAATCTTTCTTCAATACTCATCCTCGCACAGTCTAAAATATCAAAATATACAATTTTGTAATGTTGAACTGTTGAAATAGAGTCAGTTTCATCTTTTGATTTTTCACCGGGCATTATAACTACTAACAAGTCAAATTTTTTTTTTGTACGTTTTGTGGGGCTCCTTCGGGGCCCCCTCACGCCGGGGGCCCTCCGCGATCGCGGACCTGCGGACCTGGCCAGTCCGGGCCTGTTGATAACCTATATAGCAAGTATTTTTGAATCGGTTTTAGAATTACAGAATCAATAACTAATTGTTCTTTACATCCCATAAGTTTTCTGCGACAACCTTTTTGTTGTTCAAATAAAATATTTTTTTCATCCAAATGAGTATATATTAAATCTGTCAAGTAAGAGGTTAAAATTTAAATTAAATTTATTTTTTAACTATTATTATTATTATTTGGATTTTATTGTAAAGCAGAAATATTTCGACCCTCTGACATAATACGATCGAGTAAAGATGGCAACCAATAATATGTGCGTTAAGAAAATGAAGATAACGTTGGTAGTTCTTAGTCGAAGTATGATACAGTTAAAAGTGACCGAATTTGATATCGACACCTTAACTCAGTTGGTAGAGCACTTGCCATGTAAGCAAAGGGTCTTGGGTTCGAGTCCCAGAGGTGCCAATATCTTTGTCTGATTTTTCTGTTTCCAGATTTTCGATTGAGTTTCGCTAATATTGTCTTCATTTAATTAAATATTATACAAAGACGTTCAATAAGTGTGTAAGAGTGAAAAATAAGTATTTGAGGTAATATGAAAGCAATATTTCTATTTTTGAGACGAATCGTTTTTTGAGACGGGTAATAAATATATAACATGGTTACACATTTGTTTTATTATAATATATTAATATTAAAGTAGTAACAGCGCAATGATATTATTATAAACGACGTGAGTAGTTTGTTGTAAAACAGTTTCTAATTGGCACTTGTCTATTAGCAATCTTTTATGATGCCCGATTGGATGTTTTACAGATCATAGATAAATAAATGCATCAATAAAAGATGCCCATGAAAGCGTTTGAAGCAGACATTCAGCGGCCACTGGTTCTCCCCCAGGCATCGCGGATTTAATCTTCAGCTAGCTATGTCCCTCATAATGGGGAAATCCCATAGACATCAGAATGAATAGACCAGAAGATACAGGTGAGGGGTAAAACCAAACTATGGGGGGCGAAGAGAGGAAAGATACTGTGATTCGTTGAAAAATCAATCTGACAGTATATAGGCATCTCGCATTATAATATCACCATTTAGTTCTTAAAAGCAAAATCTTCTTTGAATGAATAGACCTTTTTACATGGGAGCGCGAATTGCTTGCCACGTTAATAACATATTTGCTAAGGCCAAATGCTTGCCCCAAAAACATTCGCTCCAATTCACATAGCAATATTTTGTTGCCGTGTTTAGTTAAGACACTTTTACAAATGTTTCATAATTTACTTACCCCTGTAACCAGCGACGTGGACACTGGAGAACCGCCCACATTCGCTATGTCTATATAATATGTACCTATAATGTATAGCGCAAGCTGCCGTTTTTTGGCGTGTTATTTCGTAAAACGTATGGACGTTAGTTTCGCGCTGGTCACTACAAGAATGATGACGTCACATATTTTAGATTCAAGCGTGGATCTCTCCCCTCCCCATGGAGCGAGCTGGCGCCAAGGCGGAGCTAAAGCCGGTTCCATGGGGAGGGGGAAATATTACGTTTTTATCACTTAGGGCAGGTCCAGATATATTCATATGTCCGTGGGAAATCCAGTGAATTTACTTTTTAATATGAACCTTATAACATTTCATTAAAATCACAAATAAATAAAAACAGGTTGTATGAAGCCCGTTAAGATTTTTATTTATAATCTTGCCTCCTCAACCAATCATCGTTACAAGAACCTAAATCCCTCGATACTGAAAAGGTTAACAATTTGCGGACAAGGCCTGTACGATAAATTGAATAACGCCGATACTAATTTTTAACAAATTATGGCCCGCGGGCATCGCTCATTACTGCAACAAGTGTGGCCACCAATCATGCGAACAAAGCAACAAAGGCAACAATGTTACCGCAGTACCTGGGTGTACTACGTTACCATAAAGTTACCATGTTACAATATCAAAAAACTCGTGGGCTTATCGTAATCAAAACAATGTTTTGTTATATCAACTATTATTAAATACAGTATGTTACATTATTGTTAGATTTTTAAAACGCTAATATATGTGATTGCCCCTATCTAGAGCGTGTTACAAAAATCAAATACTTGTGTTATTTTTGACAGTAATTTAAAATGGAAAGAACATATTATCACTACAGCAAACAAACTTCGAAAATCTATATACCTTTTTAGACAAACTCGCAACTTTCTTAACTTGAACCAACTCAAAACAATTTACTATGCACTAAGTCAATCTCTAATCGAGTATGGTATCATAGCCTGGGGAGGAGCTTATTATTCTAAAACTACCGATCACAAGCAGTTCGGATGAAATCTTTAGGAGAATCGGTGTTTTGGACATTAGGCAACTTTATGCCAAAAATATACTAATTTATCAATTCAAACATAGAACTGTTTTTGTCAATATCCAAACTGTTCGTGATACGAGAACCAAAAGGCAAAATATCTTACTTAACCCATTCGCCAAAACAACATTTGGTCAAAGAAACTTCAGGTACTTTGCAAAAAAACTTTATAATATACTTACCATTAGACAGCACACTAATCACGTAAAATTTAAATCAGATACCAAGTTTTGAATCACTAGCAAAGACAGACCATATTTTAACAATATTTTTAGAACCTCCTAATGCATGCTTTCCCATTGGTACGATGCTTATTGTCCTTGTACTTTTACTTTAAATGTAAATAACATTGTTGTTGTCATCCTTATTTTTGTTTTAAACTATTTATGTTAGAATGCGCCTGCTCTCAACACAGGAACTCCTAGTGAGACAGGCACAGCACAATTACCTATGTAACTTAATAAATAAAGATTATAATAAAAATAATTTAAAAAAAAAACAAAACCAGCAATGTTACACGCTACGCTGATGCGTTTATGATTATTTAATTTGTTGTTGAAAATAATCTGTGCAACTATCTCCAGCTGACTTGCAGTAGCTTAGCGGGTAATAACTACCAGTTGTATACAATTTTTATATGATACACATTCAATTTGGGAGGTGGAAATGTGTACCGCAGCCATAGATTACCCCAAGTGGTTCGCGACTAGCGTTTGGTGACTTGCAAGGGAGCCGGGTTCATGGGGTGAGGTTTGTCTTGATCTTGGCGGCGGATGCATCTGCCCACCAACTGCGTGGCAGGCCGGATCGGGAGAGACTGATTGAGGTAAATATTTTGTCTTTCTAATGTAAAAAAATAATAATATCATGCATGTTCACAAGCGGTAGAAGTGAAACCTTCAGAAAACTAAACTTCGAGAGAATGAGATGAATGCAGAGTATCGGGAGTAAGATAATTGTAGGATTTATTTATTACTAGCAGACCCGGACACACGTTGCTGTGGCTAACGAAACCCAACGCCACGCCATTACCCAACCTTAATAACCAACGCCATCTGTTAAATCAAATTTACACCGTTCGCAAGCCAGCCCGCTGCCAACTGCCCACTTGCCATCCCGCTCCCTTTATTTATGTATTTCAACCAATTTACACAAAACCTTGACAAATTATGTACCCAAAAACCTTCCCCATGAATCACTCTATATGTTGGTGAAAACCGCTTGAAAATCCGTTGCGTAGTTTTAAAGATCTAAGCGTAAAGACAGCGGGATCGACCTTATTATATACTTTGTAAAAATAATATTGTTACCACTTTCAAAATTATTTTACATGTTATTCTACGAAGCACCGCACAAAGAGGACACCGCTTAGTCTAACTCGTTCTCTGGCAGGCTAAATCCTATAGACGTACGTGTTTGTCTCTTTTTAGTGTCGCTCGTTTCCGTTTCATCGAATTTCAAATCACAACGGTGCTAAAGAAGTTTTCACTTAAAAAAAAATCGTCTCAGGGATGGCGGGTGACATTTCCTCAGTCTACTTTTATCCTTACTCAGCCAGTTCCATGCCACACTGCCATACATCAGGCGTCAAAGGGCTCAAAGAAGCTTATTACTTAGAACAACTTTCACTGAAATGCCTATAGAACAGACGCAGCATTTTTAAGATGCCATCGAATGAATGAAAAGTATGGACCCGACTTGCTACTCAAATTTGATCCCAAAAGGTTCCAATAATAATAATAACGTTATATTTATATAGCGCAGTTTTGTGACATTTCACTTCAAGTGAGCTTAACTATAATAAATTTAAAAATAATCCTACAGTGCTCCTTATAATATTGAGAAAATAATAAAAATAAATATAAAGGTAGCCAGTACGTACATTTACTGAAATTCCAGAAAAAACATATTTTTCTCATGATGATTTAAAATGTGTGTATGAAAAGGTTTGCAGCTCTTTGAAATTAAGCTCCACTTGGCGATACTGAGATATCTGAATCATACCTACTGCTAAAAGCTCTGCACAAAAATTTGGTTCCATGGACTACTCAGAATCATTCAATTTCAATTGAAAAATAGTCATAACCTAGCCTAACCTAACAAACTTTTAATATATATTTTTATCACTTTCAATGACTTTTCAAAGGAGTTGGTGAAGTTGAATGATTCTGAGTTATCCAGTCACCAGAAATGCAACCCTTTGTTGATATTGTTCGTATGACCATTTGACCATCAGTCAGTCACGTTTTGATTCCAATTAGGGTTCTCATTTTTTTAATAGAATGCCTCCCACATCGTCAATAAAATATGAATGAATGGAGCATCCTTAAGAAATAGCAAAAAACGGTCACATCGATTTAAGAAAACATAGACTGGTCCTCGCTGTACAGAAAACTAGCTAAACTAAAGTTTTAAAGTAAAGTTTTTTCTCCAAGATATTAAATGGTAGAGTGTCGTCTTCTCTACAAATGCTGGCTCCGGTCTCTCGCCATTCGCATCCAGTCCTTGGGCCATCACGTCCTACTCCTCTTCCGCAGTCTGTCTACTTCATCCTTTATCTGCCTTTGAGCCGCTTCTATCGGGATATCTTGTCATTTGGTCATTATTTTTATTTTTTTTTATTTATTAATTTTCAACGCCTTGGTGGGCTTTTACATGACAAGTTTATAATACAGACACACTTTTTAAGTAAAAAAGATAAACTATAAAAACATAACTAGTAAACATCATAGTACATCAAGTACTTTAAAATCAATGAGATGCAGGAGTTCGCAACAATCTAATTCGGAGTGAATAATTTTAAACAAAAAAGGTAGATCGTTTATTTTTCTTCTGTTTTCTAGGGAATGTAATTTAAGTGAATTTAGTAAAGATGTGTAGTTAATGTGTTGAATGGGTATGTGTAACTTGAAGTTAATAAATCTTAAAAATTTGAGCTACACTCTTTCGATATTTCTTGTATGAATTTGATAATATGGGGACCAAACTATGGAATTGTATTCCAACAAGCTGCGTACGAGTGGAAAATATACGATTTTTATAACTTCCAGCGAATCGAAGTCTTTGATTGTTCTGATTATAAATCCTAGTGTTTTCATGCCTTTGTTGGTTATTTGTTGTATGTGATTTATAAAATTTAATTGCGTATAAAACACAACTCCAAGATCCCTAATTTCTTTTACTTTTTCTAAGATTTTATTATCTATTGTGTATTTGAAAGCTAGTGGGGTCTTTGTTCGACAAAATGTTAGTGTCTTACATTTATCGATATTGAGGAATAAGTTGTTTACGACACACCAATTTTGTAATTTGACGATGTTCGACTGTAGGATTAGGCAGTCACCTATAATGGGTATTTCTTTGTATAATTTGATGTCATCGGCAAAAAGCAGAACTTCTACATCGTCGAAACAACTTTTGATATCATTAATGAATATTAAGTAATGGATGGGGCCGAGATGACTCCCTTGCGGTAGACCACTAGTTGCATAAAATAACTCAGATTTAGAATGTTTAATTTTAACAAATAAGATTCTGTTAAGCAAATAACTTGAGAACCAATCCAACAACCTGCCTCTCAGTCCTAAGGCATACAGTTTACTAAGTAATAATTTATGTGATACTTTGTCGAAAGCTTTTGAAAAATCTGTGTAGATACTGTCAACTTGTTTTTTTTTGTAAAAGATTCTGTAATATAGCTATGGTAAAGTAACAGCTGGTTAGTAGCAGTTGACCTACCAGATTTTGTATTCCATCATCTGACATTCTTGCAACTTGCCCAGCCATTAATTTATCAATGTATCCAGTACATCGCAAGCAATTATAGAAGCTAAATTTGGATCATTTCGTCGATCTGGAGGCAAACCACGTAAATAGTTCGAGAATGCTTTGAATAAACTACTATATCAATGACGCGTTGACCTCCAAAGAGCGCATATTGAAATAACCAGATCTTGGGCAGAAAAGTAAAGATCGCTAAAATAAGGCAACGGTGTGCTGTGCAGCATAGTCTATTGCGGGACTTTTTCTGTGGAAGGTGTTCTCTCATATTTCACAGGTTCGTTTTTAGAGTAAATTATAATTCATTTGTAAAAGTGTCTAACTAAGTACTTTCATTGGAGGACCCACCTCGTACCCGCCCTGGTATAGGTAACAGATGGTTACCCCTTCAAGGCTCTTGCAAGGACTCTAATTTTTTGGGTAAAAACGACTCTACATTTGATAACGATGGTCTATACCTCCAATGTCCCTGCATACGTTGTTAGTAAGCAGTATGCAAGTGCTTAGCGGGAAATACAGATACAATATGTGTTAGTATGACAAAATATAGACAAGACAATGGGACAGGTTGGTGAAAGTCCACGAGGTGGCAAGCGCTGGGTGATTTTATCCAGCGTATCCTACAAGCACCTGTTTGGGAAGAAGACACAATAGATAAGTAATAAGGGAATTGGCAAACGGTTGGGAGTCCTCTTCAATCGATTGGCAGTCCCAGCAAGAATGCGCATGACATTCGGTCTAGTCGTGAACCACACTCAGCTTCCGCGCCCCTTAGCCGGTTCCTCGGTGATGCCTCAAAGAAAAGTAAATGGAAGATTAGGGGAAAATACCCGACGACCCTAAGGAATCTAACTAAGTACTGTAACTAACTAAGTACTGTAACAAATTATTCGATTTTGGATTAAAGGTGACCCTTTCTTCGCCCGATTCGCGCACAATTGTAAAAAGGATTATTTTTTCGTCAGCAGATTTAAAACAAAATAGTGTCACTGATAGGAACACGCCTTCACCACTTAACCCCGCTCCGCACAATTAGTTTTTCCCATCGCCCTTCTATCTTTTTTTTGGTGTGTGACTTAAAAGAAAACGTACTCGTAATTCTACAAATTCAAATCTCTTTAGCATACTAATGGCCAATCTCACGATTTTATTTCAATACATTAAACTTATATCAAATTGGCCTTACTAAAAGCCCTGCGGCCACGTTTATAGGATGCAAATAATGAACAATATAACAACAATGATCGGATCTTCCCATTGGAACAAGCGACAAGATCATATTTCACCTTATGACAGCTGATTAATGGTAAATGAATAAATGATTCTTGCAAGAGGAATAGTTACATCATTCACTGTAGACGGCGAAAAACTGTTTAGTTTAAAAAAAATTATACTTAGTCATTATTTTATACTATGACATTCATCACAATTTTATCATTTTCATAGTTTTAAACGTTCGAACTTTTTCGCAGTCCGTAACTTATGTTTTTTGCAATAGTTCCACTCCGCACAAGAGCTAAGGAAAAAATCCCTCAGGGCCTATGTCATCTTTGGGGATGCAGTGTTGGAAATCCTTTAGGGAAAGGAAGGAAAGAAAAAAGGTATGGGTTGATAAGAATCTGGCGGTCAATGTGTACAGGAGTAACAAACGTACGAATCCACCTCCGTCACTGCGGTGCAATGCGATGGGTCGAGGAATCCGACTGGAGAGGTCTAGGTTGGGTCTCCCTCAATTAGCATCTCATGATCCAGCTCGCCACGCAGTAGATGGGCAGTCGCATCCGCCGCTAAGTCACCAAACGTAGCGAACCACTCGGGGTGACCTATGGCAGGGGTTTTGGTTGTCCAACAAATGGTTCCCGGTGCCCATACCCTCCCCATTTTGAAAATATATACGTAAATACCAATTTCATAAAACCTTTTTAACCTTTAAGTACCGACGTGTGGTCTGATAGATACCTTGAGCGTTCGAAAAGTCTAGTTACCTATGTTAGCGTAGTAGTATTACCCTGCACTTCTCTCTACCCCTCGAGTAGTTGCCCAACAGTGTTCATGGAGAATGGCAGTGTCGGTTGGTGCGATTTCGGTAAGTTATGACTGTTATAAGATCGCAAGTGGTGTGTTAGACCACACGTCACGTCGGTACTTATATAACTTTTTTTTGAAGTGGCTTTTTTCAGATTATATGAGTTTCCTCTTTTATTTTATTTATTTATTTATTTACGCCTATATAACATTATTTACGAAATTATACTGGTAAATAGTGCAGGAAACGACTTTTTAAAACACTTACACAAAAATAAACATAAAGTAAAAATATTATTGAATTTGATCCACGCAGTTTGTAGATACAAAACATAAAAAAAATAGTTTTTTTTTTTCTTTCAGCCGACAAAATACTGCTAATGTGTTAATCAATTTAAATAGCTTTATCAAAATATTCTCTTACTGATGAAAAAAACTTCAATAAGGCATGCTTATACGTATATTAAAATTGATGTACTAAATATATCAACAACATCGGAGTATTTGTTTCCAAGCTGTTGAATCCATCGCGTGGGAGTGTAATATTGGGATGTTGATGTAAATTGCTACAATAATATGGTAGGTACTGTCTTGTGACTGACCTGCCTGGAGTATGAAAAGAGATTAAATATAATAAATCAGGGGTATTAAATATTGAATTAATGATTTTATGCACACAGGTTAAATCGGAAATTATTCTACGATCAGATAATTTTATTAAATTTAATGAACAAAGTACGTTATCGTAATTTAGGCATTCACTAGGAATGTAGAATTTAGGCGTTCACTAGAAATTTTCTGTCAAATGTTACAATGAATTAACCAGGCTCTTCGGGCATGAAACGGGCAACCTCAATTGAAAAAAACAGTGTTCCTTTCACTGGGAAGAAATATGAAACACGGCCTCATTCCAAGGGAATTGCGCTCGTCGATAAAAAGAGTTCTTGGGTCAGATGCGCCTGAAAATGTGATGTTGGAAATGGAGGGTAACCAACCTAGTAAACTCTGTCATATCTGTCAATCAAAATTAAAATGCATGACTGCTTACAAATGTGACACTTATACGAAACATGTGTGTCTTCAATGCAGCGAGCCTGTGTGCAAAGACTGTTTGTAATATTTGATTGTTCCTACAACTTGATGACTTGTGGTTTGTCAAAAAACTGCTTATTATTAATGTTTTATTTATTTTCGTAGTTTAGCTAGTTATTTAACTTTAAGAATAATTTATTTTTGAGAAGAAAAAAATGTGTAATTAAAATATATTAAGATTGAGGTAAAAGTCCATTTTTTATTGCAAAAACTGACGTCTGTGATTTAAATGCTTATGATTATTAATAAACGTGTAAATCCTTATATTTTATTTTACTTAAGCAATAAACAAAATTTAAGTAATGTTTTTATAAAAATACATAATTTTTTGTTATATTAAAACTATGGTGGTCGAGTAGACCTCACATCGGTACTTATGTGACTAAAATGGCACCTCGATACTTAAAGGTTAAATTTATTAAGTTTGATGACTACAGGTAGTTTCATCTTTCAGTCGTGGTTTTGCCAAATTGGATATATTCAGGGCCGTATTTACACTTTTCATTAGTATAGGCCACTTCATTTGCGCCGCCCCTTCCTCCTTCTTAGAAGTTTCATCATAATCACTCATTTGTAGGCTGCCATTAGATGGCACTCAATTTTAAAAATAGATAGATATTAGTAAATATTAAAAAATGAAATAAAGAATGAATTATTCATAAAGTCAAAGTGTAACATGAAACAGAAATTACAATTTTTAAGAGATTTTTAATTTGACAAAATCATCTATAATAGCTTCATAGTTTTTAGTATTCAATAAGTCTGCTTCTATGCATAGAAGATCCGAAGAGTAAGGCTTTTCTTGTGATAATGAAGACCTTTGGTATTTCTTCACTCGCTTTGAACAGGAAAAACTCCATTCCCCAGTACAATTTGCGACCGGAGTGCAAAGTGCAACGCGGAGAGCTATATCCAAGTTTGGGTAAACGTTGCACAGAGATGGTTTCCTTCCTTAAAAAGATTCCTTAAAAAGATTCAGTAATGATGAGGAAATGAGAGGAAATGTGACCTTGAAAGTAAGTGAATACATTCCTGAACTAAATCGTATTCTAAATCATTGTATAATATTGCACAAGAGACTCTTTGTGTTGAAAGTTCGCCAATTTTTTTTATGATTTTTTTTCTTTGAAGTATTATGCCTTCTCTCTAATTCAGATCTCAGTCAGGAGGTTTTTTTTTTTACATTAACTCCACACAGGAGGCCCTGAGGAAAATAGTTTCCCTCAGGGCCTATGTCATCTGGGATGCTGTGTGGAGGGTCTTTTTGAGGAGAGGAAGGAATGAACATTGGTCTTGAAGAGACCCATGTTGTAGGAAGGAGGAAACACAGAGGCCGGCAAATCATTCCACAGCCGAGCTGTTGAACACAAGAACGAATCGAAGAAACGACCCGTTCTCATGTGACAAATGTCAACTGTGTACAAATGTTGGGCACGCGTTTGGCGTGTTTCCCGACTATGCACCGGTGCCGAAGGGATCAATGATGCTAGTTCCTCGGAGCATCTTCCATTGTAATACCGGTAGAACAAGGATAGCATTCCCACTCGACGCCTGTGCTCTAAAGATTGCAATCCGTCTGTTAAGATGGGAGAATCTATCAAACGGACCGCCCGTTTCTGCACAGAGTCGAAGGTATTTTTCAGGTATTTTGGAGCTCCAGACCAGAGGTGGCTGCCAAATTCAACCGTGGGGCGCACTTGCGATTTGTACAGGGTTAGAAGTTGTTTCATTATATTTTTAAAAGAATGTGTAACATAGTAAATATAAAAACCATAAAACTAGTTTATGATGCACTAGTCCATTCATCTCTTTCCTACGGAATAATTGGCTGGGGTGGAGCTTACAATAATCATGTAAAACCTTTAGAAATTGCCCAAAAATCAATTATTAAGATTATGTACAAAAAAAATAAATCGTATCCCTCCAAACAATTGTTTAAGGAAACTGATATTTTGGACCTTAGACAGACCTATGGACTTCAATGTCTTAAATTTATTTACATGCGTCCAAATAACTTTCTAAAAAATTCAAATCGTACCAGCCAAAGACGTGGCACATGTGAGTATGCAGTACCCCACTGCAAAACTAGGTTGTCCCAAAGGCATATTAGTTTTATAGCTCCAAAAATGTATAATTTACTATGTACAACCTTTAAAGAGAACATATGTCAAAATCTTCAATCTTATAAAAAATATACCAAAATGTGGCTAAAAAACACTGAAACAGATATTTTTTTCTTATAAGTTTAAATAAAGCCATTAAATATATCTATCATTGGACAGCTTTTAGAGAAGATTTATAATATTGTTTGCTAGTTTATTTTGTTTGTTTTTTTTTTATGTTTTTAAATTGCACTTGTAACATCTATTCTTACAAAACTTACAAATACAATAATAACAGTGCAGGCTGTTATTATGCTGTAGTTTTTAAATGCATTTATTCAGTTACTTTTTTTTTTAAATCCCTTATTTATGTATACTTAAAATATTCACTATAACCATAAAAATAAAAGTAAAAAATCAATATTATACCCACGCACAGGCATTGCCTTTGTGGGATTTTTTTGTTCATACATTAATTATATTAAGTTTTTTTATATACTTTTCATTATTTCATGTATGTATTATATGTATTGTATCAAAAAAATTTCAATAAAAAAAAAAAAAAAAAAAAAAAAAAAAAAAAAAAAATATCCTCGTTTGATGTTTTGTCTATAAAATTTTTCTCTTAGGGTGTTCTTACTCTTAATGTCGCCCTGATATTGCAAAAGTGCGCTCATTTCAATTCCACTTTCTTCGAAATAACCAAAATTTTCTTGCTGTGGTGTATAAACTCGAGAATAACTCCATAAAAATCAGATACCGTCAGTACATCAACAGATGAGCTCTGAATCAGAGCACTCACTTTATTTATTTTTTAAAAAATAGCTTTCCAAAATACGATTAGTAACTGAATGAGGTAACTCACTGCCCAAGCATTTTTTATGAAATATTCGCACCATAATCGCACGACGCAATCCGCGGTCCCGTACGGGATCACTGGGCATCTAAAGGTTTCTTTAAGGAGGAAATAGGTGTAGACTCCAAAAAAAAATTGTTTTTGTTAAATCGATGGTAGGTAGAACTATTCAAAAATATATTCTGAAAATTTCAATCCAAAATCCTACGCCATTTAAAAGTTATATGCGTTTGAGTGAGGGTCCCTCCGCCGAACTACCACTATTTAACTGCCACTCTTATTTTCAAACGCATTTTTCTCGAAACTACTTTTTTCGAATTTGTGTAACTTGTAAACTCCGCACATAGTTTCTTTACATAAATATGCTCTATTTGAACCTCAATCCTAAACAATATCTTTATTTTAACTATTTTTATGGCAAAAAAAACCTTCAAGAGAATGGTAAAAATCATGCTAAATTTTCACATTTCTGAAAAAATATTAATATTCGATTTTTTGTGTGGTTCAAATAGAAGAAAAACTTGTGATCTCTAGGAGTTACACAAATTGTTCAGCCGGACGGCGACTTACAATGCGCGGCAGCTGATATCTCCGTTATTTTTTTAGGAAAATATTTGAAAATTTTAGAATATACTCTTGAATATATGTGTAAAATGACCGCAAGGTATAAATAAAATATATATATATTCCTTACGTGTTAAAAAAAAATCATGAAAATTACTAAAAATACGCCGTCCTACACCTATTTCCCCCCTTAAACGTTCGTGCGCCGCGTGCAATAAATGTAGCCCACTGCCAAAGCATTTTTTGTGAAATATTCGCACCACAATCACCGATCCCGTATTGGACCGTTGGGCATTGAAAGACACAAATCCGTGTTCACGTACGGAAACACTGGGCGTCAAAGGTTAATAGATAGAAAACTCTATCTATCCACAGTGACTTTTTTGTTGTTTTTTTATAATCAAAGCAAGCGAGCGCAGCGCGCGCCGCCCCCCGAACTCTGCCGCCTCTAGGCCGCGGTCTATAAGGCCTATTGACAAATCCAGGACTGGGTATATTCATACCAAATTCCAAAATTTTGTAATCTCGTTCTAATAGTGTGCGTAGTGCAAAGAATCGCACTTCAAATCTTAGCTTCTATAAAAAGATATATTAATTATTTTATGTTTTTGATGCATTTCCTGCTGCATTGTTGAGCCATTGATAACAATCATCACAACAGCGTGACAACAGATTTAGCACAATGACGCATTATAGCTGTAACACAATTTATAGTTATTTGTCCACAATTTTTGCTGAAATGAATGACGTATTGACATTACAACAGTATAATATCTTGACCCTTTGATTGACTCTATCAAACTTCACTTCTAGAAACAGATACCAACTAAGGTTAAAGTACCTAATGCTACAAAATGTTTGCAAAAGGCCATAAATCGTCGGTCTACTGGCAAAGTCCACTAAGTCACTAAAACACAATCCTGAGATAATCGCATTTCAATATTTAGCAATTTTGGAAATGCTATAAGTGTAAGAACATCTGTTTGAACATATGTTTTTTTAATACTTTATTATTTAGAATGAACCCTAAAGTACCATATAAATACACAATATTAGTTAATAGCAATAACAGCAACCTTCAATCAAAGATTTACAAAAAAATGAGACGGACTTAGTGGGTTTTACTAGTCAATAATGACTTAGTGTGCTTTGCTTGTTAGGATTACTGTTAAATTATTGACTGTAATGCCGCAAAATAGCTTTAACATTGTTTTAACGCTAACTTAGTGGATTTTGTTTGTGTTTTAACGGTCTAAATTAATGTATTATTGACTATTATAGTATAACGTTTGACTTAATATGTTTTGGTTGACAATAATATCGGATTTATGACTTATGGTGAATTTAAAAACACGTTTAAATCGAAAACGATTAAATGTACGACACCACGAAAGAGGACGTTTTTTTACGTAAGACCTCATACTTAAGTCATTCCATGAAAATTGTGACTTAATGGACTTTGCAGGTAGACCAACGAAATGTTTATGTAAGCGGTGTCTCATTAATTCTTATTACTTTGCGAATCGATATCTATTTACGTAGTGACTTACAATCACGATGATTATGTCTGCCATTTTAACTTCTAAACAGTAACCCTTTAGTTTATCTCCCGACAATTGATAACAAACGAATTTATTCACAATGTCGATTTTTTCTACTCGTACTTTTTTTATTTTTTTTATTTAATAAATTTTACAAAAATTTCTTGTTTTTGTGTATAAATAAAGTATTTTGAGAAAAAAAATATAAATTATTTAATACGTCTTACACCTTTTTTTTAGCAAAGCTCGTGTTAAAAAGGCGGTGTTATATGACACGCTAACTTATATGACATGCTGATGTGTACAGTATGGTGATCCGACAGTTGATCCCCCGAAATAATTTTACTATAAAATTATAATTTTTTGTGCATTATTTGCCAATTTCAAATGTAAAAGATATTCAGTTCGACTTCAAAAATACCCTTAAGAGGGAATAACCAAAGAAAACCAGAAATATTTCATTTTTAAATAAAATTTTAGACGTATCTTTTCCACGAAAAATTTTAAATGGATTTCGAAAGATTGTTCTTTTATCTAGCATTCGTATGTAATAAATTTTGAGAAAATTTTTTAATTTTTAGTATAATCAGGTTATTCCATGGGTCGTTGACAGATTTGTTCAATTTTCAAAAAAGTTTTTGTATTATTCCACACCCATTTCAAATAATAAAATCATACAGTAAAATAAATCAATACATTATCTAGCAAACGTATGTTTTAGAATTTTAATTTTAGTTTCAATAAAATCATTAAAAAATATGTACGTACATGTGTTTCTTGACGAAAATTGGTTCGTTTGTGTATTTATTTGCGCACTTACAAACTAATATATTTCAGATTTTTTTAACATTCTTATTAAATTTAGACATTATTGAAAAATGATAAATACTTATAATCAAAAAATAACTACAAAAAGTACATTATTTTAATAGTTTTATCATCACGCCTTTCAGCATTTTTGGATGAAGGTATAAATTAAAGCTAATTTGGATTGAAATAAATTCGATATTGAGTTATAATTTAAAAAAGCTGGTACGGAGAATAATTAATCTTTCTCATTGTAACCGCTCTGCACGATCGTAAGAACAACTTTCAACGAAATGTGGATTTTCGTCCGCTGGCTGGTTAAACGCTCTTAAAGACCCTAATGAGTTATGAATATAAAAGGAATTTATACATAATGCCGATTTTTTGTACTTGTGCGCTGGTACATATAGTAAATAGAGAACCAGATTTTTCGCCATCTACTGACAATGCCATTACCCAACCTTTATAACCAACGCCATCTATTAATTTATACTAATCAAATCCACACCACCCGCTTGCCGGCCCGCTCCCTTTATTTATTATATTTTAACAAATTTATACAAAACCGTGACAAAATATACCTTACTCATGAATCACTCTATCTATTGGTGAAAACCGCATGAAAATCCGTTCAGTAGTTCTAGAGTTTATCGCGAACAGACAGACACGGCGATCGACTTTAATTTATAATATGTAGATTCTCTTTAAACCTTCAACCGTTGCATTTATACACCACGATTTAATAAAATCCTAGTCAACTTCACACTTTAAAAAAAACACGAAACCTTTCAGAGAAAATTACTAGGTACCTACTCATCCAACCTATCAATTTGAAATTAATAAGCGCAACAGGGACGTGTTAAAAAAATAATGATTATCTCTGGCCCCGAAATTTCTCTATGGCATACCTGAGGTTCTTTTTTTAAATCCAAATACCCGCCTTAACACGTCGCGTCAGCCGTAATAAGGCCGAACCTAATAATAATTCATTCATTTGTTTCTATAATGATAGGCCTCTAAAATGGACAATCAGTCAATTTGAATAACAGGAGAGATTTAATCGAATATTTAGGTCTAGATTCTTCATCATTATTAAAAGAAAGACCTGTTTTAGATGTGTTAGAACTGTCCCTCCATTTAGTATGGTTATCGGTACGGACACCACATTATTCATTTCCTAATTAATTGGACTAAATCTATCGAGGTGATTTTGTGTAACAATTTTGTAACGATTAATTATTTTATGAGATGATTGGTTCGTGTGCATTAATTTTAGAATAAAATTACATGCCTAGGTACTTATTAATAATAACTTACCTCCAACCCAAGGGGCGTTGATTGAGTGAAAATATTATATATCATTGTAGAAGAAGATGATATTAATAAATCTAAACGAAGCATGAAACAGAACAAGACGCAGAAAAATAAAAGGTAACGGTTGCAATCGGGAAACGAACCCAGGATCTCTATCTTACCGGGAAACATTTTTTTACGTATTTATTGTGTCTAGTTCTGTTTTTGTTTATTGGTATTATCCTCTTCTTCAATGATACATTACATTGATGGGTATAATATAACCTTAAAAAAAATCAGAGTGTGCAATTCACATGCGGTTGAAGTTAAACCTTCAGAAAACTAAAGTAGACAAGAGTGGGGAGACTACAAAGCACCTTTTTTTATCAATGATTTTTATGGATGATTTTTTTTTCCATATTTTTATCGTCGAATTGCAGTGCACCTTTTCCAATATATTTGGCCATCATATTAGTATTTGTGTTTTCTTCTTCGGAGTCGATAGATGTCGCTTTCTTTTGTGCTTTTTTGCCTGCTCATTTTTGAGTGATTTGAAGATTGGATATTAGTTTTACAAAATATATATTTTTTTAAATTTAATTTTTTAGATTTTAGGATTCGATCTTTGTGGCTGGCCGCTGAGGTTCGTCAAGCGCTTTATACTACTACACCAAAGAAGGCTTGCGTGGGACCGTGTATTTATCCTGTAGTTGGGTATGACGCTTAGCATTCCAGATGAAATTATTAATGTTTCAGAGCCAACTTTACAAATGCACAAAAAACTTAGTGCACAACATTTTCCATTGTTGAAAGAATGCCAATAAAATTTTTCAAAATATTCGGACGAAATAAAAACACTTATTGAAGGCTTTAATAGGCCACTTACATCACATTTAAAAAAATCCGGTTTAGCAAATATTCTAAGACATTCTGTATTTTTTATCGTATTTTTGAAACCCTGGCGATTTTTTGAAAATTTCAATCCGAAAAATCAGACCATTTTTTATAAACCGGAAAGACAGAACATAATTTTATGGGTGCGAAAAAACGATAATTACATAGCCGAAAATCATTTAAAAAAAAAAAGTTTTCCACAAGAAAGGGCACAGGAGAATAACCAAGCTTACCAAAAATATTACATCTCATAAATATTTTTTTCCTTGATCCATCTTATCGATAATAAATCGTTATAATGTTCAACGTCTATATTACTAAATCCAATGTAATATACTTGTACTTTTAAATTATAATAATAATAAGAATATTATAAAATTTGATTTTGTTAAAATCAGCACCACATTATACCTCTGAAACACGTACAGACAGCGTAAAATTTACGGGGTTCTCTTCATAACATCTGTCAAAAAGTCAAACCAAATGAATGTTCGTAGAGAACAAACAATAAATCTAGTGAACGTTAAATGTCAAATTCAAAAATTCGCCTGAAATCAAAGTGTTGACATATAAAAAAAATAAATCAGTGTGGAATTTTACAAAATTAATAGGAACATTTTCGGAGACGGGACATTTTCATGTAGTGACGTCACGGACCCAAATAATAGATTTATTTATTTAAAAAATAAAAAAAACTGTACATTTCTAGAAATTTTTCAAGTCGTTATGAAATCCATGCAAGTGACCTATTGTCGTTTTAAAGAAATATTAAATTATTATGAGAAAGCATTTAAGATGTTCAGTTCTTTATTTGGTGTTGATGTTTCCACTGTTTCAGAAACGTTACAAATGGAATTAATCGACCTACAATGCAATATTGAATTTTATAGTAAGTACCACGGACATAGGATTGGATGTCTATGGTAAGTACATACCAAAAACAAAATTTCCTGACAGAAGATGTTTTGCCCAAAAAAATATTAGATCTACAAGCTTGTAAAGTTTTTTTTTTCCAAAATGAATTAATAAAAATAGGGCGTCAATCTGGAAAACCAGTTAAGGTGTGCAACTTCAACTATTGAAATAAATTTAGAAAAATTAAGTAAGTGGAAAGAAACTCAAATCTCAAATCTAGAAGTGTTCATGTTAATTGGTTTTATCTAAAATAAAGTGTTTAATATTGTTTGATTTATGTGTCATAATTATTAATTTTGATTGTTTCAAATGTTAATTACTATAAAAATGAATTTTTTGTTATTTAATGTTTAATGTTTGTTTGACCGGTCAGTGGTTGAGTGGGCACAGCGCTTGCGTCCCACCCGAGCGTCGCGTGTTCGATTCCTCGATCCTCCACCACAACACAAGCAACATTTTCGGCTTTCTGTGGTGGTAGTAGGAGATTTTCAAACATTGTTGGGTTATTCATAGCCCGGGAATGTTTGTCATTCTTTTAATAATTTTAATTTTTTTTTAAATATTTTTAAAAATTAAATGTTTGTTTTCTTTCCTCGTCTTGCTGTAGTATTGTTTTTTCACAATTAATCTGATTGTACCTACTTTCAGATTATCTCTGCATTCAAATTATTTATAACTAGCTTTTTCCCGCGGCTTCGCTCGCATGGTATTAGGGGTTTCCCACTCCGCCTCCTCCACCTTCCCTCTCCCCACACCACCACCCTCATGAACCCCCCTCCCCCTCCACCCACCCCTCCCCCCATTCCACTCCCCCCTTCAACCACCCTCCCCCTCTCCCCTCCCCTCATCTCTCCCCAAACTCCTCCACCCTCCACCTTTCCTCTCCCCACTCCACTCATCCATCAACCCCCCTCTCCCTCCATCTCCTTCTCCACCGACCCCTCCCCCACCCCATACCCCACCCACTCTACCTCTCCCCACCTTCCTCCTCCCCTCCCCCTTCCACTTCCTTCCCTCCCACCTCTCCCACCCCACTCCGCCTCCTCCACCTTCCCTCTCTCCACTCCCATCAACCCACTCCCCCTATACCTTCACCCACCCCTCCCCTCACCTCTACCCCTTACTTCCCTCCGACCTCTCCCACCCCAACCCGCCTCCTCCACCTTCCCTCTCCCCACACCACTCCCCCCATCAACCCCCTTCCCCCCATCCCCTACTCCTCCCCACACCCTCCTCCATCCTTCCCCTTTCCCCTTCCTTCCCTCCCGCCTCTCCCTCCCCTAACTCTCTCCCCACTCCCCCCTCTCACCTCTCGCATTCCACACATTCATTCCCGATACATTCAGTTTTCAAACTGCTCGCGTGCAACCTATTATAATTTTTTATACAAATTTCATAATGCCAGAACTCAACGGTAGTTTAATACAAAATAACGAACAACAACAAAAAAGAATAGTCCAATTTGGTGCAGTCGTTCGGATTTATGCGCATACATACATTTCGGTGATTCATTTTTAGAGATAGTTATTAAGTACGACGCCAGCAAAGCAATCTTTTTAGGGTGAATTGCCAAATTAAAAAAAAAAAAAACATCTTTTCCAAGGTGACAATTGGTTTGTTTTTTCTGACGTTTGCAATAAATCGATTTTGTTACCGACAGAAAATATATGAAAAATAATTTCATAACGCCAGAGATTATTCATAACGCCCGAGCTCTAAGCTATAGCCTATAGACTATTCTGATCTATGAGCTATATTATTGTAAAGTTTCATTCAAATCCATTCAGTAGTTTTCGCGTGAAAGAGTAACAAATATACATCCATACAAACTTTCCCCTTTTAGTAGGATAGTAGGATAGTAGGATACTTACAAAAGAGAAATAAGTATTTCTTTTATATATTTATAAAGTACATGTTACGTAATTAAGACATTTAGTGTAGATACAGTATGAAATTCGTTGGAATAAAAAAATGTCATTATTTTTGTAAAAAATTTAGGTCGTCAATGCGGCCTGGGGTGCAATTTGGGTTGGCCAGTGTTGCTCTACAAGATAAATAAACATCGTAAATTGTAATAAGGAACTCCAGTGAAAAATATTATGGCTTTAAAAAAATATGTTCATATAGACCAATAAACGCTGATTCTGAATATATAAGTTTTATTTCATAATATTAAACGCAGAGTTTTTAAAAAATTATTAAAAAGTGCATTTTTCAACATCTCCTGAAAACACAGCGTTAAGTTGGCATTACTGAAATGGTGAATGGTGACGTCACGCGTCACACTCACCCACTGTCACCTGGTGATCGCGTTTATTGTATTGTATTGACATTTGAAATGACAAGTGCACATACGCAATTCAACATTTCGTGTTTTTGGTTTATTTTCATACTGTTTATAGAGATTTAGATAAATAATAGTTATTGTGTTTATTGAAACATAATTTAGGCCCTCAACAATTTACGAAAGGGGCTATATTTGCGGAAAATCTGCAACAAATTTTGCCTATTGTCATATTTGACATTTGGTTGACGATACATCGATCGTATTTTCAAATTCTTTTTAGTATCAAGGGCTTTTTATACACACAATCGTCATGATCAGTATTAGGTATAAATACCAGTTTCTGTATGTGTTATACATAAAACAATGTACCTACAAAGTAACGCCTAACACAAAACACGATGTCACATGTATTAACAATGAAAGAGAGAGATTTATTGTTTTTATATTGCACTTTGATTAAATACAATAACAGTAGCGGTGAAATGTGGACATTTTACCAATGTTTTCCAATATTAAAAGCAGTTAATCTTGAATAAAAAACGATTTCTCACACCTAATTGTCATGTCATAGTAGCCTCATGATTCATGATTCCGCCATATTGTTTATCATTTAAAACAGGGATGTTCTGCCCAAAAAAATTATTTCCCTAGATTTCGAAGTGAAATTTCCCTAGAATTTCACATTTACGCAATTACCTACGTAGCCACCTGATTGTGTAACACTAATCCTGTTATATGTTAATTAATATGATTAATTAATTGGAAAGATATCGGAACTTGGTAAATATACTAATAATACTGTGCTTTTCCAAATAAAACACTTTTTGCTACGTGAAGTAATAATTTAAAAGTACGAATGCACTCACCACTGAATTAGAAACTGAATTCCAAATAAAAAAAAAACACTTTGCAAAATAAAAATTAACCACAATCACCGAAAAAACAGAACTTAAAACATAAATTAAATTTTTTTTCAGAGGTCCCATTTATCTTTTTAGATACATATAATATCATTTTGAGTTGTCAGTGTTAAAAATAACATTGCATGTAAGTACATGAACAATAATTAAGATTCATAGGAATTCCAAAAAATATATATGTATACGTATATAATATATATATAAAAATACCAGTAATATTGTCATATGTAATAAACATTTTGCCAGAGTTCGAAATTTCCCTAGATTTTGTCCTGATTTCCCTTATCCCTAAAAAATATTTTTCTCCCCTAGATATAGGGAAATTTCCCTCGACATAACATCACTGATTCAATATGACAACTTGAAGGTTAATAAACTATCGGTGGGTGAAGACCATATCATCATATTAACAATCCACCATAGATATGGTGCTTTTCTGATGGTCTAGAAAAATTAAAACTTTGACAATTATTTTAACTATTAAAACTAACTATAAAAATAAAAATAAAAATGCAGTTATTTAAGTTTGAAGGTCTTTATTCATTAAAAAAAATAAAAAAAAATGGACTGGAGTTCTCTATTGAAACAATTATTTAGCTTCTTAAACATTTATGCGTTTTAGAATTGTCATTTATAGAACACAACATGTTAATAAATATTATTATTATTGAGTGCATAAAGTAGGATTACCAAATTCGCAGAATTAACACACAATGCCGCATGCTGATGAATTTAGCATTTTTCATATTAAACGTGACTCTTCCAATTTTAAAAGCGTTAGATACGATCTCTCGGTGGAACAACGTCCTACGAACAATGAGCAGCTTGCGAGGTGATTTTTTAAAAATCTTTTTGTTCAGAAGAGATTTCTGAAGAGTTCAGTAATTTATCAAACGTGTTTTTCGTATTTTAAAAGCAAAGACTTTTTTTAATATACTTTTGAAAATGATGCAATTTTCGCAATCCAGAAAATTCTTTCTTGGAGGTTGTTTTCATAAAAAGGACAAAATTATTAAGGAGTCGGGTTACCTTTAATATGAAGTGAATCAAACGAGTCCACGAGAACATATGAGACAACAGAAAATTTAAAAAAAAGTAATATACGCGCCCACACAGTACCATGCCACCAGCATTCACATTTACTTCATCGCCTCCACAACCAACTGAACAAAGGGGAGAGCTACTATTGATCAACGAAACGATGTGCAAACAACGCATCTTCCAAACGATGCTCTTACGTTCTTCAATTAACTTATCAATTCAAATTGGTAATGAATACGTGCGGCATCAAAATTGGGCTCCAAAACACATCTGAATAACCACGAAACTCTTCCACCAGAGACTACAGGCAGCAATAACCACAACCAAGGAAATGTTCCGCTATTTACGTTCCCCTTACCCCACGACTCGCCGAGCTATTGGTCAATATAATAGTTATTGGTCAACGCTGAACAAAGGAAATCTCGAAATCGTAAATAATTACGATACCCAATTCACCTTCGCGAAAACGACGAGCAACAAAATTACAAGAAATTGGTGATACTTGGAAGAAATAAAATGGATATATGCTACAATAAGGAACTCCAGTGAAAAATATTCTGGCTGTAAAAAATATATTCATATAGACATAGACCAATAAACGATAATTCTGAATATATAAGTTTTATTTAATAATATAAACGCAGAATTTTTGAAAAATTATTAAAAAGTCAATTTTTAATCGGGTCGTAAAAACACGCCGCTAAGGTGACGTCACTGTTCGACGTGTCGTGACGTCACCGTAAATTCATTGTATGGGAATGTGTGATATGACACAAGCCTTCGTATTAATTTATTCGTTTATTTACATACTGTTTATAGAGATTTAGTTGTTGTGTTTATTGAAACATTATTTAGGCTTAAATAAGGTTTCAAAAATAAAGGTGTCTCTTATTAGTTTATCTCTATTATTTAAAATATTCAAAAACTACTGTACAAAAAAAATAGTAATGCTGTTTCTAGGGAGAATACTTCTAACAACGGAATTCAAAATGGCGGCAGTAGATCAGCTGATTGCCCGATCCTATACTAATTTTTCAGGAGTGATGACGTCACACGGTTCACCATACATACGGTGGTTTTCCGGGGTCTTGAAAAATTAAAACTTTGACAATTATTTTAACTATTAAAACTAACTCTAAAAATAAAAATAAAAATGCAGTTATTTAAGTTAGAAGATCATTATTCATTAAAAAAAAATTAAAAATGGACTGGAGTTCTCTATTATACATTATTATTTTATTTATTTTTTTGATGCAGATGAAGATTGAAGTAAGATTTAAATGAAACTTTATGTATTGCAAAAGCTTAAAATTAAGCTTTTCTTTAAATTTTTCACTTCTTTTTAAAATTTGAATACATCTTTCACTTATTTTATGTTGTTGAGTATTTCTTGAAAGATCTTCATAAAAAAAATTAGGTTGAATAAAAACTTATTTTGATTTTAATTATAATTAATCTAAAATGGGTACGTGAAAATTAACTAAGTTATTATAAGCAATAATTATCAGCATGAAACACTCATCCACATTGAAAAAATTTTCCGAGAAAAGATACATGACGCCAACTGGACTTGAACCCGTGCCCTTCTGATTGCCGGTCAGCTGCTCTCCCAATTGAGCTATGGCGGCTTATCTTATACCCGCCAAATGATTCAATATATACTAGTGTTTTATTCAACAATTACTGCTAATTATATTTTTTCCACCTGAAAACAACCAACTTTATTTTGCGAGAGAGATACTGTTAGTGATAAATCCGTCGCTAGGTGGCGTCGAGACAAATTATGTCTTCATTTATTGGGGAAATACTTAAACTTGTCAAATATTAATTATTAATTTTAATTGTTAAACTAACATTTAAGACAAGATTTTTATGCATAGCACAAAGGGTAACAATTATTATAAGCAATAATTATCAGCCTAGTTTCCTTCCCGATTAATTTTTAAAAATTTACGAATTATATTTGGCAAGTTTAAGTATTTCCCTATATCAACAAGACTTGGTGTACTAATCAATAGTAAAATTTTTGTTCAATGCATTTTGCGGATGAGTGTTTCAGGCTGATAATTATTGCTTATAATAATTGTTACCCTTTGTGCTATGCATAAAAATCTTGTCTTAAATGTTAGTTTAACAATTAAAAATAATAATTAACTAAGTTACTTGTGACGAGAATTAAACCCACGCAGCTAAAAATCACAGTTACCGGCCCAAATTTCCGAGGTGCATGTTGACTTTCGACAAAACGCAATTAACATTAAGGGCCCAATTAATTAACTCAAATTGACAACAACAACCTAAATTTACATATTTTTCTAACTACTTGAAATGAGAGATACGTATTTGTATATATACGGATGGGTGGCTTCGTCGCTTTTAATCCAAAAGCCTTTTGGTATTTTATTTCAGACAGAATTTTTATCAACATACGCCTGACCTCACTATTTGTCATTCACTGTCTATTGTACCGACAATAATCGATTGAAAATCCATACAGACACGAGGGCTGTCCGTAAAATAAGGTCTCCAAGGTGCTGCGTTCGCGAGGAACAATTTAAAGCGATATCCGGGAAAATTCGCACGTAGCCTGGTTTCCCTACGCCAAATCCCCACAAAGCTGAACTCTTTGCAACACTTAGTCTCGGCGTGGCAGCCGTTCGCGATGAAGCTTCCGCTCGCCGCATCCACCAGGTGTTAATTTTTTTTTTTTTACAGTGAATACCGCACAAGAATTTCAACTGCTCCCGTCTGGAGCCAGTGAGACTATGGCATCCCCAATTGGGGTATGTTGTGAGGCTGAAGGTAGTGGGGAGGGGAAGGAGGTGGGGAAGAGGAAGGTTGGGAAGTACCTGGCTATTCAGATCTGGTCACCAAACACGGCTAAAGCCATTTTCAAGCAACGTTTCAATTCTGAATGGTGGTCTTACACCAGGGCGATACTGATAGTATCTTCCACTCTGGAACATGCCGCAAATATACTATATATTATTTTAAATGAATTAATTGTGAAATAACACAAATTAATCAAAAAAAAATTATTTGCGCATGCGCACGCGACCTCCGGATTGTGAGTCAAGAGTCTTACCCACTGGACTACGCTCTATAAATAGATTTTTTGTGCGAAGAAGAAAACCCCGGTAGAAATTCACTCTCAGCTATTTGAAGTGTACGGAAATCAGTGTATGAGTGCGAAAACATGGCAAGTGGTGCAGAGAATTTAAAAGCGTGCCGAACTGCCATCGGTTTCAGATGAAAAAATTGCCAAAGTGGAAAAAAACATGATTGCAAATCGACGGGTTACGGTTCGGGAGCTCTGTGATATGATCCCTGATGTCAGTAAGACCACTATTGACAAGATTTTTACAAAAAATTTGGGACACCACAAAGTCTGCCCAAGGTGGGTCCCAAAATGCTCACCAAAGATCACAAACAACAACGGGTTGAAGCAGCCCTCAGATTCCTTGATGCTACGACAACGATGACGAAGAATTCTTGAACTCAATTGTGACTGGGGACGAGACCCGGATACACTACACGACCCCAGAGACAAAGGATCAATCCCAGTGGCATCCTTCAGATTCGCCGAAGCAACGTTTAAAAACGAATTACAGAGCGTAACTCACACCTAGCGGATGCGGCGAGTGGAAGCTCCATCGCGTATGATTTCCACGCCGAGACTAAGCATCACAGAGGGTGCAATGTGGTGGGGATTTGACAAGGAAAAACCAGGCTACACGCAAGTGTTGCAGGATTCCGCGAAGAATCATTCCTCGTGACCTTGGAGACCTTATTTTACGGACAACCCTAGTGCATTTAAATAAAGGCGTTCATTTCAAATGTTTAATTATATCCTTTTGACGAACTACAAAAGAGGTGTGTGGGATATATTTAATATGATTCTGAAGATATCACTGCAAATAGGTAGAATCGTACAGTAAATTAATAAAACAATTTGAAAAATGATATAAAAACAAAAAATCATAACGCGCGCTCCCATGACGTCACTCGACCCCGATTAAATGCAAATGCAAGATTTTTAGACAGATTTACAATTATTATGACGTCACCTGGTTTAAAATCGTTGAAACTCGATGAAACGGAATCGGGTGACACCAAAAAGAGGCAAACACATGTCTGCTTCCTTCAAAGTAGGTACTACTTTTTTTCCTTTGGAAGAAACAGACATACGTGAATTGTGTTTTTCATATTATCTTGTCTCACCGTTATTTTACACACCGTGTTAGAAAGAACTGCAGCATTATGACAGGGATCGTATGTTTATTAGCTGTATGTACAGTCGCCGTTCCCACGTATAGGTAATAATAAAACCGCCTAATAAATGGTCATGCCAGCATATCTCGATACAGGAATGCCCTAGTGAGATATGCAGCTTATAATATGTTATTTATGTATTTCTTATTTTCAAATAAATAAATAAATAATAAATGGTTCTCTGGGCGACGACACCGCGGTGTCCGTACCCGCCTCCCATAATGAAATTACTGTATTTTTATTTTATCCTAATGCGTAAAACCTCAAATAGTAATACTTAATCACTGGAGACAACATAAGCGACTCAATGTATATCTGTATATGAGTATTATTATAAAGTTAGCAGCCAATATGCGTTAAAGAAAATAAAGATAATGTTGGTAATTGTTGTTGTGAATAGGGTCCCAGGGTTAGCACAATGGTAGTGACCGCTCCGGCAAGGCTTTAGCTCCAAAGTTCAATTTCTAGACACGACAGTATCTTTTTCTGATTTTTCTGTTTCAAATTTTCGATAGAGAATCGCTTATATGTCTTCAGTGAGAAATTACTGTAATTTGATTTCACAATAATTGGTAATGATGGTGTTCAAACATTCAATGTGATCATCCACTTGATTTGCTTTTCAATTTAGCCCAGCAAAAGCTCTTTAATCCCTGTCCGTATATGATGGACCAACATTGTTCTTTTATTGGCTTTGTAGGTTGTATAGTTTATTTGTTTCTTGTGCAAAATCTTCACAAATATTTTCAGCAAGACATGCAGCGGTGTTATTGATGGTGTCATCAAGCTATGTCATCTGCATAACTTAAATCATTAAAAATAGTAAGTACGAATGATCAATACAGCTAACATTGTGTACAGTTGGACAGGTCGTCTCGGGTAGTATCAAAGGCAAGGCGTTATTAATTTGTTTTAAAAATTGTAGGATTAACAAGCCATGACAGCATCACCGCGTATTTTATTTTTATTTATTTATTTATCTACATAAAAATTAGTTTAAGGTGTTTGTTCAATGCCTGTCTCACTAGGTAAGGTTAGGTTAGTCGAGACATTTATATATCTAGGGAGGACACCAAAAATGTACCAAAAGTAAAGTAAACGTTAGAAGCAAAAAAATGGACCGTAGTATAATAATAATAATAATATATCTTTATTGAAAGAAATTTGCAAGATTATAACTAAAAAGTACATATTCAGTGTTATGTTTACAGTGGTTTAATATTACATAAGGACAAAAGGATATCAACAGGAAAAATATATAAATATGAACAGTAGATAAATGAAAAATAGAAAATAGTTATAAATTTTGGTTTTTCAGTAATCTGCCTCACTAGGCTAGCCTGTGTTGAGGCAGTAATTTTTAAATCAATTTATAAGACTTATAGACATACCTACACTTTTATTAAAAAAGTAATCACATAATAGATTGGTTACATTAATAATAAATTTAAATAAAAGCAACCAATACATTGTTTGTATATTTCCACTGCATAATACCAAATCATTAATAATTTCGAATTTGGGTGAGTGCACCGGTAAAGGCCCTATCATTATTTTTGATCCAAATTTTTATGTTATTTTTGAAAATTTTTTGGGAATCACATTTTTTTATTCTATCTGGAAGAATGTTGTAAAGCCTTGTTGCAAGGTATCTGAAATTTCGTTGACCAAAAGTAGTATGCGTTTTGGGGATTTGTAGTAAGTCTTTGTCATTATTTCGAGAACAGCGAGTATTTAATCTTTTTTCATAGTGTTTATGTATATTTGTGAATAGATGAGTAAGGATTGTTTTTGCATATATCTGCCGAACGTCAAACACATTCATAATATTGAAGATTAAGTTCGAGTCTGTAATTAGAGGTAGTCTAAGAATCAATTTTATAATAGTTTTCTGTGCCTTTATGATTGGGTCTAGTGCTGATGCAGTACCGCCTCCCCATGCAATGATACCATACTCAATAATATATTGACAGACTGCAAAATAAATCATTTTCAAGTGTTGTAAGTCGAGAAAGTTTCTTATCGTTCTGAAAAAGTGCATGGTTTTTCTTATTTTGTTTGCAATTATTTGAGTGTGTATATTCCATTTGAGATATGGATCAATTGTGAGGCCGAGATACTTCATCTGTGTAGTGCGCTCAATGTAGGGACACTGACAAGATTCATCGGAATTAAAACATTTGTGTATTCTAATGGAGACATCATCATGAGGCTGACCTGTTATATTTATGCTTGATGTGACATATTTAGTTTTCTCGGTGTTCAAAGTGAGCGTATTTGTATCTAACCACTTTTTTACAATGTTTATATCCGTTTCAGCTTTTTTGTAGACATCTACCCAAGTGTCAGCTTCAAACAGTAAAACAGTGTCATCGGCAAAACTAACTATTTTTCCCTGAATATTAATGTTACATAAGTCATTGATATATAAAAGGAACAAAGACGGTCCTAATATGCTACCTTGTGGTATGCCATAGTTAGTTGAGCACTGATTGCTAAGAGTGTTCAATATTTTAACTTGTTGCTTGCGCTCATCAAGGTAGCTCTTAAAGAAGTTAAGTTCGTTGCCTGTAATACCGATTATTTGAAGTTTGTTTATTAATTTACTGTGTGATATTGTATCGAAGGCTTTAGAAAGGTCTAAAAATATTGAAATACATTTTTTGCTTCTATCAAGGTTTTTTACTATGAAGTCAGTTACGGCGGCAATAGCGTCTGAAGTAGAATAAGAAAATGATAAAAAAGTATTATGGAAAACTTTCACAATTTCATAATTGAAGAAAATAAAGCACGCAAGCCTTCCCTTCGTCTATATCATAGATTCTCAAACTTTTTTTGCCCACCGCCCACTTTCAGAATATTTTTTTTCTAACGCCCCCTGACTCGTGAATCCAAACGGAGGGGGTGTAATGGGGTACCACGACGGTTTTTTTTTTATTTTTATTTATTTATCTATGTAAGGTATGTTTACATTACATTATTCGATGCCTGTCTCACTAGGGTATACCTGTGTTGAGACAGGCGGTTACATTTGCCACAATGGAGAGGGCTTAATGGGATAGGGAAAATATTTTAAGGTGTAACGTAATTTATGGATGGCCCCTAATAGGAGGGGATGGGGCAACGAAAGGATGGGGTGGGATGGGTTTCTTTGGGTCTCCTACCGCCCCCCTGAAGGTCTGAAACGCCCCCAAGGGGGCATTATCGCCCACATTGAGAACCTATGGTCTACATATATACAGACAAAGGGAAGGCGAGTTTAAACATTATAAAAAAATCGATTGCAGCTCACACGCGAAAGGAGTGAAACCTTCACCACACAATCTGAAACAATAGTAGCCCTGAAAAGTGATCTCATAATCAATGCGGCCAATGTGGAGAGGTTTCATTCTATCTCATTCTCTCGCTGGCTAAATCCTATACATGTGTGTGTTTTTTTTAAACTTTTTAGTGTCGTTTCCGTTTCATCGATTTTCAAATCACAAAGGTACATAGAAGTTTCACTTCAAAAGAGAAACTGAAGAAGAGGGAGATCGGTTGATGTGTAAAAATACCTGTATTATATCTCACCAATGATTTTCTCTTGATGAGTTTTCTATGTTTCACTTTATCATTAGACAATAGGCCACTTGCATGGATTTCATAACGACTTGGAAAAAATCATGTGGATAGATCTTTTTACTAAGATTAAGAAAATGTTAGTAAAATTGTTTAGAAATGTACAGATTTTTTTTATTTTTAAATAAATAAATCCATTATTTGGGCTCGTGACGTCACTACATGAAAATGTCCCGTCTCCGAAAATGTTCCTATTATTTTTTTTAAATTCCACACTCATTTATTTTTTTATGTGGCATCACTTTGATTTCAGGCGAATTTTTGAATTCGTTCACTAGATTTATTGTTTGTTCCCTGCGAACTTATCATTTGGTTTCACTTTTTGACAGATGCTCTGAAGAGAACCCCGTACTTTTAATGATCTACGGGGTTCTCTTCAGAACGTGCAGATGATGTCGGTACGTGTTTTAGAGGTATAATGATTATGGTGCTGATTTTAACAAAATTAAATTTTATAATATTCTTATTATTATTATAATTTACAAGTACAAGTTTATTACATTGAATGTAGTAATATAGACGCTGTTTATTATAATGATTTATGATCAATAAGATGGATCAAGGAAAAAAATATTTATGAGATGTAATATTTTTGGTATGCCTCGCTATTCTGCTGTGCCATTCGTGTGGAAAACGTTCTTTTTTTTTAAATGATTTGCAGCTATGTAATTATCGTTTTTTCACACCTATAAAATTATGTCCCGTCTTTCCGGTTTATAAAAAATGGTCTGATTTATCGGATTGAAATTTTCAAAAAATCCCCAGGGTTTCAAAAATACGATTAAAAAAAAAAAAATACAGAATGTCTTAGAATATTTGCCTAAATCGGAAAAAAATTTGAAAAATTTTGATGCAAGTGGTCTATTGCGTAGACAATCTATTGTAGTCCAGATCACCCTTTTTTGTATTTCTCATTAACTATTAAACGATTTCTAGACATTTTGTTGTGAAGAGCTATGTTTTAAAATTGCTGTTGAATGAAACGGATGCGCCAAAACTGGTAGCAGGCAAATAAAAATTAAGTGCTATATCACCCTTCCCACCTTAAACAAGGAATCAATTATTATAATTTTTTGTTGTTTTACGAGGATATTTTGAAGTGAAAACTTCTATAGCACCGTTATGATTTGAAATTCGAGGAAATGAAAAAGCGATACTAAAAAAGACAAACACATATCTATAGGATTTAACTAGAACTAGCACTGATTTTATTTTTAAGACACTAAGTGTTCCTAACCTGCAAAAATTGTATTAAAAAAATATCCTGCTTTATCAATTTAAAAATACACACATGTTTGAAGAACGAATAAGCACTAGAGCCTTAAGAGAGTCAAATGTAAAATCCTTTAACATCCCAGTTTGTCAAACCTCTTATGGGCAAAGAAGTTTTAAATATAATGCAACAAAGCTGTTCAATTCTCTACCTCCTGAAATTACAAACACGCAATCCAAAAATGCATTTAAAAGTAAAATCATTGATCACCTCAAATAAACATTACCATCACGAGTATTTAATAACATACTTACCTTTATACCTACTGTGTATATGTAACCATGTAGCTACTGTAATCTTCTATATATATGTAACATACTTGAATTGTATATTTAAAGAAAAGAAAGATTTTATATCAACCTGTCACTTTCATAATATTATTCAAAATATTACTTAAACAAAATCATAGATAGCCACTCTGTAAATTGCCATCTCAACACAGGCGTTTCACACCTAGTGAGATGGGCAATACGTCACTATTATAACCAAATGTAATATGAAAATAATGAAATAAATAAATAAATAAAAAATAAATAAATTTAGCCTGCGATAGAGTGAGATAGACGAATCAGTCTCCTTTTCGTGCGGTGCTTCGGAGCCTCCCCAGTCTTGTCTACTTTAGTTTTCTGAAGTTATCACTTCTACTGCGTTTGCACTGCACACTTGTATTTTTTATTTATTTGAATATTTATTACCGAAAATATAACAGAATTCAAATTATACCAAGAATGTTGAAATATGCAGGGTGTTAAGGGACGTAATTGACTTACTTTGACCGACTCCAGATACTAATATCTACAGCCTGTATGTCGGACGAATATCTACAGCTCATATGTTGAACTAATATCTACGATCTTCAGAGTGTTGACTAATATCTACAGAGCTAAGGTCGGACGAATATCTATGACGGTCCCAGTGTTGACTAATATCTACAGAGCGTTGGTTGAACTAATATCTACAGAGCGTAGGTTGGACTAATCAGCTAAATGTGTTCAATAGTCCGATTCTATAGCCAACAGGGCTATGAAAATGTTTGGTTTTATTTTAAGGATTTCCAAAGATTTTAAAAATATTCACACATTAAAAATTCTGTTCACATCTCTCGTTAGAAGCATTCTAGAATATAACTCTACAATTTGGTCACCTGTCTTTAATAATCACATTAATATCATTGAAAAAGTTCAACGCAAGTTTTTGAGGTGTATTAATTTTCGACTTGGAATCCCCTTAGAATCAATAAATTATGACTTTTTATTACACTCATTGAAATTGTCGAAGTTAAGTGACAGAAGAAAAATTTTTGATCTCATATTTTTATACAAAATTGTAAATCATGTTGGATAGCCCTGATATATTAAAGTTGATTCACTTTCATGTACCTACCATTAGATCAAGGTTCCCTAGTATGTATTATTGTGACAATTATACGTCTGTCGCTGGATATAATTCTGTTATAAATAGAATACTCACCATTGGTAATTTTTATGCCAATGTTGATGATATTTTTCATATTTCCTTATTAAAATACAAGGCTCTACTTATCAAACATTTCAGCCTTACGTATTGTAACGCGGTTACTTTATAACAAGTTATTCTTTTTATTTCACTGTATCCTTTTGAAGTTTTCATTAGTTGTTAGAAATTTTTTCTCTTTTTCTCTTATTATAAGAAATTTAAAAAAAAAACAATCTTTCTTTACTGTACTATGACTGTTTAAATATAATAATAATACATGTTTGTAAATGGCACTTTGTGCCGTAAATTTTAAATAAATAAAATAAATTAGGGATTTTTACATACATACTCACATAAATTAAGTTTTTTAAACGCATACGCAATATTACGTTATTCTAATATGCTATACATAATTGTAAATCCAACCTCTGCCAGTGCTGTAGATATTCGTCAACACTTTGGTTCTCATAGATATTAGTCAGCAGTTTGAGCTGTAGATATTCGTCAACACTTTGGTTCTCATAGATATTAGTCAGCAGTTTGAGCTGTAGATATTCGTCAACACTTTGGTTCTCATAGATATTAGTTCGATTTTTTCAGTTTTTGGAATTCCTGTAGATATTAGTAGACGCCTCCCTTTAACCACTGATTCCTGACATTATTTGGAGTAAAAATGTAAATGAAATTAAAAACCAAATTATTTCTTTTTATTTTGTGTGGTGTGGATTAAATAAACATTATGGGCACAATATATCATTATCCAAGTTCAGGGAGTTCATTTTTTAATGATTTAATACCGAAAGAAGAATTATTTTGCAGTGGTAGAACACGATACGTTTTCCTGAAGCTTTCTCTTAAAAGCATGTGTTATGTTGGAATGCCCACACTCAGTTATTTTGTTATTTAGCGTAGTGTAGAAACAGTAATATCGGTGAATTGAGTGCAGGTAAATGTGGACGTGTGAAAATGGTGTGCGACTCATGCACGCAAGTGTATATTAAATCTAAAAACGACTTTTAGAGTAATTACCGTAATTGAAATCATCCCTCTGAGATCCTCGTATATCTGTTTCAAGAGAATTATCTCGTATTTAATAGGAATGTCGCCGACTTTATCGATTTATTACTTTTCTTTAAGTACCTACCTATGCATTCCAATGGTACGATGCTGATTGTAATTTATTTAAAACGTAATATTGTGTTGTTATTTCTACTGCTTATGTTATAAACTGCGCATGTTTTTTTTTACATTAACTAAAACTAAACATGGTTTTTTTACATTAACTAAAACTAAACATGGTTTTTTTGCATTAACTAAAACTAAACATGGTTTTTTAACTAAAACTAAATATGGTTTTTTTACGTGAACTAAAACTAAACATGTTTTTTTTGCTCTTATAATTTATAAGAGCAAAAAAAAATTCCCTCAGGAATGACATAGGCCCTGAGGGAAATTAAAAATAGTTTCCTTCAGGGCCTATGTCATCTGAGATGCTGTTTGGATAGGGTTCCCAGATCAAAAAATCAAAATCCCAGAGAAAATTCCTGACATTTGATAAAAATTCCGGACTTTCGAAAGTTACGGAATTAACAAAGATGCAGGCACAAAATGCCAATGTTGAAAGGGTTTTTTCCTTAATGGAAACCCAATGGTCAAAAGAAAGGAACAGGCTATCTGTGGAGTCTGTCAAGTCAATTAACACAGTATAATTTTTAAAATATGACTTGCGAAATGTTCTACAAAACTATTATAAAGATTCGGAAGTGTTGAACAATCTTTCTGGAAGCATTAAATATCAGAAGTGATGTTTTTACTCTGATTTATAATAAAAATAATTTGGTTTATTTGATTTTTTATATCAATCTCCACTTAATTGTAGAAATTCCAGACTGTTTAGGATTCCCCCCGCATTCCGGAAAAAGACCTATATTTCCGGACTTGTCCGGAAAATTCCGGACGTATGGCAACCCTGTGTGTGGATGGTCTTTTTGTGGAGAGGAAAGAATGAACATTGGTCTTGAAGAGACCCATGTTGTAGGAAGGAGGAAATACAGAGGCCGGCAAATCATTCCACAGCCGAGCTTTTGAACACAAGTCGAAGAAGCGACCCGTTCTCATGTACATATGTTGGGCATGCGTTTGGCGTGTTTCCATACTATATCCCGGTGCCGAAGGGATCAATGACGCTAGTTCCTCGGAGCATCTTCCATTTAAATGCCGGTAGAACAAGGATATCATTCCCACCCGATGCCTGTGCTCTAAAGATTGCAATCCATCAGTTAAAATGGGAGAATCTATCAAATGGACCGCCCGTTTCTGCACAGAGTCGAGGGTATTTTTCAGGTATTTTGGAGCTCTATACCAGAGGTGGCTGCCAAATTCAACCAAATTCACTTGTGATTTGTACAGGGTTAGCAGTTGTGTACTATTAAAGTATCTGCGGGCCCTGTACAGTACGCCCAGTTTTTGAGAGGCTAACTTTACTCTGGCGTGTTCTCAAAATAGGAGTTTCTAGTTAGAAAGGCACAGCACATCACCAATTATTATAATAGAATTACCTAATAAAGATGAAGAAAGAATTATGCATAAGATCCAGATAGCTTAATCGATTATATATGCAGGGTAATGTTTCGATTCTGAACGCTGGCCTCTCACCAAAAACAGTGGAACGAACAACGTAAGTACTAAATTTTATATACACGCCCAATATTGAACCCGCGACCTCTGTGTCCAGAGCCAAGTAGCTAAATAAGCAATAATAACGTGTCTCCACGGAGTCATAGCTCCGTGGGATTTTAGCACGTACCCGATTTGCTTGAACGTTCAATTTATGTTAATGTTAATGAGGCGGTAAAGCAATTAAAGGCTTAAAAGTTATGGTTTTGATCGCGTTAACAGGGAAGAGCAATCTACACATATGTAGGTCCTGCATAGGTTAACGGCTGGAAGCTTTGTGATCGTTGGTATTATCTCATTTGTAATTGTTACAATTAATATTTAATTTGCTCCATATCCTTCTATTTGTGTGAGGACCACCGATAGTGTCATCTGCATTAACAATACTAGTATGACAGAATTCAATGCTTTATGACAAAATTAAAAAGGATAAATATATATAGGGTATTTATTTATGTGTACTGGGTTCTTACAGATGTTCTAGTTTACGTGAGAAAAATCCAGTTATAAAAACTTAGTAAACATACAAAAAAAAACGTACTCAGTCAAAGGATACATAATATCTACATTCGAGAATTACAAAATTACATGAACACTCACTCAAAATTTAAGCCTCAATTCTTATTTGTCCAATAGACCAATACACTAAAAGCACATGATTTTGTATTACTTCGTAGTACTTCGCCTTAAAATACGATTTTTTTTGAGAAGGTGGATTGTTTTGAGAAGGTAGGTTGTTTTGAGAATGTGGATTGTTTTGAGAATGTGGATTGTTTTGAGAATGTAGATTGTTTTGAGAATGTGGATTGTTTTGAGAATGTGGATTGTTTTGAGAATGTAGATTGTTTTGAGAATGTAGATTGTTTTGAGAAGGTAAATTGTTTTGAGAAGGTAGATTGTTTTGAGAATGTAGATTGTTTTGAGAAGGTAGATTGTTTTGAGAAGGTAGATTTTTTTGAGAAGGTAGATTGTTTTGAGAAGGTAGATTGTTTTGAGAAGGTAGATTGTTTTGAGAAGGTAGATTGTTTTGAGAAGGTAGATTGTTTTGAGAAGGTAGATTGTTTTGAGAATGTAGATTGTTTTGAGAATGTAGATTGTTTTGAGAAGGTAAATTGTTTTGAGATTGTAGATTATTTTGAGAAGGTAGATTGTTTTGAGAAGGTAAATTGTTTTGAGAAGGTAGATTGTTTTGAGAAGGTAGATTGTTTTGAGAAGGTAGATTGTTTTGAGAAGGTAGATTGTTTTGAGAAGGTAGATTGTTTTGAGAAGGTAGATTGTTTTGAGAATGTAGATTGTTTTGAGAATGTAGATTGTTTTGAGAAGGTAAATTGTTTTGAGATTGTAGATTATTTTGAGAAGGTAGATTGTTTTGAGAAGGTAAATTGTTTTGAGAAGGTAGATTGTTTTGAGAAGGTAGATTGTTTTGAGAAGTTAGATTGTTTTGAAAAGGTAGATTGTTTTGAGAAGGTAGATTTTTTTTGAGAAGGTAGATTGTTTTGAGAAGGTAGATTGTTTAGAGAAGGTAGATTGTTTTGAGAAGGTAGATTGTTTTGAGAAGGTAGATTTTTTTGAGAAGGTAGATTGTTTTGGGAAGGTAGATTGTTTTGAGAAGGTAGATTTTTTTAAATGTTGATTCTTTGTGAATTATGCGCATAAAATAATTTAGATTCACTTTCCTAAAGTATATCTTACGGTTTATTGTTACAGTTTATTGTCCAGGCTCTCACGCCACACCGAAAAATAGATTTAAAATAACAACGAACAAAACTGACTCTTAAATTTTTATCGGCAATAAAAATTAAATATAAAAAATTACTCGTTTTTTTGGAAAATGATAAAAGACGATTAAAAAATTGCGGTGCGCCGCCGGTATACCTGTATTTATTCCTCTGCTGACCGCTTTTCGGATTCTAAACCATAAAAATAATCTTTATTGGCTTTATCTTTGTTTTAGTTCATTTTAGTATTCTTTGCGAAGCTTTTAATGCTGAAATTGAAGTCGGCAATAAAATGAAAGTAGATATTACTTTCCCAATTAAACTTACAGAGAAAATATATCAGTATTCACCAAGCTTTCACATTATACAGGGTGTAACAGCACTGACCTGAAGGATTTTAACCAGCGACTCCTGGACACATTTGGGGTCCAAAAGGTAAAAGTCATTTTGCTGTCAATACAATCTATTAAAAACAACAACAACAAAAAATTAATCACACATCGCCACAATTCAGTAGCCACATTTTTCAATCACATGACCATTCTCCTACACATTGCGACGAGATCACGTGATATGTGCGCAGTTTCTTGTGTTACCATCCTGCTGGAACGGGACGGAGAGTTTATCACGTGATCCGCTAGGCAATACCCGACAATGTTCATTGTTTTTAACTACATAAATATCATCATTGACGGCCGGCGTAGTCCAGCGGTAAGGTTCTTGACTCGCACTCCGAAGGTCGCGGGATCAAATCCCGGGGTGGAAAATCAATTTTATTTGATTAATTGGTGTTATTTCACAATTTATTAATTTAAAATAATAATAGTATATTTGCGGCACGTTCCAGAGTGGAAGATACACCCAGTATCGCCCTGGTGTAAGACCACCATTCAGAATTGAAACGTTGCTTGAAATGGCTTTAGCCGTGTTTGGTGACCAGATCTGAATAGCCAGGTACTTCTCCACCTTCCTCTTCCCTATCTCCTTCCCCTCCCCACTACCTTTAGCCTCACAACATACCCCAATTGGGGATGCCATAGTCCCACTGGCTCCAGACGGGAGCAGTTGTGGCTCTTGTGCGGTATTCATGTAAAAAAAAAATCGGACAGCAGAAAAACATGTATCTATTACGCATTTTTTACTCCAAATATGCTCAGGAATCGCTGGTTAAAATCCTTCAGGTTCGTGCTGTTACACCCTGTATAAACTCATTATAAAATTATCAACTAAAAAATTACATTTCTATATTAATTTTACATTAAAATTATTGGGAACACCTTACCAGAGGCAATAACATCCACAATACTGGAAAGGCCGCTACACATTTATAAATATAAACTAATGGGTTTTACCGATTCTATTTTGATTTATGACCATAAACAAGCAAGTATAGATAAATATTTCAAATCAACCAATAGAGTCGATAATATTTAGTGATTTGGCTATTTTAAAATAGTGTTACTCAAATTAGTTAACAACAAATTACAATTTGTAATAATATTTCGCTTGTTCGTTACTAATTGAACGTCAGGTTTTTTTTTGTAACGGGCACCAATTAATACCTACTTGAAAGTTTGTTCGGTTGGGAGAGTCGAGTTTTTCAAACGAATCGCAAATAAACTCAAGTGTTTCACGAGAATATTGAATCAATTAAGTGTTTACCAATTAATTATTCTTACTTATCAGTAAAATGTTTATCACTTTACAATAATTACCTGAAGAGACGGACCTGCAACAATATGTGTCCGCATGCAGAAAGTGTAAATGGCTTTGAGCTTGGAATATCGACCTTTGAGATTTGTGCTTTGAGCTTTGAACTTTGAGCTTTAAACTTTGAACCTTGAGCTGTGAGTTTTGAGCCTAACCTAACCTAACCTCATCTAAATGACACAGGGTTATTTACCATTCGCTTAACAAAATAAATACTTGCAATAGGTAGAAAAATAGGCTAACTTAGGGAACGTACCCATACTACGTGACCAAATTTTTGCAATTTTTTTAACCTCCCCCCCCCCGGTGACCAAAAACCTAAGCCCGCCGCCGCTCATTTGTACCAAGTGTGACATTTCGAAGACTTCCCCCCCCCCCTCCCCCCAAACGTGTCACGTAGTATGGGTACGTTCCCTTATCCGATATAGGGGATTTTTCACCATCCTCCTGATAGCTTATCCATTCGTTAGCGAATTTTAATAAATAATACTTGCAACAGGTAAAAAAAACTCGGCTAATTTAACCTATACACATCCACTACTCGTAAGTTCAAATACCGAACAGTAGATTCAGACTTTTTTTAAATAAATAAATCTTGTTTTATTAATGTACGTTATTGCATCGATAATCTATGAGGAGGTTGGTGAAATATATTACAGCCACCGTCCATAGGTTCGAGTACCGAATAGTAATCTCGGACTTTGTAAATAAGTAAATGATAAATCGTATATCTAAAACATAAATACGTCATCCAATGGATGCTATTAAAGGGATGGTGAAATACCCCCTTAGACTCATCACCATTATCACCTACATGTACACCAGTACCTAACCTACCTACACCTAATGATGAATGAAGTAGATATGCTGGGTATTAAGGGATGTAGTTGACTTATTTCAACAAGTAATTCATGATATTATTTGGGGTAAAAATGTAAATGAAATTTTAGTGTCCTGCGTCATATTAAAGTTTTTTTTCTACTTAAAACTTTAAAATTCTGGACACATTTAAGTATTGGACAAATGAGGTCAAAGTAGGGTGTTGGGCGGTTACTCGGCTGAATGACTATTGAGTAATTAACATTTTTTTACTCCAAATAATGTCAGAAATCACTGTTTAAAATAAGTCGAGTACGTCTCTATATTATTTAAAGGCAATATTTAGTGTCCGAAACTGAGACAGATAAAATATAAAACAGTTATGAAATTAAAAAAAAAACAATAATTGAAGTAGGTACGTGAAAAATACATGTTTTTTAGTTTTTATATATTACTGCTATAAAACAAAAAAAATGATAAAAATGAACAAAACATGTCGACTACTCCTTGAAACAAAAATTTGTCAATAACCAACACTTACATTATAAAAATATAAAGGATTGACCTCGTTAATTAAGTATTTTAATTTTAATTGCGTTTACAATCACAACATTCTTATTACACGTGTTAAATGAAATAAAGAACAATAATTGAAGTATAATATATAACAAACAAAAATTATATTTATATTACAAACATAAACTCACAACACACCGGACAAACACGCCGGACCGGCCGGCGAACTCAGCTGATTATGGCGGGTGACATACATATAGGGATTTTTAGGTATAACTAACTTATTTACACTAAGGGTGGGTTTCTTCATTTACCGAGAATGCTAAATGCAATGCTAATTGTAAAAATAAACGATCGAAATTTAAAATTTAAACAAAATTTCTATGCATTTGACCATTTACTTTTACAATTAGCATTGCATTTAGCATTCTCGGTAAATGAAGAAACCCACCATTCAAATTTAAACGAAATTTCTATGCATTTGACCGTTTACTTTTACAATTAGCATTGCATTTAGCATTATCGGTAAATGAAGAAACCCACCATTATTGTGTTTTGCAAACGTTGGTTTGATAAACGGATGCCAGGTGCCGTCAGTCAATTTAGCGTAAATGACCGCAAAATCATTGATTCCATCTCCAATTAATTTCTCAATTATTGATTTATACTACAAATGACCTTTGAACTTTGATATTAGTATTTTTACCATAATTATTTCAGAAAACGAGTCTTCCAATACACTGAAAAGATAAACTCATAGAAACGTGTTGTGGGCGCGCCTGTGTACCCGAAGTAAGCTCTTTTTTTTCGACCTTAATTTCATGTAGGTAGGCAACGAAATTCTTACTTGAACAGTTAATAAATTAATTTGGTTTTTGACCAAATCAAAATTAGGGAATCGAAAGGTAATCGAAAAAGAATCGAAAGGGAATCGAAAGAACTGAGCATTATTTGGCATTTCACACGTCTGTAAATTTGTTTAATACGTTTCGGTTCCGGTTTAAGATGTTGGCCGTGTTGGATACTATCTTTATATCCCGCTTTTTTATTTACATAGAATATTTTTGGTTTATAATTAAGTAGGTAGATATTTAAGAACCTTCTTACAAATCTTACAATTACTGAGAAATTTTTGGTTTGATTTATTAAATAAAATAAAATTGTAAACGTACATTTTTGAACGTGAGTCTACTGTTTTTTTTTGTATTATCTCCACACAGAAGACCCAAAGGAAAATAATTTCCCTCAGTGTATCCAGAAGTGACCCACCATCGTCCTACCAACTGCGGTGCAAAGCGATGGGTCGAAAGAGATCGGCAGGACAGGTCAAAAGGTCTCCCTCAACCGGTCTCTCAATCTGGCCCGCCACGCAGTAGGTTTATTAGGTAGGCACGCACGTCCGCCGCCATGACCTACCTAGACAAACCTCAACCCCATTTATTTCAAATTGACCGGTGTACATGGAAGTATAAATCGAAATCACGTCTTGAGATTATTCGTTCATTGGATCAATTATATTTTATGGAAATTAGGCGATCAATGGTCTACCGGATCTCGCATACTTTTAAATTAACATTTTGAAATGATTTATTTGCCATAAATAACTGGATAAACATACTGACTAACCGCCTCACCGTTTCTTGGAAGAGGTAGGCGGAGAGGATTCAACGCCACACACCTTAGGGCACACATTCCTTGCAATATCTACATTTTTTATGCTCACTGGTATGTTATTTCTTCCGTTCACTGTCTTCTCTTTCATTCATGTCTTCACTGGACAATTTAGGGTGTGTCAATTATTTTAACTTTTGAATTCAGAAATGCCCGGGGTCTCAAAAGTTGCGTCTTACAAAGAAAATGAGAACTGTATTTATTTTTTTTTAAATGGTTATTAGCCCGATAAAATGTATTGAAAATCAGAAAACAAACCTAAAACCATTTTTTTTTATTTTTTCATTATTTTTTTTTTCATTATTTTAAGCTTTTAACGTTTGTTTATTATTAAAAAATGCGTACAACTGACAAAAATTAAAAAAAGTTCAAGTTTATGAATACAAGTAAGTCAACAAGAATTCTGATTTTATCCAGAAAAAGTGTTATTTTCCCCTTTTATATTTTTAACCAACACATCACATATGTTTAAAAAAAAAATTATTTTTTTTGGTTCTTTGTACTGCAGTCATGAAATGAAAAATAAGTTTGGTACAAAATATAAAATATGAACCCTCTGTTTTATTTTTTTTCCAAATCACGAAATCTATTTTTTTTTTCAAAACTTCCGGCTATTTTAGCGGGCTAATAATGAACAATAATTTCATTAATTTTTACATTTTTGAATAGCTACAGATCATACGAAACTTTTGAGACCCCGGGCGTTTAAATATAAGGCCATTCTTTTTCTCTCTACGGAGAGCGACACAAGCTACTGGACATCTCCGATTTCTTTTACCATCACGCTTGAAAGCTCTAGCTGAAAATGCTTGTTGTGTCAGCATAGCGAAGGGTGAGCTTTTTTATTTGAGTAGGTACTGCATAAGAGTCCCCTAACTATTGCCAACCGCCTGCATGGAGCTAGTGAAGCTATGGCATCCCCAATTGGGATTGGGGTATGTTTTGGGGCTGAAGGTAATGTGAAGGTAAAAGGGATGGGGAAGGGGAAGGTTCTACTTAAGAATGAGGAGTTGTCCTTAACTATAAAATTAATATAATTTTCGCTGTCATCCTAAAGAACTGGTATTGCAATTAACGAAACAGTCATTCATTTAAGATTAATGACAATTTCTTATCCTTTTTTTATTTGAATTTTATTTTAGTAATTTGTACATTTAAGTTTACAAATTTCTAATTGATTATAATATTTCATATTGCAGTTTTTTTTTTTTTTTTTTTTTTTTTTTAATTATAATATTTTAAATTCACAAAATTTTTGAAATCACAAAATTTTTTGTTTTTGTTTTATGTAGCTCCTACAATCCATCTTGAACTTTTCAATTGGTGAGGACTTAAGAGTTTCTGGTAGTGTGTTATATAACTTAATTCCTTTGTATAGCAGACTGTTTTGCGTATTCGTTTTGTCCTTTTTGTTTAATCTTATTTCCTTGCAAGTCCTCGTGTAATGTCTGTGAATGTCCTTATTGTATACGATTTTATTTGTGAAGTATTTTGGTAACATGTTGTTTAATATTTTGTGAATAAATATCAACGTGTTCAAGGTCAGTATTTGTTTCACTGTTAACCAATTAAGTTCCTTTAGCATTTTAATTATTTTTGAAAATCTATTTCTTCGGAGTATTATTCGCATTGCTCTGTTTTGGAGAATTTGAAATTTATTCTGTTCTCTTTCATTACAAAGGAAAAGGATACTTGAACAGTAGTTGAAGTGTGGAGCAATAATTGAATTGTAAATGGTGATGGCGGTTTTTCTGGAAATTTTCGGCCGAATTCTTCCCAAAAAAGATATCTTTTTGCCAATTTTCTTGTGGGTATATTCGGCATGTCTATTGAAGTTTAGTTTGGAATCTAATATGACTCCTAAGTATTTCATTTCAGAAACATTTTCAATAATTTCACCATCAATTTTAATTTTGCTTTCACTGGATGTCTTCTTATATCCAATCACCATACATTTTGTTTTTTTTGTATTTAATTTAAGCTTATTTATTTTTAGCCATCTTGATACATCATCTAGTTCATTATTTAAAATATTTAGGTAGAAGTTTAAGTAGAGTAAGTAGAACCGGAATCGCAGCTCAGGTCACCAAGTTTCGATTCTTAATGATGGTCTTTCACCAGGGCAAAACTGAAAGTATCTTTGACTCTAGCATCTTGAAATTTGCGTAGCGCTTTCTGTCTGAAATTTACAAGTCAATGTTTATTTATTTATTAATTTACGGACAATAGTCCATTGAAAATATAATAATAACACGAAAAAAAAACGGAGCTGACAGTGAAGGGAGAGCACATATAAATTAATAGCAATGACAATATAAAATAAGTAAATATAGAAGACACTACAAATATTGCTTATCGACTGCCGAAAATCATTAAGTTTTACACCAAAAAAATCAATGCTTTGACTTGCGTTGACAAGTCTCTACCTTCTGGATAAGGGAGAATGGTATCCATAATTAGTAGAATGTTGATTGAGGAACAGCAATTCATTATTTCGGAGTCTACAGGAAGGAATGTTGAACTGACAAAGCAGGTGTATCAATAATACTGTTGATAATTTTAAATATGTCCTTTCTACGTTTTTCTAAAGAAGAAATGTTTAAAATATGTTCAATTTCATCATATTATGAGTACTCGCCTCTTTTAAGACCCAACCTCCAAGCAATTCCTCTTAGGAAACGATGTTGTACGGATTCGATGTGACAAATGTGGACAGCATAGAAAGGAGACCAAATGACACTAGCATATTCAAGGTGAGGGCGAACCAGCAAATAACATCAATGGTCAATATTTGGCCCACATTATGAGCTTGTAATATATCAATTTAAAAATAAATACAATAAAATAAAACTAAACAACGAATCGTATACGAAATTTCATATTGTTTGATGGTGACGGGACAACTCATAGTGAAATCAACTCAGAACCTCCTTTGAAAAGTTATTAAGAGTGAAAAAAAAACATTTAAATTGGTTAAATACGTTATTTTAGGTTAGGGTGATTGTAATTTTTTTTTCATAGCTTTTAATAACTTTTCAAAGAGGTGTTGAGTTGAATTGATTCTGAGTTGGCATGGAGCCTGTTTGATTCACATTTTTCAATAATACTTAAATCTATAATTTCTAAGTCGATTAGCAACTTATCTTATTCAAAACTCCTTATACAAAACTCGCAGCAAAACAGATTTTTTATACATTATCTCTATACAGGAGCCCCTGAGGAAAAAAGTTCACCTCAGGATCTACGATGTCTTGGGGATACTGTATGGAGGGTTTTTTGTAGGGAAAGAAGGAGAGGAAGTTCTTTAAGGGAAAGAAGGAATGAGGGGTGGATAGGAATCTGGGGGCAATGTGTTCGTATGACGAACGTATGGATCTATGCAAGGCGATGGTCAAAATGTCTCCCTCAAAGAGTCTCTCCCGATCCGGCCCACCACGCAGTAGGTGAGCAAAAGCATTCGCCATCATCAATCAGCTGGACAAACCTCACCCCACGAACCCGGGCACTCCTGTCAAGTCACCAAACGTAGCGATCCACTTGGGATGATCTATGGCAGGGGTATTGGTTATATAAAAAAAATGGTTCCCGAGGCAATGGTTCTCACACCCCTCTCCCAAAATGAGATTAAAGGATCGGAAAAAAGCTAAAAACTTTTTTTGGTGGCCTTGGGGAAAATAATTTCCCTCAGGGCCTAAGACATCTTTGGGGATGCTGTATGGAGGGTCCTTTTAGGGAAAGGCAAGAGAGGAAGTTTTGCGAAGGAAAAGGATACGAGGGTTGGGTAGGAATCTGGGGGTCAATGTGTCTAGGAGTGACTGACGTATGAATCCATCGATCCAACTGCGGTAGAATAACCCCGACAAAATATCACACCATACAAACATCCTCCAACAAAATATGTACTAAAACCTAACATAACCTAACCCAACCTAACCTAACTTTACATTTTACTATTTTTGAACATTATTTATTGTCTTTACAGGCTATTTGTATTATTTTTGTTCCATTTTTTTATTAGGTTAGGTTAGGTTCTAGTAGATATTTTGTTGGGGGATGTTTTGTCCGTAGGATATTTTGTCGCGGAACCGCGTCGAGAGAGACCGGCTGGAGAGGTTTAGGTTAGGTCTCCCTCAACCAATCTCGCTCGATCCGGCCCGCCATGCCGGTGGGCAAAAGCATTCGCCGGCAAGACCTAGACAAACCACTCCATCTATGGCAGGTTTGTTGGTTATAAATAATTATAACCAACACACTATAAATAATTATCCGGTATTAATTAATTACGGTACCCACACTTGCCTGCCAAAATGAGAAACATTTGAAAAATCCTAAACAATTTGAATAGATCAGATGAAAACTTCTGTCATTTAGTTGTTTTGCAAATGTATCTTGCCTTGTTTTTAAAGAATCCCCATCTGTCGCATGGTCTACTGATGAATAAACTAATTAAAGCGAGGGCGTTCGTAATAAGGGCCTCCAATGCCCTCCAGCCATCAGAATAAGTCACCAACGTTTTACAAGATTGCTAATATCGTAATATCTTCATCTCCCGATGTTTATTCATGTCGAACCCACGGTTTAATTACTAAATTTGCATTTCAACACGCTGCACAGGGCGTAGCCGGGAATATTAAACTGGAGGTGTCAGTCGCGCCATCAAATATTGCGTCCATCAAGATTTCTTGGGAGATTAATAACATTTTATATTAAGGTGATGCACCACGTCGAGCCATTCAGGACGCTAACAATTTCACTCCTAATAGCGAAAAGATTAAAATTCCCGTTTGATTGGATACAAACAAAAATGTTTAAATGTTTTACGATAATTTTCTAAAGCTTTTAAATTTCCACATTATACAATAAAATTAACAATTAATTTTTGATAAGCATATCGAACACATAATATCAAAATCCTACAAGATGCTAGGTTTCCTATTAAGAATATGTAAAGTTTTCAAAAGTGCTAAGACTCTTGAAATGTTGTTTTGTTCATTGGTCAGAAGTCCACTGGAGTATGCGTTCCCGGTATGGAATCCTCAATATAAGGTGTACATAGATATAGTAGAAAGTATACAGAATAAAATCTCTAAATATTTATTCAAGAAATACAACAAAACTACAAATTACGTGTTAAGTTTACAAAAAAGACGCACATTATCAGATCTGCTGTTTCTGTATAACCTGCTAAATAATAAAATAGATAGTCCTGAATTGCTATCCACTATTGGTTTAAATGTCCCAATGAGGCGTACCAGGCACCAGTAGCGTGGCGAGGGGGGGGGGCGGGGGGGGGGGCGGACCACCCCGGGTGCCACCCGAGGAGGGGGTGACACTCGAACGCGGAGAAAAAACTTACGAAAGTGCGAAATTGCCGTAAAAAATATTTTACACGTTAACACTGACTGTTATTTTGCTCTATGGCTTGATTGGTCGGGGATTCCCGAAAAATATTTTTTTTGTTCCTAGCTCAGTCGGGGATTTCCCTGAAATATTCCTTGTGTCATTCTAATTTCGTTCGTATTTTGTGATTAACGTAGACTCGTGAAGTGAATTGTTATCTATGGACTGACGTGAATTAGTGAAGAAGTTATTATTGTGTTAGCGTGTTTATTAGTGCTGAAAGACCAGTTTGAAAAACGAGGTAGGTAGGTGTGAATTTTTAGATACCGTTTTGTAGCGCATGAATAGTTACAGTCGGGACAAGAAAAAGGTTTTTCATCACTGTGAGTTAGGTTAGGTTAGGTGGATGAATAGTTGCAGTTGGAACATGAAAAAGGTTTTTCTCCGCACTGAGTCGGCAACTGACTTCTTATGTATCCCTTTTGAGAACACGAATAGTTACAATCAGGACATGAAAAAGGTTTTCGCTTCTGTGAATCATACTGTGGACTTTTAAAACTTCGTTTTGAGGACTTGTATTACTGCATTCAGATCATGAAAAAGGTTTTACTCCATTCTGAGTAAGCTGAATCATAGTGGAGTGAAGTGTTGCTCGATATGAAAACCTTTGTAAAATTACTTTCTTCAGGGCCTCCTCAGTTTAGCTAATGTAAAACGAAATATGTGTTGTAAAACCATGTAGGTGTATTAAAGGTAAGACAGAATTAAATTGTGGAGATCCCCCCCCCCCCTTTTTTCTCCTTTTTATTATTATTACTCATTCATTCAATAATTAAGTTACTAGACCGGTTCATATCTCAGGCGTAATTACCAAATGACATTCTATGGACTTACGTAATAGGTACATAACCATGTAATAATTTAATTTAACATACCTTATAATCTGTATTATAATGTACTGTGTATGTCTTAATAAACAAATAAATAAATAAAAACCTTAAGGGCCTTTAACCAGCCAGCGGCCGAAAATCCACATTACGTCGAAAGATGTTCTTACGATCGTACAGGGAGGTTCCAATGTGAACATTAATTATTCTCCGCACCAGCTTTTTTAAATTAAACTCAATATCGATTTTATTTCATTCCAAATTTACTTTAATTTATACCTACATCCAAAAATGCTGAAAGGCGTGATGATAAAACTATTAAAATTGTGTGCTTTTTGTAATTATTTTTTGATCATAAGTATTTATCATTTTTCAATAATGTCAAAGCAAAATAAGAATGTAATAAAAATAGGAAAATTGTACACTCAATAGAACACTCTCCAATGTTGTCTGTCCTGAGCGAAGCCGGGTACCCCAACTAGTACATAAATAAAACAAATTTTAAATAATATTTAGTATTAAAGAAAAAAATAATAAATCATATTTTTATAACGTTGATTGTTTTACTTTTTCATTTTATTTGGAATAAAACACAGATACAGACAGTAATTATTAATAAGACAATATATAACAATAACTGGAGAAATCGCCTGTATCCTAAGTACTTTTCTTATTTCTTAATTAATATTTATTTATAGATGTCAGAATGTTGCAGGTTTAGTGCGATGCAATACCTACATTCCATTTTTCAGAGTAATAAAATAAGCAAAATAACGATATTTGATGTGATAAAAAACGTTAAGAAAGTGAATTTTTTTTCGTTATAAAATATAGTAAAAATCGATATGATTTTATTATTTTGCAAATAGTCATTTGTGGCAATGACGTTCTGACATTTATGGTTAAACAAAAGTTCATTATGTTGTTTTTTGTCAATAAAAAGAATACATTTCAGTATTGATTTTAACGGTTTGAATATCATTTCTCTGTGAGAAGATGATGGAGGTGGTTTACAGGAATTAATTGAAAGGGAGATGAGGAGGAAGTTTGCAAAACACTTGAGGTAATCCAACCGCTTTCCCGCCCCGGTATAAGTAACAGATGGTTACTCCTTCAGAGCTCTCACAAGGACTCTATTTTTTTTTTAATAAACGAAGCTACACTTCTGATGCACGAAGCTAAACCCTCAAATGTCCCTGTAAAACAGGAGTTAGTCTGAAAATGGGATGGCGAGTAAAAAACAGAATAATTTTGATGCCTGGAAGTAAGAAATATTGTCTGAAGCCATAACTTGTTTAATATAATTTTGCTAGGTAAGAGAACGTACCCATACTACGTGACCTGTTCAGGGGGGGGGGTCATCAAAATACCACGCTTGGTCATAACGGGGGGGGGGGGGCTTAGGTTTTTATCACGTAGTCAATCTAGAAATCTCGCGTTTTTTTCGAGCTACGAGGGGAGGTTTTTAAGTTCGCGGAATGGGAAGGTAAGTGATTAATGGGGGTACCGCTGAATTAGGTACTAATTGAACAACTCATTTTTAGGATAAACACCGGGTTTTATCGTAATTAGGTCATTAGTCTTTGAGCTATCGTCGACCAAACACTTCAATCAGGAAGAAATTGTGAAATGTGGAGAAAATTGAGTTCCACGCTGTTATAAAGTTCCTTTAAGTTAATTTAAATATCGGAAAAATGTATTAGGTGAATACGTTGAAAAGGAAAAATAATTTTGGTTTTTATTTCCACTCCTTACCCAATTCGCAAACTTAAAAACCCACCCTCGTACATTCAAATAAGTGAAAAAGTTCAGGGAACGTGTTTGTTGAAGATGATTGAGATGAAAAATGTTTATAAAAATAACAAGACTTTCGTTTCCATAAATTACGTTCCGGTTTCAATATATTTTGACATAAGTTTTATCTTGATAATATTTTTTCCACTTGTAATGCATGCACTCTTGCTGTCACGCAGCAAGCGCCGTATTAATAAAGACAAATATAAGCCAAATAATGCATTTTTATTTTTTGTTAGCAAAAAATGATTCGAAACCATATTTATGAAATACTACGTGAAAACTGTAGGGGGGGGGTCTTGGAATATACTACAAGTGGTCACCGGGGGGGGGGGGGGGTAAAAAATTGCAAAAAGTGTGTCACGTAGTATGGGTACGTTCCCTAATTCTGGACAAGCCAAACTAACCGCAGTATGGTTGGCCTTAGGGGCCGTTCAAGTACCTATTACGTAACGCACTTGGGGGCAGGGGAGGGTACGTAAAAACGTTCTGGCGCGTTACATGGGGGGGAGGGGGGGTCAAAAATCTTCAAAAATCTTCAAAAATTGCGTTACGTAATAATTAAACGCCCCCTTACAATTTAATGCAAGTTGGAGCATTAGATGAATTTTGGATCAATGATCAAAAGCATGATCTTCTCCGCAATAAAGACAACGAGGATGGAAACGATATATGGGTTTCAAATGTCCAAAACGTCAACAGTTGAAACATTGAATTATCGGGTACTTATACTTCAAAAGGAAGTGAGTTATAGTAAATAAATACCCGGAATGACCACAATTTTCTACCCCCCCCCCCCCCACCTAGCATGGGTGGCACCCGAGACGTATAGCACAACGGGAGGGGCGTAATGGGATAGGGTGGGACGTAATGGGATAGGGCGGTTTAATAATTGTTGATGTTCGTGAATACATATTTGCGATTCCCTGCAACTACTCATGATAAGGTCAAAGGGCTATTTATTTACCTAACAATGGACAATGTCAGTGGTAACCTAACACCTCAATCTGCTTAATTTTGAGCGATGAATCATTTTAATGCGGAAATATATATATATATATATATATATATATATATATATATATAAGTTTATGTTACGGCATTTAGTGGCTCAAAGCGTCCTTTAATTACCGGAACTTCTTGATCATTTCGACTTACTGGCTCATTTGGGCACTTAGTGGCTCATCGTTTTTTTTTTTTTAAGTCCATCATATCAAACTCGATGAGACGAGTCGAACGGTGTAAAAAAATTTTTTGAGTGAATAAATGACATTTTTACGTGGACCGTTAATGCTCCGGAATGCGTTTTTTATCAGTAAATATTCATCAATACTTAGAACATCAACTGGGTACACTTTTTATCGCATCTATAACCATCACGGCATGCGACGTTGCCGGATGTTCTCGTCATACAATATCATTCAAACTCCAAGTCGTTTATCAATGCTTTGCGATATTGAACTCAATGGTTAAATTCCTCAAAATCTATTATCGCATGACATTGCTATGTCAGATTGAATCTTTTGCGATATGTTATATGTTTGCCGGTATGTTATGTTGTATTCTATCTACATAGGTAGCTACTGTCAAGCGCTCGCTGTGGACTGTTAGTTGTTTTAGAAGAACAGACATTATATTATACGAGTAATATTTAGCGGCTATTCGCGCGCTTTTTTAAAATTGAAGATTGATTTACGAATTGCTTTTATAATATCGTTATTAATTTTGTGTTAATTGTTTTTGTGTTTATTACAAGGTTGATATTATTACGTATTTTAATACACATTTATGTAGTTTTTTCTATAAATAAAATATTTGCTACGTCATTCTGTATTTGTCTTTTGCGTTCTGAAAGCATAGTCAGTTGTAATGTAATGATATCTATACAGGGTTTTCTAAAAATTTCAGAAATATATTAGGTACTCATGTAATATGTTTTTTCATACAGTTATATTATTTTTTTTAAATGTTTTTTTAGTAGAACGTAATTTTTATAATGGATTATATTATCATATTTAAGAAATCTAACAAGTTTTTCATTTTAAAAAATGTTCTGTACCTAGGTAATTACTTTACGCGTGACAATTTTTCAAAAGCATTGTCTCTAGTTGTATTGAAGTAATTAAAATATGTTTTATTGTTGTTTTGGTGTATTTTATAAAAAAAAGTTATGAACAAAAATAAACAATAATTTAAAAATAAATTACAATATACGGCCTACATAGTCCAGGAGTGAGACCCTTGACTCGCAAACCGCAGGTCTCAAATTTTATTTGATTAATTTGTGTTATTTCACAATTAATTCATTTAAAATAATAAATAGTATATTTGCGGCACGTTCCAGAGTGGAAGATACTATCAATATCGCCCTGGTGTAAGTAAGACCACCATTCAAAATTGAAACGTTGCTTGAAAATGGCTTTGGCCGTGTTTGGTGTCCAGATCTGAATCGCCAGGTACTTCCCAACCTTCCTCTTCCCCACCTCCTTCCCCTCCCCACTACCTTCAGCCTCACAACATACCCCAATTGGGGATTCCATGGTGTCACTGGCTCCAGACGGGAGCAGTTGAGATTCTTGTGCGGTATTCACTGTAAAAAAAACTCCACACAGGAGGCCCTTAAGAAAACGATTTCCCTCAAGGCCTATGTCATCTAATATGCTGTGTGGAGGGTCTTTTTGAGGAGAAGAGGGAGTCAACATTGGTCTTGAAGAGACCCATGTTGTAGAAAGGGGAAAACCCAGAGGCCGGCAAATCGTTCCATAGCCGAGCTGTTGAGCACAAAAACGAATCGAAGAAGCGACCAGTTCTCATGATTTTGAATTTGATTTTGAATTTGATTTTAGATTTGATTTTGGATTTAGGGTAGGGTTCAAAAATCTTGATTATTTTGTTTTTACATGAATATCGCACAACGTAGTGGATAGGGGAAGGAGATAGGGAAGAGGAAGGTTGGGAAGTTCCTGACTATTCAGATCTGGTCACCAAACACGGCTAAAGCCATATCACGCAACATTTCAATTCTGAATGGTGGTCTTACACCAGGGCGATACTGAGAGTATCTTCCACTCTGGAAAGTGCTGCAAATATAAAATATATGTATTATTTTTACTAAATAAATTGTCAAATAACACAAATTATAATCCCGCGACCTTCGGAGTGCGAGTCAAGAGCCTTACCGCTGGACTACGCCGATAAATATACAATAGACTAATCATACCTAAGATGACTTGAATAAGGACTAATTGTAAACGAGGTATTCCAATTTGGGAAGCGGGTATGGGTACCGCCGCCCCGGGAACCATTACTGTATAACCAACACCTCTGCAAGCAGTTTGCTACGTTTGGTGACTAAGCAGGGGTGCCCGGGTTCATGGTATCAGGTTTGTCCAGGACGTGGCGGCGGATAGGTCTGCCCTGCTGCGTGGCGGGCCGGATAAGAGAGTTTGGTTGAGGGAGGCCTTTTGTCCTTTCCAGCCGGACTCTCTCGACCCATCGCCTTGCACCGCATTTGGAGGGATGGAATTTTAGGTTCGTCACTCCTAGACACATTGACCCCAGATTCCTATCCACCCCACATACCTTTTTCCTTCCCAGAACTTCCTATCCTTCCCTTCCTTAAAAAGACCCTCCACACAGCATCCCCTTAGATGACATAGGCCCTGAGGGAAATTATTTTTCTCAGGGCCTCCTATGTGGAGCTACTGTAAAAAAAATGAGATTGCGAACTTCGACTACGAATCCGGAGGTCGCGGGTGAGAGATATATGAATCCATCTCTCCCACTGCATTGCAAGGCGATGGGTTGAAAGAGATTACACATCTGCCCTGATGATGGACACTGCAACGCTGTCCGAAACTTTGGCTAAAGAAGGAGGTATACACGGCATAATACCCCAAAAACTAATAACAAAAATACTTATGGCCGTGAAAATCTAAAATCACCTCTGCGATAGGTCACCCCAAGTCGTTCGCTACGTTTGGTGACTTAGCAGGGGTGCCCGGGTTCATGGGGTGAGGATTATCCGGGTCTTGGCGGCGGATGCATCTCTGCCCACCAGCTGCATGGCAGGATGGATTGGGAGAGAGTGTTGAGGGAGTCCCTTTGATTTCTCCAGCCGTACTCTCTCGGAACATAGCCTTTCACCGCAGTGGGAGGGATAGATTCCTGGACACACTGACTCCCAGATTCCTACCTACCCTTCATCCCTTTTCCTTTTCAGAACTTGCTCTCCTTCCTTTCCTAAAAAGACCCTTCACACAGCATCCCCAAAGATGACATAGGCCCTGTGGGAAATTATTTTCCTCAGGGCCTCCTGTGTTGACCTAATGTAAAAAAAACAGTCTATCCCGATCCGTCCTGCCATGCAGCTGGTGGGTAGACGCATCCGCCAACAAGACCCGGACAAACCTCATCCCATGAACCCGGACACCCCTGCTAAGTCACCAAACATAGCTTACCACTTGGAGTGACCTATGGCCAGGGCTGGGCAGTATTTGAAAAACTTGTAATTGAAATACGTATTTGAAATACAATAATATACAAATACAATGTATTTGGTAATTGGTATTTCAATTACCTGCTGCTGAGGTATTTTGTAATTTGTATTTCAAATACTTAAGGCTTCAAAATACATTTTCAAATACATTTAGTGATTTTAATAATGATAATTAAAAATAACCACACATAGATAATACATAGACTAAAAACGCTAGAATCCTGTACCTACTATTGTCCTTTGCTATAGGACTCTTTATTAATGATTATTTGTAGTTCTCTTAGGGGGCATACATTAATTATGTGAGCTCAAAAAAGGAGGGGGGGGGGGTCCAGCAAAATCTCACGGTACTTGAAAAGAATAAACGAAGTGGTCCAAATTATCTCACCAAGGGGCGGGGGGAGTCTAGTTTGGAAGAAAAACTGCTCACCTAATTAATGTATGCCCCCTTATAATTGCTTTATAATGTACTGTACTATATTTTTTTTTACTTCATGCTAGTTATTATTATTGTCCTGTGCTATAATAGCACTGTTATTGTACATTTTGTATCATACTTGTCATTGCTTTGTATGGTACACTCTTGTATCATAGTATTAGATTTTTTTTTCATTAACTCCACACAGGAGGCCCTGAGGAAAATAATTTCCCTCAGGGCCTATGTCATCTGGGATGCTGTGTGGAGGGTCTTTTTGAGGAGAGAAAGGAATGAACATTGGTCTTGAAGAGACCCATGTTGTAGGAAGGAGGAAACACAGAGGCCGGCAATCATTCCACAGCCGAGCTGTTGAACACAAGAACGAGTCGAAGAAATGACCCGTTCTCATGTGACAAATGTCAACCGTGTACAATGTGTTTCCCGACTATGCACCGGTGCCGAAAGGATCAATGATGCTAGTTCCTCGGAGCATCTTCCATTGTAATACCGGTAGAACCAGGATAGCATTCCAACTCGACGCCTGTGCTCTAAAGATTGCAATCCGTCTTTTAAGATGGGAGAATCTATTAAACGGACCGCCCGTTTCTGCATAGAGTCGAGGGTATTTTTCAGGTATTTTGGAGCTCCAGACCAGAGGTGGCTGCCAAATTCAACCGTGGGGCGCACTTGTGATTTGTACAGGGTTAGCAGTTGTGTACTATTAAAGTATCTGCGGGCCTTGTACAGTACGCCCAGTTTTTGATCGAGCACTATTGGAATAATTAAATAATGGACTGAATACTAGAAATAAAATATTGGACTGAATACTAGAATGTTTTTAAGTTAACTACTGTAGAGCGCACTTGAAGTGAAATAACACAAAACTTCGCTGCACAAATGTCATCCATTTATATATAAAAATGAATCCTTGTTTCCCTTGGTCACGCCATAACTTCAAAATGACTTTACCTATTTCATTCATTTTTTTAAAGTTTTCTTATACTTTTAGAAGGTTCTTACGGAAAGAAAAATTAAGAAAATTACGCAGAAAATGGGATAATTTCAGAAAACTTAACGACTATTTTAACTACGCACGTTTGACAGTTCGCGCGTTAGATGAAAATAAATTTAGCAGGCAGCTGTTTTTTTGTAACCAAAGAATTTTCATTGGATTTTTAAAATTATAGATATTTTAAATAGGTACCTATGTTAGGTACCAGATTTTATTGATTGTTTTTATAATATAGAAAAATGTTCTGGGACTAAATATATGGAACGCGGGAGGGGTTGGCGGGATGGGGGAGCGGAAGAGGGGAGAGGGTAGGCAGGGAAGGTGTACGGGGAATGCAAGAGGGTAAAGGGAAGCGGTAGGGGAACGGGGACGCACGGGAAAGGACATGCAGGGAGAAACAATTTATTTCTTTGAATATTGCAGTGCAACGCATACCGGGAACCAGCTAGTGTTATTATAATAATAATTATTATAATCTAACACCTAAGTCCTATACCACGAATCTTTACAAGTGGAGCGGAGACGAGATGTGTGTCCTGAGCAATATGATTAGTCAATTTTAGCACGTCTCTGTTTCACTATGCTCTGCTTTGCTTCAATGGAAACGCACTCTTAGATATGGGCACTTACGACAATTTATTGCAACCAAAGGTTCTACCTAAACCAAATGTATTTTGTAATTTGTATTTTGTATTTTGTATTTGAAATTTAAAAATGGTTAAAATACTGTATTTTGTATTTCAAATACACGACTTGAAAGTATTTTGTATTTCGTATTTTAAATACATGCGAAAAAGTATTTTGTAATTTGTATTTTAATTACAGTAATGCATGTATTTTGCCCAGCCCTGCCTCTATGGCAAAGGTGTTGGTTATCCAATAATGGTTCTCGGGGCGGCGGTACACATATCCGCCTCCCAGATGAATATTACCACCTAATCTAAACAAGTTGGCAATTAAAACCGAAAACCCAATTTAAGACTATTTATACAATGTAGACTTAAACCACCTGTACAATGTTGGAGTTCATTTTTACAAATTCCTTCAACCAATTAAACAATAATGATTGTCTCTTTCTGATATATTTTTATTTCACACGACAAACAGAGACGGGTATAATTGGAGTGATGTTTCTAAAAATGGTAAATTCAATATTTTACCGGAAATGTCCCAGACGGAATCATCTAGTACCGGCACGCAAATATTTAAGCATTGTAAAAAGATCATATGAAATGCAAAGTGTAAGCGAACGGGATGTAGTCCTTTCCATTAATAACTTAGAAATTGCTTATTATTGCTTGAATTGTCAAGTTACGCCAACGCCCATTTTCAACTTAAGTAAAGTAAAAAAGTAAAAGCGATATTAAGGAAGCTAGCGTGATTCAATTATTATGACACTTCCCTTTTTATTAAAATGCAACTATTACCGATCCGCTACCAGTCCGTGGAATCTTCAGTTTGTAGGCACGGGGTAACGCTATGCGATGCGTGGCGGAGAGGGGGAGGGCTACAGATACTTTGCCGGAATTTGATAGAAATTATTTTATATTAAAAAAACTAGCAATGCAATATACAGTTTTAAAAACAGATCGATAAGCAAATAGTTTTTCTATGATTACCAAAATTATTGAGTATATGGTGTAAAAGACAACTGAGATACAGAGTAAAACTGTTCTTAGTGTAATTATATTACCCCGGTCTAAAAAACTATCGAAAGAAGCGAAGCTAGCCGTCCATAATGGAGTGCTGGTACCTACCCTAATGCTTCGCTGTGAGGCTCGGAACTGGTAGAGAAATGATGAAAGTAGACCGAAATGAATAATAATGATCCGCACATAATGTAAGCCTGATGTAAGCGTAACGAGTAAGATTAAGAAAGAGACGCTTAGATTGGTTGGGCATGTAAAGCAAATGAACGAGAAAAATAGTGTAAGGAGAATATATGATGACGCAAATGTGAATGCTAGAAGAAGTCGGGGACGCCCGAGGAAGACATGGCACGACCAAGTGAATCAGATACTTGAGTCGAGCCATTTCAAGAGTCAGAATAATAAAAGAGCATGTATGAGACGAAGTATGCATGTGAACGAGGCAAGGAGTGTGTGCCAAGATCGAGTTGTTTGGCGGTCCGTCTCTATTTGTAAATTGTAAAATATGATAGCAACTAAGTATAATAATAATTTAATAATGAGCAAAATTAAGAAAGGGACCCTCAGATGGTTTGGGCACGTAGAGCGAATGAGCGAAGAAAGTAGTGTAAAAAGAATATATGATGCAAATGTGAATGGTAGAAGAAGTCGGGGACGCCCGAGGAAGACATGGCACGATCAAGTGAATCAGATACTTGAGACGGGCCATGTCAAAAGTCAGAATAATAGAAGAGTATGTATGAGACGACCATCACGCCGTTTCCCCGCAGGGGTAGGCAGAGAGGACGGACCGCCAAACAACTCGGTCTTGGCACACACTCTTTGCCTCACTCACATTCATACATCGTCTCAAACATTCTCTTCTATTATTCTGACTTTTGACATGACCCGACTCAAGTATCTGATTCACTTGATCGTGCCATGTCTTCCTCGGGCGTCCCCGACTTCTTCTAAGAGTATTATAATTGCTCTTGAAAAGAGAAACTTCTTCGCGGCCTATTTCATACAAAATTTAGTTCTGGATTTACGGTTAAGATACCAAATTATTTCATTACAGAACTTCCTCTTCTTCCTTTCCCTAAAAAAAACCCTCCACACAGCATCCCCAAAGATGACAAAGACACTGAGGGATTTTTTATCAGGTGTGGTGCTAATGCGAGAAAAAATACAATTTAACCAATTAATATTATTTGGCGGTCCGTCTCTATTTGTAAATTGTAAAATATGATAGCAACTAAGTATAATAATAATAATTTAATAATGAGCAAAATTAAGAAAGGGACCCTCAGATGGTTTGGGCACGTAGAGCGAATGAGCGAAGAAAGTAGTGTAAAAAGAATATATGATGCAAATGTGAATGGTAGAAGAAGTCGGGGACGCCCGAGGAAGACATGGCACGATCAAGTGAATCAGATACTTGAGTCGGGCCGTGTCAAAAGTCAGAATAATAGAAGAGAATGTATGATACGATGTATGAATGTGAGTGAGGCAAAGAGTGTGTGCCAAGACCGAGTTGTTTGGCGGTCCGTCCTCTCTGCCTACCCCTGCGGGAAACGGCGTGATGGTTAGTTAGTTAGTTTCTTTTAGATCGATTTTATCCATATAGATCGGAGGTGACAACTTAAAGAAACGTACGAATCAATGAATAAAGTAAATTATGTAATATATTTCTAATAAGTTTATTCATAATTTTTCGAAAACACTAGTAAAACTAAGATAAAATAATTATGTAGCACATAAAAGAAACTACACCAATATGTATTTAAATACCTAATTTTATTTATGATAATAATAAAATAAACCTTAACACAAAAAAAAAACAACCGTAAACACCAAATAAATAACAATATTAATTAGCAAATCATACTACAATTTAAAAAAAACGCGCCAATAATCAAAAACGGCCGCTAGAAATGATAAATATTTGTGAATAATCAACAAGCAACATCCAAACTGTTCTGTCAACCTACCTACATATGTGACTATATTGGTAACATTAAACTTGGCAACGTAGCTTGATGCGGTAAGTGTGTTCTTAAAATAGATCAAGGAATGCACGTTATTTTAAGATATATTTTTTTAATAAATAAACATAATTTTTGATTACATATTATAGCTGACCATATTTTAAACAAAATTTAAAAGACAGCATGTTGGTACTTCATCTACGTAAGTATATATTACATGCGAAAGAATGAGCAACTTAAGTGGCTTCTTCTAAGATGAGCCACAAAATGTGGTATGACATAAATATATATATATATATATATATATGTATTATTTCATAGATTTCTTGAAAGTACATTTTTGATGTTTTTTTACTACCATACTAGGCTCGTGTTAATATTAGTTTCATTAATTTATTTAAGATAACTATACCTTCCCATAAACCCAGTTAACTCATTAAGATCATTTTTGCACCGTGTTCTTATTGTAATAATCTGACAAAACTTCTTACTTCTTCTGGTGCTAATCTTAGTTGTAAATATGTATGTTAGTAAGTCACTAGTTTTAGGTCAGCATTTATATGTCTTAGTCTTAAGTCACTAGCTATAAGTCTTAGATGTGAGTCAGTAGTTGTCACTAGTCACTAATTGTAAAAATTAGTTGCAAGCCGGTAATATAAGTCACTGGCTATAATTGTAAATCTTACTCGTAGTTGTAAGCCAGTAATATAAGTCACTGGCTATAATTGTAAATCTTACTCGTAGTTGTAAGCCAGTAATATAAGTCACTAGCCATAATTCTTAGATGTAAGTTACTAGTTATAATTGTAAAACTATGTTTTAAGCCAGTAATATTAATTCTTTTATGTATTTATTTGTACGGCGCCCTTGAGGTGATTTTTCACCAATATAAATAAGCTAAATATTATTATGTTAAAACTATACTAACAGATAGAACAATTAGTAATAATAGACCTGATATAGGTTTTACAAAACAAAATTTAAAAAATAACTTTATAGTTATAGCAATTGCATTGCATTATTTATTATTCTAATATAGTGCAATTGCATAGTGTGAATTGACTAGAATATCATTTATGGAAAAGTGTGTGAAAGAGTTTAGTTTTTCCTGTGACGAAGATATAACCCGGACATAAAAAGTTAAGAATGATCATCAGGTAGGAATATATAATTTAAGGGTAAGAGAGCCTAGAAGGTAAGTTTTTAATTTGGTCCTAAATTATGTTGGGCTTGTTGGATGATGTGTGTTGTAATTGTCCTATTTTATATTTAAATTCATTTAGCACTGAACACTTTTACTAATCATTTATTCTAATCTCGATGTGTAGAGCCTCTTACCTTAAACTTTCGTGTCTATTGTCTATGCCACCTCTTACTAAAATATTGCTATGAATTGTCTGTCTATAATCTATTTTGTCTGTGGCCACGTAAACTTTCTCTTTCAATGTTTATAAAATGGCTTGATGTCATTTCGCTTGTCATTCTTTTTCCTAAACTCTGCTTGTTTCCCTTGAAATCAAGTCGTCTTTCGCTTCTGCTAAACTTTAATTAGTCTAAATTATTGTTGCCAGTCAAGTGCTCAGACCAGAATCTCTCTGTAAAATTATTCAACAGAATAAACAGTTACAAATATCCAGTAAAAACACAAGTGTTTTTACTACACAAAGGATAACCTCAAACCACCTCAAACTCTCTCATCTCACTGTACGGTTCCTCGGTGTGAAACAGAAGGAAATCTATAAGGCAGACTGACCCTGACTGCAGACTATCTGGAGACCATATCCTGGACCCTGCGCAGGGCTTGTTATGCATCTTTTTCTCTTCAGTTCAGTTCCGGAAGGAGTTTATTCTTAGCCTTGGTTAGCCCAAAATTCAGGCTTTTCACACGGACAATGCCCCTTGCTCCTCTTTCCTGCTCGGAAAACATATTTTTTTTAAATTTTGTATCCAAAAGCACTCCAATAAACAGAATTAACTTTTTGCTGCAAATAAATCTGTTTCTCATCTTGGTCTTTGTTCTAGAAAGTTCTTTCGTTTGACTAAAACTAACACATCGGTTAGTTGGTTAGTTAGTTAGCGTCAACAATTTGAGCTTCTTCAATATTCGAATGATCCAGGGTTTGTGCTTGTAGACGTGAGTGAATGCGGAGTATGTGCCAATCCGGCAGCGGTTATTGAGATCCGTCTCGACTGGAGCCACTGACACCAGCGCGCGGAGATGCCACACATCCTCGTCCATCCTGTGCTCCGCGAACACCAGACCACCTCCGCTGTCACCCTGGCAAACGATGGAACCATTCGTGTATCCAGCGCACAGCTTGGTCAGTAAACCGACGAATCCGTATTTGGCCACTTCGATTTTACAATCTTTCATGTTAACGATGGGCATTTTCAGGACGCGCAGTTCTTCCGACGTAGTACCGTTCTCCGTCAGTCCCCATCCAGCCACCTGTCAAAACATTAACATTATATTAAAATAAGATTAATTTAGGCCAAATTGGAGAAAGTGCGGCCGGCGAGCAGGGTTGCCGAAGCTTATGTTCTAAAACACCCAATATAAATGTTTTTAATCTCCCAATCGGAAAACGAAATAGCAAATTCCCCGCAATTTCTTCACAAGTTCTTTTAGAATTTCTTGCCAGAACAGACTAACTATGCAATAGTTACAATAGCGTATTATCCTTAGTGCACATTTTCAATTGCAAACTTTCCAAATATAAGGACTCCATAAAAGAGTATTTCTCTGATGGATATGATTTTAGATTTTCACGGCCAAAAGTATTTTTGTTTTACGTTACAGTTTTCATCATCCGAAACGTTGGCTAAAGGAGGTAGCGCAACACGGCATAACACCCCAAAAACAAATAACAAATATGCTTCTCGGATGTTTCATGAATGTTATGTTTATATTAGTGGCTTTGTACAGTTGTTTTTATTTTGGCTATATTACTCATGAACAAACCGAAAATACGTAACCTGTCGATTTCCCGAAAATGTATAAATAAATAAATAAATAATTCAGCCTCCAAATTAAAACAAAATTATATTGGATTACACTATTCCAATTGTTTTATTTTATTTGAAATATTATCAGGATTAAACGGTATTATTATATTCAAAATAAAGGATTAATAATATAATAAGATAAATCGCAATAACCAATGTTCACGCGATGCAAAAAGAATGACATAATAAAAAATATATATTTTAAGTACGGGGTGCCAATTAATTCTATAGCTAGCGGAAAAAAAAGAAACAACTAAAGTATGTCAGATATGGAGGACAAAAAAATAACTGAAAAAATAAAATAATTTAACGAGACAAAAAATAACAAGTTGAAGAAAATACTTTAAAACAGTACCTACTTCAGTGTTAAAACGTTAAATTAACCATTTTTTTAATATTTTTTTTTATTTCATTGAGATTAAGACCAATAATTTCAAACGAGAAGTAAACTTCTAATCAATTTATTTTATTATAAGACTTTATTAACAACCTATTTAAAGGATTCTAAGGTGCCCAATGAATTAGAACAATATCAACGAGATAACCATGCATATAGCCATAGATACTTATAACTAGGGCTCGGAAAAATATGTATTAAAAAATTCAAAATATGTACATATATAATATGGACTAAAAAATGTAAAATATGGAAAAACATGGAGTATAAAATAAGAATATCTTTCATATTAAACATTGTGTATTGTGAAAAATTACTATGCACTAACAGTTACATTAAAAAAAGTTATAAAAAGATAGGGTAATGTTCAGGTAATTCAAATAACAAAATGAAGTTTTACTCATCTTCCTCAAAATTTGTCTTATTAAATTGATTGCAGTACACAATCACATGCTTTTTTAAATTATCGAAATTAAAACTTTGTCGATTTGATCTAAATATAGCCTCATATTGACTGAAAGATCTTTCCACGTCACATGATGTAATGGGAGCGTACTTAAAGACGCCTAGATCCCAAATTGTGTAAGGCACGACCCTGCAGTACCCTCAAGGCTTCCGCTCAGGACTTTATTATTAATTGTTTTTTGGGTATCAAATCTTTTATTTTCGTCTAAAATATACTTTAGTTTTTGTTTAGCTATTTCAGCAATAGCGCCTTCCGCTTCAGAAACGTTTTTTTTCTATTCCTTTAATAATCTTCAGGTTTTCATTTAGCGATATTGAAGGATTATCTAGTGCTTTTATCTTGTCAGATAAAAAGCAATAATTGCTTTTTATATAGGCCAAATCATTAAAAAGAGTAGAATCTTCAAGAAGTTCTTTTGAAGCTAAAATACTTGCAGAATCGTCATCCAATTGAGAAATAATTGTTTTGATTTCATTAAAATACTCGGCGTAGTATTCAACCGCTGTCAGCATGTACCCAGCGCGGCAGCACTGGCTCTGGTGGCAAAGGTATTCCGGGATATAGCTTTTTAAATTTTGAGAAAAATCAAATTACGACGAATAATACGCGAGAGAAATGAAACACGCGCGGCCGTGTGGTGGCTAGAATGCAAACACGTAAAATTATATCAATTTTTGTGAACCAACTCATGTTTTATGATATAAAAATCGAAAATATGGATGATTGTGATATTTTTTTGTAAAATATAGACTTAACCATGAAATATGGAAAAATATGGAAAATAAAAATTCGTTTTTCACAATCTATACATGATAATCTAGGTAGAGAACACATACGAGACCGAAAATCGTGTAAATTAAAAATATGTATTTACTGCATAACGCCATGATTTTTTGGATAACACTAAACTTCCTCCTTCTTTCTTAATTCTTAGTGGCCATCAATGCTAACACAATATATGCATGAAGGCAATATCTATTTTTTGTTTTCAAATGTTTAAGCAAATTGAATTTATTATCGAAGGAAGCAAATACTTTGTGGTGTGACATTAAATATTAAATGAAAAAACACACTTTATAAAACACCACTTTTTATTAGAATTGATATTTAACAGCCAACCAGGTTTCGCTCATCTCAAGCTTCATCAGGACTTATTATAACAACTAAAGATAATTATCTACAGACATACATATTATATAAAGGAAATTAAGAGAATGAGTGAAAGAGCTAGCAACAGAATAGGCAACACCCTATTGGTGCCAGAAAGCGATACAAATAGAAAAGAGGGAGACAAAAATAATTACAGGATGGGTAAGTAAAGGGGGGAGGGAGAGGGAGGGAATTGTTTAAGAAGAGGTAAACGGAATAAATTAAAATGGGACTATCAGATAAATTGATTTGGTTATTAAAAACGTTTGATTTATAATTGACGGCTTTTTTGATTTCGAGAGCTTCTAGATTGTTTAACCTAATTCCAATTCCATTTTTATGTAATATTTTAGTCCCGGAGGTTTTATCGAATGAGTGGTTAGTTGCTATTAGATGGTTTGCGAATTCTGAAATAGCGTTACTATTTAAACATCTTAGATGTTCTTTAATTCTTATGTTTACGTTCCGGGCGTTTTTTCATTTAATATACAAACTGAATTTCCTCCATCAGGAGCGTTGGAAATTGGTCGCACGAACAATAACTATTTAGTTAGGCTGACAGGTACAGGAACTGAGAGTTGCGGATTTTTAGAGTTCTGAACTTCAGGAATTCCATCACCGTTGTTCTTTAGAAATAAATGCTACAGTGCTGCCATAAAATAAAGTATGAAGTTTTCCACCAAATGTACTTATTTTTCAATTTGGTTGGATAATCAAAAATGTCCAGAATCCCCTGATTTTCCCAGCAAAAAGGTTCTGCGGCCCGCAAGCACTTTTAATGTGACCTGCTAAAAGCACAGCGAGAAAATGATTTAAAAAATTACATCCAGAATGTGAGAATGATTTTTTTTCATTGTGTCTGATTCATTTAAAAGTTTATTAGTTAAATATGCGGCAAAATGCATTATATTGTGATCAATAGCAGGGCTATGCAAGCATTCAGATTTCAGGGTTGCGAAAAGAAAATTAGAATCTAAAAATATGGAATTTTGTAACTGTGGCATTTGAAAATCTGATCTAAGGTGTCAATGACATGTGCAGGCTTGAGGCTTGATCAGACGACCTTGACTGTCCTTTGTCCTGCCTCTGACTACCCAACGCTGAATTTTCTTTTAATCTTCGGGTATTTTACCCCAAATATTCAGTTAACATTCTTTGAGGCTTCACTGAGTGGTTGGCTAAGGGACACGGAAGCTAAGTGTAGTTTATGGTCAGACTGAAAGCCATTCACATTTTTTGTTGGTACTTGCCAATTGATTTGAGATTTACTGTATTACTTATGTTCTCTATTTTATGCAGGTGCTTGCGGGTTTTTACAGATGCAATGCCGCCTCATGGAGCCTCATGAATGAGTTTTTCTTTTGCCCTATTTAATTTATCTTTGTCTTGCCTGTTAAGCACTTGCATACTGCTTACTAACAACGTATGCAAGGACACTGGAGGTCTAAATTCGTTCAAAATAAATAAATGTAGCTTCGTTTAACAAAAAAAATTAGAATCTTGCGAGAGCCTTGATGGAGTAACCATCAGTTACTTATACCAGGGCGGGTAAGAGGTGGATTACCTTCACTGATCTAAGGTGTCGATTTTTTTGAAATTCATATAAGTGCCAATATGTCATAAACTAAGGTCATATTATGACATTCTGGGATTCCAATGGATTGCATTGACTTTTGGGACCACCTGTATAACATTTTAATTTTTATACATAAAATTATGATTAACCAAATGCCAACATACTTTAAGGATGAACTTGTTTTTCGCAAAAATATTCATAATAATTAAATTTGCCTGAAAGTCTAAAGAAAGAATGTATTTAAAAAATTGTTGCTTAAAATGCTCACTGTAAAAATATAATAAGGCTAGCTTTACACTCATAAGTAAAATTTACGACTTATGGTCCAGTCAACACGTAGAGTGCGTGAGCAGGGACCTAAGCGATTCCTTCAGAAACATGTTCAGGGTGCTTAGGGTGTGAATATACCAAAAGTCCTGACGTCTAGGTGGCGAGCTATGGGGTAGGGGGGGCGGTAAGGGGGGGGGGGTGAGGGGAGGGGGGGGGGGGGTGGGAGAAGGGGGGGGGGGCATGATGTCTAGGTGGTGAGCTAGGGGGGAGGGGGGGGTCCCAATTTTCATGTTTCCGCTTATATCTCAAAAACGGTTATTGTCGGTAACGGTCGAATTCCTAGCCCTTTTTGAGTTACACGCTCCATAAATGTAGATATTTTCGAAAAAAATCATTTTACTTCACATTTTTCAGCACACATTCCTTCAAATCGTCTAAATTATTTATCAAAGAAAGAAATTCGTTTAAAAAAAGTTTTATAGAATTTATTTCCCTTTAAAATGTTATTTGGAAAATGAGTCATAAGTAGGTACAAACTCTGTTATGATAGCTGTCCTGATTATCTCCAAGTAACAAACATTGTACATCCAGATATGATGGGCGCAGTTTATATCATTTTTAAATCTTGTCATGTATTTTGTATGTAAACATCTTGTATTGGGTCTGTATATTTTTGAGCCCGTACCTTTTATTGTATTTTCCTGATTTTGTTTTTTATGCATTTCTATAGTCCGTCATGGAGGATACTTTATTTTAACTTTATGACTCCAACAATACATAAATCAAATGAGTGGTTATAATAATTCATAAAACCTTTATAAGACATGTTTCTGTGAAATATTTGTTAAGCGATTCTTCATAAAGTTGTGTCTGTATGTTGCTTCTGTGAAATGTTTTGTAAATTTTTTCTTCATATATTGTGTCTGCATATTGGGTTGGGTTGGGTTTAGGTTGGGTTGGGTTGGGTTAGGGTTGGGTTGGGTTGGGTTTGGGTAACTCATAAATAAAAAAATAAAAATAAACATTTTTTGGAAAGCTACTTTTCAGAATTTTAATTTTAGTTCAAGTAAAATCTTTAAAAAAAAGATCCGAGCACGTGTTTTGTCACGAAAATACTTCAGTTTCCCTATTTATTTACGGTCTTACACACTAGCACATATCAGTTTTTTTTTTCCTTTTTATTTTGCTTAGACGTTATTAAAAAATTATGTATACTTATGATCGAAATAATCACGAAAAGTACATAACTTTCATAGTTTTATCATCACACCAATATAGGAATATATCAAATCAATTTCTTATTAAATAAAATCGAAATTGTGTTATTATTTAAAAATGCTGGTATGGAAAATAATTAATCTTTTTCATCGGGACCGCCCTGTACAGTTGCAAGGGTACAATCGCAAGACCGTCGGTCGAAGAAATTTGAATTCTCCGCCGCTGGTTAATCGCCCTTAAGTAAACAAAAATCATGTTACTTGAAAAAAATTTTAATGTATTTTATAATGATAATGATATGTGAAAATTTTATTATTTCGTTATATTAAGAATATAAAATTATAAACCTCATTGTTATCACTGTTCTCAATTATATCATGTTACACTTTCAACTTTATATGGATTCACATTTTCATCCCCTCTGGACGTGAGGGTCCTGGCAAGCATTGTTCATCCGTGGCAACTTCATCCTCAGTAGTGGGTGGTTATTGCTGAATGGGCTCTACGTCATGTTTATCGTCATCGTCGGCAACAGGCACGCTGCTGAGGCATTTTCCTTAGCAGTGGGTGCACCCTACAGAACAGGTCATCATTGCTTTTCGGCATCCACATTTGAAAATTACATAATTCTTGGTGCAGCGGAAATATATCATCCTCAGAAAGAACTCCGGTGCTAGTGGTTTGCTGTTGTAATTGGCTCCAGGGTGTCTCCTATATGTTTCCACCCCCATTCTTTAGGGGCAACTCAATCCCGAGCCACTGCTGAACTTGGTGGTAGGCGCGCCGGGAATGCTGTTTAGCTGCGCTCTCTGTTGGAGGGAGGGAGCTGATGTCAGGCTTCATATTTGCCGCCGACCTCATGAACGACTGGAAGCGTTACTGGTTAAAGAAGGTCTGTCTTTTTGTCGCCGCATACCATTTTAGGAAGCATATATTCCCAGCCTCTTCAACCTCACCGTGAGTAGAGGAGGGGTTTTAAAAGATCATTGAAGCATACTTGATGATTTCTGACTCCAAGTATAATTTTGAGATCTCGCTTCTTCTGAAAGTTGCAGATGTTATGTCGCAGCCGGTAAATGAACGTTAGAACAGGATGTGTTCAAGTCCACGGTGCTGCATCTCTTGGGTGGACAGTGCCATTGTTCTGGTTTTCCCTCATCCAGATTTCAGCAGCAGAATATCTTGGGTGGAACGAGTGGAACCAATCAAAAGGACAGTGAAGCCCCATCTTCACCAACGACAGCCACAGAGTTGTGAGAGGATTTTTCCACAGTTATCTTCACGATAAGGACGTCAGCATCATCGGTAGCCTGAAGAGTCTGTATCCCATTCCCCCGAAGCTTTATCTGTAGTAAGGTGATGAAATTATTTTTGTTGGTAGAATTTGATATAAAATGTCAACTGAACTTTGCAGTTTTTATCGTCGCATCTATTCTTGTGATTTCGTACTGTTGGTTGGCTGGTTTTGCGTACCCATCAAATACCACAGTGCGAGTCATTCCAGGATAGTGGTGGTTGATATACGTGATATAACCATCACAAATTATGGCAACGGAGGCATCTTTTTACCAAATTACTCTATGTATTAGAAATCCTCCGTCCACTACTATTTCATCTGAAACAGCAGACCAGCTTTTTGCTAGGCTCGAACAAGCTGTACAGGACAGATTTAGTTGTCTTTCACATCCCACTTTCATTGAACAGTGCCGAGGGAAATGGGGCCAACTCGTACTCAAAGGATTTCATTAAATCCTTGTCTTAATAATTTAGTATGATTGGAGTTTACTTCACAATGCCAACGTCTATCTTCTCCCCATCCGGATCGCTCCCATTACACTAAGTCAGCTATGGAAAAATCCTACTCCTCAGACGATTCTGCGTACAGAGTCATTACAATCCTACGTACAGATTAACACGGTTAGAACGGGTCATTCGAACTCACACCAACTACTTCGTGTGGTTGAATACATCATGGACGGATTTAATATAAACAGGCACACGGTAATCCTTTCGATGGACGTTAACAAACCATTTGATAGAGTATGGCACCTTTTCAAGATGTTCCTCCCGGGCTTTCCAATATCATTTATTAAAACCATCCCTCCAAAAATCGGGAATTTAACTCAATATGTCTTCTTTCAAATAAATTCTTTTCTCTGATGAATATTTTTCAGATATGAAGGAATGTTTGATGTAAAATGTGAGGTAAAATGATTTTTTTCGAAAATATCTAGAACTAAATTTGTGGAGCGTGTTACTCAAAAGCTGCTGGGAATTCAAAAATTACGTACAGAATAAAAGTTGTAGATTGTGGAGCTTTCATTATAAACAAAAACCCAAAAACTGGGACCTCCCCCTTCCTCCCACCCCCCCCTCCCCTCACCCCTCCTACCCCATAGCTCGCCACCTAGACGTCAGGACTTTTGGTATGTTCACTCCCTAAGCACCCTGAACAAGTTTCTGAAGGACTCGGTTAGGTCCCTGCTCACGCACTCTACAGCTCCTTTTGGACCATTTATTGACTGGACTATTTCGTAAGTTTTTGACAAGTTACTCATAGGAGCGCTTACATTATGCATCCGACTTATGGTAATTAACGCTCACAGAAGTTGTTCTGAAATTCAACTTCCTTAAGTGCTCAAAGCGACAATTCTAGGATATCATATTGTTATTTTAACATAAATAATAAAATGACTTCTCTTACCTTGCCCTCAGTTCCGGGTGTCAGTTGGTAGTCGTCAAAGGCTTCATCATTCAGATCGAAGCAGATTGGGCGCACAGACCCGCTGAACTCGAGAGGAGTGCTCAAGTATACCAGCGCTATATCACTTTGATATCTGGACTCGGAACCTTCGTATTCATCAGGCAAGTAGATGTGGGCCACCTGAAAATACATAAAGACTTGTTCAGTAAAGTAACTATTTAAATTCAACACTTTTTTTAATATTCCAGATCGCAAGGACGTTTAATAGGTCAATGGTTCAGATGGAAGCGAACAAGCTCCGATAGCGAATGGTTGTAGATCGAGTCCCAGTCTCAGCAATATCAATATTCATTTCTTCCGCAACAAGTCGAAGGAACGCGGAGACATGGCGTTAAAAGAAACTGCTGCACGGCCTTTTACAAACAAAACTTACCCAGCCAAACTGAATAATTTTTTTTAAATCATAAAGGTATAGCAAATATCTGGTACGAAATTTTAAGTTTGTTTTATTTATTAGCCTTATGAACAGTCTTTATAAATTCAGATATGATAGTGTTAAGAATATGTATGATATTGATTAAATTGAAATTTAGAAAATGTACTAGGTACTTTATTTAGTCGTGTAATAAAATATATTAAAAAATTAAATTTTTCATGATTTCAGAAGAAACTTTGAGAATTATTTGTGAGTTAAAAATAATTTTTTTACAAATAATTTTGCCCTATTTACTACATAAATATGATGAAATATAAGATGAAAAATGAAAATTTTACCATTAAATATGTGCAATGTGATGGATCAGTGAATTAATTTTAATTAAATAATATAACATTTTGAAACAAACTCATCATATATGATAAGGTAAACACTACGGTTTGATGCTAGATGATACCCTAAATATAAAAATAAGCACAAATTAGGAGATCACATTTAATACCTACATTAAATATCTATATAAGTTTCAAAATATTTAACATTCGTACCTAGTTTAGTATTAGATAGTAGTTTTAATAAACTGAAAAAGTTAAAAAATATATCCGCCACCGTGTGCTAGCCATGGACTTGGACGATGTAATCGCCAGTCCAGATTCGGAAACAAAGAGTTATGGTGGCTATCGGCCCGCCTTCTCTGTTTTCTATGAAAAAATACACGATATGGTCTAAATTCAATGGAATATTAATTATGACTTTATTTATCAAACGGTTTTGATAATGACTACTGAAATATGATGAATTCACTTCCCTCTAATTATTACCAAAGCAAATTACAAACAATTATCTCATTAACATCCTTTAATAAGCTAAACAAATTGAGGGACCCGAGTGACTCCCCTTCGGATCATTTATGTTTTTTTTTCTTTCCTGGACGAAAAGTTTAATGTCTCAAGAGCATTGTTATGAATGATGTAATTAAAGATCTTTTTTTATTAGAGAAAATCTGACTAATTGCCATTTGAGATATTTAAGTAAAGTCTGTTTTCATTGCTCCAAGTTAACTATTAGTCGATATTATGTTGAATATTATTACAAAAAAGTGTTGTCATCTGCAAAGAGTTAAATAAATACATCATAAAATATTTTTGTAATATCATTTATAAACAAGATCGGACCAAGGTGGGAGCCCTGTGGGATTCCACTTGATGCAAAAGTTTGACAATCTAAAACACAAATTTGATTATTCTGTTGGATACGCGGATTGTATACGCCTTGTTTTATCAATAAAATGATAAATGGTTGTAGACACCCCCTTTTTAAGTGAATTCCGCACAAGAGTCCCAACTGCTTCTACTGAGCAGGAGTCGGTGAGATGATGGCACCCCCAATTTGGAGTATGTTGTGAGGCTGAAGGTAGCGGGGAAGGGAAGGAGATGGGGTAGGTGAAGGGGGGAAGTACCAGGCTATTCAGATCTGGTCCCAAACACGGCTACCGTCATTTCAAGCAACGTTTCAATTTTGAATGGTGATCTTACACCCGGGCGATACTGATAGTACTCGTATCTTCCATCTAGATTCTAGAACATGCCCGATAGAACTTTCCAACAGCTATCCTGAAGTGTTGGGCTAGTTGTTAAATACTGTAACTATTACGATAAAAAAGTATATTAAAGACATAAAAAAGATCTCGTAAAAACGTGAAATTTTCAATATTTTGGAAAATTTTAGGCCCTATGCGCGACCGGAAGATGTCAATTGATCTAAACCAATTTAAAACACAATGTTTTGGCTCTATTTAAAGACGTTACAAACTATTACATTACGAAAACATTTAATTAAAAAATTTAAACAATATTCGCCAAAATGAGGTTTTTTTCATATTTTGTCAAACTTTACGGCCTATGCGTGAACGGAAGATGTCATCTGATTTTGATATATTTTTTTTGTCTATTTAATTCGCAACTTTTCCTCACTATTACAACTTCGAAATCGAAAAATGAGCTTTTTCGGCCCACTCTATTGGGCATCTATTAGTTGTTTGCCATGGATGTAACAGTGCGCAGCTGAAATTGTAAATAACGAATAATGGTGCTAATAACTCTCTTTTCTATACCCAATGCTTGGCGTCATCTTTTGCATTGTCATATATGCCCGATAGAACTTTCCAACAGCTATCCTGAAGTATTGGGCATCTTTTAGTTGTTTGCCATGGAAGTAACAGTGCGCAGCTGAAATTGTAAATTACGAATAATGGTGTTCATACCTCTCTTTTCTGTACCCAACGCTTGGCGTCATCTTTTGCATTGTAATATGCCCGATAGAACTTTCCAACAGCTATCCTGAAGTGTTGGGCATCTATTAGTTGTTTGCCATGGAAGAAACAGTGCGCAGCTGAAATTGATTTGATAAACAGGTGATTTTTTTAAATTTATATTTTTATAGAAAAATGAAACAATACAACTTTGTATAAACCACTTATATAATGTGCAAATCCGACCGGTTTCGGAACAAACGTTCCTTCGTCAGGGAAAGCTTATACTAATTTGACAGTTTCGAACAATGTTTTATTATGGTAGGGGTGGAGCCGTTGCTAGTTAATAATGTAGATTGGGTGGGTAGGTATTAGTGTAGAGTGGGTGGGTAGGGGAACAAATCCATGATTGGGCTATATGATAATATTTTTTGTTTGTTGATAATAGATTCTTTATTTTTAAGGGATTTTTTAATTTCCAAGGCTTCTAAGTTATCTAAACGTTTTCCTTTATGATTAATATGAAGAATATTTATCCCTGTATTTTTTTCAAAACTATGGTTATTTTCAATTACATGGTTAGCGAACTCAGAAAAATTACCCACCCAATCTACATTATTAACTAGCAACGGCTCCACCCCTACCATAATAAAACATTGTTCGAAACTGTCAAATTAGTATAAGCTTTCCCTGACGAAGGAACGTTTGTTCCGAAACCGGTCGGATTTGCACATTATATAGTGGTTTATACAAAGTTGTATTGTTTCATTTTTCTATAATGGATAACCACAAAGTAATAGCTACATTCAAAAATATTATATTTTTATATTTATTAACAAAGATAATATACATTTTTTGCTATACGCCACCTCACTAGGCTGAGCCTGTTCCAAGGTGGCAGAATTTTATAGAAAAATAAAATAAATTAATAAATAGAATTGAAAAAACTCAACAGAAAATGAAAAGGATTGAAAGTAATAGAAAAGAAAATAAATGGAGAAGAGATGAAAGAAAGAAATAAAATTATTTGAGAAGAAAAGTGAAAAAAATACAGGTATGTTTCTATTGTATTGAAGAAGTTATCTGTTCGCGGTACACAATGCTCTTGATGACTATTTGTGTATTTTGTGTTTCAGATTTACGCTTTTTGTCAGGTGAATTTCTTTAATGTCTTTTTCAATTAAATTAGAAAATTTTGGAGCCAGATTAAGGTAATGTCTTTGTCCATAGGTGGTATTTGTCTTTGGAGTCATGTGTTGATATCTATGTCTTCTTCCGTAATTGTGTTGTGCAGTATGTTGGTTTAGTTTGTCTTTTATAGATATAATTTTGATGTACAGTTGCTGTATGTTCAGTACGGCGAAGTTCTTAAATTGTCGAGAAACTATAAGTTTTTTTTTGTAACTTTAATTTTTTTTAACTTTTTGATAACTTTAATAATGGCTTTTTGCGCTTCGACAAGGAGGTCCATTTTTTTTACCTTAACTCCACACAGGAGGCCTTGAGGAAAATAAATTCCCTCAGTGCCTATGTCAACTGAGATGCTGTGTAGAGGGTCTTTTTTGAGGAGAGGAAGGAAAAAACATTGGTATTAAAGAAACCAATGTTGTAGGAAGGAGGAAACACAAAGGCAAAAACACAAAGGCAAATCGGTAAATCGTTCCACAGCCGAGCTGTTGAACACAAGAACGAGTCGAAAAAGCGATTTCTCATACGACAAATGTCAATATGTACGTATGTTGGGCACGCATTTGGCGTGTTTCTGACTATGCACCGGTGCCGAAGGGATCAATGACGCTAGTTTCTCGGAGCATCTTCTATTGAAATACCGGTAGAACAAGGATAGCATTCCCACCCGACGCATGTGCTCTAAAGATTGCGATGAAACTTTGGGGATTTGATGTGTGCATACTGTGCATGCCCGCGATGGTTTCTATATATAATAGTGAGTTCTGGCATCATGAAATAATGCTTTGCTAACCGCTCACCCGATTGCGATGAAACTTTGGGGATTTTATGTGTGCTTGCCCGCGATTGTTTCTACATATAATAGTGAGCTCTGGTGTAATGAAAATTCTTTACTAAACCGTTCATCCGATTGCAAGTTGTTGTGAGCACGCCCACGAAGGATTCTATATATGCTGGTACGCTCTGACATTACGAAATTTGTGTAAAAAAATTGCAATAGGTGACACGTGAGCTGTTTGAAAACTGAATATACCGCGACTGAATGTATGGAATGCGTGAGGTGGAAAGGGGAAGGGGAACCCGGGAGGGGGGAGGGAAACTCGGGAGAGGGGTTCACGGAAGGGAGAAAGCGGGCGAGGGGAGTGGGACGAGGGAAGGCGGAGCGGGAACGTTTGGGGAGAAGGGGATGCGGGAGAGGAAGGGGAAAATGGGAAAGGACATGCAAGGTGAAACAATTTATCTATTAGGTGGCATAGGAACTCGCTATTATAATATAAATGGAGCCACTGAATGACGTGATTTTTTTAAACAGAAATAATTGGAGGACTGGGAAATGACATAGGCTACTTTTTATCCCGGAAAAACATTTCATCCCCGTGGGAAAATTCTTTATACAGTAACTAGCCGGTTCCCGGCATGCATTGCTGTGCCATTTAATAAAGAAATAGTTTCTCCCTACGTGTCTTTTGGGGCCGTTCAAGTATTACGTAACGCACTTGGGGGGGGGGGGGGTTCGAACAACGCGTTACGTAACATGTTTTTCTTTATTAGATAAAAAAAAACTAGGGAATTGAAATATTCCAATATGTTGGCACACCTATTCGTTCTCGAAATTTCTTGTTTTATTTATTACCGCAAACGCGATTAAAACAAGAAAAAAGGTATTTTCCAGTACTTTGCGTAACTTTATTGCGACTTTCAGGTAAAAATTGTCACTTGGGCGTTACGTAGTTACGTAAAGTTTAAGGGGGGGGGGGGGGGTACAAAAAAGCATTCGTTACGGCGCGTTACATAGGGGGGAGAAGGGGTCAAAAATATTCAAAAATTGCGTTACGTAATACTTAACCCGGCGTCAGTACAGTTAAAATATGTAACAACGATAGTAGGGTTGGGTCTAGGAGACCCGAATTAAAAACTGGCTTTGATGTCAATATTTAAAAGAAATTTAATAACATATTGCAATAATTTGATTAAAAACTATTTTGTTTACGATATTTTGGGTAAAATAAAACAACTTCATATAAAACAATCTTTTAATGACATTTTTATAAAAGTATAGTAAAATTTTAACAAAATAGACAACCTCTGTCTTAAAGTTATAAAATTTAAATAAAACATAATTTTTTTCTCAAAATGTGAGCCAATATCATATATATGAATGAGATCTATAGTAGGACTACGAATAATATACTCTATATATTCCACCAAAAGGCGGAGTATATATATAATATACTCCACTTTTTGTCACATTATAAAATGTATTTATCTCCGATTTTTTTTTGTCGGCGGTAGATGTATCAATACTGTCATCATGATGCAAGCTCGACATAAGTAAAACCACTTTATTTTTTTTCGGAATATATGAAACGATCGTGATATCTTTCTGAAAACCAAAAGTCGACGAGTTTATTTCTTTTACCCTTGTTTTCGTAATTTTTTCAGGTATTTGTCTTTTATTTTTGCGAACAGTGCCTACAGATGTCAGTTTGTGTTCTTGAAGCAAGTGGTTTACTAATTCATAGCTGGTGAACCAATTGTCGAATGTAATGTTTAGTTATTAAAGACACGAAATGTATGGTTGGGTCATATTTATCTTTTTCGGGTTTAACCACGTCTATCCACCGTCGCGGCCGTTACAACACTGAACAGTGATAGCCAGCGGGGAGGGGAGATTGTTAGCTCCAGCTACTGAGAAGTGTGGCCACGTCGCACAAAAATTCTAAGAAATAAGCTAATTTTAAAATGGTGCGGGTCAAATTGACCCAACTGTACTGACGCCAGGTTAAACGCCCCCTTTCCCATTCGTCCCGTACCCCTTCCACCTCCCCTTTCTTTGTTGCGGGTTCCAAACTTGTGACGCGTATTCTACTATGCTGCGGACGTAAGCAAAATATGGGATTTTCATTGATCTAAAGTTATTGAATTTTTTACACGTCCTAAGAATAAATCCTAACATTTTAGAGGCTTTTGATTTTACTGAGTTGAAATGAATTTCAAAAATAAGCTTAGAGTCCAATATAACTCCCAAATCTTTGACTTCCGTTTTGTTGATTAATATCGAGCCGTTCAGGCCATATTAATTGGTAATGATATTTTTATTTTGTGATTGAATGAATTTCAAAAATGAAATTTAAATTGTTACATAGATAGTTTCTAACTAAGTGAAGATTGAAAGTGCCATGACCGTAAAAATACGTACAGGCAAATCATTTTAAAGATACCCATCTTTTAATGTATTCTTCCCGTTTCCAGTACATGAAGGGCGTTGACCGTAATCATATGTACAGGCAAATCATTTTAAAGATACCCTTGCTTGGGTAGTGGTGTAGTGGACGGATAAAAACTTAATTCAATTAAAAATATTTTTGTTTTTGATAGGAAGCTGAAGAATGAAACATAAAAAAGAACTTTGTCAAAATGAATCACGAGTCAAAGAATTCGATTAACAGAATGTGACAGTGACCCTATTAAGCCAGTATCTTTTGGCATTTGTATTTAATGTAATAAAGATTTTCATTGTTCCTTCGCTTGTCAAATGTTGAGATTAAATTAAACTAAAATCAAAATTAAACCACCGATTATCCATCCCATCCTCACACATTACATATTCTGTTCACTGACAGCGAGAGAGTTACCTCCAGAGTTTCCATTGGACTGGGTTGGGTTGGGTTAGTTAGGTTGGATCAGGAAGGGAGTACACCGAATTGAGTGAAGTGACTTCTCCACTTACCACTGATGATGACATTAGAGTACAGTATGGTGCCCCCGCAGATGTGCTCAAACGTTCCATTGTATTTTTGGTACACGCTTACGTGCCAGGGGAAAGCATTGTTGGGGATTGTGGTTCCATGAGCAATCAGCTTTACTCCGACGGGCTTTTCGAGTCCACATACTGAAATAAAGGATTAAAGGGATAGTTTTATAAACTTCAATGATATTTATGCATAAAGTAGTAAACCATCCGTTACCAAAATACTTTTTGAACAAAATTGTATACAACAATTCGCAGACGTACGATGAAAAATAGACTACTAAAAACTAACCAAGAATTCCATGCGTGTGCATTTCTCATTGAAATGCGTGAATGCCACCAAAAGTTGATAGAACACATTGCCATTGACAACGAGTCCATCTACCGAGTTTCAGCCATCTACCGAGTTTCAGCTCGTTATCGTTTAACGTTATGTTTCGACAAATTAATTTAACTATGAAATCTTAATCAATTTTTTTCAATACCATTAATTCTGATAGACGGTTAAAATTGATATGAAAAATTACTGGAATTGCTTATTGAAGAATAAAAAAAATCACCATATAAAATGCCAAAGCAACGTGTTTTTTAGAGTAAAATGACGTCACAAACACACCTCGCCTCTTATCGCTCGGTTTCCGCCGTTTTGGCGGGCTTAATAAAATTTAAACTTTGAGAATTAATTTATTTATGAAAACGAACTAAAATAAAAATACTAGTATTTAATGATACGATTTTAGATTTTCACGGCCAAAAATATTTTTGTTATTAGTTTTTGGGGTATTATGCCGTGTTGCGCTACCTCCTTCTTTAGCCAACGTTTCGGACAGCGTTGCAGTGTCCATCATCAGGGCAGATGTGTAATAGTTAGGGGTGATGTTTGTACTTATCTACTTAGGAGCGAAAATATATAAAAGAAAAGTGGTTTGAGGTAGAATAGTGATGCAAAACCCGCGGTCTGTGATATTTTAGGTAAATTTTTGAGATCGCTGGCAATGGTTAATACGCACTTTTTTTTAAATCTTTTGATTCACCTTAATTACATTAAAAGATAACTATTTGCATTGGGGGAAGTGGAAAATATTTCATTCTAAATTTCGATTACGTAAAATTAAAATTAGCTTTCATTCTGTGAAATGAGACCGTCCATTTTCAAAAATTATTTTCAAATGTCATTTTGTTATGTTGGTATTCTTGTTACTGTACGAAAAGATGCTAGAGCAAAGCGTAGCAGACTTCATGGGAATTCTAGGTTTGTGTAACATGGTTTGTGATACAAAGAAAGTGCCCCTTTATAGCGCCTACTCGCGTCAAGGCAAGAAAAACATCCCAGTTTTCAAGTAGTTTAGCGGCTACGCTAGGTTTGTGTAACATGGTTTGTGATTCAAAAGAAAGTGCCCCGTACCTTCAAAATCTTCTAGCCGTTCGTTATACATTCAAGTGTATCAGGAATACCAACATACCAAAGTGACAGCGAATGAGCTAATAGCTAATGGCGTACAATCTCACAAGACGAAAGCTAATTTTAATTTTACGTAATCGAAATTTAGAATGAAATATTTTCCACTTCCCCCAATGCAAATAGTTGCCTTTTAATGTAATTAAGGTGAATCAAAAGGTTTTTTTAAAAAAAAGTGCATATTAACCGTTGCCAGCGATCTCCAAAAATTAATATATTTTATTGAGTCAATAAAATAATTGAAAACATTGCAATTATTTGTAGTTTTTTTTAACATCAGCTCCATATAGGAGGCCCCGTGGAAAACAATTTCCCTCAGGGCCTACGTCATCTTTCGGGATGCTGTGTGGAGGGTTTTGTTTAGGGAAAGGAAAGAGACTAAGTTCTGGGAAGGAAAAATGTATGAAGTGATAAAAATCTGTACTAGCGATGCCGCCGACTACAAAGTTAACCATGTTAAACTCTGAACACGTACCGCACCCAACGGTGCACACATCGAAACATACTATGGTACGAAAAAAAATCTTTTTCCGCACATTTTAAGATCAAAACCATTGAATTAACTCTAATAGTTTTTTTTATAGCAGTTATTTTATATGTTGTCCATATTTTTTATGAGGGAATTATTTATTGAGGGAAGTTCTTAAGCATAAAGGATAAGAACTTCCCTCTTAAGAAGTTTTTAAGGTTAATAAGTTAAGTGTTTTTGGTCCCTTGGAGACTGAATGGCCCAATTAGTCCAACATTTAAGGTTTTCCCGATTAAGAAGTTTTTTTCCGGTCTGTCGGAAAAGAGAATTTCACCACAGATTCACAATTGATATTCGTTTCTAAGGCGAGCCTACAGCCACCGTTCTGTCAATACATCTATTGCGTCTTGCAAATATACTTCCCAACAAGCACTTATTCTCCTGCTCCATAGATTCACAGTCGACATCTATTTTGCACAATATCTTTTATGGTGATTTGCTTTCCGAGGTTTTTCTGAAGTTTTTCGAGAGACCGGAAAAAAACTTCCTAAGCGGGAAAAACCTTAAATGTTGGACTAATTGGGCCATTCAGTCTCCAAGGGACCAAAAACACCTAACTTATTAACCTTAAAACTTTTTGTGATTTGCTTCTCACTTGCTCTGCAGATGGGTGGGTGGTCCGTCCAGACACCGTCCTGACAGGAAATGGGATACTGATCGTACACCTGGATAAATTCCCGCTTGCACGTCGAATGCACCTGCGTTCCGTGTGGCACCAAGTATTCACAGTTTTTGATCTCGGCTTTTGCAGAACTGCATGTAAAGTCCAATGAGAATGAAATTGGCATCCGACACTTTTCTGAAAAAAAATATTGAAACCATGGTAGATAATCTGGAAAGCTAAAAGCAGATGGCGCTGATGTAGTTGGATATCATTTGCGTGATAAGACAGCTGTGTGATACGGTTTGAAATACAAGGTGTCCGGAAACTCGTAGTACAAGCGGGAAACTGGAGAATCCACATCACATTTGGAGTCGATTTTGTGGTTTAACTTTTTTTGATTTGAGCTTTCGTTTTCGAGTAAATCGGGTCCGAAGTTGGAATTTTTTTGGTTAAATTTGAAAAAAATTTTCACTAGGGGGTTGATTTCAGCTGTGTAATGTCTTATAAAATGCCACGAAGGGTAAACCGGGCTCAAAATTTTTTTTAACCCTTTAGTTGCCGAAAAAATGGAAAAATAGAAAAAAAATAATATTAAAATCGAAATGCTCAGATCGAAAAAAATAAGTTTTTTGGGTTCTCTACGTGATGTAGATTCACCAGGTTCCCGCTTGTACTACGAGTTTCCGGACACGTTGTATATTGTTTTGATAAAAATTTTCAGACGGTTCTCCGAACTAAAATATTGAAAAGAGAGGTTAACTTAAGTTTTAAAATAGTGCTTATTTATGTTTATATCACTAGTTTTACCTTAAAATATAAGACTAGCTTTTGCCCGTTAATAAACTAACGGGTTAATAAACTAAGCGTTGTTATGTCTGCCCTTCCCCTTGTCTGCCGTTGTTATGTATGGGGGGTGTTATAATATTGGTTCAATTTATTATTTTTTATTCAGTTCATATTTTCAGTGTAATTTTGAAGCTGAGTTTTAATTTTTTTTATGTTTCTGTTGATGTTTCTGATTTTTTCAGGTAGTGAATTAAAAAAATTTAACTCCGAGATATTCATAATATGGTATTGTTTTTTTTACATTTTGGAATAGGAAGTATTGATGTTTGTCTAAGATTTCTCTTATTTTTGAAGGGTGCAACTTTATTTTGAATAATATCTTTATAAATTTATAATGTTGCGTGATAAAAGTATAACGCACTTAATTTTCTGACCTTAAATTGTTTGAATAACAGTTCTGATGAATATGAGTAGGGTTTTTTTTAAATTGTTTTTATTATTAGTTTTTGTGATATGTAAATTGTTTGTGTTTGATTTGTATATGTACCGCCCCATCCTATAATGCCGTATTGTATAATTGATTGACAGAAAGCGAAGTATGTGGTTCTAAGTAATTTTTCGTTTAAAATATCTCTTAAGCATCTAAATATATATGTTAGTTTCCTTATTCTGTTGTTCAGAATATTTATGTGTGGGGACCATTTTTAACGCTGGTCTATTATTATGCCCAGGTACTTAATATCGGTCTGGCTTTCTATGTTTGTACATAATATATTGCATTTGTGGTTTTCTGTGTTTGTCACAGAGTGGATTAATTATGTTAATTAATTATGTTTAATTCTTTAGGTGTTTCTTGTTTTTAAATGGAAAATGGTAAATAATTGGTTTTTAGAATTTAAAGTCAACAGGTTTTCATCAAACCATAATTTTAGTGCATTGATATCTGTGTTTGCTATTTTATTTAATTCAGACCATGTGTTTGCTTGTTGTTGCAAAGAGACTACTACTACCGAGTCAGTTTGGTCGCCAAAACTAAATTTTTTTAAATATTTGAGGCTTACCTCTCAATTCGGTACATCTGCTACTGAACCAATCCACCTCCCGACTTAGGGCGTTCAGTATTTCATTTAATTTAATTTAAAAAAAAAAATAGAGCCTTATCTCGAAAAAATGGGCCTAGGAGTTTACCTCTCAATTTTTTCACTCAGCCCTTCGGATTGTGCAGTTCAAGACGCATAATTTGATATCCATTTCGGGTACTCTAAGGTTCCTTGAATTAAATATTTAGAGAAAAATACTTCCTACTTTCAGTACAAATAATAGTTATTAATTTGATTTTTTTTGAAAACTGAATAGTAGAGGAATTTAAGTACCTACTTCAACTCTTAAAATTACCCTTTTTACTGGCTGCATATTTATACATTGTTGATGAAAGTTTGATTTTAGTAAACGTCAAAATAATGTTAAATTTTGTTGCAATATTGTGTAACATTTTGAATAGAAAGCGACACATGTTACGATTTTAAAAGCTTCTACAACTTCTCTTCTTAAAATTTATGCGAAAACATCTCCCGCAGAAGGGTTTTTTTTACGTAATCTTGAATTCCGTAACGCACCTATAAAATGTCCGTTTTTCTCAGCAACGCCTCAATAAGAATAAATCCCTAGCAATTTCACTTTCTCTTGGAAACTGACACGCGGAGCTTCCATTTCCAGATGGATCTTTTTTGACTGGCGAACCTGTCGGCAGGAAAAATAACTGAGAAAAATAAATAACCCGAATTTCTTCGTGGGTAAGAGATTTAATTTATAGTTTTCGTTAGGATGCACTGATAACTCTACATCAATGTTTTGTATGAAACCTCGTCTTCGAGACACGATATTGGCCAGGTCCCTTGCGAGCGATAATGGTCTCTACGGTCGGTGAAACTAGGCAGAGTGGTCGATTTTCGCATCCGGGAAAAATACTGACTTTTTTCAGTGAGCCAAACAATACTATACAATGGCGGGAATTTAAACAAATTTTGGTACCATTTGTCCATTTGCTTGCAAAATGGCAATGTTTATTTCACTCTAAGTTTTAAATAGAGCTACAAAGTACGTTATATATAAATGGTACCAAAATTTGTTTAAATCTCCCGCCAATGTCGCCCGTGTATCCATCAGTCACATTTGGTAAAGATATTAATTTGGTCAAACTTGCGCAAGGTCATTCACTTGAGTAAGTCCTATTGCTACGATTGTTCTGTGATCAAATTGCTATACATGTACTACTATGAAACATTATTTTTCATTAAGTTGTCTCTGTGACCGAATCTCCAAGTCTAGCACGGTAAACATTGATAACTTAACAATATCGGATCGATAGTATTTAACTTCCGATGATTTTATATCATGTATATAATATCTCGAGCATTGTTGCGTTGTTGATAGCCAAACCGATATTGAAATGAAAAAAAATAGAAATTATTTTAGAATGTCGACATTGGCGGATTTCTGGAAAGACATTCCAAACTTCAAACGGCTACGTAAAAAACGAATAAATTGACTTAAATGGAGACAATATAAGTGAAACTCAATCGAAAATCCGAAAACAGAAAAATCGGAAAAAGATATTGTTGACACCTCTGGGACTCGAACCCAGGACCTCTTGCTTTCCGGGCAAAAGCACTGCGTCACGGTGTCGATATCAAATTCGGTCATTCTTAACTGTATCATACTTCGACTAAGAACCACCCACATTATCTTCATTTCATGTAGTAGCAATACTAGCAGTAGATTGCAAGATTCAAACCCGAACTAAATGCTCTCTAGTTATTGTCTGGATAAATATTTATCCATTTTATTTAATACGCGACATTTATTTACTTTTCTGCAAGTCTAGGATGAATATTTTATTTTTATTTTAACTGTATGAGTAAAACCTCAAATTGCAATATTTAATTAAATGAAGACAATATGAGTGAAACAAACCGCATCCGCATTGGCGGTCCATATAATATACCTACTTTTAGACGTTAAAAAGGGAGGTAATTGGTTAATAAGATCTTCGGCCAAAACTCGTGATATTTGAAAATTTTTCATTTCTATCTCGTACAGATTTAAATGACCTTTTTCTATGAGCTTCGTTAGTTCACCTCGGTTCATTAAGTAGTCAGTATTTTTGCTTAAGGAATGACATTATTTTATTCAAAAATTTGTGTATGCTGACTGTCGGAATCATATGCTCAACGTGCTCGCAAATATCGCCAACTGACCACACATATTTAGTGAATATCGTATTGATATATTGATCGACCATGCTAGATGCCCTGATAGTCTAATACTTGTCAGCCTTTCCAATTCTCTTCTACTCCGTACTCTTTTCAATGATGAATATATGGAACGTCAAACTTTAGAAAGTTGAAACTCACTGTGGCAGGTGGGGATAGGGGACCACTGGTTCGTATCCTCGCACAGCACTAAATGGGATCCTGACATGTCATAATTCTTATTGCACGAATACTTCATGAAATTGCCCTGGTCCACCACCATGCCGGGCCTTATGTTCGGCATTCTTTGGATGGTGTATTCACCATTTCTTGGATATTTTGGTAGCACGCATCCACTTCTGCAAACAGAAATACTTATTTAATCTGCCACGAGTTAGATCACATTAATTTTGATAATTGATAATTAAGATATTCGAGCAAATCAATAATGATTGAAATTTCAACATTTTTTAAATTAAATTTAAATGTAGGATAGGATAAAGATGCATTCATTCATGTTTAAAGGTGAAACACAAGCTATATTAATACTAACTTTTCGGCGGTTGCAGTCGAAGAAACAACTGAAAAATAAAAATAATAATGGTTTTAAAGAGTTGTACGAAGATAGTGCACCTGAAATACCTGATTAGATTTTTTTCGATAGTTATTTTTTGGCTTTTTATATTTGTAAAGCCAATATTTCGGACGATGTTAGAGTATCATCAGGGCAGATATGTATCAGTACTTGATTTTTTGTTTCTTTTTATAATTCTTATATGCCATGAATAAGGAATAATTTAAATTACTGAATTTAAAACTACTGTTATTTATGTAAATAGAACGGTGTCATTGCGCCTCGCAATTTTCACCTCATGTGGATATTCAAAATATTGCCTAGCTATTATAAACTTAAAGGTCTTGTATTTTTCATCGATAGGAAAAAATTGTTACCTAAAAACCCTACAAAAATTGCATATTTTCATCAATATCAGCAACCATAAGCATCAGCAACTGGCGGCCATGTATACATACATAAGTGTCTGTTTGTGTTATGTTGGGAGTGGGAGGGAGTCGTTCGTAGGCTTTTTGAATAATTATCGATATTTTTAATTCAATACATCGATATTTTTAGCCGATACATTTTGATCCGATATATCGATACATCGCTACAAAATATCCAATATCGAAAATTGTATCAAAAACGATATTTTTATTAATTTATGTAACTAAAGTCACTAGAATCTAAAACCGTATAGGAACGAACGGAAAAAAGTAACTGTATTGGGTCATGACACCAGGCGGTTGAAATTTTAACTATTAATATCTTACAAATCTATTGTCTTTGCATTAGTATTTGTTTGTGATCACTAATACTATCTCATATGTGTAATGTGTGGGTTCATACATAACGCTGGAAATGTATGCTATTTTTCGCCATTTTTTCTAAGCCACTCCTTTCTGTTGGTTCCCAATTGTCTATGATTATTGACTATACCTTGTTCCAAACATGAAGTCCTTTTTGACATATTAATACGCCAATAGAATGTTACTGAGACGCATACAAACTTTGTATGCGTCACAGTTTACATATAAGTTAGAAGACAGCTTTTTAGTTATTGATATTTTTGTAATTATTACCTATAAAAATGAATACTAATAAAAATACTTTCATTTTTAATGAGATTTTTATACTTTAAAATAATGCACATTGTGTATAAAAATTACTATTGATAATATTGAGCTGAATACACTATTATTTTAAAAACGCAAAATCTTTTGAAAATTTATTATTACTTAGGGAACGTACCCATACTACGTGACACGTTTAGGGGGGGGGGGTCTTCAAAATGTCACGCTCCATACAAATGAGCGGCGGGTTGCTTAGGATTTTGGTCACCGGGGGGGGGGGGGGGGGGTTAAAAATTGCAAAAAGTTGGTCACGTAGTATGGGTACGTTCCCTTATCGATATATCGATACATTGATATTTTCTCCTCGATATTGATATTTTAATAAATATCGATACATCGATATATCGATTTTTTTTTTTCACTTTCTACATCCCTAGTCGGTCGTAGATTTTTAAAATATCTAAAAATGTTTCGGTTTCGTTTGTTTTGTTTCGGTCGTTTATGTTTCGTAATGTTTCTCTTCGTTTGTTTCGGTCGGACACTAATACTAATAAATATCCTCTCTTCTATCAAGCTTTACCTAAAATTGCCTTCCATTCAAAATCTCATCTCTTCTTAGTCTTAACACGACTCCAATCTTCCATATAAAACTGAAATTTGCACATTTAAATAAAATTAATACACTTATATAAATTCACCTTTCTTTACTCCGTAATTTTAAACGATGGACTAAATCACTATTGAAGAGTGAAAGACTGAAATAATTAATAAAAAATAACTTTAATGAGATATTAAAGTGTGAGGCTGGAAGATACGAGTTTATCTCGCAAAAAGACTACGGCTGTTTGTTGGCTATGAAGAATATCTCTCAAAATTGACCAAGTTATTTATTTGATAAAATAGTATTAGGGTGAAAGATGTGTTGCAAATGCGAATGGAATACGTGTGTGTGGGTGTGTCTTCCAAAGCGAATACAGCTAGGAAATAATTTGGAAGGCGAGTATGTGTACCGCCGCCCCGGGGACCATTTATTGGCAACACCTCGGTGCCCGGGTTCATGGGGTGAGGTTTATCTGTATCTTGGCAGCGGATACGTCTGCCCACCGACTGTGTGGCTGGTCTGATTGGGAGAGACTGGTTGAGGGAGACCTTTTTGACCTTTCCAGCAGGACATCACCTTGCACCACGGTTAGAGGGATGGACCGAAATATCTGTCATTTCAGGACACGCTGAACGTCGGATTCCTATCCACATCCATTCCTTTTCCCTTCCCAGAACTTCGTTTCTTGTAAAGACCTTCCACCCAGCATTCTCAAAGATGATATAGGAAACTGACAGGAATTATTTTCATCAGGGCCTACTATGTGAAGTTAATGTAAAAAATAACTTATTTTTGAAAAAAAACAGCCTTTTGGCGTCTAGTTTTAGACATATAGTTCCTCAAATGCTTTCCAGCCAAACTGAGATTCCAACGGTTATTCGTTGTTCGTGTCACATGCCCAGCATAGCTACACTAGAGTAGGGAGCTTGTGATGATTATTTTGGACTTATGCTTGTGACATAACTCATTACATTATCTAGATCTAGGCAATAAGTCATCTCAAATGTGCGCATAATACTAGAGCCAGAATAAATGCAGTGCATTCAACTTACAGTCATTTGCTTTCGAGCCCGTCTTCCACTGGCTGACCGCTGAAGGTGGCAGAGGTGGGTAGGTTGTCTCCACAGACTCCAAGCAGCAGATATTTTCACTGGAGGATGAGCACCACTGGGAAAAGAGTCACCATCATCATTTCATTATCATCATTACATAATATAAAATGAAGTCGCTCAAAATGTATGTGCGCGTTAATCTTTTAAACTACGCAACGGATTTTAATACGGTTTTCACCAATAGATAGAATGATTGAAGAGGAATGTTTATATGTATAATACATGTAAATTATATTAGAGAAAAGCCAAGAAATTCAAAGAAAACCTATTTTTGTGCGATTTAAAACGGCTGGCGGGCCGTACTATAGTCACTTTTGAAATTCGTTCTACGGAAGAAATTGGAAAATAGATGTCCTAGAGTAAGTAGGTATTTGATTTTCCCTTTTCAAATATCCAGTGTTGCATTGCAAGCATTGTATAATTAGTGGCGAGTTAATTAGTTTATATGTATAATACATGCTTATTATAATATTAGAGCCTAGAGAAATTTTCTGTTTTTTTTTTTTGTTTTTGTTATGTAATTATGTACATTTCAGGTATAAAATGAACTAAACATGTCAATTTATCTGTTCTGGAACGGGAAACTTTCCTAGTTGGACAGGCAAAGCTTCCTAATTGTAATTTGTACTTTCTTTTGTATCTATAATAAATAAATAAATATAATAGAGAAAAGCCGATAAATTCAAATATTCAATTCAGGCAGCAGGCAGCAGGCAGCGGGCAGCAGGCAAGCGGGTGGTGTGGATTTTATAAAGATTGGGTAATGGCGTTGTGTTTCGTTAGCCACAGCAGCGTGTGTCCGGGTCTGCTAGTTGTATTATAATACATATATATATATATATATATATATTACACATTAGAGCTTTCTACATACTTCAATTTAAAAATCTGAATACATTTTGCTTTAACTTTGTTTCTTCTAATCAGCTTTGGTGAGTTGGATTCTTTCCCTTTTACAACAGAAATGTATTTAGGGCTAGACAGTTAAGATCAACTATCTTTTGAAGTCGTCTTTATGTTTAAAAGGCAGTCTTAGAGTATTACACAGCTTTCCTAGCTAAAACCGCTCAAATGGATAAAATTTAAAAAATTTGTTTAATTTTGATCAACTGAATTTCAAACACCATTGCGTTCACTGATTTTTATTTATTTTTAGTTATAGCAAATTTAGTCATTTAAAGAGTATTGAAAACTCTTTGCTGAAAAGTTACACCTTCGGGGTCAAAAAACTGAAAGTGGTATAAAATTTACGTTTTTTAGATATTTGACAAGGATCTGGAAGTCAGCCAAGATCAAAAACTTTTTTATTGGGCTTCCGTCATTTACAACATACCAAAACATCATAACTACCCCATTTGATGTGAGGTAAGATGTTTACATTTACTGGACTGAGTGTTTCCTAAAAAAATAAAACAATAAATACCTGCGGTAAAATTCCCTCTAGGACATCATCATATGCCTTGGGGCAGTCGAAGAGATTCATGCAATTGCCGACGGACCCCCTTATCCTGCACCTTTCTGGAAATAGCAAAAATCCTATATTATATTACCAGTTCTAAATATACTTTGTGCTATTGTATTATATTATATTTTTTTATTATATTGTACTATTTGTGTTTTAAGTTATAAAATATACATAGACCATTAGAAATTATTCGGATAAAATATGAAGTAAATTTAGAAAATTGTAAAATCATGGCAATTAAAATTGAAAAGACCAATTTTCATTTAGAAAGTTGTCTTATAAATAATAAAGGAAATTGTGAAATAACGGATATGAGGCGGAATACGGATGGCAATGAAAGGATCGGTTTTTCATCTGATGACTTCATGTCCCTAACGAAAAAAAAGTTTGAAGAATTAAAACAAGACGTTTTTAAGAAAATAGAAAATGAAATAGTGAACTCAAAAAGAATGCAGATTTTATTAGTTCGCAATACGATGAACTTTTAAAAACGTTCAAAAATGTGCAAGGTCTAAAAAAAGAAATAGACCAGCTAAAGGAGGAAAACTCTCTAAAAGATAAAAAAATTAAATCCATTGAAATGAGACTGGCTGAAAGAGAAAAGGAATCGATACGTGATTTTATTGAAATTACTGGTGCCGACGAACGACCCGGTGAACAACCAGCTGATGCGGCAATTCGAGTGGTGGGCACCCTATTAAAACTTACCCCAGCTGACATTCAACGTGCATTACGCTCTTACGATCCCAGGCCAAGCGCGCCAAAAAGAATTTCGATTGAAGTACATGATTCGACTAAGCGTCAAGCTCTATTAGCTGTGAGAACTAAGGCTAAGATTTATAATGTCGAAAACAAAAATAAAATTTTTATTGGCGAAGAAATGACCCTATACCTCAAAGAACTCATGTGGAAAGCAAAGGTGAAAGCAAAAAGTTTTAACTTTTCTTACGTATGATTTAAAAACGGTAAGATCCTGATCAAAAAGAATGAAGAAACAAGAGTGTTCAACATCAAGCATGAGGATGACCTTTTTAAGCTCTCAAGCCAAGAAAATGCAAACGAGACCGACTAATAATTGAGAAATAGTAAAACTTTATGTATCGTATCTTATTAGCCCGATATTATGGATTTTTTATTGGATCAAGAACTAAATGACAAGGAAATCAATATCAATATAGATGACCCTTCAATATGCAATGAATTCTTGAACCATTCTGCTCTCTCTATATACTGTATGAATATAAGATGCCTAAAAAAATTTTTTGATGATTCTGTAGCTTTTCTCGACTCTATTCAACATAGATTTAGTATTATTGTTTTTAGTGAAGCTTGGTTAAAAGATGCAATCAATATCCCAAGTATTACTGAGTATTCATCGCACAGCACCAAAAAAAACTATTTACAAAACGATGGTGTTGTTGTTTACACCCGGAATGATGTTATTGTTTCTGTTGAAGAAATAGCTATATCACATGCTAACTGTCTTAAATTACAACTATCTGATAATACATGTGTTATAGCGGTTTATAGATCTCCTTCTCAAACACATCTTGATAACTTTCTTGACCACCTGAACAATTTACTCCGTTCTGTATCAGCACTTAACCACGAAGTGATTTTATGTGGTGATGTAAATATAAATATTTTGGAAATGAACTGCTCAAAAAGCGAACAATACCTTTCACTGCTGATTTACCACGGTTTAAAACCATTTATTATTTCACCAACTAGAGTCACTTCAAAAACTGTGAGTTGTATTGACCACATTATGGTCAAGTCAAAAGATGATCCTCAGAGTGCTGTATTCAGGACCAGCATCACATCACATCACATCACATCCATAGTAATAAAAATTACTTGAAACCATGGATAACATCTGGAATTATTGACTGCCTCATAAAGCGTGACAAATTACATAAGAGTTGTCGCAAAGAACCAAATAATTTTGAACTGTTTGCATATTATAATAGATATAGAAATTGGTGTTCTAAAATTGTAAAATCGATCAAACAGTCATATTATAAAAGGAAGCTTCATGAGGTTAAAGGAAACATAAAGCAAGAATGGAAAATAATAAAACAAGCATTGGATATGCAAAAGGAATCGGTGCCAATAAATTAATTGAAAATAAATAATAACATTGTGTCTATAAAATGATAATCCAACGCTCATCACTAACCATGTAAATGATTGTTTTAGTGATATAGCTCAAAATTTTGCTATTCTTTTGTGCAGTGCAAATAACACCAGTGATGTTTAATCAAAAATTGCAATCCAACACAATCTATGCAAAATGCCTGTTTTGAATTCAATCCAACGAATTGTAATTAAGTTTTAAAGGTGATTAATGTAATTAACTCAGGGTAGTGTTCTGGGTCCAATTTTATTTTTGTTATATATTAATGACCTCTGTAAACTGCCGTTTTCTGGTTCTTCAATTGTATTTGCAGATGACACTGTTTTAGTGTTTGCTGGTGATAATTGGGATGATACGTATGCTAAGTGCGAGAAAGAATTAAGGGCAGTCAAAAATTGGCTTGATCACAACTTGTTAAGAGCGTTTAACCAGCCAGCGGACGAAAATCCACATTTCGTCGAAAGTTGTTCTTACGATCATGCAGGGCCGTTACAATGAGAAAGATCAATTATTCTCCGTACCAGCTTTTTTAAATTATAACTCAATATCGAATTTATTTCAATTCCAATTAGCTTTAATTTATACCTTCATCCAAAATGCTGAAAGGCGTGATGATAAAACTATTAAAATAATGTACTTTTTGTAGTTATTTTTTGATTATAAGTATTTATCATTTTTCAATAATGTCTAAATTTAATAAGAATGTTAAAAAAATCTGATATATGTTAGTTTGTAAGTGCGCAAATAAATACACAAACGGACCAATTTTCGCCAAGAAACACATGTACGTACATATTTTTTAATGATTTTAATGAAACTAAAATTAAAATTCTAAAACATACGTTTGCTAGATAATGTATTGATTTATTTTACTGCATGATTTTATTATTTGAAATGGGTGTGGTATAATACAAAAACTTTTTTGAAAATTGAACAAATCTGCCAACGACCTATGGAATAACCTTATTATACTAAAAATTAAAAAATTTTCTCAAATTTTATTACATACGAATGCTAGATAAAAGAACAATCTTTCGAATTCCATTTATAATTTTTTGTGGAAAAGAGTCAATACGTCTAAAAACTTTTTTGAAAATGACGTATTTCCGGTTTTCTCTGGTAATGCCCTCTCAACCTTAAACATGAACAAAACTAAATATATTACTTTTAGTATTTCTTCTGTAAATCAACCATCTTTGGACCGCTCTTTAAAAATACATTGTTGCGTACAGGAGTGTAATTGTCAATCTTTGGAAAGAGTAGACAATATCAAATATCTTGGCTTAATTATTGATAAAAATTTAAAATGGAACAATCATATTACTATATTAACAAAAAAATAAGAAAGCTAGCCTATATCGTCAAGACTCTAAGAAATATATTGGACAAAATTACACTAAAAACTGTATATTATACTCTTGTTCAATCAATGCTTTCATATAATGTTATTTGTTGGGGTTCTTGTCATAAAACTACTCTAGAGTTTTTAAATATTGCACAAAAATTAATTTTAAAAATAATGTTCAAGAAAAGTTTTATATATTCATCACGGTTACTATATAGCAAAAGCAAAATTATGACAATAAGGCAGTTGTACATAATACAGGCTCTCTGTAAATTTTTCAACAACATTATCACTGCGAAAAGATCTCAACAAGTGCGCATCACTAGATTGGGCTCTTCTTTAATGTATCAGCCGGTACATACCAAAACATCCTTTGGACAAAGAAGTTTTTCATATAAAGCTCCGTTGCTTTATAATGTGCTCAATGAAAAAATAAAAACTATTGGTACATTACATTTATTCAAGAAAATGGTCAAAATATGTATAATAACTGAGAGTGGTGGTTTTGGATTACCCATGTTGTCGCTTATATCATAAATCACTCTGGAATTAAGCTATATTTCATACAATCCATAATTAATAACTGTGTATGTACTTAACTTATATATTATTATGTACTTTTTGATTTGCTTATTGTTATAGTATTTACTTATTATTATCAACTTCTTTCGTATCATAATTTACTTATTGTACTATATAATTGTTTATTAGTATTTACTCATAATTATTATATACTTAATTTACTTATGTTTATTTACTTATTATGAATACATTGTTTATAATTGTTTACTCAGGGTTATATTATATATTATCTACTTAATTTATTTATATTTATTTACTTAATATATTATATTTATTACATAAACTATATAAATTTATTACTTAATTATTATTATTTTTAATATACATAATAGTTTATTATTATTTACCTGATATTATTTAGCTGTTGTTATTTACCAATCTTTATTTTCTGTTAATAATTAAATGCTACTGTGGTATGGTCACCCTATGAATGCATCTGGTAAGCCACAACTAACAGGTACCTTGTATTTTTAGTTTACAGTATAATGTTATTGTTGCCAACGATGAGCATACTTGCCCAGCTATAGTTAAATTATTAATAATCCATGTCTGAATAATTGTTCTCAGTGCTTCTTTTGTAGGTTTATAATTATATTTTTATTAAGTTTATATGTATGTTTTTTTTGTTTAAATTACATTATAAATCTGCATATCTCGATACAAGAATGCCCTAGTGCAGGAATGCATCTTATGTTTTTCATGTATTTCTTATTTTTCAATAAATAAATAAATTGTATTAAAAAAATTTGTCATGCATATTGTCATGCGTAATCAATAATATCTGAAATGTTTTCCAAAGCACCTACTCACTTACTTAGTTGGTCTTTTGGTGAAAGACCAAATTAAAACTTTGCTTGAAATGGCTTGAGCCGGGTTTTGGTGACTCTATCTGTGAATCCGGATACTTCCTTACATTAGTCTTTCCCATTAGCAAACCATCCAACATACCGCAATTGGAGATGCTATAAACAAACTGGAGCGCGCCCACGTATGTACATTGTTGACAGTTAACGTGAGAACGGGTCGCTTCTTTAACTCATTCTTGAGTTCAACAGCTCAGCTGTAGAACGATTTGCCGGCCTACTCCTTCCTACAACAGTGTTTCTCCTTCCTGTAACTCCTCAAGAAGACCATCCACACAGCATCTCGGATGAGATAGGCCCTGAGGAAAATTATTTTCCTCAGAGCCTCCTCTGTGGAGTTTAATGTTTAAAAAAAGATAGTCGGAAGCATTAGGAACTCTTGCGCGGTACCTACTAATGGGAAACGGATGATAATGGAAGAACCTTCCTAACTTTATTTGTGACTTTAACTTAAAAGAAATCCGATTTTACTTTGTGGCTGTAGTTGTTCCAAATTTCTTGACAGCCAGACTCTTTGCGAGATTATGTTGCTGTACGTGGTAGGATATTTAGTCTGGCAGCGTTCATTCATACGGTCGTCGAATATTGGAGAACTGCTCAAAATTGCACGAAGGTACCAGCGCGGAAGGTTCGTGATTGTATCCTTCAGCGAAAACACCAGCCCATTTCCGCTGTCTTCCGGGCATATGGCTGAACCTGTAAGTAAATGGAAAATGTCGGTTAGGCGGGGGTTTTTGATGGTGGTGGTTTGCAGGCAGGGATCAGCACGGGGACTCGTGTTTACGTTCTGCAACGGAAACTGCAAATAATTCAATAAAATAACCTTGTTTCTAAACTTCATTAAATCTTGTTTTCTTCTAAATCTAAATCCTTATATCCCTGGTATACTTTATATGCTTATGCTTATGTTTTATTTTCTTTCTATGCTTATAATATTTTTAAGCTTATGTTTTATTTTCTTTGTATGCTTATGCTTTGTATGCTATGTTATACATTCGCAGCAACTATAATTACACTTTATACACCTTTATTATAAATACTTTATACTCTTATGTTAAATTTTCGCAACAACTAAATTCTTATACCACTTATATATTTTTATGCAAACTCAGAACGACGGAGTCATTGTATACATCAAAAACCACATCTCACACTCAGTAAAAGAGATCAAAATTAAATATGCAAACTGTCACCTGTATACATATTCAACTTGATAATCATTTAACACTTCTTACAATGTACAGATCTCCGAACCCACATAATATAACCGCAATCATACATTCACTGCATGCAATTTTATTAAGCATTGAACACTGCCAAAACTCTTTTATAATTGGTGATCTTAACATAAATATAATTAACAAAACGATCTGACACAAAAGTCAAACCATGGATCACTGCAGGTATTCTCTACTGTATCAGAAAGCGCGATGAGATTCATAACTTATGTAGAAAAAATCCCCACGATTATGCATCTCTCGTATTCTGCTAACGATATAGAAATAACTGCAAAAAATAATTGACAGTGTTAAAAGAGATTACTACCAAAAACAAATCAGTGAAGCTACCGGTGATAAAAAAATTAGAATATCGTAAAAGATATAGCCGATACTAATAAAACCAATACACCCATTGTTAAGATTAACATCGAAGACCAAATATTACGTGTTAATTCCGACCCAAAAAAAATTTCGGACCATTTCAATCAATTTTTCTCCAATATCGGATCTAACTTAGCAAAAAATATTTTAGAAAGAAACAACGTCTCGGAGAAAGATCATGCAAACAATAAACCCCTCTTTAATCTTAGCTATAACCCTTTCCACTTCACTCCCACTATTACACAGTAATTTTAGAACTAATCTCATCACTTAAAAACAGTAACTCTGCCGGTGTAGATCACATTTCAACAAAAATCATAAAACACATCAAAAAATATATAGCCTTACCTCTTAAGCATATAATCAATCTAAGCTTTAAAACTGGTGTATTTCTTAAATCCTTAAAACAGGCCACAATAATCGCAATATTCAAATAAGGAGACAAACTATCTGTAAATAACTATCGACCGATATCTTTACTTAGCACAATATCTAAAATCATAGAAAAAACGGTGAAGAATAGACTCTACAAGTTCCTTGAAGATAACAAAATTTTATCGGATAACCAATATGGCTTCCGCAAAGGTAGGAGTACCTCAGATGGAATAGCCGCCCTCATAAAAATCATTTCCTATAATCTCGACCTTGGTCGAAAACCGCTTGCTGTTTTCCTCGATCTCGCAAAAGCATTTGAAACGATCTCCCATCCCTTATTGCTTAAAAACTTCAACAGATCGGAATAACTGGGATACCCTGGACATGGTTTGAAAACTATCTAACAAACCGAACTCAAAAAACTCTTATCCACTCTGACAAAATAAATTAAAGCAAAAAATTATCCATAGAAGATGAAACATGGCAGTCAGTTATTAGCTAAACTAATAATGGCTTAATAAAAGTGAGGCACTGGCTAGATACAAATCTCCTCACACAATATATGACGTTTTCCATACGCAAACATAATTTTCCCAACAACTGCCCTAAATCAATAATTCACTCGTGTTCACTCAATATGCACACGCCCGAGACCTCACCTAATACTAATTGCACGTGTCCTGCCCTTAAATCGTCAAAGGAAGTTAAATATCTGGGAATAATCGTAGATGAACAACTACGTTGGGAAGCACATATTTATTAGTGACACAGTAAAAAGACTCCGTAAACTCTGCCATATATTCTGCTCTCTTAGATCCACCTTAGGCCTAAAAACCTTAAGAAGCGTATATTTTCAATCCATTGCAACGTACGGTATTTTGGGATGGGGTGGTTGCACAGAATCCGTCATTAATCCAATAATTACAGTTCAAAAACTAATATTGAGAATTATATTTAGATGCCAACCTACCCACCCCTCAGATGTGCTATTTACTAAAATTAGGGTCTTAGATATTTGCCAACTATTCACTAAGACAAGCACAAATCCTACATGCGGAAAAATAATCTACTGATGGCTCCACAACATCAAGTACAAACCAGCTTTTCATCAACCCTGGGATGCGTAGTCCGAAAAACTAGAACTACATTCGCTCAACGACAATTTATAAGCAATAGATAAGCCGCCATAGCTCAGTGGTCAGAGCATCCGACCGGCAATCAGAAGGACACGGGTTCAAGTCCCGTTGGCGGCAAGTATCTTTTTTCGGAAGATTTTTCAATGTAAAATGAGTGTTTCAGGCTGCCAATTATTGCTTATAATAATTGTTACCCTTTGTGCTATGCATAAAAAATCTTGTCTTAAACGTTAGTTTATAAATTAAAAATAATAATTGACAATTTTGGTTCATCGGCACCAAAATATGCAATGCATTGAGCACCGATATAAAATCAACTATTACCATATCCCTTTTTACTATTCGTGTTCAACATTGGATATTCGAAAGGGGACGAGATTTATTTAAAGAATATGACTTCCTAACCATGGTAAAAGAATAAAAAAATTAAATTAACTAAATAAAATATCATGCTTCACATCTTTATCCAACCTGACTTATATCGTTGAAATAAAATCTAACCTAAATATATACTCTTCTAGATACTTATTTTTACCTACCATGATTAACCTCCAGTAAATATTTTAGCTTTCATAAAATAATTTGGCATAGCTGTAAACATATTTTTTTTTATTGGTGCCTTTTTTTACTCATTTAAAGTACGCTCTAGCGTGTTTAAATCGCACTTTATGGAACGCGCGTTTTTTAAAGTTACCATGGCAACATCAACAAATCAACAAAATGTGAAGTCTAAATGTCAACTTTTAACTATAAATCTGAAGCGGGGTCCAGAGCTCGTTATTTGTCTCAATTTGTCTTGATAAAATCATTGACAGTCTCACAACAAGTCAATGATTTTATCAAGCTTGTCAATGTTTCGAGTTTAGTTGTGCTTCCCGTGTTCGACGGAAAACATTTCCAAAACACTTCATCCCGGGTGAAACGGGAAGCAGGCGGGAGCCGGCGGGGGGGTATAATTCATTTAATTGACAGGAGCCGCGCGGTGTGGTCGTATTTATGGAAGAACAAACCGAACGACTTTTTGAGGTTATGTGTAATGTATAATGAGCGAGCTTAAATAATCACGAGTTTAAAATATTATTATACTTACGTATAATATTATAATAAATATATTTGATAATATAATTATAATATAGTAACAAATATTAACATAATTATTCGGTATCGAGAAACGCCTGAAATATTCTCCGCGCCGCGCGGGAACGTGGATGCGTAACATGTCTTTGTACAGTAATGTACAGTGCCCTTGAAATGATTTTACACAAAAACGCAAATTTCATAAACAGCCATACATTGTTATTATGTGCTTTATTATTATGTTATGTAGGTACTACTTGTCAAATTGTGTTCACCATGCCAACTTGAATAATCAGGAAAGATTTCTGACTAATATCGATTACGGCACGACCTAAAGTTACGAATTTAGAGTGCGTAAATATTTACGTCAAAAACAGAATAATTATAAATATTTGATATTATATTATAATTTTATTATCAAATATATTTATTATAATATTATACGTAGTATAATAATATTTTAAACTCGTGAATATGCCCGCTCATTGCACATAACCACAAAATCTCCCCACACGACCGCATTGCGCGGCATCTGTCAACAAATGAATCCCCCCCCTCCCGCCTGCCTTCCCGCTTCACCCGGGATGGAGTGTTTGGGAAATGTTTTCCGTCGAACATGGAAAGCACAACTAAACTCGAAACAACAAAAGTTGAGAATATTTATTGACAAACTTGATAAATTCATTGACTTGTTGTGACAAATGACGAGCTCTGGACCCCGCTTGACAGGAATATTTTAAACGTCAAATAAAACATTACAAATGTTTCAAAAATTTTATTCAAAGTTTACATTCTTTTTTACATCGTTTACATTCTAATTATTTAAATGGATGTGAAAAGAGCAGTTCGTATTATTTGAAATATTAATACCTCCGTTTTTTTAAATCGGAGGAAATGCTGTTCAAATTAATAGTATTCTCGGAAGTCAATGAGGCTGCACTTCCATTAATGGCAGTTCCAATAATGTTTGAAACATTCTTCTTATTGCTAATGCTCTCTTCCACGTAACCAGTCGCCACAGCTGCCGATTTCCATCCTACTTGTCGTTGGATTTGATCAATTGTCATGCCACTATTTGCCATAATGGTAGCGGATGTACGTCGAAACGCATGTCCTGTATATTTCTCAGGATCGTTTAATTTAAGATAGCGTGCGATTTGTAAGGGGCATGATCCAAATGTGTTAATACCAACCACTTGATTGGTGCACTTACCTTTATCATACCGTAAGAAAACCCTGTCTGTACTTACATTTTGGGGCCGCAATGATAAATATTGCTTCATAAAACGCACATAATTAATTGCACCACTGTCGGCAACAGTAAAACGTCGAGCCTTCACTGTTTTAGATGGTCGGATGGTAATAAGCAATACACTTCCTTCTTCTTTGATATCATATAAGCGTAAATCGCACAATTCACATCTTCTGCAAGAGCCAAAGATTCCGCAAATGGCTACCACCTTCAAAAATAAGTACGTAATGTCCGGTGCTTCCGTGAAAAACTTCCGCAAATCATCTTCTTTGAATACATACGCCTTCTTAGCAACGTCATCCTCGCTAATTGCCTTCATGAATGCATGCACTTTCACGAATGATTTTAAATCAACCCCTTTATTTATTCTCAACAGACATTGCAATTTCGAATGTATGGCCCACATAGTCGATGCTTTGTACTGTTCCGACATTTTCTGAAGGTAAGCAAGCACAACTCGTTCATCTACATCTACTACGTTTTGCTCCTCCATCCATGTTATGAACCTTTCATATTCTTTTTTATAAACGTCTTTGGATTTTTCAGGTATTAACCGCGATTCTGCTTTGGTATTTAAATTATCAATGTTAGAACTCATTTTACAACACACAATAACTAGTAAAAACTGTGATGTCAACTATTAATCTTATGCGACAGATTGCAAATTAATGTTTGTGTTTTTCATTTCCATGACAACAAGATATTGTGATGTCATTTCACGAATTCATTAATAGTTCTTATTTCTAAATTTTTAATAATAATATCAATATTTATGTTTTCAAAGTGTACCAATAAAAAAAAATAGCGTAAAGTATTCGTGGATAACTGGTCTTTAAAACACTTGCTTTATTTCGAGCACTCGGCTACGCCGTCGTGCTCGAAAAATTGCGCGTGTTTTAAAGACCTGTTTATCCACTTATAATTTAATATAGGTAGGTACTATTTAAATCTTACTCCATAAAATTTTGTTTTTTATTTGTATCTTCTTTGAAACATTTTCTTTTTTAAAATCCTGTTTATTTTCAATTTTATATATGTATGAATGTATAAAAGTATGTGTGTTTGTATGTATATATGTATGTGTGTGTATATATATGTGTGTTTATACGTATTTGTGTATGAACATGCTTATGTATGTGCGTATGTGCTTACGTATATATATATCTTGTTATATTACCGTAAATATTTTTTTCTCTTCTTTCTAATGTCTTATAATAATTTCTATTTCAAACCTATATTTTGTTCTAGTTCTCACACTGTATAATTTAAATCGTGTATGATTACCTTAATACGGGCCTATTATGGTAGTCAAAAAAAAATTATTATGGTAATCAACAAATATTATACAATATTATGGTAATCAACAAATCTATAAAATAAAAAAAAATAATAAGATTTTATGTTCACACGAGTTATTAACATTACAGGCTAAGCGGAGATTATTGATATTTTTGATATGCGTAAACTAACCTTTCGTGAATCCTGTGCAAATCTTGTCCGACGTGACTCTGCTCTTGAAGCCGATTGGCATCTGCATATAGCATTGCCTATTCCCCACAACAGGTACTCTCAGGAAATTGAGTTGTTTTGATGCGATGCCTGATTCTGTGATACCCCAGCCCACCACCTGCAGGACAATCACAATCATTCACTTTTAGTTACTGATTCGTTACACAAAATCGTTTGGTTTGCATTATAAAATGCTATTTAATATAACATTAATCGCCATTCGTTAGAAAAACATTCGTTAGAAAACACTTTCTTTTAACTAAGATAACGATAAACATAATTACCTTCCCCATGCTGCCCGGGCTGGTCTGTGAGACGTGCAGATCCCTGTCAATCAAGTCCAGGCAGACTGCACGCACTACGGGGGAAAAGATGAACTTGGTCTGGAGGTGCACAATGGCGATGTTGTCTTGGAGAATACTGCGGTCAGCGTCGTAAGTTTCTTGCAAGCGTACATCGTGCACCTGCAATATTGTTTTTACATTATGTTACTAAACATAATGTAACAAAACCCAAAAAGTTGGTAGATCCTTAGTCCTTTAGTTTAACAAACAGATTCTTTAGTTTTATGGTTGTGAGAGTTGAAAAAGTTGAAAGGCACTTTAAGCATCCCTACCTCTCCAACTTGCTTTTTCTACAGTCTACTACTATTTCCTATATTTATTCTTCGGTAATCAAAGATTATCAGTTAAAACTGGGATTAGCGTAAAATCTTCAAGAAAAAAATAATTCTAACTTGTCACCCAAACTCATAACTACTAGCGGTGTACCTCAAGGGCCCCATTTAGGCCCAACAATTAGTATAAATGACTAGAGGTTCCCAGCATGCGTTGCGATGCCACTAATAAATAAATTGTTTCTGCCTGAGTGTCTTTTCCCAATCGTCCCGTTCCCCTCGCATGTCCCTTCCGCTGACGCGTTCGCATGCCACCTATTACAATTTTATTTTTACAAATTTTCGTTTTTCATGTATTAAAAACATTCATTTTTGTATATTATGAGAACCATCAATCAATTTTGATACCAAACATAGGTACCTATTTAAAATAAATATAATTTTTATTAGGTTCAAAGTATTCCATGATTTTGATTATTACCATAGTTGAGTACCTAGATTAAATTCATTAATTTAAAGATTTTATCGAAAATTGAATTTTGATAGAACAATCGATGTTTACAAAATGTCATTCTCAAATTGTGACATTTTTGACGGTTTCGCAAGAGTTTTTGTAATGATTAAAAACTTTTCAGATGTATTGTCAATTGTTATGCGGTTATAGTAATCCAAAAACCTTCGCGAGGATGGAAAGAAGGTATTTTGAAAGTTTCAAACATGTCCTATGCTTAATATAGCAATGCTTAGACAACTCATTTATCATCATTATCACTCTTGGCTCTACAACCCCTGGTGGGTCTTGGGCTCCTCAAGAGTCTTCCTCCACTCATCACGGCTTTGTACCAGTTCTCTCCAGTTTACAATCTCTAAGGTGGATATATCTTTGAAGACGTTGTCGCTCCATCTTAAACTTGGTCTTCCCAGGCTCCTTCGCCCTGACGGTCTTGAGTTTAGCAGGGACTTTGGTGCTTCAGCACCAAAGTCCCTGCTCAAAGTCCCTGCAAAGTTCCTGACTCGGACTCGGAATGACTCGGTCATTCTCTCTACAGCACCAAAGTCCCTGCTCAAAGTCCCTGCAAAGTTCCTGAGACTGACCGAGTCATTCTCTCTACATGACCCAGTCACCGAAGTCTTCCCAGTTTTATAAATTTAAAATTTCATTTATATATGTGTTAGGAAACTTTCTTAGAAGGTTATTATTAAGGAAACTCGTTGCAGGCTGACTTGGCAGGCTGGATTGTTCTTGTCCATATAAGAAGTTCACATTACACATAAATTTAAAAAACTGTGTACACATTGTTCGGTCACCAAGAATTAGAATTTTAAGACTTTTAATTAGTTTAGCATTTAAATTCGAATAATAATCATAGACACTTAATCATGGCATGCTTGTTTGGAAGTTGTCGCTGCACTGATTTGCAATGACATTCGTAGGTAGGAGGAAGTATGTAGGTAGGTAGGTGTGTATGTAGGAAATGCAAAAGAATAGAAATATTCTTAAACATACCGCCTTCCAATTTTACGTAGGAAAATTTAACTAATTAAATAGAAAGTAATTAAAAACGAAAAAAGTAGTTTGCTTAAAATTTAAACGATAAACGTATCGTTGTAGAAAACCTAATTTTTAACTAAGGCTTTTTGTGTCTTCTTCATCCTTTTAATTTTAACTTTAAATTGTGTAACCGTCTAGATATGATATGATTATAGTTATAGAAACCATGCTCAGGTGTTTCGGATTTCACTGTAAAAGGCACTACATAACGACTGTCACTGTGTTGTAGTCCAGTAAACGAATGGTCCAAAAGGAGGTGTAGAGTGCGTGAGCAGGAACCTAAGCGATTCTTTCAGGACTTGTTAAGGATGCTTAGGGTGTAAACATACTAAAAGTCCTGACGTCTAGGTGGTGAGCTAGGGGGGGGAGGGGGGGGGGGAAGGTCCCGATTTTTGGGTTTCCGTTTATATCTCAAAAACGGTGCGTTGCAGAGGAAAACTTTTTTAGAATTAGTAAAAGTTCATAAAATTATCTACAACTTTTATTCTATACGTAATTTTGGAAATCCCAGCCGGTTTTGAGTTATACGCTCCACGAATGTCAATATTTTCGAAAAAAATCATTTTACCTCACATTTTTCATCAAACATTCCTTCATATCGTCTAAAATATTCATCTAAGAAAGAAATTTATTCGAAAGAAGTTGTAAATAATTTAATAACCTTTTAGAATATATATACATATGTAAATAAATCTTCAACCAGTAAATATTTACAGCAATTTTAAGTTTTTTCGTAAAATGTCGTCATTTTCAGAAAAAGCTATTTTTTCTTACCAAATTATTAAGACGGGTTTTTTTTTCATGTGAAAGAGAGCAAGTAAGTTGTTCTCGAACAGATGATTAGTGGAATTCATTTTATAATCATTATTATTGTGATGGGTGATTAGGTTAGTCGTCGGAGATGCTACAATAACGTGCTACGATGTCCCGCAAAGATCGGGCATTTCCAATGTCTTCTGTCAGCTCGTCGATAAAAATTCACGATGAAAAGGTTGCAGTTGACCCAACATTGCTGTTTCTGCGGATGTGTATAAGCAAACGATCAGATGAGGATTTGATGAAATTCTTTGAGTATGAGTTTGTCCCATTTCCCTTGACACTGTTCAATGAAAGTGGGATGCGAAAGACAAATAAATCTGTTCTGTATAGCTTATTCGAGCCTACCAAAAAAACTGTTCTACTGTCTCAGATGAGCATAGTTGTGGACGGAGGATTTCTATCATATTATACATATTATCTATATTATACAGAGTAATTTGACAAAAAAATGCCTCCGTTGCCGCAATTTGTGATTGTTATATCACATATGTCAACCACCACTAACCTGGAATGACTCGCACTGTCGTATTTGATGGGTACACAAATGCAGGCAATAGAACGAAATCACAAGAACAGATGCGACGATACAGACTGAGAAGGTCAGCAGACATCAATTTGACATGAAACAAATCAATACCCGTTAAACAAGAAGATTTTTTATCCAATACTACCAACAAAAGTAACTTCATCTCCTTACTACAGACAAAGTTTCTGGAGAATGGGATACAGACTCTTCTGGCCACCGATGATGATGACGTCTTTATCGTGAAGACTGCTGTGGAACTATCCTTTCACAACTCTGTGGCTGTCTTTGGTGAGGATGTGGACCTCACTGTCCTTTTGATTGCTTCCACTCCTCCCACCTAAGATATTCTGTTGCTGAAACCCGGACGAGGGAAAACCAAAACATTGGCACTGTCCACCCAAGAGATGCAGCATCGTGGATTTGAACACATCATATTTTTACATTCATTTACCGGATGCGATACAACGTCTGCAAATTTCAGGAGAAGCAAGGTAGGCTTTTCAAAATTGTACTTGGAGTCAGAAATGATCAAGCAAGCGGCAATGATCTTTTACAACCCCTCCTCTACTCACGATGAGGTTGAAGAGGCTGGAAATAAATGCTTCCTGAAATGGTATGCGGCGCCAAAAAGACAGACCTTCCTTAACCAGTACTGCTTCCAGTCGTTCACAAGGTCCGTGGCAAATATGAAGCCTGACATCAGCTCCCTCCCTCCAACAGAGAGTACAGCTAAACAGCTTTCCCGGCGGACATACCACCAAGTTCCGCAGTGGCTCGGGATTGAGCTGTCCCCTGAAGAATGGGGGTGGAAACACGAAGGAGACACCCTGGCGCCAATTACAACAGAAGATCCTCCAGCACCGGAGGTCCTTCTGAAAATGATATTTTGCCGCTGCACCAAAGATTGTGCAATTGCCAAATGTGGATGCCGAAAAGCAATGCTGACCTGTTCTGCAGCGTGCCTTCACTGCCAAGGGAGATACCTCAATAGTGTGCCTGTTGCCGAGGACGACGATGAAGACGACGTAGAGCCCTTTCAGCAAGAACATCCACCACTGAGAATGACGATGCCATGGATGAACAACGCTTGCCAGGACCCTCACGTCCAAAGAGGATATGAAAACGTGAATCCATATAAAGTTGAGAGTGTAACATGATGTTATTGAGAACAGTGCCAAGGGAAATGAGGCCAACTCATACTCAAATAATTTCATCGAATCTTCATCTGATCGTTTGCTTATACACATCCGCTGAAACAGCAATGTTGGGTCAACTGCAACCTTTTCATCGTGAATTTTTATCGACGAGCTGACAGAATACATTGGGAATGCCCGATCTTTGCGGGACAACTTGATGTCTGAGAATGTCAAGCCCACTATCGCATTCATTGCCTTTTCACCAAATCGAACAGCATCGTAGCACGTTATTGTAGCATCTCCGACGACTAACCTAATCACCCATCACAATAATAATGATTATAAAATGAATTCCACTAATCATCTGTTCGAGAACAACTTACCTGCTTTATTGCGTGCAAATATTAATAAGGAATTTCCCATGAAGAAAAAACCCGTCTTAATAATTTGGTAAGAAAAAACAGCCTTTTCTGAAAATGACAACATTTTACGAAAAAACTTTAAATTGCTGTAAATATTTACTGGTTGGAGATTTATTTACATAAGTATATACATATTCTAAAAGGTAATTAAATTATTTACAACTTCTTTCGAATAAATTTCTTTCTTAGATGAATATTTTAGACGATATGAAGGAATGTTTGATGAAAAATGTGAGGTAAAATGATTTTTTTCGAAAATATTGACATTTGTGGAGCGTATAACTCAAAAACGGCTGGGATTTCCAAAATTACGTATAGAATAAAAGTTGTAGATAATTTTATGAGCTTTTACTTATTCTAAAAAAGTTTTCCTCTGCGACGCACCGTTTTTGAGATATAAACGGAAACGGAGACCTTCCCCCCCCCCCCTCCCCCCCTAGCTCACCACCTAGACGTCAGGACTTTTAGTATGTTCACACCCTAAGCACCCTAAACAAGTCCTGAAAGAATCGCTTAGGTTCCTGCTCACGCACTCTACAACTCCTTCCTTTACTGGACTATTGATGATGTTTACGTTTGAAGTTTTCTTCACATTTGACGTGGTCAGGTTGTATCAATTCTGTAGCAGGTGTTTCTTTAGTAGCCCAAAATCTTTTTAAAGACCGATCAAGCGAAACATGATGAGAAGTTGATGTAGTCATTTTATTCAAAATATTTCCTATCAATACCAAACCGAAAATTGTAGATAATCCATATATATTGCTGTTGCCAAAAGAAGTCCACCCACCGTAAAGAATGAAAGGGAAGAGATTAGCTCCGAGCAAGAAGTCTATGTTTGAGGGAGTATCGAAGTTTTCGTCCGCTAATTCTTTTCTAGAAATATTCATTGAAGGTAAATCTAAATTAATTCTTGATGGTGGCATTTATTATCACTAGTAATATTTGAAATAACAATAGCACTTGTTTTGATTTTTGGACCGTTCTGGTTTCTTGGTTTGATAGTGCAATGAACTTCGCCAATTATATTTACTGAATATTGGGCTATTCCTTTGAGTTTTTCTTTGTAAGTCTTTGTAATTTGTAATTTTATTAATAAATATTTTATGAATAAATAACATACGAGTATGTTTAAAAAAATAGTTGATACCGTTGAAACTTTCTGATAATCCTATACATTCTTAGTCACTAGCAGGTACATGACATTGAAGTTTGATAATACATTGTATTATCAAACACTAAAATCTTTGTTTTTTATTCAAAACGCAACTTACAAATAAATTGTTTGATTTTGGGACTTGTGTTTCATGGTGAAAATTTTCTTATTTGGACTTTTTGTGAACAATTTTAGCGAATGATAACATCAAAATTTTGCTGCGAACAGCTCCGCAGAGACGACCTCCCTTGGCCGCAGTCTGGGCCGGAATCAGGGATGTTCTGCCCAAAAAAATTATTTCCCTGGATTTCGGGGCACCACCTTGACAAATCAAAACTCGCGTCGGGGAGAAGGGAGGGTGGGGGGGAGTCGGACTTTGAAATAAAGGATTTGGAAAGTGGTATTCCTTTTATGTATAATAAACTTATTTGTATTTCTTGGGCATTTACTGTAAAAATTCGTAGACATTTTGTTTTAAAAAGTTTTTTTTTATGTACATTGGTTACTTAAATTTACTTTTTAAAATTAAAAATAAATTAAATAAAATTTAAGTAACAAATGGACAAAGAAAATAAAACTTTTGAAAACAAAATACATAATAATCACATTTACGCAATTACCTACATAGTCACCTGATTGTGTAACACTAATCCTGTTATATGTTAATTAATACGATTAATTAATTGGAAAGATATCGGAACTTGGGAGATGTACTTACTGCACAGTATTATATGTACTTATAATACTGTACATTTCCAAATAAAACACTTTTTGCTAAGTAAAATAACAATTTCAAAATATGTATATACAGTGGCGTAGCTAGCATGGGTGGCACCCGGGGCGGATAACGTGGTGTTAACCCCCCCCCCCCCCCCCTCCTACCCCCCGAAATTTCGACTTTCGACTTCACATACGTGAAGAAAATTGGTCCGTCCTGGTGGAGGGGGGGTGGCTAGAGAATTTCAGAAAAAGGCTATTTTCGTCAATAAAAAGACCGTCAGACACAAAATTCTCCCCGTTTCGGGACATTCCACGGGAATATTCGGAACATAATTTCACGGTCGGGTGTAGCGTAGTAGTGTCACCTCCCCCATCGGGTGGCACCTGGGGCGGTCCGCCCCCCCCCCCCCTCTCGCTACGCCACTGTGTATATACACTCACCATTGAATTAGAAACGGAATTCCAAATAAAAAAAACACTTTGTGGAATAAAAATTAACTGGAATGACCGAAAAAACGGAACTTTAATCTTAAATTTAATTTTTTTTCAGAGGTCCCCTTTTATCGTTTTAGATACATAATATATGTCAGTGTTAAAAATACTATTAATTAAAAATACATCAACAATATTTAAGATTCATGGGAATCCCAAAAAATATATATATATAATACCAGTAATATTGTCATATGTAATAAAAATTTGCCAAAGTTTGAAATTTCCCTAGATTTTGTGCTGATTTTCCTTTTCCCTAAAAAATATTTTTCTCCCTTAGATCTAGGAAAATTTCCCTAGACATACTATCACTGGCCGGTATGAATGAGTTTAGAATTTATGTTTTGGGCTATTTTAGCCTATTTTTATGATAATTATAATTATTTTACCAAAGTCATTTTGGTAAAATAATGAAAAACATTTATTTCCTAAAATTATTTAAGATCAAAACAATTTATGATTTTTCAATAATGTCTAATTAAAATATGTTTAAAAAAAATCTAAAATATATATAGTATGTAAGTGCGCAAATAAATATATATAGTATGTAAGTGCGCAAATAAATATATATAGTATGTAAGTGCGCAAATAAATATATATAGTATGTAAGTGCGCAAATAAATATATATAGTATGTAAGTGCGCAAATAAATATATATAGTATGTAAGTGCGCAAATAAATATATATAGTATGTAAGTGCGCAAATAAATATATATAGTATGTAAGTGCGCAAATAAATATATATAGTATGTAAGTGCGCAAATAAATAAACAAAAAGTCCAATTTTCGACTTAATGATTTTATTTGAACTGAAATTAAAATTTTGAAACATGGCTTAACCAGATAATGTATTGATTTATAATACTGTGTAAGTATATGGTATATTTACCATGACCCCCATCCCCGCTATCTTGGAATAACTTTGGACAGGAGCCTGAATTACCGGAAACACATGGAAACAATGGGCAAAAAAACCAGGACAAGACTAAACTTAGTCAATAAGCTGGCTGGTACTAGCTGGGGATGCGACGCCAACACGCTCAGAACGGCATCCATTGCCCTGGTTTTCTCAGCAGCTGAATATTGTGCTCCAGTATGGGCCAGAAGCGCCCACACTTCCATTGTCGACGTTCAGCTTAATGCCACAATGCGAACCATCAGCGGAACCTTAAAATCGACTCCTCTTCCTTGGCTCCCCGTACTTGCAAATATAACCCCGCCAAATATCAGGCGAGAGATTGCAACACTGAGGGAATACAAGAAGGCGCTGCAAAAAAGCGAAATACCCTTGCACGATGATGTCGTTTCTCACCCGGCATGCCGCTTAAAGTCTCGAAAACCCTTCTGGACGGAAGGAGAAAGACTCCTTCGAACACCTCTCGCCCCAGAAGATAGGTGGAAGCTTGAGTGGCAATCAACCAACGTCAAAAACGCCGATCTCGTGCGAGACCCCACTGAGAGACAGCCTGGGTTCTCATTGCCTCGCAAACTCTGGACTGCCATCAATAGAATAAGGTGCTCCCATAGCCGTTGTGCTCACATGATGCATAGATGGGGTCTTAGAGAGTCGGCGACGTGTGAATGCGGTGCGGTGCAGACCACCGAACATGTGGTCAACGAATGCCCGCTCCATTCATTCCCCGGCGGGATTTATGAGGTCCACAGGGCAACGCCTGAGGCCCTAGACTGGCTCGCAGACCTAGATGTCCCCCTCTGACCCCCCACCATACGAAAGAAGAAGAAGTATATGGTATGAATTATGACTTATGTAATAATATTTCTCATTTGTAAATAAATAAATCTGAGCATTGACGAACAGTATACCTTTCTTTTAATTAAAAAAATTTTAACTTTTTAAAATTTTTAAATGTTGCTTTACCAGATAACATAACAATCTTACGAAATCAATTAATGTTTTTTTGTAGAAAATTTCGTAACTTCTAGAATTTGGTTTAAAAATTACAAATTTCCGGTTGAGTCTAATGCGATTTACACACGACACTAAATGTAGTCACTAAATGTAGAAATGCCTGCATTTAGTATGGTGAGGAGTCACAACCGCCTGCGAATTGGCACAAATCACCAGCAGTATTATTATTTCCCTTCTGCCGGGACCCCCCACTCCTTAAAATTGGGCCGAACAGCCAGCCGTATTATTATTTACCGTCTGCGAATTCTCTTGTTGGGGCCAGCCGCAGAAGGAACGCCCCCGAATGCCGAATGGACATGTTTGGGAACGTACCCATACTACGTGACACGTTTAGGGGGGGGGGGTCTTCAAAATGTCACGCTCCATACAAATGAGCGGCGGGTTGCTTAGGATTTTGGTCACCGGGGGGGGGGGGGGTTAAAAATTGCAAAAAGTTGGTCACGTAGTATGGGTACGTTCCCATTTCGACTTACGACACCGTAATTTGTAATTTATTCATTTCTCATCGGAGAGCGTACCGCGCGGTCGTTAGCACTGTTAGCAGCGACTTGTAGCAGTACGCGTATTTCCAAAACGTAACCGGTTCAGTCGCGGTAGCGACAATTTGTATTTTAAAAACACCTCTATAATGGTTCTAAAATCTGGAGAAAATAATCTTTTCAATGTGTGTATTAGAAATTAATATTTTAATTTTGATATTATAACCATATATTGTAAATACACCTCTAAATTGGTTATTTTTTATCACTTTGCAAAAACAAAATTTGTTCTAAAATCAAGATAAAATAATCTTTCTAATGTGTATTATAGAAATTTAATCAATTTATTTCTAAGTAGGTATTTAAATTTTGGTATTGAAAATGTAAATTGTCGCTCCCGCTCCCTATGAGACGATGTATGAATGTGAACGAGGCAAGGAGTGTGTGCCGAGACCGAGTTGTTTTTCGGTCCGACCTCTCTGCCTACCCCCGCGGGGAAACGACGTGATGGTTAGTTAGTTAGTTTTTGTTATTATTTTTGACAGTAATTCTCAGAAGAAGGAAATTTTTTTTTTCATCACTTATTATTTTTGTCTGTAATTCCCAACAGAAGGATTAATATTTTCTTAACTGTGGGAATTTTTTAATTAATTATTTTTACATGAAACGGCAAAAAAGTGAGTGGACTAATTTGCCTAATAAAATATGTGTGTTTTTTTTATTTTTTTTCGTTATAGGTAATTTTAGTTAGAAAAATACGTAAGGTGGAACATTTTTAAACTTCTTATGTTTGCCTGCAAAAAAGTTATATTTCAAAAATTATTCAGGGTGGAACAGCGGTTCATGACGAGGTCATCGAAAACGAATTCATCGAAAATCAATTCATCGAAAATCAATTCATCGAATCGCCAATTCATCGAAAAAATATATTTTGTTGATATTTGAGAGAAATGCCGAGCGTACCGAGAAGTTAAAAAAGCATATTTTAGTTTAAGTTGACCAACCTAAACTAACCTAACCTAACCTAACCTAACTTAACCGATTTAACCAATTTTTAAATATGTTTTTTCATCACTCTTAATAACCTTTCTGAGTTGGTTTCATTGTGAGTTGTCTGGTCACCTTTCCTTAAGTATCCCTTTTTGCAGTATCAGACAATCGGAAATCGAAGAGATAACCTATAAATTTTACATTGTCACTACGAAACTGACAGTTGCTAAACACATTTAACTCAGTTAAACAGGCCTTTTTGGGTATTTAATTTTGACAGCTCTAATATCTACAAAAAAAATGTTTTTCGATGAATTGGCGATTCGATGAATTGATCATTCGATGAATTGATTTTCGATGAACTCGTTTTCGATGAATTTGCTTTCGATGAATTGATTTTCGATGAACTCGTTTTCGATGAATTTGCTTTCGATGAATTGATTTTCGATGAACTCGTTTTCGATGAATTTGCTTTCGACGAATTGATTTTCCATGAACTCGTTTTCGATGAATTTGCTTTCGATGAAATGATTTTCGATGAACTCGTCGGTTACCAGAACAGCACGTATCCGAGAGATTTTAACTCACTTGTATTAAAACTTCTTTTTTTTGTCTTCCTTTGTAACTCTTGTATATTCTTCAATTACCTGTATCAAGTGTGTCTAGTCCATTTAAAAATGTATGTATTATTCATTAATTTGCGTGTTCTAATGTAAAAATAATTTTCATTTAGAGGTATAATGTTGTCCTTCCCGAAATGAGTTTTATCAAACTCATTGGGAGTAATGTATTATAAATTTTATGTAATAATTTTGTAATATATTATCTCTAATAAATAAAAATAAATAAATAATAATATATTATTCCATCACACGCCGCAACTGAGTACTCAGGAGTATAACTTGTTTATAGCGTAGCGGTCATTTGACAAGCGTTACGTCTCGTTCTAGCGACACTTCGTTCAAGCGAGACAGCGCTAGTTCGCTCAAACCCATCCCGTCGTGATGGGATCAGTAGCGACATGTGATCGAAAAACATTTTTTTTTTATTTATTAATACAAAAAATATATCATCGGACAACAGTTTTTACTCCAAATATGCCCAGGAATCGCTGGTTAAATCCCTCGGGTACGTGCTGTAACACCCGTATTTTTTATTTCGATTTATAAAATTTGAAAGCGTATTTTATCACCTTTAAAAAACAGTTTTTAGTTTTCGGATATGTTCAGAAATATTACATTTATTTGGATTTTATTGTAAAGCGTAAATATTTCTCGTTTTTCTATTAATGGTGCTACCAGATTGAGCAACTCACTGAAACTAACACTATCCATTCGCAGGAAGTTCCTAAAATCAAGAGGGTTCAATTCCCTTGCGATATTTATGTGGCTAAACTTACGCCTTTCGATAAACCATTTTTTGCCCAATATTTTCTTTTACGAATCGTATTATTATCTGTTGTCAATAAAGCCAACGCTAATCCAATACTTTGAAATTTCGAAAGTGAAGGAGCCATGACACGTTTGCGCACAGCGCGAGCGCTCCGAACACGTGCGCACAGCGCAAAAGCTAAGACCTCTCTGCAAATTGGATGGTGTGGTGGAAACCGCCAATCTGGCTGGCCAGCAAGAAGTGACTAGAAATTGGATGGTGAGGAGGGCACTTAACCAAGCCCTCTAGTTCAAAGTCAAGACGATTATAACTCTCCTATTCGGTCCCCTCACTTCAGCATAAACGATCTCTAAACTACGAAATGAAATCAAATATAAACCGTGGCCTCTTAAAATTCATAAATACGTCTCAAAACATGAAGACATATGTAGACGAAGTCAGGCGAAAACAGAGAAGCGACATATGAAAAACAGAGAAGGGACTATTGGTGATGGTGGTTTCAGAAGTTCTTCAGGTGGAGTCCAGTTTGTAAAAAACCGTGGCTAAAATTCAATCTTACCTAACGTATATTATTATTGGATTGATATATTTGTATTCTATTTATTTAGAACAATACCTCAGATTGCTGCCTTCCATCCACATCTTCGGTAGTCCAGGAAGACTGGAAGTTTCCCCCGACTACCCGATAGGCAGATAAGTCCAGGTAGCCAGTGTGGTTATTTTCTTCCATGGAAAAGCAAAGTGCAGCTAGAAACAACAAACAATATACTCGTACGTGCTTTAAAGGTACATTTTGAAGGGTGTACAATTATTTAACAACTAGTTGTATTTTATAGAAATAGGTCAATAGGTGGTCTTATTATATTACATTAACCCTTTTAGCTCTAAGAGAGGGTTTAAGCCAACACCCTCTTCTTCGAATTGCCAGGAGATTATTACGAGAGCTCTAGCACATTTTATTCCCGATGACTCTCCAAGACGAGCCTGCAAATGCTTCTGCCGGCAGGACGGAGACTTGGAAATCTTTTCTGAGATCGGCACATTGAAGAGAGGTCCGTAAGAAGAATCCCATCCCTCCCCACTGCGTTCCCCATTGTCGTTTCTACTGTTTTAATCAATAATTCGAGAAGCCTTTTGACGAAGAGAAGCATAGTCAGTTTTAATCACATTCGATTAGCTGTTAGACTTTGTGAATAATAAGAGAACTCTGTACAGTTGAAAAAGCCATCACTTTTAAAAACAAGTCGACAATAGCAAATGTTGAATGTAAGGTTCTCGTTGATACCTAGAGGCGTCTTATATAATACTAATACCTGGGCACACATTTAAAGTCGGAAATTAGAAATAAAAATTGTTTGAGTCGATATCTGTCTGCCAGTCTAGTATGGTCGATTGATAAAACCCTATATCAACGCGATACTGATCAAATCCGTCAACCGGTTCATGGGGTGAGGTTTGTCTAGGTCTTGGAGGCGGATGACCAGGACACACTGAACCCCAGATTCTTACCCACTCCTTAAACCCTCTTCCTTCCCAGAACTCTCTCCTCCTTTCTTTCCTTTAAAAAAAAAACCTCCACACAGCAACCCCAAAGATGACATAGGCCCTGAGGGAAATTATTTTCCTCAGGGCCTCCTGTGTGGAGCTCACGTAAAAAAAAAAAAACTATGGTCAGTTATCAATATTTGCAAGTACTGTCTATAATAATTATTGTTAACAGATCGTCGCCTCAGTTCTTATTTGTCCAACAGACCTTAAATTCTAGTTTTTGTTCAATCTCCACTTCGAAATTAAAAATTAAGCATAAAAAATTATAGTTAATCACTTAACTACGAATTATTCAGACTAATGAGACCTTTACCTATACGGAAATAGCTTTATCTGAAACACCTACCGTAATGTTTCATCGTTTCATCAGAATCTAGTGCAAACTAGGTCTAAGGCATCGGATTCTCCAGCAGTAAACGAGGATCATTTTGGAAAAATTGTAAAATACATGGATAAAAAAATGGAAGAATTTAAGCTACAAGTTTTTGCAAAATTGAACTTGAATCGTCAACACTGAAAAAAAATCTCGAATCTGAGATATCCGACATGAGAAAAAGCATCGAATTTATTGGTCAGCAATATGATGAAATAACTAATAATATCGGAAACATAATGCAATTTAAAAAAAATGTGGATAACTTGGAAAACGCAAATTCTATCAAAGATCTAAAAATAAAACATTTAGAAATTCGTCTAGCTGATATAGAACAACAAAATGTAAGCTATAATTGTGCTGAATTGTCTGGCCTAGAAACCTTGATGAATGAAAATTCTGTGGAAACCGTGGAAAGATTCATAAAAAAATTTGACATTCGGATTGAACCAGGTAAAATAAATAAAGTTACTCAATATCCTGATAAAACTATAAATAAACCCGGAGCTCAGAGGATGATCATCCATTTCAAAGATGAAAAGTCCCAATCTGAATTTCTCAACGCACGCAAAAGTATAAAGCAATTGAAGGACAGGAACATCTTCATTGGAGAAGTTCTATCATCATATTCCAAAACCCTTCTTTGGAAAACTAAACAAAAAGCTAAGGAAGCTAAATTTCAATTTGTGTGGTTTCGGAACAATAAAATTTGCGTGAAAAAGAACCCAGAACTATCTTCAAGAGTCATTATCATCAAACACGAAGATGATTTGAATAAATTGTCGTAATCCTCCCCCCTAAGTCTGACACTTTTATTGGAAAAAAAAAAATGGATGATTTGGAAAACATAAATAATATAACCGACAATACTGAACCTAACATAACTTTTGAAGATTCATTATCTTGCAAAAATTTTTTGAAAGATTCAAAATTTTCTTTACTATGCATGAATATTAGAAGTATAAGCAAGAATTTTGATGAAACTATTTCTATGCTGGATTGCATTAATCATCGTCCGGAAGTACTAGTCTTTACAGAGGCTTGGCTGAGCAGTGTAATTAATATGCCTAGCATTCCAGAGTACGTAGTCTACAAAACTATGATGAACAATTTACAAAATGATGGAGTAGTTATCTATGTAAGACAAAAAATTCAGGTAACTGTTGAGGAAATTGCTCTCCCCAGTGCAAACTGCTTGAAAATGCAATTATCCAATACATTATATTTATTAGCTGTATATCGATCTCCATCCCAGACTAAAATAGACAACTTTCTCGACTCATTGAATGAATTCCTTGCATCTGAATCCTTGCAAAATAAGGAGATTATCTTATGTGGGGACTTAAATATTGATACCCTAGATTTGAAGAACATAAAAACACAAAAATACCTATCACTTCTGGCGTTTCATGGTTTGAAGCCCATAATAAACTCACCAACAAGAGTAACTCCTAATAAATCTAGCTGCATTGATCATATTATGGCAAAATCAAAATTTGAACCACAAGGAGCAGCTTTTACTATTGGCATAACAGACCATTATGCAATTTTAATGAAGTTTATGAGCTTAAATCTACATAATATTTCAAATTTCTATCAACAAATGACGTCAATCTGGCAACTGATAATTTCATAAAATGTTTGAAAACCCATGTGCAAAGTTGTACGTCAGTACAAAAAGAGAAACATATTATGAAACATCTAAAACCATGGATAAACGCTGGATTAATCAAATGCCTCAGAACACGTGATAAATTGCACAACAGATGTAGAAAAGAAAGCTATAACTTGGAACTGTTTGAATATTATAAGCGATATCGAAACTGGTGTTCTAGGATAATACGAACAACAAAACAAGCATATTTCAGAAGAAAATTAGATGACGTCAATGGTAACATTAAACAACAGTGGAAAATTATAAAGGAGGCCATAAACCTTAAAAAGGAACAAACTACCATAAAAAAATTGAAAATTAATAATATTATTACTTCAATGGAAGAGAGTCCAAATATAATTACTAATCACATTAATGACTTCTTCAGTGATATTGGTCCAAGTTTCGCTAACAATTTGTGCAGTGATAATAAAACCAGTGAGACGTATCTTGTGAATGATTTTAAATCTGAACTTCAGATTACCGGGGACAATTTTGACTTTAAGCCAACTAACATTTCTGAAGTGACAAATGTGATAAATGATTTAAAAATGTCTTTCTCATGCGGTATTGATTCTATAAGTGTTATGATATATAAACTCCATGTATCCGAATTAGCTGGTCCCATATCTCATATTATTAATATTAGCTTCAAGAGTGGGATGTTCCCTTCTCACTGTAAGAAAGCTAAAGTGATTCCTCTTTTTAAAGGTGGAGATCAACTAGATGTCAATAATTATAGACCTATATCCCTACTCAACACGCTTTCAAAAGTAATAGAGAGATTGGCTAAGTCGAGATTGGTATCATTCTTAGAAACAAATAAACTACTCTCTAGCAATCAGTTTGGTTTCAGAGAAAATAGAGGAACAAGTGATGCAGTATTGAGGGTATTGTCGAAAGTCACTAGTGCCCTGGATTATGGAAACAAAGCCTTAGCTGTGTTTTTAGATCTATCAAAGGCATTTGACACGGTTTCCCATGGATTACTCCTCAAAAAATTATCTTCTCTTGGCATTTCACATTCCAGTACAGCATTAAGTTGGTTCAAATCCTATCTTAGCGATAGAACACAACAAGTAGAGATAAATAATAATTTAAGCATTAGCAAACAAATCTCATTTGGGGTTCCACAAGGTAGTGTACTTGGACCAATATTGTTTTTAATCTACATTAATGATTTATGTAATTTAGATATTCCTGGTAATATTGTTAGTTTCGCAGACGACACTGCTTTAATATTTGAGGGTAAAACCTGGAAAGATGCTTTTGACAAATGTGATTCAGGATTAAGAATAGTAAAGAGTTGGCTAAATAATAACATCTTAACTTTGAATACATCAAAAACAAAATATGTAACTTTTAGCATATCATCAAAAAGTCAACCTTCCAACACTCATAATCTAATTATACACAATTGTCTGCAAAATTGTAATTGTAATTGCCACCCTTTAGAAAGAGTAGACTGTATAAGGTACCTAGGTGTAAATATTGATCAATCATTGAGATGGAATGACCATATTGACATGTTAACAAAAAATATCAGGAGACTTACCTATATTTTTAAAGAACTTCGTCATATACTGGATAAAGATAAATTAAAATCTGTCTATTATGCCTTAGGACAATCTCGACTTTCTTACAATATTGTATGCTGGGGATCCTGTCTAAAGTCCAATGTAGAGCCACTAAATATTGCTCACAAATTAATTCTTAAAGTCATATACAAAAAAAAAATTCGTTATCCATCGAAACTTCTTTACAAGGAATCTGACGTTATGAGTATAAAACAGCTGTACATCTCTAAAATAATTTGTAAATTTTTTATCAATATTTATTCTGCAGAAAGAACCCAACAAATCCATACCACTAGAATTGGCTCAAGAATGAACTTTGTCGCAATAAGTACTAAAACATCTTTTGGCCAAAGAAACTTTTTATATCAGGCTCCACTTCTGTTTAATATTCTGCCAGATTACATAAAGTCTTCCAATTCATTAGCTAAATTTAAAAAAATGTTAAGATTTTTGTGTTGTCAGAGGATTGGCATACTATTTTTTCATCCTTGGCCTTTTTTTAAATAATAAAAAAAAAAAACATATTTTAAAATAATAAGATATATTTTTCTTAATAATATTTGTTTTTAAGTAAAAAGATATATATATATACATATATACTTTTTAAATAACCAGATTTTATTTGAGTCCCATTTGTAAAAATCTGAGTGTCACCCTAGTTGTTTTGAACTACCTTTGTTTCTTGGTGGGTATAGTAATTAAGGATTTGTTTTATTGTCTATATTTTTACAAATTACCCATCTGGTCACCAATATAATATTGTTATTTCTTACTTTCCGCATATAATATTTTAGTGTTTTGGATGTAGTGTTTTGTATTTTAGTGATTTTTTTGTATTTTAGTGATTTGTGTGTAAATGCACCACTCAAATTTATGAATTTAACCTCAATACAGGCTGCTAGTCCTAGTGAGGTTAATATTTTTGTAAAAAAAAATAAGAACACATGTATGGTGAGAAATTATAAAATAAAAATAAATAAATGAAAGAAAAACTTCTCTTCCTGTAAAATTTTCTAATGGTCTTTTGGACAAAAACGAACTAAGGCGACGAGATATTTCGACCGACGACGATTGATTAATTTCAAAGCGACCCTTTTATAGTATCAGATAAGCTTCGGTTAACTATCAATATATGCAAATTTTTAAATTATGTTTTCGTTATACAACATTGTTGGCGGTATAAAATGTACTTATCTGAAACATTGTATTTAGTATAATAGTGTCCTGACAAAGTAACGATGGTGTCAAAAGCTGAAATAACTGTGTTATTGTAGACTATGTTTCTCTCGACCGATGCCGCGACACCAGAAGATGTGAACTGTAAATCTGACAATTGACTGCGTTTTGAAATATCGATAACAGGAATTGGGCGATGAAAGGAATCAGTCGCTACATTTGATGGCTTCGTCCAATGTTTCAGGATCGATCCTGGTGCTGGCAGCTTCCCACAATAATTGCACAATACAAGGTCTCAAATACCGACACTTTGGGGTTCATAAAATTAGGAAATTTTGCGATTAATTGCGATATTTCGATTGCGAGCTGTGACCTATGTCACTTCGAATTTTCTACTGCCCAAGTAGGTAATTTAAAACTTTGGCGCGATATTGTTTGTTTTTTTCGTGTAGGTAAGAAAACATCTTCTTCTTTTCCTTGTAGGGACTTTTGAGGAAAGGAGGAAGATAGAGGAATAAATGACTGATGAAGGACTTGGGAATATGGATTTAGTTTTTTAAAAACTGTTTCAGAACCAAACATTCCGCCGGCCTTGAGGAAATATGATATTTTCTCAACAACTAAATACAAAAGAAAAGCAACGAAAAACGAAAGCAAACTAATTAAATTAGCCTATGGATTGAACAAGACAAAAAATATATATTTAATTAATCGGTGGGTAGTTTATACACTACCCATCGATTACAGTAGCGACACGAACCATTCCATCGGCGCGCGCCGGGAAATAATTCAACCACCCTGCCGACAGGCCATCGCATTGGGGTTGCTTGTGAATCATCTATCATGACTAGATCGTTAACTTTCAAATTAGGAGTTGACGTTGCCCACTTGTTTCGTTGTTGAAGAGTATGTAGATATTCTTTCTGCCAACAATTCCAAAAATGTTGAGACATCTGTTTCAATAGTTGCCAACGCAATAAACGATTCATTGGTACATCTACAAAATTTTCTTCAAGAACAGAAATAAGAGGAGCCCCAATTAAAAAATGTGCAGGAGTTAACGGGTCCATTTCGGGTGTATCCGGCGACAGCGCTCCAATTGGTCGCGAATTTAAAATGGCTTCGATGCGAATAGAAACAATAGCTAATTCTTTAAAGGTAAGGATTTGATCTCCCACAACCCTCTTCAAATGGTTGTTAGTTGACTTAATACCAGCCTCCGATACTCCGTTGAAATAAGGTGCGGAAGGAGGAGAAAAATGCCAAGTAATTGAACGAGCGACAGTTGCGCCAACAAGTTTGTCAGTGTTTTTAGATGCATGTGTGAATTTAGAAAGGCCAGTATGATATCTGTTATTTCCAATAAAATTGGTGCCACAATCGCTATAAATATTTTGGCATATACCGCGTCTAGAGATGAATCTATCTATTAATGCTGCCACAAATGCTCAGTAGATAGATCTGACACTAATTCAAGTTGAGCGCTTTGGTCGATAAACAAACGTGAAGACATAAATAGGCCTTATAAGTTTTGACGCCGCGACGTTTAATCTCGTGTACCAAAAAAGGACCTCCATAATCTGTTCCGACATTTAAAAATGGACGACCTTCTCGAAAACGGGAAGCGGGTAAGTTACCCATCAAAGGGAAACTACTACGCGGGTTATTTTTAAAAGAAATGCATGTACTCAATCGATGTCGAATTACGTTCCTAGCCGAAATTATCCAATATTTTAATTATATAATGGATTGGAGTGCACTAGGACCTGGATGAAGGTACATGCTACGGTAATGATCAATTAAAAAAGTTGTCAAACGACATTGCTTCGGTAAAATAATAGGATGTCGAGCATTTTCTGAAATCTGTGCAAGGCGAATTCGACCACCGACTCTTAAAACACCATTTGCATCAATAAATGGAGCGAGTTTTTGAAGCTGCGTTGAGCATACACGATGGGAAGATATATTGTTCATATCTTGTTGAAAATAAATTGCTCAACAAGCTAAATGCAACATTGCAAGGCTACATTATTTTCTTTTAACAAAAGTGGGGATAAACCATTGAAATTGATAATCGATTTCGAACATAATCTATTGATAAATCGACGGCACTAACATATAACACGCAATAATTTCGATAATGATGAAAATTTCAATAAAAACTCTTCGTCACCCGTTGACACATTTGCCGATAGAGAAATTATTTTTTTTTACTTATACTCTGATAACTGATCCACGGAGATATTTGAAGGCCTAACAAATAACCATTCCTCCAAAGGTGTTGATATAAAGTTAGGTCCTTTCCACCATAACGAAGCGTCAGCGATTTCACTGGGAAAAACTCCTCGTGAACCCAAGTCTGTAGGATTTTCTTGCGATGAAATATGATACCAGTGTTTATAAGGTATATTTTGTATTATTGTTTCAACACGATTTGCTACAAAAGTTTGCAAGAGAAAAGAAGTTGTCTTCAACCATGCCAATACAATGGTTGAATCGGTGAACGCGACAGTATTTTCTATTTGAAGTCTATCTTTATATACATCTTGACAATAAGTCAACAAATTTGCCAATAAAACTGCTCCCAACAATTTCAGTAGCGGCATCGATGTTATCTTTATGGGGGCAACATGGGATCTTGCTAGTAAAATGTGGCTGGATATTCCTGTGTTATTAATAACTACCAGATAAACAATTCCACAATATCCTCTTTCAGAGACGTCCGCAAACCCAACAAGTATGCATCGACTTGTTGTATAAGTTGCGACATATCGATCAACTTTTAAATTGGCGAGTGATGGAAGCTCTTTTATATATTTCTTCCATTTCAAATTCATGTCCGAAGGGATTTCATCATCCCATCCAATTTGAATTTTCCGTAAGTTTTGCATAAAGCATTTAGCAATGAAAACGACAGAGTTAATAAAACCTAAAGGATCATTTAGGTGTGCAATTGTCGATAAAATTATGCATTTGGTACAGTGATTACTAAAAACATTATGAATTTTATATGTAAATTGATCAAGCGACGGGATCCATTGAAGACCTAATAAATTAATGTTTTTCTTGCCAGTATCCGGCTCAAAACTTAAGGGTACTTCCCGATAGCTGACAGGAAAGTCTTCTAGTATTTCAGGTTGGTTACTAGACCATTTTCGCAATTCAAAACAACCTTTTTCAAGTAATGCAATTAATTCCACCATACAATGTCGAGCGCTTTCCAAAGTTTACGTACCACTGATAATATCATCTACGTAAGTATCATCAATTAATGTACTAGCAGCCTCTGGAAATCAATTTTTCATCGTTTGTCAATTGATGAAGTGTGCGAATGGAAAGGTATGGCGCACTTGACGTGCCATACGTGACTGTTTGTAATTCAAATTCCTTTATAGGATGATTAAGTGATTCTATCCACAGAATATGTTGATTACAGCGAAATTTCTCATCCATAAGTATTTGCCTACACATTTGACGAATGTCAGCGTAAAAGCGATTTTGTGTATTCGAAAATTACACATCAGTTCGACAATGTCCCTTCGTAATTTGGGATCGACCAAAAGTATGTCGTTCAATGACATACCCGATTTGGTACTGGCATCAAAAACGACCCTTAAACGAGTTGTAGAACTGGTTTCTTTGATTATTCCATGATGGGGTATCAAATAGTTACCAATAATTGGCGATTGAGGTGGCACTTCCATCATGTGCCCTAATGTTGAGTATTATTTCATGAACGAAATATATTGGGGTTTGAGATCAGAATCTCTATTCAGCCTCCTTTCTAAATGCTTGAGGCGTGACAATGCTATGTCATATGAATTTCCCAATTATTCCGGGTTTTCCTTAAATGGCAACGATACGACGTATCTCCCGTCTTGGTTACGGTAGGTACTTTCAGTGTATAATTTTTCACAACGAATTACATCAGGTGATTGAATTTTCTTCAAAGGTGGAACATTTTCAATTTCCCAAAAACATTTAAGTTTTTTATCAATATTTTCCTCCATTGACGTGAAGAATGAATTTATACAATTATTTGATGGTCCAACATTTCCCATCAAAATCCAACCCAATGTGGTTGCTATGGCTATGGGTTCATTTTCTTTGCCCATCAATTTTCCTGAGCATAATAATGACCCAAAAATATCACTTCCGAGCAGAATGTCAATGGCTGATTGTAGATAAAATGTAAGATCTCCCAATTCGAGATCTACGATGTGTTCACAGTGATGATCGACGATATGATTTGACAGCATATTCGAGCAAATGTTATTTAAAATAAGGAAATCTGTTAAAATACCAGATTCCTTCGAATCGACAGGACGAAATTGTGTTTTTATTAATTCGTTAGAATTAACTGTAGGAGTATTTCTAATACCTATCACGGTAAGTGGTTGTTTCTTAAAACGAGTAAAACCTAACCTTTTCACACAATTTTCCCATATGAAATTGGCTTGGCTAGCGCTATCAAGCATAACACGAACTTTCTAAAAAATTCCATTTTTATCTAAAACTTCCACATAAGCTGTAGACAAAAGAAGTGTTTTATTGGTTTTATTATAAAGGTTGTCCGTCGAGTTTTCTTGCTGGTCTGAATTTTCCAAGATATTTTTTGGAAAATGTAATAGGGTATGATGTTTTGTTGACACTTCCTGCATGTGAAACGAGACTCACAACGTTTAGCGTTCTGTTTTCCTTGCACTAAACATTTGAGACATAAATTATTTTCCTTTGCGAATGAGTACCTATGTTTTGGAGAGAGACGTAAGAATTTTTCACTCGTACAAAGAGTGTAGCGATTTAGAAAGAATACACTTGATTTCAATATTTGATACAAAAGCATTAATATTATTACTCGATCGATGTTTACCATTATACGATTTCGATTGACCTTTATGAACCTGTGTCAGGTTTTCAGGAAAAATTCCAAGTGATTCTCCATTTCTTTGGCTAAGCATTGTCCATCTAAGTATTTCAAAAGGTGATCAAACGTCGGGATGTTCTCTGAACCGTGTTGAATTTTAAAATCAACACTCAATTCTTTTGTTAATTTACGTAACACAATATGTAATAAAAGAAAACTCCATTGGCGAACTGGAAAATTTAAAGTTTTTAAAGCAGCAAGATTTTCTTTCAAAATGGAAATAAATTTCCTCAGATTAGTCTGAGCTTTTACGGGTTGAATCGACAGCATTAATTCTACGTGCCTATCAGCGATCAAACGTTTTCATACCTTTCCTTTAAAAGATTGTGCGCAACAACTTAATTTTCCTAAGAAATCGGTAAACGCTTTATGTATATTAATGCTTCACCCGAAAGACAACTTAATAAATAATGCATTTTTTGAAAAGGATTTAAGGCACTATTTGTATGGATTAACGAATTAACGAATAAACTTGTTTATAAAATTTATCCAATCTGTTGATATTCTAGAAAAAAATAATCAATTTCAATTTTGGCAACGAAACATTATTATTCGCCATTAAATAATCCGATTCACTTTTCAAAACCTCTGGAAATAATTGATTATGATATGATTGAAGTTCATAATACATGTTTTGGATTTCAGTATATTTTTCCTGTAAAACCTTAATCTCCGTATCTTCCTTCTTACTTGATTCAATCAATATATGCGATACCACAAAACTTTCTCTAATATTAGATATATCCGAAAAACGCGTTTTAAATATATTTTTATCAACAGTATTTAACGATGTTATGGCTTTGATAGCAGATGAGCGAACACTTTCCATGTCTAAAGAGCGAATTTATACTTAATAATGATAGCCGCTATTGTGAATATTTTAAACCAAACTCTAATAATAAATACTGACAAACGTCAAAACTTGTAAACAAAAATATTTATGTCCGGTGTGATAACAGCTGTCGTCAGCCTGGTATAAGTCAGCGACGATGCGATAGTTAAGTCCGCAATCTTCTTTACGGATACATCGTACCGACCCAACTACACGAGACAATGCTTATAGGTACCAAACCACTGACCCGGGGTGGCAAGTAATTTGTAGGTACACACTATTCACGAATTCAAAAATGTTAAGCAACCAACGATTTAAAAATAATTTCAATTTAAAATTTAAAATACTAATCAATATTCTCTGATTGAATGCGTAATTCTGAAACAGCTCAACAAACCGGAAAAGGTCCACAAATGGAATGATCTCTGTTTCAAAACACATCAATGCCTTGTTTCAAAATTACGTCTACAAGAAACGACAACTTTTCCGGTGAACGGACCAAAAAATATCACGACCGATGCCGCGACACGAGAAGATGTGAACTGTAAATCTGACAATTGACTGCGTTTTGAAATATCGATAACAGGAATTGGGCGATGAAAGGAATCAGTCCCTACCTTTGATGGCTTCGTCCACTGTTTCAGGACCGATCCTGGTGCTGGCAGCTTCCCACAATAACGGCACAACACAAGGTCTCAAATGCCAACACTTTGGGGTTCATAAAATTAGGAAATTTTGCGATTAATTGCGATATTTCGATTGCGAGCTGTGACCGATGTCACTTCGAATTTTCTACTGCTCAAGTAGGTAATTTAAACCTTTGGTGCGATATTGTTTTTTTTTCATGTAGGTAAGAAAATATCTTCTTTTTTTCCTTGTAGGGACTTTTGAGGAAAGGAGGAAGACAGGAATAAATGACTGGTGAACTGACTTTCAATCCATCACCTAGGAATATGGATTTAGTTTTAAAAAACTGTTTCAGAACCAAACAATGTTAATAGTTTTAAGATGTATACGGAGAACTCACCGGTTATCACCAACTGACTCCGCACTAATGATCCGCCACATATTTTCTTATAATTGTCTTCCTGGCTATTTTTGTAGTTGTAGAAGATAGCCACTTGCCACGGAAACTCACGGAATTTCATAAGCATCCCATCCCGTACCAGTGCATGCGAAACGATGTCTTCCACTCCGCAATCTGGAATTACAAAATCAGTCAATTTTAAAGTTATCTCATTATTTGTTTAATTATTTCAAATTAGTTTAGTTTGTTCTGTGTGGCTGCACACTTTTTTTTATTTTTTTATTAACCAATACATATAATATACAATTAACCAAAATATATATAAAATATAATATTAGTGGTAACAATATCTCCCTAATTGAGAAATTCTCGTGTTTAGAGAGGGAGCACTATCATATTGACAGTACTATACATACTTAACAGTTGTTACAAATTGAATATATGTAGATTAATTTTTTTTTATACATAATGAATAATAAGTTGGCATTTTTGTACATAATGGAAAATTTTTATACATAATGAAAATATAAGTTGTCATTTTTTTTGTACATATTGAAACATAATGTGAATTTTCATACATATAGAAAATATTAGTTGGCATTTTTTGTTCATAATGGGAATATAAGTTGGCATATCGTAACACATACCTAAATCTAGTCAAAAGTAAAATGTTTAAGTTTTTGTTTAAAAAATTCATAATTCCTTTTGGATTGTATTTCTTTAGGGAGTTCGTTAAAGAATTTTATGGCTGAGTATGTGTAATGATGTTGGGCTGTTGTTGTATTAAGTTTTGGGATTATTATTTGTCCTAAGGTTCTCGGCCTGGTGCTAAATGACTTTGTTGTTATTTTATCTTTGTGGATTTGAAGTAATGCATTTTTTTGATAAATTTTATTTAGTGGTAATACTTTGAATTCATCGAATAATTTTTGGGTTGGATAGTCTAATTGTTTCTTTAGAATAATTTTGATGAATCTTCTATGTACTATTTCAAGAGGGGTTAAATTGGTTTTATACGCTCCTCCCCAGCCTATTATTCCGTATTGTAGTACTGATTGGGCTAATGCATAGTAAACCTTTAGTAGCATAGATTTATGTAGGATATTTCTTAGTTTGAGGAATACGTAATAAAGTTTACGTATTCTGTTTACAGTTTGTGCAATATGTTCTGTCCATTTAACATGTTGATCTATAATTATGCCTAAATATTTAATATTACTTTTTTTTGAGATTTTTGAGCATTTAGGTGAATTGCAGTTGTCCGTATAATTATTACAGGAGTTATGATTGGTAATATTGGAATTTATTGTTGGATGGATTTTGTCTGATAATGTAAAAGTCATGAAATAGATTTTTTCAGAGTTTAAGGAAAGGTAGTTGTCATCCAACCATTGTTTTAGGTTGTTTATTTCTACATTTGCAGTTCGATAGGCTTCTTCCCAGGTTTTTTTTTCTATGATTAAAACTGTGTCGTCAGCAAAGGATATGATTTTTCCAATTTTTGGTACTGTAAGCATTTCATTCACGTAAATGATAAACAATATTGGACCCAGAACTGTCCCTTGAGGAATTCCAAATTCGGAATAGGTGGGTTCACTCAATATATTGTTAATTTTTACGTGTTGGTGTCTTTTATGAAGATAACTTTTAAACCATTCTTTAACTGTTCCCTGGATTCCAATATTTTCTAATTTTTTGATTAGCTTCCTGTGGCTTATACTGTCAAATGCTTTTCTTAGATCGATGAATATACTTAAACATTTATTCCCCGAGTCAAGAGCATTATATATTATAGAGGTTATTTTTGCGATTGCATCTTGCGTACCTAAATTTTCTCTGAAGCCGAATTGGTTATCGTTAATAATTTCATTTGAAGTGATATGTTTAGTAAATTGTGACTTTACGACTTTTTCAAATATTTTTGCTACGTTAGATACAATAGATATGGGACGGTAGTTTGAGATGTCAGATGTATTTCCTGATTTGAAAATCGGAGTTATTATTGTATTTTTATATATTTTTGGATAAATTCCTTGTTGTATGCTGTTATTAATGATATGTGCAATTGGTTTTGATATTAATTGTCTCATTTGTTTTAATACATTTACTGTGATATTATCAAAACCAGGGCTTGCGGACGCTCGTAGGTTCATTATAATTTTTCTATTTCTATTTGGGAGCATTTTTCAAACTTTTAGAAAATATTTTGGCAAGTTTGTGTGGTTGTATTGGAAGTATTTTTAGATTGGAAAGAGTCGATTTTTTTGGCTAGATTCTCTCCGACTTTAGCGAAATACTTATTGAAAATGTTTGCAATTTTAGTTGGTTCTTTTATTGAGTCTATTGTTTCGTTGTCATAAGTTATTTTATTTATTTGTTTATTTTTATTACCGTTGCCAATAATGTTATTAATTGTAGCCCAGACTTTTTTGTTATCTTTACCACTATCTTCAATTTTTACCTTTAAGTAATTTCCTTTTGTTTTTTAATAAAATTTGTAAGATTGTTTCTGTATTTTTTATATGATTGTAATAAAGTTAAGTCATTAGGTTGTTTTCGGGTTTGATAAAACAGTTTTTCTTTATTCCTAATTGAGGTAACTATTCCATGGGTGATCCAGGGCTTAATTTTTCTATGTTTTGATTTTGGTTTGACGTTTTTATGTTTAGTTGCATTTATTATGTGTTCGCGAAGTGTTTTTTCGAATAAAATTGAAGATTTTTCGGTATCTTCGGTGTTTAATGTTTCTTCCCATTTTTCCAATTTTAAATTTTGTTCAAGAAGTTGTATGTTTAAGGTTTTTATGTTATACTTTTGTAATACAGTTTTGGAAAAGGACATTTTTTTTAAATCAAGTATTAAGAAACACGTGTAGTCATCGGTAATGTTTGTTTTCCAAATGACAGGTGTTAATTGTGTAGTTGTGTCAGCCTTAGTCCAAATGTGATCAATATATGATGGGTTTTGTCACAACTCTAGTGTAATCGTTTATTTTTATTTTTATTTTATTTTTATTAGGAACATTTACAGGTTAATAACATTACATGCATTAAACAAACAATAAATTATAATAATTAGGTTACAACCCAATAACAAATGTTCACATCATGCCCAAATAATAAATAAAAAGGCAATAATTATTAACTTTTTTTGCCTAATATTACAGACGATAGGAACTAGATAAATAATCTAAACACAGTCTATATATTGTGTGATACATAAAAGATTCAGATAAGATAAGATAAAAAACAATGAAAGTAGAAAAAATAAATATATAAAAATAATGATGAAAACTGAAAAACACTAGATGTAGGATCGAGAAATAATATGTACATTAATAAAAAAAAACAAGTGAAAGTAAGATAAAAGTAAAGTGATAGTACTCACAAAAAAACAAAAAAATTGTAAAATATAGTGTGCCAGTTTTATGGCTATTTAAAAAAATAAAATATTTATAAAACAAAAAAAATAATTGAAAAAAACACCGGACTTAAAGTGGAAAAATAATATATATACGCACACGTAGGTATATACACATATAAGTACGTATTATATTATTTTTAATAAAAAACATTAAAAAACATAAAAAGTAAGGTAATAATTATTTAGTTTTGTTAAAGTGAATTAATCTACGAGTATTTGGTAATGAATTGGTTATTATAAGGCTCCATTAACTATATTTTTGAAAGAGCTTAAAGTACATGACAAGATATCAGCATCGATACATTTTTGTTATAATGATTACAAGTTCTTAATAAGAAAGAATTTTGCCTGAGACTAGTTGAAGCAATTTCGACATGAAACAATGACTTGTCCCTAGTTTTCTTACTCGGAACTCTAATATTAATTGATGACAAAAGAGCCGGACAGTCAATATGACCATTCAAGATTTTGTGTAAGTAAGTCATATCCGTAATATCTCTCCTACTTTTTAGAGTTTTGAGTCCATAGTGTTTTATAGAGCTGTCCGTGTCATAATAACGCACATGTCTCTTGAAGTTCAAGTGATGTACAAATTTTCTTTGGACAGCTTCTACGCGTTTTGTGTATATATTATAGAGAGGATTCCATATAGGAGAGGCATACTCAAGATGACTACGAACATAGGAGTAATATAATATAATGTAATATTTTGAGTGTTTGGATATTGGTGAACTCCTTTCCAACACGGAATAAAAATCCTAACATGCCCAAGGATTTCTTAACAATCATATCAATATATGCCTTAAACGAAAGTTTGTTATCAATGAGAACACCGAGGTCTCGAATTTGATTGACTTTTTTAAGCACTTGGCTGTTAGTAATACGATAATCATGTTCGATGGTTTTTTTGTTTTTTGTAAAGGTTATTACATGAAATGAAGTTCAGTTCAGCCATCGTATTAAGTAGATCATTTTTTTCGACGCTGTTTGAATTTTGATCTATATTTATATTGAAGTCACCCGTCACAGAGGTTGCCGCCAAATTATATTGGGGCGCACTTGCGATTTACATATACAGGGCAGGGCTCGGCAAAATACATACCTTGCTGTAATTAAAATACAAATTACAAAATACTTTTTCTCATGTATTTCAAATACGAAATACTTTCAAGTCGTGTATTTGAAAAACAAAATACAAAATACAGTATTTTAACAAATTTTTTTTATTTCAAATACAAAATACAAAATACTTTTGGTTTTGGTAGAACCTTTGCTTGCAAAAAATTGTGGTAAGTGCCCATATCTAAGGGTGCGTTTCCATAGAAGCAAAGCCCAGGGTGGAAGATACTCTCAGTATCGCCCTGGTATAAGACCACCATTCAGAATTGAAAAGTTGCTTGAAATGGCTTTAGCCGTGTTTGGTAACCAGATCTGAATAGCCAGGTACTTCCCCACCTTCCTCTTCCCTGTCTCCTTCCCTTCCCCACTACCTTCAGCCTCACAACATACCCCAATTGGGGATGCTATAGTCCCACTGGCTCCAGACGGGAGCAGTTGGGACTCTTGTGCGGTATTCATGTAAAAAAAAAAGCTGAGCAGAGTGAAACAGAGACGTGCTAAAATTGACTAATCATATTGCTCAGAAGACACATCTCGTCTCCGCTCCACTTGTAAAGTTTTGTGGTATAGGACTTAGATGTTAGATTATAATAATAATTATTATAATAACACTAGCTGGTTCCCAGCATGCGTTGCAATGCCATATTCAAAGAAACAAATTGTTCCCCTACCACATCCCCTTCCCCTCTTACATTTCCCTTCCACCTTCCCTGCCTACCCTCGCCCGCTCCCCCATCCCGCCAACCCCCTCCCGCGTTCCATATATTTAGTCCCAGTACATTCAGTTTTCAAATAACTCCCGTGCCAGCTATTACATTTTTTTTATTCAAATTTTCATTTTTCACATATTACAAATATTCATTTTTCTATATTATAAGAACAATCAATCAAATCTGGTATCTAACAGAGGTACATATTTAAAATATCTATAATTTTAAAAATCCGTAGACAATTCTTTTGTTAAAAAAAAAACAGCCGCCTGCTAAATTCAATTTCATCAAATGCGCGAACTGTCAAACGTGCGAAGTTAAAATAGTCGTTAAGAAATTATCCAATTTTCTGCGTAATTTTCTTAATTTTTCTTTCCGTAAGAACCTTCTATAAAGTGTTAGAAAAATTAATGAAATGGGTAAAGACTTTCTGAAGTTATGGCGTGACAAAGGGAAACAAGGATTCATTTTTTATATATAAATGGATGACTTTTGTTTAGCGCAGTTTTGTGTTACGTACGTTTTTGGAAATACGTACATATAAAAAGATATTTTATTTAATTTATCGGGGGGCTAGAATTCCAATAATCCATGCGCTTGATAGCTGCAAGACGAGTTATTATCTAGCCTCCTAAGTTAAGTAAATCCTAATGTAAAATCCTTGCTGATTTGTACAGCGCTCTTGAGGCGATTTTTTGCAAAAACAGCGCTATGTAAGTTGTCCAAATTTATTATTATTATAAAGCAATGATAAGGGGGCATACATTAATTACGTGAGCAGTTTTTCTTCCAAACTAGACCCCCCCGCCCCTTGGTGAGATAAATTTGGGCCGCTTCGTTTATTTTTTTCAAGTAACGTGAGATTTTGCTGGACCCCCCCCCCCCCCTCTTTTGAGCACACATAATTAATGCATGTCCCCTAAGAGAACTACAAATAATCATTAGTAAGATTGCTATAGCAAAGGACAATAGTACAGGATTCTAGCGTTTTTAGTCTATGTATTATCTATGTGTGTTTATTTTTAATTATCATTATTAAGATCCCTAAATGTATTTGAAAATGTATTTTGAAGCCATAAGTATTTGAAATACAAATTACAAACTACCTCGGCAGCAGGTAATTGAAATACCAATTACAAAATACATTTTTAGGAAGTAATTGAAATACAAATACAAAATACGCATTTGTATTTCAATTACAAGTATTTCAAATACTGCCCAGCCCTGATACAGGGTTAGCATTTATGTAGGTACTATTGAAGGATCTGCTTGCCGTCTGCAGTACGCCCAGTTTTTGGGAGGCTAAATTAACTCTGGCTTTGATAGAGCCGAGCTGGTCACTTAAAGTTAACATATCAAACATATATCAATGGAGGGCCTGTCTGGAAGATTGTTTAAGCCGAAGGACCCTAGATTTTCATTTCGATCCATTTTAGACGTAATCAGACATAATTGGGTTTTTGAAACATTTAATTCAACGAAATAATTTTTACCCCAAGAGAACCGTCCATTCCTTGCTTCAACAAAGCCTTCCGAGCCGTTGGAATCCATTGTGCGCCTTTTGTGGGGCTTATCTTACTGAAAATCATAGACTGTACTTTCATCCGCGTAACAGTGAATTGGTGCATATGACAAAATGTCATTGATGTGCAACAAAAACAAAGACGGAGACAGAGCCAATCCCTGTGGGACGCCAGCAATTCATTAGGTGAGAGTGAAAAGATTCTCTCTGCTCTAACCAAAATTGTGAGATAAGAGAGCTTTTGAATTCATGTATTTTCACAAATCTTCTGTATAGTTCTGTATTGAAAATAATTAGTTATTTATTTATTTGTGTATTAAGTAACTAAAACTCATAATATAATGTCGGTTCTATAACAGTTGGTGTGGCGACAATTGATCCTGCGACAGTTTGTCCGCCGACACTTGAGGTAATCCAACCGCTTTCCCGCCCTGGTATAAGTAACAGATGGTTACTCCTTCAGGGCTCTCACAAGGACTCTAATTTTTTTTAATAAACGAAGCTACTTATGATGCACGAAGCTAAACCCTCAAATGTCCCTGTAAAACAGGAGTTAGTCTGAAAATGGGGTGATGGGTTAGTGTAATGAATGATGAACATAACATGAGATAAATACAGAAAATATGATTAATATTATTTTATAAAACTTTACAGAAAAATATAAGAAAAAACAATGCCATCACTCAAAACAATGGAAAAATAATAACTGTAAAAATATTAAGATTACAAGTAAAGTCACCTTAAAGATACAGAGACTGAGGTGGAGTAGACAATACAAAATATATAAAGTTCTAGGATCTTTGCTCAACCAAAATCAACATAACTAGAATGATACACAGCGATATCACAATAAAAGACAAAATAAGAAAAAAAAAACTAAAAATTTCTTTTCACACAAAATTAAATTTAAATTTAAAAAAGTGATACACAGAAAGATCACAATAAGAAACAATTAAAAAAGTAATATATAACATACCTAAACTTGAAAGGAGGATCAAGGACGACCATAATCGGTCATCCTGACTTGTATATCAATAGCGGCTCGCTGTGCAGGGCAGTTTCTATCACCCGTGGGGTGATCATCTTTTTTTTTAAAACGTCTGCAAGTAGCACAGACAGCGGCCTCTGCCTTTTTGGGGCAATCCTCAATCGTGACCACTTTCGGCACAATGCCGACACGTAATTACTTCCTGAATGCAAGTCTTGCTTACATGGCCATACAGGTGACACTTGAAACATCTGATGGCTCCAATAAAATCGCGAACGCGACAGGCGTTCCACCCAAGAAAGCAATGACCGCTATCCGCTAGAATCTTCCTAACCTCAGGATGAACGGTAACCACCATATTCATAGTAGGTTGGCCACGTTTCCCAAAGAGTGAAACGCGCCGCATCGTTCTCAAATGATCCTCCCTTGTAATTATAGTTTTACCCTCAATATTATTAACAAAAATTTCTTTGAAAAGTTCGGGGTCACCGGAAATATCGCAGCTGGGAACATCATATAATACAATTTTTGGTAGTCTGCCAAGAGGCTGTACTACCTTGATGCCAGAAGCACTTAATTTTTCAGTGTTCTTTTTAATATTATCCAAACCAACAGTATTAGATGTCTGCAGGAGAATTCCTGCACCTTTTATTTTTCTCGAACGGACAATCTGAAAGCCATCAGTAGCTGGGTTCAGAACGGATGTGATGATCTTCTTAGTTTCATCGGAAGTTTTACCTTCCGGAATACTGGGGTACAGGAGTACAGTGGGCTGTAAAGGAACTATCGGTCGCTCCACTCCACCATAAACCAATTTAGCGGATCGGTCTCCAGCCACAATTCCAGCGTACGATCTCACTGGTTGTGATGTCACACCGGAATCCATTACACCCGGTATAGATGCCTGTGCAGCTATAATTTTGTCAACTTTATTATACATTTCAGCCTGTGCATTCATAATTTCATCAATAGTGGCACTTCGAGATTTTACACTATTCAAGTCTAAAGCGAGCGAGGTGAAATCAGACATCAAAGAGTCCACGATCTTCATAATTTCTGACTTGTCTGATTTTTTCATTTTGTTGGTGCCGTCGTTCACGATTTTTACTATTTGCATACATCGTTCAAGAGAGGAGACAATCCGAATTTGTTCCGCATGTGGTGAGTCGCTGAACCTCGTCCTCTTTCTATTGTCTTGGTTAGGCGACTGTTCGATTGTGACCACTGTAGCAGAAGTACCAGGGGCTGGTAAAAATTCGTCCTCAGAATCACTATCATGTACAGAGGTAACACTCGAGGGAATTTGATTGTCAGTGTCTAAACGTGGCAACACAAGTGTTTCAGGAAGAGCCAAAGAGGATATGGATCCAGTCATTTCTGTAATTAATTTAAGTAATTTTTTCTTAGATTTCTTTATTCCATTAAGAATTGCCTGATCATCCACTGAAAGTATACTTTTCTGTTCCAATAAAATTAATTGTAGATCATATTCTTTCAGTTTTTGCATCATTTCTAGCATTTTTTTGTTTTGGCGTTTTGTTTGCGCAGCCATCATTTTCAATTCTTCAAGACTCAAAGATTTCAATTTCTCTAGATTAGAATCCTCTTCATCCTCAGAATCGCTCGAATAATTACCGTGTGATGTCATTATTATCAAACGGTGAGAATTTACTTTGTACCTAGGCACACTTTTTGTTAAAAATTCACTAAACAACGTCTGATATCGTAATTGCGCACTATATCACTAATTAATATTACTAATTAAATCTATGTGTGTACTTATAACCTATCAAACTGTTGTTTTAATACATATTTACACTAAGAACTTAAATCAAAGAAACGTCACTTTGTCACATAAAGTTGAAATTAATCACTTATATAGTTTAAATTAAGACATGTAAATTGATTGTTATGACGGGAATTAACTCCTCGAACACGTAAATGCTAAAAACATGTTTAAAAAAAAGTTCTCAACCGATTTATTTTTAGTTAAATAGCGGACCGAGTTTGAAACGCGCAGCGCCATACGAAGGCAACAATAAAACTTTTTTGATTTGTCCGCCGACAGTTGATCCTAGTAGTAAGTATGCAAAGTGGATATACGGCCGTACAACCAAATTCGATATATTTATATCTGAAGGTATCTTAAGTGAAAATCACTGTAAAATATATTCACTAACAATAATTTCGACTCTCCGAAGAAGCATATTAATTATTTTTTTGTTAACAAAATTTGAAATACGTGCAGTCGGCTTAACAAAAAACCGCTAAAGATTCCTACTTGAAAATAATATAACTTTTTAACTGAATATAACACAAGAGTCCCAACTGCCATCAACCGTCTCGAGCCAGTGAGACTATGGCATCCCCAATTTTGGTATGGTGTGATGCTGAAGATAGTTGGGTGGGGAAGAAGATGTGGAAAATGTACCTGGCTATTCAGATCTAGTCATCAAACACGGTTAAAGCCATTTCAAGTAATAAGACTAAGCCCTACATACACTGTAAACCAGCGTAAAAATTAAAAAAAATCATATGATATTACTTTTTTTATTCGACTATGAATATACAGGCGGATATGTTTAGCGCCACCCTTGGAACTATTTATTGGTGTTAACCAATAACACCCCTGCCGTAGGTCACCCCAAGTGATCCCAAATTGAGGTTAAAATGAACGTAATGGTCATATGCAACTTTTTAGTCAATTTAGTACGGATGATTTTTTTAATTGACTGTCACTGCAGTTCCAGTTACTGGTGCCCGATGTGGAATATTTCACCGGTTCATTATTTTAACGGTTCCCGATATTTGATTTCGGAGTGGGAAGCTGAAGATAGCGAAATTGTCACCCGATTCTTGGAAATTTCTGGGTTTCCGCTGGACCTCATAAATTTTTAGATAAAATTTTTTAAATAAAATTTAAATAAAAATTTAAAATAATTAATTAATTAATAAATTAATTAATTAATTAATAATTAATTAATAATTAATAAATTCTAAAAATTTTAAATAAAATTTTTAGATAAAATTTTTAGATAAAATTTTAGATAAATTTTTAGATAAAATTTTTTAAAAATTCAAATGATTTGGAGAAAGAAGAATATAACAAAATTATAATTTCAACGCGTTTTTGAAAGGGAAAATGTTTTAGATGAGATAAGCAGATTTACACTAACAGCAACAAAGCTTAATGTTTGAATTTTGCCTATTGATATCCGAAGTGATTCTATTTAACAACAAGATAGCTGTCCTGACTAGCATAACCATCGGCAAGTTAGTTCTGCAAGCCGGGAGATAAAATAGTCTATGCTGTCGGTGACGGAGATAACCATCCGGAACATAGAAACTAATGCTCTCCATGATAGACGAATTTTCTAACCATCCACGTATCCCTCTGAAGAAATGTGTTACAATGAGCTCAACCCTTCTGACCCGTAGACAGTTCATACCAAGCATGCCCAAGAGAAAGATAATTCAATAAATTAATAATTTAATAAAGATGATATTTGTACCAGTCTGAAGATGGCTTTGACGAGCTGAAACCGGTTACGGTCGAATAAAATTAAGTGAAATAAAGTTTTATATTCGTTTTATTATAATATATTAAAAGATAATTTACTTACCATCTTCAAATCCTCCCCCAGTACACAACACTACACAGCACAGTAAAAGTACGTTCCTTAACATATTGATATTCGTTGATCACTGAAATTTTCCGAATAATTTATTCACCGGTCCGCCAGCGCTTTTAAAGGATCGACTTTCAAATACTTATCTCAGTGGTTCGGGCGCAGCGGTTCCAGTGCCACTTCTGGAAATTGGAAAAAAAAAGAGTCAACGGTCTCAACTGCCTTAAAATAATATCTTTAACTCAAAATCGTTAATTCTTAAAAAATATGAAGACCTAATTATAATATGTGAAGACCTAAATTACAGAACTACGGATAACTTTCTGCTAGAATTCTTTGTTATTGATCTTTAGCATATTAGTTTTTTAGCAGAAATAATTAATATTCCGGTGGAAACGTGTTCAAATTGTCTGATTAATAGTTGAAAATTAGGTATATTTTTAATAATTTGAAGAAAAGTATAACGGCACTTCATATTCTGACATTGTCAGGGTTATTTCGAAAAAATAGAGAGAGTAAAATTAAAAATACTGTAGAGTTAAACGTTTGTCAATCCTTTTCTCAATCTTTAAAACACCATTTGTACGATAAATACATTTCTTCCAACGATGTTCCAGTGCCCGATTATGTTATTCCTGTTATTTAAAGTACGAACAAATTGCACAGTGGCGACAAGTTGAATGCTCCTGCGTGCAAACTTTACTGATGTGACCATACTGTTGGCACTTGAAGCAACGAGTAGCACCAACCAACGTAGTCGCTCGCACGGCATGCATTCCACCTGAGGAAGCACAAACCACTGTCTATGAGTGCTTTTCTTACCTCAGGGTGTAAGAATCATGTTCATGCTGGAACTTCTATATCTCTCTTACCGAATAAAGAGACTCTTCTCATAGTTCTAACATGATCCTCTTTGGTAATACACTTACCCTCGATGTTGTTGATTAAAATTTCATCAAAAAGAGAAGAATCGGAAGAAACATCATTAAGGAACGTCGTATAACACAATTTTGGGGAGTCGACCTTGAGGACTAACAGTTTTGATGCCAGATGCAGACAATTTTTCAACAGCTTTTTTTATATTGTTTACTCCTCCTGGATTGGTGGTTTGTAGGACATTGCCACCACCCTTTATTTTTCTTGTTCGTACTAACTGGAAGCCGTCAGTTTTAGGGTTTAAAACCGACGTAAGCTTCTTATGCATCTCCTCAAAAGATTTACCCTCAGGAATAGATGGATAAAAGATAGATAATAGTTGATTGTAGAGAGGGAATAGGACTCTCAGAACCATTTAAAACCAGTTTCTTTGATTGGTTCTCCCCAGAAACTACTCCAGCATAAGATTTTCTTTTGGGCAGTTCAGGATTGTTTTCAATTTTACTTGCTTTACTTAAAATCATCTAATTTTTCTGAAATTCCATTTTGGGTTTCAAAGACTTTTGATAAAGTTTCAGCCTTAGAAACAGCCGCTGCATGTGAAATGGCTAGACTAGCTAGATATCTTCTCATTCCCTCAATATAGCTCAATAATGCGGACCGAGCGTCCTTGTTTAGTTTATTTTTCCCATCAGTTACAGTTTGTGAAATCATCACCATCTTGTTGAATATCTGCTGTAAAATGTCTACGGAAAAATTAGAATCAGAAGGTTCTTCAGACTTAGCCTGATCGTCTTGTAACATTTTGATTCAGTTATCCTTAATTGGTGTTTTTCTCAATTGACTCTCAGTCAAACACTTTTAATTGAAGATTGGGTGTTGCGTTCTAACAATATAGACGTACCGCTTGAAGGAATCACACGACTACTTTGCGGTAGATTGAGGTAATCCTTTTTCATCTGTATGAAACTAATAGATTCATCCTCCGAATCAGATGACATGATAAAAAAAAAAATAAATAAAAAAAAACAGAAACCGTCACGAGTTGAAAATTCACGTGAATTTAAAAATTTTAATAAAACAAAATTTTAACATCAAAAAAATAATTATTTAAAACAATCAAAACAATTATTAAAAACAATTTTGAAAACACCGAAAAAAAAACGAAAAGTATATCCCAAGGATTAGACCGGGTCCACTAAATGATTTTAATCAATATAAATCCTATTTTACAATCAAATCAATTAAAACTATTACATATATCAACACCAAACCATACCATCAGTTGAAACGACGAGTACTTATTTAAAACATAATTTGTTGAGAGGGACTTTAAGTCCCTGCCTCGAAAGAACAAAATTATAATTTTAAGCTAACAGATTTTGAATGAAATGCAAAAAAATCACTGAATTTATATATTAAAATTAATTTAATTTTGACAAAAAAAAACTATTAAAACACGCTGAGACACACTTAAATTATTAAAGATGGTTAGGGAAGAAGTCCCAAAACCCAAATACCACAAACTTTGAGTTTGAGGAATGAAAAATACCGGTTTTATTTGTAATTATAACAAGCCGAATGTTTAGTAGGTGCTACCTTGAAGGAGGCAAGAACTGAACTTTTAAGGGGTAGCAAAATTCCACAATAAATAATAATGATTTCATTTCATATTTTTGCCGCACCTACGATTCGGGCCGATTGAAATAAGTACGGAATTTTTCATTACTTATTCCGTGACGAAACCGGGGAATACCTTTTCTTTAATTAAATGTATAATAATGTCATCTTGATCACTGTAGCAACTGGTAAAAACGTCTGTAGTGAGTTGTAAGAATTCCCCTATTTTGTTTTGCGCTTGGATTGTTTATGACAATGATTAAGGGAGGTCCGTGGGCGGTGCTTTGACAATTCTAAGAAAGTTTCATGGATCATCATCTGGGTGTAGTATCAATTAAAGCTGAGGACTCGCGTGCAGATTAACTCTTAGGTTAAAACCAGTTTAATATTTTATTTATTTATTTACGCCTATTTAGGCTTTTACATATATATAACAATATTTACGAAATTATACTCGTAAATAGTGCAGGAGACGATTAAAACACTTGCACAAAAATAAATATAAAGTAAAAATATTATTGAATTTGATCCACACAGCATGCAGGTACAAAATATAGAAAATCCAAAATAGTTGTTTTTCTTTCAGCCGACAAAATACTGTTAATGTGTTAGTCCATTTAAATAGCTTTATCAAAATATTAAAATATTCCCCTACTTGATCGAAAAACTGAAGTTTTCAATAAGGTATGCTTATATATTAAAATTGATGTACTAAATATATCAACAATATCCTAGATCCGATTCCGAATGATCTACCATAATTCCAGTAGCGGATTAATCTACTGACACATTTTTCACGAAAATCGTTATAATATTTCGAATAGAGTTAAAAAATTTACTTCAAACCATTCTTCGAAATTCGTAATTCGTAGGAAAACCGTCGCACATTATGAGAGTAATACTAATACAATAATAAAAGTAATACTACTGGGGACTCGCTAGCATATTCAAGCTCAATTTGAAACCAGTTTTGTGTTTAGAATGTAAAATTCCAGTTGCGGAAATCTGCTGAAACATTTTAAAGGAAAACATTCTCTTATCCGAAGTGTAGTTATAAAACTGTAGTTGCAGACTATTTGTTTGCCGACAGAACAAATAAATACCCCTTTTACATGTTCTGAGTGTAGTTTTAATTCACCCAATACAAATTTAATTTAACCTAGTTTTGTGTTCAGAATATAACGATGAATTAAATAACAAGTTGCAGATTTATCGTGTATCGAGTGAAGCTTTACATTTGAGGTGCATGCTATGTGCTGCAAAATTCTGAGAAATTGACTGTTCCATGTGTAATTATTATTGTGGAACCCTTACTCAGAATCAGTCTTAAGTTAAAACCTGCCTTGTGTTCTAAATATCGTGTAAAAATTCAAGATGCGAAATCCTATTACTTGGATACGATTCTCGATTTCCGAGAGCAGTTATAAATTTGTAGAAGAATTTATGACATGACTTTATTGGAAGAAAACTCGTCACATGCGATATAAAAATCGGCATAAAATGAGTTCGTAATAAAAAAAGGATTTCCACTCCCCCTCCCGCCGGCGCTTGAAAATATGCTGTTGAAAAACCTTAATAGGGGGGCGATGAAATTTTCCTCCGCACGGGCTGCTGGTACCCACGCTACGCCACTGAGAATATTATGTGGTCCATTTGAAATGTATCTGCAATTTTTTTAGCCATTTCATAAATATCACTATGACCAATTAAACGGATAACTGAAATCGTATCACTATGACAAATTAAGAGGATAACTGATGAATTCCACCAACTTTCCAATTTTTCTCCAAATCACTAAAGCGATTTTCGAAATCTGATACCACTGCCTTAATTTCTGCCGTATACTTGTCAGGAGTGAAATTGTAGGTAATATTTTATTCCGTATTTTTTTCAAATTTTTGATTTTTTTTTCTTTTCGATGTCGACTATCATAGACGCTGTTTGACTTTGGAATGCTGCAACAGTATTCATAATTTCTCTTAATGATTTATTGCATTGATGAGAACGTGAGAGAAAAAAATTGTTTTGAAGAAAAAAATTACCAGAGGAAAAAATTTCATTTAAATATTTATTAATTTTTGGAGATCGCTGGCAACGGTTAATATGCACTTTTTTTGGAAAAAACCTTTTGATTCACCTTAATTGCATTAAAAGGCAATTACTTGCATTGGGGGAAGTGGAAAATATTTCATTCAAAATTTCGATTACGTAAAATTAAAATTAGCTTTCGTCTTGTGAGATTGTTCGCCATTGGCTATTAGCTCATTCGCTGTCACTTTGGTATGTTGGTATTCCTGATACACTTGAATGTATAACGAACGGCTAGAAGATTTTGAAGGTACGGGGCACTTTCTTTTGAATCACAAACCATGTTACACAAACCTAGCGTAGCCACTAAACTACTTGAAAACTGGGATGTTTTTTTGCCTTGACACGAGTAGGCGTTATAAAGGAGCACTTCCTTTTGTATCACAAACCATGTTACACAAACCTAGAATTCCCATGAAGTCTGCTACGCTTTGCTCTAGCATCTTTTCGTACAGTAACAAGAATACCAACATAACAAAATAACATTTGAAAATAATGTTTGAAAATGGACGGTCTCGTTTCACAGAATGAAAGCTAATTTTAATTTTACGTAATCGAAATTTAGAATGAAATATTTTCCACTTCCCCCAATGCAAATAGTTGTCTTTCAATGTAATTAAGGTGAGTCAAAAGATTTTTTCAAAAAAAAGTGCGTATTAACCATTGCCAGCTATCTCAAAAATTTACCAAATATTTTACTCCAAATTTTGCCTTGTTATTCCAAATTTAATGTGCTCAGTTTTCCGGTAAAATCTGCAAAAATTGCTAAATCACATTGTCAATCTAAATCACACAGTTGTATAATCATCACCCCTCTCTTTAAGAAAATTATTTAGTCCGTTAAGAGGGCATTACCAGAGAAAACCAAAAATATGTCATTTTCAAATTAGATTTAAGACGTATTGACTCTTTTCCACAAAAAATTATAAATGGATTTCGAAAGATTGTTCTTTAATCTAGCATTCGCATGTAATAAATTTTGAGAAAATTTTTTAATTTTTTAGTATAATAAGGTTATAACATAGGTCGTTGGGAGATTTATTAAATTTTCAAAAAAGATTTTGTATTATACCACACCCATTTCAAATAATATAATCATGCAGTAAAATAAATCAATACATTATCTAGCAAACGCATGTTTTAGAATTTTAATTTTAGTTTCAATAAAATCATTAAAAAATATGTACGTACATATGTGTTTCTTGACGAAAATTGGTCTATTTGTGTATTTATTTGCGCACTTACAAACTAATATATTTCAGATTTTTTTAACATTCTTATTAAATTTAGACATTATTGAAAAATGATAAATACTTATAATCAAAAAATAATTACAAAAAGTACATTATTTTAATAGTTTTATCATCACGCTTTTCAGCATTTTTGGATGAAGGTATAAATTAAAGCTAATTTGGATTGAAATAAATTCGATATTGATTTATAATTTTAAAAAGCTGGTACGGAGAATAATTAATCTTTCTCATTGTAACCGCCCTGCACGATCGTAAGTGTGATGACCGTGGCCGGTTATCATCATTACCTCTGGACTCCGTTGTATGGATTCAGATTCCTTGTGATGGTGATCTCAGTACAGGGTGAGGTTGACAATAATAAGTCGTGGGTAGACTATTGTGGTTTATTCCGAGATTCCGTACAGGGGTGCTTCGTAGGAAGCCTAAATGCAAAGATGACGAATGGACAACATTCACAACCTTTTATACGTTACTCATGCTGTCTCACTCATACACGCATGTCTCTTTTATACCGCAAGACATACGTTCACCACAGTAAGAACAACTTTCGATGAAATGTGGATTTTCGTCCGCTGGCTGGTGAAACGCTCTTAAATAATATGTTGGATCGGCATTTGAAAATCACACAGAAAGATACGCGCAGCTCTTCTTGTCCGTCTACGGATCCGAGTTCTTGTGCGGATGCGGGTTCTATTGGGTTCGAGTCCTTGGCCGGACCCGTGCCTCCGATCGACTGGACTAATAGCCGCGATCGACCGGTTGGCCATCCCTGATAAGAAGCATGAGAAAAATTACAAACTCTGCTCGTCTAGATTCATGTAGACCTATGATTAAAAATCTGAAAATTCTGACAGTCACAAACATATATATATATAATGGAGTTATGCATGTTAGTGCGATCGCGATCGACCGGTTGGCCATCCCTGATAAGTAGTATTTAGTGGCGCATAGAAAATGATTTACTTAAATAAAGCGAGGTATCATTTTTTATTTTATCAACAAATTTATAATAAATACGGGCAACGGACATTCACTTATCTTGTTACTGCCATATTTAATAAGTTGCCAATGAACTTAAAAATCGAGTCGAATTGCACCAGCGTTCTCAAAAAAAAAGAATTTAAAAATTCCTAATGGATCAAAACTTATTGCTTGTAATCTTGTGTATAAATATGACTACAAGTAATTTGCCTGCGTTATATCTGTCTGTGTATTTTATGCCTTTATATTGTAATTACTTAACAGTTATTCTTCTGAATCTATTTTGTATATTGTGGTTTCTTGTTATATTTGTGCTTTAGTGTTATATTAATATTGTTAAATTAACCTACTGACAAACTGCTCCGGCAGTTTAGCGGATTAAAATGAAAAATAAAACGAAAAAAAAAATCTTTTCGAACAATGATTATTTTATTGCAAGGTCTTGGGTTAAGTCTTCTGTCAAGGTCTGGGCAACCCAGCTAATGCACCTCTTGGGGAGCCAAAGGCAGGGATGTTTGGCTATCCAATAGATGGTTCCCGGGGCGCGGTACCCATATCTGCCTCCCGAATTCAGTCAGTCATCATCATAATAATTATAAACGTCAGACGCCCATTTTAATGCTTCAACATTAATTTAATCAAAAGTATTGTAAAAAAGTTAAGTGGATCACTTCAGTCTGTGAAATACAGTGTAGTTTTTTGCGCGCTATCGTCGTATGATCTTACCTTCTCAATTTTATCACCCGGAAGTATCACAATAGTATTTGAAATTAAAACAAAAAACAGAGTTCATAGTTCAACTCATTAAAGATTAAAGTTACATAGACTGAATTTCTAAAAGAAGCAAAATCAAAACATTGGTAATTAATTTACAATATTCGGTGAAGACAAAAAGTTAATTAAAAATTAAAAGTTACAAAAACCTTAACAGTGCGGCAATAAAGTCAATAAATACATGTGTGTATACGTAAGCCCTTTCAAGTATATTAAAGCGTATTCCACATGTATTAGATATCAGGAAACTATTCATTAAGAAGGTCATTCAAATTAACTACATAAAATGGAAGGATGGCTTCATCCAATCCACTGTTAAAGAAACCGTGCTACACCACAAAGCCGTGGTTCAATCAACAATGCTCCGAATCAGTGCGACGAAAAAAAGCAGCTTACCGAGCCTACAATACATCTCGAACGTTCGAAAACAGAAAAGTTTATAACAAAATGACAAAGGAAAGCAAGGGGATCATAAATAGGTCAAAATTCTAGCACGGCCTGCAGATCAGCAGAAAGCTGCCAGCCCGCACGGCAGCAGAGCGTTATGGTTGCTTGCGGACTCAATAGGTCGCAATTTCTGCAAACCCAGTCTGCCACCTCTTACCAGACCTGATGGCTATCTAGCAAATACCGCCGCCGAAAAGGCTAACTTATTAGGCAAAATGTTCACGGAAAACTCGACCGTCGATGATCTAGGTACTACGCCGCCGTCGGTTCCTCATTGCGGTTTTCATATGAAAACGCTGAGGATCCGGCATCGTGATGTACTCCAAGTTTTACGAGGGTTTGATATTAATAAAGTTAGCGGGCCTGACGGAATACCTGCCCTGGTATTGCAGAGGTGCGCTGCAGAAATAACTCCAATTTCGACGAAAATTTTTAAAAATGTCCCTGAAGTCTGGCTCTGTGCCCTCTGGTTGGAAAAAAGCGATCATTCACCCTATTCCAAAGAAGGTGACCGCTCCAACCCAGCCAACTACCGCCCCATAGCGATCTCATCAGTTCTGTCTTTTTTTCATATGTTTTTATTCCAGTAAAAAAGAAAATAACATTTTCACTTACTTAACTAGAATATTGAATTATGTACAGTTTTTACATTACACAGTTTTTACATTTCATAACCTTAGATTACATTAGATTGCAATACTAACATTTACATGATATTATATTACCATACGTTATTATTCACTATCACTACTTTGTTTTTTGTGAATAAACATGAACAATTTTTTTTTGAATTTGCACACACTTTTTTCGTTTTTGATATCATCTGGAAGGGAATTATATAAATTGCCCCCCTCGTAACTAATTGATTGCTTACCGTAGTTAGTATGAATGGTGTTTAAACGTATGTTATCGTGTTGTCGTGTAAAATGTTTGTGTACTTGGGACGTTTTAATGAATTCTGTGTTTGTATGTATGAGTTTATTATTTATTTTGTATATAAGGACACATATATTGTACTCGTATAGTTTTCTTAATGTTAGCAGTTTTGTTTCCAAATATAATTTTTTTGTGGATGTTTTGGATTCGTAGTGAAATAGTTTTTTGATTATCTTATTTTGAATTACCTGTAATTCATTGATGTATGTTTCATACGCATTTCCCCAGATTTCAATTAGGTAATTTAGGTGTGAGTGTACGAGACTATAGTATAAACTTTTTTTTAATCTAATTGGTAATAGATATGATAACCGGCTAAAAACGCTAATTAAGGGTGTGATTTTATCTTTTACATTTTGAATGTGTTGTTTAAAAGTTAAATGCTTATCGATGCACAGCCCAAGATATTTTTCCTGTTTCAGGATTTGCAAATCGTTATTTTCAATTTTTAATGGTACATGTGGAGGAATTATTTTACGGTTTGAACTTAAAATCATGTATCCTGTTTTCTTTATATTCATTGTTAGGATATTTGATTGGAGCCAACCGCAAATTCTTTCTAGGTCACTTTGTGCATTTTCTAGTAGTATGTTTAGATCTTTACCCCAGTAGAATATTGCAGTATCATCTGCATATAAGTAAATTTCACCGTTTAATTCTAATTGCGAAATATCATTGATATAAAATCATTGATGTCTAAGGTGATGGAACGTGTGATCAACGACAAACTGCTCACATACCTCGAGAAGAACAAAATTATTAACGACCGTCAATACGGATTCCGGCGGAACCGCTCGGGCGGTGATCTTCTCGCGTATGTGACGCATGTTTGGGGGCGGTGCCTGGAACGTTTCGGTGAGACCCAAACGTTGCACTGGATATTTCCAAGGCCTTTGACCGGGTTTGGCACCGAGGGCTTGTCAACAAACTGTCTTCTTACGGACTTCCCGCATCCTTGTGTACGTGGATTGCCGACTTTTTGAGGGAGAGGTTGATTCAGACGGTTGCTGACGGTTTCACCTCTTCCTCGCATTCGATAATTGCTGGCGTCCCACAGGGATCGGTTCTGTTTCCGACTTTGTTTCTGTTGCACATCAATGACCTCCTGTCATGTGCACCGATTCATTGTTACGCGGATGACAGTATAGTCCATTATAGCTTTTTGTTTGACAAGCCCCCAAAGGGCACACAAACTCCAATAGCTCGGAGGGCTTTGAAGCAAAGAATGGACGGTTACCTCGAGAGTGTTTTCTCTTGGGGTAAGAATAACCTCGTCGAATTTAATGTTTCAAAGACCCAATCATATTTGATAACGTCTAAAAGGGATTGTGCATTGATCGGGAAACACGCCAAACACGCGCCCAATATTTGAACACGGTTGACATTAGTTTCTTCAAGACCCATGTTCACCACTTCCTTTCCTCAAAAAGACCTCCCACACAGCATCTTCAAAGATGACAAAGGCCCTGAGAGAAATTATTTTCCTCAGGACCTCCTGTGTGGAGTTAATGTATTGTAGTTCAAGACTACAATACTAAGTATTCACAGTGTATACGCATCTTAATCGCTCCGAACAAACATTCAAAAATATATGGTTTATAACCCATGAAACACAAAGTAAAAAGTTTTAGCAGTATTTACAGTGAAGGATTTCAATTTTAAACTAACTTATATACTAGGAAATATTATTAAACATTTGTGAACTAATAATAAAGTGAAATGACAGTTGAACAATTGAAGTGATCATTCACCATTAACAGTGAACACAACAATAAACAATTATTATTATTTCTTTGGAGCTCGCTACCTATTATAGTCCGGTATTTTCACGGATCACTTCACGGTCTTCGTGGTTCAGTGGTATAAACGGCTGACCAAGTTTTCGCAGACATTTTGGGCGACCTCGGTTCGAATCCTACTGAAGCCGACAGAATTTTTTATTTTAAAAATAAAATTCTTACGTTTTATTTATAATTTAAATATATCCGATCATCGAACCATTTTACATAATGAATAAGCAGAAGAAACAAACCCAAAAAAGGCGCCATCTAGCGACTCAGAAGAAGAAGATACAATGACTAATAAAATGATTAAATGCTTCGAAAAAAAATTTAATGAATTAACCAATCAACTTATGAAATCTTTTAACGAACAAATAAAAGAACTTAAGAAGTCCGTCGAATTTTGCTGTAAGAAATTAGACGAATATGAAGAAAAAACAAAAATAAAGAAATACTGATTAAACAACTTCAAGCAGAAAATAAAGAAATAAAACTACACATTAATAAAATAGATCAAAATGAAAAACAAAACAATATTGAAATACAGGGTGTTCCTTTTAAGGAAAATGAAAATATCACAAATGTATTTAATAATATAATAGACATACTCAAATGTGATAAAAAAACGATTAATGTGACAAATATTTTCAGAAGCAAAAATAAAAACCCGATGAACAAAAATACTGCCATTGTAGTATCTCTACAAAACAAAGAAAGTAAAGACGTAATTATAGCACATAAAAAAATATGGTATTTTATATGCAAAAAACATAAATTTTGATGAAAACAACACAATATATATTAACGAACAACTGACCCAATTTAATAAACATCTACTGTACCTAGCTAAATCGTCAAGACTTGTACAAATTTATATGGGCAAAAAATGGAAAAATATGGATGAGAAAAAACGAAACATCTCCAATCTTACTCATAAGAACGCCAGAAGACATCCCTTCCGAATAAAGGATAATAAAACCACATAGCAAACTACTATCAACCTTTCAAAATGTCTGAAGAAAACTATATACACGAAAATTATAAATGTAAAAACCCATGTGAACTAAATCACCTATTTAAAAATGTTAATTTCTCGATTTTAAATATGAATATTAGGAGTATAAGGAAAAACTTCGATGAGCTTTGTGTACTTATTAATAACCTAGATTTTTCTCCAAGCGTAATAGTTTTAACTGAAACTCAAATGAAATAAGTAATTCCATATAACTTACCAGAATATACAACTATTTCATCTGCCGGTAAGCATACTGGTCATGATGGAGTTACTGTCTTCTGTCATAATACTCTGAAAAATGTTCATGCTGAATTTATTGAATTTAAAACAGCCAATGCAATAAAAGTAACTTTTTGTCAAAACAACTATAAATATCATATATTAGCCATATATATCCCCTTCATTAAATGATTTTTTATTTGTAAAAGAACTAAAATCTTTTGTTAGTAAACTTCATAGAAACAATTTCACTTTTTCTATTGTGACAGGAGACATTAATATAAATATTAATGATAATAATACAAATGTGAATTGTCAAAATGAGTATCTTGATTGTTTATCAAGCTCTGGACATATGTCATATATTAACTCACCAACAAGAGTAACCTTAAGTCACTCGGCATGTTTAGACCACATATTTGTCAAGTCGCACAAGGCGGTTAATATCATCTCTTCAATTCTTGAAACAAATATCACAGATCATTACCCAACCTTTTATGGACACCATCTCAAAAATACTCCTCTTAACCGAAATTCTGAAAATATAGAAAAAGTAGACATTGATTATGAAACTCTTAACTCTTTACTTCGGTCAGAAAACTGGGAAAATGTGATATCAATAGAAAATCCACATTTCGCACTAGAGAATTTCTATAAAACTCTGAGAGATCATACTCTAAAAAGTGAAAGTAAAATAGTTGTCACTAACAATAAATATAAAAAAATTAAGCCTTGGATAACAGTTGGATTAATTATATCAATTAAACAAAGAGATAAATTATATAGAGAAATGTTTAAATATCAAATAGATTGCCAAAAGAATTATCTCAGAACAATGCCTTATCTTAAAACAAAATATCTAATGTATCGTAACTTACTTAATACGAAACTGCAAAAAGAAATACTATAGTATACAAATTGAAAATGCTAAAAATAATACTAAAAAAACTTGGAATATTATAAATGAAATTGCGAACAAAAAAAATATGTCTTCAAATATTGTAAATGAGGTTATAATAAATAATGAAGTAATAACTAACAAATCGACCATTGCAGAAAGCTTTAATAACTATTTTACAAATGTAGTAGACGTAGTACTTGAATCATCCGGCATTAATGTTAATGATGCTTATATGGAGACATCTCCTCAATTAGATTCAAATAATGATTCAATTAACTCTATAGAATATTTTTCTCCCGTTACATTTAATGAAATTGAAAAATATATTGATAACCTAACACGTTCCAACTCTAAGGGAAATGATGGATTATCTTGCGTTATGTTAAAAAAAAATAAAACAACAATTCCTAACTCCATTGAAACATATTTTTAATTTATGCCTCAAAAATGGTCATTTTCCAGAGCAATTTAAAATCTCCACTATTATACCTATTCATAAATCTGGAGACAAGAATAAATTAGATAATTATAGACCAATATCCCTTGTTTCAAACCTCTCGAAAATATTCGAAAAATGCGTTAAGTTTAGAGTCATTGAACACTTAGAAAAATATAAAATTCTATCGAAAAACCAATACGGCTTTCGTAAAGACCTAAGCACTGAGGATGCGATTTATGAATTGACAAAAAAGATATACTCATCTATCGATAAAAAAAAAGAAATGTCTTGCCATATTCCTAGATTTACTCATTACTCATTACATTACAAAAATAAATCAACTAGGCTTCAAAAAAGACACACTAAAACTACTCTCTAACTATCTTACATACAGAACACAAAAAACAAAAATTGGGAATAATTATAGTTCAGAGTCAAAGATAAAAAATGGAGTTCCACAGGGAACTGTGCTTGGCCCGATTTTATTCTTAATTTATATTAATGATTTATGTAATTTTGTAATTCCTGGTAAAATTGTTTCTTACGCAGACGACACGGCAATAATAGTGGATGGTAATCATTGGAAAGAAACTTTTTCGAAAGCAACTGATTGTATTTCACTGGTTTCAATATGGCTAAAATACAACAAACTCGTTTTAAACTATACCAAAACATTTTACTTACCTTTTTATAAAACCATTAAAAATAAACCTAAAGACAACCTTAAAATTAGAATCCATAATACTAGTTGCAATCAAGAAATGTGCTTCATGTGCAACGAACTTACTAATGTCGAAAATATAAAATATTTAGGAGTATCAATAGATATAAATCTTAATTGGAAATCACATATTAATCAAATCACTTCTAAATTAAGATATCTGACATACATATTTTATAGACTTAAGGAAGTACTAAACATTGAAAAATTGAAAATGATCTACTTTTCCCTGGTGCAATCATCAATCACTTATGGCATTAAAGGATGGGGTGGTGCACTTGATACATTTATTAAGCCTCTACAAATAATTCAAAACACATAATTAAAGTCATATATAACAAAAATAAAACATTCTCGACCAACTTATTATACAAAGAAACTAAAATATTTAATATACGTAAATTATTTATATTACAAACTTTGAAATATGTATTTAAAAACAAAAATTATTTCGAAATAAATGAAAACAGAATGAGCAAAAGAATAAATAATATATTTTACACCCCACAAACCAATACTAAATTATTGCAAACACATAGCAGTTTCATTGGTCCTCGCACATTTAACCTTCTACCACTACAAACTCAAATGATAAATAAAATGATAAAATATGTAAAAGAGGTAAAATTATGGTTGAATAATGTAGATATTGAAACGCTTTTTGTATAAACTTGTCCTTCCTTCTACAACTCACTTTCTGTAACTTTCTAAACTGAAGTACAATATGTTTTTCTGTTTATTTTTTGTAATAACTAAAAAAAAAAAAAAATGAAAAATCACTAAGTTTTTCTGCATATTTTTATTTTATTTTTATAAAAGATAAAAAAAACCTTTCTCACTTATTCTACCTATGTAATACTAACTTTTTATACTAACTTTATATTTTATTTGTTTTTTAAGTCTATTTTATACTTTGCGTACTTAGAAATATAGTATTTGGTTTTAATATTACCCGCACTCAGGCAGTGCCTTAGTGGGTTTTCATTCCTTGTTCATACTATTTGTTATTATATATATGTTATTATATACTATTTGCAATTATATATTATATGTACTGTTATGGTACACTCTAGACGACAGAATTCGAGCCCACGGGAGCTCCACCGCGGACAACAACACCCCGCTCCCCCCTGTTTCCTGCTTCCTACCTCCTCCCCTCTCTGCACTCCCGCGCACACCAACGCGTCCCAGTCGAGAATTGCAAGCGGCCTCGGGAACACGTTACGCTCCCCCGGATCGAACACCGAGTTCGCGGCTAATTTCTGTGGACCAATTTGAAACGCAATTACTTCTGCAATGTTAATTGAAGTACATACGGGTTTTAGCGCTGGTATTCTGCCATGCCTGTGTGAACTTCGGGTCCTGTCCTAGACTCGGAAGTGCCCCCTGCTGAACCCGGAAGGCGTGGATCCCCGAACATCATGTAAGCTGTACAAATATTCCCTCTTCTGTTTGTGTCCTTTAACGATAGACTGTAACCCTCGCGCAAAGCCATCACTCAGGGAGTTTCGATTCAGAGATCACAAGGTATAAACACGATAGCTAGGATTGTGTAATATGCATTTCTTGTGTTGAATTGTACTGTAATAACCTATGAAACTGTGTTTTGAATTTGCAATACATGAATCTATTTAAACTCAATCCTGTTGTTATTCTGCCTCGGCAGGAGCATTTCCTAGAGTGTATTTCTCGGACGACCGTGGGGAGATGAGAGTTCCGAAGCATTCGTGCGACCTGCCCCTGGAATAGAGGGTACTTTTGTCTCTGCTGTGAGCTGGCCTGGGACATGTTTAGGGCCCATCATAACAACGGGCGCGCAATGTGGCGCATAACAACTGTCGCCATAGCGTGGGGCCTCGGAATTTTTTTCTCTCTATCACGATCGCTTCGCGGAGTGCAACTCGTCGAAATCCTCCCTGTACAGGAATTGTTTTGTGAACATTAATTATACCTTGATATTCTACACCCAGTGTACAGTGAATTCTGTGAAAAAACCATGAATCACGCCGCAATTGAAAACACGGCCATTGTGGAAGCTACTAGAAAGCGCCAATACTTTTAACCGCGAACTTGACTGCGCAGGCGTGACCATTCTCTGGATTGCGCGCGCAAGTGCTTTGTCTCGCGCCAAAATTCCAACGGAAAAAACCCGTCGGAAAGAAATAATTAACTGTTGCTATGCAGCGTTTATAATCAAATCGCCTTTTTTATGACTGAACCGGATAGCAACGGAAATTATTATAAATTTGATTCTGGAACCCCAGTTATTTTGCGAATTCCTGAATCAAAAATTTCGGACTTACGTTTTTTTGTTGTTTCTGCACAATATACCAATTGGCCCGTTCGTGTCTGTCAAATGAGTGCACCTTATATTTCACCAAATGGACAAAATAATGACTTTTTTTCCCACTCTACATTACAGGTACCGTTTTTTTTCAGCATAAGTGTAAAGTGAATTATTTTTTTTCCTTACATAAAGAAAAGTGAAATAATAATAAAACGAATGATTGATTCCATGAATAAATAAAATAATTTTAATGTGGTTGTCGTAACGAATCCCATATTCAGTTATTTTCATCCGGAAGTTTGTTCTTATTTGACAGAAGAGTGCCTTTTGTGAATTTTAGTGCCTTTCTCAGTGCAAAGTGAAGTGAAAAAAATAAAAAAGCCGTTTTCTAAAGGTCAGTCCTGGCAATTTTTTTTGAAAATAAATAAATACTTGTGAATTTCACAGTTTTCTCAAAAGTGGTCAGTGAAACACAGAAACCTTTACTACTAAGGTCTTTCCACGCAAAATTTTTTTTCGTATGCCTTCCTTTGACAAAGATTCTGGTGTCATTTATACCAAATTGTAGTATGAAATACAGTTTTCTATAACTATTTTAGAAGTGCCAACCAGTGGTTACCAAGTGAAAAGTGCCTCACAAAATTAATTTTGCGTTTGCTAAAGGAAACCCCTGGCAAAATTTTTTCACCACCCGGGAAACTCACAATAAAAAACAATCAAGCTATGGCATCATCCAATTTGGGTATCATTCCCAACGTGCACAACTTATCCAAAACTCACTTACAAACTGCTTTAAGGGATAGAGGACTCTCGCCATCAAACAAATCTAAATCTACATTAAAGGCTTATGCACTTCTATTTAACAAAAAGTACATTAAGAGAATAAACCTCGCCCCCTCAAGCGAAAATAATTCACGCTCGGCTACGCAAGTTTTGGATAATCTTGTTCCTAACAAAGAACCTATACTGCAAGTAATGGTAAAACAGGACATCGCACCCACCTTGACACAAGATAAAACTTACGATTTATCCTCTTGGAAAGTCAAATATAATGGCGTCTCCGATGTGCTGGATTTCATCGACCGTATCGAAGAAACGGCTACAATCAAAAATATCCCATTCGAGATTCTACGAAAAAACTTCATAGAACTCATCTCCCCAGAATTGATACCCTGGCACCGCATTCAAAAAACTAAATGCAAAGATTGGAATAAACTCAGATCTGCCCTAATCTCGAGCTTCGGAAAAACAGAAGCCCAGCACAGGATCAAATTATCTTTACTATCTATTAAACAGCTGGTAAATGAACCCGTAGCAACATTCATAGAAAGGGCTGAATCCATTAACATCAAGCTTTCACATCCCGTTTCGGAAGCTGAACTATTACCAGTCATAACTGATGGCCTTTTAAGCAAATACGAGAACATCATCACCTCGCAGAAAATTGCATCCCTGGCCCAGTTAAACGAGGTCTGTCTCCTTCTGGAATCATACCAGGATAGGAAGAACATAAAGAATGTGTCAAATAATGTAGTTGTGCCAAGCCGTTCGTCTGGTTTAAAACCAGAATTCGACAACAAAAAAGTGTGCTCTTTTTGCAAAAAAGTAGGCCATCTGGCCACTACTTGTTTCAAGCAAGCGAGGTTTCTGGAATCCAAGGAACCCCGAACTTTCAAGAGGCATCACTCTAGGGACCGCTCTCCTCCACGCGACGAACTGCGCAATATTTTCAAGAAATCAAGGCACAACATGGAAAGGTTACAAAACCCAAGCGATGTCAGACCTCAGGTGGATTTCTCCAAGCCCCCACCAAATTTCTACATGAAGAGGCCAAAAAACTAAATAATAACCTCTCAGGCACCCATTCTGAACCAAGGTCTAAAGAATGGACTGATTGGTTAGCACACATTAAGTATTTTAACCAGACCTTAAATGTTTCTTCGGTTTGTTGCAAACAAGCTAAAGATGGGAGACCCTATGCTTCTTTCTCTGTTAACAATGTGACCTTTTCCGGATTACTCGATAGTGGGGCATCTATCAGCTGTCTTGGCAACAATGCTCACTTGCCTTTTGTTAACAGTGATTTTAGAATTTCGCCCCAATCGACACACCTGACGACTGCAGATAATGTTTCTCAGCCGGTCATCGGTGCCCTTGCCCTGCCAATTAATTGTAACAATAAAATAGTTACAATCAATTTTCTAATAGTGCCCTCTATATCCCAGAATTTCATCCTTGGCGTTGACTTCTGGAAGGCATTCAATGTTGCTCCCCAAGTATTTAATACTCTTGGCGAAACCTCCACTGCCGCTCAAATTAGTGAGATCCGCACAATAATACCTCACGAAAATTTAAGCACGGACCAGGCTCTCCAACTAAAGGAAATGGTCAATAAATTCGAATCAATATCCTTCGAAAAATGTGGACTAGGTTTGACAAATTTGGTGGAACACCATATCAAAACCAATGGCCCACCCATCAAGCAACGTTATTACAACTTAGCCCCCCAAAAACTTAAACTTTTAGAAAACGAACTTAACGAAATGTTAAAAATGGGTGTGGTGGTTCCCAGCAGAAGTGCATGGACCAACCCAACTCTTTTGGTTTCTAAAAAAGACGGCTCTGCACGTTTCTGTCTCGACAGTAGACGTTTAAACTCTTGCACGGAAGCTGATGCGTATCCCTTACCTCACGTTCACGCAACCTTAGACAAGCTGCGTAACGCCAAGTTCATCTCTTCCGTCGATCTCAGCAAAGCGTTTTGGCAAATACCCTTGGACGCAGAATCGTGCGAAAAAACTGCTTTCGTTGTACCTGGTAGGGGAATGTTCCATTTTAAAAGATTACCCTTTGGTCTAAAAAACAGCCCCGCCGAGTTACAAAGACTGATGGACAAACTTTTCGGTCCTGAAATCGATAATAGCCTGTTTTGTTACCTTGACGACCTCATCATCGTCAGCGATACCTTTGAAAAACACCTATTAATGCTGGAAAAAGTTTTCCAACAACTCAAGTTCGCTGGTTTAACCATCAACTTGAAGAAGTCTGAATTCTGTAAGTCCCGTCTACGTTATTTGGGATTCATTGTCGACGAAAAAGGTCTAAGAACAGACCCCGCTAAGGTGGAAGCCATGGCAAATTTTCCCCGACCCAAAAACGCGAAGGAAGTCAAAGGTTTCCTTGGACTTGCAGGTTACTACAGGAGATTCATCAAAGACTTTTCCACTATTGCAGCCCCCTTAAATAAAATTACCGGCATTCGTAAAGGTGTCAGCAATTTCCGATGGTCTGTCGAAACTGAAGAAGCGTTCACAACTTTAAAAAATGCCCTTCAAAAAGCTCCCGTTCTGAATTGCCCGGATTTTGCACTCTCTTTTACCCTCCACACGGATGCCTCCAATGTAGGAATCGGTGGAGTCCTTACTCAAGAATTCCCAGATGGCGAACACCCTGTAGCGTATTTTTCCCGTACACTAAACAAACACGAGAAAAACTACGGAATTACCGAGAAAGAATTATTGGCTGTATTGGATTCTGTTCACCATTTCCGCGGTTACATAGACGGTAGCAAATTTACTGTAGTCACAGACCATAGTAGTTTGAAATGGTTGATCTCTTTAAGTAATCCCTCCGGTAGGCTCGCTCGCTGGTCCTCCCGTTTGTCTCAATACAATTTTGATGTTGTTCACCGTAAAGGCGCGGACAATATTGTTCCCGACGCCCTTTCAAGAATTGAACTAGCTTCATTAAATGTTGACACAATTGCCCCCCCTCCATCTACAAAAGATGAATGGTATTTGAAAATCTTTAAAGGTTGCAAAAATAACCAACAAAAGTTTCCTAATTTTATCATAAAAGAAGGACAACTATACCGTAATTGCAAGGCACCATTATCCATCCTCGAAGATTACTCGTGGAAACTTGTCGTTCCCCTCGAAGGTAGAGAACAAATAATCATTGACAATCATAGTGCTCCCGACTCCATACACCCAGGAAATTTCAAGACATATAAAAAAATCGCCTTGAAGTATTATTGGCCTGGTCTCTTTAAGCAAATTCGCAATTACATCTCTAAATGTGAAACTTGTAAAGCTTATAAACATAGCACGGCAGCACCTGCCGGCCTAATGGGTAATCCCAAACGTGCCGACAGACCCCTACAATCATTGTCAATGGACCTCGTCGGACCCTTTCCTCGAAGTTATGCCGGACACATGCACATACTTAGTGTAGTGGATGTTTTCACTAAATTCTGTTGGATCTTCCCTTTAAAAAGAGCCAACGCGTCCGCCATCATCAAACTCCTGGAAAAACACATTTTTATACCTTACGGAACACCCAGAACCATAATAGTTGATAAAGATCAACGTACTTGGTGTAAAAACCTAGATAAAATTCAGGCTGCTATGAACAACACGGTTAACCTGGCCACTGGTTACACACCTTTCTTCTTAAAACACGGTATGGAACAAGTTGTTCACGGTTCTCTACATAGGGACACAAACTTTCCTACGTCAATTGCCGCCACAAGCAACCCTACCGCGGACTATGCCCATCGTCTGGAAGAACTGTCGGCCATCTACAGTGAAGTCACTGATGCTTTACTCCTGGCTCATCAAAAGAGCGCGGACAGATACAACCTACGTAGGAAACATGTCACCTTCAATACTGGAGACATAGTTTGGAGAAAGAACAACACACTTTCCCAAGGAGCCATGTATTTCTCTGCCAAGCTGGCACCACGTTTCGTGAAGGCCAAAGTTCTAAGAAAGATATCAGATCTAGTGTACTCTTTGTCTGACTCCTCTGGAAAGCACATTGGTAATTACCATATTAACCTTTCAAAGGCCAGGAACGCGCCCGCGCGCGAGACTGGAATTTCAAAAAAGAATATTAATTCAAATAATTTTGATGCGATTTTAAATTTTTTGTATAAAGAAACTGTACCAAGGAAAAAGTCAGAATAGCTTCCTCCATTCTTGTTCTTAAGGTAATTTCCAAAAAATTTTCCAAAAAACCCTGGCCCTTGACAGGTTAAGGATATTGCAAAGACTGGAAGTGAGGAGTCAAGTAAAACTGCCCCCACTATCTCAGCAAACTCAAAATGATCCAGTGTGTATCACCACAACCCTTTGGTAAGCACATCAAGTCTTACAATGACTGGCGTGTAAAGTGTCAATTACATGTCCACCCTTTCGTTGATGAAACGAATATTGTTAAAAAATCATTTTTGTAAATTTATGTACACTCCACGGCGTAGTTTGCCCCGTTCATGTTTATGAATTGGCAACCACCGTAATTTTTGTTCCACACGTTTTTTGTTTTTTTCTTTTTTCTCACCTGTTCCAAAATTGATCACTTTAGAGCAGAGACACCCCTCGAGTCACAGTGCTTGGGAAGTCATGAACCCAAATCATTGCCTCTCAACCCCTCACACTACGCAACTTTCATGCCAGGGCACGCTTTGCTATGTAATGCAATATTGTAATTTTCACCATTTTTGTTTGTTGTTTTTTCATCATATCGGAAGGAATCTCTTCAAAATTTTTTCTTTTATGTTCTGTAAGTACTGGAGCGTCGTTCTAAAGTCGGATTTGGTAAACTCCAAAGCGTTAAATCACGACCCAGGACTAGTAAACCATCTTAACATGCTCCATATTTTACTCATCATGGTAAAAATAAGTGGTTACTCACATAATCACATTCCTTGTGTACAGTAGTTTTCAATTTTTCTCAAATGTTAAAAAATTGATGGCGTCCTACTCGAGCTCTTTGCTAACAAATTGGATTTTGACACGTCCATTTTGAAATCATATGTATATAAATAAAGGAAAAGCCTTTAAATTGGTCTTTCCACCCTTATACAAATCTTCTTGGGCCCGTTCAACTAAAGTACGTAAAACCAAATACTCGGTCTTTTGTTGTTATAAGAAGTCCTCGATTTGTCCCTCTTCACAACATGTATGTCTTGTATTACATGCCTCAACCCTGACGGAAAAGGTTAATAAAACCTAACGGCAGCCCTGTTTTCCGTACATAAATAACCGCAGTTTAACGTAAATCATCAATGTTTTGTTTGATCATCGTTTTGCAAACATAGGCATTCAACTCTTGTTTCGCCATTTAACCAAGTATTTGCAACCTAAATTGCACATAACCTGGTATGTTGTAACTGCACAAAGGGTATGTAAAACCACAATTGGTCCCTTTTGTTTGTCCCCACCGAAGTTGCTACAATAGACAGTATGTAAAACCATATAGGTCTGTCTTTGTTGGTCACATGGTGTAAACAGAAAAGTACTCTGTCATCACCCCGCCTTTATAACATACGAAGTGACATTAAATTGTTTACCTCCTTGTTATTCTATCGTACGCTCCTGGGCTACGGAGTTAGTTAATCTAACAAATCTTCATATACTGTGTTAAAACAAGCATTGTTAACGTTTATTGTGTTGTATTTAAACGCAACCCTGTTACATTATAGGAGGGATCCTTAAAATACCTGCCACAATACGAGAAGTTCGTCATAATCACTTTTGCTCATAGCTAAATGTTATTGAGTTGGTCGTGTGACATATTTGTCATGAGTACCGTTTTGTACATTCTATTTTGGTCGTGTGACATATTTGCCATGAGTACCACCCTTTTGTATAACCTGTTCTGGTCGTGCGTCATTTATTTGCCGTGAGCACCGCTTTTATGTATAATTGTGTATAAACTCTGTACACTACACGTGGAGACGTTAAAAGACTTACCGTGATTCGTGTGAACGACATAATATCGGCTTTGCCATCTTCTTTAAGATGCATTGTATAAGCTCTTTGACTTCTGTCTATAATTGAGTTATATCTTGTGTGTACTTACATATTTTGTACACTATACGTGGAGACGTTAAAACACTTACCATGAGTCGTGCGAACGAAATAATATCAAACCTTTTGTGTGCGATCTACGAAATGTAGTCCACAACCCTTTGTTGTCATTCAACGCCGATGCCCGTGGACTTCCTGTTTTTTTACTTCTTTGCAAAAGGAAAGAAGCCCAGGAATATCTACTATCCCAAAAGGACTAGTTTTCAGCTTCACTGTCAATTATGGGGCATAGTGCTGTGGGAGTTAATCGATTGAGCACAAAACCACCTAACTCGTTGTCTGGAGAACGAATAAGAAAACCCCCAGGTTTGTGAAATTGGAGCAAGGGTCTGTCTTTTCTCACAATCATGTAGAAGTTTTAAAATGACCCCTAATCTTTTGCCCAATACACGCGAAAGATTAGCCTCTTTGTTATAATGTGTATTCAAATTTCTCCTCACCCTTTTCTGATAAATGTAAAGAGTCAGGAAATCTGCTGGTTGATTATGTTTCATTTTCACATAGAGCTTGAATTGGAAATTAGTCCAGTCTCTAGCAAATTTCGTAACTCGTCTCCCTTCTCCCCTCCTCCCCCCCATTCCCCCATGTTCTCAGATTATGATATGAAGTGAAAAATCTGTCGTTGACCATATTTCGCCCTCACTTGGAGTTCGAATAGGTAACTGTCCGGTTATCTACAGGTTTTCCCCCTCAATCTCTGCATATGTCTCACCTTTTTTCTCTTTCTCAATTCTACGAAACACATTCATGAATGTTGGATATGTACGATATGCACTTGGCGTAACGTCTGTCTCCTTTTTGACAACCTTTATTCATGAATTGGTTTCCCTTTGCCGTGACTAGTTCACGATTCTTTGTCTTGTTCTTTGAAATTCTACGAAAATGTTACCATCTTATGTTAACATAGGCCATAGAGGGCCGGTTGTTTTTTAACCAAGACATATTGTCACTCGGCAAGCGCCAAGTCATCCTGGAAAAGGAAAATGTTCATGTAATCACAATTTAGTTAGGAATCTCTCTTCGTCACTCTCTGAGTCGGTGGTTAAAATTTCGTTTATTTCATTTTCTGGACACATTTTGTTTCTCTCCAAACCTTTTCTTCATTGGTCCCTAGGCAGGTAAACTTCAAGAATTTTGCTCTAATAATAATTTCTCCCGGATTTAAAAAGAAGCCCAGGCGGATGTCATCACCGACAGCCAAGCTGAGCTTCACTTCCTGACAGCACGCGCTGTAGTTACAAGGTCCCTCCTGCTGCCATTTTCTACGTATTTGTTCCTGAAAGCACAGACCATACCGCTCATATGTATGTTGTCTTGTCGTGCCACAGCAAGCTGAGTTGTCCCACCATACATTATGACACTCTAAACTACCTTTTGGGCACGCTAGCTCCTAGGTTTGTTCTTACTCTTGCTATCAATGCCAACCTTGCCGTCTCTTGCTCTGTCATGCAGTGACGCATATATCGTCATGTGTAAACCATCATTACCTTGACCCACCAGTATTCGCTGAATGCGTACCAATACAAGTTATCTTGAGCTACATTATGCTTCAATAACCACTATATACGATCCGTGTTTACCATAATAACACTTAGGATTCGTACTGGCATGTCTGCAGATACTGGATTCTTCTCTTCAATGGCCTCTGTAACCATAGTCGCGGCACAGCAACCACAGTCTCCACTTTGTGAACTTCAACGTCTTCAACCAAACCAGGTGTTTTCTAAGGCCTAAGTGTACTCTTGAGTGTTATCTCAAATGGGTCTGATTGCAGTGATAATGTAATCCTTAGAATCTGTGAAACCACGTTCTTTTCTTCGAAATTCTCCGAAACCAAACAAATCCACGCTTCGCAAACTTAGCTCCCAGACCAATGAAACCTTAGAATCACACCTTTTCTCTTCTCTTGTACAAATGTATTGTCATTTTTTTCAATTGCATAACCATGTGTATTGTCATTTTTTTCAATTGCATAACCATGTGTATTGTTATTTTCAATTGCATAACCTTGTATGTTGTTTTACACCATGTACTTTCCCCAAAGTTGTCTTTTCCAAACATTCTATGTACCCCCATCCATTCCCTACAAACATTGTGACCTAAACTATAGCATAAACTGTATGTTCTAGCTAGGCAATCTCTCAAGCAACGAATCTCTCAAAAAACCCCGATGGAAGCATAAGAGGATTTTTTTTCCCTACAGCTCCATTGCCACGTCGCTTTTTTCCAAGCGCGGGGGGAAGTGTTATGGTACACTCTAGACGACAGAATTCGAGCCCACGGGAGCTCCACCGCGGACAACAACACCCCGCTCCCCCCTGTTTCCTGCTTCCTACCTCCTCCCCTCTCTGCACTCCCGCGCACACCAACGCGTCCCAGTCGAGAATTGCAAGCGGCCTCGGGAACACGTTACGCTCCCCCGGATCGAACACCGAGTTCGCGGCTAATTTCTGTCGACCAATTTGAAACGCAATTACTTCTGCAATGTTAATTGAAGTACATACGGGTTTTAGCGCTGGTATTCTGCCATGCCTGTGTGAACTTCGGGTCCTGTCCTAGACTCGGAAGTGCCCCCTGCTGAACCCGGAAGGCGTGGATCCCCGAACATCATGTAAGCTGTACAAATATTCCCTCTTCTGTTTGTGTCCTTTAACGATAGACTGTAACCCTCGCGCAAAGCCATCACTCAGGGAGTTTCGATTCAGAGATCACAAGGTATAAACACGATAGCTAGGATTGTGTAATATGCATTTCTTGTGTTGAATTGTACTGTAATAACCTATGAAACTGTGTTTTGAATTTGCAATACATGAATCTATTTAAACTCAATCCTGTTGTTATTCTGCCTCGGCAGGAGCATTTCCTAGAGTGTATTTCCCGGACGACCGTGGGGAGATGAGAGTTCCGAAGCATTCGTGCGACCTGCCCCTGGAATAGAGGGTACTTTTGTCTCTGCTGTGAGCTGGCCTGGGACATGTTTAGGGCCCATCATAACAACGGGCGCGCAATGTGGCGCATAACAGTACAAAGAAATGGAAATAAATAAAGTTTAAAAAAAAAAAAAAAAAATGTAAAAATAAAATAAAAATAAAAATAATAAAAATGCTCACCATACCACGTAACTCACCCACAAAACACAAGAGCAAACTCGGATAATCAACTTCTAGTGCCAAAAATTAAATCAACTTTTGCCCAAAAGCACGAAATTTACCTCGCACCTCCGTTTTTGACAACACGTTTTCGAGATTTGCTCCCATCTAATATACAGTTTATTTGTGTTTACATGTGTTTATACGTGTTAAATATTGTAAAATATAGGAGAGAACAGGACCAGATGGCGCTGGTTCCATTATTAAAATGGCGTTCCCACTATCGCCCAAAATAGTGATAAATGATGAAATGGAAATAGCAAGTGCTCAAAATGATGAGTCTGTTGGGGTGTGGCAAACCGTTACACGACCCGGTTAAAGATCAAGGATGAACTCAGAAAAAAGTGAAACAAAGAATGAAGAAATTAAAAATAAGCAAGGAATTGTCATAATTCAAGGAGAAAGCTTACCTAATAAATTGGGTATCGCCAAAATTCTTTTTTAATCCAGAATGAAAATTGAAAAAATTAAAGTAATATCCGGAACTAAATTTGAAACTACATTCCCAAATAATTTGGAAGCTGTAAAAGCCATAAAAAATTCGATTTTTATTCTAAAAAATGGAAAGTGACAATAAAAAAGAACATTGATTATACTTTTGGTGTCATCAGACGATTAGATCTTGATGTCACTAATGAGAAGATCATGAAAGTGATAAAAAGTTATAAAAATGTGGTTACCATAAAGCGGCTCTCCAAAAAAGGAAAACAAGGACAACTCACGCTTACAACTGTGAGTCTAAAATTTGTTTGGAAAGAGATCCCATCCTACGTCTCTATATATGGGGTCAGATTTAGAGTAGAACCCTACATAATAAGAGTTATGCAATGCTATAGTTGTTGGAGATATAGGCATATTGCTCAGAACTGCGGTAAAAAAGAAAATAAGTTGTGCCCCAAATGTGATGAACAACACGAGACCTGTGACAAGGCAGCTAAGTGTGTCAACTGCGGAGGAGATCATCTGGCTAACGACATTAATTATCCAAAGTGGAAGAACGAGAAAGAAATAATCCAAAAAATGGCAAAAAAAGGAACATACAAGCAAGCAAAAATACTTGTAGATAAGAAAAAACCTAACTTAAAAGAAAAATAAAATGTAAAAACAGGAAAGAAGACTAATTCAAATAATGAAAATGTGTGGAAATCAAGTGGAGAAACCAGTTATGCTGAAAAACTTAAAGGAAATATAACTAACCCTAGTGAAACTCAAATTAATCCTAAAGACAACATTAATGTTAACATTGCTCGAGAAATATTAACAATATTTATGAATGGTGAAAATTGTAAAATTCTTTTGAAATTAGCAGTTAATAGACTTATAGACACCATCATGGGAATTATTAAGGAAGGCGGCTTAAATGAAATTCTGAAATCAGTCTTTACGATGAACAATGGATAAGAATAATCTTAATATATTACAATGGAATGCTCGGAGTTTGCACTTTAAAAAACCTGATTTAGAAATATGTATACAAAGGCAACACATCAAAATTGCACTTATATCCGAAACATGGCTTCAATTTCCTTACATTTTAAGATTTAAAGACTATACAAGGCAAAGTAGGCACGTGCCTAGGGGCGCGAGGTTACGAAGGGGCGCCTCTAGGATTTTTGAAGAAAAAAAAATAAAATAAAATTAATTCTGTAAGTAAGTATGCACCTATTCACACAATATAAAAGATTATTTTGAATTGTAAAAATTGAAAGAATTATTATAAGTAATAATTATTAGCCTGAAATACACATCTATATTGAAAAAATCTCCCTAGAAAAGATACAAGCCGCCGACGGGACTCGAACCCGTCGAGTATGTCGGTGGGTATCTTTTCTCTGGAGTTTTTTTCAATGTAGATGAGTGTTTCAAGGTAATAATAATTGTTACCCTTTGTGCTATGCATATTCTTAAACATTAATTGAATTCTTGGAAAACTTCGTGCTGTTCTGAGCAGAGAGGAAAGACCACAAAACAACTCTGTCTCAACACACACTCCTTGCCTCATCTGCATTCATAAATCGTCTCATGGTTGCGTTGCGGTGCACAGTATCGGAGGAATACTGCGGGTAAGAGATACTTTTAAACGTGCATTCTTTAAAATGATTGGTCGGTACAATTTTGTTATTCTGTCTCTTGGCGTGGTCCAACTTTATATAAGTATTTGATTCACTTGATCATGCCATTACTTTCTTGGCTTTCCCTGGCTTCTTCCACAAATCACTTTGCATCATATCATCTCTTTTTAATGCCCTCACCAAATAAGTGTACCTTTTTTCCTGTCCACCAAGTGCACTTGACGTGATTTTATCACTAAACGACGCTATAAAAAATTTGGAAATAATAATTATTTTTATCGGCCATATATTCCTTCCGAATCTCCACAATTTAACACTGTCTTACCTATAATATACCTATATGGTTTTACAACACTTACTCTTTTTTTACATTAGCTCCACTGAGGAGGCCCTGAGGAAAGTAATTTTCCTAAGGTTTTCCTATGGAGAAACACTTTACACATGTCACAAGCTGACTCACGGTGGAGTTAAACCTTTTTCATGTTTCGAATGCAGTTATACAATTTCTCAAAAGGGAGATTTAAAAATCCACAGAATGATTCACAGAGGAGAAAAACCTTTTTCATGTCCTGACTGCAGACTATTCGTATTCTCAAAAGGGATATCTGAGAAGTCACTTGCTGACTCACCGTGGAGAAAAGCCTTTTTCATGTCCTGACTGCAACTATTCTTCTTCTCGAAAAAAATAACTAAAATGGCATTTGCTACTCACAGTCATGAAAAATCTTTTTCATGTCCCGACTGCGACTATTCATGCGCTACGAAATGGTATCTAAAAATTCACATGTTTGCCCACAGTGAACAAAAACCTTTTTCATATCCCGACTGCAATTATTCATGTTGTACAAAGGAACTTCTTAGAAATCATTTGCTGACACGGTGACAAAACCTTTTACATGTTTCTACTGCGACTATTCATGTTCTACAAAGAGGCACCAAAAAATCACATGTTTACCCACGGCGGACAAACACCTTTTTCTTCAAACGTTGTCTACCAATAAAGGAATATGGTACAGAAAGCTCCAAAACGAACCGTTTAAAAGACCATGGTTCACTGAGGTTAATCCGAAAAGATCGGAAATGAAAATCATTTTTAGATAATATTGTGTTTGATAGGCCTCTATGATTCTCCAATGTGCTCGTCATGTGAACAAATTGAAGATGTCGAGCAGTGGAAGTTATCCACCACTTACCCGCCCTGGTATAATTAACAGATGGTTACTCCTTCAAGGCTCTGGCAAGAGTCTAATATTTTTGTTAAACGAAATTACATTTATTTATTTTGAACTAATCTAGACCTCCAGTGTCCCTGCATACATTGTTAGAAAGCAGTATGCAAGTGCTTAACTGGAAAATAAAACATAATACAACAAATCAGGTTAGTAATACAAGCAAAATAATATTTAAAGCAAAACAAAACTTATTCAAGAAGATAAGTTTTAAGATTTTTAATATTATATTCTTATTCATATATTCTTATGCATATTCTTATTCAATTCTTATGCATATTTTTATTCAAGAAGCTCATGAGGCAGCAATGCATCATGTGAAAAACCCTGAAAGCACCTGTACAAATAGATAGAGAACATACCATAAACAATTAAGTCTCGAATCATTTAGCAAGTACCGATAAAAAATGCAAATTGCATTCAGCCTGATATAAACCACACCCAGCATCTGTACCCCTTAGCCAATCACCCAGTGAAGCCTCAAAGAAAGTTAGATTAGGTTAGGTTAAGTTAAGGCCGTTTAAGCAAGCGTCAAGCCTTCACATATTATTGGGGGTGGCGCAAATAAATTTGAGATGGATCTGCAAGAAAAACATATGTAACTAAACATGCAGGAGGGACGAGGTCCAGTACACCCCCATATGGGGATTAATAAAAAAATAAAAATAAAAAAAGGGTTTGAGTTTAGTTTTTTTTTTTTTTTGAGACACAAACATGATATTTATAAACATTTTTGTGGGTTAAATATAATAAATTAAAATAAAAATATAAATATCCCTAGACTAATGTGTCTGCAGTAATCACATTTGAATATTTACAGAAGCAAACACATGAAAAACAATGCAAGTATTATTTATACATAACTTTAAAAACAAAAAAACTAAATACAAAATTGAAATACATTATAAGTATACAATATTTATGAAGTATTTCCTGAGATGTAATAAAACAACAACAAAAAAATATTTTTATTTTTTTTAGTGGCACAAATCGTGGAGATATTTTTTGAAACATGTTACATTATTTAGAAAAATATCTATAAAAGTGTGTATTTTAACAAGATCATTGTATGATCGACATATTCTGGACATAGGATTAAAATATCCAGTATTATTAGTAAAGATTTCAGTCCAGAATGTGTTTAGGTTTCTGGTAGATTTGGGCCTGGCATATAACTTGATTTGGTTGACTAAGTTACTGTCTACACGATTATTCACAATTTTATATAGCATTAAGAGTTCATTTATGTTTCGTCTTTTAACCAGACTTTCTAATTTGAAATGTCTAAGTCTTTGTTCGTACCCGTCTAGAAGATGATAGACACCTGATCGGTAAGACAAAATCCGTCTAAATTTTCTTTGGACTGATTCGAGTCTAGATATCTGTGTAATATAATGTGGATTCCAGATTGTTGACCCGTACTTAAGAACACTTCGGATTAAGGAATTGAATAGAATTATTAGACTGTTAGAATTCTTAAACAGTTTGGTTGATCTTACAATAAAACCAAGTAATTTATTTGATTTACACACAATGTATTCAATGTGTTGATTGAATGTTAGTTTGTTGTCAAATATAATTCCTAAATCTTTTATTGATTCAACTGTTTCTAGATTGTGACCGCATATGCTATATGAATACAGAGTTTTGTTGGTGTTCTTCGTGAAATTTATTACTTTTCACATAGCTATATTCAGTTCCTTTTCATTGTCAACACACCAGGTAGATATTGTGTTAAGGTCTTGTTGTAAGAGTTCACAATCTTTCATAGATTTAATTGCTTTATATAATTTGAGGTCATCAGCATATAGAGAAAAATTACAGCGGAGTTTGTATGTAAGGTCGTTAATAAAGATTAAGAAAAGTAAGGGTCCAAGGTGAGATCCTTGTGGTACGCCCGACGTAACTAATATTGGGGAAGAGTTAAAACCGTCGACAGTAACTAATTGACTTCGTTCGTTCGTTCAGACTTTTGATGAATATTTTGTGTAATGATACTGCAAGCTGATCTGCACAATTTCGAATAAATAGTGGAGGAATTCCATCTGGGCCGAAACCCTTATTGATATCAAGAGTGTTCAATTTTTCTTTGACCTCGTCTAAAGTTAATATGATTTGAGACAGTGGGTAATTATAGAGTGGGGAAGAAAGTTTAGAGTCACTTTTAGAATTGGATGGTGAGCTAAAAACAGAAGAGAAGTAAGTAGATAACAGTTCACATGTATCTTCTCCATTTGTTGCTGATTTGTCATGGAGATGCATGATTTTGGGGAGAGAATTAGAAATTCTTTTTGAGTTAATGAGGGTTGAAAGACTTTTGATACTGTTAGGGAGAGAATTTTCTATTGAATCTACATGGGCTTTAAGGCATGTACGTATGGATACTTTTACTCTAGCCCTCAAGATAGAAAAACTGTCATAGTCACATTGATTTTTGTATTTTTTCCATTTCTTTCTAAACTTTTCTTTTTCTCTGAGTTGGTGGATTTTTCATTTCATTTTTCAGTTCATCAAATACATAATGAAAAACACATAAAAAATAAACAAAAGAGAATAAACATGACATAAATAGATAAGTTAAGTTATTATCATTATCAAAACAATTCACAAAGCAAATCTGTACATTTTGAAAATAAAATAAAGAATTTCGTAATATACAGTTAACACAATATATATAAAACATACTAAACACAAAACAAAAAACCACAAAACAAATTTACAATAAACACAAATATACAATAAACACAAATGTACAATAAACAAATATACGATAAACACAAAACAATAAAATACAATAAATAATCCAAGCAATAAGTAAAGGAGTCATAAATAGTGTTCGAGGGTTCAGAAGCAAAATTCACCTGTTACCTACATGATTTTACTGTTAATCTGCGACTCTAAGAACAGGGCATCTCTCAACCCAGACTTTCGTGAATTTTCTCAGGCACTCAAAGTTCACCTTATTCGAAACGAGATCTGTGTTCCAAACAGGTCTCTTAATAACCTGCAAACCATCAATCATTTCATCTCGAGCATCCGTCAACATCTCACAGTGCCACAAAATGTGCTCGGCTGAAAAAATTCTGAAAGGTTTCAGATAATAATTTTTCAGTAGAAATCCTACAATCAATTTTTGACCAAATGTTATCCATTTCTCATACCGTAACGGACGGAAAGATGGAGAAGGATGATCGCTCTTCCATTCTTGGTTCGATTGAAGAGATGATGAGATACCTTACCACTCTAGCTATCTCTCACGCAGCAGCCATTTCTAAAGAGGAAACACTTTCGAAAGTATTGGACGTTCAATTAAATATTTCTGAAAAAATTGATATTTTAATAAATAAATCGAACAATGTAACAACGGGAACTTCTGTACCAACAAAGAAGAAAACATACGCAGGTGCTACATCCAGTGGAGAGAATCAGTCTAAGAAGTTATTTTTGAATGGAACAGAACGACCCACACCTTCCCTTCAGCCGACTATCTTATTTTACCCTACCATCCCGGAATGTAAAACATCTGAGGAATTACAAAAAAAAATTACTACTGTATTAAATCCTCACGTTGATGGATTCCAGGTTGTCCGCGCAAAAAAATTAAAGGCGTGGGTATTGCACTACAAACTACCACTTCAGTGGGAGTTAATAACATTAAAAAGGCAAACTTTCTGCTAAAGGAATTAAATTGTGTAAGTCCACAAGGCCGTCTACCCAAAATTGTCCTATATGGTGTGCAGAAAGGAGATTCACTTTGGACACTGTTTTTTTTTAGGAAATCTATAATAATAATACTGTCGACAAATGTAATATTTCCATAGAAGACCATCTGAGGACCATGAGAAGAGTTTCACTCTTTAATAAGAGAGACGGTGCCAATATGAGTATGATATTATCATGTCATCCTGAGGTAAGGAAAGTTCTCATTCACAGTGGTTTGTGCTTCCTTGGGTTGAATGCCTGCCGTACTCGGGACTATGTTGGCGCTACCCGATGTTTTAAGTGCCAACAATATGGGCATATTAGTAAGGCATGCACGCAGGAGAATTCTACTTGTCGCCACTGTGCAGCTACTGGCCACGATGTGGAGAATTGCCCCAGGAAAGCACAAGCTGCTGTCTGTGCAACCTGCACGAGATATAAAAAACCTGCTGCACATGTTACTGGGGATCGGCTGTGCCCAGCACAAATTGCTGCTATCGATCGAAGCTCGAGTTAGACTTACTGACTATGGCTATTAACAACATTCTCTCTCTTGATCAGATTAATCTTCAGAGGTCTCGATTGGCCACACTCGAGGCTATGAAGATTATGACTGAGAAAAAAATCGACATATTACTCATTCAGGAGCAATACGCCTGGTTAGGTAGAACGCCTATTCAATATCCGGGTACTCGAAATTGGCACAGCACCGGGGGCCGGTGTGGGAGTCCTTGTTAACATTTCCAAAGTACCAAACCAAAGATATTGGAATATAAGTAGATGTGCTATCTGCTGTTTTTACTATGTGGGTCTGCGCTTCCAGGTGTCGCCGATATTGTTTACCAATTAACAAATAAACTAAAAGAACAAATGATTAACGAATAAACCAAACGAACGTTAAACTAAATGAACGAATTCTTTCCTCATTCAAAATATATTGTTAACCAATATTAATGCATGGACACTGCAACGATGTCCGAAACGTAGGCTAAAGAAGGAGGTAGCGCAACACGGCATAACACCCCAAAAACAAATAACGAAAATGCTTTTGGCCGTGAAAATCTTAAAACTTATCCAATATTAATGCACATTTTTAAAAAATCAACGAAATGAACAAATTCTTTATGTATGAAAACTACGCTAATTAGCGCGTAGTCCGGCGACAGATGCGCGGACACCATAGCATATCTCATCTGTATTTGAATATCTTTGTACCAAACTTATGTTTCACTTAATTTTGAAAATACAGAAATCATTTTAATTTCAGTCTATTTCAAATATAATAATCCAGTAGGACCACATATCTTATGCCTGACGCGCGCGCTAAACATGCTTAAAGGACGTAACATAGTTATTGGAGGAGACTTTAATGCTCGCTCACCAATGTGGTTTGACACTTTTGGATCACGGACGGAACGCTCAGACGCCGTTGAAGACCTTATTGCGGCGCAAGGTCTTTCTTTAATAAATGAATCCGGTAGTATTTCTACTTTCAGCAACACACATGGTGAGAGCAATATTGATTTAACTCTCTGCTCTGGATAGATTGCGGCCAAGATGTCTAAATGGAAGGTCCACGAATGTGCGATTAATTCTGATCACAGATTAATAACATATACGATGGGTGTCAAGAAGACCGAAGTTCCGAGATCCTCCTGGAACTTCAGAACCACTCGGGCGAATTGGGATAACTTTGGGGATGCTCTACGTGATATTTTAAGGGGTTTTCATGACGTAGCAGCAAGAGATCCGGACAATTTGGGGAATTTTTTCAATGTAGCCGTAGTGTCAGCTGCTGAATCGACTCTGGGAAGAACAAACCCAAAGACGATTATTAGGTCTCCGTGGTGGTTGACTGAGCTGACTTTGCTCAAGGGTGCGTTTAAGAGAGCTTACAGAGCGTTAGGTGTCTCTAGACGGATTGGATGTACGGAGGAGGAGACATCCACCCTCAGGAGACAACTTAGTAGCTCTCGTAGATCTTTCAAATCGGCTGTACTTTTGGCAAAACGAGCTGCTTGGCATAATTGGGTTAAAGAAGTTGGTAACTCTAACCCATGGGATATTCATAGCGCCATTGAAAAAACGGGTAAAGGTTCTGATCGGTTTTTATCAAGTGTTATCGACAATGATAACGGGAATGCTGAGAGTGTTGACGTGGCTACTACTCTCAATACACTTCTGGGAAAGTTAGTTCCTTTAGATTTAGATTCAGTCATTGGGGAAAGCGACCACCACCAATAGATTAGAAATCAATCACGGATTCCTCCAATCCTCTCCCAGGAGGGCAGAATTTCTAAAGTCACTAGAGCAGAAATCGAAGTTATAATTAAGGGTTTAGGTCCTAGAAACCACCTAGCACCAGGGCATGACAAACTGAATAGTATAATTGTGAGGTATGTATGGATCCATGCCAAGGAAGAACTCTTTCAGGTCATGGAAACGTATATGAGAAGGGGAGTTTTCCCTTCTGTTTGGAAGAAAGGTGTGCTCAGGATCATACCTAAAGGGAACGACAAAGAAAGAACTAATGTTAAAGCTTATCGACCAATGACACTTCTTCCTGTATTGGGGAAAATATTGGAAAAAATTATTTAAAATCGTCTACGAGAAACATTAACACCATCATATGTACATCAATCGTAATTTAGGCATTCCTAGTGAATGCCTAAATTACGATAACGTACTTTCCTCATTAAATTTAATGAAATTATCTGATCGTAGAATCATTTCCGATTTAACCTGTGTGTATAAAATCATTAATTCAATGTTTGATACCCCTGATTTATTATATGAAATCTCTTTTCATACTCCAGGCAGGTCAGTCACAAGACAGTACCTACCATATTATTGTAACAATTCTAAGTCAACAAGTCAATATTTTACTCCTATGCGACGGATTCAACAGCTTGGAAACAAATACTCAGAAGTTGTTGATATCTTTAGTACATCAATTTTATTATATAAGCGCACCTTATTGAAGTTTTTTTCATCATATAAGGGAATAATACTTTGATAAAGCTATTAAAATTGACTAACTCATTGGCAGTATTTTGTCGGCTGAAAGAAAAAAAACTATTTCAGATTTATTATATGTTGTACCTACATACTGTGTGGTTTAAATTCAATACCTAATATTTTTACTTTGTATTTATTTTTGTGCAAGTGTTTTAAACAGTAGTTTCCTGCACTATTTACCAGTATAATTTTGTTAATATTGTTATATATATGTATGTAAAAGCCTAAATAGGCGTAATTAAATAAATAAATTAAATTAAATTAAATATGGATTCGTCCCAGGTAAGTTCACGGAGCACGCCGTTATGACTGCGCTTGACTGGGTGAAGAGAGAGTATGTACCAAGGAGGTATGTAATCCGTATCTTCTTAGATATAACTGGTGCCTTCGATAATGCATGGTGGGAGATGATTTTGACAAAATCAAAAAATCGTAATTGTCCAAGAAAAATTTTTCAAATATCTTGTGATTATTTTAGATAGAAAAATTATAATTTCTTTTGGTGATTGCATCATTGAAAGAGACGTGGACATGGATTGTCCCCAGGGTTCTCCCCTTGGACCGGACTTCTGGAATATTTTATTCGATGACTCCTCCAGGTTACCCTTACCTGGAGGCACTATTGCGATTGATTACGCAGACGACAAATTGTATTTGGTCTCTGGGGACAGTAGAAAAGAAGTTGAAAATAAAGCTGAAGAAGGTTTGAATATGATTCTTAACTGGGGAAAGGAAAACAAACTGACTTTTGCTCCCCACAAGACCATGGGTCTCCTTATGAAAGGCTCTCTCAGTAGAGGTAGAAACCCTTTCATAAAAATGGGAGACAACGCAATCCGTTTTGTTGAGAGTACTACATAAATATCTAGGCATTACATTTGACAGATCGTCCTCGTTCTTGACTCACGTTAAAAGCGTTTCTAGTAAGGCTCAGGCTCTCTTCTTAAAACTGAGAAGAATCTCAACTGCTGAATGGGGTTTATGTTTCCCTGCGCTTCGTCTATTATACAGATGCATATATGTGGCACAAGTTTCATATGGTGCCTGTGTATGGGAACATCGACTGGGTAATTCACTCATTCATTCAGCGCTTAAGAGGGGCCAGCGAATCCCCTTACTGGCGCTTTCAGGAGCGTACAGAACGATTTTGCCAATTGATTTAGAAATTAGGGAAGTTTTGACAAAAAGTGCTTGAAAAGAGAAAGTCCTGTAAACCACCTTGGTATTGAATTAATACCTCGTGGAGCAGTGCCTCTCCCTGAACTTCTAAAGTTAATGAGAAAAAGAACGCTGAGTGAATGGCAGATGAGATGGAATAGATCGAATATGGGGAGATGGACCTTCTCCTTCTTTCCATCAGTTAAAATCAGAATGGAAGGGGCACATATTTTAATGGACCACCATATCACCCAATTGCTTTCTGGGCATGGAGAGTTTAGAGGCAGACTTCACAGACTGACTCTATCATCCCTTCCCAATTGTGCTTGTGGTGAAAGATGTCGAGTACACATTATCGATGTTCATTAAATATGAACGACAGAGAGCTACAATACTCGAATTCATTGGAAGTTCAGAATTCAATAGCCTCAACCGAGTTTCATGCAATATCGAGAATAATGAAATTTATTAAATCATGTAAACTGGAAAATATTTGAAAGTGAATTTTTATACAAAATGAATATAAAAGGACTAAGTACCTTTTAAAGATCATTAGAGATTATAATGATAATATTATAATTTAAAAACAGATGAGGCAAAAAATGACAACTTTGTGTGAATCAGAAGCCTCGATAATATACATGACATTAATAATACCTAGCACCTCTTATTTTCAACACCTTCCTAAAAGAAACCACTTATTACATCACTAAAAAAACCTAAAATGGTTATATAAAAATTTCAATTTATGGTTACTACACAAAAAAGGGCAAGCATCACCAAGTTACTAGTAATCTCATCTTAGTTTTTAAATGCTAAATATCAAATAACGTAACAAAAGAATAATGTCAGAACAGTGCCGTAAATAGGGCGGTGCCACCGGTGCCCAGGCACAGGGCGTAGACTTTGGGGGGCGCAAGAATGGCGTATAATAGGCGAAGGGTCCACTTAAATAGGGCGCAGTTATAGAAGCTCGCACAGGGCGCAGAAAAGGCTATTTACGGCACTGTGTCAGAATAATGTATTTTATGAAAACTACATATTTAATGTACAGAAACTTACTCAACATGCTGATTACAAATTGTAAAAAGAAATATTATTGTGAACAATTGATAACGCTTAAAATGATTATAAAAAATCATGGAATATTATAAATGAAATTACGAACAAAAAAAATTACTTCAACTGTTGTAAATGAGGTTAAAATAAATAACAAATTAATAACTGACAAATCTACCATTGCCGAAAACTTTAATAACTTCTTTACAAATATAGTAGATGAGGTACTTGAATCATCCAGTGTAAATGATAATAATACTTACATAGAAACATCTTCACAATTAATTGCAGATACTGATTCAACTAACCCTATAAAAAAAATTCATTTATCACATTTAATGAAATTGAAAATTATATTGATAGCCTAAAACCAGTTGATTCTAAGGAAACTAATGGACTATCTTGAATAGGCCACTTGCATTGAATTCATAACGACTTGGAAAAAATCGTGTGGATAGATCTTTTTATTAAGATTGCGAAAATGTTAGTAAAATTTTTGAGAAATGTACAGTTTTTTTTTTTTTTTAAATAAATAAATCCATTATTTGGGCTCGTGACGTCACTACGTGAAAATGTCCCGTCTCCGAAAATGTTCCTATTAATTTTGCAAAATTCCACACTGATTTATTTTTTTATATGGCATCACTTCGATTTCAGGCGAATTTTTTGAATTCGTTTACTAGATTTATTGTTTGTTCTCTGCGAACTTATCATTTGGTTTGACTTTTTGACAGATGTTCATTTTAGAAGTCGGTACGTGTTTTAGAGATTTAATGGTGATGGTGCTGATTTTAACAAAATCAAATTTTATTATATTCTTATTATTATTATAATTTACAAGCACAAGTATATTACATTGGATTTAGTAATATATATACGTTGTACATTATAATGATTTATGATCAATAAGATGGATTAAGGAAAAAAATATTTATGAGATGTAATATTTTTGGTATGCCTCGTTATTCTCCTGTGCCATGCTTGTGGAAAACGTTCTTTTTTTAAAATGATTTTCAGCTATGTAATTATCGTTTTATCGCACCTATAAAATTATGTCCCGTCTTTCCGGTTTATAAAAAATGTTCTGATTTTTAGGGTTGAAATTTTCAAAAAATCCCCAGGGTTTCAAAAATACGATTAAAAAAAATACGGAATGTCTTAGAATATTTGTGTAAACCGGAATTTTTTTTTTAAATGTGATGCAAGTGGTTTATTACATGGAAAAAAATAAAACAACATATTTTTAATATGTGCCTTAAGGAGGGTCATTTTCCAAAGCAATTTAAAATCTCCACCATAATACCAATTTTTATATCACTGGTTTTATCGCGATATCGCTTTTGAAATTGAAAATGAAGTAATTTACCGCTCTGAATATCTTCTGCAAAATAATTAATTTTTCTTCGAAACAAACCAATTCTTCTACCAAAACATAGGCTGGGTTTCCCTTTCCTTGCAGTTTTAGATTCAGCTCATTTAATTTCTCTGTGATATTCACCATAAAGTAAAAATTTTGCATCCATTTGTCCTTCTCTAATTCAGGGTGATTAATGCCTTTTTCATTTAGGAATGTATTTATTTCACTCAAGTACAAAGCAAACGTTTCAACACCTTACCTTATTATGTTACCTACCTTTACTTCAGTTTTTTAATTATTATTATATGTCTATAGTTTATGTAATATGGCAGAATGGGATTGCACTACCCTCCCAGCCCTGCTGGAATAAAAACTTAAATGTACCGTACGGTACAGGATGTACCGTGCCTCTCGACGTTCTTACCTTTCCATTATTTGTCACGCAACTTTCATCGTTGGCAGTTCTCACACATCCCTAGAATTAATCGCACCCCAATGATTAATCGTTTACCGGCAACCAGCGGGTTAAAACGATTGCTTCTTTCAGAATTACCATCTTGTGAATGTACCGACATGTTTTTATAAATATCAAGCTTATTATCTACGTGAAAAAAATGTTTTATAACAAATTTCTCAGTATCGTAATATGCAATGTTTTAAAATGTCCATCTTTGTGACCCCGGACCTGAGATAAAGAATTATTTTTCAAAACAATCACCTTCTTCAAAGTCAATGCGCCATTTTAGTGAAATGTCACCTCAAGGTTCACCCCTTCAGTAATCATTTGAAAATTAAAAAACGGAAAAAACGAATTTTCAATAAAATTAATTTTCAAAAAAGGGTGGGTCGAGAAAATCCGGCTGGAGAGGTCTTGTTGAGGTCTCCCTTAACTAGTCTCTTCCGATCCGGCACGCCATGCAATAGAAGGGAATACGCATTCGCCGAAAAGATCTAGATAAACCTCACCCCACGAACCCCTTTAACAGGTGTAACCGCCGCCCCGGGAACCATTTTGTTTAACCAACACCCCTTCCACAGGTCACCTCTACGGGTTCGGTAAGTTTGGTGAATTAGCAGGGGTGTCCGGATTCATAGGGTGAGGTTTGTCTAGGTTTTGGCGGTCAGTGCGTTCGCCCACCTACTGCATAGCGTAGAAAGAGACCTAAACTAGACCTCTCCAGACGGATTCTCTCGATCCATCTTGCATACGTCCGTCACTCCTGGACACAATGACCCCAGATATATTATACCTTTTTCTTTCCCAGAACTTCCTATCCTTCTTTTCCCTAAAAAGACCCCACAAACAGCGTCATGAAATATGACAAAGGGATTTGCTGTTCCCTAAAATCGTTCTTCCGTTATTTATGTTGAGTGGGTAGTAATCTGGGGGTCAGTATATCCAGGAGTGACGTAATATGAATCCATCTCCTCACTGCGGTGCAAGGTTTTAAGTCGAGTGAATCCACTTGGAGAGCAACCGCAGCTGGTTGGCAGACGCATTCTCCGCCAAGACCTGGACAAACATCACTCCCTGAAACCGGGCACCCATATGCTGATACCCAATAATTGCTTCCCGAGGCGGCGATACCCATATCAGCCTCCCAAATTAAATCAGTCACAAAATAAAAGCATACCGTCGACATTTCAAATGTATTATCAGCCTCAGTGTGAAAGGTCACTTATTTTTAGAATATATCAGTTATTGACGTACTCGTATTATTTGTTACAATAATTCCTTGTTTAATGCATAAATAGTGATAATTTTTTGCCATGTAAAGACGCGCTTCGAAAAATCCAAGGCCGCCATCGGTGTGTGAAAATCTTTCAATATCTTTGGTGAAAATCAAAAATGCCGCCCCTATTAGTTTGAATCTATCTATATTATTATTTTATTATTTTATATTAATAAAAATGAATCGCCGAAATGTATGTACGCGCATAACTACCGAACGACTGCACCAAATTGGATAATTCACCAAATTGGATAATTATTGCTACCAGCGGTGTTCCCCAAGGATCACATTTGGGACCAATTTTATTTTTGATATTTGTGAATAATGTTCTTTCTATTTTTAACGATGTCCAAGTTTTAATGTTTGCGGACGATATGAAAATATACAAAGCCATAAGAAATATCAATGACTGCCAAACATTGTCAAATAACTTGTTTAAACTTTTTGTTTGGTGCCAAGAGAACTATCTACAACTAAATATAAGTAAATGTCTAATTATGAGATTTCATAGAATAAAAAATCCAATAATTTACGAATACTCCATCAATGATGTAATGCTAACAGCTGTAACCGAGGTGAATGATTTGGGTGTAAACTTTGATCAAAAACTGAATTTTATAAACCATATTGAAATTACATCAAATAAAGCTTTGAAAATGTTGGGATTTGTAATAAGAATTTGCAGTCAATTTAAAAATATTCAAACCTATAAAAATTTGTATATGTCTTTGGTTAGGAGTCAAATTGAGTACAACTCTACAGTATGGGCACCTAGTTACGCTAGCCACTCGCTCACGATAGAAAGAATCCAAAATAAATTCTTAAGATTTATTAATTTTAGAATGGGTATTACAAGGGATTGTGTCGACTATGATTATCTACTATGCCAACTAAATTTATTAAAATTATCTGAACGTAGAATAGTTAATGACCTAACATGTTTATATAAAATCATAAATTCAATAATTGACAGCCATAAACTATTATACTTGATTTCTTTTCATATACCTCGCAAACCAACATCGAGGCAATATCTACCGTTCTATTGTGATAACGCCAACACAGAATCACAGTTGTACACCCCCGCTCGCCGCATACAAAATTTGGGTAATGACTATAAAGATGTTGTTGACATATTCAATACACCATTCACCAAATATAAAAAAGTCATTACCCAATTTATATTGAAAAGAAGAACATCAAATTTAATTTTATTAACCGAACAAACTACGTAGCTCAGCATTGACTTATATGAGACCTTACCAATGTATTGTAATTTTCCTAGTATTACATTTTTCCATCTTGCATGGCGGAGTATTTAGTTTCGATGTTATTTCGTTTTTTACTTTGTTTTTGCTTTAGATGTTGTTTTTGATTTTGTCTTCAATTTTGTTTTCGATTTTGTTTTTGATTTTGCTTTGATTCTGTAATGCTTAACTTAGATGTTCTTTGTAATAAATAAAAAAAAATAATGTGTAAAAGCCCAGCCGGGCGGGAAATTCATAATAAATAAATAAATATTTTACTATAGATTCTCAACTAGGTACTTAAGTACTTCAGATATCTTTACTATCAGACTGAAGAGAGATAGCTTTTAAATGTATTATTTTATTAAAAATGATTTTTTTTTTAAACCAAAACTATTATTAAATATTTAACTGACAGCCCTGAAACAGTTAGCTAATTAGCAATACCTGCTTAATAATTTCAAACAAAGATAACTTTGAAGGTAACAATAAACTCAATGCAAATTTACTCTATTTAGTGCTTATAAATACTGTTGACAACTTTTTGACAAGTCCCCTTTGTTTAGGTACATCTTTTTTATTCTAAATAATCCTATCTAAATTTTATGTTCTCGGTTATTATAACATTGATATTTTTTTTTGTATAGTAACAGTAGTTTAGTAACACATAATAGTATCCTTTACCTAAATACTTGCTATTTTGTTAAATGTTCATTTCTACTTTGTTATTATTGATAATCTCCTGTGTACCACTGTATACTTATAATACCATGTACTCACTTCAATGTAAAAGCCATGCTATGGCGTTTAAATAAATAAATAAATAAATCTTTTTTTTGTGTGTTCGTTATTGTCAGGACAAGGTTTGTATTAAACTACTGGTGAGCTCTGGCGTTATGAAATTTGTATTAAAAAATTGCAATAGGTGGCACGCGAGCTGTTTGAAAACTGAATATACCGAGACTGAAAGTATGGAATGTGGGAGGGAGGGTGGTTCGCGGGACGGGGGAAGGGGGGAGTGGAGTGGGGAGAGGGAAGGTGGAGGTAGGAACGCAGAAGGGGAAGGGGACGCGGGAGAAGAAGGGGAGGCGGAAGGGGAACGGGACGAATGGGAAAGGACACGCAGGGAGATATAATTTCTTTATTAAGTGGCATGGCAACGCATGCTGGGAACCAGATAGTATCTTTAATGTACGTGTTGTCCTTCTTACAAGACTGTAATAAAGCTGTAATAAAGCGGAATTTTTATCGCTTCGAACTGACGTCCTTCGTACAGTACTCGGTATTTTTTTTAATTTATTTTAATGTGTATTTTCTCCATAAATTTTATAATATACTAATATTTTTTCAGATAATATTTCATACACTCTCCTAAGAAAACAGATGCTCGTGTATATGCTCGTACTTATATGTTATTAGTATTATTACACTCTCCTAAGAAAACAGATGCTCGTGTTTATGCTCGTACTTATATATTATTAGTATTATTACACTCTCCTAAGAAAACAGATGCTCGTGTGTATGCTCGTACTTATATATTATTAGTATTATTACACTCTCCTAAGAAAACAGATGCTCGTGTTTATGCTCGTACTTATATATTATTAGTATTATTACACTCTCCTAAGAAAACAGATGCTCGTGTTTATGCTCGTACTTTTATATTATTAGTATTATTACACTCTCCCAAGAAAACAGATGCTCATGTTTATGCTCGTACTTATATATTATTAGTATTATTACACTCTCCTAAGAAAACAGATGCTCGTGTTTATGCTCGTACTTTTATATTATTAGTATTATTACACTCTCCTAAGAAAACAGATGCTGGTGTTTATGCTCGTACTTATATATTATTACAACTATTTAAAAAGTTAGAGTGAATCCAAATAATATTTATCATTTTTTCTAAAATTACATTTTACATGGCAAAAAGAAGACAATATATTCATAAGAGGAGATAAGGTAATTTATTTATTTATAAGTACATGTTACATAATTAATACATTTACTTGAGAAGATACATTAGATCATTTGAGTAATAACTTCTTGTGTAAGATAATATATAAAAGTTGTAATAATTTTTATTCAAATTATCACCAGACTAGAAGAGGAGGGGGGGAGGCAGCACAGTCGATCGATAAGTATCGATAGGATAACTTTCGGTAACTTCTCGTAGTTCCCTATGACAACTGCAGATTGCTGACGTAAAAACAACAGTTGACGTCGAATATATTAAGAACGTTTAGTCGTTACGAACTGTTACTAATTCGTTGGCGATCTGCCATCACGCTAGCGAACGATAAGAAGTTACCAAAAGTTATCCTTTTAATACTTAAGTAAGGTAAGCAAAGAGGACGGAATGCCAAACAACTCGGTCTTGGCACACACTCTTCGTCTCATTCCCATTCATCGTGTCATACATACTCTTCTATTATTCTGACTCCTGACTGCACCGACTCAAGTATGTGATTCATTTGATCTTGCCATGTCTTTCCCGGCGTCGCCGACTTCTTCTACCATTCTCATTTGCCTCGTATATTCTTCATACATTACTTTCTTCGTTTTTTTTTTTACGTTAACTTCACGCAGGAGGCCCTGAGGAAAATAATTTCCCTCAGGGCCTATGTCATCTGGGATGCTGTGTGGAGGGTCTTTTTGAGGAGAGGAAGGAATGAACATTGGTCTTGAAGAGACCCATGTTGTAGGAAGGAGGAAACACAGAGGCCGGCAAATCATTCCACAGCCGAGCTGTTGAACACAAGAACGAGTCGAAGAAACGACCCGTTCTCATGTGGCAAATGTCAACCGTGTACAAATGTTGGACACGCGTTTGGCGTGTTTCCCGACTATGCACCGGTGCCGAAGGGATCAATGATGCTAGTTCCTCGGAGCATCTTCCATTGTAATACCGGTAGAACAAGGATAGCATTCCCACCCGACGCCTGTGCTCTAAAGATTGCAATCCGTCTGTTAAGATGGGAGAATCTATCAAACGGACCGCCCGTTTCTGCACAGAGTCGAGGGTATTTTTCAGGTATTTTGGAGCTCCAGACCAGAGGTGGCTGCCAAATTCAACCGTGGGGCGCACTTGTGATTTGTACAGGGTTAGCAGTTGTGTACTATTTTGTGTTCATTTTCTCTACATGCTCAAACCATATGAATGTCCCTTTCTTAATCTCACTCATTACGCTCACATCAGCCTTGCATTCTTCGCGGATCGCTACATTTCTCACACAATCATACATACGCCTCATACCTATGGGTACCACCGCCATTTATTGGATAACCAACACCTCTGCCATAGGTCACCTCAAATGGTTCGCTACGTTTGGGGACTTAGCAGGGGTACCTGGGTTTATGGGGTGAGATTTGTCCAAGTCTTGTCGGCGGATGCATCTGCCCGCCTGCTGCGTGTCGGGCCGAATCGAGAGGGAGGCCTTTTGACCTTTCAAGCCGGACTCCCTCGACCCATCGCCTTGCACCGCAGTTGAAGGGATGGATTCATACGTCCGTCACTCCACGCTGTCCCCGATTCCTACCCACCCATCATACCTTTTTCCTTCCCAGAACTTCCTATCCTTCCCTTCCTTAAAAAGACCCTCCACATTGCATCCCCTAAGATTACATTGGCCTAGAGGGAAATTATTTTCCTCAGGACATCCTGCGTGGAGCTAACGTAAAAAAAACCTAAAATAGTAATAAACCATGTACACACGTTTTACATAATGTACGTAGATGTGAATTTTCTCTAAGGGTCTTCACTCATGCAGACCCCGAAAACTGATTGGCAACGCATTTCACGGCACATCTTAATTTATCAACCGCCTGGACAAAATCGATGTTTTTCTGATCTTTCTGGTTTCGACTTGGTGGTTTCGGTCGCTTAAAATGGTATTCTTATAATAATTCTTACACTACGTTAATAACTTTTTGAAGGAGTTGTTGAAGTTGCATGATTTCGGGTTGTCCGGTCACCTCCAAGTTCATGGGGTGAAGTTCAAGGTCTTGACGACAAATAGCAAAAATACCTTTTATACAGCATCCCCAAAGATAGGCCTAAGTAGGCCTTCCATCAAACTCTGTATCACACACACTTCTTGTTTCATTCGCATTTATAAATCGTCTCATGGTTTCATTGCGGTGCACAGTACCGGGGAAATGCTGCCGGTAGGAGATACTTCCAAACGTGAGCTCTTTAAAATGATTGGTCGGTACACGGTCGATATACTGTCTCTTGGCGTGGTTCAATTATATTTAAGTATTTGATTCACTTGATCATGCCATGTCTTCCTTGGCTTTCCCAGACTTCTTCCACAATTCACCTCGTATCATATCAATTCTTTTTAATGCCCTCATCAAATAGCTGTACCCAGTGGCGTAGCTAGCATGGGTGGCAACCGGGGCGGATACCGTTTTGTAGCCCCCCATTAAAGTTGACAAACGCAAATTTCGACTTCATAAAAAATTGGTCCGTCCTGGGGGGGGGGGTGGTGGCTAGAGAATTGTGATCTTAAGGGGTGATACTCGGTCGGGTGTCACCCCCCCCCCCCATCGGGTGGCATCCGGGGCGGGCCGCTCCTCCATTGCAACGCCACTGACTGTACCTTTTAATCCTATCCGCCAAGTGCATTTGACATGATTTTATCACTTAACGGCGCTATAAAAAATTTGGAAATTATTATTATTTTTATCGGCCTTGTATTCCTTCCGGATCTCCACAATTTAACGCTGTCTTACATACAATATACCTACATAGTTTTATAACACATACTATTTTTTACATTGGCTCTACTTCGAAAACTTCGAAACTACATCATGCTGTTCTGAGCAGACAGGAAGACCACGAAACAACTCTGTCTCAACACACACTCCTTGCTTCATTTGCATTCATAAATCGTCTCATGGTTGGGTTGCGGTGCACAGTATCGGAGGAATACTGCGGGTAAGAGATACTTTCAAACGTGCATTCTTTAAAATGATTTGTCGGTACAATTCTGTTATTCTGTCTCTTGGCGTGGTCCATCTTTATATAAGTATTTGATTCACTTGATCATGCCATTACTTCCTTGGCTTTCCCTGGCTTCTTCCACAAATCACTTTGCATCATATCATCTCTTTTTAATGCCCTCACCAAATAAGTGTACCTTTATTCGTGTCCACCAAGTGCACTTGACGTGATTTTATCACTTAACGGCGCTATAAAAAATTTGGAAATTATTATTATTTTTATCGGCCTTGTATTCCTTCCGGATCTCCACAATTTAACGCTGTCTTACATACAATATACCTACATAGTTTTATAACACATACTATTTTTTACATTGGCTCCATTGAGGAGGCCCCGAGGAAAGTAATTTTCCTAAGGTTTCCCTGTGGAGCAACACTTTACTCCACTTTGATTCACAAGCTGACTCATAGTGGAGTTAATCCTTTTTCATGTTCCGAATGCAGTTAGTTCTAGAAACGAACATTTAAAAATCCACAGCGTGATTCACATTGGAGAAAAACATTTTTCATGCTCTGAGTGTAACTGTGCACGTACTTTAAAGATAATTTTTTTTTTAAATCACACGTTTCCCCATAGTGGATAAAAACCTTTTTCGTGCCCCGGCTGTCACTATTTATGTTCTGCAAAATAACAACTAAAACGTGACATATAACGTGACATACACAGAGGAGAAAAACCTTTTTCATGTCCCGACCCGATTACATTAAATCTTTATTATCTTGCCTCCCCAATGACTTCGAAACTGAACAAAATTCTTCAATGGAACAGTAGAAGCCTCTTCGCTAACAAATCTGACCTAATTCAATTACTCGACGAACACGACGTTTCAGTAGCCGCCATTTCTGAAACGTGGTTAAAACCCTCCTTTCACTTAAGAATTCCAGATTATTATTGTCTCAGACACGACAGACCGGATGGTAAAGGCGGCACGGCTCTGATAATCCATAATTCTATCCCGTTTAAAGAAATTAATATTCATACTCCCTCCGACGATATCCAGATAATAGCAGCTGTCTTATCTGATATCACAATTTTATCAATATATATTCCTCCCTCTACGACTTTTATTGAAAATGAATGGGCACCAATCTTAACCCAGATTTGTTCCCCTTATATGATCCTTGGAGATTTTAATGCACATTCCCCTTCTTGGGGTAGCAAAATAACAAATCGGCTGGCCGCAATCTTTTAGATTTTATTGATACCCATAACCTATGTTTTTTAAATGACGGATCTCCAACCAGATTCACCCCCCCTTTTATGCAGAACACAATAACATCAGTCTTTCAGAAAAATATTTTATCTTCCCCAAATAAATTTAAAAATGTGGATGATTGTTTTAAAAGCATTGTGGCTTCAAAATTCCCTGGATTTTCCATCCTTTACACTGATGGTTCCAAATTTGAAAATAAAAGATGTGGAGCATCGATATATAGTCCAGAATTCAACATCAATCTCACTTATAAATTACCGAAAGAAGCTTCCATATTTACAGCTGAATGCTTTGCAATTGAACAAGCGCTAAATCAAATCCAGGTTCTCAACATTCATCGAGCCTTACTATGTACTGATTCGCTAAGTGCTCTAACTAAAATTAGGTCAAATATTCTATGTTATCCGGAAGACAATATTATATGTAAAATAAAAAATCTTCTCAATTCTCTAAGTGAATCTGGGTTTGAGACGATATTGATCTGGGTCCCTGCCCATTTGGGTATCGAGGGTAATGAGATGGCCGATTTTCTCGCCAAATCTGGTTCAGATTCCGGAACTATCCCACTAAATTTTAGAATTCCTATCTCCGATGTCTTCCCGATTCTTAAATCCAACATGACTCGTGCCTGGGAAGAAAATTGGGCAGTCTCCAAAATAAGAACTGGATCTTTCTATGCTGGAATTCAAAACCATATCCCTGCTAAGCCATGGTTTCACGGTAAAAAACTATCAAAACGATTCATTTCATGTATTTCGAGAATGAGAATTGGTCACTGTTCAATTACATCTCACTTGTCTAGAATTAGAGTTTTAGATGATCCGGTCTGCCAGTGCGGTGTGGAAGAGGAAACCCTCGACCACATTTTCTTTAACTGTAAAAACCATTCATCTTTCAAGAACATATACTGCCGGCTTATTAAAATCACACACCAGTCCCCCCTTAACATTTCATACCTTTTATCTCTTAACAATTCTCGTGTTCATACAGCTTTATGTAAGTTTATTAACCTGAATGAATTCAATATTTAATTTGTTTTAGTGATCTAAATGAGTCCAATATTTAATTTGTTTTATTATTTTCCCAATAGATTAACCGAATTTTTTTATCCACTTTAACTATTACCGGCACAAAGCACTCTTTTCAGGGTGAATTGCCTAAAAAAATTTTTTTTAAAAAGAATTTTTAGGTTATTAGTCCAGTCAGTGGGGGATAAAAAGGTCTTTAGCTTGCAAAAGGTCATGTAGTAGCGATTTTGATATATGTTGTTTAGATTGGGACTCTAAAGAAAAAAAAAGTTTTCTACCTAGAGGGGGTCGAGCTCGAGCCGCCATCTTGGATTAAAGGTGCCAAAATTTGGTTTTTTCAAAATAATTCCTCAACGGTTGTTGTTACAACAAAAATATCTAAGGCAAGTTGAAGAAAACTAAATTACGTACATTTTTTTGTTTGAAGTTTTTTTTAAATCTAATATATAATGACTTACAGCGGTAGAAAAAAGATAATTTTTACAAAAAATCGCAAAACTCAAGTTTTCTTGATAAATTTTGTAAGAATATTATTTCCACAACACAATATAATTATGTAGCAAAATTATTTCAAATTACAGTAATATTTCGTGTTACATAGAGGAGAGAAAGAGACGGTAACATACCGCGTGCCTGCAGTCCTAACTGCAGCGTTGCCAGCTCAGCGCCTATATTGCTACATACTAGGATCCCTTTATGACAAACCCGACGTCATCGAGTGCTTGGATGAAACTACTTTGTAGTGATAATTAACGTTTAGTAAGCCTTAAAAAAGCTGGTCGGCCAGTGCGTCTTCATTGAGTACACGAATGAAAACAACATGATGCAAAACCAGAAGACATAGCAGATGCAGGAACACGCTTTCTTGTTGCTTTGTACGGGGGTGACATGGATGAGGAAACCTTGGAGAAATCCGCTGCCAACGACGAATAAAAAACAGAAACCCATTAAACAAACATCCAACCGTGGTAGTGTATCTTTCCAAAACAAAGAAAATAAAGACAAAATTATCACCCAAAAAAGAAAATACAAAGTTTTGTACCCAAAAAAATATTAACTTTCCCGAATACGACAAAGATATTGTGTAAATATTGTATAAATGAACAATTAACTCAACAAAATAAACACCTCCTATTCCTGGCAAAATCCTCAAGGCTCGGCTACAAATTTATCTGGGCAAAAAATGGAAATGTAAATGATGAGGAAAGATGAGACAGCACCAATCATCCACATAAGACAGCCGGAAGACATTCCGTCAGAAGGATCAAGTAACCATATTGCAACATATCAACATGTTGAACGAAAACTTTGTACACGAAAACTATATATGTAAAAACCCCATCGAAATTAATACCCTTTTTAGAAATGTTAATTTTTCAATAACTTAAATTTTAGGAGTTTAAGGAAACATTTCGATGAACTATGTGTCCTCTTTCACAATTTTGATTTTTCTCCTAGCGTAATTGTACCAACTGAAACTCAAATGAAAGATGTAACTAAATATGATTTATCTGAATATACCACAATTTCTGCTGCATACTGGACATGATGGAGTGACTGTCTTTTTTTTTATAATACTTTAAAAAATGTTGCGGCTGAATTTATTGATTTTACGACGGTTAATGTAATAATATTAACTTTTTGTCAAAATAACTTTAAATATCTCATAGTAGCCGTATATAGACCCCCTTCTTTAAATGATTTTCTGTTTGTAGATGTACTAAAAACATTTGTTAAAAATTTTAACAGACATAACTTTACTTTCTGTAATCTGACGGGGGACATCAATATAATTAATGATAATTTTAAAAAATTTTTAAAATAAATTATTAAAAATTGTAGATGAAGACGAGGGTATTTAAAAAAAATTTAAAATTAGAAGTTTGAAAGGGGATGAGGTTTATAAATATTTAGGATACCGCACTCGAATAGATTAGATCATACTAGTATCAAAAATGATGTTAGGATTAAATTTCAAACTAGGATCAGAAGAAAATTTAAAATGCAATCAATCTGCTAAAAAATTTGTAAAAGCAATTAATACTTGGGCAATACCTCTGTTAACGTACTCATTTGGCATAATTAAATGGTCCAATACAGATTAAGATAGCTTAGATTAAACATTAATTAGGATTACGTTAACAAAGTTTAATTGCCATCATCCAAATTCAGCTGTGGAATGAATTAATTTACCTAGATATTTAGGAGGTAGAGGTGTAGTCAAAATAACATATTTGAAACACAATCAGGTAGAAATGCTAAGAAATAATTGTTTTCCATAGGAAAGCTAATAGCTCAGAAATGCACAAAATAATTTGCAAGGCAGAAGGAAACATTACAACTTTAAATTTATATGACGAGAATGCCAACATTCTTATAAATACTAACCAGGAATTATTAGATTCCTGGTCAAATAAAATTATTCACGCAAAACACTCCATTATCTCAACCAAACGAATGTTGACAAACTTTCGTCAAACAAACGGTTGAGTAATGGAGAGTTGAGCACAGAAATAGAAGAATTTATGCTTACCATTCCAATGATTTATAGGTCCAATTAGGAGTTCCACCGAGCCGAACCCTCTGATATGAAAATATCTGGAGACGGTGAATTATTTTCCCATTTGGTCTCTGGTAGGTTGACATGTTGTTCTTGTATTATTTTATATTTATTATACTTATATAGTGCAATTTCATAGCGTGAATTGACTAGATCAGCGTTTCCTAATCTTTTTCAGCCAGGGACCCCTAGGAAATCAAGGTCGATTTTCAAGGACCCCCAATAAAAAAATCCAACAATTAATTTCGAACCATTTTCAAGTGAAAACTTATTTTGCACCGTTGTGATTTGAAACTCGACGAAACGAAAAATAGTGTTACTAAAAAGCACGGACGTAGCTATAGCTTTGACAAGGGGGGGGTCCCCAAAGTAAAAAAAAAACCGAGCTCTAACGCCAATTAAATCTATCATTTACAAAATTAAAAATTGCCTGCGACTCAGAGGGGGGGGGGGGGGTGGGCTTTTTTGTGTTCAGAATGTGTTAACGAATGAATTTCAGTTGTGTATTCTGATGCTGTATTGCTGATACATTTCGAAAGAGACCATTATTTTATTCGAAGTGCAGTTATAAAATTCTAGTTGCAGACTATGTAGGTATATGCTGCCAGAATCAAAAGAAACTATTTTCATATTCTGAGTGTAGTTTTAATTCGCAAAATACAGACTTAATTTAACCCGTCTAACCACAGGAGACGCAAATTGTCCCACACATTTAATTTTAAAATAAAATTGTGATTGCGAGAAAAAGTTAAGATACAGTTTTATTACATTTTTTTTAAGAAAAGGAATCTGTATTAAAAAATTTAAGTTTATTCTGGAAATTTTGTGCGCAAACATTCACAGGCAAAAGTTTAAAGACATTTTTTTCTTATTATTCGAAGGGTTTCACAGTTTTCCTTTGAATTGTGTCAGCAGATGAATCTCAGTTATAAAATTCGGTTATAAATAATAAATGAATGAAGTTCAGTTATAAAATTCTAGTTGCAGACTCTATATGCGCTGCTAGAATGAAAGAAAAACCATTTTCATGTTCTGAGTGTACTTTCAATTTGCCGCATACATACTTAATTCAAACCAATTTTGTGTTGAGAATGTAATTTCCAGTTGTGGTTCATCTATTGACAAATTTCGAAGGAAAACATCCTCGTATTTGAAGTTCAGTTATATTATTCTATTTGCAGACTATGTATGTGCGCCGCTTTAAGTACCCAAATAAGGGGGCGGCGAAATTTTCCTCCGCCCCGATGAGCTGAGTGTAGTTTTAATTCACCACATACAGATTTAATTAAAACCAGTTTTGTGTTCAGAATGTAAGTGCCGGCGGAATTAAAGTAAAAAACATTTTCATGTTCTGATTGAAGTTTTAATTCACCACATACAGATTTAATTAAAACCAGTTTTGTGTTCAGAATGTAATCAGGCGGAATCAAAGAAAAACCCTTTTCATGTTCTGAGTGTAGTTTTAATTCACCGCATATAGATTCAATTAACCAGTTTTGTGTTCACAATATAAGTGCCGCTAGAATCACAGAAAAACCATTTTTATGTTCTGAGTGCAGTTTTGGTACACCGCATATTTAGTTTTTAAACCAGTTTTGTGTTTCCAATCCAACAATAAGTTGCCGATTCATCGTGTACCGAGTGAAGCTTTGCATTTGAGTTGCATTTCATGCGTATGCGTGATGAAGATGCGAAATTCTATCACAAGCATACCATTCTCGGTTCCTGATTTTATTTTTATATAAATTTGTAGTAGAATTCATAAGCATGATATTATTACGGCACATGGGATTATAAAAAAGTAGGATACCTACCCCCCCCCCCCCCCCTCCGCTGGTCAGCGCTTGAAAATCTGCGGAAGAAGTACCTGTAGAAGTTAGCGAGGGGGGGGGGGGGGGGGGGAAATTTTCCTCCGCCCCGGGCGGCCGAAACCCACGCTACGCCACTGCTGCGACTATAACACGCATAGTCGCGGGTAATCTATAATATATATAACTTAGGTTACTCTTAGTAGGCGTTTTTAAATAAAAAGTTAAATGTATGTAAGTATTGCAATATTTATTCAAAAGTAACAAAGTTGAAACTTTAAAGTAATAAATTTAGTCTTTTACGTTTTATTGCTAACTGATTAAAAATTTCTTCGGAATCAAGTTGCACCGCCAGATCTTTTTTATATGCGGTTTTCAGTGATGTGTTGTGGCAAGCTTCCAGTAACATTTTAGTTTATGTTTCATTCCAATCGGTTCATAAACTAAAAAGTTATGTTAAGAATAAGAATTTTCAACTAAAAATTAAGTCTACGCGAACAAAGTCGCGGTCACCAGCTAGTTGTTAAATATAATTGTATTTCTTTCTGTTAAAAGGCGAAATTATTTTATGACACTTAGATACATTTCGCATATACTTACACTGAAATTACCATTTGTCAAATATTTTATACTCACGGCAATACATTTGTTTACATTTTTTTTCTGGGAATAAAAATAAGAGCAGAGTAAAAGTTTTTAGAGTGTCTATTGGATATGAATGGGGGGGGTCCGGACCCCCAAAACCCCCCCCTTATATACGTCCGTGCTAAAAAGAGACAAACACATACATCCATAGGATTTAGTCCATGAGAGAATGAGATAATCGGTGCTTCGTAGCCTCCCCACACTTGTCTACTTTAATTTTCTGAAGGTTTCTACTACTATAAAAGATATAGAAACATGTGTTGTAACGTCATCAGAAAAGCAAAAGAAATTTACTACTCGGAAAAAATTAAAGAAAGTAACAACAATCCCAAAAAAATATGGGAAATACTAAGAGAAGCCACAAACTCACAAACTACAAAAGAGAAACAAAGCATAAATAAACTTTCTATTGATGGACATATTGTTGAAACCACAAAAAATCCTAAACTCGTTGCTGATCATGTAAACATTTTTTTTATTAACATTGGTCCAAATCTTGCTTCTCAAATCCCCCAGAGTGGAATCACCCAATCTACCAATTCAGAGGATCAAGCAAACAAAATATATAAAATTTCTCTTCCGAACTGTAACAAAAGAAGAAATTCTCAGTACAATTAAGTCTCTAAAAAACACTTCTTCCGCTGGACCAGATGAAATTACGACCAAAATCCTTAAAATGCTGTCTTCGGAGATTACATTGCCACTGGAATACCTTATAAAGCTAAGCATTACACAGGGCTACTTTCCCTCTAACCTAAAACAAAGTATCGTAATTTCCATCTACAAATCTGGAAACAAGACAGATATCAATAGTGGAGGTAATCCACCTCTTACCCGCCCTTGGTATAAGTAACTGATGGTTACTCCTTCAAGGCTCTCGCAAGATTCTAATTTTTTTTTGTTAAACGAAGCTACATTTATTTATTTTGAACGAATCTAGACCTCCAGTGTCCATGCATACATTGTTAGTAAGCAGTATGCAAGTGCTTAACAGGAAAAACAAAATGCAAAAAATAGGTTAGTAAGACAAAGATAAATTAAACAGGGCAAAAGAAAAACTCATTCATGAGGCTCCATGAGACGGCATTGCATCTGTAAAAACCCGCAAGCACCTGCATAAAATAGAGAACATAAGTAATACAATAAATCTCAAATGTGAATGGCTTTCGGTCTGATCATAAACTACACTTAGCTTCCGTGTCCCTTAGCTAACCACTCAGTGAAGCCTCAAACAGAAATTACAGATATCAACAACTATAGACCAATTACTCTACTAAATAGCTTGTCTAAAGTTTTTGAAAACCTCATTAATACACAACTTTTAAAATTTGTCGAGAGCCATAAAATACTTTCAAATAATCAATATGGATTTCAAAAAAACAAAAGTGCAATCAGATGCCATTGCTAGTGTGACAGACTTCATTGTAAAAAGCCTTGATAAAGGAAACAAATGTATCTCAATCTTTTTAGATCTTTCTATGGCTTTTGATACAATATCACACATTAAACTAATTAAAAAAACCAGAGAAAATCGGCATTTCGCTAAAAAAGCTAAACTTCTTCAAAAGCTACCTAAATGGACGCCAACAACAGGTTAAAATACAGAATAACATCAGTAATCAGCGCTCAACTGACTATGGAATTCCACAAGGAAGCGTTTTGGGACCGACTCTGTTCTTACTGTATATTAACAACTTTTGCAACCTTGAAATTCAGGGACACATTGTTAGCTTTGCGGACGATATTGTCTTATTATTCGAAGACAATAATTGGTAAGCTGTATTTAAAAAAGCTGAAGAAAATATTAACTTCATTAAAAATGGTTAGATATCAACACACTTACCCTTAACACGAAGAAAACAATATATGTTACTTCAAGCATCAATACTACAGGCCAACCTTATGATGATTACTCCATAAAAATTCATAGCTGTACGAATTCCAATGAATGTAGTGAGTGCCCCAGTATAGAGCGCACTTCACAGATGAAGTACCTCGGCCTCACCATTGACCCATACCTCAAATGGAACCTACACACCCAGATCATTGCAAATAAAATTAGGAAAACAATACACTTCTTCAGATCCATAAGGAACTTTCAACTTACAACTCCTAAAAACGATTTATTTTGCAATCACCCAATCTATCATTGAGTATGGTATCATTGCATGGGGGGGGAGGGGGCACTTCATCAGCTCTAGATCCTGTCGAAAAGGCGCAGAAAACAATTATGAAAATTATTCTCAAACTTCCTCTAACTGCAAACAGTGACCTTATATTCAAAATAATGAGAGTATTTGATGTTCGTCAGATCTATGTAAAAACTATCCTCATGCATCTCTTTAAAAACAAACATGTGCTTTACGAAAAAAAAATAAACTTAAGATTTACACGTAACTCCAACAAAGACATATTGCGAGTTCCAGCACTCTCTTCCACCTTTGGTCAACGTAGCTTTAGATACTTTGCCACAAAAATATTCAACATTCTCCCAGAAAACATCAAACTGAGTCAAACACAGAGAGAATTTAAAAAATATGTTAAAATATAGATACACTCTAATGATCGAGCCCTCACCCAAACGCCCAGTCATTGACAGTTGTTATTGTAGTAATAACCTTGCAGTTTTTGAATTGTGTATATGCAAACAATAATGTTAATTAAAATAAAGTTTTTGCTGTATGGAAATCTACTTTACACATTTATAAAAAACCATAGATAAAATAGCGAGAAACAATTTACAAAAAATTCTGCCTCAATACAGGTTCACCTAGTGAGGCAGGCTTAGCACAACTAAAAATATTGTATAATTATACTACTCCTGTGTAACCTTTCTTACATTACTTTCTATTTGTTGTTTTTTTTTGTATTGATTGATGTAGTCTATTTGTAAATAGATATAAACTGGGGACGATTGAAACAAGTTATGATTGAAACATCTCAATTTACTCGAAAACTATAATACCTAAGAGTATGATACAACACTCGAAACTGTAATGTCCTGTGTTGCAGGTAATACTGGGCCCTTAATCTCCAGTATTCCTTTTGTATGTTTTGCAGGGTTATTTATTGAAACACGTAGTACTTGATACTCGGAGACTGTTTATTAGAATATAATGTTTACAGTGTTGGCTGTAAGCCGTCTAACGAGAAAGAACCCCGCACGAGCTCTGTGCTCGCTATTATATTGTGCCGATGTCCGGTCGCTTCGGCTAGGTTCGGTATTCCCGAACCTACCCGACAGATTCACATATTACCAACACTACATCTCTCCCTCCTTCAACTCTGAAGCTACTTACTTAAATATTTCACACTTAAATAACAAAATAACTTAAATAACTTAAATAACAATTAACATAAATTGTAATACTTCATACACAATAATTTTTTAAGATACACATAATTCAACCGCGGTGACTGGGTCAAGTTGTCCCGTCTCCTCTGGAAGTTGTGGGTGCCTTGTGACTTGAACGCAGTCTTCCCGACCATGGTCTCTGTTGCCGTGCCTGCTCCGACACCACTTCCTCCCCCACCAACCTGGAATCAGGAGAACAACCAGTCAATCCACGCAACAAGGTCGCAGTCTCTAACTCATGAGGCTCGTTCCTCAAAATTTCAGACGCGGGATGCTGCGCAATTTTGCCATCTTCCTTCCAGCTCACTGACATTTCCCTCATCTGGTCCACATGTCTCTTCCATGTCACATCAGTGTTTCCTATTTTAATAATATAAACTTTTTTACCTAGCTTTCTAGAAACTACACCCTTAGCCCAAACGACTTTATTATCATGACGATAATCTTTTGTCAAACATTTTTGTCCAACTTTAAAAACCCTGGTTTTTACCCCTCTGTACAACCTAACTTGATCCGATTGAGCTTTAGAAATGTTAACGTTAGCTTCCTTGACTTTTTCCGAAAAGTCTTCTCCATTTTTCACTGGCAACAAACTGTCGAACGTAGAACGCAGCCTTCTTCCTACTAACAGAACCGCTGGTTCAATACCTGTCGAACAATGGAAAGAATTCCTATAGTCCACTAAAAAATTCAACAGCTTGACATTGTAATCTAGTGGGAATTTACCGTTTATTAACAGTTTCTTGAGGAACATTTTCGAAATTTTTACTGCATTTTCTGCCAGCCCGTTTGACTGGGGGTGTTTCACCGGAGAAGTCATAAGCTTAATATTGTTCTCCTTTAAGAAAACTCTAAATTCCTCACTTGTAAAAACTGAGCCATTGTCAGATACAATTAACTCAGGGTTGCCAAAATTAGAAAAAATTTTCCTCAATTCCATAATTGTATGAGTTGAATCTGCCTTCTGCACCTCGATACAGTCTAACCACTTCGAGAATGAGTCACAAACCACGAGAAACATCTTCCCCGCTAGGGGTCCACAATAATCTAGATGTACCCTACTCCAAGCTTTACCTGGATTTGGCCAAACCGTCAATTGACTTTTGGGTGGTGACTGTTTTGACAACGAACAATCTGAACAAGATTGAACGACTTCCTCCAAATCTTTGTTCAGAGAAGTCCACCAAAAATATGTTTTAGAAATTCCCCTCATTTTTACAATACCTAGATGTAACCTGTGTAATAAATCTAAAACTTGCCTTTGGAGAGAAACAGGTATAACTATTCTATGTTGCCAAAACAAACAATCATCTACGATAGAAAGTTCATTCCTTTTCAACCAATATTTCCATATACTGCTGTCACGATTTACTCGTTTGGGCCAGCCCTGCCGCAAATACCTAAACACTAGCTGTAATTCGCTATCTGCTGCGGTGGCTAACACAACTGCTTGAAAATTAACATGGTCACAATTCTCAATAAAACAAACAAAGTCAGTCCCGCAATCATCCTTAAAACCCTCAACTGTGTCCTTCAACGGTAAGCGAGAAAGAAAATCTGCTTGGTTATTACAAGATTTCACAAATTCCGTTTTGTACGAAAACCCTGCCAGAATGATGCCATATCTCTGCAAACGGTTTGCTGCGAGAACCGGAATATTTTTATGTTCCCCTAGAATTCTTAGTAACGGCATATTGTCAACGCATAACGTGAACTCCCTTCCAAAAAAGTACTGAAAAAATTTATTTAACCCGAACACAATTGCCAGAGCTTCGAGATCCAAAATACTATATTTCTTTTCGGCGGTTGTTAAACTACGAGAAGCGAACTCAATTGGACGCATTGTGCCGTCCTTAAACACATGCATTAACGCAGCCCCGAGTCCGCATGTACTTGCGTCCGTATACAGTTTTACCGGTAAGTCCGGAAAATAATTTGTAAGAATCGTGTTGTTGCCCATTAATTCTTTAATGGTATCGACTGCTACTTTACAGTCTTCTGAGAAATTCCACTCTACCCCTTTTTTCAAAAGGTTATGTAGGGGTTCCAGTATCGATGACATCCTAGGAATGAAATTCCGATAAAAATTTAGAAAACCCAATAAACTTTTCAATTTATGAACGTCCGTAGGATACGGAGCGTTTTTTATAGCTTCAAGTTTGTTTGGCTGTGGTTGGATTCCGCTCCCCAAAATTACATACCCCAAAAATTCAACCGATTCTACAAAAAATTCGCATTTATCCGTGTTGACCCTCAACCCGCACTCTCGTAAACGCGCGCACACTGCCTGTACGTTATACACTAAATCCAGTTCGTTGACCCCCGAAATGATGATATCGTCTAAATAGAAAGCCACCCCCTTCAACCCCTGAAGACAGCTTGCTATAGTCCTAGCAAAGATCGCTGGCGCTGACTTAAAACCAAAGACTAGTCTGTTATATTGAAATAACCCTAAATGCGTATTTATTGTAGTATACTTTTTGCAAAAGTCAGCTAATTCTAATTGTGAGTAAGCCTGTCTTAAATCTAGTTTAGCGAACACTTTACCCGAACTTACTTTGTGAACAACTTTATTTATGGAGGGAAGTGGGTACCTTTCCAAGTCCGTCATGAGATTTAAAGATCTCTTGTAGTCCACGCAAATCCTAACATTCCCGTTCTTTTTAATTACCGGTACAATTGGAGACGCGTATTCACTGCTGGTTACCGGAGAAATGATACCATCAGCTACCATAGCTTCTAATTCTCTCTCAATTTTTTCCTTAATAGCGAACGGAACCGGCCTCGCATTAAAAAAAACAGGACGAGCTTCCTTGTTCACTTTGAAACTCACTTTATGTTTACTGAATTTACCCAGCCCCGGCGAAAACACTTCTGGAAACTCGTTGTAAATCATTTCAATTTTGTCTTTGATTGTTGAAACCGAATTATCCATCACTGGAACTATCTTCAGATTAAAAGCCTCCATGAAGTCCCGACCTACTATCAATTTCGAGCCATTAATCACAACAGTAAATAATAAAATATTTTTAATATTATTGTATTCCACGGTAAAACAAGCACTACCTACAAGATTAAGTGGTTTACCATCGTATCCAGATAAAGTACGCTTATCAGGTGACAATGTTACATCCCTAAAATATCGGTTGAAAATAAAATCCGGCATGACCGACATACTGGCGCCTGAATCAATCATAGCGGCACATTTTAATTTATTAATTATTACATTAGCCCTAAACGGATTAATGTAAGAAATCCTATTAATAACCTTATCCCGGGATTGTTCAAAAATCGGATAAACATTGTGATTCTTACAGAATTTCTTCAAATGCCCTACTTTGTGACAATTAAAACATTTTGCATTCTTAAATTTACAATATTTCTCTAAATGTGTTTCACCGCAAATGGTACATTTTTTAATATTCGAGAACCCACTCGGCTCGGGACTTTTCGACCGCGAATGTGACCTTCGGAAACCTTGAGTTTTATCCGGATGTGAATATCTCCCCGGCGAATTCGAGCGTTTAATGGAATTTACGCCGCCCGACGTCCCTACGGAAACTTCTGATTTAATTTCTGGAACCAGATTATCTAAAGCTGAAACCGTTATTGCTAATTCTTCCATTTTGTTAAACGTTAATTTAGTCCCCTCGAGAAAAATTTTTTCCTTGGCTCGGCCCGGCAAAATGCCGATTGCAAAAACATCAGCTAAACATTCCGGTAAACGCGTTCCGAACTAGCAAAACGAAGATAATCCTCGTAAACGCACTGCGAAATCCCTGACTGATTCACCAAGCGATTGCTTGGCCTGATAAAAATTTTCTCGTTCCTTGAACACCGATCGCGGTCTGGAACAATGTTTCTCAATTAATTCTATTAACTGATCGAATGCCACGTCTGTAACTTTAGAAGGAAAACATAAGTTGATCAAAAGAGTTAATGTCTCCGCTTCTAGAAGATTTAGCAAATATGCGCGTTTCTGTGAAGCATCTAACTTAATCGTTTTTGTGTCATCACGAATTAGTAGGAACTGTTCTAACCTCAGGCGAAACAAACTCCAATCCCCATTAACGTGAGAGAACCTGGAAATTCCGCCCGATTCCATGATCGCCCACACCAAAAAAAAAACACACCCGGCAACAATAACACCTTCCAGAAAAACAAGAAACCAAACAACCTGACACCAGGAACCGGCGCCTTTGCAGTCCAGGCGCCCAGCCGCTTCCAGGAATATCAATACCGGGCTGGCCTTAGTTACCCAGGGTCCCGTAATTTCCTCTTCTCCACTGTATTACCGGGCTGGACTTAGTTACCCAGGGTCCCGTAATTTCCTCTTCTCCACTGTATTACCGGGCTGGACTTAGTTACCCAGGGTCCCGTAATTTTCCTCTTCTCCACTGTATTACCGGGCTGGACTTAGTTACCCAGGGTCCCGTAATTTTCCTCTTCTTTCCTCCTTCTCCACTGTCTCCTATTATGCCCTGAGAATCTCCTGATGGATGGCACTTCAGCGATGCCCCAAGTGATTTATTGTCACCTTCGGGAGATTTTTGCAAGTCACGATCCCTGAACCGAATCGACTTGCCGCAATCTGATAAACAGTCAACCGTGTATTCCTTTTCAGCTGCGCCACTTGTAATGTCCTGTGTTGCAGGTAATACTGGGCCCTTAATCTCCAGTATTCCTTTTGTATGTTTTGCAGGGTTATTTATTGAAACACGTAGTACTTGATACTCGGAGACTGTTTATTAGAATATAATGTTTACAGTGTTGGCTGTAAGCCGTCTAACGAGAAAGAACCCCGCACGAGCTCTGTGCTCGCTATTATATTGTGCCGATGTCCGGTCACTTCGGCTAGGTTCGGTATTCCCGAACCTACCCGACAGATTCACATATTACCAACACTACAGAAACTCCGTCAGGTCTGTTGGGAGGTTTCTACAAAAGCGCACTAGCCGGCGAGTGACTCAATCGTGCGTAGGGGACATTATTGGATTTCGCACTAAAAAGTAAATATTTACGACATTTTTGTTTATATTATAACTCATTTTACTCTCGCAGCTTGACGAAATGTTTTATTAAATTCTCTTCTTTATCTATTTTAGAGTATTTATTAGAGTATTTATTATCTATTGCATTTGCGTGGCGTTAATATCTATTTATCAGGGTTATTTTTGACTTTGAAGTAGAAAATGCAGTGTGGGGATGTTTGAAACAACTTGTGTGGGGATGATTGCAACGTTTCAATCATAACCATGTTTCAATCGTCCACACCGAGAAAAAAATTTGAAGTTAAAATGAAAAAAGTCATCAGACTAGACGTACTTCTGTGATCTTGAATATATTTTTTTTACATGTATACCGCACAAGAGTCCCAACTGCTCCCGTCTAGAGCCAGTGGGACTATGGCATCCCCATATGTCAGAAATTCAAATCATTACGTCTTCCCACTAGATGTACTTATGTGATCTTGAATATACAGGTTGTTAAGGGACGTACTTGACTTACTTTAACCAGTGATTCCTGACATTATTTGGAGTAAAAAATGTAAATGAAATTTTGCTCTCCGGTGACATTTTTGATGTTTTTTTTTTTCTACAAAAGCATAAAAAAATTGTAGTTGTTGAACAGTTGGAGGCGGGGTAAGGGGTTCATCGGACACCTGGCTGAGTGACCAGTGAGTGACGACATGCGGAAGAATTTTTTTTTGTTTGATTTTGAAGAAAAAAATTTTGAAAAAAAAAGGTGTCCAAAAAAGTCAAATTTATTTGCCACGCCGGGATTTGATCCCGCGAACTTCGAAGTGCTAGTCAAGGACCTTACCGCTAGACTACGCCGAATATGGATTTTGAAAAATGGAGTATGGCACAAGCAACAAGTTTAAATTGACGTAATGTTGATGAATTTAGCGAACTAGGACATCTATAACATAGATGAGATCGGTGTCACAACTGTTCAAAAACCTAAACGGGTTGTAGCCAGGAGAGGAACTCGGCAAGTAGGTGCCGAACGAGGAACACTCGTAACTAACTCTCTGTAGCAGCAAACGTAATTGGCAACTCAATTCCACCGATGCTCATATTCCCACGTGTCAATTAAGCCATTTCTTAAAAGATGGTCCGATTAGTAGTATCGGTACCGCAAACATATCTGGCTGGATGCAAGAAGAAAATTTGACCAAATTTCTGATTCATTTTCAAAGCCATACCATTCTGTCTATAGACCACAAAGTTCTTTTACAACTTGATCATCGCGGTCGAATTCTATGAAATCAAAAAAAAATGTAAATTCAAACCAATCCAAAATGAATAGGCTAGAGAAAACTACATCTAACGACTCTGAAGAAGAAATCATAAAAACGAGTAAAATGACCAAATGTATAGGAAAAGGTGCACTGGAACCCGATGAAAATCTAAAAAAAATCAACCTTCACATTGATAAAAAAAAGGTCTTCGTAGTCTCTCCACTCTTGTTTCATTGCATACTCAGATTTTTCTTTTCTTTTAATAGATATCTACTGTTTACTTGTTTAATAGATTTAAATGCCCCTTATTAACCGATTATTTAAAGTTTTTTAGTCTAAAATATTGCCTTATTTTGTATAATGATGTCACATCGCAAACCACAAATTCAATTATTTTCTATTTTTTCGACTTCTTAATTGTTGAATTTTACACAGAAAAAATGCTCTCAATTCAGAGGTAAATTCTACATTGTTACGATTGAAACAGTGTGATGGTTGAAACAAGCACTTTTGTATGAAAGCAAAAAACTTATTTTTTATGCCGTTCTATTCTGCTCCACGATAATATCGCAGTAAAACTATGTTGATTATGACAAATACTCATAGTTAGTATAACTAAGAGCTCTAAAACACAAATAATAAAAAATATATTTAAAGTTGTTTTATTTCAAGACATTTATGTTTGTAGTTTTTAAAGTACTTGTAATATTTTTAATCACTATTCATGATCTCATTGAGTACTGTTAAATGAATGAAAATGCTTAACATTGATTAAAATTACTCCAATTATTCCAAAGATATTTAGAGTGTTTCAATTATCCCCACATACTGTTTCAATCGTCCACACTATGGGGATAATTGAAACAGATTTCCCCATCGTCTTTAAGTGGCTATTGTAGCTTACCTGTACGAGTTATGGCCATTCAATAATTTTAATTTGATAACTAGATAGATCATGGAACATCTAGTATAAACATCTTATCCATAAATACTCGTACAAACGAAATATTACTACAAATAGTTAAAGTAAAAGTGTTTCAACCACCCCCACTCTACCCTAAGCATATAATTTTCTTTAGTTATAATGTTGCCAATTTCATTGAATAAAGATATTATTATTATTATTCTGTTTCTGTATTTGTATTTTGGTATAATATACAAGAGCAGATAATACTTCTTCACAGAGGTATGTGGTTGAGAAACGCAGTAAAGGTTTCAGTATTTCTTCTGATATTTCCTTATAATCTTTCTTTATATTCACCCAAAAACTTGATAAAAAGGCTTCTTTGAAATTACGCTTCAAACCTGAATCATAAGATTTTCTATTAATTGGTTTTCCTGTGCCGTTATCAAGCCAGTAATATCATTAACATCTGTGTTGAAAGGGTCTAAAAATATGCAATCTTTTTTGTCGGGTACTGGAAAATAATCCGAAACGAAGACGCGTAGCGATTACGACACTTTTGGTAGCATTTATTTATTATTGTTAAATGGTCCAAAGATGAAACTGCGGATCCCCTTACATGTATTCGCGGACCCCAGGGGTCCGCGGACCACAGGTTAAGAAGTGCTGGACTAGATGATCATTTGTGGAAAAGTGTGTGAAAGGGTTTGGTTTTCCTATGGGGAAGATTTAAATAGAACTTAAAATCGAATAAAGTGTCAAAACGAATATCTAGATCCGCGGTCGTCAAACTGCGGCCCGCGACGGATATTTGTGCGGCCCGCACAAATATCTGGCCTTTTCTTTTTAATTTTTTTTTTCAAGTACAATTATACTATCCGTTTTGTTGCGGCCCGCACAATAATATCTGCCGTTTTCTTTTTAAATGTATATTTTTTCATGTACAATTATTTATAACGTTTGTTCCGAAACCGGTAGGATTTACGCATTATATAAGTGGTTTATACAAAGTTGTATTGTTTCATTTTTCTATAATGGATAACCACAAAGGTTGGATAGCTACATTCAAAAATATAATTATTTATTTATTGTTTCTTTACACTGCAGGTAAAAATGTTTACAATACAATTTGTCACCTCACTAGAATAATTATACTATCCGTTTTTTGCGGCCCGCACAAATATCTACCGTTTTCTTTTAAACTATATTTTTTTCATGTATACTATCCGTTTTTTTGCGGCCCGAACAAATATCTGCATTTTCTTTTTAAATGTATTTTTTTCGTGTACAATTATACTATCCGTTTTTTTGCGGCCCGCACAAATATCTTCCGTTTCCTTTTTAAATATTTTTTTCACGTACAATTAATTATATTATCCGATTTTTACAATTATTTATATTGTCGTTTGAGACTTTCCGGGGGGCAGTAGAAGACCCAGAGAAAATTAGAGGGCGTAGAGATGGCACAGTGAGGGTGTAGGTAGGTAAAAAAATATGGTCAAAAAATACCAAAAAAACACGCTTATCACGTACTAATACAGCAAAATAAACTTTAATATTGGTTAATTTTTGTTATTGTATTTATTGTTACCATTTTTATCATGAGTGCGAAAATTCACACATTTCGATAGTTCGGGAAGCGATGACAATTAAACAGAAAGATTTCAGATCAAACATTTCAGCCTTACGTATACTTCATAACGAGGTTACTTCATAACAAGTTATTATTTTATTTCACTGTATCCTTTTGAAGTTTTCATTAGTTGTTAGAAATTTTTTCTCTTTTTCTCTTATTATAAGAAATAAAAAAAAACAATCTTTCTTCACTGTACTATGACTGTTTAAATATAATAATAATACATGTTTGTAAATGGCACTTTGTGCCGTAAATTTTAAATAAATAAATTCCATTACAGATACACACAAATTTTTGTAAAAATTTATTATGGTTTTACTTGTATATATTAATATTATTAAGAATTGAAACTATATCATGAACACAAGAAGGAAGGCAGTGGCAACCCGGTACTTCAATATAAAATAATTGCTTTTTGTATACCTACGAGGTAACCGGACAAAACGGGACAAAATAGGACAGGACAGGACAAAACAGGACAAACATGTACAAAACAGGTTAAAACAGGACACACCTGGAAAAAATAATAAGAATATTTGGAGGATTGTAAATGATTATTTTGTGCGTTGAAAGCAATATAGTTGACGTTTCTAATCAAACTTTTCACTAGATGAAGTCAACAGAGTCCAAAGGTACTGTTTTACCGACATTAGTTTGTTTGTTGTTGTCATTTTGAAACTTCGTTTTTCTAACGACAAATGTTTGAGTTTTTCGTGAAAAAAGTGTTTATTGTGATTTTAAAAGTCTTGTTCTTAGGCTTGTGATTAAAGACATTTAATGCGTTTATTTTAATTTGTCAAATTTGGGGAAAAATCGATTATTAATTGATTATTTTTCAAGAAAAATCGATTATTTACAAATCGATTTTTCATGCTAAGAAAAAGAATCGATTATTTATGTAAAAGTCACATCCCTAATACAGACCCATATGGACGATTGTAAAGTTTAACCTTTTGCGTGAATATGTTGTAGTTATGTTTAATAATGGACTGTTATTATGCACGGCCATAGGGCACATCGAGCATCAATGGTATCAAGATTTACTTGGGGTGGGAATGGGACGAATGGGTCACCTTATTACCAAAGAATCTGTATGGGAAGATTCTTAACGAGGCTTGCAAAGTTAATAACCTAGAATTAAAATTTAACCTCCTGATTCCTCAAGCTAAATCTTATAATAATGGTACGCTTAGGAAAGGTTAAACGATCCAAAAAGTACTAAAATGCATGTAGTTTTAAATGTATGAAGGGAGGGGAGTTTTTTTTCAATCTACCGAACAGACGCTTTTATAATTGCCGTGTCGGCAAAAAAAGGCAATAAACATACATACGCTCCTTATCGTTACAATGCTTCAGTTCTCTCTTACTTCTTACTTTCTTCAGTTTTTAAATAATGGTGGAACAAGACATGAGATACCTACACAAAATACGTGTGTATGTTTCTTCCAAAGTACTACTTTTTCCTTTTGAGGAAACGGATATATCCGCCTCCGTTCCCCTTTTACACGCTTTTATCTTGAATCATCTTGGCATTGCGCCCTTAATTTTCTCTGCTGTTATTTGTCATACCATAGATTTTTTTAAAGTTTGGAATTGGTACGTACCTACCTACCTGGGAAGGAGACAACTTTTACGGTTTTTTTTTTTTTTAATTATTTATTTGGCTTTCACCCATTAAGGGTGATCTTGGCCATTTATTAAAGTAAGTTACATATTTTAAAAATTATTTACATATCCAGTTTTCTTTTTTTTTAATTCTTAGTTACATTATCAATTTTTTAAAATTATTTACACATTCAGTATTTTTTTAAATTAGTTACATTATCAGTTTTTTTAAATTAGTTACATTTTCAGATTTTTTTAAATTAGTCACATTTTCAGTTTTTTACATGGAATAGATAAATTAGATTAGAAAATATAGACTGTGGGCCAAGAGAAATATTCATATGATTATACTAGTTGTACTAATATACAGAGTTGGTAATAATAGGAATTACAAAATTGTAGAGTAGGAAGATGTACAGGTTCCCAAAAATAGGAACGTGTATAACTGTACATACAGAGTTAACACATAGAGTTGGCATTAATAGAAATTACAAAATTGAAGAGTAGGAAGATGTACAGGTTTCCAAAAATAGGAACCTGTAGATCTTCCATACTTCCATCTTCATACAGAGTAACATACAGAGTAACACACAGTTAATGGATAAGAGGTATTAATAGTCATTACAAAAATGTAGAGTAGGAAGATGTGCAGGTTCCCAAAAATAGGAACCTGTACAACTGTACATAATAACACTGCAAGAAACAATTGTATACATATGGAAGAGAAAGAAATGTGATTGATGCTTAAATGTTGAGGCCATTTTTGTAAATAAATTTTGCTAACAAACAGTGAATTTCAGGAGAGTTGAGACTAAGAAGGCAGGGTACACTTATAGGGAATTCAATTTTAAGTTTTAACAATTCAGGTATAAAGTTTGGAAATTGGTCATTGATAGGACACTCAAAAAAATTATGGTCTAAAGTATCCTCTGAACCACAATCACAATAAGGCGAATTGACTATGTGGAATCTGGCGAGATGGCTAAGACAACAAGTATGACCTAAACGCATTCGAATAATAGAAGAGATGTATTTTTTAGGCATGGAAGTGTATTTGTGAAACCAGGGCTTGACAGGAATAGAAGGTTGAATTAAAGAGTACTGGTGACCTTTTAACAGAGAGGATGCTTTCCATTCAGAGGACCATTGGCATTGTAACTTATTTTTTAAAATAGGAAAATAGTCTCTAACGGGAATAGGAATATTACTTAATGGACCATGAACAATGGATTCCTTAGCAATAGAATCAGCCCTTTCATTTCCAACAATACCAAGGTGTCCTGGGATCCAGGCCAAGACCACTGACACGTGAGCCAGCGACAAGGAATGCAGGAGGTCTCTGATACAGCAGGTAAGAGAGTCGCTATTGGAATTGAGAGGGGATGCGCTTATTTTTTGTAATGAGCTAAGTGAGTCTGAAGGGATGAGGGCATTTCTAATGTTGAGAGATTTGACGAGACGTAAAGCTTCTATGATTGCTATGCATTCAGCAGAGAAAATGGAACACTCTTTGGGAAGTCTGTGTGGGAAACACAATTTCCTGTGAGGTGCATAGACACTGGCCCCACAATGGGAGTCCGAACTGAGTTTGGAACCATCTGTGAAAATTTTATATAATTTGGCCAGTTATTTTCAATAATTCTGTTAAATTCTGCATTATTGGATTGAACGGAGTTTTTAATATTTTTTTTACATATTCCTATAAATTGGTGCACCTTTGGATAGAAAGTAAGACTTTCATAGGGATAAGAGTATAAGGGGAGAGATTCATTGCGATAGGAGTTTGTGGAAACATCCAGGAAAGTGTTAAAGCAATCATAGAGAAGGGGAGGAGAATGTTTTTTCCAAAATGGATTATAATTAACCTCATACTTTAATGATTGAAGTTTAGGAATCAAGGGATGAGAAGTTATAGAGCATGTTTTGAAAATATATTTTTCTGCTAGGCATCGCCTTCTTATATTTAAGGGAGGTTCGCAGCATTCAACTTGCATTGCGTTGATTGGGGAAGATTTCATGGCTCCTAAGATAAGGCGAAGAGATTTTGACTGAATTTTATCTAATTTAAGCGAATTTGAAGTGGACATTGGATCAAACAGACAAGATCCGTAATCAAGATGGCTTCGGATAAGAGCATTGTACAGAAGTTTTAAAGATGATAGGTGAGATCCCCACCACACTCCGGACAGAAATCTAAGGAGATTGATGTTGCTTTCGCATTTCATGATGACATGATTTATGTGAGAATTCCAAGTAAGCTTTGAGTCTAAAAACATTCCCAGGAACTTAACTTCTTTAGAGATAGGAATGATTTCATCGCCAAATTTCACCTGAATTTCTGGGAGCTTTCGACGACGAGTGAAGATGACTACTTTGCTTTTGGAGGGGGAAAGTTCTAGGCCATTAATATTTAACCACGCCAAGAGTTTTCTAAGAGCATTGTTGATTGCTGATGCTGCGATAAAAATATTACGGGATATTTTGTAGAAAGTCAAGTCATCAGCATATTGGAGTATGTTGCACAAGAATTGAATAGATTTTTCTAAATCATATGTATAAATATTGTACAGGAGAGGGCTTAAGACTGACCCTTGCGGGAGACCTTTGAATATGTGTCTAATGAGCGGAGGGGATTCAGACCCATCTACAAAAATAGATCTCTGGGAGAGCAAATTGACAATGAATTTTACCAATTTAGGCGGAATACCTATTGTCAGTAACTTTTCTTTCAGGATGGGGATATGAACATTGTCATATGCTCCACAGATGTCTAAAAACACTGCAATGCAATATTCATTTTTAGATAATGCTAATTTGATATCTGTAACAAGAGAGGAAAGGTTGTCAAGGGTACTTTTACTCTTTCTAAATCCAAACTGGGAAGGGGAAAGAATTTGATTTTTTTCTACGAACCAGTCCAACCTATTCTTAATCATTCTTTCAGATACTTTGCAAAGAGTAGAAGAGAGGGCGATAGGTCTGTAGCTCGAACCTATACTTGGATCTTTGCCACTTTTGCAAATGGGAATTATATTTTTAATTTTCCAGTCTGGGGGGATAATACCAGAATCCAAAAAGACATTGATGAGAGAGAGAAAGTAGGAAAGAGAATTGTCATCAGAATGACGGATGAACATATTCAGGATTTCATCCTTGCCCGGAGCTGAGTCATTGAGGTTTTCCATAGCTCTTTTTAACTCATCAAAGGAAAACGGAGCATCTAACCATGAAGAAGATTTTAAAGTGAAAGCCAAAGAAGGAAGTTCATCAAAATTAGGGACATAAGGGGGTGCTATTTTATTAATAAAGTCATCAATCCAAATAGCAGAATTATGAGATGGCTTTGGCAGGGAAAAGGAAGATCTAAACCTGCGAAACATGGACCAAACCTCCCCCGCTGGAGTAGCAGGGGATATATTGGAGCAGAAATTACGCTAGCTGTTTTTTTTTTTTTGAAACGGAATGTGCGTTTAGCAACAGCTTGGGCATTCTTGGCTGAGATGTAATTATCCATAGTCATCTGTTGGCAGTATGTCTTATTGGCTGCTTTCCTCTCCTTCAGCACTCTAAGGCATTCCTCATCCCACCAAGGGGGAGGGCGAGCCTTCGAGCCTACAGGGGATGATTTGGGGATAGACTTGTCAGCCGATTTAAGAATGGAATCAGTCCAAGATTTATAAGAGGAGGTGCAATTATCAGAAGAAGGGGAAGGCAGGGAGAGGGAAAGATCCTGTCTGAAACGGGACCAATCGGCTTTTTTGTGATAAATTTGGGCTTACTTTTAAAGTGATCCAACCGTTGAGCCAAATTCAAAATAATGGGATAGTGGTCACTGCCGCAGGGGTCTGAAGTAATTCGCCAGGAGATTAGTGGATAGATACTCGGGGAACAGAGGGATATGTCCACCGCACTAGGATTCTGTCTAGGGAGACTGAACCTTGTTGAGGATCCGTCATTTAGGAGACAGATATTCAAGGAGTCCAAAAGGTCAATTAATTTGATACCTGAGGGATCCGAGAAAGAAGAACCCCAGAGTGGGGAGTGGGCATTGAAGTCACCCAAAATGACCAAGGGAGAAGAAATTTTGCTAAGCATGTGAACCCACAGTGGAAGGTCAAATGGGGAAGAAGGAGGAATATAGAGAGATACAAATGTAATATTAGAGACAGTGGCTGCCACTAATTGGAAGGATGAATTTGGGGGTTTAATGGAAATACGGGAGAAGGGAAGAGAGTTTTTGATGAAAAGGGCTGCACCACCCTTCCCATCAATGCGGTCGTCCCGCAGACATTGATAGCCACTCACCTTGAAGAGTTGAGATGGCTTGAACCAAGTCTCAGAGACGGCAGCAATCGGTATGGAGTTTAAATGTAGAAGTCGGATGAGGTCATCCTTATTGGAGGTGGCGCCTCTACAATTCCACTGCAGAATTGCTGCTGTTGGGGCAGCCATTGTGAAGAAGAGAATACAAAGAGGAGAGTAATGAGGCAGCGTTGGACGGTAGAGAATTATTATTGTTAATAACAGAGATAAGTAGCATGAGGAGAGTTTGAATAAAAGAAGAATTCAAATTAATAAATAACGTTGTATTAACCACTTAATTATTTACAAAAACCGACATGTTTCGTCAGCAAAGCTGACTTCCTCAGGGTTTTGACATAACTAATTTTTAAAAAAATAGACATAAATAGGTAATAGAGAAATAAAATTTTCTCTATTACCTATTTATGTCTATTTTTAAAAATTAGTTCTGTCAAAACCCTGAGGAAGTCAGCTTTGCTGACGAAACATGTCGGTTTTTGTAAATAATTAAGTGGTTAATACAACGTTATTTATTAATTTGAATTTAAAATGTTACCACAAAATAATTTTGCACTAGTAGAAGAAGTGATAAAAGAAGAATTGTTATTAGAAGTATTGTAATTTATGAAATTTGCATTTAGATCAGGATTGAAAGCACTGCTGTTAGTTGAATTGGAGTTAGAAAAGACGGAGTTTTGAAGAAATAGAGAGCTGTTGTTACCATTTGGGAACATGAGCTGGGAGTTATGGCCAAATTGATCATATCCAGGGGTTTTAATTGGACGAGAAGCTTGTTTTGTCATTACAGTCTTCTTGTAAGACAAGTTTGAAGTAGCACTAATTTGGGGTTGAGAGGCAACTTCAGCAAAAGATTTTTTAGAAGGAGCTATTAATTTGGAGGCATAGAAGTAAGAAACGCTATTGGAGGCCATATAACTTTTTATGTTTTTTTGGCGAGAAAGTTCGGGGCAGGATGGATGAGTGGCTGTGTGTGAGCCTGAACAATTGACGCAAGTGGGGGAATTGGAAGGGGAGGAGCATTGGTCTGCTAGATGATTTTCTGCGCATTTAAAGCAGCGGGGAGAGGAGCGGCACGATTGTTTTGAATGGCCAAACCGACAACAATTGAAACATTGGATTGTCGGGTATGAATAAATTTCCACCGGGAGAGAGTTGTGGAATAAATAAACGTGAGAGGGAAGGGACTGTCCTTCAAATGTCAGAACTACAGTTTGAGAGGGTTTCCAAACTACAGACTCAGACGATCTATCCTTGAAATTAAGACGCCTAGTCTTAATAACTTTTCCCGTAGATGCTGGAATAATGATTTCCGAGATAAGCTCTTCTTCAGATAGGTCTACAGGAATACCTCTAACGAGACCCAAGCGAGAGATATTGAAAGAAGGGATATAGGCTTTAAATTTTTTTGCAGAGAGGGAGTCGATGGAATTTATGAATTTATTGGCATTCAACGCGGATGTGAACTCAACACAAATGCGAAATCTGCCTTCTGATCGAATACCGCCTGGGGAAAGTGGTTTTGCCAAGTGGTTTTTTTCCAATGAATTTACCAAATTCAAGGGGATGTAAAGAGTGGCCAGGAGAGTTGTTTTGAACATAAACTACGAAGGGAGCTTTTGCTGAAGTCGGATACAAAGAGAGAGGAGAAGCTACAGGAACTGAGACCTGAGACGAATCAGTTTTTGGAAGGTCGCAAACTTTCCTCTTTTTTGGAGTAGAAGATGGAACTTGAAGATCTGTTATCTCTACCTCACTACCAATGTCAAAATTTGAAGGATCAGGGGGGGCGGGATCAGGGGGTTTCTTCCCCATGGCAAAAAGCCATTGGGGCAAAGGGATATAAAACAAAAATATAATAACACTTACTGGACTTGGTCAGCAATAAACGAACTCAAAGAGGACAAAAAAACTAAAAATATAACTGACTAAATGCCAAAAATTCGATTTTTCGTATTAAAACGAAAAAAACGCAACAGTGTTTTTTCAACTTTTACGGTTAAAATATGAATGCACTTTTTCCCTTTGCACTGGCAACACTGTTTTTTTGCTTTTATGTCCTAAATATTAAAATATATGTACTAGGTAGGTACTCTTGTAAATACATACCCTGAGGACAACCAAACGTAAACCAAACCGTTATCTAGTAATTAAGGCGTATATCTACGTCTAACTAAATTGTCTAAATGGGTAATTACTAGATATTTATCGTATTTTAATTATAAACATCTCGATTTCACAGTGTCTCAAATTTCTTGTACTGCGCCCATAAATATCATAAATACGTAAAGGTGAACCTTTACTGATAGGTAATATAATTATTGGATCGTTTATTAAAGTTTACTAATGCACAAATTGCAACGTAACGCAGAAATAATATGTAGGTATGTACCTAATTCAAAGAAAGATCGTAAGACCGAGATTAAGATTGAAACATATTATTTTAATGTTTCTATGACGAAATCACGTTGTTACATGTAATATTATGTTAAAAAAATATTTTTAATGAAGGTTTTTGATTATTTCTTTGGAACAATGATTAATTATTAGATATGTCTAGTAATTCTGTGAACAGTAGACCTCGCGTCCAAAAGGGGATGTTTCTAATCATCTCTTAAATTAAATTATAAGGGGCCATACCTACCTACATTAATTACGTGAGCAGTTTTTCTTCCAATCTTTTGAGAGTTTTGGTGGCTTTTATTTATTCGAACGTTATTATTACCTCAGCGTCAGCGTGGTTAAATTGTAACACCCAGTTTCGACTGCATGTTGACGCCACGCCGTACGCGTTGCGCCACAAATAACATCTGCGTATACGGAATTTCAAACAAAACTTCCGTTGTTATTCGTTTTTAGTTCAAGAATTCCAAACAAGATGTCGCCACTTACGTCAGCAACTCGCAAGTGGACGTTTCTTCCCTAGGCATAAATACTACAGATTAATAGAATTAAAGTATCATATGGAGATCGAGACGTTATATATGGCGTTATTGCCTGTCACGGTTACTTTAACTCAGTGACTAGCTGTCACTGGTCATGGTCACTGGATCTCAGTGGATCCGAGGAACTGGCTATTTTTGGAACCAGTTCTTATCGGATGTATAAAATGGTTACCTACGAAGTACACTCAAACCGGGCGAAACCGAGCGAAAAGCCGTCCGCACTGGCAAAAAACCTGCGGGCGGTTTTTAACTGCTAGTGACGCTAGTGTTATTAAATGGTCCAGAGATGAGACTGCAGACCCCCAAACATAGTTTCACCGTTACGCGGACCACACGTTAAGAAACACTGCCATAGGCAATAGATTTTCGAACAGTTTAAGTTGCTGCATGCAAATCGGTTGTATAGTTTTATTAATATGTTGTCAACTAGGTTGAAAAACGTGGTAAAAAGTTTCGGGAAAAACGCATTCAAAGTTTTTTGAAGGATAATTCAACATACAAATTGTTTTAAACGGTTTCATATAAAATGCTGTATCTCCGTCAATTTTTCAAATTTCTTGGTGAGAGCGTTTTTATCAAATGCATCTTTCGGAAAATTAAATTTAAAAAAAATAGTTTTTTATAGTGTCTTGAATTAAGGCATCAAAACCCTTGATGCCTTAATCCCTTACTAAGAATAATATGGAGGCATTTGGAGACCCCCAGGATCAGAGGCCCGGGGTGGGCCGCCCCTTCCACCCCCCCCCCCCCCTGCCAAGGGGCCCCGAAACGTACATTGCCTAGGGGCCCCGACACGGTTAACCCGGCCCTGATAACTACCACCTCTACCACAGGTTGCGCCAAGTGGTTCGCTACGTTTGGTGACTTATTTCTCCAGTTTTTGTAGTCCTGTAATTATCAACATTTTTTGTAAATTTCTTTAAGAGGGAATAACCAGATACAACCGGAAATATTTTTTACATAAGCTCCACGCAGGAGGCCCTGTGAGTATGAATCTTTCCCTCCAATTGCGGTGCAAGGCGATGGGTCGAGAAAGTCCGGCTGGAAAGGTCAAAAGGCCCCCTTCATCTCTCGCGATCCGGCCTGCCACGTAGCAGGTGGGCAGACGCATTCGCCGCCAAGGCCTGGACAGTAGGTGGACAAAGAGACCTAGACAAATCTTAACCCATGAACCCGGGCACCCCTGCTAAGTCGTCAAACGTAGCGAACCACTTGGGGACACCTATGGTTATCCAACAAATTTTAAAAATTTTATCGTCACGCGTTTGAGCATTTTTATTGCTTCCTTGAATGTAGGCATATTTATGTAAAATCAATTTTGAATGAAATAAAATCGATATTAAGTTAAAAAATATAAAATATGAGAATAATCAATCTTTCTCTTCGGAACCGCCCTTAACAATTGCAAGGGTACGATCGCAATACCATCTTTCGACGAAATTTGAATTCTCGGCCGCTATTTAAAATCCGCACTTATTTTATTAGAAATATTTGGACGACGCAGATCGAAAGAGAGAGAAATACTGGGTACAATGACATATTTAACTAATTTTTGGATTTTTTCTCCTTTTACAGCATTTCAAATTTCCGCTATCGATAATATTATGTACAATGATTTTTTCTTAGCGTTTGGGTAAGTACCGTCTCTCCACAAGGCTGCATAATTTCACATCTGTCAACCTAGCAAATCAAGGGTGGGTATTCAAACGCACGCATGCGCGGGAAAATTCGGGGTTGTTAGCAGTTTATTGAGAAAAATTTGCACCTGCAATTTGGCGTCCGCTTATCGCCAGCTGTTTTTGCATTCCGAAAACAAGAATTGGTAGATCTGCCATCTCGATATTCTGACTCGAATTTAGAAAATATTTCAAAATTAATTTCTCCAAGTACAACGGTGGCATGTCGGCATTAGCTAAGGTAAAATATTAAAATAATTGAATTCTCTGATCTGTCATTTTTCAGTTTCCTTTGTTAGGGGTTAGATTTTTATTAATTTTAAATTCAATATTTTTTACGCTGGTTCTAAATGGATTCTGGTGTGAAACGACTAAGATGTTTTCATTTTATTGTGATGTGCTTCGTTATTTGCATAAGAATCTCGTTGATAGCCTTGATGTTATTATGATTATGTTGACCGGCAGGAACCCGTTCCCTCAGTTCTTAGTTTATATCTGAGTTGAAAAGTTGTATCTTTTGACAAAATTAGCCATGTCACAAGTAATTGCAGTGACTACAGATGAAAAGGTACAGAAATGTTGCAATATTAATCAGTTGAATGTGGTGAGCTAGAAGGCATGAATGAAGATTTAAATATCTGCAAAAATATGAAATCAAATATTTTGCAGTGTTCCTAATAATCAGTTTTTCAATGTTCAATAATTCTAAATTTTTTGGCTTCGGATAAGTATATTACTGATATGTTTACGAAGACTCATTGACTGACTATGATTCCTTATTATGTCTGCCTATCTTGGAACAGATTCAGTCAAGGCAAATTAGTACATTCAAATAAAGACCTGAAGAATTTCTAATCATGGCTTCCACTAACTGTTCAACGAAAAACTTGTAGCTTCACTTCTGTTCATTGCCTTTTATGTATTCTATTTTCAAAAGTTGATGCTTGATTATTCTTTGTAGAGAAACTACAAAATTGTTTCTGAGACGTGTGTCGAACAGTCTTCTTCTTTTAACGGCGGAAAAGGAGGTTTATTTTGTTTTACATTAACTCCACACAGGAGGCCCTGAGGAAAATAATTTCCATCATGGCCTATGTCATCTGAGGTGCTGTGTGGAGGGTCTTTTTGAGGAGAGGAAGGAATAGACATTGGTCTTGAAGAGATGCATGTTGTGGAAAGGAGTAAACACAGAGGCCGGCAAATCGTTTCAAACCGGAGCTGTTGAACTCAAGAAAGAGTCGAAGAAGCGACCCATTCTCATGTGACAAATGTTTCGGGACTACGCACCGGTGGCGAATGGATCAATAACGCTAGTTTCACTGAGCGTCTTTTATTGAAATACCGGTAGAACAAGGTTGGTCAGGAGGATAAAAACCTCAGTCCAAGGGTCAGAGTTCTTATTATCGCTTCTCTATTGAGGACAGGAACTATCTTTTCTATGAAAATCCCAATAACTAAGGATGTTCCTATTTGAATATTCTTTGTGTATCTGGAGAGTTGATGGTGGTCATGTCTAAGGGATCTGAGATTTTCAGCCAAAGCATCCGGACCATAAGGCATCCCGTCACCCCTGAATAAGTCCCTTCAGAAATGTGCTAGAACACTTGAATTTCCTGTGGTCTGAACTTGTTGGCATCTAAAAAATGCAGAGTGCTGAAGTTCCTCTTTATTTTAACCTACTAAAATACTGTAATCATCTATTGATCGATGACTGTAATGCCAAAAGTAAAAAGATTGCATATGGCAGAATATGTTGAAGTTGTGTAGAGTAATGCCATCTGTTGGTGCATAATCAAAGCACAGGATCGCAACAATCCTACATTCTTCCCCTTTGGTCGGTTTGCTTCGACAAGGTGCCTTTTTTGTTTCTTTACATTAACTCTAAAAAGGAGGCCTAATAAAGAGGAAAATAATTTTCTTCAGGGCCTGTCATCTTTGGGGATGCTGTGTGAAAGGACTTTTTGAGTAAAGGAAGGATTGAACATGGGTTTTAAAAAGACCCACTTGTAGGAACACATAGGTTGGCAAAAGCTGAGTTGTTGAACTCATGTAACAAATGTCAACCATGGGCGCATGTTTTCCAACTATGCACCGGTGCCGAAGGGATTAACGATGCTAGTTCCTCGGAGCATCTTCCATTCTAATACCGTTAGAATAAGGACTTTTTAGGCATGGGAGGCTTCTCGCACAGCCTCTGGAGTTGCTTCTCCCAACTCTGCTTGGGGTTAGACTTCTCTATATATCACCGGTTAATAATTGCTTTTATTGTGTTGTTTTTGCAGCCGGTACTGTACTCGTACTGGCGCAGTTCTTGCTCGTGGCGTGTGCGCATCTGCCTGAACCTGAAGGAGATTCCTTACGACATCAAAGCCGTCAGTCTCATCAAGGGTGGCGGAGAGCAGCACTGCAATGAGTACCGCGATGTCAACCCAATGGAGCAGGTGCCAGCCCTGCTGATCGGTAACATTGTGTTGATCTTATTGATTCCATGCTCTCCTGTTACTCTTCTTTTATTGATGTACAATTCTGTTCAATGAGATCTATTAGAAGAACTGCAAACACAATTGTAGTTCAAGCACACCCGCCGCTTGAAAACCATGCAAAACTAACTACGCCACACCAATCCCTTTCTATACTTACCATGTTTACGATTTTTTCCACTAAAATTTTATATGATAACCCTTATGCTTGGTTCAATATATTCGCACCTCACAATCCGGAAGCCTCGGTTTCGCACGTAAATTCTGAAACCGTCACTTTGGATCGAGATTGTAAAATATCTACGCAAGATAGTTTTCATATTTCAAAGACAATAAGAAGTATTATTTCATTCTCTTTCTGTTTAAAAGAAAAAATACATACGTTTGCATGAGAGGAAGGGAGATATATAGCTTTTAAAATATAAGATTGCTTTGGGATGTTTTTGGTCTTATGAAAGTATAACGCGATAACGTGTTTTGGGATGTATTTATTCCTAAACAAGCAGACGGGTTAATGCATTTAACGTTAAGTATTTTATGTTAGTTAGTTACGATTTTACAAAACCACAAGGAGAAGCCCCTTCGAGTACCTACCTTTGTTAAGGTGGTTCGAAGCTGCTGACATTTTGCATCTTAATTTCGACAGATGCCCATAGATGACATTGTTGCATCTGAAACTGTTAACAAATTACTGCTCAGATGCATTTGGAAATGGACTGTAAATACTAAAATAAATTAAATGACACGAAATGGTTTTTTGCTGGAATTGGTGATCATATGTGCAGTGGCGGCGTAAGGGGGGGGCGGAGGGGGCGCACAGTGGGCTGAAAATCGCCTCTCATAGACATAGAGGCTTGAATTTTTAAGGGTATTTTTTTTTGCTGGAAATGGATTCTGCTGATCATTACTATGCTACAAATTTCGTATGAAGTAATTGCGTGTACAAATGAAGGAGTTATAATTTTTTTAAGAAAAATTTGTATGGCACTGACATTAAAAATGAGGATATCTCTGGAATCGTAAGGTTGGCCATTCCATCCTTACACACAGATATACTACTATTTATTTGTATTTTTTTGACATACTTTGTATTGTGGCACAACGTGCGATTTATTTTTTAAAAATCTTCAAAGTTGAAAAAAAAAACTTTTTATGTTGATGATTCATTTTAATGCTTAAATGCATTATTATCCTCTTCTACAATATTTATCATGATTACTGATTAATAATCAATGTTGAAGCACCCATTTTCATTAACCCAGCACACATTACTTCGACCAGAACTGTCAAATATGCCAATGATGCCAATATGGTGCAGTAACTCTAGAGTAACTATCGGTTTTCGGAAAGTAAGTACAAAAGTTAAAAGTAACGTACAACAAGCAGTGAAATTGATTGAAAAACGTATTTTGGTAAAATTTAACTATAGTAACGGCCTTTTGTTTTTAACTTTAAAAATAAAAGTTTAACAAAAGGCCGTTAATGTAGTTAAATTTCACGAAAATACGTTTTTCAACAATTTGACTGCTTGTTGTACGTTACTTTTAACTTTTGTACTTACCTACTTTCCGAAACCGATAGTTACTCTAGAGTTACTGCGCCATATTGGCATCATTGGCATATTTGACAGTTCTGGTCGAAGTAATGTACGGAAATGGGTGCTTCAACATAAATTATTAATCAGTAATCATGATAAATATTGTAGAAGAGGATAATAATGCATTTAAGCATTAAAATGAATCATCAACATAATTTTTTTTATTTTTCAACTTTGAAGATTTTTAAAAAATAAATCGCACGTTGTGCCACAATACGAAGTATGTCAAAAAAATACAAATAAATAGTAGTATATCTGTGTGTAAGGATGGAATGGCCAACCTTATGATTCCAGAGATATCCTCATTTTTAATGTCAGTGCCATACAAATTTTTCTTAAAAAAATTATAACTCCTTCATTTGTACACGCAATTGCTTCATATGAAATTTGTAGCATAGTAATGATCAGCAGAATCCATTTCCAGCAAAAAAAAATACCCTTGAAAATTCAAGCCTCTATGTCTATGAAAGGCGATTTTCAGCCCACTGTGGGGCGGTCCGCCCCGGGTGCCAAGCACCGAGGGGTGACAACGACAACCCACTCGTACAGACAAAGAATGCGCACAAAATCTCCCGCTGTAAAGACATTTCAATAAATAATTACGTACTCTTGTATCTAGCTACTTACATTATCATATTTTGAAATGCGTCGCAACTATATATACATATATTTTTTTCGAATATAATTTCTAATTCCCTTTCTAAAACTGAAGAATCATTTTGAGAAGCTTGTATCAACACTCGAAGAGATGTGTGATCCCAACACCGGCAAAGCAGGCGTTGAAAGAAGAAATTAGCGAAACTCAATCGAAAATCTGGAGACAGAAAAATCAGACACCTTTGGGACTTGACCAGACGGCACCTTTGGGACTTGAACCCAGGACCTTCTGCTTACATGGCAACAGCTCTACTAACTGAGCTAATTAATAATTTATCCAGACAATATCTAGATAGCCAAGGGCGGATTTAGGGAAGAGGGGGGGGGGGGGGGGCACGGGGGCATGTGCCCCCCCCCCCAGACGGTATTTTTGTGTACTGTGGAGATTCCATCACTGTACATACTTAGAAGCTAAAACTGTCTTTTTTAAACATTTAATTTTTCAATTGTTTTGACACTTTCATAAACCTTCCTTTACATACTTGAACTTTATACTTTTAGCCCAGAAAAAAATCCTAACAGTAATTGTTAATTTTTTTGTGTATCCACCCCTTGTGCCCCCCCTCCCCCCCAGAAAAAAATCCTAACAGTAATTATTGATTTTTTTGCCCGTCCGCCCCTTTTGCCCCCCCCAGAAAAAAATCCTAACCGTAATTGTTGATTTTTTTGCCCGTCCGCCCCTTGTGCCCCCCCCCCAGAAAAAATCCTGGATCCGCCCTTGTAGATAGCATTTAGTTCGGGTTTGAATCATGCAATCATATATAAGGGTAGCAGCCAATAATATGTGCATTAAGAAAATGAAGATAAAGTTGGTAGTTCTTAGTCGAAGAATGATACAGTTAAATGTGACCGAATTGGATATAGACACCTTAGCTCAGTTGGTAGAGCGGTTTCCATGTAAACAGAAGGTCCTGCGTTCGAGTCCCAGAGGTGCCAATATCTTTTTCTGTCTCCTTAATAAAATCTTATTTAAGGTCCACAATGAGCCAAGCGCGAATAATCAATTTTTCTATGTTATCAATTGAAAGAGACAGGGAAAACAATCTTGATATTGTGATCGAATATTTTAGTAAAATGAAATCTCGTAAGCATGTTTAGTATTTGGTGTATTATTTTATGTAGGGTGTTCAATACAAAACCGCCCCGGGTGCCTATCAACCCTACGCCGCCACTGCATATGTGTAAGGGAAAGCAAGAAAGAAGGATAACCAATCACTTGCCTCTGCGAAGGTGCACACAAATTACAAATATAGTTTATTTAGTTCCACCGCGGTACCTCGAGGTAATTATCTCCACAACAACACAAATAAGTATAAAACGATCTTGATAAGGTCAAAAACCTTCTTTTAGTTCATAACACGAACAACCAACAAAATGATTTCAACATAGTCCCAAATCTTCTTCCGTTTTTTCAAAAACAAAAGCACTTGAATTCACTCCGTCTTGACATTGTTCCATTTTCAAATGCTTTTCCAGCAAGATGGTATGATTAGGGAGAGTAGGTACTGGATAAATGACTTCCCGGTAGGAACTATGCATATGTTTATTTCAAAACCAAACAGCTGAGCGATTCTCTATGTTTTGTGAGATCGTGATGGATCTCGGGCAAGATATTTGCTTTTTCTATGGGCCGATGTCAGAATTTCAGCCGTGAGCTGGCACGTATTTTAGTTTAGGTCGTTTTAAACATGATTTCATGCAAGTATGAATGATTATTTATTCATTTAACAGCCTTAGAAAATCACACAAATCTGACAGGAGATCTCGCCTGAGATCCATCTCGATCTCACAAAACATAGAGAATCGCTCGGCGCGTTGTTATGGGATATTTAAAAAATAATAATTGTGAGACAACACTTGCAATAAATGCAATTACATTCATGATGCTGTACTGATTGATGATAAAGAATTTGAACGTGATGAGATCGCTGCCACCCGTTTGCGGCGGACCCGAGTCGAAGTCGTACTCTTGAATTTGAGCTGTAGAAAGTGTAGGTTAACCATTTCACTGCATCCCAGAGATTATTTGACCAATAATGAAAATGAACAATATTTGTTTTTGATAGGCAATGATCCTGAGGCTAGTATTTTATAAATAACTAGCTGGTACTCGGCATGCGTTGCTATGCCATTTAATAAAGAAACTGTTTCTCCCTGCGTGTCCTTTCCCATTCATCCCGTCTCCATTCGCTTCCCGTTCCTCTCCCGCGTGTCCTTCCCCTCTCGCGTTTCCACTCCAACTCCTCCACCTTCCCTCTCCCTACTCCACTCCCCCTTTCCCCCATCCCGCCAACTTCTCTCCCGATTTCCCCTCCCCCTTCCATATGTTCAGTCCTGGTACATTCAGTTTTCAAACAGCTCGCGTGCCACCATTGCTAACTTTTTGTACAAATTTCACAATGCCAGAGCTCACCAGTAGTTTTATACAAACCTTGTCCTGACAGTAACTAACACAAATAAAAAAGAATTATCCAATTTGGTGCAGTCATTCGGAAGTTATGCGCGTACATACATTTCGGCGATTCATTTTTATTTATATAGATTTCAGTGCTTCACAAATCCTACAATTATAACATCGGGGGTTCTTTCACAGGTCTGCAATAGTAATATTATAAGATTTGTGAATCATTATATGGAGATATTTAGGGCCAGTTGTTTCACAGAATGTGAACAATTCATCAAAATTCAAAGTTAATTTACAATATCTGTGAACGTTCTGTTAAAGTTCTTTCATTGAAGCAACTGGCCTATAATAATATAATAACAGAACTTCAATAGAACTTGATAATTAACTTTGAAATTTGATGAAATTGTTCAAATTCTGTGAAACAACCCATCCTGAGTAATTGAATGTTTGCAGATGGCCACACCCTGGTGGAGTCCCTGTCCATAATGCACTACTTGGAGGAAACCAGGCCGCAGAGGCCCCTCATGCCGCAGGATTGCCACAAGAGGGCAAAGGTCAGGGAGATCTGTGAGGTAGGGATATTGTCATGGAATAATTCTTTTATGGTGGTCAGGTTGGGTGACACGGGCAGGATTCTGGACCTAGAATGCTGCCTCACCACAAACCTTGGAGCGTATATATATTTATATAGTGATATATATCTGCGCAGAGGTTCGTGCATAAGGACACTGCTGAAATTTTGTAAATTTGACGGCGATGCCAGTCTCCCACTCAAATTGTAACTTTTAACTTGACGTCACTTGTGTCAAGACGTTCTGTAACAATGTGCGTGCTTTAGATCAATGCTAGAAACAAAACATTCAATGAAGAATGACAGGATATAAAAATGACACCCACATCAACTGTTTCTAGTTTTGACGATTCCAGAATTCAAAAATGATTGGTGGTAACTGCGGTGTACGGAGTGTGCGCGACAAGTTTTTTGCAACGTGATTGCACAAAAAGAGTATTGGACTCCTGCGTATGCCTGTGGAAGAAGGGCATAAGGGAACTCAGTTATGTGAATTAAAACATAGATAACATATTTAAACTACAAGATTATGTTCATTTTGACTGGTACTATGCCGTTCTGCAAAGTTTTTCCAGGATGTTAAAAATATTTTTTTCACGCAGAATTTCTGATCAGCTGTTTACGGTTAAAATTAAGTCCTTTTTCCATAGATATGCACCTTTCATTATCAAGTATACCATAGCAAATATACAGAAATCTAAAATATTCTATGTTGACTCGAATAAGTACCTCTCACGCAGTGGCATAGCAGCATGGGTGGCACCCGGGCCGGATGTCACCCCCCGGGGCGTAGTATCACGCCTATAAAAGACCGACCGATACAGAATTCGGGACACTCCCTGGGGAGCCACAGAGTTACGAAAATATATAAAACAGACGGGGTTCATGTGAATGCAATATCTTGGTGACGTGTATGCAATATCTTGGTCGAGTGGCACCCCCCTCCGGGTGGCACCCGGGGCGGTCCGCCCCCCCCCGCCCCCCCCCCGCCCCCCCCATCGCTACGCCACTGCTCTCACGGCAGTTTCAAAGTAACAACACGCAGGATTTATTAACAACAACTTAACGATTTTTATGTATTTTTTTATAAAGTTCCTTTCCAATCAATTTATAGCTACCAGTGGTGTACCACAAGGGTCTCATTTAGGCCCAATTTTGTTTCTTCTGTTTATAAACGATATTGTTGATATATTTGATAAAGATGTAAATGTGTTGCTTTTTGCAGATGATTTGAAAATATTTAAAATAATTAAAACTGTTGAAGATTGTCTCTGTCTACAGAATAATTTACACAAGTTAATTATTTGGTGTTCTGTTAACAAACTTTTTCTGAACATAAATAAGTGTCATGCAATAAGATTTTACAGAATAAGTCAACCAATTATTCATCGGTATGTACTTAATAACTACCCTTACCTCTGTCGAAGAAATTAACGACCTGGGCATAATTTTTGACTCTAAATTAAACTTTATATCCCATATAAACACAATCGGTAATAAAGGAATGAAAATGCTTGGCTTCATTCTTCGAAATTCCAGAGGTTTTAGGAATATTTCAACACTAAAAATTTTGTATACATCCTTAGTACGTAGTCAAGTCGAATATAACTCCTCGATCTGGTCCCCCCATTTTAAAATTCATTCAGATTCAATCGAAAAAATTCAACATAAATTTCTAAGACATATTAATTTTAAACTCGGTATTCCCATTGAAAACATTAACTACAATTACTTGCTGATAGAATTAAATTTATTAAAACTCTCAGATCGAAGAATTATATCCGACTTAATATTTATGTTCAAAATTGTAAATGGTAGCATAGACAGTCCTGATTTAACTAAGCTCATTGAATTTCATATTCCCACGAGAACTACTCGATCTAAAATCCTGTTTAAATGTAACAATAATAAGACTGAGTATACTAAACACTCCCTTTTACCTAGGTTACATGATGTTACTAATAGATATGCAGATATTGCAGATCTATTTAACTGCACGGAAAGTAGGTACAAGAGGGCTATGCTATCAAATCTTTTTAGTCATTATTAATTCTATTTGTACTATAGATTTTTGTACGTAATTGTCTCTCTGGTGTCATTTCTAATTCAAATGCCACAATCATTTGTTAAACAATTTTTTTTTTATTATTTCTATATTACTATTTTTCATTTTGTGACATGTAATCAGTTCTTATGGTATATGTATACCGTTGAAATTAAATAAATCCTACAAATATGAGATAAACGGTAAAATAAAGGTTAGTTCATGGCTATATAGCACTATAAAAAGTTTTTATGTCTCCATGTTAAAATTCGAAGGTATGATTTTTTTAATACTGGCCAAAAATTTAAAATGCGCTGTCGCTCCAGTGGTTAGCAACCTTAATCGAGGTGTAAGGCTCTCTACCAGCAAATCCTTTATTTAATGGTTATTATCAATCGGTTCTTTGATGAATTTATGTTATTTCACAATTTTTCATTTAAAATAACACAGTATACTGACTGCATGTTCCAGAGTGGAAGATACTAATAGTATCGCCTTGGTGTAAGGCCATTATTCAGAATTTAAAAGTTACTTGAAATGGGTTTAGTCGTGTTTGGTGGCCAGATTTGAATAGCCAGGTACTTTTCTACCTTCCTCTTCACTTGTACTTCCCCTCCCCACTACCTTCAGCCTCACAACACACCACAATTGGGGAGGCTACAGTCTCACTGGCTCCAGACGGTTGGGAGCAGCTGGCACTCTCGTGGGTTGTACACATAAAAAAATACCAGGGTAACTGTAATGTCCAGATAAATTGTTCTCGTTAATGTCAATCACATCACTCCTTTTTCTTTCTGCTAAGGTTGGTAATTTTAGTTCTTTGAGTTTAACTTCGTATTGCCGGTCTTTCAAAACTCTTGGTAGTTTTGTGAATCGTCACTGTACTCTCTCTATTAGATCTAAAATATGGACTCCATATTTGTAAAGCATATTCCAGGAGCATATTAAATCCGTATGAAATAATTGTATTTGTCTCCTTCTCCCTGCTCCAGGTTATATCATCAGGCATCCAGCCCCTTCAGAACCTGGTGGTGCTGATCTATGTGGGCGAGGAGAAGAAGAAAGAGTGGGCGCAGCATTGGATCACTCGCGGCTTCCGCGCTGTCGAGAAGCTTCTGTCTGCCTCTGCTGGAAAGTACTGCGTCGGAGACGAGCTCACACTTGCCGATTGCTGTCTGATACCTCAAGTCTTCAACGCTAGAAGGTTTGCTTCTTCATTCTTCTTCTTAGTGTGCCCTATCAGGGCCCCCCGACGTTGGCAATCACTCTGGAAAATGTCTCTCTGTCTTGCGCTGCCCGGAATAGCTCCTCCACACTTCTAATGCCAGTCCACTCTCTTACATTTCGCAGCCAAGACATTTGTCTCCTACCAGGCCCTCGGCGACCCTCTATCTTGCCTTTCAATACCAATTGGAGCAAGTGATACTTCTCCCCTCGAAGTATGTGACCCAGATATGAAATTTTCCTGACTTTCACCAATGTAAGCAGCTCTCTATCTGCTCCAGCCCACCTGGGAATTTCTGTGTTGGTGATTATGTCGGTCCATGGGACCTTGAGCATTCTCCGGTGTTGCCACATTTCAAAAGCCTCTAACCTGCTTCTTCATATAATTAATCAATCATTTTGTTTTATTCACTTATTATTCTTATTCAAGTTTTTTTAAGGAGAGAAAAATTTCCTAATAAGCTGAAAATATTTATTAAATTTGCACTTTTTTTTAAAGTTAACTCCACACAGGAGAATGGAGAGAAATAATTTCCCTCGAGGCCTACATTATCTCTACCTGAGGGATGTCTGTATGATATCTGTCGGATATGTGTAGGATGCTGTTCAGGGGGTCTTTTTGAACTCTGCAAGTATAGAAAAGGAAGAAGTGAACCTGGGTCTTAACCGCTTAAGGATTATCCCTGAGTATACTCACGTGGTTATTATGTGCGAAAAGTTCCCACACCCGGAGGAGGAGAGTGGATCAGTAATGTGGGGACCCGAAGATGCCCTCTACTCAAATGATGTTGAAAAGGTGCAAAAAAAGTTCATGCGGTACCTGTACATGCGAGAGTTTGGGTACTACCCTTTGTTGTATCCCTCTGATTTTCTCGCGGGAATGCTGGGACTAAATCGTCTCGACGTTAGGAGAAAAATTGCAATGGTGCTAGTAGCACACAAACTGCTAAACGGGCACATTAGCAATCCTGATGTTCTGGAAAGGATTTCACTTTATGTTCCCGATAACTTCACCAGAGCAAGGCAACACAGACTTTTATTTTTCCTAGAGGCAGGACCAACCTACCAATAGTCATGCCTTTGGGGAGAATGACCTCACTATTAAACCTTTCTTCTGAAATTGACATTTTTCAATTGAACTACAATCATTTCAAGAGCGAAATAAAGGTATTCTTTAGCACCTGTCATTATTAATGTACCTATATACTTAATGTATTACACTATTAACTAAAAGTTGTGAAATGTAATTGGATATATTATATGTTAACTGTTTTTCACAATAAATAAATAAAATAAATAAATTATGGAGGACTTAGCTAGCAAAAGAGTGGTCTGATCTAATTAAGTAATTAACCATTGATTCGCAGATGGTCTGCGTAGCCTTCATAAGCCATCAATAGTGCCATTACGCTCTCTCACGTGTCTCACATTATGCATTTGACAATAGTCAAATCCCTTTAATAAAGCTCACCAGGGTTGTCATTTGGTGTTTGACAATGGCTAATCAAATTTAATAGTGTTATTATTAAGTTCTGCGAGAATTTTTGTTTTTATTATTGTGACAACTATCTCAGCATTTAATTCAGAATTCGGCTGGTGTAAATTTCTTACACTTCCATCTCAGAGGCATCGCATTATCCATTTTTCACGAGAGATGAACAATGAACATCTGAACGACGAAGTCCAATGCAGCCTTGTGTAAAATGTATACATAATTAATTTGTTAGGTTTACATGTGTTTCACCAGTTACTATTGTTGCACAATGTATTCAATTCAATGAATAGCTATTAATCGTGACTAAAGGGTATTGAAATTACAATCTAGTTTTTTTCAACAGAAGCAATCTTCCCAATAAATCTTTCCTTGACATGTCAAAGTCAGATTTTGTAGCAAATAAAACAACAGACCCCAGATTCCATTTTTGATTCCATAAAAATATGACTGAAGCAAATCTCCACAACAGTTCGACAGCCAGCAGCTCAAACAGATTTCTATGGCAGTTGGAAAATAGCAGGGCCCGACTAGCTCAGTCTTAGAGCATGAGACTCTTAATCTTGCGGGTTCTTAAAATAATAATAATAATAATCTTTATTCCAGGATGTGGGGAGGATAGTGCAATCCCACACGTCCCATATAGTTATACATATTTATACATATATTTACACAGTAAAGAAATAAGAACATAAATAAAAAAAATTAAAAAAATAATACAAATAAAAATTAATAATAACAAAAATAAATAATCAATTAGCATCAATAATCAAAAGCATCGCAAAAGATGGATTATTAGGAAGATTACACAATTATTGTAATCTTCCTAATAATCCATTATTTTATTTTTTGGTTTTTTTTTTTTTTAATTTTTTATTTAGATGTATGTAAATATTTTCATACATCTAGTAGGAAAATATAAAAAATACAATTTACGAAGTAGGTACAGGAATATTCACAACTACATTTAAAAAAAAGAATACTAAATAAAAAAGATAACTATACAAAAATACATTATAAAAGAACAAGACCTGAGAATAACATTGGTGAGTAATCAAAAAATATTTTTTACATATAATGCACACATCCAACGAAAATTGCTGAGACTTGAGGCTTCCTTTACGGCATTTGGCAGACTGTTATAGAGTTTTTGCCCTTTATAAAATGCGCTATTTTGTGTGCACGAAAGTTTAGTTTTGGGAAGCCTAAAGTCTCCGCGTCTTCTCGTAGGATAATTGTGAACATTTTCTTGAAACATAATAGTACTCTTCAGATAATTTGGGAGCATATTATTTTTAAGTTTATAAATCATTGTTAATGTATTATATATTATATGTTGTTTGGTTGTCAACATATTTAAATTTTGTAACATAATTTTAACTCTTGTAAAAATGTTGCATTTTAAAATCATCCTCATCCCCCTATTTTGTATAACCTGTAGTTTATTATTTTGGGCTTCGTTACATAGGAATAATACACTAGAACAATAATTTAAATGTGGCAAGGCGTGTTGTCTTGAGATCCAAGTTATTTCTGATCCTTTTTAGGAATCCAACTTTTTTAGCAATTTTTTTTTGTTATGTATTCTATATATAGTGTTGGTCGAATTTTAATTTATCATCCAATATCACACCCAGATATTTAATACTGCTAACCCTTTCTATGCTTTCGTTATCAATTTTTAGTGTTGCCTGCTCGTTTCCACCTAAGTTATCCACAATTAAAAACTTAGTTTTCGTAACATTCAATTTGAGTTTGTTTTGGTTTAGCCAAAGCGTTACATTATTTAAATCAATTTGCATTTTTTCAATGGCGTCCTGTAAATTTTTACTGGCTATGTATAACAATGTATCATCAGCAAATAGTTTAATTGCACAATGTTTTAACACTTTGATAATATCATTCATATATATAATGAACAGCAATGGACCTAAGACAGAACCCTGCGGAACGCCTTTGTTAGTACTATGTGGTTCAGATGTTATACCCCCATATTTTGTTACTCGTGTTCTTTCTGATAGGTAATCAACAAACCACTTATTTTCTTTACCATTAATTCCAATATTACTTAATTTTTTTATTAATCTATCTCTGTCGATTGTTTAAAATGCCCGCTTTATGTAGTGTCCATTGAATACAATTGCAATAGTACGATTCTCATTCATACTATCGATGCACCTATTTTTATTTGACAATCATTAATATTCAATCAATAATCAAAAAGTAGACATTGAAACCATGCCAAATAAAAACTTGTACAATACATTTAGTCATAATCTCTTCAAAATATTGGCTGCAGAACTCATCCTCGGAATGCATTTGCCTTTTGATAATTATGTAATCTTCCTAATAATCCGTCTTCTGCGACGCTTTTAAGAACCCACGACCCTAAGATTAAGAGTCTCATGCTCTAAGACTGAGCTTGTCAGGCCCCGGCTGTTTTCCAACTGCCATAGAAATCTGTTTTTTTTTTTTTTTTTTTAATGTCATTGCTACGTGGGTTTTCTCGCCAAGCGGCAAAACCATGTATACATTTCATTAATCAACAATGGGTATTATAATACTGACCAGGTACTCACAGACTTTATCCTTACGGAAGCGCCAATTCTGGACGGGATATGGTCCCGTCGAGAATATCTGTGGATCCCATCAATGCTCAGGGGGTGGATTGTAAACCACGATATGTGTCATGCTTTAAAGGGGTGGTAGCAGAGTACATAATTTAAATTCGGAAATTGTGAGATCATTTATATATTTTTAAAAATAACAAACATAGGTCGAGGCCTCACTCGACAGGTGGTTATAAATAATGCATTTGACTTACCCCCATGGAACCGACCTTTTTACTATGAGTACTTCCGCTAGCTAACTAATAAATGACCGTCTAGTAGCTGCAAGGCTCAGGCAGCATTTCCTCATGCAGGATCCGGGAAGCCACCGCCGAAGCCGGGACATGGAGTCAGTTCCGCCGTCTAGTGGAGGTCATCAAGCGGCCTTTCACCGCGTCCAAAATTAGCAAGAAACCCCGCCGGGCCGTTTAGCATGTGGTGATGACGCCCTCGGGCCAGACGAGTGTCAAGGTCGGCGGAAAATTACGTTCCCGCCACAAAGAACAGTGAATAACTTCACGGGCAAACAAGACACATTGAAGCATCCACCACTGTCCCGCCCCGGTATAGGCGACTTATTGTCGCCCCTTCGGAGCTCTCGCAAGAATCTACTTTTTTTTTTATAAACTTTTTATAAACAAGGCACAGATCTTCAATTCGGAGCTCTGTCCCAAGTATGATCGGTCGTATTTAGCACGAATTTAATCTCTCAGGCTCTAACATCGCATGTCCGCCGTACAAGTTTCCTTTTTTTTAAAGAATCACAATTAATCCAAATTACCGATCACACATAACATACTCGTTATAACTTTAAACGCCCGGTATTATCTATGTAAGAAGGGAATTTTTCCCGTACAAACTGAAATTTCACAAAATACTCCGTTCACTGTCGCTTTTATAGGTCTCGGGGCAAACCTCTCCGAAACCTACCCACGCAAAAAGTGACGTATTGCCGCGGAACTGATCCAGGTGTCGCCTCCGGTCGTAGACAAAATCAGAGCTGGCACTCTAATAAATAATAAACTAGTTCCTACCTAATGATGATTTCGACGGGTAGAGACGTCAGGATGCAGTACAAATGACAAAGATATTAATAATTATATTAAAAGAAATAAGGATTTGTACTGCATCATAACATCATTTATATTATCGAGGCTTCTGACTCACACAATGTTGTCATTTTTTGCCTCATCTGTTTTTAAATTATAATATTATCATTATAATCTCTAATGATCTTTAAAAGGTACTTAGTTCTTTTATATTCATTTTGTATAAAAATTCACTTTCATATATTTTCCAGTTTACATGATCTAATAAATTTCATTATTCTTAATATGGCGTGAAACTCGGTTGAGGCTATTAAATTCTGAACTTCCAATGAGTTCGAGGTCATTAGTATTGACACTCTCTGTCGTTCATATTTAATGCACTTCGATAATGTGTGCTCGACATCTTATTACATCTATTTTATGCAGGTGCTTGCGGGTTTTTACAGATGCAATGCCGCCTCATGGAGCCTCATGAATGAGTTTTTCTTTTGCCCTGTTTAATTTATCTTTGTCTTACTAACCTATTTTTTGCATTTTGTTTTTCCTGTTAAGAGGAAATACTAGCTGCGCTTTTCTATACAAACGTATTCCCCGTTTATCTCTCTGGATTTTGACCCTAGAGCAAAATTTTTTTTTACATAATATAGATATTGACCACTAGCGTGTCGGTACGTTTTGTTTTTTTTGATAATTTACTTCTCATAGAAGTTACGACCTTCCAAAAATGAATAAAATTGCCTAATTTAAACGCCGTCAAAAAACGTTCAGTATACAAACTAAACAATGTATTTTGAAAAAAAGCAAAACGTACCGACATAGAATATTTTCTTTTAATACAGTTAGTGAAAAAAATTTTTTAAATCCGTCCAGTTTTGGAGAAGAAAAATGGGGAATACAAAACATCGATTTCGAAGATTTTATTTAGGTATTTTCGGCCCGACGTGCAGGTGTCCCTTTCGCTCATTTCTCCTGAGGGGGGCCGGGGAACGTGGGTTTTGACAAATACATACATATAATGCGAAGTAGTGATGTAAAGAATTTTATCGGTAGACTAGTCGTCGCTCTAGTTCGTTTTACTCCAACAGACCATTTTTAGCGAAATTGAGTTAAGTATGCAGTAGTTCTCAGAAAGTCTTTATGTATACAATGCAAGTGAAAAAAAAAATTTAAAAAAATTATTTAGGGGGTTTTCAAAACGCACTTTGTCTTACGTCCTCCAAAATGAAACAACATTTCGATCGTATTTATCCAACATCCACACGTTGGCCAAAAAGACTCCCGTTTTTAAACCGGCCGTTCAGTCAAATTTCATAGGAATTTCTCCTACATCCAAGCTGTATCTTAGCCAACGTGCGAAATTCAAACTCCCGGTTCCGGGCGTATTGCTCTAACAGACCACACAGCCAATAGCAGCGCAGCGGAGGACCACGTGATTGCTTTCATTCCAAACATTCGTCCGTTTAGCGCCACGAAAGTAAATATCTTCACTTATAATTATGCTAGTTACCAAGTTACTTTAGTGGTTTTCTATGAGATTTCTTCAGACAAAATGCATAAAGATGTAAACTGTGGAAAAGGATAAATTTTTTTAAGGAAAACATAACAGATAATTAATATTACAATATTTTCTCAGCAAATTGTTTGAACTCGTCGTCCGTTACAGGGTGGTTATAATAAAGTTGTGTATTTTCTGAGAAAATATTGTAATAAATGCCAAGTTCTATATTGTGGCAATTTCGTACTAAAAATTGAAATAACCTTCGTCGCTGTTTTAATTTAATTTAACCAATTAAAATATTAAAACGAATTGACTGAAATTGAAGAAAAATCAATTAATGAAGAGTATAAGGACGACATTATACGGAATACACTCGGAATTTGATCCTTAAGGCGTATGTGTATAAAGAGGTATCGGTATGTTTATCTACCTATACGTAATTATTTAAATCTTCGGGTAAAAATACCTATTTATAATATTTAAAACAATTATAAGAATAAGAACATTAAATGAGCTTTTGTTTTAAGCACATTTAATGCGTAGTATCGGTATCAACCTTTATGTAATTATTTAAATCTTTGTTGAAAAATACGTACTTGTGATATTTAAAAAACACAATTATTAGAATAAGGACTGATGTATTATAGTACCTAATATATGTGTCCATCCACCAAATCTTAGTGAAAGCATTATTCTACTTCAGATACTTAAAACAAGCCAACAATTAGAATAAGGAAATGAAGAAGTTTTAATTTTCAGTACATTTAGTTCCTAAAATATCTGTATATTTATCAGCCAAATCTTCGTGTAAAAATTCTACATATGATATTTATCAACCTAATTTGCATGTAATTATTGGACTTATGATATTTAAAACAAGCCAATTATTAAAATAAGGAAATCAAGGAGTTTTCATTTTCGGTACATTTAGTTCTTAAAATATCTGTATATTTATCAGCCAAATCTTCGTGTAAAAATTCTACTTATGATATTTATAACAAGGCAATTTTTCGAATAAGTACAACGAAGGAGTTTTTGTTTTTGGCACATTTAGTGAGTAATAGCTTCATGTTTATCTACCTTTACCTAATTATTTAAATCTTTGTGTAAGAATACCTACTTGTAATACAAAACACAATTATTAAAATAAAGACAATGCAGGAGTTTTTTTACTTTTAGTACCGAATATTTATGTGTTTATCTACCAAATATTTGTGTCAGAATTCTACCTGAGATATTTAAAACATGTTAATTATTAGAATAAGAAAATAAAGAAGTTTTTGTTTTCGGTACATTTAATGCCTAAAGTATCTTATTATTTTAATCATCCAAATCTTAGTGTAACAATGAAAACATTTTTGGTATATTTAGTGCCAAAGAACAGTTGTATTTGTGTACCTATAAATATCTTATTATTGAAATCTTCATGGGAGAATTGTACACCCAATGACAATAAAAGCATTTCTATTATTTTATACATTGAGTGCCTCATATTTCTTATGTGTTTGTTTATTTCTTACCTATTCGAGTTTTATTTTGTTCGAGCTTTGGATTGTCAATAAAAACGTTATTACAATTCGCACATTTTTAATGGTTAGGTATCCCATTCATTTGACTTTTTTTACCTAGATCAATTTCCAGTTCTTTTATTTCAGCCCCTTTTGTAACCCTTCTAATAATTTGGCCCAACTAAGTGGTACCTCAAATACTGGAATACATTTGTTATGATTGTTATGAAGCTAAAAATGTGGTTAGTGGTTAGGATTGTTTTATGACCTCTTTTTTTACAAGTCTGTATTGTGTAATCGACGTAAATCACATCCCATGTGTTCGAACGTAGGATCATTTTTAAAAAGAACTCGTCGTCTATTGTTTTACACATTTATAAAGAACTTGTAGCTATCTATTGTGTTTCAAAATCCTTCGAGTTAACTTTTTATTTTAAAATGTTGGATACTACACTTCTGTTATCACACGACGGCCTCCTGTGGTCGAGGGGTAAGACTCTCAACTAGCGATCGGTTGGGACTCTTGTGCAGTATTAACATAAAAATAAAGTCACGTAAATCAATCCAACCTTTCGGGTCTGATCATACTAAATCTCCGATTTTTTGCCGTAATAATAATAAATTTGGATAACTTATATAGCGCTGTTTTTGCGAAAAATCGCCTCAAGAGCGCTGTAATAAATATGATAAAAATAATATGAGTATATATTATATGGATAATTTGAATAGCATTGTTTTAGTGCAAAAACGCTTTACAATATATGTTCTCAGGGTCTACGAGGGGATGCTGTGTGGAGGGTCTTTTTGAGGAAAGGAAGAATAGGAAGTTCTTGGATGGAATTAGGAATGAGGGGTGGGTAGGAATCTGGGGGTTAGTGTGTATAGGAGTGACGGACGTAAGAAACTGTCCTTCCAACTGCGGTGCAAGGCAATGGGGTCGAGAGAGTCCGGCTGGAAAGGTCCAAAGGACTTCTTCACGCAGTCTCTCTCGATCCGGCCCGCTACGCAGCTGGTGGGAAGACTCATCCGCCGTCAAGACCTGGACAAACCTCACCCATGAACCCAGGCACTCCTGCTAAGTCACCAAACGTAGCGAACCACTTGGGGAGACCTTTTCACAGCTCTACACAGGAGGCCCTGAGGAAAATAATTCCCTTCAGGGCCTATGTAATTTTTGGGAAGGAAATAGAGGAAGTTGTGGGAAGAAAAAGGTATGAGGGGTGGGTAGGAATCTGGGAGTCAGTGTGTCAAGGATGACGCACGTATGAATCAATCCCTCCCCACTGCGGGTAAAGCGATGTTCCGAGAGTCCTGCGGGAGAGGTCTACAGATCTTCCTCAATCAGTATTTCCCGATCCGGCCTGCCACGCAGTTGGTGGGCAGACGCATCAGTCGCCAGGATCCAGACAAAACTCACACCACGAACCCGGCCACCCCTGCTAAGTCACCAAACGTAGCGAACCACCTGGGTGACCTATGGCAGAGGTGTTGGTTATCCAATAAATGGTTCCCGGAGCGGCGGTACCCATACCCGCCTCTCAAATAATAACTAATAAACGTAGGACCTATTTGATGACTAGCAGCCAACAATAAAACACGCCTGAAACATTATTTAATAAGTATAATTGTCTGAAAACGTACGTTTTCATTGATGATTTTACGATGTTATTATTTTACAAAAACTTACTCTTGAAACTTGTTTCCCAAACAAGAAACAAATTATTTCTAAAAATTGTCGAATGTTATAAGAAACTATTTAAAAATCACACCCGAATATTTAGGTCTCACCGCGAAAACATAGGACACATAAGCTAAATCCATAAGTACCTATCAAAGTTCAATGAATTGAAATGCTTTCCGATCTCCCTGTAATACCAAGCACGTTAGATAAAGTAACTTCACGCAAGAGTACGCGCTCTTGTCTAACATCCAGTGTCCTTTGTCCAATATCCAACTTTCGCAAACAAGAATTCGTCACTTTGGCCAACATCCAAATTAAAAACGTGTTTTCTGCGTAATTTTATACATTTAGAACATAATGTACTTAAAAAAAACAATTTGTAATACTTTAAAACATTATAGTAGACTTACAATTTAGCTAATTTCATTTTATATGCCTTTTTCGTAAAAAAAACTTTAAAGCGCTGTTTCTCACGATTTACGTTTTGGTCTGTTGGAGTAAAACGAACTAAAGCGACGTAGTGTTGTCCTTGCCCGAGTAATCGATATTTTTTATTCGTTTTTTTTCTGTTTAGTGACTCATCGCGGTATACCAATACTGACCGAGCTTTCATACTAAAATTGTGCAAAATTAAATTTTTTTATGTCAAGTACTATAATAAATTTTCAATTTGGGAGGCGTTTTAGGTACCATCGCCCCGGGAACCATTTATTGGATAACCAACACCCCCGCCACTTGGTCACCGCAAGTGGTCCTCTATGTTTGGTGACAGAGCCTGGGTTCCCGGGTTCACGGATGAGGTCTGCATGGGTTTTGGTGGCGGATAATTTTGTCCACTTACTGCGTGGCGGGCCGGATTGGGAGAAACTGGAAGAGGAAGATCTTTTGATCTCTACAGCTGGACTCTCCACCATCATTTCATACTTTTACCTACCTTTTCCCTACCCAAAACTTCCTTTCCTTCCTTATCCTAAAAATACCCTCCACACAGCTTCTCCAATGATGTCCAACAACTTCTCCAACAAAGTCCCTGAGCGATTATTTTTCCTCGGTGCCTCCAATGTGAGGTTTATGTTTTTAAAAAAAATCTGTTTCAAATTTTTAGTTGAGAGTCGCTTACATTGCCTTCAGTGATTAATTGAAATTTTTTGTTTGTAAACACTTTATTGTACAAAATTTTTTACCACTATACAATGAATTTTAAACAATTTATGATTTAGATCTTTCTCTCGCCGGTAAATTTCTTGATATGCGACCGTCAATTGTTTCTGGTAAAAGGCATTGGTGGTAGAAGTTTTTCTAACAGTGGTTCAATTTTTTGCCAGATTGAATCGTCCCTTTCAATTTTTTCATACGGCAAACCTTTAGGACTCCACACGACAAAATAACAGTATTTACGACGAGTAATGTGTGACTGGCCTTGTACTTGGTAGAAGTAATTGTGATTCCGTTTTAATGTTGAAGCATTGTCTTCAATTTTACAGTTATCAATTTTTTTTGTTCAAATCCTTCTTCTGGTGACATATTTACTATACTATATGGGCATTTCACTTCAATTATAGAATCCTTGCCAAAAAGGCCATCCGGACTTGCCGCTAAAAAGTTTTTGTTTTCATCGATAAATAGTCCACAGGCGAATACCTCTAATTTTGTTTCTTTTGTAAATTGCTCAATTGCTTGGTTTTCATTTTCTTTCCCATAATTTGTGGCCATATTTCCTTTAAATGGCGAGTACAGTAGCGAGTTTAATACTCTCGCAACTGAAGTTTTTGGCCGTAGCTTACATATTTTTGTCCAAAGTTAGAAGCTGTAAGCCGCTTACGCCTTTCAATTGTCCACAAATTATTATTGCTTTGGCCCACCGTATTCCTTTCGAGGTCATCCTTATTCGATGGAGATAATTCTTTGAAAAATTCCTCTTTATCGTTTCAAATAATTCAGCTGGCATATCTGGATCTAATTCCAATTGACCATAATTTTCATCGGGCCCTGCAACTTTTTTTCTCTTTTCTGTCGTGTTTTCGTAATACCTTAGTTTTATTTTTCGACACCTCTGTATTGTCTCCTTCGAACGTCGTTTTCTTTCAATAAAATGCTTCGTGTAGTTGCCAGGACTGTGGCCTTGGATTTTTTTTGTATTCGTGAATGGGTTGTCATTTCACTATTCCACGAAGTTACTGCTCAAGAAGCTCAACTGCTGAAGTTATCCCATTTTTGTAAAATTTGCTCTTTTTCCGCCTATAAATTTGGCTATAACGTTGTTGAATTGCTCCACAGTGTTATTTGTCACGTTAATAATAAGACTTTCTGCATTTGCTATTAGAGACGACAATAATTGTTGAATATCAGTCCTGTTCCACAATCTTGAAGATCGCTTACTAAATTTGGATCATTAGTATACTTCTCCGACTTGCAATAGTATGACGAACATTTTGTATGATCACCAAAAACATGGTTTGCGGCATTTTTTTGTCCATTTTCAGATTTTTTACTTTATCACTTTGTGCCGTGTTTTCTTGCTCTTTTCTGTAATTTACTGCTAAAACTATAGCTTTTCTCATACGTAAAACGTTTGCTTCAACCTTTTTCCTTATGTGAACTGGTACAAAGCCTTTAGCGTTGTTGGTTTTTTTTCTAAGTGCTTTTATTTTATTGCAAAAATTGCGAAGTAAGTGATTTTTGCACTTTTTTTTGTACTATGAAGTTGGGCCTGAAGCCTTGGGTTGAAGTTTCGCTAATATTGTCTTCATGTAATTAAATATTACAATTAATTTAAGGTTTTATAAAGTTGAAAATAAAAATAAAAAGTTTTGAAGTTTAAAAAAATTATATATTTGTTTCCTTTATTTCAAACTGACTGTAATAAATATTTAAAAAAAATGTGTAGGTAAATCTATCTATAGGTAAAAGACCAACATTTTTGATAGAATTTTGAACGAACTAACACATCCTTTTTTGTATTTACTGCTTAAAGAAACTCAAAAATACAGGAGTACAAATCAAACCTCAGCAAGCGATATATCTAACATTTTAAACATTATTATTTACAAACATGTCAACTCACACGTATGATACACACAACACAATAAATCCATTTAGATTTAATTGTCTAATAAAATATGTAAGTGCTTTTATCTTTTTCGTTATCGTAATTTTAATTAGAAAAAAACTTAAGGTGGGCTATTTTTAAACCTTTTTTATCTCTACATATTATAAAGTAAAGTCCCCCGCGCCGTCTTTCTGTCTGTCTGTCTGTCTGTCTGTCTGTTCGCGATAAACTCGAAAACTACTGAACGGATTTTCATGCGGTTTTCACCAATAGATAGAGTGTTTCGTGAGGAAGGTTTACGTATGTAATTTGTCAAGGATTTGTGTAAATTGGTTGAAACATAACGATAATTGTTAGAAGTGTCGGAAAAATTCCAGCCGCCTGGTAGCTTTCATCGAAAACGCTGCCTAATCCTTTTGGGATATAACAAAACAACGCTTGGTGGGATATTCCTCTTTTATAGATCTACAAAAAAGTCCGCGATGGCATATATCTATCTTTTACTATACGCATTCTATCTTCTTATCTTATTATTCTTATCAATTGCATTTTAGATATAATGTGTATAGTAAGCTATCCGTAAAAGATAGATATATGCCTTCGCGGACTTTTTTGTAGATCTATAAAAGAGGAATATCCCACCATTAATTGTTTTGTTATATCCAGGGCTGGGCAGTATTTGAAATACTTGTAATTGAAATACGTATTTGAAATACAAATACGTATTTTGTATTTGTATTTCAATTACTTCCTAAAAATGTATTTTGTAATTGGTATTTCAATTACATGGGGCTGAGGTATTTTGTAATTTGTATTTCAAATACTTATGGCTTCAAAATACATTTTCAAATACATTTAGCGATCTTAATAATGATAATGAAAAATAAACTGACATAGATAATACGTAGACTAAAAACGCTAGAATCCAGAGCTATATGTTATGTGTGTTAATATTTAGAGTTGGCAACACGTCCTGTGCTATAATAGCACTGTTATTGTACATTTTCTATCATATTTGTATCATATTATGTAATGCTTGTCATTGCTTTGTATTGTACATTTTTGTGTCATAGTATTAGATCAAGCACTATAGGAATAATTTGACTGAATACTAAACTATTTTTAAGTTAATTACAGTAGAGCGCACTTGAAGTGAAATAACTAGTGTCCGACCGAAACAGGATTTTCTACCGAAAACGAAACCGAATATTCGATATCTTTCTCAGTTTCGGCCGAAACCGAAACCGAAACTTTTTTAGACATGTTAAAAATCTATTGTTTACTGAAATTCGGCTTATTTTTTACACTTTTATTCACTATAAAGTAAGGACCTCATAAATTGAGTACTATAATTTTAATTGCGTTTACAATCACAACATTTTTTTACATTAACTCCACATGAGAGACCCAGAGAAAAATAATTTCCCTCAGGGCGTATGTCATCTTTGAAGATGCTGTATGGAGGGTCTTTTTGGGGAGAGGAAGGAGGGAGGAAACATAGAGGCCGGGTTCCACAGCCGAGCTGTTGAACTCAAGAATGAGTCATAGAAACGACCCGTTCTCATGTGACTATATAGTATATTTCGGATAGCGCCGTGTACGGAGACTAGCATTAAAAAGTAGTATGTATATCAACAGGGTACTTGTGGTTTCGTCACAATTACGAAGATTGTAAGTATCTCCATGAACGGAGGGCCTTACACCAAGCACATCAAAGGAGGGACTATTCAGAAGATCGCTTCCGTTGAAGGAGATTAGATTTTAATTTTTATTTACACTTGTTAAATAAAATTAAAATTAGAATGAAATAAATAAAAATAATTGAAGTTTGTGATTACATAAACTCACAATACAAGCACGCCGGACCGGCCAGCGAACTCAGTTGATGATGGTGGATGACACACGAGCCACGAACTCACCGGAAGTCAGTCAAACGGCACGCGATAATTCACAAATGCAGAGTTTCGGTGCGGCCGAAGGTTCGGCAGATTTTCTGCCGAAGCCGAAACTAGATTTTTTTACCGAACCTTGACGAAACCGAAACCGAACCTTCGGTCGGTCTCTAGAAATAAAACAAAATAGCGCTATACAAATGTCGTGTTATAATAATAATATATTATTATTATATTACCTAACACCTGAGTCCTTTACCACAAATTTTACAAGTGAAGCGGAGATGAGATGTGTCTTTTGAGCAATATGATTGGTCAATTTTTGCACGTCTCTGTTTCACTCTGCTCAACATTGCTTCTATTTAAACGCACCCTTAGATAAGGGCATTTATGACAATTTATTGCAACCAAAGGTTCTACCAAAACCAAATGTATTTTGTATTTTGTAATTTGTATTTTGTATTTGAAAGAAAAAAATGGTTAAAATACTGTATTTTGTATTTTGTATTTCAAATACATGACTTGAAAGTATTTTGTATTTCGTATTTTAAATACATGCGAAAAAGTATTTTGTAATTTGTATTTCAATTACAGCAAAGCATGTATTTTGCCCAGCCCTGGTTATATCCCAAAAGGATTGTGCAGCGTTTTCGATGAAAGCTACCAGGCGGCTGGACTTATTTCCGACACTTCTAACAATTATCGTTATGTTTCAACCAATTTACACAAATCATTGACAAATTGCATACTTAAACCTTCCTCACGAAATACTCTGTATATTGGTGAAAACCGCAGGAAAATCCGTTCAGTAGTTTTCGAGTTTATCGCGAATAGACAGACAGATGGCGCGGGGGACTTTATAATATGTAGAGATAGAGATAATCGGTCAAAAATACATTTTTGTTGCATATGCATTTTTGAGTTTTTTTTTTAATAAGATAGGTAAGTGCCAAATTATATGAGTAGAAATTTAAGTTTTGTGGTATCGTCATCATTACATAGTATAAAATGAAGTCGCTCAAAATGTATGTGCGCATAAATCTTTTAAACTACGCAACAGATTTTCATGCGGTTTTCACCAATAGATAGAGTGATTTAAGAGGAAGGTTTATGTGTATAATAAATGCTTATTATAGTAGAGAAAAGCCAAGAAATTCAAATATTCAATTTAGGCAAAGGGCAGCGCGCAGCGGGCAGCTGGCGAGCGGATGGTGTGGATTTTATAAAGGTTGGGTAAATGGCGTTGTGTTTCGTTAGCCACAGCAACGTGTGGCCGGGTCTGCTAGTTATTAATAAAATAAAAACAAAATTATATGTTTATTTCGAATTATAAAATTTGAAAGCGTATTTCATCATCTTTCAAAAACAGTTTTTAGTTTTCGGATGCGTTCACAAATATTAAAGTTATTTGGAATTTATTGGAAAGCGGAAATATTTTGACTTTTCGAAAAACAGGCCCGAGGCCTGAGAGGTTAATACTAATTTTCAATAATAACTAATGTATCATAGAGAATAATCATATGTATGTATATAATAATTCGATGTAGTTGGTTTGACTGCATATTTATAAACGCAAATACAGTGAAAACTTTAAAACTACTAACCTACATAGAGTTCTAGTAAAATAATTCGTAATTTGTCGGTAATAAGCGTGAACAGAAGACATTGTTACCTATCGACGATATTTATAAATAACCGACAATAGCAGACCTCGTGCGTTTAAAAATAATGGGCCCTTTTTCTGTCACACCGCAAGGCCGATTCAAAAACTTCATTAGCGACGAAATAAGTCGAAACATGCTTTATCTAAACAGAATATTGGATATGGCGGTATGAGGCGAAAGACGGTAGGCATGAGACGCAAAGGGGGCGAGAGGGTGTACAAGCCAAACACTCACGTGGTCTCACCAACACATCGATAGCTAGTTCTTTTTTGAGCGCGGTGCGATAGCGAGAATTTTTTAAAATACCTACCGTCGAGATTTCTCACCGGTGCTATTACCTCTTAAGCACTTGCATACTGCTTACTAACAACGTATGCATGGACACTAGAGGTCTAGATTCGTTCAAAATAAATAAATGTAGCTTCGTTTAACAAAAAAAATTAGAATCTTGCGAGAGCCTTGAAGGAGTAACCATCAGTTACTTATACCAGGGCGGGTAAGAGGTGGATTACCTCCACTGCTCGACATCTTCAATTTGTTCTCATATCGATCACATTGGAGAATCAGAGAGGCCTATCAAACACAATATTCTTCCCATTAGTGCATGTCCGGATCTCAATCTAAAAATGATTCTCATTTCTGATCTTTTCAGATTAACCTCAGTGAACCATGGTCTTTTAAACGGTTCGTTTTGGAGCTTTCTGTACCATATTCCCTTATTGGGAATCTGTTTGAGCTGCTGGCTGTCGAACTGTTGTGGAGATGTGCTTCAGTCATATTTTTATGGGATCACAAATGGAATCTGGGGTCTGATGTTTTATTTGCTACAAAATCTGACTTTGACATGTCAAGGAAAGATTTGTTGGGAAGATTGCTTCTGTTGAAGGAAACTAGATTGTAATTTCAATACGCTTTAGTCATTGATCAGACAAGATCTATAAAATTTGCTGCTTATGCGCGATATTAATTAATTTTATTTATTTCAGATTCCACGTAGATCTGCGTCCATTCCCAATAATCCTCCGTATCGACCGAGAGCTGGAGAACCACCCGGCTTTCAGGGCCGCTCACCCCTCCAGCCAGCCCGACTGTCCGCCCGAAGCCACCAAGTAGACACCCACAACCAGCCACCAGGTGACCATCTCTAGACACCCACCACCTGCCACCCGGTGACCACTTCAAGATATCCGCCATCCGGTGGCCAACTCTAGACGCCAACCAACCATCTTAAATGATATTTTAACAAATTTTAATAATAATAAAATATACGGGAGTTTCTCAACTTCACATTTTAATTAGAGCCTAAAATAATTGACCTCTTTTCGTAGGTTTGGTTGAAATTATATCAACATGCCCTACCAAAGCAACCTGGTAATCTTTATATGAGTCAACTTTGAAGTCGAAATGATTTTTTTTGCATTGTTATAAATTATATTGAAAAATTGATTTTTTAAATTTTTTATTCCAGTAAAAATAAAATTACATTTTCACTCATTTAACCAGAAACAACTTAAACTAAACTAAATATTACAATACAGCGCTATTCTGTTTCATTACTTTGTTTATCAAGAAAAAAAAATTATAATATTTATTTTAATTTACCCAGCTTTTTTTCGTTTTTAACGTCGTTTGGGAGGCAATTATATAAGTTGCCCCCCTCGTAACCAATGGATTGTTTAGCAAAGTAATTGTGTTTAGTGTTTCAAATATCCCCTTAGGGGGCGTTCAAGTATTACATAATGCAATTTTTGAAGATTTTGGACCCCCCCCCCCTCCCCCCATGTAATGCGCCGTAATGTTTTTCCGTTCCCCCTCCCCCCCTCCCCCCCCCCTCCTAAACGTTATGTAACACCAAAGTGACAATTGAAACTGAAAGTCACAATTAAGTTGCGCAAAGTACTGGAAAGTCGCTTAAATACCTTTTTTCTTGTTTTAATCGCGTCTGCGGTAATAAATAAAACAAGAGATTTCGAGAACGAAAAGCATTGCCAACTTGGAAGATTTTAATTCCCTAGTTTTTTTTTATCTAAATAAAGAAAAACAAGTTACGTAACGTGTTGTTCGAACCCCCCCTCGTAACGCACAGTAACGTTTCACAAGACCCCCCCCCCCCCCTTAAGTGCGTTACGTAATACTCGAACGGCCCCTTACATGGAGGTCACATAATATTATGTTATTCATGGAGTTTCACTAAAACATTATGTGATCCATGAAGTTTCACTAAAACATGTTATGTAATCCATGAAGTTTTATGCTAAAACATAATATTATGTGGTCCATGATGATTCACTAAAACATATATATATTATGTGTACATGAAGTTTCACTAAAATATATTATCGACCCTTTGTAATAACAAGGTTCCATCTGTCGCTGTAACGTCATGCAATAATGAACTCTAAAGTAGCATACTATAGATCCCATTATCACATGACATTACCGTGACAGATGGGTCGAATTATTTAATTAATTTAATTATTATCTATGAATTTTCACAAAAACATATGTAATCCATGAAGTTTCACTAAAACATATTTCTCAGGATAATTTATGACATAACATTGAAAAGAAAATTACTTCTAAGGTTGGCAAAGAGTTTGCATAGGGCACATTGATATGTATAATTTTTATTGATATTTTTCAATATGAAAATTTACGATCACTGAGTGTTTTAAAAGCATAATAATATGACTTCTATGTCTATAGTAGTCGTACAACTACATGAAATGTAGTATTTTGTATGCTAAGTCCTTTTTGAGCAAGCAATACACAAGGTCCGTCTTGTTAAAATAACAGTTGATGATTTGACTATTTTTCTGCATACATATTATAAATATTATCAACATAAATTTTTTTAAATGTCGGGATAGCTTATCGACGGTGTCACTGTATTGTTTACAAGTTTTTTATATACGCACTTTAGTTTCAACACTACGATAGAATTTAGTGTGGACAGTTAAAGTTTTATAAGGCATTTACAAAAAAATTATAACTAAAGAGATACTTTATTAAAAAAAAAAATGTTTTCCCCAACACTTGTTTAGAAGATGACTTCGTAACTTTTATTGATTAACCCTAGACACCTAACGTTCGTGTGTACCCTAATAAACCTAACCATTCGTCGTATCGACAAAATATTTTTTCATCAGTATTTTAACTATTTAATACTTATTTTTTTTTTTAATTTATTTAAAAAAAATATGAAACAAAAGTTATATTGATAAATAAAACTATTTATTTAAATGTAATTGGAAAATATATTTGTTTAATTTTTTTTTTAGTAAGGCACTTGGTATTTATCAGACTAGAAGTGACATCATACTTAGAAAATTAATAATAAATAAATTATAATAAAAACAGCCTCTTTTCTTTGGCAAAACAAAATAAAAAGATCACGATCTCTTATGTGAAAAAATAAAAACTAGTTTTTTTGGAGCGCAACTAGTGCAAAAGTCAATTTTATGTTCACCACAAATTTCAGTGCTGCACTTTGAGCAATAAGTCTTCGTCATACGCCTTTTTTTATACGGACATAATCCACAAATTTTTCTTTTTCGCAAATTGGCAGTCTCTGTCGATCCAGGGTCATTTCTGGAGGTAGTCTGACCACTTTGACCTTGAACTTCAGTGCTGACACGTAATATATCTTGTATTTTACTTTTTATATGTGTTGGCATTGTACGAATTTGCAGTCTTCATTCAATTGTCTTCTTGTTCACTTACAGATGACTCCTTCGATGAATTTGTGTCCTCTTCCATCAATAAACATTGAATATTTGCAATAGACAGCGGTTTTTGCGAAGCCATAGCGAAAAAAACTGCAAAAAAACAACCACAACAATATATCAAAAAGTCAAACAAACCCTAACCATTCCTTGAAACGACGACTATGCGCGTAATATATCAAAAAATACTGTACTTACCTGCCGCACCCGGCCACTCCCTGTAAGAGTTTTACGAGTACTGAGTTGACAAGGAACGACACGATCATCCGTGCACGCGTTAAAAAAGGACAGCCTATTTTGTGTCGCGTATTCGTCGAATCGACGAAGGTTAGGTGTCTAGGGTTAACTAACTATAACTGATTATTGTATAACTGATTATTGTACTGAAAGTGTATAAATCGCTTAAAATAATTTGCAATTACCAACAGAAATATCACTAAATAGGTAAAATGTACCTTTAAGTAGACATGCCTTCCAAGTAGATTTGAATGGAAACCAATGTCTCCACTGCCATAGTAATTTTGATTATTGGATCGAGACAGCCAATCAACAGTGCGTACTCTGTCTCTTACACTGCCTAAAATTGTATATCGCCATTCCATTTGATTTAGAATTTGTACTGATAAGGAATTTCAGAAACATTCCCATGTCGCATTTCTTGTGTTCTTCTTAATTATTTGAGAAATATGTACCTGTACCAATTATGCATCTCGTCAATTTGATTGGTAAAATCTTACCAACTTGCCTACAATTTGGTGGAAGAAACATGTTATATTTTGTGCATTGAAGACATTCTTACATTTCTGGTCCTTTACGAGATATCTTGCGGTCGTCTAATTTTATTACAGAAGTCTTACAGCCGTTGTTTACAAAAGTAATATAACCACAACACTATTTAAAATAACTTGAAACATAAAACTTTGTTGGTACCTTTAATTCAAATAGAATCCCTAGTCTTTTGTAATTGTCTGTCTATGTTCAAAGGGCATTCTAACTAATATTGCGTTCCGTGCCTGTAGAAATGGGTACAAAAATGTTTCATAGCTCGACCACAAGCAAAAAAAAGCCATGCGTAATAAACCGTACTTTTGCACCAGGTTTGGGAGGCCACTTCCACTGGGGTATACACTTAGTCATGAATTTCAGAGCCTAGTCATCTGGAATTCTTTCCACACTTCTTAAAATGGTTTCACCCTCAATAAGATTCTATGTTAACACACTTCAGGCGGGCGAAAACAAAAAACCCCTTTAGAACGAATTTGTAATGGATTTGAGAAAATGGAATTTGTTTTAAACCGATATATCTTTGAAAATAGTTCGTACATTTGAATTCATTTTTTTAATATAGTACTGACCACACCTCATCTATGTATTGTCAAAAATTATAGCCTAATTTGTAACCGAACTCTGTAAACAGAAGTTAAAGTCAGTGTTGGGCCATTTAGTGAAGTTTTATGTGAAAAAAATAGTACAAAAAATTAGTTTTCATTTTAGTTCAAATCATTACAAAAAAGAACAATGGCCAACTTTCAACTTTCTTTTCAATAAAATATTCTTACGCACAGAAAAGACAAGGATATAAGAAGATTTCCCCATTTGGTTCATATATGTTTTATAAATGTAGTTGGGACCCTTTCAAAGGGATTGGTGTACAATATTCATATAAAAACTGGAAGGCGGGTTCTTAAATTTCAACCGTACAGTCGCTGGCGTAATAATACTATAGATATTTGACGGCAATGCCTTTCCAGGCATTCAAATAGAACTGCATAAAAGGTAGAATTTCCCTTTTCGTCTAAAGTGTGTTTAACGGTTAACGTTAATTCTATTGGTTTGAAAATTAATTTTATACATAAATTTAGTCCAACATGTGATACCACAAGCTTGTCATGTGATGTTTCCTGCCTGTTTCTTCATCTTTTCTCTCCAGGCAGTACTATGGTGTCTATGAACATGAAGTAACTCCGATTCACCCATGCTGCCAAGAAGAAGGCTCAGATATCAGAAAAATTACTTTTTTGTGTTAACTTCTTGAGATTTAACAGATTCACAGCCAATTTGGCGGAGTTCAAATTTTTCAAGAATCTCCGCAACTGCCAATTGGAGTTTGGCATCCATATAATTTTCGTTGTTCAGTGTTCATCCGGCATGTTCAACTGTCGTGACGTGTTACTTTTATGCTTGAATGAAACAAAAAAAAAAATATTTTGGACTTATTTTGTAATTCAAACACAGCCAAAATGATAATAAAAAATATCAGAGTTTTTCAAGCCAGTGCCCAAAGCTGGAAGTGAAACTGCTAAGTTTGAGGAGTGTAAGGAAACATATGGCCATGCGCATGAAAGAGACATCCAAGCATGAATGAGACAGTATGATAGTTGAGAAGCAATAAAAGAGTATGACTTTTGTGTATCATGCGTCTTTATTCTCTACCTTCCTAACATTTGACATATTCCAGTAGTACAAATTATAACCTGTAAACTCGATCTACACATTTCATGTGTACAGGGTGTTTTTTTTTAGAGGTATACAAATTCAAAATGAAAAAAAAAACACATTAAAGTAATGTTAATGTCTATGATATTGGCTTTATTTAATAGATAATTTTATGTCATTATTATTTAAAGATGATTTTGGACATATGAGCGCCGTGGCTAGCTTGAATGAAGCGCAATTGTGAAGTCCAATTTTCGACATCTTTATTGAGCAACTGGGGCCATATATCGGCAATAACACAGCGAATGTAGACTTCAAATGGTCCAACGTCTCTGGTTTATCAGCATAGACCAGTGACTTCACATACCCCCAAAGAAAGTAATCTAATGGTGTGAGATCACACGCAATAAACTAAATAAATAAATTTGCACAATTTGCAAGCGCTGTTCAGACGTCAGTCTATTCATGGTGAAATGGCAAAACGTTCTGACTACAAATCAAGTGTCAAATTGGACTGTCTATTCATGGTGAAATGGCAAAACGTACTGACTACAAATCGACTGTCAAGTGTCAAATTGACAGTCTGTAAAAACAATGTTGCCAGTTTAAAAATCAAACCTCTAAAAAAAACACCCTTTACTACCTGAATCAAAGTATTTAACTTGGTGATATCGCCATTAATCCAAGGCAACAAAACACCACAGTGTGGAACCAGGAGACATCGCTGAATACCCAATGACAACCTTGGTGAACTTTATTAGGGACTGTTGAGGAAATAAGACAAACAAAGAAGGCAGCACAATGGGGTTATGGTCTGAGTGCTTACGGGAGATGTGCAGACCATCTCCATAACAATAATCAGGTATTTTTTTGTTGGTGGTCAAGCTATAGTTTGTGTAGAATTTTTTATTAGATGAAGCGTGAATTTCTCCTTTGTGAGTAGTGATAAGACAAGCATATTGTTTTGTCTCTAAATATTAAAATGTACAAATTATTTATGGTGTCTTTATTGAAATGTTTTTAATTTTACGATGAAGTGCTCTGAAATAATGTGTAAGAATTTATGTAAATAAATAATACTATTCTTAAGAGCAGACATGGTTTATTTTATTCCTTTTAAGCCTGTTACCAGCACGGAGATATATCGCAGGGAATCTGGGAAAAATTTCATTAGGCTGAAGAAAGTTGAATGTACCTGCTTCTTCAGATCTTATCGCTAAACTTGTAATAGAGAACTCCAGTCCAATTTTTTTATTTTTTTTAATGAATAATGACCTTCTAACTTAAATAACTGCATTTTATTTTTAGAGTTAGTTTTAGTTAAAATAATTGTCAAAGTTTTAATTTTTCAAGATCCGCCGAAAACCACCGTATGTATAGTGAATCGTGTGATGTCATCACTCCGGAAAAGTTACTGTAGGATGGGACAATCAGCTGATCAACTGCCTCCATTTTGGATTTCGTTTTTCGAAGTATTCTCCCTAGAAGTAGCATTACTATTTTTTTTGTGCAGTATTTTTTGAATATTTTCAATAATAAGAGATACTTTTATTTTTGAAACATTATTTAGGCAACTAAATCTCTATAAACAGTATGTAAATAAACTAATAAATTTTTAGATATGGCTTGTGTCATATCTACATTCCCATACAATGACTTTACGGTGACGTCACGATACGACGAACAGTGATGTCACCACTAAACATTTCAATAAATATCACACAAATCTGACAGGAGATTTTTTTTTTTTTTTTACATTAACTCCACACAGGAGGCCCTGAGGAAAATAATTTCCCTCAGGGCCTATGTCATCTGGGATGCTGTGTGGAGGGTCTTTTTGAGGAGAGGAAGGAATGAACATTGGTCTTGAAGAGACCCATGTTGTAGGAAGGAGGAAACACAGAGGCCGGCAAATCATTCCACAGCCGAGCTGTTGAACACAAGAACGAGTCGAAGAAACGACCCGTTCTCATGTGACAAATGTCAACCGTGTACAAATGTTGGGCACGCGTTTGGTGTGTTTCCCGACTTTGCACCGGTGCCGAAGGGATCAATGATGCTAGTTCCTCGGAGCATCTTCCATTGTAATACCGGTAGAACAAGGATAGCATTCCCACCCGACGCCTGTGCTCTAAAGATTGCAATCCGTCTGTTAAGATGGGAGAATCTATCAAACCGACCGCCCGTTTGTGCACAGAGTCGAGGGTATTTTTCAGGTATTTTGGAGCTCCAGACCAGAGATGGCTGCCAAATTCAACCGTGTGGCGTACTTGTGATTTTTACAAGGTTAGCAGTTGTGTATTAAAGTATCTGCGGGCCCTGTACAGTACGCCCAGTTTTTGGGAGGCTAACTTTACTCTGGCTTCGATGGAGCCCCCATACCTGAGCTGGTCACTTAGGGTTACACCAAGCATATCAATGGAGGGCCTGTTCGGAAGATTGCTTCCGTTGAAAGAGACTAGACTTTCATTTCGATCCCTTTTAGACGTAATCAGACAAGATTGGGTCTTTGAAACATTAAATTCAACGAGATTATTTTTACCCACGGTTACGTCCGTTATCCAATAACGATCTCACAAAAAATACGGAATCTCTAGGCAGACTGGGTGTTGGATCCTTTTACAAATGTCAATGCAGCAGGATCATTCCAGTCAGAAGAAAACTTGCAGATCTGACAACAAATGAAGAATAATTCAAGAATGGCTACCAAAAATTTTGGCTGCCGAAGCGAATCTCTGAACTGTACCCTGACTCCGGATTATGGTCGGTTTTGGAACGATTTCTGAAAGCATTCCCAGTAATGGTGTGAATGTGGATTTAGTGCTGAAGCAACATTGCTAACTAAAAAGAGAAATCGGCTGCAAGTTATTATATTAACAAACTCATCAAAATCAGATTCATCCTTCATATAAGTTTTAAATTCAAAGCCTTCTTTCAGTGTTAATAAATATACTTCTAAATATCATTAAGTATGAGTTTTATTTCCTCTCATTGAAACATTCTTTGATCTCAGAAATAGTATATGGGTCATACACTATCTATCATATCCATATAATAAGTCAGGTTTAAAAGTTGTATTTGCAATAACTGTTTTTAAGATATGTAATAAATGGATGATAATGTAAAAAGGTAAGATAAAAAACATGGGGGTCACCAAAGACGTTACATACTTTAGACGCGGGGTAGAAATCTCAAAATGGGAAGCCAACAACAAGACAATTGTAGAGTACTCGATTTCTAGTACTTTAGTACTAAACTGCCATGCGTCGAGTAAGGTCGTGTCCTACTAGTAAGTAAATTGCATTAAAAAGCGCCAAAATTCCCTCCTCTGTGATGAGAAAATGTTTCCATTACACGGTAAACAGTCATAAAAGCGAAGGAATAACATTTCATTCGTAAATACATGCAAATTACTTATTATTATCGATTATATAAATAATACAATTGCTTTCCGCCCAAAGATTTTATGCGACATTAGAGAACTCAAGACCTACTAAAGTGCAGGTCTGGATGCGCAACAGCCAAATTACAAAGTCGAGGCCATGCCGTCGCTAAGTAAAATTTACTTTTTATAATAATAATCTAATGATTCTTTATTTACTTGCCTGCGGTAAAACAACATACAAATCAGCAGAAACAACAAATACAATGCCATTTGCAAACTATCGTTGTTTATTATAGCTATTTGACACCTCATAATTCGACTGGTGCCCAGGCCTCCTACTTTAGTCGGCCTTGAGACGGTATTCGACGGAAATTTTGAATACGAAAATGCCGCCCGCGTTCTATCTTTTGTTTCGTTCATACATGAATTAAGAAATTATTGAAAATCGCTGAAAACAAAAGAGTTTTGATTAATTGCCAAATTATATCTTGAGTTTCGTTCATATGCACAAGTCTATTTATATAACGTCATTGGGGGTGACCAGCTTTTTTTTTTAATCTCAAAGTGAGCAGTGGCATGAAATAAGTTTGAGAACCTGTGCTGCACAGTAAAAAAATCGCAGATCTGGGCATCTAATATGGGAGGCCTGATGATAATGCTCTCCTAGGTGGAGTTATGTGAACATAAAAGATTGTTTTAAATAAACGAAAGGAGGTATTCTACCGAGTACTGAAAATAAATTCCATTTTTATTAAGTTCAAATTTTCCCCAAAAACAACTCCCGTGCTGCCATTTTTGATTTTTTTAGTACTTTGGTTTTAAATACCCATAAATTATTTGCTTAAGATGAAGCCATACTAAATAATGCAAAATCATACAAAATCATATGTTTTTGTTTTGAAAATTTGATGGCTTAGAACATCGATCAAGTATATCTTAAAAGTATTATAGATGCGTCAATTAAATACTGCGTGTAGAACACACCTTGGCCCTTAAAAATATCAGTCATTTTTTTTTTAGCCTAAAAAAAATAAAGTATAAGGTCTATAAAAAACACTTTCAAGTCCAAAGTCTCCTATTTATAAACCCCTTTTCGGATTTGGTTTTTTATTATTTTTTTTTTATTTCTTTTTATTGAGGAAACAAACAGTCATACAGAAAAATGATTATAACAATAAAATTCATATATTGTAGACCAATTAAGTTTATTAAGTTTTATTGTATAATGTGGCAAATTTAGTTTCTTTTATAATAATCGCCAAAAAAAAATGATATTTACGCTCGAACTTAACAAAATAAAATAAAATATCCATTTTCTCGTTGTTATTTTTGACATCAATCAATACGGCCCGCACTCTACGAATTTGGATTCTTGAAGTGACCCTTATGGCATGGGCGCAAGAACCATGTACTGGGCACAACCCATTTCGTATCAGTCACGCCCCGGCCGGAGCGGGAGATGCACGCGTGATTCTGCGTCGCTTAGTTTCGTGAAATTAATTTTAAATTTCCGTTTTCTTACAAGAAACAATGCGTAAAAAAGGAATTAATATTTTTTACAGGCCTTTACGAAATCAACCTGTAAAAAAAATTCTCAAATACCTTTTCCAACTTTTCCAAAAGCTTTTTCTCAAGTATTTTTAAACTCCTCCCATAAAGGGCGTGAATTCCGATTTTTTCCTGAACTATTGGATCGCCTTAACCCAAACTAAGAACCTATTTTGTGCATGTAAATAGTTGTTTCTCGTGGAAATTGTTGAAACGAAGTGTAATTTCCACAATCGGTGGCCAAAAGTACGGCGGTTAGGTAAATACTTAGCCAAACCAATCATTACATGTAGGATAAAATAAAATTCAGTACATATTTATTATCAAAGAAAAGTCATCTTTTAATTTCAAATTTTGCCACTCTATGCAACAATGTTGACGTCTCATGTTTGACAGTTGGCGGCATAAATAAACCAATCCCGTTGGCGACAGGTATGCCTGGATATGCTGTTGGCGGTTCCAAAGCAATAAAAATACAAACAAAAAAAGACTATTTGAGCGCTCCAAAACTCTAAACAATGCGGAATGCGCGCGGCTTCCCATTGGCCGAAACAGGGAGCCAACAGCAACAGAAAACTCGGTCGCGCGTCCCCCTGGCGGATTTGCTGAAAAGTAGCCACTTTGTTTCTAGTCGCGAGTGGCGAGAAGCGATCTGTCAAACGTTCTCGCGTTCTCGTTTGTTCGCGATGATGAGCATTGAAAATTTGTATTCCTTCAAAATGGTGGTGAAATAGGTGTATTTACCGTGTGCTGTGTTCAAGTGCGACCCATTCTCAGTGTTCAGTGCCCGAAAACATAGTGTTCTTTCAAAATGACGGAAAAAGTGAAATCGGAAAAGATGACTAATGTCAGCAAGCCCGTTCCCATGAAACTTTTTGCCGCTTGGGAAGTGGACAGGACACCGTCAAATTGCGTTCCCAGGTAAATATACAACTTATAGAGTGTTGCAATACTGGGTTCTAGGTCTTGAATGAATGCAGTGTTCAAGTTCGTGTTATAAAACATTGAAAACGTCCGTCGGTTCGTTGACTTTCTGTGAGGCGTCACCCTGTGATAAAACCAGGGTATTAATTGCGCCACATTGTTTGTATACAACGGCAATGGCTCTCCGTTTCTTTTTATTTACCAATTTAATGTGTGGTTTATCGTATTTGGGGTATCTTCAGTCGAGTGAACCGTGAGCCAGACTATCACATCCACTCACATAGGAAGGTCAAGGCGTAATCAGTGCCAGTAGAAGATAAGCTCTGCATCTGTTTCTGTTGTCTGTCGCTGGTAATTTACCAGAGTGTTGTCGGTTTACACATTAACTTTAGGTACCACACCAGTAACGACGTTGCAATATGTACCTTCTCTTTGTTTATTATCGGAAATCGGTACTATATAGAAATGAATGTTTATAATTTCATGGCCTACGAAGATATACACATAAGTATTACTTTTTGTCAAAATGTTGTTTTATTATTTTTGATTCATTGTTGTACAAATATAAATAGTTTATAATAAATGGATACATTAAATTTTGCTCTGATTGTTTTATAAATTATTATTATTATTATGAAAACTCTTCTCCGTTTCATTTTCGTGTTTACATTAGTGCCGAACACTCTGAATAATAAATTTCACATTGATATTATAAATTGCGTAGGTACCTAGCCAATGTGTCAAAAAAATATTCGTATGTGTTTCGCTCCGTTCAATTTTACAGTGCTTTCTAAAAATATATATAGAAGCAAAACTGACAATATTATATTCAAAACATCCACTGTGACTAGGTAGAAAACACAAAGTAAGCCATTTAAAAAAAGGGCGATCGGGCAGGTGGGCTGCGAAGCCCAAAATATGACCCCGTGTTTGTGAATCAGACAACTGTTTCCCGCCAGTGGCTCGTCAAATCGTCGACATCAAATGAAAAAATCGTTTATTCAATATTATAATGTCAATTTTCTGTTTGTTTGTGCAATATGACTATTTGCCTTTGTTTGTTGTCTTCTGATTTTTTTTATAGAATCTGACATGATTTTGAATTATTATCAAGTTAATATTTATTTAATACATTTCAGACGAATGCTATAAAAGTACCTTATCAATGAGATTTATGAACGCAGGGATTATCTTTGCTTATCAGCTTATTACCATGATTTCTTCTTCCTTTAAGGTATTGACACACTTGCTCATTACAAGCCGGCTTATGCTCATGCCAAATATTCAACTGTACACATTTGCTCATTAATGAGCAGGTTTGGTTTGAGCTTTCTCATGAATGAGCATGCTCAAAGCCAACAATTGAACACACATGCTATACCTATAATGAGCATGCTCATGTCAAATAAATGACAAATGGAGTCAATTCCATTCGCCAAGAACTAAACAAAATAATCTTATTGCTTGCAACTTGCAATGCAATTATTTAAGAATCTTCTGATAAAATAAAATAAAACAGTTGATTTGATTCCAAGATGTCACAAATCCGAAATTTACTGAATAATAAAAAATACGACAATAAATTCTAATTTCATTTTGGAGGTAAAGGAACTTTTGGGGAATCTGGAATTTGGAAATCTATTGTGGGTATTTTAGTAACCTTGTGTTACAGATATATTCGTGATTCCCTTAGTAAATCACGAAAAACATGGTTTTTTCGTCTCCCCAGCGGGCTCTTTTGACTTTTTTGCAAAGAATGCGGCAGGCGCGAACTGAGATCGGATTGAAATGAGCATGCTCATAAACTAGCCTGTTCACACATGCTTAGAGGCTTCCCCTTCCACCCGATATTCTAATGAGCGTGCTCATTAATCAAACGGCTGTTGATTTGTGAGCATGCTCATTCGGTTTCAAATGAGCATGCTCATTTCATATACTTAAGGTACTGACACACTTGCTCACAGAAGCCGGCTTATGAGCATGCTCATTAATGAGTACGCTACTGTCAAAAATAGTCAACTGTACACATTTGCTCAATAAAGAGCAGGCTTGTCTTGAGCTTTCTCGTGAATGAGCGTGCTCAAAGCCAACATTTGAACACACATGCTATTTAATGAGCATGCTCATGTCAAATAGAGTCAGTACTAAGACTACTAGGAATTTCCTGGAGAGACCACATCACAAATGAGGAGGTTCTCCAAAGAATCGAAGGAGGAAGGCACCTGCTCAGGACCTTGTCCGAAAGGCGCGCAAGATGGATCGGCCATGCAATAAGACAAGAAGGCCTCTTGCATGCCATAATGGAGTGTATGACCGAGGGGACAAACGCTAGGGGACGCCCACGCCGAGAGTACCTGGAGGACCTGCTGGTGGACGTGCGCTGCTCATCATATGCAGAAATCAAAAGAGCCGCACAAGACAGGGAAGAGTGGAAGAAACGAATAGATGAAATTGCTGCAAACCAATCCCAGGATTGAAACCAGAGAGAGAGAGTCAGTTTCATTCTCTCAGAACTAAACAAAATAATATTACTGCTTGCAATGGAATTATTTAAGAATCTTCTGACGCAATAAAATGAGACGTTTGATTTGGGTCCAAGATGTCAACAAATCCGAAAACGACTAAATATTAAAAAATAAATGCTAATTTCAATAGAATGTGGTTTCATTTTGGAGGTTAAGGAGCTTTTGGGGATTTTGGAAATCTATTGTGGGTATTTTAGTGACCTTGTGTTCCAAATATATTCGTGATTCCTATTATTGACTATAATATTATTGACTATTGATTGACATTAACGGCGTTATTGTAGCACAGGACAAAACAAGAAATTTTAAACTAAAATATAATATACAACAAGAGAACAAAGATTAACAAAAACAGTGCTGTTAAAGCACACACAGAATAATAATAGACAATAACGGCGTTATTGTAGCACAGGACAAAACAAGAACTTTTAAACTAAAATATAATATACAACAAGAGAACAAGGATTATCAAAAACAGTGCTGTTTTAGCACACACAGAATAATAATAGACAATAACGGCGTTATTGTAGCACAGGACAAAACAAGAACTTTTAAACTAAAATATAATATACATCAAGAGAACAAAGATGAACAAAAACAGTGCTGTTATAGCACACACAGAATAATAATAGACAATAACGGCGTTATTGTAAGCACAGGACAAAACAAGAACTTTTAAACTGAAATATAATATACGACAAGAGAACAAAGATTAACAAAAACAGTGCTGTCATAGCACACACAGGACAATAATAATAGGCAATAACGGTGTTATTGTAGCACAGGACAAAACAAGGACTTTTTAAGTTAAATATAATATACAATAAGAGAACAAAGATGAACAAAAACAGTGCTGTTATAGCACACACAGAATAATAATAGACAATAACGGTGTTAGCAAAACAAGAATATAATATACTAATTAACTTCTTACAATAAATTCGACATTAAATTCGGATAAACATAAAAGTACAATTAGGAGGAAACTAAAACCAAACAATTACCGGAAACTTGAGAACATGGCTTATTACGTGAGAAGATGTTAGGATTCATGAAGGTATGATTTTTTAAATAATTTTGTTTTTAAAGCCCGTTTAAATTCAGCCAAATTTTTGATATTAATAAGAGCAGAGGGAAGTTTATTCCAAATTAGAGGGCCAGTTACACGAAAAGAGACGATCATAGTAAACGGTTCAATTTGATCTAGAAAGTTCGTTTAAACGATTAGTAACATCTAGATCTGACGGCCGGCGTAGTGCAGCGGTAAGGCTCTTGACTCGCACACCGAATGTCGCGGGATCGAATCCCCGGCGTGGCAAATAAATTTTATTTGATTAATTTGTGTTATTTCACAATTATTCATTTAAAAAATAAGATAGTATATTTGCTGCACGTTCCAGAGTGGAAGATACTCTCAGTATCGCCCTGGTGTGAGACCACCATTCAGAATTGAAACGTTGCTTGAAATGGCTTTAGCCGTGTTTGGTGAACAGATCTGAATAGCCAGGTACTTCCCCACCTTCTTCCCTATCTCCTTCCCCTCCCCACTACCTTCAACCTCACAACATACCCCAATTGGGGATGCCATAGTCTCACTGGCTTCAGACGGGAGCAGTTGGGACTCTTGTGCGGTATTCATATAAAAAAAAGATCTGCTGACCTTAGAGTAAGCTGTCTCTCGATTAAGTTTTGTCGGACACATAGTTCCGATATATAGGCTGGCGCCATTCCTTGCAACGCTTTGAAGGTCATTAAGCAGATATTGAACTGTATTCTTTCAGGACATCGAAGCCAATGAAGACGATCCCTTAGAAGCGGGGTTATATGACAGTACTTAGATTCACCAAAAATCATTCTCGCCGCAGCATTGAAGACAGACTGTATTCTATTTAATTGTGTCTTAGGTAGGCCAGCATATGCACTATTACAATAGTCCATACGTGAGACAACGAACGAATTTATGAGGGACTTTGCTCCATCAGAGGGCAAGCATCTCCTGATTGACTATATCTGTCGTAGATGGGAAAAGCCAGAACTCACAGCTTTTGAAATTTGCGATTCAAGAGAAAGACTATTGTTTAGAGTTAGACTCTAGAGTGAAACCCAGAAATTTTATTTCTGTAGAAGGAATTATATCTGTGTCCTGAATACGGATTGGACTGAAATCGATGAGGGCTTGCCTTCCAGGAGAAGCTACCAAATAAATTCCGTCTTTGTCGGATTAAGTTTGAGTTTATTGACAGACATCCAACTTGAAACTGTGTTAATGAAGGACGTCTTTTTCATCCGGGGAGCAAAACTTGAAAATAAAAAAATCATCCGCGTAGCCTTGTGATTCAAAGCCAGCTGAGTGAATGAGTCGTTCGAGACGATTAGTATATAGAATGAAGAGAATGGGACCCAGGACAGAACCCTGGGGAACTCCAAATTCGATGGGTGTTTCAGGTGATGTATATTTATTGAAAGTTACTGAAGCTACTCGTCCAGACAGGTACGATGTCATCCATTGGAGGACATTACCTCGAACGCCAAATTCAGTTTCAAGCACATTTAACAAAATACTATGATCTACCGTATCGAAAGCCGCAATCATGTCAAGAACAGATACCAAACCCAACTTACCTGCTTCCATCTCGATGATCAGATCTGAAATTACCCGCAAAAAAAAACAGTTTCTGTTGAATGAAACTGTCGATAAGCGATTGTTTATATAATATATATATTCTTGCTGTCACCAAAGCAAAAACTGTGACATGATGCAGTGAATGCGAAACAGCTGTCGTACATCAAATATTTTTCATAATGAACGCCAAACAGCAGATGATAATTAGAAACTAATGATAATTAGTTACTAATGATAGTCAATAATGTATTTCTTATAATGTTTTTCAGCCGGCGTATTATCTCAGGAAACTCGCATGTAGAATATAGGCGCCATATCGAAGAAACAGGTCTTCGACCCTTCTTGGAAAAGGGGAAGTTTGCTCATTTTTTTTATTACTAGCTGACCCGACAAACGTTGTTCTGCCGTATAAATTATTTCTAGTGAATATTTTGGTTGTTGAATAAAAAATAACGAATGTATGGTAAGTGTGTGGGGATGGGATCTATGACAGAAAGAGGAATAGAGCGCTGTAGACGATGACCGCCACTAAAAACAAAAAAAAAACACCAACTTAAGTAGGAGAATGAAATAAAGAAAATCAATATGATTTTCGAAGAGCAATTGAGTGTAAGATATTTTTTGTCAGTGCGTCTTTAGCCATCACAAATAAGCTCGATGGTTTTTCCACGCGAGAACATGATGCCGAAATATTAAAATGACGTGGCGCTTCTCGTGAATGTCTTGCGCATGTGTGGATGAAAGTTCGATGAGGCGGACGTAGCGCCATCTGTCATTCAACAACATAAATAATTTCTTTCTGTTTGAAATACGAAAGACGGTTAAATTTTTTCATACAAAAATACTAAAATCGCGATTAAAAAATGGGAGGGTGGGGGGTAGGAGGGTTAATATTTGGGTTTATAGGTATTTTTTGATGCCAAATTAAAAAAAATGACAAAAAATATTTTTTTTCCTTGATAGGGACACCCTAATCACCTAGAAATATACTTTACAACTTATAATCACACCTACCAAATATACATAAAAAAAATCATACAATTCGGTCCAGCCATTTCGGAGGAGTGCGACCACAAACACCGTGACACGAGATTTTTATATACATATAAGATTACTAATTTGCTATTCATATTATTGTGATATTATTTCAAAGCCTCATTCAACTAACGCAACTTTTTGCTGCATGCGCGCTGTCAGTTATCGGTTACACTTAACACTTACAGTATACTCGACGCTTAAGTTTTTTTTTATCATGGACCAGTTGACGTCCCCAGCTTTGCCCGGATTTTTAAAGTAGATGTGGACATTGATTTTACTCTTATTTTGATCGTCAAGTTTAGCGTGCAAAATTTCATCAAGAAGTATTAAATTTCAGCTGTGTGGTGGGGAAAAGGGATTGAGGTTGTTCTTCTAAATTTCGTATTTACGCTGACATTTCTCTTGTTTTAATCAAGTGTGCAAAATCTGTGAATAAAAATGTAGATTTATATAAAGAAAACACATCAAAGACACCCTTCTTTCTATATACAAGTAGATAGAACACATATTAGAGATGCCACGAATAGTGATTTTGCCGAATACCGAATATTCGGCTGGGCTCTCGGCCAAAGCGACGAATATTCGGCGACCGAATATTCGGTGATACTTAGTACATTTCGTGGGGGACCGGTTCCGACCTGCATCATTGAAGTGCGTGCGGTAACCACGCTGTGGGCGTATTTGTTTCATTAGCGAGTAGGTCGTGCCACAACACCCATTATTTATTGTTTCATCAAATAAGGAACTCCAGTGAAAAATATTATGGCTTTAAAAAAATATGTTCATACAGACCAATGAACGCTGATTCTGAATATATAAGTTTTATTTCATAATATTAAACGTAAATCTTAAAAAAATATTAAAAAGTGCATTTTTAAACCTCTCGTCAAAACACACTGTAAAGTTGGTATTACTGAATGGTTAGTGCTGACGTCACGCGTCACCAGTCATTGTATTGAAACTTTGATTATGTAGGTATGACAAAAGCCATCAGTATTAACAACATTTCATGTTATTCGTTATTTCATACTGTTTATAGATATTTAGTTTTTGTGTTTATCAAAACAATATTTAAGCCTAAATAATTCAGTGTCAAAAATAGAGGTATCTCTATTAGTTTATCTCTATTATTTAAAATATTGAAAAACTACTGCACAAAAAAATAGTAATGCTACTTCTAGGGAGAATGCTTTGAATAACGCTATTCAAAATGGCGGCACTTGATCAGCTGATTGCCCAATCCTATAGTAATTTTTCAGGAGTGATGACGTCACACGATTCACCGTACATACGGTGGTCTTAGAGGGATCTTGAAAAATTAAAACTTTGACAATTATTTTAACTATTAAAACTAACTCTAAAAATAAAAATGCAGTTATTTAAGTTAGAAGGTCAATACAATATTCATAAAAAAAAAATTGACTGGAGTTCTCTATTGTGTTACTTATATTGTGTATCTATATCTTTAAAAAAAACATAATAACTGTTCGCTTAGATCGGATAGCAGACCCTTACAAGTGGTGGTCAGCAAAAGCAAAACGGTATCCCAGCCTAGCAGAATTTGCTAAGATTTATTTATCATCTCCCGGTAGCAGTGTATATAGTGAGTGGCTTTTTTCGGAAACATGAATAATTTTTGGAGGAAAAGCGCAATCGTTTGCTATCAACAAATTCTGAAAAAAATGTTTTCATTCATCAAAACTTAGCATTGATAGATTAAGTATTAAATATGCGGTTTTTTTATTGAAATAAAATTTGTTGTTCGTAATATTGGGCTTTTTTTCATGATTCAGTATTCGGTATTCGGCCGAATGGCCGAATACCGAATAGTTAAAAAAAGTAGCCGAATAGGCCGAATACCGAATAGTAGCCGAATATTCGTGGCATCTCTGGTACGTATTGTGAAAATGATGTTAGGAAAACGATTCAGAAGAAAATCGTCATAAAAAATATCATTTCATCGTGTTTACAATTTTCTCCGGCTTCCGTATGAAAACGAATATAAAAAGAAATCAACAAGTAGCGTTCGTCATTTTTAGAAATAATAATAACCGTTGAAGTTTGGGTTACAACTTGAGACTTATAACTTTGCAGGCGGTCAAAAAACAATTTTTTATTATTATTTTTTTTTAATTTAATTTATTTATCTATATAGGGTATCTTTACATTATATTTTTGATGCCTGTCTCACTAGAATATACTTGTGTCGAGACAGGGTTTGTTTAATTTTTTTTCATCCACAAAATCTATATCTCACCGGAGACTCAATTTGGGAGGCGGGTATGGGTACCGCCGTCCCGGAACCATTTATTGGACAACCAACACCCCTGCCATAGGTTACTCTAAGTGGTTTACTGCGTTTGGTAATTTAGCAAGGGTGCCAGCCATGGGGTGAGATTTGTCTAGGTCTCTGTGGCGAATGCGTTTGTCCACCTACTGCATGGCGGGCCGGATCAGAAGAGACAATTTAAGGAAGAGCTAACCTAAGAGTTATTTGTAAACATTATTTTTAAAATATTTATATAGCGTTATTTATTATTAGACCTCTCCAATCAGACTCTCTGGACCCATCGCCTTGCACTGCAGTGGGAGGGATGGATTCGTCCTTCACTCCTGGATACATTGAATCCAAGATTCCTACCCTTCATACCTTTTCCTTCCCAGAACTTCATTTCCTTAGTTTCCCTAAAAACACTCTCCACACAGCATCCCCAAAGATGACATAGGCCATGAGGGGAATTATTTTCGTTTGGGCCTCCTGTGTGGAGCTGATGTAAAAAACTTCTGTAAAGTTAAGCATATGAAACTATAGCCATATACGATCTATAGCTAGGTTCATCCTCTATGTTTGTCTATACTTTTGTTTTGTTTCAAAATTTGCTTAATGTTTGTACTACGACACTAAAATCGTGATGGCAAAAATTTGACGCATCGCGCTAAAAACGCATTTATGCGAATGGGGCTTGATAGCACTTATCGTCATACTTTCTTATCAGTACTTGTAATCGTGTAATTATCGGACGCCCTTATCTGTTGTCGTATCACCTGTTTCTATGACATAATACCTGATAATACATGCGCGCACAATCGCCGCGACAACATCATAATTGTTCAGATAGCTTTCCCGTGTGTCTAATATAAACAGGCTAATCACGGCTTACCGTTTTTTTTAAGTACAAACTTCTTTAGCACCGTTGGGATATGAAACTCGATGGGACACTAAAAAGGGATAAACATACTATAGGATTTAGCCTGCGAGAGAATGAGATAGTATAATCGGTCTCCTCTTTGTGCGGTGGTTGGTAGCCTCCCCACTCTTATCTACTGTAGTTTTCTGAAGGTTTTACTTCTACCGCGTGTGAATTACACACTCTGTTTTTTTAAGCTCATGATCAAAACGATGTCCCAGATATATCAGGCAGAAAAAGCTTTTCTAATGGCCGTTATACACGACATCTTTTTGCAGCCCGATTCCAATTAGACACAAAAGTCATCATTTTTCGCTCTACGCGATCGCTATTTTCATCTCTATTTTCATATCTACAGTTTCAATTGTCATCACTGCAAACAACACGTGAACCATGCTGTTTGCTGTGATGCCAACTGAAATCGTAGATATGAAAATAGAGACGAAAATAGCGATCGCGTAAAGCGAAAAATGTTGACTTTTGTGTCTAATTGGAATCGGACTGAAAAAGATGTCGTTTATAACGGCCATAACACTTTGACGCCGAAGCTTTTTTGTGGGACACAAAATGATTTTGTGCATCTTATTTTTTTATTTTTTTTTTATTATAGCGACTATATAAAAAAAAATTACATACAAAATATAATGGTGAAATTAAGAATAAAATATTGTATTTCTTAGTCCTCCTCACTAGGGGGTCCTGTGCCGAGGCAGACTAAAGATATTAAAATATAGTTCATTTGTCTTCTATGTCGTTTTTAGCGTCTTCGCTAGGGTTTTCTCATTGACCTCTTTAAGCCATATTTTTATTCTTGATTTGTATTCAATTGGATTTTTTATTAGTTTTATGTCTTGGAGAAGTATGTTATGAAGTTTTGTTGCAAAGTATGTATAGTTTCTTTGTCCAAATGTGGTTTTATAACTTGGAATATTTTTTATATCATTTTTATTCGATCTAGTGTTATGCATACACGGTCTAGTAGAGGATTCATTATTTTTGAAGAGCTTCAATAATATATTTTTGGCATATATTTGCTGTACATTTGGTACTTTCAATATGGTCTTTATGATTCCTTTTTGAATCGTATTCAGGTTGTGTAGGTACGTATGTGTAGCAGATCCCCATCCTATGATTCCATATTCAATTCGAGAATGACATAACGCGTAGTAGACCTTTTTCTTATCCTTTTTATTTAACACATTTCTTAAATTTTTAAAAAAATATATAAGGCTAGTGAGTTTTTCCGTAATACCTTTGATGTGTAGGTCCCGTCTAAGATTTTCTTCAATTATTACTCCGAGATATTTAATGTTTTGTGTTTTTTCGATAACAGGGCAGTAACATTGTGTATTATTTCCATGGCATTCATGTAATTTTAGTTCTAGTTATGTTATTGGTTGGCCCCTTGAGTTCATTGAAAATTTTATATATTTTGTTTTGCTTATATTAAGGGTAAGCGAGTTGATTTTAAGCCAATTTTGAAGTGCACTAAGCCCTTTTTCAGCTTCCTTAAATGTATCCGTCCAATTTTCTTCTTGAAATAATAAAACCGTATCATCAGCAATTCTTTCTTAATGTAAACACGTCGATATTAATAATAATTATATTAATGTCTTTGATACCTTGTCCAAGAGATACTTGGCAACATTTTTATCTTCAATAATATAAGAATTATGCAAATTAAATAGCTTATTTACATCATTTTCCTAGTAAATGTCTCAATCAAAAAAATAACTTATTTACGAATATATAGATTGAGAATTTAGATCGATTTTTTTATGTGAAAACTTCTTTATTAGATACGTGGTATTGAAACTCGATGAACGAAAAAATAGTGACACTAAAAAGAGACGAACATGTACATCTATATTCTATATGATCTAGCCTACGAGGGAATGAGATAATATAAAACTTTATTATTAATTTTTTAAACTTTATGAGTAAAATCTCAAATTATAATATTTAATTAAATGAAGACAATATTAGCGAAACTCAATCAAAATCTGGAGACAGAAAAATCAGAAAAGATATTGGCTCCGCTGGGACTCGAACCCAGAACCCTTTTCTTACATGGAAACAGCTCTACCGATTAAGCTACGGAACCCATATTAATTCGGTCACTTTTAACTGTATCATACTTCGACTAAGAACTACCAACATTATCTTCACTTACTTAACGCACATATTATTGGCTGCTATCTTTATATATTCTGGGTTCGAGTCCCAGCGGAGCCAATATCTTTTCTGATTTTTCTGTCTCCAGATTTTGATTGAGTTTCGCTAATATTGTCTTCATTTAATTAAATATTATAATTTGAGATTTTACTCATAAAGTTTAAAAAATTAATAATAAATATTCATCCTAGACTTGCAGAAAAGTCAATAGATGTCGCGTATTATAAATAAAATGGATAAAAATTTATCCAGACACTATCTAGATTGCATTTAGTTCGAGTTGAATCTTGTAATCATATATAAAGATAGCAGCCAATAATATGTGCGTTAAGTAAGTGAAGATAATGTTGGTAGTTCTTAGTCGAAGTATGATACAGTTAAAAGTGACCGAATTAATATGGGTTCCGTAGCTTAATCGGTAGAGCTGTTTCCATGTAAGAAAAGGGTTCTGGGTTCGAGTCCCAGCGGAGCCAATATCTTTTCTGATTTTTCTGTCTCCAGATTTTCAATTGAGTTTCGCTAATATTGTCTTCATTTAATTAAATAATATAAAACTCCTTACTCACCATCAGATCACACTCACTTACTCACATCACTCACAAGCACCGCTTATAGGACTGCTTGCAGAAACCACAACTGAATCATCATCATCAAACAGTATTAATAATCTTGCGTCTGCGTGATTGAATAAGAACCCGGCTTCTAATGCATGTCTGCCGCTGCGCCATTCCCGAATTTCAAATTCAAGAATTCTTCAAAAGATGTCGCCACTTTCGTCAGCAGCTCGCTTGGGGACGTTTCCCTCCCAGGATAAGTACTAAAAAATTGTCTTTACCAGAACCTTATTGCAAGATTTCTAAATTGAAGTGCTAAAGGTTAAAGTGTTGCACTTTAAAGCTTATCTGTAAGTGTCATAAAATACACGCTCGTTGTTTCTAGACTACAAGGTATTGGATAATACATTTCATTAACCTTCAGTTTTATTGGTCGCGTTAAACTGAAAAGCCTACGCCATTACCCGCAACACCTCTCGCGCCTCACGCTAGCCGCTGGCCGCTGGCCGATAGTCCTACTGCTGTAATATGTAGTAGGTTTACACTGAACGGGTAGAAGTGTTTAGTGGACTTGTCCGTAAGTTCTAGTAAGGGTTAAGCGACTCTTTACAAAATGACAACGAGGTACGTTTTAAGATAGGAGGGAATTATCTAAAGACAAACAAAAACTCAAAGAGTGATCTCAAAAAATATGTTTTAAGAAAGAAACTGATTCTAAAATCACTAAATCGTTAAAATAAATAGTACGAGGTTAGAAGGTACAAGTTAGAAGTAAAAAAAAAACCTACTCATCCTATGTTACTATTGGTGGCTAACTAATGGTGACCGGACAACTCAACAACAAGCAAATTCATCACCTCCTTTGAAAGTTCAGTGATAGTGATGGAAAAAAAAATTGGTTTCGTTAGGTTTTATGGGTTATTTAAAAAAAATCATATCTTCAACAGAACAAGCACAGGAACAGCTCCACGGTAGACTGGCCAAACCACTGTCTCAGGTTTTTCAGCCATGAGGTTCTCCTTCTTCCAGGGCCCCGTCTTCCGGCAATCTTTCCCTGCATTATGAGATGCAAGATCTCATACTTCTCTGGATGACTCATCACGTGTCCAAGATACTGAAGTTTTCGGATTTTTATGGTTTTAATTACTTCCTTTTCTTTATTCTTCCGAACCATAACATCTTCATTTGTGACCCTGTCCATCCAGATTACCATCCTCAGAGTGTTCCAAGTCAAAACAGTGTGACTGGGGCTAGCACGGTCAAATCGATAGCTTAACAATCGTCATCATCATCACTCTTGGCTGTACAACCCCTGGTTGGTCTTGGCCTCCTCAAGAGTCTTCCTGCACTCATCACGGTTTTGTGCCAGCTCTCTCCAGTTTACAATCTCCAAGGTTTATATACCTTTGAGGACGTTGTCGCTCCATCTTAAACTTGGTCTTCTCAGGCTCCTTCGCCCTGTCGGTCTTGAGTTCAAGTGGGACATTGATGCTTGATGCTCGGTCATTAAGCTTAACAATATCAGATCAATAGTCTTTACTGACAACGATTTCGGAATCCCTAGCACGGTTGCGTTCGTTAGGCATGTCGACTGCTAAGCCGATATTGACAGGTCCCCTGGTATCGATCGCAACGGGACGGGATCACTCCTGACTTGGGTGGTTCCATCATAATTTTTAAGATATCTTTATATGGTGAATACCCGCGATTCATGCATCACATCGATTTGCTCTCTTAAACGCGCTACGAAAAGAATGGGACCCTTACAGTAACATCTTTTAAAATTATAAACTATTTCATTGACAGCCCATAGCTCTTGGAATGTAATAAATTGTTCATACCGTACAACTACCGCCAGGCTCGGCACCACGACTTGCTCTGTAGTTCCACATGGCAGAACAGACGTTCTAGCCCAGCATAGCACGACAAGAGGTTCGGTGCTGCTAAACGATATCTTTAGGTCTGTTGACATTTTTAACATTGGCCTTGAAGGTTTTAAGAGACATTTTAGGCAAGAACTCTAAAATATCTATTATTGTAAAAAAAATCATTTAAAGTTATGCGTCTGTCATGTGTATTGTAATAGGATTATACCAATCTGTAATGCACATTCAAACATTTTCAAATTTAAATTCTTTCTTGAATAGATAATCAATTTCTTTGGCCCGTTCGAGTCCTTGGAGTCCAATAGTCATTTTCTTTCTATTCGATGTACATCACGCTTCTAGGAATTGTACGTTCAGAGGGGAGGCATGTGTCGGCCGGTGCTCCAATAAACCCCGGGAAATGCCAAGGCCCCTCTGGAAGCCTGTGGCCACCGTTGCGAGCAGTAACCATTACCAGTAACAATAAATTTCCTGAACTAGAAAATGGACAGATCGGACGTTTTGGCAACGAATGAAAATATTATCGCCATCTCTGTTTTTGCCTCGTAAGCACAATACAAATTGTATCTTTAACAATACGTGGAAATCTTCCATAGGTATATATAAAAATGTTTGCTTGCTTGCTTATTTGTTTGCCTCTTATGCGTACCTAAACCATTCATCCGTTTGCGATGAAACTTTGGGGATTTGATGTGCTCATGCCCGGGATGGTTTCTATATGTACAAGTATAATAATAGTGAGCTATGGCGTTGTGAATTTTTTCCGGTACTATTCATCCTATTGTGACGAAACTTTGGGGATTTGATGTGCGCATTTCCAGGATGGTTTCAATTTATAAAAGTGGGCTCTGGAGTTATGAAATGATTTTGTATACTATCTATTCGATTGCGACGAAACTTTGGGAGTTGTTGTGCGCACGCCCGCGATATATACTGGTGAGCTCTGGTGTTATGAAATTTCTATAAAAAATTGCTAAAGGTGGTGCACGAGATGTTTGAAAAATTAGTGTATTTAATATAGTTAAGCAGCAGGGTGGGGTGGGGAAGGGGAGGCGGAACGGGAACTGGGGATGTATGGGAAAGTACATATTTAATGTTTAAGAGTACCTGTATTAACTGCGCGGAGCCAGTCGGACTATAGGATCCGCAATTATTGGGGAATGTTGTCAGGATGAAAGGAATAGGAGGTGAGCTTTTAAAGTATCTCTGGCTATTCAGATCTGGTCACTTTTAAAATTTTTATATGCAAAAGAGCCCCAGTTGCTCCATACCGTCTGGAGCCAGTCAGATTATGGCATCCCCAACTGGAGTGTGTTGTGAGGCTGAAGTTAGTAGGGAGGGGAAGTAGATGGGGAAGACGGAGGTGGAGAAGAACATAGATCTGGTCACCCAACACGTCTAAATCCATTTCAAGCAACGTTTCGATTCTGAATGGTGATCTTTCACCGGGGCTTTACTGAGAGTATCTACCCCTCTGAAAAGTGCTACAAATACAGGTACTATATTGTTGTGAATCAAATCAAATGTACTTGCACATGCCGAGATTTTAACCCGCAACCTCCAGATTCGTAGCCAAGTACCTTAACACGTAGTCACGGAGGCCGTCAAGTTTCAGTATCTGACGAAGATCTGGTCACAACAAGACAAGTCATTTGAAGCAACTAGTTTCGATTCTGAGTAGTGGTCTTTCACCGGGGCCGAGAATCGATCGTTCAGGGGCCCTTCAAATGTCAATATATTCAAAATGGCGCTGATCGTCGACTTGTGACCGATTAAAATGTGACAGTTGATTACACTAACTGACCCTTAGGGTAGCCACAGTTTTTTAAAGGGACCAATGTAATGTGTTTTTATTGGTGTTAATTTGGATACAAAGCGGTCCTTTCCGGACCTAATATCTATACCCGAGAAGCATACGGATGCAAGTCCAAAAGGGTAAATGTTCAGGAGAGCCAAAAAAACTATTTTTTCTCTAACTTCTCGTCTTATAACTTCTTCGGATATCCATGCTGATAGATAAAAAAAATTATCATTAAATCAATTAGTTTTGTTTTAAAAATGAGCAAATAAAACGAATTATTTTATATATAAAGCCTTTAAAAATATTGTTTAAAAAAACGCTGACTTGAGTCAAACAAAAACACGGACTTGGGTGCTTCTGCTTCTAAATGAAGAGGAATATTTTGTTATGATATGGAGCGCGAATTGCTTGCTACGTTAATAACATATTTGCGAAGGCCAAATGCTCGCCCCGAAAAGATTCGCCTCTATTCACATAGCAATATTTTGTTGCCGTGTTTAGTTAAGACACTTTTACAAATGTTTCATAATTTACTTACCCCTGTAACCGCCCGCATTCGCTATGTGCACTTAATATGTGGGTATAATGTATAGCACAAGCTACCGTTTTTTGCGTGTTATTTCGTAAAATGTATGGATGTTAGTTCCGCGCTGGTCAAAACAAGAATGATGACGTCACATATTTTAGATTCAAGCGAGGCTCTCCCCTCCCCATGGATCTAAATGGTCATGGTCTCTAAAACACATTATAACAAAAGTAAAAGTTATTAAAATGCCCTCTAACAAAGGAATTATTTTTTTATTTGGCACCAAAGATAATTCAGGGTGTAACAGGACCTGTCCGACATACTAATCAGGTATTCCTGAACTTGTGTAAAGTGAAAATAAATAAAAAGATATTAGTCGTTTTGGAAAACATATTTCTTATATGACACATAAACGCATCTAAGAATGTAAAATACTTGGGACACATTATTACTGAAGACCTCTCGGATGACGGTGATATTGAACGACAGCGGAGAAGTATCAGTATACTGTCTAATATGATTGCCCGAAGATTCTTCAAATGCAGTAACAATGTAAAAAAAACATTGTTCAATGCATTTTGCACTAACCTATATACATGTGAAACATGGTGTCACTACCGTACCAGCTCAATAGAACGACTCCGGATCCAATATAATGATGCTTGCAGAATTATATTTGGATACAGAAGATACAGCAGCGCATTTTCAATGTTTACGTTGCTAGGACTACATGGATTCGCCGGTCTGATGAGACACCGGGTCACTGGAGCCAGGATGCGGCTAATGGCTTCCGATAACACAGTGGTGATCGCAGCCTTCCAGCACCAAGCGCCACTCCTGAGCGAGCGCTGGGCCCGAGCTCACTCCAGACCACGTCCTACATTATAATTGATTATTTATTTTATTTCTATTATCGCTTATGTCTTTTACATTTGTTTGTTCTATTTACTTTTTTTACTTTATCTGTTGTGTAAATATGTACAACTTTATGGGACGTGTGGGATTGCACTATCCTCCCCACATCCTGGAATAAACATTATTATTATTATATCTCGTATCGCCACCGGCTAGAACAGGGGTCGGCAACCTACCCCCGCGCCATCTCTTATGTGCTTCTAACGCGAACAAGCGGCTTGAACCAAGCACGTAGTTGCTTTGCTTGAGCCAAGCATTTTGATCGTTTACAATGTTTGCTTGGGGCTTGAACCGAGCATCTACCCATCATCTACGTGCTTACCCCACAAACAAGTCTAAACAAATAAGGGAACGTACCCATACTACGTGACACGTTTAGGGGGGGGGGGGTCTTCAAAATGTCACGCTCCATACAAATGAGCGGCGGGTTGCTTAGGATTTTGGTCACCGGGGGGGGGGGGGGGTTAAAAATTGCAAAAAGTTGGTCACGTAGTATGGGTACGTTCCCTAAGTACCTATAGACAAAATAAAACACTACAATGAGTTGTGATTAATTAGTTACTAGGTGTCATGTAAAACGATTATATAAAATAGGTAATTTTTGTACATATTAAAAACTTTTATAAATTAATACAAAATAATCAAAGAGTAACCAAGATTTAAATACCAAAAAAATCAGAGTGCAATTCACACGCGGTAGAAGTGAAACCTTCAGAAAACTAAAGTAGCCTAGAGTGGGGCCTCTCCGAAGCACTTTTTATGATTTTTTTCCATATTTTTGTCGTCAAATTCCAGTGCACCTTTTCCTATATATTTGGTCATTTTATAGTATTTGTGTTTTCTTCTTCGGAATCGCTAGGTGTCGCTTTCTTTTGTGTTTTCGTTTGCCTGTTCGTTTTGGAGTGGTTTGAAGATTGGATATTGATTTTACAAAATAAAAACGTTTTTTTTTTAATTTCGTAGTATTCGATCCTTGGGCCGCCAAATGTCTGCAAAGGTTCGTCAGGCGATTTATACCATTAGACAAGAAACTTACGTGGGACTGTGAATTTATCGTATTATATTGGAACCGAGTACCCGTGAAATAAATTAATATTTTATTGCTATCTCACTCTCTCGCAGGCTTAATCCTATAGATCAGGGGTCACCAAATGGCGGACCGGGGTCCGGATCCGGACCGCCGACCTTGTGTTAACAATGTGTTAACAATGTGTTAACAATGCAAATGTTTTACACGTATAACCTGAGTATGTAATTTGATAATTTTTCCCGCGCTTTGTCCTTGCTGCTTGGCGATAAGGAAAATGTAACATCCATTGCTTTTTATCAGATATTTTTACAGATCAATGATCCGAACCTTAAACTTCAAAGGAAAGCTTGTATAGGAGCTCGGGACCGAAGTAAAAAGCTTTGTGCGAAAACTGGATTTCTTCGACATCGATCTTCATATTGAACGCTTGTACTTCCCTAATTTAAAAAAAAAACAGCAGTGACACCGAGCTTGACGTCAGCCTATACAAGTCATTCATTAAGGATCGGAATTTGAAAACAGATTCACAGATTTTAAGGAAATTGAGAATGTCGTCCACATCCTCAGTAACATTTACCCTCTGCATCCTGGTGATGAATGGAGCAATAAAGCTGCTCTCCAGGTGGAAATAATCGATTTCCAAGAAAATACGGTTTTAAAACACCAAAAACAGGAAGTTTCTTGTCAAGAGTTTTATATAAAATTTGTTTGTGCTAATAAATACCCAGAATTTAAAAAATAGCCTTGAAACTTCTCACTTTGTTTGGATCAACATATGTTTGTGAAGCAACATTTTTCAAGATGAACTTCATTAAAAATAAATTCCGGAGCAGACTTCCCCAACATCTCCAAGATTTAATGACAATAGCCTGCGTAAACTTTGGAAAGGCAGAAAAGGTATTTTTTCTCATTAATATCACTGATATTGTATCTACACATTTTTAAAGACCGTGACAGTCATGTTATTTGAAAAAACGGACCCCTAATGAAAGTAATTGGTGACCCCTGCTATATATGTTTGTTTTTTTTTGTGTCGCTCGTTTCCGTTTCATCGAGTTTCAAATCACAACGGTGCTAAAGCAGTTTTCACTTCAAAAATAAATTATCTTCAATAATAAATAAACCTGTAGTTGGTAATTACTTGATTCCGATTGAACCATTTGCTAAAAACTCTGCAGACAATGATTTAGCATGAAGTTTTACAACGGATGCCATACTATTTACAATGCGCTCGTCTCGCCATCTGCCCCACACCGTTTACCTTGGTCCACAATTTGAGTATAATTAATTGTTTAGTATGTATGTTAGACTGCAGTCATTCGAGATAAGTATGAGATCACTTTCTCCCTGCGCCAGTTCAGTGTTGAGTCCATCCGCGCTCCGGTGACGCTTTCATCATTCCGTCATTCGGGAAACTCGCTCACCGGCACGAGAAACTTCCAAGAACAAGGTGGGTACACAGTACCTACTAGTGTAACTAGTGCCAACGATGCGCGGATTATTGAGAGCACGAATTTTCCGATCAAACAATATTGCGCACAGATTTTTCCGCATATACTAAATTCCGAACACACATTTTTGCGCACATTTAAAACACAGAACATAGATTTTTTCACCAACTAGTGACTACTGCCAACGATGCGAGGATTATTGAGATCAAAGATTATTGAGAATCAAAGAATATTACAAATATTCCGAACAAAGAATATTGTGCACGTTATATTCCGAACACACATTTTTGCGCACATTGAAAACACCTAACACAATTTTTTTTCACCTACTAGTGTCTACTGCCAACGATGCGAGGATTTTTGAGATCACGAATATTCCCAACAAAGAATGTTGCGCAGATGTTTCCGCACATGTTAAATTATTTCCAGGGGGCCTAGTCACTAATTTTTGTAAACCTCCGTTTCATGAAGTTATGGGTTTAGCTACGTCACATACCCGTATTTTGACAGATTCGCCAACTTAAATAACAACAACAACGGGTATGTGACGTAGCTAAACCCGTAACTTCATGAAACGGAGGTTTACAAAAATTAGTGACTAGGCCCACTGGTTAGGTTTGGATTTACGTTTTATTTGTATTTGCATTGATGTCGGCTTTTGGAAGCCTTCGGACATTGATAATTCAATGTTAGGTTTTCAATATTAATAATGATGAGACGTACAAGATCTTGCATCTCATAATGCAGTGAAAGATTGCCGGAAGACGGGGCCACGGAAGAAGGAGGAACCTAATAGCTGAAAAACCCGAGACAGTGGTTTGGCCATTCTACTGTAGAGCTGTACCGGGCCGCAGTAAACAAAGTCCGAATAACCAACGTCCGTTGAACGGACAAGGCACAAGAAGAAGAAGAATATTAACAAATAGTACAATAATATGTTTTTTTAAAATTTGAGCAATAATCCGTGTTAATTCAATGTAAGCAATAATCACACTGGCGTGTGCCTAGGATGGTGGTCGAAAAATTCTCAACAACAATAAACAATGCACTGAATAAAGAAAAAAAAATCTTATTGGATTTTTTTTACATTAGCTCCACATAGCAGAACCTGAGGAAAAATAACCCTCAGGGCCTAGGAAATCTTTGGGGATACTGTGTGGAGGGTTTTTTTAGGGAAAGGAAGGGGAGGAAGTTCTGGGAAGAAAAAATGTATGCGGAGTATTTAAGAATCTGGGGGTCAATGGGTCCAGGAGTGACGAACGTATGAATCCATCCCTCCCACTGCGGTGCAAGCTGTAAGAGTCCAGCTAGAGAGGTCCCCCTCAACCAATCCCTCCCGATCCACTCCGCCACACAGTAGGTGGGCAAACGCATTCGCTGCCAAAACCTAGACAAACCTCACTCCTTGATCCCGGGTACCCCTAAATCACCACAAGTGGCTAACCACAATAAATAATCCAATAAATGTTTCCCGGGACAACGGTACCCATACCCGCCTCTCAAAGTAAGAAATGTTTATTAGTAATTGTGTGATTCAATGTAAGCAATAACATGGGTCCGGTATAATGTGTGTGCGGATTAATCAATATTCGTAACAATCTGTGTGTGAAATATTGTGTGTTCGGAGTTTTCCATGTGCGGAATAATCTACCCACAATATCCGTGATCGGAATAATCACCCAACTCCACCAAATACGAACCTGTGTACATACATAATGTATGTTACCTCCTCGGTACGTACTTTTGGTACCTGGTATTCGCCGGAGCGGCTAATTATGCGCGCGCGAGAGCTAAAAGCGCAAGTTGTGTCGAAATTGCCCATAATTTTGTTGTTTCAATTTAAACATAAATATATTATCTTGGAATCTGATGCGGTTTCTTGGCGTTTCAAACAGTTGTTTATATATGTGACTGGTACGAATGCAATTCTGCAGATATATTTAATGTAATTTCAGTCTTCAAAATATGTATCTACCTATTACTTTATAAGTTCAAGTGCAGTATTGTTAATTGCTAATTTATTATAATGTATGCATTGTTAAGAGGGAATAACCAGACACAACCGGAAATATGTCACTTTTAATCAAATTCTAGACGTACCGACTCTTTTCTACAAAAAAATTGATTTCGAAAAGATTTATATCTAGTAAATTTTGATAAAATGTGTTTATTTTTATTATAATAAGGTTATATACCGTTGGTCGATGGCCGATTTGTTAATTTTTCAACCAAAATGTTGTCACACATTTAAAATCATATAATCGTACAGTAAAATAAATAAAAATTACTTAGGGAAGCTACTGTTTAGAATTTTAATTTTAGTTCAAATAAAATCACTAAAAAATTCCGCGCACGTGTATTGCGACGAAAATACTTCAGTTTGTCTATTTATTTACGGTCTAAAAAAAACTAATATGTTTCAGTTTTTTACTCACTTATTTTGCTCAGACTTTATAAAACATTTATAAATACCTACTTGTGATAAAAAAATAACAAAAAAGTACATAATTTTAATAATTTTATCATTACGCGTGTAGGGGCGTGTAAATAGCCCCAGACACTAGGGAATACTACCCTATGTAATTAATGAAAGATGAACTCTTCCCTATGTGACACAAAACAGATTATACAGCAATTCCAAAATCCTCAGTGAAAACAAAACAAAAACTCGCTCTGAGAATGCAGCTCTCCACACGATGTCCAGCACAAACGACACTAGTTTCCTTCAAATATTGATTTTGCCAAGGCGGTAGTGCACAATCTCAACAGGTGTTTATCACAGAAAGGTAGTTCACACGATGGATATGAATTTGCAAATTACGTACGTGCCAAAATCTCACAACAATAATTTAATTATGGGTTAATTATCTGATTATGACTGACATCTATTGGCTTTAACCAACACTCACGTCGGAAGTAATTGCTTGCCCCACAGAGGTCAGAAAATGCCTGAGTTTACTGAATTTCAATGTCACATAGGGAAATTCAATATAATACAACCACCATAGATGGCGGCCCCATGGTCCCATAGCATAAATTATTAATTTAAATGAGATTAATGCCCAAATGTATTTAAATATATTTTATGGCGCGTATCCAACGCGTTTGAGAATTTTTATTGCTAACTTGAATGTAAGTAAATATTAAAGAAAACATTGAATGAAATAAAATCGATATTGAGTTATGGAATATATGAAAATAATCCATATTTTTCATCGGAACCGCCCTGTACACTAGTTGCAAGGGTACGATCATACGACAATTTGAATTTTCGGCCGCTGATTAATAGGCCTTAAGGCAGGCAGGGTTGTGTTGCGGTTCACGCTCTTTTCTTACCTACATTAGTAAGTTTGCTAGCGAATGACACGGATGTGTCGAAACCGGTAGCAAAAAAAAATTGTTCTAAATGTACATAGAAAATAAAACTTTTCAAAACAAATTCTGTAATTGGTTTATCTGTTGTACAACCAATAAAAATATACTTTTAACGGACTTGGTAATTAATATATTATAACCTTTGACATTCACACCAAATACGTCATTATCTATCAATGTACAATCCGTTATTATCGTTACTTCGAGTCGGATGATGTTTTTTGTTTGAATTTTTCACATCTAAATAATGATTATAACTGCTCGAGCAATGAGCGTCGTGCAACCTCAATTATTTCCGAGAAAAATCCCATCCAACGAATAAAATGGCAGTCATCTGTTGTACAACCAATAAAAATATACTTTTAACGGACTTGGTAATTAATATATTATAACCTTTGACATTCACACCAAATACGTCATTATCTATCAATGTACAATCCGTTATTATCGTTACTTCGAGTCGGATGATGTTTTTTGTTTGAATTTTTCACATCTAAATAATGATTATAACTGCTCGAGCAATGAGCGTCGTGCAACCTCAATTATTTCCGAGAAAAATCCCATCCAACGAATAAAATGGCAGTCCAAAGGGCATAAGAAATCAATTTTGTTAAGAAATATTTTTTCGGGCCTTTGTATTAATATTCTACTATTGCTTGATGCTTGTCTGCACTTTTTAGGTCATTTGTTGCACGCTTCGTCGTGTCAGAACGGAATTATTGACATGCTTTGTCACAATAGAAAAGAAAACGATGTCTACGTTTGGCAACAGCTTGCTTCCGAAGCCGCCATTAAGGGCATTTAACCAGCCAGCGGCCGAAAATCCACATTTCGTCGAAAGATGTTCTTACGATCGTACAGGGCGGTTCCAAATGAGATAGATTAATTATTATCCGTAACAGCTTTTTAAAATTATAACTCAATATCGATTTTATTTCATTCCAAATTTGCTTTAATTTATACCTACATCCAAAAATGCTGAAAGGCGTGATGATAAAACTATTAAAATTATGTCCTTTTTGTAGTTATTTTTTTGATCGTAGGTATTTATCATTTTTCAATAATGTCTAAGCAAAATAAGAATGTAAAAAAATCTGAAAAATATTAGTTTGTAAGTGCGCAAATAAACACACAAACGGCCCAATTTTCGCCAAGAAACACATGTACGTATATTTTTTTTAATGATTTTATTTAAATTGAATTAAAATTCTGAAACATGCATTTACCAGATAAATGTATTGTTTTATTTTACTGCATGATTATATGATTTGAAATGGGTGTTGTACAATACGAAATATTTTTTGAAAATTTAACAAATCTGCCAACGACCTATGGTATTAACCTTATTATACTAAAAATAAAAAATAAATCTCACAATTTAAAACATGCGTTTACTAGATAAAAAAAAACAATCTTTTCAAATCAATTTATAATTTTTTGTGAAAAATCTGATTTAAAAATAACATATTTCTGGTTTTTAGAGCATACTTTGCGATTTTTTTCTATTGAGGGAATTGAAAAAAATGAACTAATTCCGCAGCATCACTGCACCACCAGTTAATGTTATATACTTTGTTTGATCCATTTTTAACACTGACCTCGAAACGAGCCAACATGGCGGCCACTTTTTTGCACGGCATTTTATGAAATGTCGCTGTTCCGGAAGCAAAACACCACAAGTAAAAATTACGCTTTTTGAATTATTTTTACCGTTTATTTTTTATTTAATTCATTAAAAATGACAATAAAGAATATACCAATCTAAAGTTCCGTTTTCAACTAAACCGCCGCATTTAGAAATAAAACGTTTTTCAAGCGAATAAATTGTTGAATTAATAAATAAAATATTGTCATAAATAGAAGAAAAAAAAACAATTACAAGTGTGCAGTTCACACGCGGCAGGTAGAAGTGAAACCTTCAGTAAACTAAAGTGGACAAGAGTGGTAAGGCTACGAAGTACAGCACAAAGAGGAGATTATTGAATCTCATTCTCTCGCAGGCTAAATCCTACAGACGTTCGTATTTGTCTCTTTTTAGTGTCGTTATTTCGTTTCGTCGAGTTTCAAATCACAACGAAGAAGTTTTCACTTCAAAAACAGGTCCAAAGTCTTGAAAATCTAGTAACTCGCAATTTTTGGCGAGTAAAGTTTAAAAAATAGTAATCAATCATCAATACTAATACCGGCTATCTGTGATGTTCGTTATTCCTGCGTGAAAATTTTCACGTTCTTTGTACTCAAATTTGCTTTGAATTGTGTAAAAATTTGAACTGATTGTTTGAATTATCATTCTGATTAGTAAAAATCCTATTATAAAGGGTGTAACAGGACGTACCCGAGGGATTTTAACCATCGATTCCTGACATTATTTGAAGTAAAAAATGAAAATGAAATTTTGGTCTCCGGTGATATTTTTGGTGTTTTTTTTTATTGCTTTTTTCTACAAAAACATTAAAAAATGGTAGGTGTTGGACAGTTGGGGGCGGGGTGAGGGGTTGGTCGGTTACTCGGCTGAGTAACCAATGACAAAAAGCGGAAGAATTTGTTTTGTTTAAATTTGAAGAAAAAAAAATTTTTAAAAAAATGTCATCAACAAAGTCACCGGAGACCAAAATATCATTTACATTTTTTACTCCAAATATGTTCAGGAATCGCTGGTTAAAATCCCTCGGGTACGTCCTGTACACCCTGTATAACATTTTGACGGAAAAAAAAATTGTGTTTTACGAAATTTTTAATTATAATATCCCGTTATTTTCATGTATTTGCACTAGTTAAACGAATAGTATTTACTAATTTTGATGAATCACACTTGCTCAGAAAATTTCATTTGTTGTGACCACACGTTCCTCCACTTTAACCAAGTTTGTAGGCAGACTCTTTGTTGAACAGACGTGTAGTCATTTTATACGCTGACACAGCACATTCACATTCGGCACACCAATAAATGAAAAGGGGGCATACATTAATTACGTGAGCATTTTTTGTCCAATCTAGACCCTTCCCCCCCTTGGTGAGATTAAGTGAGATTTGGTTTGCCCTCCCCCTCCCCCTCGCGTGAGATTCCGTGGCCGTGGAAAAAGTGCATAGGTTTTTAACAGGCGGGCTGGCCCCTAAAGAATCTTATCCCGCCCCATCCTGTCCTATTACACCCCCCCCCCCTCGTTGAGGTAAGTATAATCGTGGCAGTAGCTGTTTTTAGCTCAACGGGAGAGGGGGGGGGGGGTAATGGGATGCGATGGGGTAGAATGGGGTACGGTGGGATGGGTTTCTCTCTGGGTCTGCGTCCGCGTCCTTAGATTTTTTCAGGGGACAGCTCTCTAATAACATACGAGTATATTCTTTTAAAGTTGACGTGAGATTTTTATTGACCTCCCCCCCCTTGGTTTAAATGAGATTTGGTGAGATTTTACTGGATCCTAGAAGACATAGAATAGAAACTAAAAAAAAAAAACCATTTTTTTAAATCTATTTCAATTCCCTTAAAAATGATTTTTTGAAGTTAAACTTCTTTACGCACGCTTGACTTGGGGAGCAAGCTGGTGAATGCGTGACGAATGCGTTACGAAAAGTGTGATCGGGCGAGGCGAACAGTCGGGCCTTTACGCAGGCTTGACTTGGGGAGTAAGCTGGTGAATGCGTGACGAGAGCGTTATGAAAAGTGTGATCGGGCGAGACGAACGGTCGGGCGAGGCGAACGGAAGTTCAGAGGCAGAGAAAAGTTAGTAAAGTTTTATTTCAGTCGCGTGCACTCGTTTTATTTTTATTTGTGGCGTTTTTCCTCTTGACCAGCAATATGCAAATTGATAGCTCAAATAAATCAGCATGCAATGCGATCGTTTCACACCCCGGTGGGACTATGTTGAGTTGTTACCGTATCGCGTTAGAGCTGCAACTTGGGTTAAGAGCCATTTGTAATGTTGTTAATACGCCAATTTGCACGAGCAATTTGTATCGACCCAATTTAATTTTCTGATTGGATTTGATTTTCATGACTGCCCTGCACTTGGCTTTTAAATTGAAATTAGTGCAAGGGGAAATGAGATTCCTCTATACTGGCCTTTGCTAAAACTAACTAACTAACTAACCATCACGCCGTTTCCCCGCAGGGGTAGGCAGAGAGGACGGACCGCCAAACATCCCGGTCTTGGCACACATTCCTTGCCTCGTTTACATTCCCTTTGCACTAACGACTAATCTAATATCTATGTACGAATCTAAGCTATAATTAGCTAAGGATGTTATTGAGACGACAATATACCCTAAAATTTATTCAGAATCTTAACGACGTAAGTAAAGAAGTCGTGGATACAAATTGCAACTCGTGACCCGTATATTGGACGGACCTACTGTCGAATTTGCCCTATCACAGAAAAGAAGACAAATAATGTGGGAATCTTAACGTCGTAAGTGAAGAAAGCGTGTAAACAAATATACGCCGCGGCTCGGCGTATTGTACAAACGTACTGTCGAATTCACCCTAACAGGCCTGGAGATTGGAGATTCGACCTTTCTGCCGCGTTCATTTTAATTAAGTCTGAAGAACGTGTTACAAATATTTAAAATGCGTCTCCATGTTGTCCTCACGAAGTTATTAATTCATCGTCTAGAAAAATAAAATCTGGTGCTTACCGCTAACTTTATTGTTGAAAAGCAGGTTATAAAGTTTAAAATCGTTGTACCTAAAATATATTAATGTTAAGGTACTGTTTTTATTAATCAAAAATATAAATAACTTGCATTCCTTGGGCGACATGGAAATAAAAAAGTTGTTATAGGTACGAATTCGCCGGAAATGATTAAAATGATGATTAAATTTATTTTGAGCGAACAAAAATTGTTAGGGTGATGTACCGTCTTAATTGTTTATGTTTATTTTTAATTTAATGGGTAAAACCTTAAATTGTAATATTTAAGAGGGAATAACCAGACGAAACTGGAAATATGTCATTTTTAAATCAAATTTTAGACGTATTTGCTCTTTTTCAGAAAGAATTATAAATTGATTTTGAAAGACTTCTTTTATCTAGTAAAGCTATGATTTAAATTTTTAGAAAATATGTTTATTTTTAGTACAATAAGGTTTTACCGTAGGTCTTTGGCAGATTTGTTAAATTTTCAAACAAAATCTTGTATTATACAACACACATTTCAAATCGTATAATCTGGGAAATAAACGAATTATCTGGGAAAGCTATGTTTCAGAATTTTAATTTTAGTTTAAATAAAATCATTTAAAAAAGGGCCGCACACGTGTTTTGTGATGAAAATACTTCAGTTTGTCTTACAAACTAATATATTTAAGATTTTTTTTTACATACTTATTTTGCTTAGAAATTATTGAAAAATTGTATGATCAAAAAATCATTACAAAAAGTACACAATTTTAATCGTTTTATCATCACGCTTTTCCGCATTTTTGAATGTAGGTATAAATTAAAACAAATTTTTAATGAAATCAAATCTATATTGAGTTATTAATTAAGAGCGTTTAACCAGCCAGCGGACGAAAATCCACATTTCGTCGAAAGTTGTTCTTCCGATCGTGCATGGCGGTTACAATGAGAAAGATTGATTATTCTCCGTACCAGCTTTTTTAAATTATAACTCAATATCGAATTTATTTCAATCCAAATTAGCTTTAATTTATACCTTCATCCAAAAATGCTGAAAGGCGTGATGATAAAACTATTAAAATAGTGTACTTTTTGTAGTTATTTTTTGATTATAAGTATTTATCATTTTTCAGTAATGTCTAAATTTAATAAGAATGTTAAAAAAATCTGAAATATATAAGTGCGCAAATAAATACACAAATGGACCAATTTTCGTCAAGAAACACATGTACGTACATATTTTTTAATGATTTTATTGAAACTAAAATTGAAATTCTAATACATAACTTTGCTAGATAATGTATTGATTTATTTTACTGCATGATTACATTATTTGAAATGGGTGTAGTATAATACAAAAACTTTTTTGAAAATTTAACAAATCTGCCAACGACCTATGAAATAACCTTATTATACTAAAAATTTAAAAAAATTCAAAAAATTTATTACATAACTATGCTAGATAAAAGAACAATCTTTCGAAATCCATTTATAATTTTTTGTGGAAAAGAGTCAATAGGTCTAAAAACTTTTTTGAAAATGACGTATTTCCGGCTTTCTCTGGTAATGCCCTCTTAAAAAAGCTGGTACGGAGAATAATAATATCTGAAGTTTATACCGTTGTGGCGTGCATACACGTCATTGGCGTTTAAACATCGACAAAATAACATCTTTAAAAAATAAATTGCTTATTTTCAAAATATATTATTTTCTATAATATATGTGCCTACACGGAACATAGGACCACACAAATTGAGCTTTGACTTTTAATTTTCAATTAATTATTAAAAAATATGTAGGTATTTTGTTACACGCAATTAAGTCTTCTGATGCATGCTTGAAAAACTTCAAATTTGCATAAATTATAATACAGAATTCTTATTAGTTAGGTCTTTATTTATTTATTTATTTTGCACGTAGCTGTTAATTTGTCAATAATTAACGAGATACGTAAATTAATGTAAAAATTGCGTGTGCAAATAATTAATAATTAAATCTTTATTAGATTGATTAGTGTTTCGCTTGACAGCTATTGTGTTTACGACCTCCTCGAGGTGACCCTACCTCTAATGTCAAGGTCTGATGCCTTGGCCATTGCATAGAAGTTCCCACGCGCGCTGTGTCAAAAACCTCGTCCGGAGGAGCGATTCGTATCTTGTGTGGATACCATAGACATATGAATATATATAGACCTTTTTTTTTTCGTTATTTGTTTTTGGGGTGTTATGCCGTGTTGCGCTACCTCCTTCTTTAGCCAACGTTTCGGACATCGTTGCAGTGTCCATCATCAGGGCAGATCCGGTAGATGATTTTTTGTTTATTTGTTTATTTGTTTATTAGGAACATACACAGTACATAAGTTTACAAGTTATAAGGAATGTTAAATAAAGTAATTACATGCTTTAGTACCTATTACGTAAGTCCGTATAATATCTGGGATAATACGCCTGGGATTTGAACAGTTCTTAAAACTTAACTGATGAATGAAAGAGAAGAATAATATAAAGGAAAATTGTATACAAAGATAAAAGAGATTTTTTTTTTTTTAGAACAAGAATTACATGCTAACAAATTGTAATTAGTTTAGTGGAAAGATGAGTATTTTTATAGCAATAAAAAATACATGCTCATGAGTAGTAATTAAAGTTTAATGAAAATATAAGTGTAAATAAGAAGTTTTAAAATTAATTATATCACGCCAACAAATTTAGTAAATTAGTTTTGTATGTTTGCAGGGAGTTGTGGAAAATGTCTAAGTGTAATAATTTTTCATAGTGTGTATAAGATGTGATTGCGCGAGAGATTGGTGAGTTTTGTGCTGCATTAGTATTATTGGATCCTATGTGAAAAAGTGAAGTGTGCCTGGTACGCCTCATTGGAACATTTAAACCAATGACAGATAGCAATTCGGGACTATCTATTTTATTATTAAGCAGGTTATGTAGAAATATCAGATCTGACAGTGTGCGTCTTTTTTGTAAAGATAACATATTATTTGAAGTTTTGTTGTATTTCTTGAGTAAATATTTCGAAAATTTATTCTGTATACTCTCTATTAAGTCTATGTATACCTTATATTGAGGATTCCATATGGTGGAAGCATACTCCAGTGGACTTCTGACCAATGAACAGAATAATATTTCCAGAGTCTTAGCACTTTTAAAAACTTTACATACTCTTAATAGAAAACCTAGCATCTTATAAGATTTTGATATAATGTATTCGATGTGCTTATCAAATATTAGTTTGCTATCCAAGTGAACACCTAGATCTTTACATGTAGACAAATATTTTAGAGGTTTGTTATTCAAGTTGTAAGGATAGGTTATTTTATTTTTATTTCTAGTAAACGTAATCGAGTGACACTTGGATATATTTAAGGACAATAAGTTTGATTCACAGTATGTGCACAAATGATCAAGATCTCTTTGTAATTCGATGCAATCGGATAACGACTGAATAGGTTTAAAAATTTTCATGTCGTCCGCATACAATATAAAGTAACTATTTGGGAAGCATACAAGAATGTCATTTATATAAATATTGAATAGGAGTGGTCCGAGATGCGACCCCTGGGGCACACCTGAGACGATTTCTATTAAGCAAGATGCGAAACCATTGACAACCGTAATTTGGTGTCGATTACTAACATAAGATGCGATCCATCTATAGAGATCACCGTGAATTCCTAGACCTAAAAGCTTCTGTAAAAGAATATAATGGTTAACACGGTCGAATGCTTTAGAGTAATCAGTGTAGATGGCATCCACCTGGCATCTCATGTCCATTTGAGCATGAAGAAAATTTGTAAAAGACGCAAGATTTGAGGTTGTGGAGCGATTTTTCATGAAGCCATGTTGATTAGTTGAGAGTAAAGGTGAGATGGTAGAATATAATTGATCGTAAACAATTTTTTCCAATACTTTACTTAAAATCGGTAATTTGGATATCGGTCGATAGTTGGAGACATCATTTTTACTGCCGTTTTTAAAGATTGGGGTAATCAAGGCTGTTTTCCACTTGTCGGGAAATGTTCCTTCAGATAGCGATAATTTGAAAATAGCAAAAATGGGGGGTGTCAATTGTTTACTGCAGTAGTTTATAAAGATTCCTGGAAGTTTATCATTACCCGGTCCCTTTTTGATATCGATAGACTTAAGGTATTTGAAAGTTATGTCTTCATTGATCTCGATTGAGCTAATTACGCTATTTGAATTTAAACAATCACTAGCATTGCTTGTATGAGCAGGTTGATCATTCGAAAATACAGAACCAAAATACTCCGAAAATAAATTGGCTACTCCTTTACTGTCATTAGCAGTTTTTTCGCCATAAAACATATGATCGGGGATGGCAGGAGATTTTCTTTGAGAATTGACATAGGACCATATTTTTTTAACATTGTGCTGTATACCGGATTCTATCGTGGAAATGTAGGTTTTGTAAGCCGCTGAAGCGACCGTCTTTTGCCTTTTGCGTAGCAAAGAAAATGAGAGATAGTCAAGAGGGTTCCGATTTCGCTTCCATGCTCTAAAGAACTTTAATTTTTCATTTGTTATTTTTATTAAGGCTGCCGTGTACCATAGTGGATATTTTCCAGATTTCACAACTTTCTTGGGAATAAATGCATCGATGATTTGTTCAATTATAACGTAAAATGAGTTTAACGCTGTATTTACATCCGGTGCATTTATAACGGCAGACCAGTCGGTCTCTTCCAGTTTCCCATTAATCACGGTATAATCTGCTTTATGGAATAATTGTATTGTTCTAGGAGTTGAGAGGGTAGCATTAGTGGATGGAATTTCTAGTTCAATAATCAATGAATTATGATGAGCATCCTCTTTAACTAAAGGATGATCTGCAAGCGTCACCTTAGCTGGAGTGTTACAGAACACGAGGTCCAATATTCGTCCATATTTGTTAGGTGAGTGGTTAAATTGAGTTAAATTTGCAAACGATAAACAGTTACATAGTGTGAGTGAACATTGGTCTCTGTTAGTTGATATTTGTTGATTAGTCCAATCAATACTGGGTAAGTTATAGTCGCCAATGATTAGAAACTTGTCATGGGGAAAACGGATCGTTAAGTCAGAAATGGCATTGGTATGGCTAGTAAATAACGCTAATCTTTCTGAGGATGTTAATTTTGGACCGACGCTAGGTAAGTACACGCAGCACATATGGAAGTTATAACAATGATGATTAGATTTTGATGTATTGACAGTTATCCACATATCTTCAGCGTCTGAATTCCAAGAGCGGGGAGTAACAAAAAATTCTTTTTTAATACCTATGATTACGCCTCCGCCAGTTGATTTACCAGTGCGATGGATATCCCTATCATTTCTGTAGACAGAATAGCGGTTATCAAATAATTCCTCATCTAGGATGCTATCAACCAACCAACTTTCGGTAATGAAAATCAAGTCATAATTATTGAGCAGCACATTTTGACTAAATTCCAACGTTTTTGAGCGCAGACCTCTCGCATTTTGATAGAATATTATTAAAGAATCAAGCATTGAGAAATTTTGTTAAATACATTAATAACTTCGGTTTCTACAAAATATACTTGATTATTTTGTTCGAAAGTTATGTTCATAGTCATAAGTCCACTGGGAATAACAAAGCATAACATACAATTATTAATTAAGGTGCGTGAGTATATCATAGAATGTATAACTGAGCAGTGAGTACAATTATCAGCAGGTGGGGTTAATGTAAAAAGGGTAATATTCATTAAATTAAGAAAAAAATCAGGAGAAAAATAGTAGTTACAGGATAGATGATTTAACATGGTAATGGTGATTAAGCTATTAGGTTTTTTAACTGCGAGTCGCATGAGATATGTATGGGAGGTGATGTATCGTTCTTTCTTAGGTAGATTTTCCCGTTTCGTATCCATAAAAACTGATACATGTGTTCGTTTTTAAAGCCTTTGGCGGACCTCAATATAGATTTATTTTTCCGCGTGAGATGGTCGTTAACAAAGATCCTCTGATCAGCTCCAGCCATTCCGATGCCCTTGGTAGTGATTCCTTTTTTCTTCTTAATGGCTGCTATGAATTCGTCCTTCTTCTTGCGAGAGGTGAATTTTGCGATGATGTTTCCCGGGCGTCCGTCAGTCCTGTCTTGAATATGATTACGCTTGCTGACTCTGCTAACATATTCAATTTCGTTTTGATGGAGGGGGCATCCAATAACTGTTGCGATAGTTGACATCATTGTAGGCAGATTCTCATTGGTGGTCTCCGGCATTCCATGTATTTCTATGTTGTTAGAGAGAAGCTCCTGCTCCCTTTCATTATTTCCCCTCTCTAACATGAAAACTGTTTGTTTCAGCTCAGAGACTTCCATTTCCAGCTTATCTACTTTGGCTAATTTTTCGTTGATTAGATTAATTTTGCTTGAGAAATCGTCCATGATAGTATTATTGTAAATTATCACCTTTTCAAATTCAGCCATTTTATTGCTTATTTTTTCTAACTGCAGCGACATTTTTTTTATCTCTACAGTTAGGAGTTCATTGCTGTGGTCAGTGGAGCTAGTGCGAATTTCCGGATTGACCAGGATTTGTATGCAATTATTGCACTTCCATGCATCCTTTTTTCCTTGCGACATGCGTTTGTAGACGCTTGCCGTAATATTGGCACATTCAAAATGGAAAGTGCATTTGCAGGTTGAGCACCTTATACACTCAGCCTCTTTTAGATGCTTAACGCAAATCTTGCAAGTTGTATCCATATTTATTTTACTTGCGGTTGCAATAGGTTGCAATACTGTAGGTAGCTTGGGGTTTTTGTCAGTTTTTGAATAATAACTTTATTAACTTCAGATTTGACACTGTGCACACTTTAAACAAACACTCACTTTCGTATTTAATTCACCTCAACTTATATTATGAGCTGGTATTGAAATTGTGTGATAAGAGTCACTGTTTTTAATAGCAAATGAACGATTATTTGGGAGCGATTGACAAACGTCAGGCGGGTGTTATTGTTATTGTTATTGTGATATGATGATCACATCTACTGGATCTGCCGGATCTGCCCTGATGATGGACACTGCAACGATGTCCGAAACGTTGGCTAAAGAAGGAGGTAGCGCAACACGGCATAACACCCCAAAAACAAATAACGAAAATGCTTTTGGCCGTGGAAATCTTAAAACTTATGTATAGACCTGCTCTAAGTGATAAAAGCGTATTATTTCCCCCTCCCCATACCGGTTCCATAAAACCGGCTGGGCTTGCGAGAGCCTTGCTTGAATCTAAAAAATGTGACGTCATCATTCTTGTCCGGACCAGCGTCGAGCTCTTATCATACATTTTACGAAATAACACGCCAAAAATGGTAGCTTGTGCTATACATTATACCCTAAAATGTGTAGACTATAACGAATGTGTGCGGTTCTCCAGTGTGCTCGTCGCTGGTTACAGGGGTAAGTAAATTATGAAACATTTGTAAAGGCGTCTTCACTAAATACGGCAACAAAATATTCGTCTGTGAAAAGTGGCGAACTTTACTTTTCCGTATTTGGACTTCGCAAATATGTTAATAACGTGGCGAGCAATTCGCGATCCCATGTAAAAAGGTCTATTAATTCAAAAGCAGCTTTTGCTTTTAAGAACTAAATGGTGATATTATAATGCGAGATGCCTATATAAGGTCAGATTGGTTTTTTAACGAATCACAGTCATCTATCCCCTCTTCGTCCCCCCATAGTTTGGTTTTACCCCTCATCTGTATCTTCTCGTCTATTAAATTTGGATGTCTATGGTGGATATTGAAAAGAACTGAATCGGCAATCAAATTTGTGTGATTTTCTATGACTTTCTTTTTCAATGGGTGTTGTTTGCCGATGATAGCTGCCGCCAATTTTAACCAGTTTGAAACACCTAGTTCAAACCACAGATTATGGAAATTGCACTTCATTTCAACAATTACTACAAGAAACAACTATTTACGTGTACAAAAGAGGTTCTTAATTTGTACAAACAAAGTAATTCATATGTATTTAGATTGAAACGAAACTTCGCCAATGTCAAATCCAATATACAACTCAAACGTACATTAAATAAATAAGTAAGCATGTATACTTACAGTGTTTCCTGTTTTAAACTAATTAAAATTGGCAGCAGCTGTCATCGGTCCACGATACCCATTGAAAAGTCATAAAAAATCACACAAATTTATAGGGAGTGAAAATATTCGATGCGAAACGCTGTGCTTTTTGACGTAGTATTTAGATCTGCTGAGTTTTCTAGCTCTTTGTAACTTCTCCCTCTTTCTTAGAAACGACAGGAATTGAAGTTACAGTGGTGTTTGACAATCAATATCTTTGCCATAGGTGACCCCAAGTGGTTGGATATGTCTTGTAACTTAGCAGGGGTTCCCGGGTTCATGGGGTGAGGATTGAAATGTTTGTATTTGAAATAAACATTTAAATTTCTAATAATAATAATATTTTTTTATATCAAACACGAAAATGTCAAGAAAAAAACTTATTATTGAAACATTTTGACTCAAGACGTCAATAATTTTAAAAGAATTCCCTGTTTAAAAAACATTTGTGTGGGTTCACTTTTTGTGCCGTTTATACAATATAAATATATTTTTATTTATTTTTAACTTCAAATTGTAAAATTTAATTAAATGAAGACAATATTAGCGAAACTTAATCAAGGGTTCGAGTCCCAGAGGTGCCAATATCTTTTTCCAATTTTTCTGTCTCCAGATTTTCGATTGAGTTTCGCATTGTCTTAATTTAATTAAATAATATAAATATATTATATTACTCTCCACTGTCTACGAGAAAATCCCGCCAATTTATAATCAGACATTTTTGGATATTTTCCACGAAATCCAAAGTAAATATTTGAGAAAAACTGAAGAATAATTATTTCCATTTCGAACGTCGAAAAAATCATATATTTTAATCAACTTTAATTTAAAAAAATTATAAAAATATTTTTACTCCTCGATCAGATTTGACCTTCAGAGTCTCTGATGGAATATGATGTTTGTGGCTAGTAATATCCTTCCGGTGCTTGAGAGGTTAATAAAGCTGAATAAATAATTTTTATCTTCTATAAATTCTCAGTGATATTTTAGAAACAGGTTTCGTTTTGCCATGCTTGACTTGACGATTTTCCTGAAGCGGTTCAATAGACAACAAATAAATAACTGTTATAGAAAAACATAACAAAGTGTTGTGGTCATTGTGATTTCGAGGCGTGGCGTAGTTGTTTATTATTCAGGTTAAAAAACCGTTAGGATTTATCTGTTTGCAAACTCGTTTTGACATTATTACGTAATTCTGAAATAAGTTTTGTTCTTGGCTATCGAATGATCCATCCGCGTAATTCATTATTATTAGGACTTATTAACTCTACGCCTACCACTGTTGGTCTGGCAATTATGGAACATTTTGTGCATCTGCTGAATTTTAAATTGCCATTACAACTGCTGCGAGACGCAGTATTGTAGTTTTGACTGTGGATAATTATTACGGAAGTGCGTTATATATTTGGATTTGGATTGTGCGGCAGACTGGCTCCGATGTTTATTATAAATAATTGTAGTTATATAAATAATTATAAATAGTATCAGTTTTAATGACTTTTCAAAGGTGTTGAGTTGATTTTATTCCGTGCTGAATGTCACCATTATAAATAGTGTAACTTTTCTTGTCAATGAAAATCAATACATACTGACAGGTCTACGCATATATTAAGATTAAGGTGGGTCACGACTGTATAGGATAAAAAATTCTTGTTTTGATTTGTCTAATAGTGATAAAGGGTGCTAAATGAAGATATAAAAATCACGCCATTTTTTATATATATTTTTTTTATTTTTTATTAGTGACTATTTAATTACAGGTTTGATGGGAATTACAAGATATGATAATGTATATAAATATTTCATCTGTTTGTTCTTAGTCCTCCGCACTAGGTGGTCCTGTGCTGAGGCGGACTGGTAGATTTCTTTGATTTTCCGTTATTTAGTTACTATGATGTTTTTAATACATTCTCTAGTATGTCTGCATTAATTTCTTTCACCCATGTTTTGATTTTTTCCTTAAACTTATTTATCTTTTCTATCTTTTTCAAACTTGGAGGAAGGATGTTGTAAAGTTCGGTTGCCAGATATATGTGGTTTCTTTGGCCAAAACTTGTCTTGAATTTGGATGTCATCTTCTTCCTCCGGATTGACTTTGAAATTTCACATAATAGACAAAAACCCACCCTTGTTAAATCTTTAAAAAATATTAGATGAACCATTAAAAATTAACTATTTTTCAATAAAACACGAAATAGAGGGAATGTTTTGATTTATTTAAAAAAATATATATAAATGTAATTCAAATTATCTCAATTTTGTAAAATCAGACTGAGGACTTCATACGACATGTATGTCGTATGAAGACGATAATTGTGTATCTTTTCTTTGCTAATAAGACCACTGACTCTGGCGAGTAGTGTCTCTTCGGCCCAGAGTATAAACTAATAGCCGCCTTGAATAACTGGACCAAGGAACCCTTTTTTTAAATTCAAATCCCAGCAAAATCCTTCTTACGAAGAAGATCATATCAGAAATTTGAAAAATTTTAAACACGTCGTTTTGAACCCATTTGGCACCCTTTTATCGCTCTTAGAATTTAAAAATAACATTTTTTTTTAAATGACCCACCTTAATATCGTCTTATACACGGTGTCCTAAAATCAGTGATACGCACAATTGTGAAACTATGAATTTTGATTTGTTTTTCGGCAACTTAACAATTCTTATAAAAGTTAAGCTAAATACTATCGTCGAAGTTGTCACGTGTTAAATTCTTTAAGAAAAAAATGTAATTTTTTATGATGAAAGATATATTAGGTACGTGAGACAAATTGAATTGAAATCAAAGCGAGATTCACTGTCACAGTCCGATATAACATCTTATTAAATTATATTGGATGACCGCCGCATTATGCAAAAACACAAATGCATCATAATAAATTGCAGTAATTTCATAAAGATAGTTGAATTATGCATCAGCCGGTCCCGGTCACCACCGCGTAGTGAATCATGTTCAATGTCCATTGCGAATTGTGATTACCACCATGATTCATTGCTACATGTACTATTGTTCTGATTGACAGAAAACCACAGAGTTAAAATGGGTGAGAGGATTTACATTATTGAAAAAATTGGTTTCTCTGCTCATCATGTGACAGATATCTTAACTATGTGCAAAAAATGTGGTACCGCTTAACTTAGCTGTAGTTTCGAGAGTTGTTCAAGAATTAAACACCATTCTACGTTTAAAAAATCAGGAAAAATTAATATTTACAATGAAATCGTACGACATTTTAGGTACATATCCTCACCATAGTCCCCGTTACGATCGATGCACTTGGTTAGCCGTGGCACTAGGTCCTTGATTCCCTTATCGTAGAACTCCGCCGCCAAAAATGCTATCACTTCTCCCTCCGCGTTATAGAGGGTCTCCAAGAATAAAAAGATGCAAATCATGTTATTTATTGTCTTTTTGATTCTGGGGTTAGGTGATTAACCCATGTTTCAACCCAAAAAGCCTTGCCTTGGTTGGAAAAACGGTTCGAAGAGACCCGAGCGCTTTCTTTCCACACGATTTTGCTCTTCAGCATTTTGGGAACCCAACGAGCACGTAATTGCATTTGCCGTTTTTTTCTCAAAATTTTGTGTGATAGGCTTACTGACATCTGGGATTAAAATTGCCAGCTTACGAACTTCAACACGGCAGACCCTCTCTCAGTTGAGAAAGTGAATTATTGAACGCACTTCGCAGGCGGCGGGATTCGACAATGAAGCGCCCTTCTCAAACCGACGTAAAGATCGCACTGAAGCAGCTACCAAGCCGGGTCACCGCTCGTTTTTAGGGGAAAGTCAGGGCTACACACTAGTGCCGCCATAATTTGAAAAATAATATCCACGTCGCCGAGTCGCCGATAATGAGGAAAGGTCTTTAATTCTTGGACAACCCTCGTTTTCAATGAATATGTATGATCGAATGAAATAGCTAATTTCTATGAACGCACCGCTAAAGTACGTCCACCGTACTCAGTTTAGTGAAACCGTGCGTGTTGCCTCAGTAACATATCTTTCTATTTTAATTCATCGAAGTGTCAAGAATGCTGTGTTCGAAATTTGCAGATCAGGTATATTCGCAGCTTCCTACATCATTTTCATTACAATCAATGGAGCTTTGAAAAATACAAATAAATTTCAGAAGATGACAAGACAATAACACCATATTCTTTGTTCAATTTATTTAAAGAGTTCAATCAGAACAAAAAGTTTGAACTAGGTTAAGAGGGTATTACTAGAGAAAACCAGAAATATGTCATTTTAAAATCAGATTTTAGACATATTGACTCTTTTCCACAAAAAATTATAAATGGATTTCGAAAGATTGTTCTTTTATCTAGTATTCGCATGTTTTAAATTTTGAGAAAAAAAAATATTTTTAGTATAATAAGGTTATACCATAGGTCGTTGGCAGATTTGTTAAATTTTCAAAAAAGATTTTGTATTATACCACACCCATTTCAAATCATATAATCATACAATAAAATAAATCAATACATTATCTGGGTATCGCATGTTTTAGAATTTTAATTTAAATTTAAATAAAATCATTAAAAAATGTGGTTCCATGCCAACTCAGAATAAAACAAACTCAGAAACACCACATAAAAGTCATTAAAAGCTATGAAAAAATTATTTTAAAACAGCCGGTAACCCTAACCTAACTTATCCTATTTAACCAATTTTTTATTTTTTTTATCATCACTCTTAATGACCTTTCTGAGGTGCTTCTGAGTTGTCCGGTCACCAAAAAATATATGCGTACATGTGTTTCTTGACGAAAATTGGTCCGTTTGTGTATTGCGCACTTACAAACTTAAACTATATTTCAGATTTTTTTAACATTGTTATTTAACTTAGACATTATTGAAAAATGATAAATACTTTTAATAAAAAAATAATTACAAAAAGAACATTATTTTAATAGTTTTATCATCACGCCTTTCAGCATTTTTGGATGTAGGTATAAATTAAAGTAAATTTTTGAATGAAATAAAATAGACATTGAGTTATAATTTTAAAAAGCCGGTACGGAGAATAATTAATCTTTCTCATTGCAACCGCCCTACACGATCGTAAGAACAACTTTCGACGAAATGTGGATTTTCGGCCGCTGGTTGGTTAAACGCTCTTAAGACTGGCATAAACAAGTTTACAAAATGCAATGTAAAATATTCAGTAAGAATTATATCCCCGGTTTTTTACGAGCACAGGATATATATTTGTTTACGTAATTTCGTGTGAAACAATTTCGGAGATCTTCAAAAATTCGTGAAAAAGATAATTAAACAAACAAAAAATAAGAGCTTCCAACAATATAATTCATATAAAACAAGATCTATCAGCAATAAAACGTGCTAAGTAATAAAACGAGCTAAGGAATAAAACGAAGCATTGTTCCTCGCCACAACAACCTTCTAATTAGGGAAGTACAAAACAGATAAAAAAGAAATCCCCATAATCATTTTCGTGTGAACGTCAAAGTCGACTGAGCAACCTTATTATTATTTATTATAGAAATAATGAAGGAGCATAACTGGGGAGAAGGTAATGCAAATGAACAAATCTCTCGTAAGACACATACAATTATTAAAGGAGCTTCAGTGTTCTTCTGCCTATCTATTGTGTTGATGGGGGTTCTGCCTAAACTAATACATTTTTAAAATAAATAAAAACTTCCCAAAGAAGTGCATTGTACTTTGTTGCAAAGATTTTAAAATTTCTCTGGTTATATGTTGTTTTTAACGAAAGGGATAAGTAAGAGATTATGGGGCCGACAGATGGATTTGATGGGATGGCCAACAGGCCCCATTACTGTGCACTGTGCCCTATCACGTTTTAGTATCACGAACAGTTTGGACATTGTCAAATTATGTTTGAAGAGGTATTCTTATATATTTTTGGCGTTAAGTTAGTTGCCTTGCCTAATATCCAGAGTACAGATTCTCCTAAAGGTCCAGTAAATACAGGGTTTCCCCTCGGAATGAAACGGAATAAGCTGAAAATTTTTATAAACCTTCATTTTGGCATTCCAAATGTCGTCTCAAAAGTCTCACAAGGTCACGTTTATGAGCGTCCTTAGATATTCTAGGACAAAGGTCGCGAAAATCAGTGTGTTTTTTTTTTTTAATATCTCGCTTTCTTTGCCTCGAATCGTATTTGCATCCTGTATAAAAGTTGTAGAGTATAAAATTCTATACAAACTTTGTCTCAAATAATTTTCTACAGGCGTGTATATATTGTATATACCATACCATGTCAATCGCGAACCCAGTGACTGACCTTGCGCTATGTATGGCGGAGCGCTCCGCACTCTTCGCGCTCTATCTTAAAAACATCTAAGCTTATAAAAAATTATTTAAGACAAAATTTGTAGAGAACTTTATACTCTACAACTTTTATGATGAATGCAGATACGATTGGAGACAAAGGAAGCGATATATTTCAAAAAAACTGATTTTCGCGACCTTTGACCTTGAATATCTAAGGACGCTCACACGTGACCTTATGAGACTTTTGAAACAACATTCAGAATGCCAAAATAAAGGTTTATACAAATTTTCAGCTTATTGCGTATCGTTCCGAGTTTGACCGCTTTTTTACCTTAGTGACTGAGACTATGAAGATTTTGCCCAAACTGCTTGTGATCAATACGGAGCAATCGCAGTAATTAATAAGTCATATAAGTGTTTACAAAGTATAGCTAGATACATCGACCATTGTTGCTCTGAAAACGTGGGAATAAAATAATGGTAATGCGAAACATGAACTTACAAGGCAGGTTTTGATTTCATAATGTTTAGTATTGTATATTGTACCCAGTTACCTACTGCAGGAAATGGCGTCAAGGAAGGCGTGAATCGATATAATTTATTACTTCCATTTATTGTTTGTTTGAAAATATTTCAATCAATTGATAACAATCGACTTTTTTTATGTAGGTGAGCACGTATAATGGTTCAGAAAAAAAATATTGTGTATTTATTGATAATTCTTAACAGTTACTTTGGTTAAAAACGGGATTGTATTAGTAATGAATTAATGAGGCATGGAAAATCCGCCACAATAATGAGCTCTATGATATCTACCAAGCTCCCAGACTCTCTACCTATTTAAAGCTCCAAAGACTAAGATGCACCGGACATGTGCACCGAACGCCAAGCACACGAGTACCGAAGAAGGTTCTAACAGGACACCCGGGAGGTAAACGAACGGCGCGGCGGGCAGACCCAGGCTGAGATGGGAGGATGATGTCAGGAAGGATGCAAGAGGACTACTCCATGTCCCAGATTGGAAGACGACGGCCGAGGACAGAGGGCGGTGGAGGCTTATCTTGAAAGAGGTCAGGGCTCGAAATGGGCTGTAGCGCCATTGAAGAAGAAGAAGGAATGAATTAAGGCGGTACACAACCCTAATAATTTTTGTTTGCTCAAAACTCTCATTTTAATCATTTCCGGCGAATTCGTAACTGTAATAACTTTTTTTATTTCCATACCGCACAAGGAATATGAGTTATTTATATTTTAGGTTAATAAAAATATTACCTTGCCATTAATGTATTTTACGTATAACGATTTTAAAACTTTATAACCCGTTTTTCTACTATAAAGTTAGCGGTAAGCACCAGATTTTTTTTTTCTAGACGATGAATTAATAACTTCGGAAGGACAACATTTTAAATATTTCTAACACGCTCTTCAGAATTAATTAAAATGAACGCGGCAGAAAGGTCGAATCTCCAGGCATGCTAGGGTGAATTCGACTGTACGTTCGTACAATACGCCGTGCCGCGACGTATATTTGTTTACACGCTTTCTACACTTACGTCGTTAAGATTCCCACATTATTTTTCTTCTTCTTTTCTTTGATACGGCAAATTCGACAGTAGGTCTGTCCAATTCACGGGTCGCGAGTCGCAATTTGTAAACACGGCTTCTTTACTTACGTCGTTAAGATTCTGAATATATTTTAGGGTATATTGTCTTCTAAATAGGAAGAGACGGCCTAATAAATATATGGACGCGTTACGGATTAGTTTTTATGTGAAAATTGCACATGAATCCTAAGTCCCAACTGCTTCCGTCTCGGCCAGTGAGACTATGGCACGCCCAATTTGAATATGTTGTGTGAGGCTGAAGGTAGTCGGGAGGGGAAGGAGATGGGGAAAAGAAAGGTAAGGACGTACCTGGTTGTTCAGATCTGATCACTAAACACGGCTAAAGCAACAATTTGAAGTAACTTCAATTCTGAATGGTGGTCATACACCAGGGCTATACTTAGAGTATGTTCCACGCTGGAACGTGCCGAAAATTCACTATATTTTATTTGTAATTAATAAATTGTGAAATAACACAAATTAATCAAATAAAATTTAATTGCGCACGCCGGAATATGAAGCCGTGACCTTCGGATTGGTAGTCGAAAGCCTTGCTCTTTTTTGTTTGTTTTACACTCGGATTACAGTTATCTGTGCAGGACAGTTACAGATATCGGGACCTTCAACCATTCAATTCAATAAAAATCACCATTCTGATTTGAAACTCGATGAAACTAAAAAGCGACACTAAAAAAAGACAAACACATCCATCTACACGATTTAGCCTCCGAGAGAATGAAATAGAATAATCGGTCTCCTATTTTTGTGGTGCTTGCCCAACTCTTGACTACTTTATTTTTCTGAAGGTTTCACTTCTGCCGCGTGTGAATTGCACACTTATATTTGTTTTATATTATTTTTGGTTTCATATTCCTTTCTTATACACTTAATTTTCTTATTCCTTATTATTGTGTCTCATTAGAAGTAAATTTACAGGTGGGAAATCCATAATTGGTTTATTTTGGCTATATTAACTTATGTACAAATAGAATAAATGTAAACTATCGATTTCCCGAAAATAAATAAATAAATAAAATCATTTCGCTATTTGTTATTATGAAAGTGGTGAACTTTGAATTAATTGTTTATTGCGTACGTGTACATTGTCATATGTTCATTTTTTACACTGTACAGCAGGTAACACGACATTAATTTCGTTTTTCAATTTTGTATTCATGATGTGACAAAAGAAATAACGCTAAACGCTTTTTTTTACACTTTTACTATCGTGGCATCAAAGTGAAAGTAACATTGTTTCATTTGATGTCAACGTATAATTTTAGTGTCAAAATAAAATGTCACCTTAAATACCTACTATGTTTTGTCTGTTATTATAGTATTATGCCTGAAACGACCTCTGCTTCAGTAAGGTCCCACATCTGGACCCAGATGTCGCGGTTCCGAAACCCGGTGTAGGCAAATCAAAATCGATTGCAATTATTTCACACTAGCGAACATCCGGCATGCGTTGCAATGCCACTCAAAGAGAGAAAGTGTTTGTGTTCGTCCTCCCTCCTGCGTCCTCTCTCCCCCCTGCCGCATTATCCTACCCCTTACTCCTTCCCACTCTGACGCTAAACTATATGAAATGCACAGATGTTTCGAACAGTGGAGGTATCCACCACTTACCCGCCCTGGTATAAGTAACAGATGGTTACTCCTTTAAGGCTCTCGCAAGGACTCTAATTTTTTTGAAAGAACGAATCTACATTTAAGTTTGAACGAATCTAGACATCCAGTGTCCCTGCATACAGTGTTAGGAAGTAGTATGCAAGTGCTTACATAATATACAAAATGCGAAAAATATAAAGCAAGTCAGGGATAAACAAATTAAAAAAGATAAGAGAAAAACATAAAAGGCGGCTGCTCGCAGGGTAATGGCATCTTGCGTATGTTGCAAGCGTCTGCAAGAAAAGATAATGAAAACAAGTATTGTGATATGAAGAACGCTTGTGTCGGGTGGGATACCTCTCTCGTCATCTGGCAGTACCAGCCAGAATGTGTATGGTGATCAATCTGCCGTGAATGAATCTCAACGTCCGCGCCCTTTAGCCGGTTTCTCGGTTGTGCCTTGACGATAGTAAGTGGGAAGTAGGGGGGATGTTTCGAACAGTCCGCATGTCTCCTATTGTAATATATTTTTTTACAGATTTCATGACGCCAGAGCTCACCCATTACATACAGTAACCATCGCGGGCGTACGCGTAACAGCTCAACAAAATTTCATCGCAATTGGATGAAAGGTATAGGAAAAAAATTGAAATAAGGTGTATTTCATATAGTTTAGCGTCAGGGTGGGAAGGAGGGTGGAGGAGGGGACACCGGGAGGGAGGGGGAACGCGGGAGGTAGAGGGGATCGGGACGGGAAAGGGAGGCGGAAGGCAATAGAGATGAATGAGAAAGGACACACAAGGAGAATTATTATTTTTTTTATATGAATATCGCACAAGAGTCCCAACTGCTCCCGTCTGAAGCCAGTGAGACTATGGCATCCCCAATTGGGGTATGTTGTGAGACTGAAGGTAGTGGGGAGGGGATGGAGACAGGGAAGAGGAAGCTGGGGAAGTACCTGGCTATTCAGATCTGGTCACCAAACACGGCTGATGCCATTTCAAGCAACGTTTCAATTCTGAATGGTGGTCTTACACCAGGGCGATACTGAGAGTATGTTCCACTCTGGAACATACCGCAAATATACTATAAATAATAAATTGTGAAATAACACAAATTAATCAAATAACATTTATTTGCCACGCCGGGATTAGATCCCGCGACCTTCGGTGTGCTAGTCAAGAGCCTTACCGCTGGACTACGCCGGCCGTCTAGTCAGTTAAGTGGCATTGCAACGCATGCAGGGAACTCTCTAGTAATTTATATAATGTAGGTGTATAGGGAAAACAAAACACAAATTTATTTGAAAATCGGTGACTTCCACGATATCATGACTCTTCGGTTGGAATATTTCCAAGGATTTTACTTAAAACTTGGCCATTTATCATAATTATTACCCAATATTATAATTTTGTGGAAGTTGGTCAGTTCTTGGTATAATTCTGTGGAATTTTAATCTAGTTTGCACGGATTCTTTGTAGATACTATAATATCTACTACATACTGTTAGGTGTTTATTGTCTCTCTCACGTAAGCCTTACCTAGCGCATATCGATGCTTTTACCGATGTACACTTCGGATGCACATAATCACAAGGATAATGATGTGTTATTTTAAACTTTGTACTAATTGTTGTACCCGGCTTCGTCGTAGAATTTATTTTCTTTCAGTACCTACATGCTATTTCAACGCTTTTTTTATATGTTTTTCTTATTGAACGACATAGGTATGGAACTAATGATTTTTTAAATTATTTTTTACATTAACTCCACACAGGAGGCCCTGTGGAAAACAATTTTCCTCAGGGCCTTTGTCATCTGGGATGCTGTGTGGAACATTGGTCTTGAAGAGACCCATGTTGTAGGAAGGAGGAAACACAGAGGCCGGCAAATCATTCCACAGCCGAGCTGTTGAACACAAGAACGAGTTGAAGAAACGACCCGTTCTCATGTGACATAATATATGTCAACCGTGTTTGGGCACGCGTTTGGCGTGTTTCCCGACTAAACACCGGTGCCGAAGGGATCAATGACGCTAGTTCCTCGGAGCATCTTCCATTGTAATAGCGGTAGAACAAGGATAGCATTCCAACCCGACGCCTGTGCTCTAAAGATTGCAATCCGTCTGTTGAGATGGGAAAATCTATCAAACGGACCACCCGTTTCTGCACAGAGTCGAGGGTATTTTTCAGGTATTTTGGAGCTCCAGACCAGAGGTGGCTGCCAAATTCAACCGTGGGGCGCACTTGTGATTTGTACAGGGTTAGCAGTTGTGTACTATTAAAGTATCTGCGGGCCCTGTACAGTACGCCCAATTTTTGGGAGGCTAACTTTACTCTGGCTTCGATGGAGCCCCCATACCTGAGCTGGTCACTTAGGGTAACACCAATGATGTTGCAAATAAACGATAACTTAATAAGTGTAACTTTTATTTCTTTTGTATGTCTTTTATGAGAGGTTGGAAGAATAGTGGCTTAATCAGCGGTCTGTTTTTATGGCATCTTTTTTCTGTTTGGCGAATCAACATGCATTCATGCATTTTAAAGTTCAATAGCCTGTGATGGAAATGACGTTACGATCTTAAAATAGTTCGGTTAGCCCAGTAATTAACCACAGTAAGCATTTCCGATTTCGTGACTCCTGAATTTGTGACTCGTAGTTTGAAATGGTTCTCCCTCAGCAAAATGAACAAGTCTGTGGTTTATAACAAGTCTTTGTTTATTTTATTTTTATTAGTTTATTCGTACCTAAACACTTTTTAGTAATGTCCAACGACCTCCGTGGTCTAGGGTTAAGGCTTTTGACTACGAATCAGGAGGTCGCGGGTTCATCTCTTGACGAGCACATGTATTTTTTTTACTACATAAATTTTTGTTGTGTCACGATTAATTAATTAAAAATAATATATAGCATATTTGCGGCATTTTCCAGAGTGGAATACACTCTCAGTAAAGACCACCATTTAGAATTAAAACTTTGCTTTAAATGGCTTTAGCCGTGTTTGGTGACTAGATCTGAAAAGCCACCTTATCTCTACCTTCTTCTCCGTCGCTTTATTCCTCTCCCCACTACATTCAGCCTTGCAACATACCTCATTGGGGATGGCATAGTTTCATTGGCTCTAGACTCTAGACTAGACGGTTTGAAGCAGTTGGGACTCTTTTGCGGTATTCACACTCTATGTCGATTTCAATCATGGCCAAACGTCAAAACGTTGTTCAGGCTTTGGCTTGACTTTATGCACATATTTTTGTAAAATATTTACCTAATATACTTAAGTTGTCTTTATTATTACGACGGTTTTCGCTTTGCTTGTCTCCTTTACACAGTACGTGAGGGGGTCCGTTTCATAGATTCCTTCATCTTAAGGCTCTGCAACCGGGCCCGAAAAGAAGAAGATGGAGAGTTACGAAATCACGAATGTTAGAGGAGAGCGCTAACATTTACAGCGACAAAATCGATGCGAAAATTGCGAAAATGTTTAATAAACACGACTCGTTTAAAATCTCGCGGGCATTATCTTAAACAGCATTTAAAGAAACACTGTGAATTTTTTCATAATATAACTTGTAAATAACTGAAACAAACGTGTTAATAATAATTTTTGGAGCATATTTTGCGATTTTTTTCTATCGAGGGAATTTTATATAATTTGCGTTTCGGCGCGGGCATAATCTAGATATTATCTTCAAGATTAACATATATTTTTTTTAGAGCTTTAAAACTTACCGTGTTCAAGGGAAATATATAATAAATCGGTACAAATCCGGGTTGCGGGCCCTTAACAAACAGGCTGCAATCTTTAAAGTGCAGGCGTCAAGTTTAGTGGGTATACCCTCCTTGTTCTACCGGTATTACAATGGAAGATACTAACCAGCGTCATTGATCCCTTCGACACTGGTGCATATTCGGGAAACCCGCCAAACGCGCTTCCAAGATATGTAAACGGTTGTCATTTTTTGCCACATGAGGAACGGGTCATTTCTATGACTCGTTATTGAGTTCAACAGCTCGGCTGTGGAACGATTAGCCGGCCTCTTGAGGACCCATGTTCGTTCCTTCCTCCCCTCAAAAAGACCCACCACACATCATCCCTAAAGATTTATTTATTTATTTACACATATACGGCACAACACGTGCCATTAACATAATTGATATACATAATTATAATAGTACAACAACATGAAGAATAACAGTATAAATGTTAGTAAAATTTAAGAAAAAAGGTAAAAAGTAAGGTATTAAGTAGTGTAAAAAAACTATAATGTATAAAAGTAAATTATAAAGTGCATAGTATAAAATAAAAAATATTAAAGTACAAACTACAAATTATTAGGTAAGAGTAAAAATAAAAGAGAAATAAAAGATATAAAGAGAGAAATAAAACAATAAAAAGTAAAATTTACAAATAAAAGATATCTATCTCAAGGTATCTACAAAGATTAAATATAAAAAAGTAAGAAATACTGGATTATGTTAACTGATATGATAAATTTTACAAGTTCCTATGATTTCTAAGGCATTAATAGTTTTAGAGTGAAGTACTGGTAGGCATAATATTGTTATGTTTACATGATGTATATATTTACGTAGTACTAGCAAACAAATTTAGTTTAACGCATCTTTTGTATGAAGCCAGATTACCGGCGGCGTGATCAATATTAGCATATCAAGATGACATGAACCTGATGGGTAATTACTTAAATTACTCAAGGCCTCCTGTGTAGAGTTAATATAATAAAAGAAAAAAATTACAATATTATTTCGTTGTAAAAAAAACACGAAAGAGAGTTAGTTGTATGTATTATTTATCTATGACTTATTAATTTGTATTCGAATTTATCTATCCTTTTACGACTTCATCGCAATGGTAGATAATAATGTGTATCATTTGAGATAATATTGATATTATCAATGTCAAATCCCGCGTAAACAAACAGGCAAAAATAATCATCTATATCCACCGCAAATCACACTGCGGTATCTTCTAAACATCGCCACTGCGGAGATGTAAAATATTAACACCTGCTCATGATTAAGTGTGTCCAATTAATCGCTGTGTTTTTAAATCTAAATTTTGAATACAATAACATTTATAGTAAACACTAGCTGGGGTACCCGGCTTCGCTCAGGGAGTTGATTTGAGATTGAACTGACGTTCGAACCCACGATCGATCGTGCTTTATATACCTCTACCGATGGGTAGCTCCTCAAAAAAGGCTTTGAATGGTCCACAATGATCCAGAACATGCCACAACATTCGAGAGTGTTCTGGAATGTTCCACAATGATCTGGGATGTTCCCGGATGTTCAGACTCCGACGACCTCCGTAGTCCAGTGGGTAAGACTCTTGACTCACAATCCGGAGGTCGCGGGTTCGAACCCGGCATGCGCAAATAAATTTTATTTGATTAATTTGTGTTATTTCACAATTAATTCATTTAAAATAATATATTATATTTGCGGCATGTTCCAGAGTGGAAGATACTATCAGTATCGCCCTGGTGTAAGACCACCATTCCGAATTGAAACGTTGGTTGAAAATGGCTTTAGCCGTGTTTGGTGACCAGATCTGAATAGCCAGGTACTTCCCAACCTTCCTCTTCCCCACCTCCTTCCCCTCCCCACTACCTTCTGCCTCACAACATAGCCCAATTGTGGATGCCATAGTCTCACTGGCTCCAGACGGGAGCAGTTGAGATTCTTGTGCGGTATTCACTGTAAAAAAAAAGACTATTCCCGAACATTCCACAACATTCCTGGATGTTCTGGAACGTTGTGGAATGCTCTCGAATATTCTCGAATTTTCTGGACTGTTCTAGAAATTTCTGGAGGGCGAAAATTCCAGCCCTTGTATTTTCAAAAGCACGCCCTTCAGGTAAAAACGGTAACCTTCTTCATGGATGGGGTATAGAGAGCTACCGCATCGTAAAACCCTTTATCGTACGTTTCTGAGTTTTAGCGGCAAGCACACTTTGTTTATAATCTCTATTATAAGGCATTTGTTTCTATGTATAATATAATTTTTAACAAAATCAATAGTTACCATTTGATAAAGTGAGTTCTTAACTTTGTAATTAGAAAAAAAAATTTTTTAAACATTTGCTCCACAGCTTTAAGGAGTCTGCCCACTACACCGTTCCATACCATGACCGTACTATGAACGTATCAGCCACGAAATAAACACGCTACGCCCTACTATGCCCACTAGAACGTGCTAACACCGTATGATACCCGTACGTAACGGGTTTAGTGACCGTATGATGATACCCATATATACCGGGGTTAGTGTCCGTACCATCCCCGTTCAACAGGCGTACCCGCTGACGCACGTCTCATAGAACTGAACACAAATCACGAACTGACGGAGTGGCAACGCGGTTAGAACGGGGTTAAAACAGGGATCGTACGCGTATGATCCCCGTTATAACACCGTCGCGTGCCATGCATAGAGCTGACCGGCACCTGCAAAATATTGTCATCGAGAATTCGCCGTCTGTCCGGTCATGGTATGCGACGGTGTTGGTCGGTGACGGAACGGGCTAGTGGGCAGCGTTTCATACTGATCGATACAAAGAATATTTTTTTTGCATGCGCCGCTACGGTTACGGTCATGGTATGGAACGGTGTAGTGGGCAGAGATCTTTAGGGATGCTGTGTGGAGAATATTTTCGATCAGCGAGGAAGCGATCAGAGGACGTTCTGGGAAAGAAAAAAGGGTAAATATGCAGTTAGTCCACCTCACGGAGAATACGGAACGTTCGTGTTGTCGAAGTTTGATGCACGGATAATACGGAATGTTCCTTTTTTAACTAATAGACAATCAAATATGACATTTGTCGGAAGTACCAATCTTATAAAATAAATTCTCTAAAATAAACTCGCTTTTCATCATACTTTTAAAAAACATCCCAGGTTTTGAATGGTTGGCAAAGCAGGGTTTGTCTAGCGGGTTTGTGTAATTATTTTAATACATTTCTTTCTATGTTCTACTATTATAAATACAGGTACAAACTTGTCAATGACACATTCACTTTGTTTTACGCAAAAATATTTTTTCTGTGATTGGCAGCATTGATGAAATGTCTATGAAATAAAAACGATGAATAAACATGGCGTTACCGCGCGAGTGAATTAATTTTAACAAAATGAAAATGTTAAATACACGTTTATTGGTCTCCCCGACATAAATACTCACTTTTCGTAATAAATAATAAAGCTAAATCTAACTGTTTGGATAAAAAGTATTTCGTATTAACGAGTAAGCGGTTTAATGCATAAATAATGAAAAAAGTATTGAGGGGTGGGTATGGTCAGTTTGATCCGAGAGTGACGGATGTACAAATCCATCCCTCCCACTGCGGCACAAGGATATAATGGACCGAGAGAAACCTACCGGAGAGGTCAAAAGGTGACTCTTAACCACTCTCCCTACTAATTTTACTAACTAGTTTCGCCCACAGTTTTATTGAACAGTTTAAAATGTTAGAAAACCCAACATGGCGTCATTTTTATCGTTGATGGAATTGTTGGTAAAATTCTTACGTTGACCTTGTTATTCAAAATTTCATGACGCTAGAGCTCACCGTTCGAGATTTGGTGCTACTTCAGCGCACAGATTTTTTACTTTGTAGTTTAGATTATATTATCTATTATACCTACATGCTCTGCTGTTTACAGTTTACAGTTCTCCGCAAACTTTTATTTATTTTTGCTAAAATGTTTATTTTCTTTGTTTTCAGGTAAGCTTCAAATTCTTCACCGAATGAAACTGGCGAATTGTTGTAAGTAGTCACTTCACATTAGTAGGGACCTGAAAATTTCTCGCCATCAAAATTTGCGTTTTTGAAGTGAAACTTCTATATCCCCGCTGTGATTTGGATTTCGGATGAAAAGGAAAAGACGATTACTGCACCTGTGACGCATCAACTGCGCTCATTCCCTCCTTTGTTTGAGATATGAAACGGAAATTACGCTGGTCTGCGCTCATTGGTCACTTTGATTATGATGCACTTTTCAAGTATTGGTTGAGATTGTTTGTTGGTAAAGTTTCGCTTCTACCGCGTGTAAACTGCATTCGAATTTTTATTTTTGAAAAGCTGTGTTATTTTTCAGCAAAAGCGGTTTTCAATAAAGTGGGACAATAATAATACATCGTCGGTTAAGAAGAGGATAAGTGGTTAACTAACACTTTTGCCAAATTGAGTTAATTTAAAAATGTCACATTGTCCATTATCATTGATCCATTTTTTATAATAACGAACATTATAAAGAAACACTTGGTTATTAAAATCTCAATTTCACGACGTTAGTTAACCCATTGTCGGTTTAAGGCGAAACATTAAGAAGTAATACAAAATCATGTGTTTTAGGTTTGAAAATTTGATCGCTTAGAAATATTTCAAAAGCTTTAATTATCGAGTATTTTTTTAAACCTAAACCTTTAAGAAGAAAATAAAGTATCAGACCTATAAAACCTGCTTTAGAGTTTCAAAACCTCCTCCTTTTATCGTATGACGTGGCAAATAAGTTCATTGTAAAATATTTGTGCCTAAACGTTTTTCGTGAATAAATCAAAACAGGCGGCTGGTGTTGATCGGGATTTTAAACCTTATCGCCATCTGCATAAGGATTGTAATAGTAATAACGCTCCTAAGGGCCCATTCATTTATTAGGTAAGACGAATTTTGCTAGTTTTCGACCCCCTCCCCCGCTATTATAAGAAAAAATAAGAATAGGCCGACCCCCTCCCCCCCTGTTTAATATTTATTACGTAAGAATCTAAAGGAAAAAATGAATACTCGTTTGGTTTGTTTTAATGTTTATTTTTCAATGTAACAATTTTTAGAAATGTTTATTTGTGCTTACAGAGGTACTAATAATTTAAACTCTGCGCATCTTACGTAAGAACTACCGAGACTCCCTCCCACCCCCTTGTAAGAAAAAATAAGACATGGTCGACCAACCTCCCCCCCTAATTCGTCTTACGTAATAAATGAATGGCCCCTTACGATTTTACACGATTCGCAGTAGTGTAGGTGAAAGAACGATGCCGTTAAAAGTTTTGTCCGCCTGGTTTCATCCTAGTAATATTTAATGTCCATCTACTTTATTTCTATTTTCTTTTTGGTCTTCCCACTAAGTCCGCCGAATTCGTAAATAAGTCTATCGTAATGACTATTTTCCTCTTCCATTCATTTGCCTTCTACGGATGAAATTTATGGTGTGATGTAATCTAAAATGGTAATTTTCACGGTCGGTCGGCGGCTGGCTGTGCCCGCATATGGCCCGTGAATTAGGCCCATATTATTATCATCGAGTGACGTGAGGACATCATCTGGTGGCCGGTGGCCTCACGGCTGATGATTAACATTCTTTATTTGGTATGTGGGTCATCGTAATATAACTAAAGCCAAACATGCTGCCGATCACTGAACAGAAATCCTCTAGAAGTGTGAAATTTACCCCGCCCCGGACCTAGTGAGGGTCAAACCGGGGCACCTGCCCCGGGCAGCAGTTTTAGGGGGCGCCAAAATCGTAATTTATATTTAATTTTTTATTTTAACTTTATGAGTAAAACCTCAAATTATAATATTTAAATAAATGAAGACAATATATGCGAAACTCAATCGAAAATCTGGAAACAGAAAAATCAGAAAAACATTTTGACACCTCTGGGACTCGAACCCAGGACCTCTTGCTAAGGTTCTTCTCTTACCTTCGGCAAGAGGTCCTGGGTTCGAGTCCCAGAAGTGTCAATATGTTTTTCTGATTTTTCTGTTTCCAGATTTTCGATTGAGTTTCGCTTATATTTCGATTGAGTTTATTATATTTTCATATAATGAATAACTTATTACTTTGTATAAAACCACTATATTTAAAACAATATCAACATGTTTCGACAACAATGTTGTCTTCATCAGGATATGTTACTATGATAAATGAAAAACAAGTATAGACAAATTAAAATAAATAAATTAGAAAAATAAATTAGAAATAAATTAGAAAAAGTAAATTAAATATTATAAATAACCAAACCTTTTTTTAAAAATAGCCATCTTTTAAATTTATTTTCTTATTAATACCTACTTACAACTAATTATAATTATTGATTTTTTGATTTAGACTAATTATTTTAATTAATTATTCTTAAAAAATTTTATTATCTAAATGCAATTTTATTTTTCCTTAAATAATTTTTAAATTTAATTTTGTATAACTATTTTTATGATTAGTAAGTAATTAATCACCTCTACTTTTTAATATTTTGTCTATGTTATAATTTATTTTAATTTGTCTATACTTGTTTTTCATTTATCATAGTAACATATCCTGATGAAGACAACATTGTTGTCGAAACATGTTGATATTGTTTTAAATATAGTGGTTTTATACAAAGTAATAAGTTATTCATTATATGAAAAATGATGCCACAAAATAAATTTGCGAAGTTTGAAGAAGTATTATATTTTCGCTTATATATTTACGTAATTTATGTTTGATTGAAAAAAAAATTCATTGTTGAAATAAAACTTGTTCATTTGATTTTAAAACGCCCAGTTGGTTTTTTTAACACATCCTAAGTTGAAGTCGATTTTGAACGTATCCTAAGTCGATTTTGAACGTACGTGATGTCTCTGCCAGGCGAATCTTCCGAATAAACCCGAGCGGTCGAACGTCGAGCGAAGCGATGATCACTCATCTCACGAGAGGAGACGCCACTCATCGAGAGGGGGCGCAAGGTTCCGCCCCAGTTTGAAAAAGTCGTATATCCGGGGCTATATTTACCGATTTTGAAAATATAATTTACTCAAGTCCTTGCGACTCGTAAGTCCCAGAAAGGCCATTTTTAAACCCCGAAAGTCAGTACTTCTATGCAGTGGCGGCTGATGCTCACAAATATCGGTAGTGCGCTAAAAATCTTGTACATATATCTACCCTAATTAAAATGAATTTAATTATGAAAAAAAATCTTACCTATTTGCAGGTTAGGTCGATTCTCCGTTGTATCTTTTGTTTTTAACTTGCACTCTTATTTACTATTTAAAATGGGCCGTGGTGGGCCACTATTTTTAATTTCTAATCGTTTTTCTAAGTTCAGCGCATTGTTTTTTATAAAATGAACATTAATAATGGAAATCATTTTTTACTCTTCCCGACTCATCTAAAAAACTAATAACAATGGCGTATTGACCTGCGACCTGTCACAACGGGTCTCATTGTTTATGTTGGTTGGTATGCTGTAGAGATAAGAAATGGTCGATGCTGAGCGGAACATTGACTAATAAAAAAGAGTAGATCTTAATTTAAACACACAATATCAATAATAAAATGACACGACCGCGTCCCCAATTAAGATGCTACTGAACAAACGGTCCTTTTGACATGGTGGAAATTCCCGGATCGGCGATCACGGGTTATTTAAATTTGCAAAGGATTATACCAGATATACCTACCCACGATTATAGCTCATGGAGAATTGTGTAAGGATTCTCCTCGATTCTGTGATCGCTTTGGCAAACGCACTCCCTGCCTGAATATAGGAACAAAACGTTCTGCTTCTGTTATCTCAGTATCATCTGTCACGCGAGCGGGTATATATAGACACCTATATTATGTATGCATTATAACCGAAGTGTATATTGTAATTTGTGATGAGGCGTGTCGGAAATATAGTATGTTTTTCGGTGCTCGGGAATTTTTAGATTGGCAGAAATTTTGGGAGTGCGTTGCACCGCCGCACCTTAGGGCTGGCCGCCACTGCTTCTATGGCATCCTCAAATGGGTTATTGAACTAACACTTCACTTCAATATTTTTCGTTTTACTTTTAATTTTAACAACAAATGAATATAAAGTCAATTCTTTACGGCCATTAACTTTCGACAAGCCAAGATGCCAAACATAACGTCCGTATCCATGTGGGTCGGTCGAAGACCCCATGCATTTTTCTGTTTTATGGGCATTTAAACCATGGATATCACTTTTCTTTTTTTGTTTTTGTCCATTTTTTGGGCAGGGAATATTACGTATACTTGACAAAATATTTTTACCTGCGATCAACGATTTTTTCACATTTTTTAAAAAAGGCACATTATGTATTAATCCTTTGCGCAGGAATACCTAAAATACTAAAAATATTTATTTATTATAGATACAAAAGAAAGTACAAATTACAATTAGGAAGCTTTGCCTGTCCAACTAGGAAAGTTTCCCGTTCCAGGACAGACAAATTGACATGTTTAGTTCATATTATACCTGAAATATATTTATGTATCTACTTAAATATATTTCATGTATTTAAGTAGATACAAGAAGGATAGTAATTTTGGGGTCTACCTTCAGTCCCAGTTGGCTGCGGGAGATTTAAGTACCGCTGTTTCTATTTATGAGTACGTAAGTAATTTGCTTTCTGAGACTGTGAAAACAATTAACTTATCCTATGCTAAAACCCTTAGTACATAAAATCATACATTTTTTATGTCTTTCGAGTTCGCCGGGGGTCCGGGATTTTATCACTACGCCACTGGTTTTAATAATATGACGATGAACAAGATTCTGAAACAATGGTCAATTAATTATACAATACCCACGTTAGATACCTTCGTCTTATGTTAGTCGCAATAGTTATAACTTTTGGCGTAATGGCAACCATCTTTAGAGAATCTTGCGTATCTATAAAACAGAAATCTATTTTCTGAATTAGAAAATCTCGAATGGTGAGCTATCATAAAATTTGCCCACCTCTTATTCTCTCTGGAATTACTCGGTTATCTAGTTATTTTTTCTTTGTGCAAAATCATTTCGGTTTGCTGTAAATTAAAAAAAAGTTGATTTTAAATTTTTCAATGTTCAAAAAAATAATTTAAACACGTGCGAAGCCGGTTAATAAATAGTTTCCTATAGTAATAGTCAATTTTGCTATATTCACCAAAATCGTATTATAAAATTGTCCTACATTATTGGAACGATACTTTCGAGTTTATCTTATGCTAAACCATTCATCCGATTGCAATGAAACTTTGGTCATTTGTTATACGCAAGCCTGCGAAGGTTTATAGATTTAATAGTGAGCTCTGGCGTTAAAAAATTACAATAAGTGAAGCGCGAGTTGTTTGAAAAATTTGTTTATTTCATATAGTTTACCGGAAGGGAGGGAAAGTGGAAGGAGAGATAGATATCCGGGAGGAGGGACGGTGCGGTAGGTGGAAGGGGAACGCGGGAGGGAGGGGAACGGGGCGGGAACGCGGAAACGACACGCAGTGGAGGAGGAATTTAAAGAATTAAATAGCACTTTAAAGAATTCATGAGTTCTAACACTACATTTTAATTATTAATTTTTGCATTTCAAAATTTTAATTTCCATTTGTATTTCTATTTTACTTTAAAATGTTGTTATTTTTTTCTCTTAGTTTTTCACTAAATTTATATATGTTTTTAATTTTGATTTATATAATTATATGTTTTAATTTATACAGAACACTTGAGTTCTTAACATTTAATTTTTATTATTAATTTTTGTATTTCAAAATTTGAATTTGAATTTTCATTTTTACTTTTCTTTAAAATATGGTCTTTTTTTTCTCTTTAGTTTTAAGTATTTCTTAATATTTTTTGAAATGTTAAAATATTAAATGTACGACTACCACAACACGGGCTTAGCCTAGTGTGGTAGCCAAAAAAAAACCCAAATATCTGTTACTAATAAAAAATATATGAAATAAAAAAATAAAAAAAATAAAAAAAATAAATAAAAAAATAAAAAAATCGAGGGGGTGGCAGAGAGAGGGATTGCAAAGGAGACGTAATAGCGTTAGGGGATATCAGGGGGTAAATTTGGAAAATCCAGGCTTCTTCCACGGACAGCTGTATTATGTGACCTTCATGCACGTCGAAAAACCTTCTGATTTATTCGTGTACGCACCAGAAGGAAAAACAAAAATTGTGTGTCCATCAGAAATTCATTAAACAAAATTATAACACGATCGTTCTTTCTTTCAGGGGCATTGCCGGTACTCGCTAGTCTGTATATATAAAAATGAATCCCTGTTTCACTTGGTCATGCCATAACTTCAGATCGACTTTACCTATTTTATTCATCTTTTTTTTAAGTTTTCTAATTCTTTGTTCTTACGGAAAGAAAAATAATTGGATAATTTTAGAAAACTGAACGACTATTTTAACTTCGCACGTTTGACAGTTCGCGCGTTTGATGAATGTGAATTTAGCAGGCAGCTGTTTTTTTTTTGCAACAAAAAATATTTAAAATAGGTACCTATGTTGGGTACTAAATTTGATTGATTGTTCTTATAATATACAAAAATGAATATTTGCAATACCTGAAAAATTCAAATTTGAATTAAAAAATTGTAATAGGTGGCACGCGAGCTGTTTGAAAACTGAATGTAGTGGGACTGAATATTTGAATCGCGGGAGGGGGGTTGGCGAGGCGGAGGAGCGGTAGGCGGGGAAGAGTGGAAGGACTTCGCGTGAGGGAGGAGGAGTAGGGAATGCGGGAGGACAACGGGGACGCACGGTAAAAGACATGCAGGGAGAAACAATTTATTTCTTTGAATGTGGCCGTGCAACGCATGCCGGGAGGCCAGCTAGTTTAAAATGAAAATCTAATAAAAGTTCCTTTATTCTCTGCCTGTTATTATTTTTAGTCGCCTATTGCGCTAAGTCATTTTATCGAATCAATAACGTTTTGTTGTTGGAAATCCAAACATTCCAACTTAGATTTTTATCGTGATAACCCGCCGTTTCTATGTTGACTCTTCAAAATTACCACTTATGAATAATTAAACATGCTTTGGTCGCTAGCTATTCTTATACTATAATTTGTTTGTTTTGTACTTTGCATTATAAATGTATACAAGTTTGTGTGATTAACATTGGACGTGCCTACCTATTGACTAATAAATTAAAGAGTTTTATAAATATAGTAATTTTGCCTCTGAAGTATAATTAGAAGTCAACTTTGACAGTCCCATTTCGTTTTAAATAAGCCATTGTGAAATTCAGTGAAACGTGTTCAACAGAAAACCTCAAACTGAAGTGTTTTTGATCCCTGAGTAAATTAAATCCGATAACCAAACAAACAAACATTGTTTATGACCGTTGCCTTCGAGCTTCGAAGAAACCTGCAAATATTTTTGCGACGGAGATTCAACCCGCAATCTCCTGACTCGTAGTTATATGTGTATAGATGTCTCCACCTTAGTCGGATTCCCAACAGTACTCACACGTATCGTTCGTCCAGTTGATTTGTTGAACGTCTCCAAATACTAAGTTTTGAGAAAATGAAGAAAACAATTTTCGAATGCTTATCATAAATCAAATATTATTTAGGTACAAGCGTTAAAATCATCTATTTGTCACTAGCGGAATCTACTATCAGATACGGAATAACGTCTTGGGGAAACTCGTGCAAGACAAATATAGGTTACGTTCAAACAACTCAAAAACTCTATGACTAAGCATTTGGTAAGCAAAAGTATTTTTGCACAAAGAAGAGACATAAAGTTATTATGTGAGTCAGTTAATATATTTTACCTGTTCGGAGGGAGATTGCGGTTTAAAATTGTGTGCTAAAACCTGTCGAATTCAATACACAAAGAGTAGATGATGCACAAGGCACAACATGTAGTGAAAATGATGGTTTGTCCTAATAATTATAAATAAATACGGGCAAGATGCACTTATCTTGTGCCTACCACATTTAATAAGACGCCAATGAACATAAAAATCGAATCGAGATCAATCAGATCAAGACTTTTCATATTGATATTGTTTGTAATCTTATGTATAAATATGACTATTAATAATTTGCCTGTGTTATATCTGTCTGTCTGTGTATTTTATGCCTTTGTATTGTAGTTACTTAAAAGTTATTCTTCTGTTTCTGTTATCTATATTATGACTTCTTGTTATATCTATTTATTTATTTATTTCAAAACATACGGCACAACATGTGCCATTGACATAATTATGTTTATATATATTACTAGCTGGTTCCCGGCATGCGTTGCTATGCCATTTAATAAAGAAATTGTTTCTCCCTGCGTGTCCTTTCCCATTCGTTCCGTTCCTCTTCCGCCTCCCTTTCCTCTTCCGCGTCCCCTTCCCCCTCTCACGTTTCCACACCGCCTTCCCTCTCCCCACTCCCCTCGCCTGCTTCCCCCGTCCCGCGAACCCTCCTCCCGAGTTCCACCCTCCCGCATTCCATCAATTCAGTTCAGTTCAGTTTTCAAACAGCTCGCGTGCCACCTATTGCATTTTTTATACAAATTTCGTAATGCCAGAGCTCACCAGTAGTTTTATACAAACCTTGTCCTGACCATAACGAACACAACAAAAAAATAATTATCCAATTTGGTGGAGTCGTTCGGAAGTTATGCGCGTACATACATTTCGGCGATTCATTTTTATTTATATATATATAGATATAGAAGAAAGATAGATAGATAGATAGATAATAGATAATACAATAACATAAGACAGTGATATATAAATGTAAAGTTAAATATATAAAACAAAAGGTAAAAAAAAGGAGTTAAGTTATGAGTAGTAAAATGAAAGTATAAAGTAAAAGTGTAAACTATAAAATATAAAGTATAATGTAAAAGTAAATAGTTAAGATATATATCGTTATTATATGTGTGCTTTAGTGTTATATTAATTTTGTTAAATTGACCTGCTAACAAACTGCTTTGGCGGTTTAGCGGGTGCTTAAAATGAAGAATAAAAAAAAATAAAAATGCATTCTCTACTAAGGAAACTTGCCCTTATTGATTTATTGTTCCTAATATCTCGATATGATTGACTGAAAATAGCGAAGTCCTGTTTTGACTCGACCACTTTGCATTTCGCCTGTCTATAAATTTATTTTGTGTTCCGTGTCCGGTCAAGATGGTAGTCGTGTTTGATGGTACATTTTTATTCCGCATGATCGTTACGACTGTTGCGCGCTTTGAAGTCGGAGTAATAGCCCATTCACATGATTCATTTATCGTTCATTTCGTGATTTCATTTCGCCTCTTTCCCTCGAAATGAACCGTGTGAACACGAAAGTGAATAGAGACAGTGCCGAAGGAAGCATTCCAACATTGTTCACTCTCAACCGGAATTTAACATCACGTGACCCGAATGATGTGTGTGAACACTCAAGTGAACAATCTTTCACTTGCAAATTAGTCGGCCGAAATGTTCTGGCGCGAGGACGTGTAGCCGGAGCGGCTTAAACGTCAAAATGCTCCGTTTAGTTCGCTTTTCGAAATAACTCCTACACGTCTCATAGAAATCGTTGTTTCTCCCTTACTATCATAGTGAAAAATATGATCCAAACGGTATTGGAAAGAGAAAATAATGCTCTATATATTCAATATAACAATTAACCACAAAAGAATACGAATGTACACTTCTATGGAACCAAAGTTTCTGATCGAATTTGAAAAAAAAAATGAATTGTGAATTTTTTATGAATTATTTTTATATGAAACGACAAAAAAGTGAGGTAACAGAAACGTTTATAATTTATTTGTCTAACAAAATAAGTGTGTGTTTTTTTATTTCTTTTGTTAACCAGTAATTTTAGTTAGAATAAAAGCAAGGAGAGCCATTTTTTAAACTTTTAAAAGTTTACATTAAAAATTACTCTATTTAAAAAATTAGGTGGTTATTTCTAATAATAAATTTTGGAAGCATATTTCATCACCTTTCCAAAACAGTTTTTAGTTTTTGGATACCTTAATAAATATTCCATTTATATGGATTTTATTGCAAGCCGAGGCCTATTTTGGAATAAAAAAAATTTCATGGTGCAAAAATACTCGTAGATATCAGTTTTCAGGTTATTATTTAACCATATCTTCATTTTATGGTGCTGAAATTTATTTACTGCTTACAAGAATCGCCAATTTCTCGTAATTTAGTTCGACGTTATCGGAAATGTCAATTGAAATCGTAAATATTCCCGAACTTAGCTGTCAGCGCCGGACGAATTCCAATGCGCGCCGCGACTACGCTCGACGACTTCGTAGCGAGAATGTCGAGTGAACTCTTCCTTCGAAGGAACCGTGTGAACACGCGGTGAAACGAGAATGGAACATTTCATCGAGTAAACCTTCATCCGAGTGAACCTTGTGACTCTAGCTTAACCAACATTATGCGAAGTCTACCGTTCACAAAACTGCTACGACTGTTACGCGCTTTGAAGTCGGAGTAGACATTAAGCGAAGTCTACCGTTCACAGAACTACTACGACTGTTGCGCGCTTTGAAGAAGGAGTAACCAACATTATGCGAAGTCTGCCGTTCACAGAACTGCTACGACTGTTGCGCGCTTTGAAGTCGGAGTAACCAACATTATGCGAAGTCTACCGTTCACAGAACTGCTACGACTGTTGCGCACTTTGAAGTCGGAGTAACCAAAATTATGCGAAGTCTACCGTTCACAGAACTGCTACGAGCGCGCTTTGAAGTCGGAGTAACCGACATTATGCGAAGTCTACCGTTCACAGAACTGCTACGAGTAGTATTATCATTGTCAATGCCAAAGGGATTTGGGAAATACCGTCGTAATATGCCGAGAAAAATGTTCCATAAAAAAACTGCGGTGTTTTTCCGGAGGCATTGGAAAGAATAATAAAGACTTGAGATAACAAAGTGGAATTATGATACAGTGTTTTTCCATAGGTTATTTTTAATACTACTATTTAGACACTTATTGTTGGAACGTGAAATGCTATGTAAAAAATCCGTTTTATTTTAACTCGGAAAAGCAATATTTAGGTTATTAATTTATTTATTTATTAATTTTCAGGAAATCGACAGTTTACATTTATTTCAGTTTGTACATAGTATTAAATAGCCAAAATAAAACCAATGATGGATTTCCTCCTTGTGACTTTACTTCTATGGAGACAGCATAATAAGAATAAGTAAATTAATTTTATAAAAAAGGAATATGAATCGAAAATTATATAAAACAAAAAATATATATATACTCAAAAGAATTTTTTTTTTAATATAAAATGAAAAATTTCAAAACAAAAAATCTATCAATACATTGGTAGCCATGGAGAGAGGTTACATATAAATCAAATCATAACAGAAATATAAACATAACATTATTCAAGAACTAAAACAATTTTTTTTTTTAATATAAAATGAAAAGAGGTTATAAAATTTCAATGTATTACTCGGTATGATTTTTTATGTAAATACCTCTCAAGAGTTCCAACTGCTCCCCTCTGGGGCCAGTGAGACTGTGGCATTCCCAATTGGGGTATGTTGTTTGGCTGAAGGTAGTGGGGAGTGGAAGGAGATGGGAAAAGGAAAGTAGGGAAGTACCCGGCTATTCAGGTCTAATCACCAATCACGTCTAAAGCTATTTAATGCGATATTTCAATTAATGATGGTCTCACATCGGGGCGATTATACGAAATCTTCCACTCTCTGTTTATGGTCTCGACAGTGAAAATCTAACAGAATTAGTCTAGCATTTCGTAACCTTTTTCCAAATTCGTATTTAATCTTTTTAATGTAAATGTCGCATGAGATGACTGGAACCTTTGGGATTATGTTCAGACTACGTTTTGATTCTCAATGGTAGTCAACCAGTACTTTGCCAGAGTGGTAGATATTTTTTTCAGTGTCATTTCTCATGCTTATTCGTTTTTATTTTAATTTATGTGTTGTTATTAACTTTTTACCCCATTTTACTATGTGTCTTTCATTTGTCATTTCGAAATATGATGTATTGCATATACCTCCCCCTGCATGTATTCTGGAATGAACTATCGAATCGAACGTTATTATTACCCCAGCGTCTGCGTGGTTGAATTTTAGTTTCGAGTGCATGTTGACGCCACGCCATACGCGTTGCGCCACAAATAACATCTGTGTACGTGGAAATTCAAACAAAACTGCCGTTGTAATTAGGTTTTGAATTCAAGAATTCGTAACAAGATGTCGCCACTTACGTCAGCAGCATGCATGTGGACGTTTCGTCCCTAGGTATAAATACTACGGATTAATAGAATTTAAGTATCTTTCCGGATATGGAGAGATTACATATGGCGTCATTGCCTGTCACGGTTACTTTAACTAGCTGTCACTGGATCACAGTGGATCCGAGGAACTGGCTTTTTTGGAACCAGTTCTTATAGGAATCGGATTTATAAAATGGTTATCTACACTTAAACTAGGCGAAGCCGAATCAAAAGCCGCCCGCAGGGCTTAGCACCAAAAACCTGCGGGGCGGGTTTGTAACTGCTAGTTATTATTATTATTGAATGGTCAGGTTCTTTCCAAACTTCCTCATTTTCTTTCCCTTTCTCTTCTCATCTCCCTTTAGCCGCACAATGTATTCCTATTTCCACTCTCTTCAGACAGTTGAAACTCTTGTGCGGTATTCACATAAAAAGGACTATCCTGATATAGTCCCAACCACACCTAACCATAATTTAAAATTGCCGGTCAATCTATTTTTAATCCTCCTTGTGTAATTAACAATCAATATTTTATAAATGCCCATTCCAATGCTCATTCAGTAATTCTGATTGACTCGATCGTCGTAAATCGAGAGAACGAAACGTATTATAAGCAATTGAAGCATAAAACAAAGGTTAGGAAATAATTAGAGGGCGATGCGGAGCAGGCAAGCCAATTGCATTCCGTCATTTCCCTTGGCGGCCTGCAATGCAATAACTGCATTTCTGCCTGCATAATTATGTTTATTATTTATATTTCAGCTTATTTCCGATCGATGGGATTCGGATATTCGGACCCAGTCTCTCTTTGATTAAAATATTTATTCATGTAGGTATTTCTATTTATTTTGTTAATTTAATTAATGCTATTACAATACTAGTATAATTATTAATATTTCATTGTTAGTTTTCGCTTACTTTAATAAAAGTAGAAGAGCAGTTTTTTTTTAAATGATGTCGTCTAAACATCTAGCATCGCTGGCTTTCCTCGAATGTGGTACCATTTTTTTTTCTCTTTGTAATGTTCACGGCTATCTCTTGAAGAATATTCGCCTTAAATTGGAGTTTTTTTAACTTTTTTTTATGTAAACCCGATTTTTGAGATGATGCCTTAAAAATTCAGGTGGCGACAAGTTTGGGGTGCTCTCATTTTCTGAATTTTTTGTAAATAAGTTTATATATCGATTAACTAATTTTAAATGGCAAATATCTCCCTTGGGTGAGGGTAAAATAAAAATAATAAACACAAGTAGGGGCTGCGGAAGAACAATCTTTTTATTTAAATACTAGCTGGTCCCGGCATGCGTTGCTACGCCATTTAATAAAGAAATTGTTTCTTCCTGAGTGTCCTTTCCCATTCGTCCCGTTCCCCTTCCGCCTCCCCTTCTTCTCCTGCGTCCACTTTCCCTCTCGTGTTCCCACTCCGTCACCTCCACCTTCCCTCTCCCCATTCCACTCCCCCCCCTTCCCACGTCCCGCTAACCACCCTTTCGAGCTCCCCACCCCCCTCACACGTCCCATTCCCTCCCGCGTTCCCCTTCCACCTTCCCTGCCTTCCTTCTTCCCTTTCCCGCTCCCTCGTCCCGCCAACCCTCCTCCCGCATTCCATATATTCAATCCCAGTACATTCAGTTTTTAAACAGCCCGCGTTCCACCTTTTACAATTTTTATTCAAATTTCCTTTTTTCATGTATATTAAATTTGGTACCTAACATAGGTACCTATTTAAAATATCTAAAATTCTCTATTAGGGGAGTACCTACTTTAAATAAATTTTTCAACATTTCAAAAATAGAATCCTGATTGAACAATCATTCATTGTTTTGCAAAATGTCATTCTCTAACACGCGAACTGTCAAACGTGCGATGTTTTCTGTTATTATCTAATTTTCTGCGCAATTTTCTTAATTTTTCTCTCCGTAAGAACCATCCTCGTACTTCAAGGAATATTCTAAAAAAAAATAGCGAAATCGGTTTAGCTGCTCTCGAGATTTGCGCTTACCAACACATTTAGCGATTCATTTTTATATTATAGATAGATTACCAGGTTATTCATAACCTTGGAATGTTTATCTTTTTTTAATGAAAATATGGTTTACTTAATTCTGTCAACACCTAAATTTTTGTATTTGTTGATAGCGTGCTTACGTTTTTTACAAACTAATTAGTACAAAAAACAAGCAATTTTTTATCGTTGCGTACTTTATCTAAGCTCTAGTCTAGTAGCATTACATGAACGAAATCTGACAATGGTTTGATTAATGATTAATTATAGTATATCGAACAAGATGATTGATTAGAAGTAGGTGTATTGAACAGTTTTGGGTGGTGAAAAGGTTATCAGAATATTTAATGAGCAAACCGCTCATCTTCAGAAAAGTGGGGTTGGCTTAATGTTTTTGAAAATTATATTTTTTTCTATCATTGAAGAAGAAGTTAACAATCTAAACGAAAACATGAAAGAAAACAAGGCACACTGGAGGTTTCCACCGCATACCCGCCCCGGTATAAGTAACTTATGGTTACTCCTTCAGGGCTCTCACAAGGAAGCTAATTTTTTTTGTTTGAACGTCTCTACATTTAATTAAACGAAGCTAGACCCCCAATGTCCCCGCATACGGTGTTAACGAGCAGTATGCAAGTGCTTTATATGTACAGGTTAGTATTAAATAATTAAATAAATATATACATTACCTCTTTCTTTGGGGAAAAGCAGAGGGGATAAATAAAATTTTCAAGTGTAGGCGGGATGCCTACTCTGCCAGTTTATTGTACATAAAAGACATCACTCAATTTTCATGTGGTTGCTGGTAGGGAGGGAATGTGTCACAGATACACCCGGCAGTCCTGTTGAGAGGTGCATGTTTTCAGGAAAGTCATGCTTGAGGGTCGGTTTCCGCGCCCCTAAGCCGACTTCCCGGTGATGCATTGACGACACTGCTATTTGGAAGTGGGTGGCAGAACCCCAAAGACTCTAGGAAGGACAGCGTCGGGTTGTCGGAGGCAGGGCGGAGGGTCCCCTTACTCGCGCGAGACACCCTTACGACCCACACCCCTCCCCAGGGGAGGCGCGGGCGATCCATGAGACAGCGCTCCGGGTCGGCTTCTCTCCAGTGTCCACATGCAGGGACGGGGTCACAAACCACCCCCAATAGTGGGGATATGGACGAGACATAACGCTGGTTCAGCTTTCATCTCTGGGAGTTTCTAAAGAATTTTTCCGCTGCAATGTTAACCGGGTACCCAATAAACAATTACAAAACCAATAAAAATCAAGTACACAAAACAAAGAAAACTAATTAAAATATAATTATAGAAACGGTAAGAAAGGAAACAGAAGTGGCTACTGTAGGTGCTCTCAGTAAATACTATTATCAGAGAACACAAAAAGTGAAGTAATCAAGAATATTCCATTATAGTGATAACTTATTATATGGAAGCGTACAGTACATGCGAGTGGTGTCTTAAAATAAATAGGAAAAATAAAATAAAATAAAATAGAGAAGAAATTGTTCCCATACTAGTGAGTGGTTGCAGTACGAACGTGTAAACGGTTCCTGATTAATGGCGCAATTCCTAAGCCCCAGGTTAGTGTAGCAGTAAACACATTGAAGAGGTTTCCTGCGTTAGCGGTACACTTCATAGCTATTCATAAATAGGGATGCATACTGGACATGTAAGTGGCTTGTTGGAAAAGCACAGATTTTTTTTTTTTTTTTTACAGTGAATACCGCACAAGAATCTCAACTGCTCCCGTCTGGAGCCAGTGAAACTATGGCATCCCCAATTGGGGTATGTTGTGAGGCTGAAGGTAGCGGGGAGGGGAAGGAGGTGGGGAAGAGGAAGGTTGGGAAGTACCTGGCTATTCAGATCTGGTCACTAAACACGGCTAAAGCCATTTTCAAGCAACGTTTCAATTCTGAATGGTGGTCTTACACCAGGGCGATACTGATAGTATCTTCCACTCTGGAACATGCCGCAAATATACTATATATTATTTTAAATGAATTAATTGTGAAATAACACAAATTAATCAAATAAAATTTATTTGCGCATGCCGGGTTCGAACCCGCGACCTCCGGAATGTGAGTCAAGAGTCTTAGCCACTGGACTACGGAGGACGTCAAATAAAATTTATCGAGATTGTTCACTGTCTATATTTTTGCATCATCTATATTTTTTTGGCTCTTTTCCACCAATAGCTTAGTAGTAAGTTTTATCTATGGTTAAAGTGTTTTGTCTGTGTTTTTTTTTATTTATTTTTTTTTAAACTCTTATGAGGAATGAATAAATTGTCTATGGTCAAGTTGATTGATTCTGTGCATCTTTTTTGGTAAAAAACAAGGCACAGAAAAAGATAACGGTTGCAACTTGCAACTGGGACCCGAACCCATAACTTCTCGTCTTACCGGGACGAACGCCTTATCCAGTTAGGCCACTGCCACCTCTTATTAAACCCTCTCATTAACTTCGACTAATTTTTTTCCAAATTATTGGCAACTACCTTTTTCATAGGAAACAATCGTTCGAAGAACTGGTTTGTAACCTAGACGGTGTCTCGGATAGATATATCCGATTTTATTTATATGGAACACCTATTGAATGATATACATGTTGATAGAAATAATCTTCAAAAGTTATATGTATAGAGGGAGTTGTTCTAATAAAAAAATGTATATTTTTTCTGTTTATTTTGAAAAGCAGTAATTTTTTTTTGGTTTTAAGCCTAGCAAATAGCAGAGAACACCCAGAAACCCAATCAATTATAAATGAAATAATAACGTTTAATTAAATGAAGACAATATTAGTAAACCCTTGAAAAATTTCATTTATCACATCATTTTTGTAGATTTAAGTATGTAAGAAGATGCACTTTATCAGAATTGTTTATATCAGATTAGGTATTATGTATTTTTGTATTATGATTCTAAATTTCAATTTGTCGTTATTTTATTGGTCAATGACATTATTATCACTGTCATTATGAATTTATACAGACTGTTTATAACGCTAATAAATAAAATTAAAAAAAATAAACTCAATCGAAAAGCTAGAAACATAAAAATCAGAAAAAGATATTTGCACCTCTGGGACCCGAATCCAGGACCTTTTAGGGCAAATGCGCTACCACTGTGCCAAGGTGTCGATATCCGTTTCGGTCATTTTTAGCTGTATCTTCGACTGAGAAAAAACTCACATTATCTTCATTTTCTTAACGCATATTGGCTTGGCTGTTATCTTCATTTAATTAAATATTACAACTTGAGGTTTTACTCATAAAGTTTAAAAAAATAAAATGAAGAAATAATAAAGGTTTGTGTACATACTTCTAAATTACGAGGGCGGTTAAAAAAACGTGCAAATTATATCATTATCGTATTTAATCGAAAGAAAATAATATTTTTTATTGATGTACATACATATACGGGTATGAAAGAAAGAAATTCCAATATCTTGGAGACATTGTGAGAAGCGTTAAATACGAGATAACCCAATTGATAATCCTGGGAAATATTGATAAAAGACGTATCGCAGGAAAATGTCATTTCTTAGCTCCGAAATCTAAGAGAACGAGTACAGATTCGCACACTTAGGGCTACAGCCATGGTCGTCAAAGTGCGGCCCGCGGCGGATATTAGTGCGGCCCGCACAATTATCTGCCGTTTTCTTTTTAAATATTTTTTTTTCACGTACAATTATATTATCCGTTTTTCTGGGGCCCGCACAAATGTCTGCCGTTTTCTTTTAAAATATATTTTTTATGTACAATTTATATTATCCGTTTTTTTTCAAATATTTTGTGTACGTATACACTTACGATTTTAGAACGTTGATTTTAATTGATTGATATTTGATTTTTAAACGCCCAGCTGGTTTTTGAACACATCCTAAGTCGATTTTGAACGCGCTTGTAGTTTACGGGTTCTCAACGCGGGCGATAACGCTCCCTTGTGGTCATTTGAAACTTTCAGGGGGACAGTCGAAGACTCAGAGAAAATTAGAGGGCGTAGAGATGGCACAGTGAGGGCGTGGGTAGGTAAAAAAATGGTCTAAAAAGATTTAAAAAAACACGCTTATCACGTACTAAAGACCCAGAGAAAATTAGAAGGCGTAGAGATGGAACAGTGAGGGCGTGGGTAGGTAAAAAATGGTCTAAAAAATACCAAAAAACACGCTTATCACGTAGATACTAATAGAGGAAATTAAAGTTTAATTTTTGTTACTGTATGTTTTGTAATCATTTTTATCACGTTTGCGAAAATTCACACATTTCGATAGTTCGGGAAGTCGATGAAAATTGAACTGAAAGATTCCATTACAGATTTATATAATTTTTTTTTATTAAGAACTGACAATATATCATGAATATAAGAAGGAAGGAGGTGGCAACTCGATAGAATTCAAAAGAATTGCTTTTTTAACTTGCTGAACAAAAAGGCGCAACCCCCCCCCCCCCCCCCCCCCCGAAATCATAAGTGTGCGGCCCGCGGTGATACCTCACATTGTCCCATGTGGCCCTCGACCAGAAAAGTGTGACGACCGCTGGGCTACAGGGTGCAAGGGAGCCCTGATGTGATAGCTAACCTCTCGTAGGAGAGGAGAGGGCACCTGAATTTATATCGACACTAATTTCATACAATGCCACCCTGGGTATGAAACAGAACTTGAGAATTTTAGAAATCTTTGTGTTGTTTGGCTTTGAAGATTATGCAGACGTGGGGATTTTATATGGACAATAAAAGATGACAATAATTATTATTACGTTACGGCATATAAATAGATAGTGAGGCATCTTCGCGCTACGGTGATTTTACGACTCGCAAACATTGAGATAACTGCAAGAGAGATAAGAGGATATAAAATTACCTAGATGAGCCCAAGGTGGGCACTTTGATCAATCAACCACAACAGGGCAAAAAAGGAAATAATAGTATGATTTAAATAGCTTCTTTGTAACCTTTTCCTCTTTCTCATAAAATACTAATTTAATAGAATGAACTTCTACTTCGCATAATTATTTATTTATTTATTAGTAAGGGACAAACAGCTTATACATAAAACATAAAGATAAAAATATACATTGTTAAATCGAGTCAAGCCAAAAAAGTCTCCTATGTTAAAGTTGATTGGAGATAGAGTTTTATTACATATTAAAATTAATTTGAGGTGAGGAGGTGAGGAAGGGGAATAAAGGAGGAGGATAGGAGATGCTCCGGATACTTTTCACACTCGTATTAATTTTTGATCGTACGTGTTAGGGAACGTACCCATACTACGTGACACGTTTAGGGGGGGGGGTCTTCAAAATGTCACGCTCCATACAAATGAGCGGCGGGTTGCTTAGGATTTTGGTCACCGGGGGGGGGGGGGGGGGGTTAAAAATTGCAAAAAGTTGGTCACGTAGTATGGGTACGTTCCCTTACTTCTAATCGATATTTCTGTAGTGTATGGCTAAAAATGTCTATATTTTGAAATTTTGTGTTATATTGCGCACATATACGGGGAATTGTTGAATTTTTTCTAATGTTAGTTCTACATGTAGGCAAATGAAACAAATGGGATTGCCGAGTTGATCTTGACGGAATATGAATATTTATTAAGTTGGTTAGCTCTGGAGAGTCCAGGCCATTATTAACAATTTTAAATAATAAAGTTTGGTCAAAAATTAAACGTCGTGTATAAAGGGAGTTGAAATTGTGGTAATTAATAGATTCGTTGTAATTTAAGAAGTGTAATTTTTGTTTTTAATTTATGTGGTTAAAAATTTTTTTTTGGATTTTTTCGATTCTATCAATGTGAGCTTGGTAGAAAGGAGTCCAGATTGGTGTGCAGTGTTCAAGTGGGGACGGATGAACGCTGTGTAAAGGGAATATAGAGTCTTAAGGTTGCGAAAAGGTTTCGTTATTCGAATAATAAATCCTAGCATTTTGTTGGCCTTGTTGATGATTTCATCAGTGTGTTGTATAAAATTTAATTTAACATCCAGTAATACCCCAAGGTCCCTGATAGATTCTACTTCTTTGATAAGTGTCCCATTTAATGTTTTTTTTTAATTATTTTTGTGATTTATTTATTTATTTAAACGCCCACAGGACTTTTACATACAGCGCAGTACATGTTTTTGACAAAACACGGGAAATAACATAACATATAAGAAACAAAATTAAGTTACATAAAATATAAGGGTTTACACAAAGTAGGTAACATAGAATGTAAATTAAGTAAAAATAGAGATAAAAAAGTTTATGAAATAGATAGAAATAATTGGCACATACGTCGCGTCGTTTGAAGTTTGCAAAATTCAAATTATTGTCAAATATATTATTGTTTAAATATTTGTTACCGAGACTATGTAAGCGCTGTATTGCAGAATGCAAACTATAGTTGGAATGAGATGTACGCATATAAAATGTTAATATTTGTCTAGTTGTTCGTGTAGGTACATGAAGATTTATGAATTGCGTAAGTTCACAACAATCGAATTTAGAGTTCAATAATTTTAATTAAAAGGTTAGATTGTTTATTTTTTGTCTGTTTTCTAAAGTTGAAATATTTTAAATATTGTTGATTACTAATGTTGATTACATCGACTTAACAGCTCGCAGTTGCAACGCTCATGCGTTCTGGCGGAATATAAAAGTACTTTCGAATACGGCTACCACTTGCATCTTGCCAGGATTGATCCCCCACCGGTCGCACAAACATATTTATAGATGGAAGAAATGCAAGGTGGTGGAAATGCAAAACAAAAGTAGTGAAGTTAATTATTGTTGTTTTCAAAGCTGGAAATGTCAAATTTCCGAAAATCGCTCATGCATACGTTGATAAAATGAGATTTTTAACAGTTTTACGTTCTTCAGTTCTTTTTTTAGCATTGGTGACAAAATTGTAGCATAAACAAAGATGTTGAATTATTTATTACTAAGCTGGTTTCTGGCATGCGTTGCAATGCTATATCCAAAGAAATAAATTGTTTCTCCCTGCGTGTCCTTTCCCGTGCATCCCCGTTCCCCTCCCGCATCTCCTACCCTACGCTTCCCCGTCCCACAAACCCCCCTCTCGCGTTCCATGTATTTAGTCCCAGTACATTCAATTTTCAAATAGCTCGCAAGCCACCTATTACAATTATTTTATTCGAATTTTCGTTTTTCGTGTATTACAAATATAATAATTTTTGTATATTATTATAACAACAATCAATCAAATTTGGTACCTATTTAAAATATCTATAATTTTTAAAAATCCATAGACAATTCTTTTAATACAAATAAAAATACAGCTGCCTGTTAAATTCAATTTCATCAAAAGCGCGAACGGTCAAACGTGCGAAGTTAAAATAGTCGTTAAATTTTCTGAAATTATCCAATTTCCTGTGACATTTTCTTAATTTATTTTTCCGTAAGAACCTTCTACAAAATATTAGAAAACTTTTAAAAAAAGATGAATGAAATGGGTAAATTCGTTCCGAAGTTATGGCGTGACCAAGGAAAACAGGGATTCATTTTTATATACGTATATATATATTACATGATGTATAGAGTTGTGGGCGTGCAGAATCAAGTTACGAATAGTAAATCGAACCACGATGAGAATTCAATATTTTTTCAACAACTCTCTCCGCCTGAAAGTTTCCTCCTGTTACTGATAATCTTTGTATATTTTACACAAAAATTAAATATCATACAATATCTGATTAGCTTTATATATTGTAGAATAGAACACCATGACAAATATAAATTTGTTCCTGAGTTCCTTCATCCACCAAAAGCCGGTGATCGAATTCAACTGCATTTAAATTGGTGTGAAAAACTTAAACAATATTATAAATTTTTCGTTATTTGATTTTGGGGTGTTATGCCGTGTTACGCTACCTCCTTCTTTAGCCAACGTTTCGAACATCGCTGCAGTGTCCATCATCAGGGCAGATCCGGTAGATGTGTAATTTTTAGTGGTGAAGTGTGTGCTTATTTACTTCTAAGCGATACCGTGTCGCCAGCTCCACTAACTTTCACTGGTACAAAATATTATAAATGTAAGAAGTTAGAAATTCATCGAGATCGGTGGTCATTTTGACTGTCTTTATCCAGACTTTATATATATTGTAAAGTTTTCGTTGAGCCCAGCCCTGCAAAGGCAAACCCCACAATCTTTATTATTATAATGTCAGTGCTTTTATCACCGTCTTATCACCAAGTATTTATCAGTACCTTACATCTTTGCACCAACCAACACGATACACGATAACCACTTCGCTGTTAGACTCCGTGAAGAACTGTCATAAGCGAAAATAGTCGATTACTTATAGGTGTTTCTATACCTGTATTGCATTCGAATCGGACAGTAGTGAAAAGCGACCGGTAACGAGTTTCCTTAAGTTCTTATTTTGTTCAACTTGTTTGATCTTAGTTTAAGATATTGTACGAGGTGATTGCTTGTTATTAGTCCATTCCGAGTGTTCATAAGTCATTTCTGGTTATGTTGGAGAGAAGACGATCTTCGGACGTCGGAGATTCTAGGTAAGTAGTTTATTGATGTTTATAATAGGATTGATGTTTTATTGAGCTATTTTCTAGTTGTACAAGATAATTGTAGAGTTGATGATATCTTTTGGTCGTTCCATAAACTAAAAATCGTGTTTTAGTTTCTGGTTTCCTTTTTTAATACGTAATAAAATACAACACTGTTTACATTGGATTTCTTGTATTGAGTTTCTAGATCTTCTTATTTCAGTATGTCATTATTAAATATTTATTGTTAGTCTATTTGCCATTTGATTTAGTAGTAAAACTGGGATTTTTTCTTAAAGATTTTGTGGGCTATTTGTTCACTCGCCTAATATAAGATTTGTTAAGATTATTATTCATTTGAGTCATTCTTTTTGAATTGAAAACTTCTTTAGCGCTGTTGTGATTTGATACTTGATGAAACGAAAAATAGCTACACTAAAAGGAGACAAACACATTCATCTATAGGATTTAACCTGCGAGAGAATTAGATAGTATAATCGGTCTCCTATTTGTACAGTGCTTCGTAGCCTCCCCACTCTTGTCTACTTTAGTTTTCTGAAGGTTTTTCTTCTACCGCGTGTGAATTGCACATTCTGTTTTTTTATAAGTCCCTTTTGTATTAAAGTGGTTTCATTGTGTTCTTTTTGGTATTAAGAGGGAATAACCAGACAAAACCTAAATATGTCATTTTTAAATCAAATTTAGACGTATTGCCTCTTTTCTTTGTTTTAAATTTAGAGAAAATATGTTTATTTTTAGTACAATAAGGTTTTACCGTAGGTCGTTGGCAGATTTGTTAAATTTTCAAACAAAATTTTGTATTTTACAACACACATTTCAAATCATATAATCATGCAGTAAAATAAATGAATAAATTATCTGGGAAAGCTATGTTTCAAAATTTTAATTTTAGTTTAATTTTAATCTAAAAAAAAGATCCGCACACGTGTTTTGTGAGGAAAATACTTCAGTTTGTCTATTTATTTACGGTCTTACAAACTAATCTTGGTGAGAAAAAATGAAAATTCACCAGCTTTTTTAGTCAGGAGGGAAGAAGACATCCAGAAAATAACATAAGAAAATACCTACTGCTCATCCGATTATTATTGCATACTCCTCCCTCTCCCTCCACACGCTGTCCTAACCTGCATCTCATATTGCCATTGAATTACCATTATATTTATCATATTCGCACAATCTTACCTTATATTTTTTTTCTTATTATGTTCTCAACTTCTGTCAACTGCGAGATATTCTCTCTTTTTGTGCTCAACCATTATAATGTACTTGTCATATTTCAAGTATCTATACATATTACACCTCACATTGTATCAACACATTCTCTGCATATTTTTGTTATTGACACTAAACTGAAAAAGAGTCCCTGCCTCTAAGTGTTTTTTATCAGAACGTACGTGGACTGAGAACAAAAACTGATACATTTCTTCGCAGTGTTACGAGCGGTGATTATGACGTGATTGGCATAACAGAGACCTGGCTTACAGATTCTATTTCAGAAGGGGAGCTTTTTGACTCAAGATACAATGTATTCCGACGCGACAGAAGTATCCAAGGTGTAACAATGGGTGGTGGGGTGCTCTTGGCTGTCAAAAAGGAACTCAATTCAATTTGTAATAACTCTTGGTGTTCTACAGATGAAGACATTTGGGTGACTCTTCGCATCCCACGTGCAAATGGATTTACTTGCGTTCATCTTTGTTGTATTTACCTGTCCAAAAGCTTCAACTTCAATGCTCGAATCTCCACCTTTTCGAATGATCTAGGTATTAAGCTTTTGAATCAACCTGACGACAAATTTCTTATCATGGGAGACTTTAACCTTTCCGATATTACCTGGACTCTTCCTGTGGGTGAGGTAAACATGATTCCTTGCAGCTATACCTCTACAATAAGCGCAACATTTATCGACAATATTAATTACTGTAACTTCCACCAATATAATGGTGTTCAAAATACGTTAGGAAGAATTCTTGATCTCGTTCTCTGTAATTTCTCGGTACGCGTTGCTCCCGCGAACGATCCGTTGGTTCCTGAGGATATTCACCACAAATCCATCATTATCACTGCTGAGTTCGTTGAACCACCGGTCGTAAAGGAAAAATCAATTAAAAGGCCCTCATTCCACAAAGCTAATTATGATGACATAAGAGACAGCCTGGCACAAGTAGATTGGAACGTACTTAACTTAACCGATTCCGTCAATCCTGCAGTATCACATTTTTACAATATTATTAATAATTTGATCTCGGATAAGGTTCCATTGAGGCGTACTGGTAAACATTCCTACCCCCCGTGGTATAGCTCATCATTAATAAAACTTATTCGCGAAAAGCAGAAATCTCACAGATTATATATAACTTATAAGAACCCTTCCGATTACATTACTTTTTCAAGACTACGCACCAGACAGAAAAAAATGGCAAAGAAGTGTCACGAAGACTTTATTAATAATGCTGAAGAGAATATCGCCAAAGATCCCAGAGCATTCTGGTCATATGTTAAATCAAAAAAACTATCAGCATCTATTCCTAGCGTTTTAAATCTTAAGGATTTAACAGCCGAGGGGGGACAGGGAGTCTGTGACTTATTTGCTGAATATTTCCATTCCGTCTACGAACCGGCTCACCCTCTGGGGACTTCCTGCAATGACTCCGTAGTTAAGCAGGTCTGTGCGATAGGGTCAGTTTTTGTCGATGCTGACCTTGTATCTAAATATTTAAAACGGCTTGATTCCAACAAGGGAGCTGGGCCAGATGGTATCCCACCACTGTTCATTACCGAGTGCGCAAATCATTTGTCACTTCCGCTATCTATACTGTTTAATATATCGCTTAAGACTGGTACATTTCCTGATATATGGAAAAGAGCCTACATCACGCCAATTCATAAATCGGGAAATAAGTGTGAAGCAGATAATTATAGACCCATTTCCAAGCTCTGCATTTTTTCAAAAGTGTTCGAAAACATAGTCTATGACCAGTTATTCCCTGTGGTAAAGAATTCGATCAATGAATTTCAGCATGGATTCTTTGCAGGTCGCTCTGTTGCTACAAATCTTATAACATTTATAAATTTCTTGTCTGCCTCTATGGATAAACGTGTGCAAGTTGATACAATCTACACCGACTATAGCAAAGCCTTTGATAAGATCAACCACAGCGTCCTGCTTAGAAAACTTGCTAATCATGGTATTCATGGAGATCTCCTTCGTTGGTTATCTTCATACATAACAAACAGGTCCCAGGCTGTGACAGTGGGTGGATTTTCCTCCATCTGGAAAATTATCACTTCCGGTGTGCCTCAGGGGTCCATTTTGGGTCCTTTGCTTTTCTCTATCTATATAAATGATATTACGACATGTTTTCACAACGCTCAAATTTTACTATTTGCCGACGATATGAAGATATACCTTCCTATAAGCTCTCCAGACTGTTCTGTGCGTTTACAAGAAGATCTGGACCGACTGACGGATTACTGTCTCAGAAATAAGCTTTTTATCAATATTTCTAAATGTTGCAAAGTCACATTCACACGTAACCGAGTGAAAATACTGCATGATTATTCCATTTCTGGATTGCTGTTAACAAATAAAGATTATATACGTGACCTCGGGATTCTTTTGGACTCTAAACTTACCTTTGAAAAACACGTTGATAACATTGTCACCAAAGCAACAAAGAGTCTAGGCTTTGTACTAAGAACATGCAAATTTTTCAAAAACACCAAGACTTATCTGATTCTCTACAATTCACATGTTCGTCCTCACCTAGAATACTGTTCACAGGTTTGGAACCCGCGCTATATTGTTTATGTTAACAGGTTAGAAAGAGTTCAGGAGCGATTTCTCAAATTCCTCAATTTTAAATCATTCAATGTATACAATTCTTACGATGAAATCGAGAACCATTTTCAAATCATGAAACTGCTCAACAGGAGGCTTGTCGCTGATCAGATGCTCCTGTACAAAATTATTAACTCGAAAGTTGACTGCCCGGAATTGCTTAATAAAATAAATTTCCACGCGCCGACTCGATATAGCAGACATAATACCCTTTTCTACATTGATAGATGCAACACAAATTCCAACCAAAATGAATTTATGCAAAGGACATGTAACTACTATAACATTAAATTTGCACGTTTAGAAACATTTGCTGACATATTCACTGCTAGTTACTTTCGCTACAGAATTTCATTGTATAACATACTACGTGCGAATAATACATAACACATATTCATGATGATTAAATTAATTGTACCTAATTTTTTTTTTAAATTACGTGCGTGGCAACTTTCCCTTATCCCTGTCCTCCCCTTACCTGTCCCAATCCGAATACCTGTTTTGCACCCTATTTTCTTTACATTTATAATAGCATTTATTTTATTGTTGTGTTTTTATATTTAGGTTTATCACTTGTTGAATCTACACCTGTATTATATATATATTTTTATTTTTTTATTGCTGCTTTGTCCTGTTTTTTATTCTTTTCTTAAATATTCTAGTTTACATTCAGTTACTTTTATGTTTCTAAATACCTATCTGTGAACATTAATAATTGGTCTGTTTTTTGTTATCTTCTTATGTATATTATGTTATTAAGACTGTTTATGTTCCTTAAATAAATAAATAAATAAATAAATAATATATTTAAGATTTTTATTTTACATTCTTATTTTGCTTAGACATTATTGAAAGATTATAAATACTTGTGATCAAAAAATAATTACAAAAGTACATAATTTTAACAGTTTTATCATCACGCCTTTCAGCATTTTTTTGATGTAGGTATAAATTAAAGCAAATTTTTAATGAAATAAAATCGATTTGAGTTATTATAAAAGCTGGTATGGAGAATAATTCATCTTTCTCATTGGAACCGTCCTGTACGATCGTAAGAACATCTTTCGACGAAATACGAATTCTCGGTCGCTGGTTGGTTAATGGCCCTAACTATTTTCTGATAACATTACAAGTTTAATATGGGTTTCTTTGTGTTTCTGTTCGAGTCGTATTGCTTTACAAGATACAGGGTTTGCCGATGTTCTTGTTGCTCCGTAGATAGTTTGATGTATCTAAAGCTTAGTTTCACGACTCTATAAAGTTTGATGCTGTAACTAATACGTTTTAGTGAAACATGACAGTGTAGTCGTTGTTCTATGAAGCGCTTACCCCTGGAACCCTATTTCAAGGTACAGTTTAAGACGTGTTCGGTGCCTACATACTTCTTCAAACAAACTTGAAACAGCTTCAACTCCCCCATAACTTTGTAATGGAGCTTATTACATTCCTAGATCCAAGTTTTCGACAACCAAGTTTCGACAAGTTTTTCATGTATTACAATTACTTAGTATTGGGTTTGGGCTGATAGTTCGTTTTTTTATTTGTGTGACTTGACGGTAAAAAATTAACACAAACTTCGTAGAGTGAAAACAATAAAGTGATGTAAACAAAGTTATTTGTCTTTTAATAAAATAAATAATGCCATCACAAAGTGAAAACCTGTCAGAAGAAGTTTTCGTCGAAAAATTAATACTATGGCATTGAAATTACTACACTAAATATATATTTAGTGTTGACAGTTTTGAATGTTTCAAAAATCAACTAATCTCGATTCTATCTGCTAATAATTAACTTTTATTATTTTTTTGTTTTTCTCATAAAATATTTTCTCATCTAAACCTCACCAGTAAAATGTATACTTACTTTATAATATTTTTGCAGTTCTATTTACACTTTGTTCTATGTCAGGTCTTATTATTATTGTTAATAATATGTATAAATATTTAAAGCTGAATTGTTTTAGTTTTTTGTAAGTACAACTTGTACTATTTCATTTCATTTCTTTTTTATGTTGTAATATTCTTTACCTAACGAGTCGATTGCATTCATATTTATTCTGTTTTATTGTTTATGTAATACATGTAATTAATATTGTTAATTATATATTTGCTTCTTTTCTTGTAAAAGCCCACTAGGGCGTTAATAAAATATAAATAAATAAATAAATATTTATCTCAAATTACTTTTAAAAAATGTATTCACTCTGTTTTCTGCTTGGTTATTTTATTACTTAACGTGGCAGCTATTTCGCCCTGTTTGTCGTGTTTGATACATAATGCCCGCGTAATTTATTTATTTGTTTGTACTGAGTTCTTTACATATATCACTTACGTAATAACTTCCTCTTCTTCTTCGATGGCGCAACAGCCCATATCGAGCTTTGGCCTCCTGCAACAGTCGCCTCCAACTCCTCCTGTCCTCAGCGGCTGACTTCCAATTTGGTACCTGGAGTAACTGTGCTGCGTCCCCTCTTACTTCGTCTTCCCACCTCAGTCTGGGTCTTCCCACTTTTCTCTTTCCACCTGGGTGTCCAGTCAAAATTCTTTTTGGGACGCGTGTATCCGGCATTCTCTGTACATGCCCAGCCCATCTCAGCCTGAGGAGTCTCATATGTGTTGAGATGCTATGTGCCTTATATATATCATACAATTCTGTATTGTGCCGGATGCGCCACTGTTCACCCTCTAACACTAATAACAATTCAGTTGTAAAAAACTTTGTTAATGCACCAATAGACACATTAAATTACAAAAAAATACACAGTAAAGTATACTAACATCTACATAAAACATCAAAATTATAAAAAAACTCACTTAAATTAAAAACAATTCAAAGAGAGTCTCTGATATACATAATATAATTAGCTCAACAATTGTTACATATTTTTTAACAATAGCAGAACTTTTTTTTCTGAATTCGTCTAAATTATCGACGAAAATGTCTACTTCAGCACACACTATCCTATTGTACAGTCGATATTTTGGTCTGAGGGTTATATTATTTTTAATTGTATTCAGGTGAAACTAATACACACACTATCCTATTGTACAGTCGATATTTTGGTCTGAGGGTAATATTATTTTTAATTGTATTCAGGTGAAACGAATAGTAAAAAACATGCGGAACAATAATTGTTCCTAGTTATGAACATTTTTATTCCATCTTTATCTTCTTTACTAAGTATAAAATGAAGTCTCTCACGCTGTATGTGCGCTTAGATCTTTTAAACTACGCGACGGATTTTCATGCGGTTTTCACCTATAGATAGAGTGGTTCATGAGGAAGGTTTTATGTATATAATTTGTCAAAGTTTTGATAAGTTTTAAGATTTTCACGGCCAAAAGCATTTTCGTTATTTGTTTTTGGGGAGTTATCTTCTTTAGCCAACGTTTCGGACATCGTTGCAGTGTCCATCATCAGGGCAGATCCGGTAGATGTGTCCGGTAGATCATCTACCGGATCTGCCCTGATGATGGACACTGCAACGATGTCCGAAACGTTGGCTAAAGAAGGTGGTAGCGCAACACGGCATAACACCCCAAAAACAAATAACGAAAATGTCAAGGTTTTGTGTAAATTGGTTGAAATACATAATATATCTGACCAAGCGGCAGCGGGCAACTGGCAGCGTGGTGTGGATTTTTGATTTAACAGATGGCGTTGGTTATAAAGGTTTCGTTAGCCACAGCAACGTGTGGCCGGGTCAGCTAGTTAATAATAAATCATTTAATATTAAAACATTAAAAATTTATGGTTGTAAAAATTATACATAAAACTATTATTGGACTGACGTCACTAATTATTTACGGCGCTATATAATTTGTATCCGATTGTTGTGATTATTTCATTTTATGGTTATTGGTTCTTTGTGCTTCCGTAGTTTTTTCATGAATATTACATTATAATTTTTCGTGAGTCATGATTTTCATGTCCCACTTTCCTGAGTGTGAATTGAATGCTCGGGTGTTTCATATCGATCCAATATCGATGAAATGTACCAAAACATTTTTTAAAAAGAAACTCACAAAATGGTGACTGTCGTAATAATTCGTTATGGCTTTGATTTTAACAGCGGGAATCTAATTATTGGATTTTTTTTATATCATGTATATTATCGAGGCTTCTGACTCACACAATATTGTCATTTTTTGCCTCATCTGTTCTTAAATTATAATATTATTATATTATCATTATAAATGTTCTTTAAAAGGTACTAGCCCTTTTATATAAAAATTCACTTTCAAATATTTTCCAGTTGATGCATGAAACTCGGTTTAAACCCGTATTTAAACCCTAGATCACTAATCTTATTTTTCGACTCTTTTATCACTATCACAAACCTTCGTCGTTTCGACTACGGTACTAAATAAAGGGGGTTTAAGGGTTTTATTAAAACAAAATATCAAATTAATTAATCAACAGCCAAGAATGAGACCTTAGTTTTCAAATACAACATTTTTAAAGTTGTTTTGAATTAGTTATAACTAAATTTTGAAAAACGGACAATTCAAATATCAAAAACAAAGACTTGAATTAACTAATAAAATAAAAGTTTTGGTGAAAATTTAGAAACTAATAAAAATTTGGTGAAAACCTAGCAAAAGTAAAAAGTCACGTTATCACTAAGGGAACGTACCCATACTACGTGACACTTTTAGGGGGGGGGGGGTCTTTAAAAGGTCACGCTCCATACAAATGAGCGGCGGGTTCCTTAGGATTTTGGTCACCGGGGGGGGGGGGGGTTAAAAATTGCAAAAAGTTGGTCACGTAGTTTGGGTACGTACCCTAACCTTCGTCGATGCGACGAGCCGTGGTTGCTGATTTGGCGCTCGTTGACTTCCCCCATCGTCCGCACTACCGTCAGTTTAGCCAGAGTATGAAAGAATTACGGTCGCGCGCGCGAAAGTTATCGCGGTTTTTTTAATCCTGCGTCGTCGATTCGACGAAGGTTTGTGATCTAGGGTTAAATTCTGAACTTCCGATGAGTTCGAGGTCATTAGTATTGTCACTCTCTGTCGTTCATATTTAATGCACTTCGATAATGTGTGCTCGACATCTTCAATTTGTTCACATATCGAGCACATTGGAGAATCAGAGAGGCCTATCAAACACAATATTCTTCCCATTAGATTTATTTGGAATGGTAGACAAAAACAGTTTTTTTCACGCAGTTCTTAAAATTTTTTAGTTGTTCACTTTGAAAACACCAAAATCATTCTGTCTTTTATGAGAAAAAACATATTCCTTCGTATTTTATTCCTTGAACATTCTACTTATATTCTTAGAACATTTGTCTTACACATTCTTAGGGCACTCTTCTTTTTTTTATTGGCTCGCCAATATAATACATCATATTATAATGATTATATTAATTTACATAATTAATATGGTTATATCGATGATTCCAATTATAGGTGAGCACACCATTTATCTCATTCTTCTTATATTCACGTGACATTAATCTTACGTTCGTATTATATTTATAGGGCTATCATGTGAGTGTATTCATCTTTTATTCTTTTTGCTGTCGTCATATATTCTTAGAACATTCAACTAATATTATTCTTCTTCTTCTTGTGCCCTGTCCGTTCAACGGACGTTGGCTACCATGTTGACTGTGCGGACTTTGTTTACTGCGGCCCGGAACAGCTCTACAGTAGACTGGCCAAACCATTGTCTCAGATTTTTCAGCCATGACGTTCTCCTTCTTCCAGGGCCCTGTATTCCGGCAATCTTTCCCTACATTATGACATGCAAGATCCCGTACTTCTCAGGATGTCTCATCACATGTCCAAGATTTTGAAGTTTTCGGATTTTTATAGTTTTAATAACTTCTTTTTCTTTATTCATCCGAACCATAACATCTTCATTCGTAACCCTGTCCATCCAGCTTATTTTAAGTACTCTTCTTTAGATCCACGTTTCAGATGCCTCAAGTCGCCTAATTAGTTCTTCAGTAAGCGTCCATGCTTCCATTCCATAAAATAACATCGAAAACACGTACCATCTGACCATTTGCATTCGTAATCCAAGGTTGAGAAAATCGTTTTTACGAGGAAAAGGTTAAAAGATATTATATTCTTAGAACATCTAATATTCTTAGTGCAAGGTAGATAGATATTCATAGAACATTTAACTAATATTCTTAGTGCAAGGTAGTTGTTATTAGAACATTTAACTAATATTCTTAGTGCAAGGTACAATTGTCTTTGAAAATTTAACTTATATTTTTAGAACACTTGACTGATGTTTAGGACATTCACCTTATATTCCCGCTATATTCATCTGATAATGTTATTCTTAGTGGATTCAACTAAAATTTGTTGGCTTTTCTTATCTGCATGGCCTTTTCTTACATTTCAGAAGTTCTTATTAGCGTGTGCGAACAGATTACAGAGATAACGATTGTTTACATTCATAAAAAGATTAGTTTAGGCGATAATATAATTGAAAACATAAACAAAGACCCATCTTTACTGCGTATCACGCAATGCCATAAAAAATAATTTTTACAGCGGGTAGAGTGTCACGCAACAACACCTGCTATAGCGATCGAGAAAATTAAGCTATATTCGTAGTAGTTTCCACATAAACATTACGAAACGAATTCTGCGATAATGTAACATGACTTCCTTAATTCTCTCTTACCTATTTTAACCTAATCTAACCTAGTTTCATCGATAATTTCCGTTCTTACAGAACTTACTGGCATAGAAATATCACCAGATCTTACTTGCACAATACTATCGATTTTCATTTATTACGTTTTCTGCTGTGCTCAACAACAGATTTAGTTACACTGTTGCAAAATCCCGACAATTCGCGGCAACTATCACGTAGCGAAGCTTTAAACAAATTTTAACCTAAAAACGTAATACACGTTCTAATGTTACAAGTATTATCTTATCGAATGTTTCCGGACACTACAGAAAATGTTCAGATACACATTTAAGTAGTTGTTAAGATTTTAAAACTCTTCTTTCGAAATGTTTTTTTTGATTGAACAATCAAAAATTGGTTGATTTGAGATGTTCACGTCCAAAAGTATCTATTATCGTGATTTGTTTTTGGGGTATTCTGCTGTGTTGGCTACCTCCTTCTTTAGCCAACAACAGCATCGTGGTAGATGTGTAACGTTGGCGTCGTATGTGTAATAATATATAATGCATTAAAAATTATATACAAGTTTAAAAATAATATGCTACCAAATTATCTGCAGAGTTACATAATGTAACACGAAAATGTTTACAACTATCCTACGAGAAGACGCGGAGACTTTAGGCTTCCCAAAACTAAACTTTCGTGCACACAGAATAACGCGTTTTATAAAGGACAAAAACTTTATAACAGCCTGCCGAATGCCGTAAAGGAAGCTGAAGTCAGTACTTTTCGTAGGATATGTGCATTATAGTTGAAGAATGTTTTTTGATTTGTAACAATTTTACCAATATTATTTTAGTCACGTAGTTATCTGTTTTTCTTAAAATGTATTTTTTGTCTGGTAATTTTTTTCCCCTCTTAAAATGTGCTTGTAAAAATGTAACCGTATCTTTAAATTGTATTTGTATATATTTTCTTACTACATGTATGAAAAAAATTTGCATACATCTAAATAAATATTAAAAAACAAAACAAACAAACAAAAAGAAGGAGGTAGTAGCGCATCACGGACGATACCCTTAGAACAAATCATGATAATAAATAAATGTATTGAAATATACCTAAGAAACATGCTACAATGTGAGGTCTAGCCTTATAAATTAATATATAATTAAAGCTACATGACTCGTGTTGGCAATGACGTTGCTGGCTGAAAATAGTTATTTTGGCCTTGAAAATTCAAACAGAAAAGTGCCTGTGGCGGGCAGCGTGGATTTTTTGATTTGTTAAAACAAATAACGTTTTTATTACGATACAGAAAATTTTGCACTCTTGACCTTCAAAACAAGAGGCAGGTGACTACTAAACTAATGTAGACTTCCGTCTCGAAAAACTCTGTATAAAAGACCGAGCAAAGCCGGGGACTTCAGCTAGTTGATTTACAAAAAAGTTAACAAAGGTTTGTATATAAATAAAAATGAGAAAAAGAAATGATAAGTGCTGATGCAAGAATCTCCTTGTCTCCGACCCTCAACGATCGATGTTTAATTTAACTGAGAAAATTCGCAGACCGTGAATCCTGTCGTCTTTGTTCCTGTCACGACCAAATCGATTTCCTCAGCGCCTTTGAGATTTGCGAGCCATTCTGCTCCCTCTTCGGTCCGTATTTGCGTTTATATTTACGTCCAGTCATTCAGCAGACCTTTCCCCCCTCCTACCCCTTCATTCTTTCCATATTCTGATCCCTCAGACCACCTCTTCCCCATTCCCGACCGTTGCCCTACCTCGCTCACCAGGCGGATTAAGGGAGATTCGGCAAATTTAGTCCCCCGGGCAGAATCATTTATTCAGGTATTCCAGAAGAATTTTGTTAAAAATATTTGAATAATTCACTTTATCTTAAAAATGAATTGATGAATGTGTTGCCAAGCGCATAACTTTCTAACGACTGCACCAAATTGGATAATTCTTTTTTTTTGTGTGTTCGTTATTGTCAGGACAAGGTTTTTATAAAACTTCCGGCGAGCTCTGGCATTATGAAATTTGTATAAAAAAATTGCTGTTGGTGGCACGCGAGGTTTGAAAACTGAATGTATGGAAAGCGGGAGGGAGGGAGAGATGGGGGAGGGGAACCAGGAAGGGAGGAATGGGGGGGAGGGGGAAGGGGGTCGGAGGAAGGGGGAAGGGGGAGTAATGTGGTGAGAGGGCAGGTGGAGGAGGCGGAGTGGGAACGGGACGAATAGGAAAGGACACACAGGAAGAAACAGTTTCTTTATTAAATGGCATAGCAACGCATGCCGGGACCAGCTAGTATACCTACCAATAATTATGGATGACTAGCTGGTTCCCGGCATGCTTTGCAATGCCATGTTCAAAGAAATAAATTGTTTCTCCCTGCATGTCCTTTCCCGTGCGTCCCCGTTCCCCTCCCGCATCCCTTCCCCTCCCAAGTTCCCCTTCCACCTTCCCTGCCTTCCCTCTCCCGTCTCCCCCATCCCGTCAACCCCCTCCCAAAAAAGCAGCTGCCTGCTAAATTAACATTCATCACACGCGCGAACTGTCAAACGTGCGAAGTTAAAATGGTCGTTAAGTATTATGAAATTATCCAATTTTCTTAATTTTTATTTCCGTAAGAACCTTCTTCAAAGTAATAGAAAACATTAAAAAAATATGAATGAAATAGGTATAGTCGTTCTGAAGTTTGGCGTGTTTGAGGGAAACAGTTATTCATTTTCATATATACAGATGTAGATTATCGATCGGTTTATCCCAATTGAATATTGTAATACATTTTTTATTATATAATATTTTTTAAACTTGGGAACCAGTAGCCTATCCGCTCTGCCAATGCGCTAAGTTAATTTTTAATAGCAACAATGTAGCCACGAAGTGATATATTGCTTTCATAAGCAAAAAGACAGCTGCGAATTTGCAAATTTCGCATTCTGATATACTTTTTATGGTGACCGTACAACTCAGAATCTGTAGACTTATAATTATGATTTTTTATTATAAAATACCACAGAATAGATTTTTCAGAATACTTAACATTTTTTGTAAATTTCTTTAATAATGAACACTGAACCGTGCTTATTTAATTGTTTTTAATTTTTCAGAAAAAATCACTTAAAATGCACGTTGTAAAAGACGCACTTATATTTCGACGACGTAGATCGAAAGAAGAAAATAAACGGAGAAAAATGACATATTTTACGAATAATTTCCGCTATAGATATAGTAACAGAAGTTGAATTTGCAAAACCTGAAAATTTATTTTTAAATTTGATGAATTGTTCAAATTCTGCGAAACAACTGGCCCTTTGAATTGTTTGAAGTTTCGTTTCTGCGTTTTTTTATTATTGTTTATGGGGGCAAGAAATAAAGTGTAGTTTTTATATTTTGCATTAACCCGTATTTATTTAATTTGAAAACTGAATTGTTAAAACAGCTCTAATGCAAAGTTACAAATTTGCGCAACCAACATTGTTCGTTGGGTTAGTCGATTTATTTATTAACACTTTATATTCTTTTGACAAAAAGTCATGTAAAGGTGGGCTTTTTGCCAGTTTATTTATGTCAACCCAGATTCTAAGTGCGAATTAAAAATTAGTATTGGGTTTTTCGCAGGGTTTGAACAACAATAAATAAATCCTTGGTGAAACGAAAAGTACTTAATAGTTTTTTTATTAGTGATCGACGAACCGGTGTTTGCAATCTTTTAGCCGCAAGTTGATAGTAGTTTACCTAGTGTGTAGTTAGTGATAAGATAGAGCATTGTAGAAATATATTATATATTTGCTCAGCTCCGTTGTGGTTTTACACCAAAACGGCGCTATACAAATCATCCAAATATTATTATCTATTATTAAGATGATGCACTACTGAACAATGCACATGCAAATGATTTGAAAATTAGATTGCTTAGATATATTTTAGATGCTTTAAATAAATACTTTCAGTAGAACACATCGATCCGTTGTCTACCGTCCAATTGATTGGTCAGACAACTCAAAAAAATCGAAATTTTGAGTTGATGGCGTTTACCTGATATGTAATTATTAGTGTCCGACCGAAACAGGACTTTCCACCAAAACCGAATCTTCGGTGTCTGGGTCAGTTTCGGCCGAAACCGAAACCGAAACTTTTTTAGACATTTTAAAAATCGATTGTTTACTGTTATTTGGCTTATTTTTTACACTTATCAGACAGTTAACACGTGTTAAAGTAATTGAAGTATGTGAAAAAATAATATTGATTTTATATTACTTCTACAAAATAAACAAAATTTATAAAAAAATAACAAAATATGTTACTACTTCTTGGAACAAACATTTGTCAATAATGAACGCTTAAAGGAAGGACGTCATTAACTGAGTATTTTGCTGATGATGGCGGGTGACATACGAGCCACGAACTCACCCGAAGTCATCCGAACGAGAAGTTCCAAGAAGTGTTAACTGTCTGAATAAGTGTAAAAAATAAGCCAAGTAACAGTAAACAATGAATTTTTAACAAGTCTAAAAAATCGAAACTGATGCCGAAACTAGATATTTTATTTGCCAAAACGTGCCGAATCCGAATCTTCCGTCTGTCACTAGTAATTATGCTATAACTAAAGGGGTACTTTACAACGTATAACGCAACTTTGTAAGATAGATTTTTGAAGTAAAACTTCTTTACGCACGCTTGACTTACTTACTTGACTTGAGGGCGTTATGAAAAGTGTGATCGGGCGAAGCGAACGGAAGTTGAAAGGGAGATATAAGTTAGTGAAGTTTTACTTCAGTCGTGTGGCCTAAAGCACACTCGTTTTTTTTTGTGTTGGTCTTGTTTAGTGTCCGACCGAATTAGGACTTTCTACCGATACCGAAACTGCGGTCTGTCTTAGTTTCGGCCGAAACCGAAACTTTTTTAGATATGTTAAATATCTATTGTTTACCGAAATTAGGCTTATTTTTTTACACTTATGCAGGCAGTTAACACGTCTTAAATGAAATAAACAACAATTGAATTATGTGAATTTTTTTTTTTCATATTTTGCTAAATGTTAACTACTTCTTGGAACAAAAATTTGTCAATAATCAACACTAACATAAAGGAAGAATCTCATTAATTGAGTATTTTAGTTTTAATTGCGTTAACAACCTCCATATTCTTATTACACGTGTTAAATTAAATAAAATAAAAATAATCATTGAAGTATTTTAAAAAAAACAATTATTTACTGTTATAAAACAAACAAAATTTACAAACATATTGAATCACTATGCGCGAAAAATAACACATAAACTCACAACACAATCATGCCGGAAAGGCCGGTGAACTCAGCTAATGATGGCGGGTGACACACGACCCACGGACCAACGCTAAGTCGGCCGAACGACGCGCTAATTCACAAATGCAGAGTTTCGGTGCGGCCGAAGGTTCGGCAGATTTTCTACCGAAACTGAATCTGATGCCGAAACTAGATTTTTTTGTCGAAACTTGCCGAAACCGAATCTGAACCTTCGGTCGGTCACTAGTCTTGTTTATTGTATCGAAATGAGGGATTTGGCCCCAATGTGCGACGTGGTGCATCACCTTAAATGCATTTCAACGAGAAGTTAGAAAGGAAGGAACGTAAGTAGAAGTAATGCATTATTACGGTGGGAATAGAAATTAATGGTCGACCGAGATCTCGGTCTCGGCATTCTCAGCTACAAATTCTACCTAGAACTGTCTCGGTTCTCGGCGAAAAATCGCCGAGATTCTCAGCCATAACCGAGACCGTTGTAAGTAGGTACGGTATAGGATAATGGGATTCAAATCTACCGCACGCGTCCACATTCGTCACTTGGTGTTAGTGTGTGAGAGAGCTGTCGATTGTCGAAATCCAACTTATGGGCAGCTCATGATTTCATAGACTTGGGAAATGAGCTTACGACCAGTGACGAAAGCAGTTCAAGTGCTGTGATAGAAATAGCGCTTGATAGCTTTCTTAGAGAGCCAAGACCGCAAAGAAATGCAAATATTTTTGAGTATTGGTATTCGTCACCGTATCAAGTATTTAGGCCTGCATCAAAAAAGTTTTTATCAGCACCGCCTACTAGTGTAGCAAGTGAACAGCTCTTTTGCAGAGCTGCTCAATTATACGACACGAGGCGACACTCTTTGAAGGATGAAAACGCAGAAAAATTGCTTTTTATGTGCTACAACATCCAATTTTGATTATTAAAACTATTTAAAACAAGTTATTATTACATTCTTAAATATACGCATTTTCATTTTTTTCTCAATTTATCAATTCTTGGTCTCGGCCGAGATTTTAATTTATTCTCGGTCTCGGCCGAGAACGAAAAACCTGTCTCGGTCGACACCCTTAATAGAAATAACCTTTACTTGTATTTAGCCTTGGCTGTGGCATTCGAGAAAGTAACCTTGCATTTGTGGAAAGTTCGTTTTAAGTACGTACGGTGCATGTTAATTGTTCGCTCGAGCAAGAATCGATAAGCTTTACATCCAAAACCACCTGCCCTGATAATGGCACTGCAAGGATAAAACGTCGATTCATGATACAGCAGAAAACGCAACACGACTCAACACCCTAAAACTGGACAACATTATAAAAATATCAAGAGTAGTCCAAGGATTTTCTGAGTTTGTTGATATCGTACAAATGTTAGCAATGACTTTAATCATGCGACAATCAGTGCTATAAAAAAATATTGTCAGGGATTAAGAATGATCCGATAAAAATGAATTATACCCACTCGCTTAGGTATTATTATTGTTTGTTAGCGATAACAGGCAGATTGCAATTTTTTATAATTTTATTTGGCATTGAAAATCTACTTTTAGATGCGTATCTATTATTACTTGTTCGCTTAGAATTTTTGAAGTAAAACTTCTTTACGCGCGCTTGACTTGGGGAGTAAGCTGGTGAATGCGTGAATGCGTGACGCGTGACGTGCGGTGAATGCGTGACGAGAGCATTACGAAAAGCGACGCAAACGATAGTTGAGAGGGAGATATAAGTTAGTGAAGATAGAAAGAGAGAGAGAGTTACGTTTCGTATATTACTGTAGGGGCAAGAGAGAGGTGCGAGCACACATTTTCTTTCTCTCGTAGCCAGTTACGTTTCGTATATCTAAGACACAGTGCAGGCCTATTGTCTGTATCACACTGTACGGGCAAGAGAGAGCAGTGCGTGCGCACATTTCCTTTCTCTCTTCCTATCATATAGATGGAGCTAAAGAGGTTTTACTTCAGTCGTGTGGTCTAAAGCACACTCGTATTTTTTCACACAGGAGGCCAGAGCAAAATAATTTCCCTCATGTTGATATCGTAGAAATGCTAGGAATTACTTTAATCGTGCGACAATCAGTGCTATAAAAATATTATCAGGGATTAAGAATGATCCGATAAAAATGAATTATACCCACTCGCTTAGGTATTATTATTGTTAGTTAGCGATAACAGGCACATTTTTGGGGATGCAGGGTTCTTTGTGGAAAGGAAGGAGTGAACCTGAGTCTTGAACAGATGACGGAGGGGACACAAGAGCCTACAAATCTTTCCACAGCCAATATTTAATAATAGTATTGCATGCTTCAATCTACTGTCTCGAATGTGTCGTCTGTATAATAGGTACTACTGAATGTGACATACGTATATTTATATGCAAACAATCTTGCATATTTTAAAAAGAATTATAGATAACATGTCACGGAAAATAGTTATACATATATGAACACGAATGTGAAAAGTTATTTTTTATTTTTTTAATTATTTATTTTTTTTTTATTTACAAAAGGATACATAAATTATAATATATTTTTTACAATAATTAATTACATAATACAGGTATATGATGTACCCCCATAAATAAGCAGAGCTTGTGTGTATGGGGGGTGTTATAATATTGGTTCAATTTATTATTTTTTATTCAGTTCAAATTTTCAGTGTAATTTTTTAGCAGTGTTTTAAATTTTTTTATGTTTCTGTTCATGTTTGTGATTTTTTCAGGTATTGAATTAAAAAATTTAACTCCGAGATATTTATGATTTAACTGTCCTATTGTTTTTTTACATTTTCGAATAGGAAGTATTGATGTTTGTCTAAGATTTCTGTTATTTTTGAAGGGTGCAACTTTATTTTGAATATTATCTTTATAAATTTGTAATGTTGCGTGATAAAAGTATAACGCACTTAATTTTCTGACCATAAATTGTTTGAATAACAGTTCGGATGAATATGTGTAGGGGTTTTTTTAAATTGTTTTTATTATTAGTTTTTGTGATATGTAAATTGTTTGTGTTTGATTTGTATATGTACCGCCCCATCCTATAATGCCGTATTGTATAATTGATTGACAGAAAGCGAAGTATGTGGTTATAAGTAATTTTTCGTTTAAAATATCTCTTAAGCATCTAAATATATATGTTAGTTTCCTTATTCTGTTGTTCAGAATATTTATGTGTGGGGACCATTTTAAACGCTGGTCTATTATTATGCCCAGGTACTTAATATCGGTCTTGGTCTCTATTTATTATTCTCTTTTTACATTATACTTTAAACTTTATGGGTTATATTTCTTGTCTATCTTTATATATTTTTTTAATTATTGTTAACATCTCTGTACAGAATAAAACAAATCTTAAACTGTGCATTCTGTGGCCACTTTTAAAGGGATCATTAACATTAACGCTACTTAAAATGTTAATCTTGTAACTTTTTCATACTCGGTAAATGTTCCAAAACAATAAATAAAAACTCGCCATCGTATATTATACATCACTATGCAGGAATTTAATAGTGACTAAGCATGATAATAAATACATATTTTCTAAACATTGAAATATTCTTCAAATTTCATCAAGTGGCCCTAAAAATATTCTCTCAGGTCGGCCGTGTGCCAATTCCGTGAAAAAATTATTCAACGTGCAGAGCGCAGATATATCTCAATAGTGGGTCTGTCATTTCAGTAATGAACCCGCCATACATATGAGCCTGTGTCAGGGATTGAAGATCTGTGGCGAGCGATACTTTGTATATTTATTGCTTTTGTTTGCCAGATGGGAATTTCTGCCACCCAACCATTCCAGATGTAAAGTGAAAATAGAATCAGCTTGTTGCGTTTTCCGTATCTAGCCTATACACGGTGTCCGGAAACTAGTGGTAGGAGCGGGAAGCTGGTGAATTTACCTCGTATTTGGAATCGATTTTGTGGAAGATTTTTTTTTGATTTATGGTTTTTTTCGAGTAAGTCGAATCCGAAGTTAAAAAATCGGTCGCTACTGTTTATCGTCTTTTAAAATGCGTTAAATAGTAGACCTGGATAAAATTTGTGAGGCGCATGAGGGTCCCGGGAACCATTTATTTGATAACCAACAACCCTGCCCCCTAGGTCACCCCACAGGGTTCGCTACTGCGAATCGGGAGAGACCATTGTTCCAGGTTTCTCCTCGAGTACCTTCATAAAACAAAAACGTCTCACCGCGGACACTGCACTCGCTCGACTGACAAGTTGAAATCTTTACGCGCGTATGTTGATTGAAAGGGAGGCGTCTACTAATATCTACAGGAATTCAAAAAACTGAACAAATCGGACTAATATCTATGAGAACCAAAGTGAGGACGAATATCTACAGCACTGGCAGAGGTTGGATTTGCAATTATGTATAGCATATTGGAATAGCGTAATATTGCGTAGGTTAGGTTATGTTAGGTTAGGTTAGGTTAGGTTAGGTTAGGTTAGGTTAGGTTAGGTTAGGTTAGGTTAGGTTAGGTTAGGTTAGGTTAGGTTAGGTTAGGTTAGGTTAGGTTAGGTTAGGTTAGGTTTTCCATACAACCTCTTGCTCAGCTGCCCTCTGTTGATATTAGTCCCACCCACGCTCCGTAGATATTAGTCACCACTGGGACCGTCAAAGATAATCGTCCCATCTTAGCTCTGTAGATATTAGTCCTCACTCTAAAGTTCATAGATATTTGTCCAACATATGAGCTGTAGATATTCGTCCGACATACAAGCTGGGGATATTAGTATCTGGAGTCATTGAAAGAGATGGACGATCACTGTTTATTGCGTCTAGGATTATTTGTTTACGAGAAATTCCGGTATTCTATATTAGGGATTCTTTTCCATATTTGGTTACTTTCCTCTAATAAATAAATGTGTCCAGAAGGGTGTCGAAAGGTTTATAAATTTAGGCACTTTGCTTGCAAAAATAGATTTTTTTCATGATAACTTAAATGTGGCATATTATTCTCAGTTTTTCATTTCTGAAACAAGTAATTGAATCAACAAATTATGCAATTTGTAAACAAAACGCAAATACCAAATCAAGCAAAATTTGTCTTCAGCTCATTTCAGTTCAGTAGCGTTTATAAGATTTTATAGAAACAATAGGTTTTAGTATTTTTTGGGTTAGAGGGTTTCCGAAAACCGATTCGCTTTATTACTATGGAAGTGTACAAACAGAAAGAACATGGGTTTCGGCTTTCAGATTACCGGCGCTCACAGTTTGCACCGAATTGTGAACATCTTAACAGGGTATTACCAGAGAAAACCAGAAATATGTCCTTTTTAAATCAGATTTTAGACGTATTGGCTCTTTTCCACAAATAATTATAAATGGATTTCGAAAGTTTGTTCTTTTAAATTTTGAGAAAAAATGTTTATTTTTAGCATAATAAGGTTATACCATAGGTCGTTGGCAGAATTGTTAAATTTTCAAAAAAGATTTTGGATTATACCACACCCATTTCAAATCATATAATCATGCAGTACCTAAAATAAATCAATACATTTTTTTTTACATGAGCTTCGCACAGGAGGCCCTGAGGAAAATAATTTCCCTCAGGGCCTATGTCATCTTTGGGGATGCTATGTGGAGGGTTTTTTTTAAGGAAAGGAAGGAAAAGGGTTTAAGGGGTGGGTAGGAATCTGGGGTTCAGTATGTCCTGGTCATCCGCCTCCAAGACCTAGACATATCTCAAAATCATCAAACGTAGCGAACCACTTGGGGTGACCTATGGCAGAGGTGTTGGTTATCCAATAAAGGTTCACGGGGCGGCGGTACCCATTCCCGCCTCCCAAGTTGAAAATTATTATCTAGGTATCGCATGTTTTAAAATTTTAATTTTAATTTAAATAAAATCATTAAAATGTTTATACGTCCATGTGTTTCTTGACGAAAATTGGTCCGTTTGTGTATTTATTTGCGCACTTACAAACTAATATATTGCGGATTTTTTTTACATTCTTATTTAACTTAGACATCTGTGAAAAATGGTAAATACTTATAATCAGAAAATAATTACAAAAAGTACATAATTTTAATGGTTTTATCATCACGCCTTTCAGCATTTTTGGATGTAGGTATAAATTAAAGCAACTTTGGAATGAAATAATATCAATATAGTGTTATAATTTTACAAAGCTGGTACGCAGAATACTTAATCTTTCTCATTGGAACCGCCCTGTACGATCGTAAGAACAACTTTGTGGATTTTCGGCCGCTGGCTGGTTAAACGCTCTTAACCTGATTTCACTGTGTGCAGTTTCATACGCTTACGCAGTCGGCCGCCCATCCGCCGACTAATCAGAAAGCCGAAACCCGCGTTATCTCTGCTTGTACACTGACACATTTTTTAACGCGTATCTATGTTTTTTTTTTGGTAACAAAAATATTGATTAGTTTAGGTTTGTTTTTCTGTTTTGTCATAAAACGTTATTTTTTTACTAACAAATTATTTACAAGAAAAGTTTCCGGACTTCTGCTCTCTCTCTTTCTGATGTAGACACGAGAGACGGATCCGGTGGGTGGTGTCGCCGTGTGTCGTGTCTCTCGGCGTTTCCCGGAGACTGATCAATACGATTCGTATTGTGCATCATTATACCATCTGAGAAGAGAATGCTGTTACTAATTAACGTGCTTAGAAATCTAGTCAGATGTGCTTCCGTTCATTGATCGATACCGGGAATGCGTGTTATATCAATACGTTGGATGTGGATGGCCTGAATTAAATATGAATGTAAATCACACGATGTAGATTTAAGATGATATGTAATATTTTTATTCATATCGTCAATAACATTTGCATGAATTATAATATGAATTCAATTTTGACTTCGTTAAATCGGTTTATTTTTAAGTTGATGCACTGCTATGCTTAGTAATTCAAAATCATATGATTTTGGTTTTAATATTAAATCGCTTAGAAATATTTTAGAAACTCTAATTAAGTACTGCCTTTGACATGATCGAGTATTTTTGAAGTGAAATTTCTATAGCCCCGTTGTGATTAGGAATTCGGATGAAAGGGCACCTGCGAAGCATAAAACAAGGCTCCTATTGGTTGAGTTATAAAACGGAAATGGCGCCAGGTCTGCGCTCATTGGCTGCTTTGATTATGACCTCATTTTTCAAGGCTCCTTGGTTCTTCATTGGTTGAGATTGTTTTGGTAAAGTTTCGCTTCTACCGCGTGTTAACTGGACTCAATTTTTTTTAAATTATTGAAGTGAAACTTCCTTAGCCCCCCCCGTTAGCGATTCGGAATTCGGATGAAACGAAAATGACGCGTACAGCACCTGCGAAGCATAAAACTACTATCAAGGCTCCTATTGGTTTATATATAAAACGGAAATGGCGCCAGGTCTGCGCTCATTGGCCTGCTCACTGCGCTTTGATTATGATTTCACTTTTCAAGGCTCCTTGGTTCTTCATTGATTGAGATTGTTTTGGTAAAGTTTCGCTTCTACCGCGTGTTAACTGCACTCAAATTTTATTTTTATAATAAATAAAGTATCAGGCCTACAAAAACTGCTTTAAAGTAAAAAATCTCCTACTTTCGAACCTCTTTTGAGTTATGGTTTTATTCTATAAGTGGAAAATTAAATTCTTTAGAAAAGGTCATAAATCATTTAAATATTTGTGCCTCAGCTTCGCAAAATAGAGTAAAACATGCTTTTTGGCGATGTTTTTTTATGAATAAATGAAACCGGTGCGGTGGTTAAAAGGGAATTTAAACCTAGTCGCCATCTGCGTTAGGAGTGTTATTGTTAACGGCCTGATTCCGTTGACGTTGTGCATTTCGTTGTAAATGGTATAGGTAGGGTTACCATTTTTTTTGGTCTTCAAATGGGATATTAGGTGATAAGTGCTTACAAATTGAGTTATGCAAACCGTCTCTGAAGTATAATTTTAGTCAAATTGTCTAGTTTTGTTAGAATAATTAACGTATATTATTATAATAATATTTTTAAATAATCCAGTATCATTCATGGAATCATGACGAACTAAAATTTTATGTTCACAGTTTCGTCACAAGGTCTTAAATCGTGATATTAATTCTACAGGTGGCCTCATTGGGCATTTGACCCCTCGTAGTCGAAACTCTGATGTCTTTCCACGACAGCTGTGAACCTAATACTGTAGGTTCAGTGAAAAGAAATCACCAAAGATAACGAAAACGATATTTGGGATACATTCGTAAACCTGAAAACCTTGATAATATTTGTGCTGTCTATAGATATTTATGTAACCTAGGATTAATGGCCGTTTTACACCATCTCTCTTTTCAGCCCGATTCCAATAGAGACCAAAGTCAAAATTTTTCGCTTTACGCGATCGCTATTTTCATCCCTACGATTTCAATTGTCATCACTGCAAACAACACATGAACCATTCTGTTTGCCGTGATGCCAACTGAAATCGAACATTTATGAAAATAGCGATCGCGTAAAATTTTGTCTTTGGACTATAAGTGGAAACGGGCTGAAAAAAGAGATGGTGTAAAAGGGCCATAAGAATATAACTACTAGAAGTGCCTTCTGTGCAAATTTGAATGGATAAAATAGTTTGCCAATGATTTAATATATTTAGGTTCTAAACCATTTAGCACGCGGTTTATCTCTCTTACACTTACCCGAAATTGTATATCGCCATCCCATTTGAATTTCGTAATCCTGGTAAAACACAGTTTTGTATGGAAATAGAGGCCCGTATTGGGCCCGTAACACGCCCACAAATCAACTAAATAAATAAACTAAAAAAAATTGCTATCGCCGAGATTCGAACCCCAATCGACTGATTGGAAGGAAACTACTATGCTGACCATTAGGGAACGTACCCATACTACGTGACACGTTTAGGGGGGGGGGGGGGTCTTCAAAATGTCACGCTCCATACAAATGAGCGGCGGGTTGCTTAGGATTTTGGTCACCGGGGGGGGGGGGGGGGGGGGTTAAAAATTGCAAAAAGTTGGTCACGTAGTATGGGTACGTTCCCTTACTTCATTACACGTACTGAAAATATTATAAATTATGTATTCTTGAATGTACATTAATTGCGAATATCTCTTGATGCAAATTTTTTTGATTCTTATTTTTACTGTTCTCGTTGTTTATTTATTGTAATATTTATTTTTTTCTTTTGTTTTTATGTATATTGTACTATATACATCGGCCAAATATCAATAAAACCATTTATTTGTTTGTGTATTTAGAAAATTAATAGTTTATTTGATTGGTTTATCGTATGTTGATGGTATAATTGTAATTGTCTTATAAATAATGGTTTCTTAAACATAATAAAATAAATAACGCCCGAAATTATACTGTTTATAACTAAATTTATTGTTATTAATCCTATTGTTTTGCTTACGTTGTTTTTTTTTTGTTTCAGGTAAGTCACTCGAACTACACACATTAATTTGGATTTTACATTGTTTTGATGTTCTTACCTGCCTGATATGATTAATGGATTGGTAAGTGTAGTGTATGTAATTGTAGATGTGTTCGTATATCATCGCCGCTCGGAAACGGTTTCCGAATATTGACGGGCAGGCTCTCGGTACATGAGAACAGCTGACGGGCTCGCCGCCGCTCAGATCTATTCTAGAAGCCTTAGTAAACAGTCGCTACTATTAACATAAATACAATACTACTTGAATCCTTTATAATATTACCAATATAGTAAAGACATCGAACTTACGTTTGTAATCCCATTATTGTGCTAGTAAGCCACTAATTAAAGAACATTACAGTAAGTGATCTATTTAGGTAGATATATTAGAAGGGTGACCAAACAACTCAGAATGAAACCAACTCAGAAGCACCTCAGAAAGGTCATTAAGAGTGACGATAAAAAAAGTTGGTTTCATTCTGATTTGGCATGGAACCATTAGAAGCCTGTCTATATAGCTATGTAGTCCAGGTAAAGTAATTTAGTTTTTCTTTATTTGCATTGTGATTTAAAATGGTTATTATTTATTATGTATTTATATTTATTTAAATTATTGTACGACAGATTTATCCACTTACAGTAAAGATTTATTATTCAAATAATAATTATAAGTGGCATTGCAACGCATGCCGGGAATTCGCTTATATATAAATAAAATACCTCAGAAAAAAAAACTTATAATTTCAATCTTTTTTTTTGCGGCCACCCAGTAATCTGTACGAGAATTGCGAATGCGGAATGATTAAAACAATAAAGCAGCACCCGTTACCGCTGCGCCATTATCGCGGCGCGTGAATAGTTTGCTGACAATGACTGACTGAGGTATTTGAGGCGATTTGCGGTTTACGTTCGGAAGAGTGCTGACAGATTCGCCGCACCCGACTAGAACAGCCTCTTTCATCTCTTGGAATCCTGGAAGTATTCATTTTTGCCGCGTTCTGGATGATAATGGTAATGCGAACACGGTGATTTATTGCGCGCTGGATGAAATCTGTAAATATGCTTTAGTACAAAATTTTCATACTAGCTATCAGAAAATTCCATGGCAGTTGCTATCCCGACAGTTGGCCCCCAGGCATACTAATATACTATAACTAGCTGACCCGACGAACTTCGTACCGCCTTAGAATCAATAACTGTTGAATTAAATTAAGTTTTTTTATTAACTTAAAAATTACACAATGAAGCAATTATCGATGCCCAACTGTCCGTGTTTTGTTTTTGTTAGTATCAGAGATGGCGTTGTGTACGGATTTATATTTTTTGTGATTTTCTTACTTTTCCACTTACGGGAATTTTTGAAAGGAAGCGGGTACGGGGGCCGCCACCCCGGGAACCGTTTATTGGATAACCAACATCTCAGCCATAGGTAACCCCAAGTGGTTTTCTATTTTTGGTGATTTAGCAGGGGTGCCTGGGGTTCGGATTCATGGGGTGACTTTAGTGCGGGTCTTGGCGGCGGATGCGTCTGCCCACCGGCTGCGTGGCGTGCCGGATCGAGAGAGACTGGGAGCTCCCTTTTGACCTTTTGACCTTTCCAGCCGGATTCTCTCGACCAATGGGTCGAAAGAGTCCGGCTGGAAAGGTCAAGGTAAAAGGTCAATTCTGGTCAAGGCAATGGCCTTGCACCGCAGTTGGAGGGATGGATTCACTCCCGGATACACTGACCTCCAGATTCCTACCCACTCCTCATACCTTTTTCGTTTCCAGAACATCCTACCCTTCCTTAAAAAGACCCTCCACAGCATCTCCTAAGATGAAATAGGTCCTGAGTGGAGCTTACGTAAAAAAATGCGTTTCATTTCAGAAATTTATTATTGTATTTTTCCTTTGAAGGGGTGCAGAGACATGCGTTCACCGTTTGTCTCGTTTTCGACTATTGACATTTAGTGTGTAAGAAAGGGGGCAGCATTATATGATTAAGAACAAAAGCGAAACAATCAGCGAATTGACATTTGACGTTTTTGAATTTTTGGAAAATACCTATCACAATAATGCTGCAGTTCTTTCAAAATATGAGAATTCGTTTCATATAAAATGTATGAAATTTTTAATTTTCTTCATAACTTTCTTTTTCGTGAATGTTTGCGATTTTTTAATAGTTATTATGTTATCCGGAGCGGAGACAAATTTAACAAATCAAAGAAAATCGGTCCAGCCGATCTCGAGTTATAAATAGTGTAACTAACCCGACTTTGTTTTATATATTAAGATATGCAGTCGCTTTAACCCGTTTTAATCACAGGAGACCATACTTCTCTCAGTTCATGTATGTAGGTCTCAGAGAAATCGTCGTGTCTCTCTTACTATCTATCATAGTGAGAAGTATGATGGTATTGGAAAGAGAAAATAACACGCTTTATATTCTAATCTAAAAGTTAACCACAAAAAATTTAAAGGTACACAAGAAAACAAAGTTTCCGACCACATTTTGAAAAAAAAAATAATAATATCTAAATGTGAATTTTTTAAGAATTGTGTTTTCATGAAACGACAAAAAAGTGAGGTGACAATAGTATTAATAATTCATTTACCTAATCATTTCATTTGCAACATTCTTCAAGATGATATCAACAAATTGTTAATTTGGTGTAATGAAAATAGACTTTACTTAAATATCTCAAAATGTCAAGTGGTTAGATTTTCTCGAATAAAAAATCCAGTGATCTTTAATTACAACATTGATAACAATACTCTTGAGACATTAACACAAATTAAAGACTTGGGCATCACTTTTCAATCAAATCTTTCATTTGTTAACCATATAACAGAAATCTCTAATAAGGGCTTAAAAATGTTGGGATTTATAACCAGGCTAATTAGAAATTTTAACAATATAAAGTGTATTAAACTGTTATATTTTGTCTATGTTAGAAGCCAACTTGAGTACAATTCTCCCGTCTGGAATCCACATTATCCGTCAAGAATACAAAACAAATTCTTACGTTTTCTAAATTTTAAAATGGGTATTCCAGCAATTATGTTGAACTACAACGCTATTTTAAATGATATGAATATGCTCAAATTGTCCGACAGAAGAATTTTCACTGACTTGGTATTTCTATATAAAATTCTAAATGATTTAGTTGATAGTCCGATATTGCTAGAATTGATAAGCTTCCGGATTCCACTACGTAATACCAGAAGTCAGGATTTATTTCAGTGCAGAAATTCTGGAACTAACTACCATATGTATTCCTCTTTGCCCAGAATACTAATGGAGGGAAATAATTATACAAAGTCAGTGGACATCTTCAATTTATCTTTAAACAAATACTGTTACTGAAGCAGTTCAGTTATCTACAATAAATACTATATATTGCGTTGCAAAAACCTATTATATTTCTTTGTTAAAGAAATAGTATTTATATATTATTTAATCATAGTGTAATTTGTAAATTTCATACTTATGTAAAAGCCCCGTAAAAGGGTGTAAATAAATAAATTAATGTATGTGTTTTTATTTTTTTCCGTTTTTAGTAATTTTAGTTAGAAAAGACGAAAGTTGAGCCATTTTTAAAACTTTTAAAGTTAGCATTAAAAAATTTTATGTTTTAAAAATTACATAGTTATTTCTAATAATACAATTTGAAAGCGTATTTCATCACCTTTCACAAAAATATTAATTCAAAATTCCATTTATTTGGATTTTATTGTTAAGCGGAAATATTTTTACCTACTGACAAAATACGACCTAATCTTGAAGGGAAAATACGGTATACCTATTTATTCAAAATTTAACTATTGATGAAAACCGCATGAAAATCCGTTGCGTAGTTTAAAAGATCTGAGCGCACATACAGCAAAAGTGACTTAGTTTTGTTGAAAGTAAAAAATCCTACTAATATTATAAAGGGGAAAGTTTGTATGGATGTATGTTTGTTACTCTTTCACGCGAAAACTACTGAATGGATTTCAATGAAACTTTACAATAATATAGCTCATAAATCAGAATAGTCTATAGGCTATAGCTTAGAGCTCGGGCGTTATGAAAAATAATTTCATTTTTCATACATTTTCTGTCGGTAACAAAATCGATTTATTGCAAACGTCAGAAAAAAACAAACCAATTGTCACCTTGGAAACGATGTTTTTTTTTTAAATTTGGCAATTCACCCTAAAAAGATTGCTTTGCTGGCGTCGTACTTAATAACTATCTCTAAAAATGAATCGCCGAAATGTATGTATGCGCATAAATCCGAACGACTGCACCAAATTGGACTATTCTTTTTTTGGTTGTTCGTTATTTTGTATAAAACTACCGTTGAGTTCTGGAATTATGAAATTTGTTAAAAAATTATAATAGGTTGCACGCGAGCAGTTTGAAAACTGAATGTATCGGGAATGATTGTGTGGAATGCGAGAGGTGAGAGGGGGGAGTGGGGAGGGGTTTAGGGGAGGGAGAGGCGGGAGGGAAGGAAGGGGAAAGTGGAAGGATGGAGGAGGGTGTGGTGAGAAGTAGGGGATGGGCGGAAGGAGGTTGATGGGGGGAGTGGTGTGGGGAGAGGGAAGGTGGAGGAGGCGGAGTGGGATGGGAGAGGTCGGACGGAAGAAAGTGGTAGGGGTGAGGGGAGGGGTGGGTGGAGGTATAGGGGGAGTGAGTTGATGGGAGTGGAGAGAGGGAAGGTGGAGGAGGCGGAGTGGGGTGGGAGAGGTGAGAGGGAAGGAAGTGGAAGCGGGAGGGGTGGAGGAAGGTGGGGGGAGGTGGAGTGGGAGGGGTATGGGGTGGGGGAGGGGTCGGTGGAGAAGGAGATGGAGGGAGAGGGGGGTTGATAGATGAGTAGAGTGGGGAGAGAAAAGGTGGAGGGTGGAGGAGTTTGGGGAGGGGTGAGGGGAGGGGGGGAGGGGGAGGGTGGTTGAAGGGGGGAGTGGAATGGGGGGAGGGGTGGGTGGAGGGGGAGGGGGGTTGATGAGGGTGGTGGAGTGGGGAGAGGGAAGGTGGAGGAGGCGGAGTGGGAAACCCCTAATACCATGCGAGCGAAGCCGCGGGAAAAAGCTAGTAGTAAATAAAGATATTGGCGTAGTTTTTTTTTAAAACATCTTCCAATGATGAAAACGTGTTTTTATATTGAAAATTCCCGGTGTTTCCAACAATCTCCGATTGTAATTTCGCCCATTCGCAATGTATTGTATCGCATGTCAATGGCGGCAGGTGATTTATGGTTGCTTTGTAATAACCACTTTTTGAGATTCCGGGAAATAAACATTTTCCGTAGATTATTATTTCTCCCGCCTATCAAAACATTTTTTGGCAGTTAATGTTTTGTTTGCGGAGGAATCACTTTTGATTTTCTTGACGGGGGGTTATTTATGTAATTTATCACATCATCCCACGGGCTTACGTCAAATACTCGTACTTAATCGGATCATCATGTTCCCAGCCCACAATTCAATCTTGAGATGAAAACATGATTATTACGTAAAAAAAATCGCAGATGTTGGTAAAAAACACAAGTTCGTATAGGTTTACACATGGTGTTGATGTGAGTCACCGCTATGATGTACACATGCGTTTCTTCTGTGTCTGTTTCTTTGAGAGGCAGAGTTAAATGGCATATTGTATTGACCACAAAGGAAAGGACTTCGTACTGAATTCAGAATGTCCTGGTGTGGATGGTAGTATACCCTTTGTTCTAATTAAATTAAAAATGGCGGCGTTGATCTGATTTTTATACAAATCTACAGTTTTATTCCGAAATTCAAATTTTGAACAAAGAAACAAAGCTTAATAATCGAATCATTCGGCCTTCTATCTCACTGCTACGCTGATGACCAACAAGTTTACTTTTACTGCTTACCAGAGGAAGTAGACAGTCTAAAAACTCGCATAATTGAGTGTCTAGAAGCAATTACCCGCTGGATGACCTCAAATAGATTAAAACTAAATCCGTCAAAGACTGAGTTTCTTTGGACCGCCACAAGCAGACGTCAGCATAACATTGATAACTCCCCAATAACCATTTCAGGAAGCGACATCACTCCAAAGACTTGTATAAAACTACTGGGTGTCAATCTGGACGCTGATTTTTCCCTTAAAACCCAAGTGAACAGAACCGTAAGCACGGGATTTTTTCAATTAAGGCAAATTAAAGCAGTAAGGAGAAACCTGCCAACAGAGGCGACTAAATTACTAGTCAATTCGTATGTGGTTTCACGTTTAGATTATTGCAACGGAATATATGCAAGTCTTCCAAAATATCAAATTAACAAATTACAATCCGTTTTCAACGCTGCGGCAAGACTTATCACCGGCGTATCAAAATATTCCCATATTTCAGAGCATCTCAAAAATCTACACTGGCTTAAATGTCCTGAAAGGATCCAGTTTAAGCTCTGCTGGATGGTATTTAAGTCCCTTAACGGAATGGCTCCGGCTTACTTATCGGAATTGTGTATTCCAGAAATTTCCAATCATCGACAGTCAACCCTGAGGTCAGCAGCGTCATCAGCTATCGGAAGGTTAAAGGAACCAAAGCGCACACCAGATACTAAGTTCGGTGAGGGCGCTTTCTGAGTGTCAGGACCTAAAGCCTGGAACGGACTGCCACATGACTTAAGAATGATCACAGACGCGGCGGAATTTAGAGCTAGACTTAAAACTCACCTTTTCAGACAGTCGTATCCATAAACTCAAAATCTTTCACCTTCACTTTCAATGCCCGCGACACCGTAAATAACTAACCTGTAAAAACGTAGAAAAAAAAAAAATAAATAAATAAAATAAAAAAATGTAAGCGTTTGTGAAGGTCATTTCATGAACATTCTCCAGTCCTAAAGATTCCGAAATTCTCCAGTATTTTAAAATAAATATCAACTATACTTTTGCCACTAATCTCCAATAGTCCTAAATTCTCCTGTATTTTAAAATAAATACCTCTACTTTTGCCTTTTGCCACTAATCTATTCACAAATGTAATAGGTACTAACAGCGATGAGGGTAGCAAATAATGTAAAATCACGCAATGTCCAGTGTGTTAACTGTAATGTCCTCCGCGTGCAAAGCCGTATCTTCTCCAAGCATAAACTTATAATTAAAGTGTGTTTATCGGAAGTGACCTGCCAGGTAAGTATGTTTCTGTATCCATTTGTAAATAGTAAAATCAGTTAGAACCTAAGCATTCCTAATAAATTGTACAGCGCCCTTGAGGTGATTTTTCACAAAAACGGCGCTTTATAAATTATCCAATTATTATTATTATTATTACTGTTTATGTCTGTGACACCCAGAATGCGTGAACTTTTAATCTTATCTTTTAGTGATACTCCTGCCGACCATCTAAGCATTTGCATTGCTGTTTCGAGTTGCCTAGAGTAGGAGTTGTACATAGTCCAGCATTCAGAGCCCTACATTATCGCGGGTCTTACAATAGTCTGGTATGTCTTTCCTTTAAGTTTTATAGGCATTTTGGAGTCACATAATATTCCTGTTACGGATCTGAATTTAATCCATCCCACACCTATTCTATGAATGACATCCGCTGCACATCCTCCGTCTCTGTGGATTAGTGATCCCAGATACTTAAATGAATCACAGTTGGCTAATGTTACTCCATCCAGTTGCATCGAAGGAGTTACAGCATTTGTGTCTTCAAACGGCAAATACAAATATTAAGTCTTTTTCCTGCTAATTTTTAGGCCATTATCCTCCAGGATCTTTCTCCACCTTTCCAGGCTATTCTGCAAGTCACAATGATTATCTGCTTTCAGTACTATATTTTATTTTATTTTATTTTTTTATTATTATTATTGTACAACAGAATAATTCCAATTACAGTACAATTTAGTTACCCTATCAGCATTTAGGCAAGTGACTCTTCAATAATGTTTTTAAGGTATATAAAGAACAGTCACTTACATCCAAATGGTTTGCAATTTCATTTAACAGCACCACTCCACTCGTCATGCTATGCTTTGCCAAGACGTCTGGTCTGCCGTTCGGTACTTTAAATAAGTCATGATGTCGACTTCGGCTGTAGTGGTCTGGTACATATAAATCATAGCATCCCAAGAGAAATGGGCTATTGATGAAATTGTTCCAAATTTTGAAAGACAGAATAGCAAGACTTGCTTTCCTTCTAGTTTCTAGGCTCACAGAATCAGTTTCCTCAAGTAAGTCAATGTGGTGCATGAACCTTGGATAGGTTCCATGCTTCCGCATATAAACATACCTGAGGAATTTCTTCTGGATTTGCTCTAACATATCAATGTACTTCTGGTGGTACGGTGTCCAAACATCGCTCGCGTACTCCAGTTTGCTTCTCAGTATGCCATCGAATAACGCTAGTATAGCTTCTTGGTTATCAAATTGCTTACAAGTCCTGATGATGAATCCAAGAAGTTTGTAGCAAGACTGAGTGAGCTGCGATATATGGCAAGAGAATGTCAGTTCGGGATCAAAGACGACACCGAGATCTTTCACGGATTTTACACGTGATAACGTTTCGCCTTTTATTTTATAATCGTAAATTATAATGTTTTTACAACGAGTAAAGGACATTGTGACACATTTCTTTGTGTTAAAATCTAATTTGTTTGCCAACGACCATTCAGATAGTGCATCCAGATCAGTTTGCATTTTAAAGCAATCTTGTTGGCAGCTTATTTCCATCATTATTTTAAGGTCATCAGCAAATAGTAGACATTTTCCGTTCTATATCATCTGCAAAAGCATAGTCTTGAGAATACTGTTGTTCGTTCACCAGTCATAAATACCGATAGTCAACAATAATAGCCAGTCGTAAATATGCCATCTTTAAAACGTTAATAATTATATTTTTGAATGTAGCTATTACTTTGTGGTTATCCATTATAGAATAATGAAATAATTTTACTTTGTATAAACCACTTATTTGATGTGCAAATCCGACCGGTTTCGGAACAAACGTTCCTTCGTCAGGGAAAGCTTATACTAATTTAAAAAAATTAGTATAAGCTTTCCCTGACGAAGGAACGTTTGTTCCGAAACCGGTCGGATTTGCACATCAAATAAGTGGTTTATACAAAGTAAAATTATTTCATTATTCGTTAATAATTAGTTTGGGGTTGTCCTGTTATTATGATCCACTCAAATGGACTTAGGGAACGTACCCATACTACGTGACACTTTTAGGGGGGGGGGGGTCTTCAAAAGGTCACGCTCCATACAAATGAGCGGCGGGTTGCTTAGGATTTTGGTCACCGGGGGGGGGGGGGGGGGGTTAAAAATTGCAAAAAGTTGGTCACGTAGTTTGGGTACGTTCCCTTATTTGGTTTCTATTTGGTATTTATCATCAAGCTGTTTCACCTCTAAAATTTCTCACCACGATACTATCAACAGCACATTTCACAAAAAACGAATTGTCCGGATTTTTTGTGAATTATAATGATTTAGTCCAGATTCCAGATATCTAACAAGTGAAGTGTGTTTAGAAAAGAACAGGAATGTGGAATGTAGATTGTGTAGATGCTCTAAACGCCGAATCTGTAAATATGCATAGTTTTGTGTGGTGTAAGTCAAACAGTTAGTTGTAGTGAGAATGATAAATCTGTTGTTCTCTCGGTGAAGAAGAATGTTAAGTATTTACAGCTGCTTTTATACAGAATTTAACATGGTGCTATGCTGCCGCGGATGTCGCTAGTTTTAATTAGGTTAATTTGTGTTTTATGCCACTGAGTTTGATTTTATGTAGCTCGACGACTTCCGTGGTCGTGAGGAAAGGCTCTCGATCAGCACTCCGAAGGTTGCACGTTTGAATCCTGGCAAGCGCAAATATTAATAATTCACAATTAATTAATTAAAAATAGTATATTTACGGCACATTCCAAAATACACTCCTGAGTGTCGCCCTGGTGTAAGACCTTTCAGAATTCATAATAATTAAAACGTTGCTTTTTTTTTACATTAACTCCACACAGGAGGCTCATCTGGGATACTGTGTGGAGGGTCTTTTTGAGGAGAGAAAGGAATGAACATTGGTCTTGAAGAGTTGAAGATGTTGTAGGAAGGAGGAAACACAGAGGCCGGCAAATCATTCCAAAGCCGAGCTGTTGAACACAAGAACGAGTCGAAGAAACGACCCGTTCTCATGTGACAAATGTCAACCGTGTACAAATGTTGGGCACGCGTTTGGCGTGTTTCCCGACTATGCACCGGTGCCGAAGGGATCAATGATGCTAGTTCCTCGGAGCATCTTCCATTGTAATACCGGTAGAACAAGGATAGCATTCCCATCCGACGTCTGTGCTCTAAAGATTGCAATCCGTCTGTTAATATGGGAGAATCTATCAAACGGACCGCCCGTTTCTGCACAGAGTCGAGGGTATTTTTCAGGTATTTTGGAGCTCCAGACCAGAGATGGCTGCCAAATTCAACCTATTAGGGTATCTGCGGGCCCTGTACAGTACGCCCAGTTTTTGGGAGGCTAACTTTACTCTGGCTTCGATGGAGCCCCCATACCTGAGCTGGTCACTTAGGGAAAATGACATTTGTCGTGCTTGGTGACCAGATCTCAATAGCTAGCATACTTCCCCACCTTCCTCTTCCTCATCACTACCTTCAGCCGTACAACATACCACTACTGGCTTTGTCATAGTCTCATTGGCTCCATACTGGAGCATTTGGGACTCTTTTGCGGCCATTAAGTTAGGTCTAAATTTAACTTATTCAGTAAGCCTTTATTAAGGGGAACGTATTTCATTACGAACTCATCATTTCTGCATGTTTCATACAAATCTTAGATTTGTATTTGAGATCAAAATACCCAACCAAACTGAAAAATTATTTTTGTAACAAAAACCTATATTAAATATCTAGTTAGGATGTGAGCTACTTTATTTATTTTTGCTTTAAATTATAAGATATAGGCCATCCAAGATTTTAGTGTTTCATGATTTTGGAGGAAACTAAGGCAATTATTTGTGAGTAAAAGAAAAACATTATAAAAAACTAATTTTACTATATTTATTTTAACGATGAAAAATATATAAATAGTAAAAAAATTCTTAAAAATGTATTTTTTTTGTAGTAATTTTAACTATTTTTTGTATTTCTTGGGCATTAACTGTGTAACAATTTCTAGACATTTTGTTTTTTAAAGAGTTTTATTAAATGTACATTTGTTACTTAAAAAGCATTCGTTACTTAAAAAGCTTCGCAAATTCAGAGTAATTATTATTTCGAATCATTTAATAGAGTCAGGCCATAGCTTCAATAAAGAAAAAACAAAATTTATACATTGCAATATAAATTCATTCTTTAATCTTTGCGCTTTAGAAACGCTCGAAATAAACAAAAAAATTAAATCTAAAATTAATTTAGTGAATAAAATAATTGCGCCTTGCAAATCTCCTTTACTAACCATGTTTCCGTATAATATTGACTCCTCCCACCGCTTTCCCCCTCCCCCCAAAATCATCCCTCCCACTACTCCCACCTAATTAATCTTTGGTACTTGCATTTAATTTTTAAGTTAGTTTTAATTCTGCTCGTGAATGATACGGTTGTACCCAAACCGGTCGCGGAAAAATTAAATTTAAGTAACAAATGTACATTTAATAAAACTCTTCAAAAAAGTAATTTTAACATATAAACGACTATTTTTTGTTCAGCCGTAAATAGGTAATTTATATTTTTAATTTACACTCATCAAAATGGTTTTTTTATGAATTTTTATTTCATTTTTCATTGTACTTCAAAAATAAATATAGTAAATTTTTTTTTTTATGTTTTTCTTTTACTCACAAATAATTGCCTAAGTTGCCTCCAAAATCATGAAACACTAAAATCTTTAATGGCCAATATCTTATAATTTAAAGCAAAAATAAATAAAATAGCTCACATCCTAACTAGATATTTGATCACAAAATATTTTTTCAGTTTGGTTGGGTATTTTAATCTCAAATCTAAATCTAAGATTTGTATGAAACGGGCAGAAATGGGCCGCGCATACATTTCCCTTAACGCCGGCGGTAGAAATTTCGTACATGATTCAAAACCTTAAGGTGACCATGGTAAAACCAACTACTGCAACTATCATTCTTTTAACATCGCAGGGGAACTACTGAAGTTTACGGGATTTTTTAATGGTTTTAGTTTCATTTTAATTCCAGGAAAGGTCAAGAAATGTTAATTCAAAAAGGCTTTTTTAGTACGTGGAATAATACAACGTGTGTTTTTTCGGTTTTTGTGGTTGTGTCCCTATTTTTCTAAATTTTAAAAAAGAAAGACAAACATTCCCGGATTACGATTACCTGACAATATTTAAAAATCTTCTACCACCACCGCAGTAAGCAGAATATTTATTTATTTATTTTTTCAGGTTCTCCATAAAACAGCTATACACCAAATTATTACGGAGAAGATTACAAAATATAAGAGAAAAAAAAGGCCAAGGGGGCAGTTTCACTATGTTGAGACATATGTCAAAAGATAGTTACTGAACTCTCTATAGGTAACATTGAAGATGTCAATGCTCAATGCAGAATCGTTAAGCAGTTGAATTGCTCTATTTAATGGGGCATTCTGAAAGGAAGAAGTTCTCGCTTTCGGAGCATAAAGTATGTGGGATCTTCCACGAGATCTCTCAATCGTCGTCAGTATGTCAGTTACGGACACCAGTTTTCTCACGAATACTAAACTAACTCCGGGAATCCCCAGGGGTCGAATCTAGGACCCCTCTTCTTTCTTTTATTCATTAAAGATATAGGCAAGACCATTAACCGCTCAAAATATCTCCTCTTCGCTGACGATATTAAACTTTTCATAGCTATTAAAAGTCATATAGATTCCATTCTTCTGCAGAAAGATCTTGATTCTCTTGTCAAATGGTCGGAACTGAATAATTTACTATTGAGCATCCAGAAATGCAGTGTCATCACATTTACAAGATCACAAGACACATTTTTATTCCCATACCATATTAATAAAATTATACTAACACGCAAAAACGAGATTCGAGACCTTGGCGTGATTTTTGAAGCAAATCTCTCTTTCAAATCTCACATATCAGACATTGTCTCCCGCGCGAACAAAATGCTCGGATTTGTTCTTCGTAATGCGAGATCATTTACTAATGTAATTGCAATACGAAGAACATATGAAGCACTTGTCCGCAGCATCCTGGAATACAGCTCCATTATTTGGGCACCCTCTGAACAAAACCATATCCTAGAAATAGAAAAAGTATACAAAAGCGCCCTTGAGGTGATTTTTCACAAAAACGGCGCTCTATAAATTGTCCAATTATTATTATTATTAAAAGGTTTATGCGTTACCTGTATATGAGGGAATATACATACTACCCATTCCTGTATCCATCGTAGGAATGCTCGATCTTAATACCTTAGAAGCCCGCCGTAAAATATTTTTGGGGAAACATTTTTTTAAGCTGATCTCCGGTACTGTACTGAATCCACCTATGTTGAAGGAGATTAACCTATATGTCCCTAACGCGTATACTTAAACTTATATGTTGCTTGTGTCGTGATGGGGGACTTAGCCAGTGGAGGAATCTAATTCGGAACCAAACGCAATGCCAACTCAGTAAATATATATATTTATTTTTAGATATCTTAAAAAACGACAAGGTTTGAATTTTCAAAGTGGACATTGATAAAATATATGAAATTCTTGTAAGTCGGGAAGCATTTCGACCGGAATCATTATCAAGAATCTTCCAAATCCACAGTTTATTTATTTATTAACGGACTTACGTCCAATTTACAACAAAGTTCCACGAAATTTGGGAAAATGTACATTGTAAGGATAAAGGATGGTAGAAGAAAGCAAAGACAAACAGAGAAAACATAAGAAAATAGAAGTGAAATAAAAGTGTCAAGTCAAGTCAAGACTTTACTAAAATTAGGTAATTATAAAATATTTTCAATTTCAATCATTTAAGACTTATACCAAAAAGATCAAGGTTTTGACGTGAGTTGACCATTCTACACATTCTGGACAGTAGTGGTGAATTATAACCAAAATTAGTCGAGTGTTGATTGAGGAAGAGCAGTTCTTTATTTCGGAGTCCTCTAGAAGGTATATTGTATGGGATGAGTTGAAGTAATGTAGGTACAATAGTAATGTAATAATTTACATACAAAACAGTTCGATATAACTCCACGATTTTCAAAAAATGACATCCACCTTCCTTCCGACGTCCATGATTAGAGTAGCTCCAGGGCACTATAATCTCGGGGGGGCAACTCCGTCAATTAACTACGGGAGGGCTTTCTAGCGAACAAATCACTACCAATATCCATCAGCATTGGCCTTATTGGGCTCGTGTTGCGAGCGAACTAACCGCTTCATTGTTACTGACTACTTTACTACCTGCTTGACATTGTACTAAAGGGATTTTCCACCCAGACCTTGTTTTCCGTTAATTTAATTTTTAAAAACGACTATGAGGGGTGTGGTATTATAAATTGTTTAAAAAAACATTTGGAGACATTTAAAAGAAAATCGAAAAATATAACATCAATTGAAAATTTAATTAAGTGTAATTTGGTCATATGATATTGTGGAATACCAATTTTCTAACACCTCAGTAGGAATTATGTATGTACTACAATAATACTGAAACAATGTTTATTTTGGCCTCCTGTGTGGATGTAAAAAATAAAACCATATTAAAATTGTTAACTAATGTAATAATTATATGTGATATATTCTGTTGGCGAGCCAACAAATAAATAAATAAAAAAAATTAAAAGCTGTGAAAAAAATAATTTTAATATAGCCGGTAACCATAACCTAACTTAACCTACTTAACCATTTTTTATTTATTTTATCATCACTCTTAATGACCTTTCTGAGGTGGTTCTGAGTTGGTTTCATTATGAGTTAGCCGGTCACCGATTTTTCATTGGTCTGCGCTAATAGGTAGTAAGAATTCCTGTCAATGGAATTGAAGTCAGAGATAAGTCAAATCATTCGTTTTGTGACACTACAGACATTTACGAAAGGTCACCTATTTTCAAATAATACTTTTTTTTACAATACACAATTATGTAATTTTAATTTTTAAATTTCCTGTGCTTTTTTCAAGCTATTCTTTTACTGTTATTCAAACGCCGGGTTGTAGACGCTAGTATAGGTAGTATCTATGAATGCAATGAATCAATCGGACGTTCCTAGATTGTCGTAGCTGTGACTGTAAATCTGTGCAGAAATGACGCATTGTGAATGCTGCTAACGATCTTCTGTAGGATACTAAACAGCTTCCGGTTCCGGCACACCGCGCAAAGCACATTATGTTGACATGACTGGAATACTAATCGGCTGAAATGGGTTCAAATTAGCAGATTCAAGAATAATAACGTTTTAAAATTTGCATTGCTTGTTTCAAACGTAAAGCAGTTAGCACACGTGTGTATAATTTGATGGTAATTTTATTTATAGCTCGTGGATAATTTGTGGATTTATAGCTCGAAAATCCTGCTCTTGCGATTTTATTTTTATTAATTTCATAACAAAGATATTATAAACCCTTAAATTTATAGTACTGTGGTGTATGGGATTAGTCTTTCGACATCCTTCAATTAAGAGTATCATCTAACCTTAGAAGAGTATCATCTATCGTCGTTCGTGTCTAATGTACAAATGGTTACGGTAATAGCTAAAGGCATATGCTGGACTCGCGACACTGATAAAGTCCGGCCGTAGAATAACTTAGAGCCTTCTATAGAGAGGAAGTCTGGTCCAATTAAATATTCATTGTAAACATTATTGTAAACATAAATCGAGCAATTTGTATTCTTAACATCTTATTTGGAAGTGACCTTTTTTTTTTTTTTTTATTTTTTTTTTACAGTGAATACCGCACAAGAATCTCAACTGCTCCCGTCTGGAGCCAGTGAGACTATGGCATCCCCAATTGGGGTATGTTGTGAGGCTGAAGGTAGTGGGGAGGGGAAGGAGGTGGAGAAGAGGAAGGTTGGGAAGTACCTGGCTATTCAGATCTGGTCACTAAACACGGCTAAAGCCATTTTCAAGCAAACGTTTCAATTCTGAATGGTGGTCTTACACCAGGGCGATACTAATAGTATCTTCCACTCTGGAACATGCCGCAAATATACTATATATTATTTTAAATGAATTAATTGTGAAATAACACAAATTAATCAAATAAAATTTATTTGCGCATGCCGGGTTCGAACCCGCGACCTCCGGAATGTGAGTCAAGAGTCTTAGCCACTGGACTACGGAGGTCGTGACCTAACACAGTTCTTCTGCAATGGAGCTACAGCCCATTTCGAGCCTTGGCCTCCTTCAAGATAAGCCTCCACCGCCCTTTGTCCTCGGCTGTCGTCTTCCAATCTGCAACATGGAATAATCCGAACACAATTCAATTATTCTTAATCACTGGGATTAAAGATCATGACACTCCGAAATGCACACTTCGGCACTGCAAAATGGCGTTAAACGCCAATTTTTTAGATTTCTGAAACTACCAACAATTTTTCATTCATTTCTATACATACGGTCGCTAATTAGAAAATGACAAAAGTTTTCGATGAACAAAGGTCTTCAGCTGTAATCTTATAAATTGTAAGCATTGCAACTATTGTTTCTTAAGTACCTCCCGACCATGAACTTGAAAGGCGCTGAATGCCACTTTGTACATTTCTGATACAAGCAATATTACAAACTACAAATGATTTTTTCTGTAATTTCTACAACCACTGGAGCGCTTTTTGCCACAATATGACACTATTTAAAATACGTCGGATTGCTTTGCTGCCAATTTTGGCAAATTTTCCCTTATTTTTAAGAGCGTTTAACCAGCCAGCGGACGAAAATCCACATTTCGTCGAAAGTTGTTCTTCCGATCGTGCAGGGCGGTTACAATGAGAAAGATTGATTTTTCTCCGTACCAGCTTTTTTAAATTATAACTCAATATCGAATTTATTTCAATCCAAATTAGCTTTAATTTATACCTTCATCCAAAAATGCTGAAAGGCGTGATGACAAAACTATTAAAATAGTGTACTTTTTGTAGTTATTTTTTGATTATAAGTATTTATCATTTTTCAATAATGTCTAAATTTAATAAGAATGTTAAAAAAATCTGAAATATATTAGTTTGTAAGTGCGCAAATAAATACACAAATGGACCAATTTTCGTCAAGAAACACATGTACGTACATATTTTTTAATGATTTTATTGAAACTAAAATGAAAATTCTAATACATAACTTTGCTAGATAATGTATTGATTTATTTTACTGCATGATTACATTATTTGAAATGGGTGTGGTATAATACAAAAACTTTTTTGAAAATTTAACAAATCTGCCAACGACCTATGGAATAACCTTATTATACTAAAAATTTAAAAAAATTCTAAAAATTTATTACATAACTATGCTAGATAAAAGAACAATCTTTCGAAATCCATTTATAATTTTTTGTGGAAAAGAGTCAGTCAATACGTCTAAAAACTTTTTTGAAAATGACGTATTTCCGGCTTTCTCTGGTAATGCCCTCTTAAGTAATAGGCCACTTGCATGGACTTCATAACGACTTGGAAAAAATCGTGTGGATAGAGTTTTTTACTAAGATTACGAAAATGTTAGTAAAAACTTTTAGAAATGTACAGTTTTTTTTTTTTTTTTAAATAAATAAATCCATTATTTGGGCTCGTGACGTCACTACATGAAAATGTCCCGTCGCCGAAAATGTTCCTATTAATTTTATAAAATTCCACACTGATTTATTTTTTTATATGGCATCACTTTGATTTCAGGCGAATTTTTGAATTCTTTCACTAGATTTATTGTTTGTTCTCTGCGAACTTATCACTTGGTTTGATTTTTTTACAGATGTTCTGAAGAGAACCCCGTACAATTAATGGGTACGGGGTTCTCTTCAGAACGTGAAGATGATGTCGGTACATGTTTTAGAGGTACAATGATTATGGTGCTGATTTTAACAAAATAAAATTTTATAATATTCTTATTATTATTACAATTTACAAGTTCAAGTATATTACATTGAATTTAGTAATATAGACGCTGTACATTATAATGATTTATGATCAATAAGATGGATCAAGGAAAAAAATATTTATGAGATGTAATATTTTTGGTATGCTTCGTTATTCTCCTGTGCCATTCGTGTGGAAAACGTTCTTTTTTTAAAAATGATTTTCGGCTATGTAATTATCGTTTTTTCACACCTATAAAATTATGTCCCGTCTTTCCGGTTTATAAAAAATGGTCTGATTTTTCGGTTTGAAATTTTCAAAAAATTCCCAGGGTTTCAAAAATACGATTAAAAAAAAAATAAAAAATACAGAATGTCTTAGAATATTTGCCTAAACCGGAAAAAAATTTAAAAAATGTGATGCAAGTGGCCTATTAAGTAGAAGTTTACGATTTTATAATATTTTTTTATAATTCCTACGAATATGTGATAATCCACAAAAGATGGTGAATTCATTGGCTGTATAGAACTATAATCAGTTTGTATGTCTCCACATTAAAATTCGAAGGTATGATTGTTTTAATGTGGACGGAAAACATTCAAAATGATTACCAAAAATCTTTAAATTGCGCTCTCGCTCCAGTGGTAGTTGGAAAATGACTGGTTTTCTATGAATAAAGTTAGAAAGAAATTAGCTGTTTCATGATTAATGTGTGATTAAAAAACCATTCTAACTTAGTTCCAATTATTTATTGTAGACCGGTATCTTCTTAACTTTTTTTCTATTTGATTATTATAAAAAGTTCCCTATTGCAGCGCACGATTCATATACCCCCCATGTCATTATTGTAGAGTGGTCCGAGTTTAAGTTCTATTTTCGTGTGGGAAAATTTGATTCTTCAATGGATTTCTTTCATCCTTCAGCTTGTCTTGAGTATTTAGATTCGATGGCGTGTTCAGAACCATTTGCTTTGCAGCATGTTAAATGCAGTGTGACTCGTAACGTGGTGATGGTATTCGAGATGGGAACTGGGATTGCGTTGGAGAATTGTGTGGTCGAATGCACTCGCCTTTTTCGTTATTTTAATGAGTATTCTGCTTTGTAAGATGATGCCGACTTATTAGATTACACCATCATTAAAAAGTTGTAAAATTACGAGTTTGCAGTTCACACGCGAGTTTCACAAGTGAAACCTTCAGAAAACTAAAGTAGACAACTCTTTTATTATTCTGACTCTTCATATGGCACGACTCAAATATCTGATTCACTTTATCGTGCCATTTCTTCCTCGGGTGTCCCCAACTTCTTCTACCATTCATGTTTACGTTATAATATATTCTTCTTACACTGGAGTGCTGCGGTAAGGCGCTTGACTCACATTCCGAAGGTCGCGGGATCGAATCCCGGCGTGGCAAATAAATTTTATTTGATTAATTTGTACATTTCACAATTTATTCATGCATTTAAAATAATACAAAGTATAATTGCGGCACGTTCCAGAGTGTAAGATACTCTCAGTATCGCCCTGGTGTAAGACCACCATTCAGAATTGAAAAGTTGCTTGAAATGGCTTTAGCCGTGTTTGGTGACCAGATCTGAATAGCCAGGTACTTCCCCACCTTCCTCTTCCCTATCTTCTTCCCCTCGCCACTATCTTCAGCCTCACAACATACCCCAATTGGGGATGCAATAGTCCCACTGGCTCCAGACGGGAGCAGTTGGGACTCTTGTGCGGCATTCATGTAAAAAAAAACATGCCCAAACCATCTGAGGGTCACTTTCTTAATCTTACTCATTACGTTTAATCCACATTTTTCACACGATCGTACATGGTTTTACCACACATATGTCTCAGGGACCTCATGTCAACAGCATTCAGTCTACTTTCATTCTTCCTCTGCCAGTTCCATGTCTCACTCTCATACATCTGGGTAGGCACTCCATCGTGGACTGCTAGCTTCGTTTGACAGTTTTTTTATTAGCGCCTACGGCATTCAGTCCTCCAACAATGGAGTTACTAGTCTTTCAATATCTCTATCAGCCTTCCCATATCTCGTAAACATACGTCCCTGTTACACAATACTTATCCATCTGCTTCATCATTCATAACTATACTGCACACTGTTTTCGTATTTTCTCTTTCAAACGCCATGACTTACATTCATCATTAAGTCATTCTTCCAAGACAACATAATAAATTATAAATTTTAAATAATTATGTATTATATATGTAAAAACTAAAAGTGGTAAAAGAAGTACAGGACATGAGGGTGGTATATCCTTCCCTGAAAACATAAAATTGAATAATCACATTAAGAAAAAAACTGTTAATATTAAGATTAGTGAGCAAAATCAAAATGTGCTTATAAGATACTTCATCATCATCACTATTGGCTCTACAACCCCTGGTGGGTCTTGGCCTCCTCAAGAGTCTTCCTCCACTCATCTCGGTTTTGTGCCAGCTCTCTCCAGTTTAGAAGCTCCAAGATAGATATGTCTTTGAGGACGTTGTCGCTCCATTTTAATCTTGGTTTTCCCAGGCTCCTTCGCCCTATTGGTCTATAACTTATAAGATACTTACGTAGACAATAATACAATTTGGGAGGTAGGTACGGGAACCGCTGCCCTTGAAACCATTTTTGGATAATAAACACCTCAACAACCAAGTTGTTCACTATGTTTGGTGACTTAGCAGCGGTGGCCGGGTTCATGGTGTGAGGGTCTTGGCGGCGGGTGCGTTGGCTGGTTGAGAGAGGCCTTTTGACCTCTCCAGCTGGACTTTCGACCTATCGCCCTGCACCGCAGTTGGAGGGATGGATGGAGGTATTATTGACGCGTTGAGTGTCGAGAATTAGATAGAGTAGCATGAATAGTTGAATCAAAAACAGCTTTTCATTAGGTACTGTTAAAAATAACTTTTTTTAATATATGTTACATTGTGTTATCTTCTTTTGATTAACTTGTTTTTCTAACAGCTCAACAAAATACACTGTGCCGGGAAACTCGTAGTATACGCGGGAAACTGGTTAATCTACGTCACATTTAAAATCGATTACGTAGTGTAACTTTTTTTATTTGAGCTTTCGTTTTCGAGTAAACTGAGTCCGAAGTTGGAATTTTTTAGGTCTACTTTGAAAAAATCGGTTAAAAAGTTTTTTAAAACATTGGAAAGGGGGCATACATTAATTACGTTAGCTCAAATGGGGGGGAGGGGTCCAGTAACATCTCATCAAATCTCATTTAACTGAGGGGGGGGGGGTCAATATAAATCTCACGTTAACTTTAAAAGAATATATATTATTATAGAGATAATAACTCTTGTAAAGGTAAATGTGTCTAGTTTATAATTTCAATTGTGTATATTATCATGCTAATTTAAGTACTTTTACGATTGTAATAAATAAAATAAAAAAAAATAATAATAAATACAAAAAGTACATGAATGTCCATGGAGTAAAAAATTAAGGAAAGTGTTGTGCTGTTGTCTTTTTTTTACTTTTAATTTTAATAAATTTGCTATAGTAAATCTGAAAGTTGTATTACTTTTATTCTTTATAAAAATAAATTTAGTCTTTTCACAACTGTAGGGTAAATCTCACGTGAGGGGCGGGGGGGGTCCCATCAAATCTCACTTCATCTCACCAAGGGGAGGGGAGGAGTCGAAATTGACAAAAAAACAGTTCACGTAATTAATGTATACCCACGGACATATGAATATATCTGGACCTGCCCTAAGTGATAAAAACGTATTATTTCCCCCTCCCCATGGAACCGGCTATAGCTCCGCCTTGGCGCCAGCTCGATCCATGGGGAGGAGAGAGAGCCACGCTTGAATCTAAAATATGTGACGTCATCATTCTTGTAGTGACCAGCGCGGAACTAACGTCCATACGTTTTATGAAATAACACGCCAAAAACGGCAGCTTACGCTATACATTATAGGTACATATTATATGGACATAGCGAATGTGGGCGGTTCTCCAGTGTCCTCGTCGCTGGTTACAGGGGTAAGTAAATTATGAAACATTTGTAAAAGTGTCTTAACTGAACACGGCAACAAAATATTGCTATGTGAATTGGGGCGAATGTTTTCGGGGCAAGCATTTGGCCTTAGCAAATATGTTATTAACGTGGCAAGCAATTCGCGCTCCCATGTAAAAAGGTCTATTCATTCAAAGCAGATTTAGTTTTTAAGAACTAAATGGTGATATTATAATGCGAGATGCCTATATACTGTCAGATTGATTTTTTAACGAATCACAGTATCTTTCCTCTCTTCGCCCCCCCATAGTTTGGTTTTACCCCTCATCTGTATCTTCTGGTCTATTCATTCTGATGTCTATGTGTATACCCCAAAAAAATAAAATCTAAATGCTCAGATCGAGAAAAAAAAATTTTTTTGTTCTCTATGTGATTCTCCAGTTTCCCGCTTATACTACGATTTTCCCGACACCGTGTATAATTTGATCGTCGGATTGTTAGTTGTTATTGCTCCCTGAGTACTCTGTTTTGATCGTTTATATTAAATTTTACCTCTTTTATTTATTAAGCCTATATCAAATTACCTGAATTATTAATCATAGTATTTAATTAAGACCTTTTAATTATTCGCTGATACTTTTTATCACTAAGAGGTTGGTATGGGTACCGTCGCCCCGGGAACCATTTATTGGATAACCAACACCTCTGTCATAGAGATTTGTTACGTTTTGTGACTTGGCAAGGGTGTCAGTTCATGGGGTGAGGTTTATGCGGGTCTTGGCGGCGGATGCGTCTGCCCATCAACTGCGTGGCAGATCAGACCGGCAGATCGTTTTACCTCTCTAGCAAGGAACATCTCCTTGCACCTCAGTGAGGGGGATTGATTCAATCGTTGGATACTTCTTCTTTCCTTTCTTAAAAATAACTTCCACACAGCACCCCCAAAGGTGACTTAGGCCCGGAGAGAAATTATTTTCCTCGTTGCCTTCTTTTTGGAGCTTCTTTTAGGCGTGGAATCGAAAACAAACACAACGTTGGCAGTACATCGAAAACAATACAGGAAATTATTTAATTTTAAGCAAACCCGTACGAACTTCTGCTACTCAAAATATTATATGTTTTCGTAGTTGTAATAAGTAATAACACAAGAGCTAATTCAGCCTTATTTAGCGGGTTTAAAATATCTAAATACGGAAAAGGTAAAATTTTATTGACGTCGTCTGTACTCTATAAATAATATTTTAATTTGAGCCATTGCATTAGCACGACGAATACAAACAATCATATCCGAATATCTTTGAAGATTAAAGGTTTTAAAATCGGTTATTCAGAAGTTGAAGGAATGTTAACAGGAATCCCATTAAAACTCGCAGCTGTGCGGGACGTATATATATAGTATCAACAAAGAGGCGCCTGAAAATAAACACCGCTATATTTTCATCAACAATGAGCGCATTCTTAACGTGCAACTGTGTGAGACGTTGACTACGATACGATTGTATCATCCCAGCTATAAGTACTCCTTTCCCAGTGCGACCGGTGCACCAAAGGCTACTGATTGTTATGACTTGTTACATGTGCTCTGAGGATTGGAAGGAGGATGTAGTTTAATCAGCTGGTATACAAGCAATCAATAGCTCGATGGAATCGCCTGAAATGGTAGAAACTCTTAGTACCCCTAAACTCTTAGCCTTAGTGCAAGACCACTTTTCAGAATCGAAATATTGCGTAGTCGTGTTCAGATCTCGACAGTGGGTAAGTGGTAGATAGGTACTTAACAACCACTCTCTTCCCTATCTCCATTTCATTCAGCCTCACAATATACATCAAATAGGGATGCAGTAGTCCCACGCATGTATCAAGATTGACACCCGTAAAATCGGACACATTTAAAGTGAAAAAAGGAGTACTCCAAGGGTGCATCCTTTCACCAATGTTATTTAATGTATATGGTGAATTCATAATGCGTAACTTATTGTTGGATGGAAAGGTGTAATAATAAACATCGGTGGCCAAAAAATTGCACATCTTCGATACGTAGATGACACTACCCTCACCGCCTCTTCTGAAGATGAAATGAACCACCTCCTTGCTAAGATAGAGAAAGAAAGTCGTAATTTAGGTCTACTGATCAACAAGACCAAAACAAACTAATAAAATGCTGTGCGACAGGGCAAACACATTTGTAACTACTAATAATGCTCTCAGAAAGAAGAAAAACTTAGAAACGGTGGACGACTTTATATACCTAGGCTCATCTACCAGAGGTTGTGAAACAGAAGTGAAAAGAAGAATTTGCATGACAAAAGACGCCTTGGGTAAAATGCAAAAGATATGGATTGTCAGAGTCATAACGAAGACCACCAAGATGAAACTCGTCCGTTCATTTATTTGCATTATATTTCTGTACGGTATGGAATATGGACACTTAAAGCCAGCGAAAGAAAACTGATAGATGCCCTCGAAATATGGTGCTGGAGAAAAATGCTTAGGATTCAATAGTCAGCCAGACAAATGTGTCCATCCTGGAAGTGCTGGACAACCACAATAGGCTTTCAACTATTTACTAATAAAGTGTCTTAAGATATTTTGTACACTTTGCTCGCCAAACTGAGGATTACAATTTGTAGAAACTCATAGACACTGGCAAAGTAGAAGACAGAAGGAGCAGAGGAAGGTCACCAATATGTGACCGCTGAAGTGACTAAGTGTCACTGCCATCTGGTACGTTGATGTCCGCAGCTCTCCACGCGCAGCAGGAGCGGAGAAGCCTTGTCCACCATGGAAATTGATGACGATGTTTAGCAACGAGAAACCGACTTGAGAAAAAGTCTTCAGGCCCCAGGAAATTGGGAAATTGCGACAAAACTGTACAATGCACTTCCGCTGGCCACGACAGAATGGTGACCGAACAACTTAGAATCATGCAACTTCAACGCATTCTTTGAAAAGTCATTAAAAATGATGGAACCGACAGAACATCGTTGTATAGTATCGTCTTGTATCATGTCTTGTCGTTTGCTTGTGAGGTCGTTTTTATTGCCTACAAAACGGAACAGAGGGAAGATACCGCTAGAGATTGCCTTTATTGCCATATTTATTACGGGCTAATGACTGTTTACATCGGCTTATTGTTTCGCTAAATGGCTCAATACATAAATCACTGCCGGTAAATTAGTACCTTTAACGCTTTCATCGGGACTTCCGTGAGTTACCTACGCATAAAGACTTTTTGGTGTCTCTAACTAAAGGCACTATAATCGGTTACAATATAAGATAATAATATCTGTTACGAAACGTAAATATTTTTTTATTTTTTTTTTTATTTTTTTTATTGCTTGTTCACAATTAAAATACACTGTTTAGCATGTAATTATTGACCACCACTAGGGTTCGCCTGTATCGCCTGTATAATATCATCATTACATCATTATCATCATTACATAGTATAAAATGAAATCACTCAAACTGTATGTGCGCATAGTTCTTTTAAACTATGCAACGGATTTTCATGGCGTTTTCACCAATAGATAGAGTGATTCAAGATGAAGGTTTATATGTATAATACATGCTTAGTATAGTAGAGAAAAGCCGATAAATTCAAATATTCAATTCAGGCAGCGGGCAACAGGCAAGCGGGGGTGGTGTGGATTTTACAAAGGTTGGGTAATGGTGTTGTGTTTCGTTAGCCACAGCTACGTGTGGCCGGGTCTGCTAGTTACATAGTATAAAATGAAGTCACTCAAAATGTATGTGCGCATTGATCTTTTAAACTACGCAACGGATTTTCATGCGGTTTTCACCAATAGATAGAGTGATTCAAGAGGAAGGTTAATATGTATAATACATGCTTATTATAGTGGAGAAAAGCCGATAAATTCAAATATTCAATTCAGGCAGCGGGCAACAGGCAAGCGGGGGTGGTGTGGATTTTACAAAGGTGGAGTAATGGTGTTGTGTTTCGTTAGCCACAGCAACGTGTGGCCGGGTCTGCTGGTATAATATATACCTAACCACTATTCATAGATAAAAAATATAAATCGGAAATAAAGGTTCTCCTATGAAAGTGCTTTTGACGGGATGATCAATAGGATGAGGAAATACCTCAATAGGCCTCGACCCTATTTTGTCGGAAGGCCAAAATATTTCCGCTTTGCAATAAATTCCAAATAAATGTAGTATTTCTGAACGCATCCGAAAACTAAAAACTGTTTTTGAAAGGTGATGAAATACGCCTTAAATTCATTGTTAGATTCACAGTCAAGTACATGGTTATAAAAGCAATTAAATATAGTATTCGTAGTAAAAAGCCATTGAGAATACTTACAAAGTGTACAAAAATAAAATGATAATATATTAAAGAAGATAAAGAAAAAAAAATAACTCATTGGTTCATGAAACAGATAAATAAAAAGTAAATCTTTCTTCGATATATTTCCCATCAGAAAGTTAGAATTTGTTTTTTAGAAAATATATGATAGATTTCATTTTAAACAACATAATATTTTATGTAACATTTTTTTGGTTAAAAATGAGGAATTTTACAATTTTATCCAAAGATACGTCACCGAAAGACGAAATCGTGCTCGTTCTACATTTTCCCACATATTGGATCAACCTTCTAGAAATTCATTCGTAATCTCTTTGACGCATGCTCCGCTTGACACAAGGAATCCTTCACACAAATTGAATAGCGCCCTTTGTACTGACTGGGATTCAAACAAAATAACTCACCCCTCTTCGTTCTGCTCTCCTGGTAACGTCGGCCGACCCTGGGAATGAGATTGGCTTCACGCTTCAGGAATTGGTCCACAACTTAACGAGTTTTTAATTTAAACCGAGATTAAATGATTATATATCATTATTTAATTCTTAACTTGTTTACCATTCTTAACCATAAAATATCATTACCCGTTCCATAAAATGTAAACCAAATTCAAAAAATGATTCCAAATAAGCATAATAAGTACGCCCGTCAAAACCCTCGTCACGTGATCTTATCAACATGGTCTTCCCAGACGAAGATTCTTGTCCTTTTTTTAAAACAAATTTTAGATCTAATGAATGAATGTATTTTGTATATGTAGAATGAAACAAGTACTTTGTTTAAAAACCACTTTATTTTTGAAAAATTAAATAATTTAACTTTGTATAAACCACTTATTTGATGCGCAAATCCGACCGGTTTCGGAACAAACGTTCCTTCGTCAGGGAAAGCTTATACTAATTTGACAGTTTCGAATAATGTTTTATTATGGTAGGGGTGGAGCTGTTGCTAGATAATAATGTAGATTGGGTAGGTAGGTATTAGTGTAGAGTGGGTAGGTAGGGGAACAAATCCATGATTGGGCTATATGACAATATTTTTTGTTTGTTGATAATAGATTCATTATTTTTAAGGGATTTTTTTTAATTTCCAAGGCTTCTAAGTTATCTAAACGTTTCCTTTATGATTAATATGAAGAATATTTATCCCTGTATTTTTTTCAAAAATATGGTTATTTTCAATGATATGGTTAGCAAACTCGGAAAAATTATTATTATTAAGACACCTTAAATGTTCTTTGATTCTGATTTCAAAATTACGAGTGGTTTTTCCAATATAAAATGAGGGACAATCATTGCATTTCAGTTTATATATTCCGGAATTAGTCAATTTATGGTATTTATCTTTAGTATTTCTCAAAAAATTACCGATATTATTTCTTGTATAAAACGCTGGTTTAATATTAGAAGGAAGATTTTTGCAACATTGAACTGAAAAATTATTAATATACAAAATTTTACGCCATTCTTTTTCATTAATATTATTAGAATTGTATAGATATTTATTTTTTTAAATTTTGATAAGTTTTTTATTTAGGATGTTATCAATTAATTTTGGTTCATATCCGTTATTTATAGCAATTTGTTTTATTATTGAAAGTTCAGAAAGGAAATTATTATTAGACATTGGGACATTTACTAAGCGGTGTATCATGGAATGGAAGGTGGAGTGTTTTTGTGAGACAGGGTGGTTGGAGGTCCTATGAATTACTATGTCAGTGTATGTTGGCTTGCGATATATACTAAAATCGATTTTATTATTTATAATAGATAAAGTTAAATCCAAAAAGTTTAATTTTTCATTGCCTATTTCTATCGTAAATTTTATTTGGTTATGAAAGTTATTTATTTTTTTTCACTTTATTTTTATTTATATTTGTCGACTGGTTTCGGTTGACCTCAACCTTCTTCAGGACAATAAACATATAAACTAAATTACGGTACAGAGTTAAGATTCTAAGGTAAACACAAAAGAAAGATAGAGCATATAAGAGAGGGAGAGAACATCAGATACTGGTTGGTGGAAGGGTAGGAGGCGGAGTCACGGGCGGGTCGACAAAGTTGTCCTGAAGAAGGTTGAGGTCAACCGAAACCGGTCGACAAATATAAATAAAAAATTAAGTGGTTTTTAAACAAACTACTTGTTTCATTCTATATAATGTCAAGCCGGAAAGTGTTTGCTTTCTACGATAATGTATTTTGTATGTTTCGAAGTTTTCATGATTCTATCCTCACCCAAATTTCCGCTTGTTTTTGAGACTGCTCGATCGCAGATTCTGTTGCTATCACTGTCGCTCTCGAATACTCCCCCGAATACTGAGCAAAAGCGACAACTGCACCTCAGGCTTATAATATCGTCAATCGAGGTTTTGTGTTCCCTGTTATTCGCCTCCAAAACTGGATTGATTTTTTTTTGTTACTGTATTAGAAGAAAATACTCTGGGTCTGTACCACTCTCTTATCTGTGGTCTGTACGTTTTGCTTTTGCTAGTTTTGTACATACATTGTCTAGTTTGTATACTGAACTTCTATTGATGGCGTTCAAATTTTTTGAGGGTCATAACTTCTATAAAAAGTAACTAATGTAAAAAAGCAATACATACCGACATGCTACTGGTCGATATTTATATTGTCTTAAAAATATTTGCACTAGAGTCAAAATCCAAAGTGGAATTTGGGGAGCACGTTTGTATGGAAAAAATACCTTTTTATCTCTATTCCTCGACAACTAATTTAGAAGAGAACTTATCTCAAGTCTCCAGAATTTTTTTATCCTTAATAAAGTAAAGGTCCTTAGTTATTAATTTAAACAATACCTTTAAACATAGAACAATTTTTTTTATTAAAAATGGATTACAAAACAATTATACAGAGTAAACATACTAATATCTGTTTCCAAAAAATATGTGATTTTTTTGTAAGTTCTTTCGTGCTATTAATAACATCTGCTACTTCTGCATTTATCTTATACCTAAGATGTGTGTGCACTGTGCATGGTGTAAGGGGGTTCATAAACGAATTGGTATTGACATTATTTTTGCAGTGAAAGATATTTTTAGTTCGTATGACTCTATTAGGAACTTGGAAATGAAATAAATTTCTGTAATTCAGGGACATCGATAAAGGAATTAATGATTTTTAAAAGCAAAATAACCTCAGGCACCAATCTTCTGTCGGAAAACTTTATTAATTTTAATCGTATATTTAATATAATTATTGTCTTTGTATAGTTTCAATAACTAGGCTTCTGTTTTTTTATCGCTTTTAATGCATTTCTTTTAGCGTTAAGTCATAATTGAAGCTGTTGTTTATAAAAAGTTTTTTGAACCTAAGAACAACCGTTTGTTGAAATTGAGCGTGATGGTTGAAAGATTTTTCGCTTGGAAAGCATTAAATTGAAGGAAGCCATCATTTTTCAAACATTAGCGTCCGAAATTACTTTGACCTATTTGTCATTGTCATTAGTTAAATCCATAAATAATGACACTCGCGATTACGGCTGTGTTCCACAATTTTTCTATTGCATTGTTTCTTTGAGTTTATGGTGTAGAAAAAAAATTACATTAGCTCCACACGGGATGCCTGTAGGTAGTTAGATACCTGCCTATGTACGAGGGCTGTCCGTAAAATAAGGTCTCCAAGGTGCTGCAGTCGCGAAAAACGATTTTACGCGCAATCTTTTAACACTGGCGTGTAGCCTCGTTTCCCCTGGTCAAATCCCCACCACGATGCACCCTCTGTGACGCTTAGTCTCGGCGTGGCAGTCGTTCGCGATGGAGCTTGCGCTCGCCGCACCAGCCAGGGGTGACTTACGCTCTATAATTAGTTTTTTGTGAAAAAAAAACCCTGGTAGAAATTCATTCTCAGCTACTTGAAGTTTACGAGTGCGAAAACGTGCACAAATGGTGCAGAGAATTTAAAAGCGTGCCGTACGGCCATCGGTTTCAGATGAAAAAATTGCCAAAATGGAAAAAACAATTTTTGCAGATCGACGGGTGACTGTTCGGGAGCTCTGTGATATGATCCCTGATGTCAGTACGACCACTAATGACAAGATTTTGACAGAACTTTGGGAGACCACAAAATCTGCCCAAGGTGGGTCCCAAAATGCTCACCGAAGATCACAAAAAACAACGGGACGAGACCTGGATACACTACATGGCACCACACACAAAGGAACAATCCCAGTGGCTTTATTCAGATTCGCCGAAGCAAAGTTTAAAATCGAAGTACAGAGCGTAACTCACACCTGGCGGGTGCGGCGAACCCCCCTAATACTATGCGAGCGAAGCCGGGGGCAAAAGCTAGTTTACTATAAAATTATAAAAGTCGACATCAAAATTACCTGTAGTACCTAATAAGTTGGTTTGAATATGTAACGAATTTATGTACAGTGTCGTATTTTTGTTCTTATACGCTAGTACATACAGTATACAGGCAACTACTTTTATCCTTGATGCATTTGAATGAAAATATGTTTTATACGTTATTCGGTGGTAAATTCTCTCTGCACACCCCGTCGGAGTCACTTAGTTATATTTTGTGTAAGCTGGTGTACCTTTTTTTCCCTGAGCCGACTGCATATTGTGTATAATTATGCCGGGGGCTAACTGTCGGCGTATCAACTGTCATAGAACCATAAATTATGTGTCATTTTATGGCATTTTTTCCTTAGGAATTATAATTGCATTGAATTACTTCAATTTATCAATATCCATGTTCCCCAAAAATCTTGTCGACATTTATTACCCTTCTACTTCAATAACACCAGGACACTAGCTTATCAAAATTCTCTGTTTCCGAGACTTCACAGTCTCGGAAATAAATATTCTAATCTAGGTGATATATTTCATCTTAAAACTAATCAAATCAGTATAAACGTTGTATATTCTATCACTTTTATTCTTCTAGGCACAAATAGATTTACATAATTTCTTCAATTTTTGTTTATATTGAATATGAGACTTCTTATCATTTTTACATAATATGTATTTTTATTTTATTATTTGTTTTGTTGTTACACTGTTTTGTGTATTTTCTTTTCTCATTGTATTACATTTTCTTCATTGTTTGTTACTTAACTTATAAATTATAATGTAAAAGCCCATCAGGGCGTGTAATAAATAAATAAATAATCATTACTTAAAATTGTTTTTTTCTTGTTCCAGGTAAGTTCCAGAAAACAACACAATGAATTTATTCGGTTACGGCTACGTAAACGGATGTCGCATATTATAATAAATTATAATTGTTGGAAACGGTAACCACGGATCGGTAAGTCTTTTGTTTACATGGAATATCTAAAAACAATCCTATTTGACCAGTGAAAAACCGCTTAGGGCCTAAGCATAGATAATAGAAACAAAGGAGAAGGGCCATAGTATGAAATTTTTATTGTTTAAGTCTTACTCCGCTTCTCGGTTAATACGGAATATTTCTTTTTCAAAAAGTTAGATTTAGCTTTATTATCACGAAAAGTGAGTGTTTATGTCAAGAGAGGCGAAAAAATTGCAAATAATTCGGGTGCAGTTAACACGCGGTAGAAGCGAAACTTTTCCAGCATAATCTCAACCAATGAAGAACCAAGGAGCCTTAAAAAGTTAAGTCATAATCAAAGCGCAGTGAGCAGGCCAATGAGCGCAGACCTCGTGTCGTTTCCGTTTTATATCTCAACCAATAGGAGCCTTGATAGAAGTATAATGCTTCGCAGGTGCTGTACGCGTCATTTCAGTTTCATCCGAATTCCAAATCGCTAACGGGGCTAAGGAAGTTTCACTTTTTTTTTTTTTTACGTGAGCTCCACACAGGAGGCCCTGAGGGAAAATAATTTCCCTCAGGGCCTATGTCATCTTTGGGGATGCTGTGTGGAGGGTTTTTTTTTAAGGAAAGGAAGGAGGGGAGAGTTCTGGGAAGGAAGAAGAAATAAGGGGTGGGTAGGAATCTGGGGTTCAGTGTGTCCTGGTCATCCGCCTCCAAGACCTAGACAAACCTCACCCCATGAACCCGGGCACCCCTGCTAAATCACCAAACGTAGCGAACCACTTGGGGTGACCTATGGCAGAGGTGTTGGTTATCCAATAAAGGTTCCCGGGGCGGCGGTACCCATTCCCGCCTCCCAAATTGAAAGTATTCATGTTAAATTTTAATTTTGTTAAAATTAATTCACTTACGAACTTCGCTACGCCATTTTTATATTATCATAATATTTATATTACATTTCATAGAAAATCAATGCTGCCGATCATAGAAAAATTATTATTGCCTTATAAAACAATTATTTATTCATGTTATGAAGTGAATGCATTATTGACAAGTTTGAACCTGTGTTTTTTAACACAAGAACATGGAAAAAAAGGTATTGGAATAATTATACACACCCGTTTGACAAACCCTGCTTACCATTTAAAACCTGGGTTGTGTATCTAAATCATGGGTCGGCAACCTTGTGTGGTCCAAGGGCCAAATATTTGACGTGGGAACTTGCGCGGCGAAAAATTCTCTAGCCCCCCCCCCCCCCCCCCCTCGGGACGGATCTCATTTGACTAGGTAGCAGTTTTTATGAAGTCGAAATATGCTCTGCATATCATTACAGTATAACTACAATATTTCAGTTCTAAAAATAAAACGGTTTTCATATTTTTACGACATTTATTGTTATTAAAATGACAATATAAATCATCTTTTAAGAAAGAGTAAAATAAATGTCAAAGAAACTACGAACAGAACTCAATGGAATTTTTGTCGGATTTAACTTGCAAGTTATTTAGCATTTTTGATGCGGAGACGCGTAGTATTGCCTCCTAATGTAAATGTGATAATCGAGAACAGTGTTTGTTTTTCCGATAATTGAAAAAGTTTGCTCACAAATATACGTACTACCAAACATAGTAATTATTTGCGTAGCAAACCTTTTTAATTCTTTGTACTTTTCAGAAGGCAAACTCCCGTAGAAATCTACCAAGTTATTTTTTTCCTTAAATGCCATTTTAAGAATATTATCACTTTGCAAATCTATCATGTTGATTTGCAAATAGCTTGGTACATTATCGAAATCCACTGCGAAGGGGTTTTCGAAAATCTCCATCTTACATGAGATTTTTTTAAGTCAGCAAACCGGTTTTCAAACTCAGTTTGAAGTTGTAGTACGCACTTTGTACGCACTTTTCATGTTAGTATTTTCCCAAATAAAATTAATCCCAGGTTCTTCTACGGCTCTCTTGCAATTTGGAAAATGATCGAGTTTCCTTTCATCGATATGCTTGATAAACAATGATAGTTTAATTTCAAATGATTTAACATCTGAATACATATGGCATATCAATTTATTTTTTCCCTGTAAACGAGTATTGAGTAGATTCAGTTCGGCAGTCAAATCAGTTAAAAATCCAAGATCTCCCCTTAGGGAACGTACCCATATTACGTGACACGTTTAGGGGGGGGGTCTTCAAAATGTCACGCTTGGTACAAATGAGCGGCGGCGGGCTTAGGTTTTTGGTCACCGCGGGGGGGGGGGGGGGGTTAAAAATTGCAAAAAGTTGTTCACGTAGTATGGGTACGTTCCCTTATCTACGCTATCCATTCGCTCCCTTTCTCGCTCCCTTTCACTCCATTGTGTATGATATCGTCCGTCACGTGCGTTGCGGCGAGAATCTTACGGGCCGCACCAAGACCCCTCGCGGGCCGCAGGTTGCCGACCCATGATCTAAATGATCGATGACACGCAGCGCAGCTTGAACCTCAATCCAGTAGTACTAGGAATAATTCAAATTAGGTACTATTGTTTTTATTTTGACGAGAATTTATTTTATAAGGTTGGTACTTCCGGCAAATGTCATATTTGATTGTTTATTATTTAAAAAAGGAGTCTTTCGTATTATCCGTGTATCGAACTTCGACAAGGAACATTCCTTCAAGGAATATCCGTGAAGTGGGTTTATACATTTTTACCCAAAGGAGATGGTCTATGAACCATAGTATGTAATCTTTATTCCTTTGTAAATAAGTTCAAGCTACATTTTGCTATTGATATCATCGTTGATTGTGCCTCTGTTTGCGGCCTTGCTGACTCTAGTGCAGTCGTCAATATTGATTGTTGAGTCATCTCGACACGTAATCGTATCAGGGGGTCACTAACCGCTTGCTAATGGCATTATGGCGTGCAGCACTCAGAGATTGTTGAAGTCAGTGTGACAACAGATACGCAATGAAATTAGATAAACAATACATTATTCAGATTTAGATTAGTGATATAAGGATTATTTATTTGGCGATAACCATAACCACTGGAGCGATTATGGCCGAAAAATGGACCACTTTTATTTTTCTGCGATTGATAGCGGTCCAAAATTGGACCTCATTTTCCTACCATTCGTAAAACATTTATAGTAATTATTTACATGATTGTACATTTCCATAGCCAGCCATTTATTTTAAAACGAAGCTATTGAAATGCTTTCTCTATTATGATCATAGATGTCGCAAATCCGAACTTCGTAGACTATTTTAGAACGATGAAAATAATTTTTTTCCCGCCGAATTTTTGATCAGCTCTTAACGGTTAAAAATAAGTCCTCTTTTCATAGATATGCACCTTTCGTTATCAAGTGTACCACAGACAACACAGATTAATCGAAAATATTCTATGTTGACTCGAGAATAAGTACCTCTCACGGCAGTTTCAAAGGAAAAACACGCAGAAACTTGACGATTTTGTTTTATAAATCCTACAAATATGAGATAAACGGTAAAATACAGGTTAATTCATTGGCTATATACCACTATAATAAGTTTTTATTTAAATAAATGAAGACATTATAAGCGAAACTCAATCAAAAATCTGGTAACAGAAAAATCAGAAAAACATATTGACACCTCTGGGACTCGAACCCAGGTCCTCTTGCTTTCCGGGCAAACGCGCTAACCACTGCGCCACGGTGTCGATATGAAATTCGGTCATGTTTAACTGTACCATACTTCGACTAAGAACCACCTACATTATCTTCATTTTCTTTAACGCATATATTATTGGCAACTATCTTTAAGGTTTTACTCATAAAGTTTAAAAAAAAAATATATATATATATATATATTTATCCTAGACTTGCAGAAAAGTCGATAGATGTCGCATATTAAATAAAATGGATAAAGATTTATCCAGACACTATCTAGAGAGCATTTAGTTCGGGTTTGAATCTTGCAATCATACATAAAGATAGTTGCCAATAATATATGCGTTCTCAGGAGTTTCGCTTATATTGTCTTCATTTATTTAAATATTACAATTTGAGGTTTTACTCATTAAGTTAAAATTAAAAAAAAATTTAAAGGTTTTTATTTATTTATTTACGCCCCTTTTCGGGGCTTTCACAAACATTACGTATGACTAATAAGAAATATACGGCATTCATTGTACATAACTGAACTGTCTCAGTAACAATATTTTATATTTATTTAAACATAAATTGAAGATGTCCACTGACTTTTGTGTGTCTCCATGTTGAAATTCGAAGTGTGATTTTTTAATGTTGGCGAAAAATTTAAAAAAAATGTGCTTCTGGGAAATCAAAAATAATTTTACGGTTACGAATAATCGTATGGTTTCCATTGTTCAATCAGCATGCGTACGATCACGATTATTACAACAATAGCCTTACGATTATGAACCACAATAGTATACTTTTAATAGAACTCGTGATACTACCGTCGTAAACTACCATGTGCGCATTTAGAACTGTTTTATTCGACACGATCAGTGTACGTACGTTCTGCTATGACGTACGTTCTTCAATTTTTACGTGTGTTTGATGAGAATCATTCGACTTTTGGGCATTTTCTGTCTTTTTCGTTTTCATGCAAAGAAAGAACCTTTCTTGAGAAGAAAGACAATAATATTAGAGAAAAATTTAGTATGATAAATAATTATTATTTGCAGATGACTTACAACCGCCCTTTACTTAAGAGCGTTTAACCAGCCAGCGGCCGAAAATCCACATTTCTTCGAAAGTTGTTCTTACGATCATGCAGGGCGGTTACAATGAGAAAGATTAATTATTCTCCGTACCAGTTTTTTAAAGTTATAACTCAATATCGATTTTATTTCATTCCAAATTTGCTTTAATTTATACCAACGTCAAAAAATACTGAAAGGCGTGATGATAAAACAATTAAAATAATATCCTTTTTATAATTATTTTTTGATTATAAGTATTTATCATTTTTCAATAATGTCTAAATTAATTAAGAATATTTTTTAATGATTTTATTTAAACTAAAATCAAAATTCTAAAACATGCGATACCTAGATAATGCACTGATTTATTTTACTGTATGATTATATGATTTGAAATGAGTGTGGTATAATTAAAAAATCTTTTTTGAAAGTTTAACAAATCTGCCAACGACCTATGGTATAACCTTATTAAACTAAAAGTAAACATTTTTTCTCAAAATTTAAAACATGCGAATGCTAGATAAAAGAACAATCTTTCGAAATCCATTTATAATTTTTTTGGAAAATTTATTTATTTATTTATTATAGTTACAAACGAAAGTACAAATTATAATTTGAAAAGCTTTGCCTGTCCAACTAGGAAAGTTTCCCGTTCCAGGACAGACAAATTGACATGTTTAGTTCATATTAATATTATTCCTGAAATGTAGATACATAATTACATAACAAATACAAAAAAAATCATTTTTCTCTGAAACTAAGCTGTGTAATAAAGAAAATGTATATAATATATATAAATATAAGTACACGTACATTTTTTGTGACAAAGTAGAAAAGGTAATCTGGTAGCATATATTATAATCGGATTTACCGAATTAACCTGGTAATATTTCATACATTCAGATTTACAGAGTATGAGATAAGTAAGTTAATAGTATTGAAAAGTGTAACATATACCTGATAACATGATGGAGGAATTACAAAAGATTTACAACATAAATATATGAAATTACGTTAGGTTATGTGTTTAGTAGTTTAAACTATTAATACATAGTACACTTATGGGAGGAACAGTAAAATTTAAAATATTAGCTATAATTTATGAATGTAATAATCTATGTGATTTTACGACAATATGCATATACGTGATACAATATACGTGAATACACATGATAGTACGACAATATGAATATACACCGCGCTCATGTCTTGAACTAGGTACTCCTGCTAAAATATAAAAACAATAACTATAAATATAGATAGAAATATAAACTATGAATAAAAATAAAATAGTACCTAATTTAGTGCTACTTTGGTGAAGTTGGTGCATTACTTCGTACGCCATACATGTTGTGTTATGTAGGTAAAAGAGTCAATACATCTAAAATCTGATTTTAAAATGACACATTTTTGGTTTTCTCTGTTAATAATACCCTCTTAACTAGACGACCGTACGATTACCTACCAATATTCAACCAAAATTCGTATTTGAAATCGATCACAGGTTAGTCACGTAGTTTCGACATCCCTCAAAAAATGTCGTTAGTATAGTTAGTTATACGTAGTTTTGTGGTATCTCTACATATGTCAGTTAAGTATTATTTTAGAAGAGTGACATTTATCGTCGTTCGTGTCCAATGTACGAACGTTTACGATAACAGCCGAAGACATCTGGTAGACGGTCAGACGCCATCAGTGTCGTATCCTGCAGCAGCAGATACTCCTAGAGTAAGAACGTCAGAACCTGTTAAAAGTTCATTGTAAACCTTACGTAATAAAGCAGCAACTAGTGATCTCAAAGAACCCCGACCTTATTTGGAAGTTTTAACACATTTCAAGTAGTCTTAATCGTGGGAATTAATAGATTCTACAATTACTATGATGTGGAATTAATAAATCGAATCCCGAGTTTATATTATATTCGTAACACACATCTTCTCCGTATTCTTCCATCAGTTACAGTATCAGTGTTACTAGTTAGCAATTATGTTCCGTTTTACATTCCAACATCAGCCCATTAAGTGCTTAGTACAGGTGTTCATTTGGAATGCCCTTTAATGGACATTTTTATAATCATCATTATAATGCGGCACTGCTACTATTATTCTGCAATTAAAGCCACCAAGTTGTTATATCCTTGTAAGATGACACAATCACAACGTTGTCGACATAATACCAATTTATGGCGTGGTTACCTACACATTGAACATTTTTTTATCAGAAGGATGCTGGTTTGGTTCTCGTGCAGCTCAAACAAAAAAATTCAAAATTTTGTCTCTACGCAAGAGCTCCGAATGAAGGTCCATTTCGTCTTTGGGAATGCTGTGTGGGGAGACTTAATATGAGAACCCTGCCAAATGTGGGCTTATCTTTGGTGGACCTCACACGAACCTGTCTCTACAGCTGTCGCAAGGAATTAGGTTCTTAAAGTTGGACCTTAGTATAATCTCTGGGGTACGCCATAAGATGTTAGCACTCAGAAAACTTAACAAATTTACGTTATTACCGAGCTTCGTATATATGTTTTGTTTGTAAATTAATCATTCGTTTTATTTTATATTATTGAATTATTATTAGTTTTATTATGTATATTTTTAAATTACTCGTGTTAATCCTCGATGTTTTAGTGTCAGCTTCACGACCTCTCAGCAAGACCTGTGACCTTTCATACAATGACTCTATAGAAATTGTTGTGCCAACGTTGTATGCAATCTATTGTAGTGATTAAATTACACCATTATGCATATTATTATTCTACCTGTAACGAATTATATCTGCAGAAATTAGATGTTCCTGCAGATGATTGTGCGCGTTGTCATCTAGGCAAACCATGCACTTCACGAAGCTATTATTTCCATGTTAATTATAACATAATGCCTTCGTCGTACGTATTATGTAAGTTATTTTAGATCGGGATTTTCCAAAGCGGAGGTGACGCCTGGGAGTAACAAATGGATATATTTGTATGGAACGAATATTGCGAGTGCACATAAGTATTATTTAGTAATTAAATCATAGATGTTGTTAGATTTCAGTTCATAATGCTAAACTGACATTAACTTTTTAGGTCGTCCTCCTTTTTTCTTGCTAACAAATTAAACGAAAAACCAGGGTTTTAACAAAGGTGTTATTAAATGTATCTCTTCTATTCGTCTGTATTCAGATTATTCTTCATGATCCAGTAAGTAGTTCAGCGGAAATCAATGTCAAAATTATCACCAAACTTATTGACTAAACATCCTGTAAACGTTTTTGGTGATAGATATCTATTTCCAAAAGAAGCGAGGCTTGCAGTCTACAACAGAATGCTGATGCCAACCCTCATGTATGGCAGTGTTTGATATAACTGGCAGAGGAAAAATACGATATTTTTTCACGAGATGAACTGGGTGAACATCGCATGAAGAGGTTAAAAATATTGTTATGGGTGATTTAAAATGAGAACCCGCCAAATGTGAGTTTAAGTTAGGTGAACCTTGCTCAGAACATGTCTATATAGCTGTCGCAATCAATTAGATTTATCAAGGATTTAATTAATAATTTTTTTTGTATTATTATATTAATTTTTATCTTTTATTGTAATTACAAATGAAAAAAATGAAAATGAATAGGAATTAAGTAATTAAAGTTGGACCTAAATATGGTCCCTGAGGTGCGCCGCTACGCCACAAGCTGTTAGCTGTTATCACTCAGCTAACTTAAAAATTTTACGTCATTACCGAGATTCGTATAGGTATATTATGTTTGTAAATTATTAATCGTTTTATCGTTTTAGTATTTTTCATTGGTTTTACCTTTTTATTCATAAATAATTTCTATCATTATATATGTGTCCTTTTTATTCTCAATCTAAACATGTCATGGCATTAAAAATGTCAGGGTCGCACGAAGAGACTGGTGGTATAAATCCAATCTAAATTTCGAGCTATTATTATTTGCGGGGAGGCTGCGGTACACGTGCCAAATGAAGAATTACCGCAGAGCCGAGCAGGGATTGCCAACCGCACTGAACCAGCTGGCAGGAGCAAATTGCCTTCTGCCGAGGAGTGTCCGGGCCAATTTCATTTTCGTAAATGACAGCGGTAAAGAAATTTCGTAATTGGAACGAGTTTTTTTAAACCCTTTACGGAATATTGGATTGTGTGAATTTTCTTAGTAGAACATTTTTTAGCTGGTGTGAATTTCGTAATTGGAACTGTTTTTTATTCCCTTTTTAAAACGTTGGATTTGTGAGAATTTTCTTATTTGGGATTTTCTAGTTTCGTAATTTAAAGTCGAGAATGGAATGAAATTACTAAAAACTTTTTTTACTTAATGGTTATTCGTTCGGTTGAAAGTTTATGGTCGTTTTAAATCACGAATATTTTTTAAGAAAAATCTTTAGTATCTTTAATTATTTGTTTATCGAAGGAAGCAAATACTTTGTTATGTGACATTATATATTAAGTGAAAGAATACATTTTGTAATACACCACTTTTTTATATAACCGGCCGGGTTTCGCTTAGCTCAAGCTTCATCAGGGCTTATTACATTTAATAGACTACTCACCAATTTCTATTTCCGGCAGCGACGTAATTGCAAAAACAACCGTCAAACTTCTAGGTGTTTATCTGGATTCAGACCTTTCGCTAAAAAGTCAGGTAAATAGGACCGTCAGTACTGGTTTCTTCTATCTAAGACAACTTAAATCAGTTCGTAGGAACCTCTCAACAGAGGCAACTAAGCTTCTTGTGAACTCATACATAGTATCACGTCTTGATTACTGTAATGGCATTTATGCAAGACTTCCTAAATGCCAAACTGATAAACTACAATCAGTGTTCAACGCCGCAGCACGGCTTATTACTGGGGTACCCAAGTTTTCGCACATTTCGGAACACCTTCGAAATCTTCACTGGCTGAAGTGTCCTGAACGGATCCAATACAAGTTATGCTGGATGGTGTTTAAAGCTCTCAACGAAATGGCTCCACCCTATATCTCTGAACTGTGCATTCCGGAAAATATTGGTCTAAGACATTCAACTCTTAGATCAGCGACATCATCTGCAATCGGAAGGTTGAAAGAACCTAAGCGAAATCCGAACACTAACTTTGGTGATCGTGCTTTCGAAGTATCCGGCCCTGAGGCTTGGAATAAACTTCCTATGGAATTAAGATGTATAACCAGTCCAACAGAATTTAGATCCAAACTTAAAACTCACCTATTTAAACACTCATTTCCATAAATTCGCTATTTCATTCAAACATTGCTATCCAATCTGTTGTTGAGCGATGAATTATCTTATTGCAGTTGAGATCGACGATTAAATTCATTCATTCATTTAAGATACCTATGCTTTCCTTTAAAAACTGTTAACCCATTACAATCATTTTCACAACCGTGTTATAAAATTGTAATATTATGTACGAACTTCCTTCTTCTTCTGGCGCTAACAATATTAATATTAAAATACGGTATAAAATAATTTGTAAAATGTGTAGAATAAAATATCTATGTATGTATACATGTATATATAATATCCTCAAACTGCTTCGACTCTCTTTCTCTGTCTGTATCTATATCTGTAGAGTTTTGTTGATCACTTGGTAATATTAGATACCTGGCAAAACTAAAAATATTTATTATTGTTGTATGTAAATACCTATTTTAATTGTAAATCTCTAATTTTAAGTCACGGTTGCAAATATTTGTATGTCACCAGTTTTAAGTCAGTAGTAATAAGTCTTAGTTGTAAGTCACTAGCTACATATAAGTCTTAAATGTAGGTTCCTAGTTATAAGTTTGAATCCTAGTTGTAAGCCTATCGTATTCATTTTATTTTATTGTATGCTTATTATATGTACAGCGCCCTTGAGATGATTTTTCATGAAAACGGCGCTTTATAAATCAGCCAAATATTATTATTATTATTATATTAACTAATAAATAAGCCCGTTAATAATATAATAAGCCCTGATGAAGCTTGAGCTAAGCAATACCTGGTTTGCTATTAAATATTAAAAATAAAAAAAACGTGGTGTATTACAAAAGGTATTTTTTTCATTTTTTCATTTAATTATTAATTACTATAAAAGACACCTTTTTGGAATGTCATAACATTGACATTTTACGTACTTAATTGAAATTTTGAACGCAGTATTTTCTATCGCCCCGAATGAAAAATTTGTCTTAGGTATAGTAATTTGTGTGAATCTAAAGGTTTTTTTAAATTATTATTAATTCTCTGTGTCTTTTATACTGCCTGACATCGTATATCGCCATTACATTTGATCGAAATGAAAATTTCTCGAAATTATGATGGTTATAAAATTATGAATTTCTGCTTTATTTACCAATTCTATACCTAAAAATACACTTAAAATATAAGTTAGTATGGATATCAAACGATTGTGTCGATTTTAGACAAGTAGTTATATTATTGATGCATATTAAAGAAAATGTGTTTTATGCTTTAGTTACGGTTATTCGGCGGTAAATCTTCACAACAAAACACAATACATTGGAGGACCCACCACATACTCGCCCTGGTATAGGTAACAGATGGTTACCCCTTCAAGGCTCAAGCAAGGACTCTAATTTTTTTGGTAAAAACGACTCTACATTTGATAACGAAACTAGACCTCCAATGTCCCTGCATACGTTGTTAGCAAGCAGTATGCAAGTGCTTAGCGGGAAATACAGATACAATATGTGTTAGTATAACAAAAATAGACAAGACAATGGGACAGGTTGGTGAAAGTCCACAAGGTGGCAAGCGCTGGGTGATAGTATCCAGCGTATCCTACAAGCACCTGTTTGGGAGGAAGACACAGTAGATAAGTAATAAGGGCATGGCAAACGGTTGGGAGTCCTCTCCAATCTGTTGGCAGTCCCAGCAAGAATGCGCATGACGTTCGGTCTAGTCGTGAACCACACTCAGCTTCCGCGCCCCTTAGCCGGTTCCTCAAAACAACAAAATTTCATCGGAGTTCAAAAATCACGTACTTTTTTACTCCAAATAATGTTAGGAATCACTGGTTAAAGTAAGTCAAGTACGCCGCTTTACACCATGTATATGGATTCAATACCAAAACCTCTAGATTGTCCTCTAACCGCGGTTGCACAAAAAGTAAAAACAGAAATAACAATGACAAAATAAAGTCACAAATCAAAAACAATCCTCACTCATCTGTACACAAATATGTATACATAAATACTATGAAAAAAGATTAAATACTCGCTGCACTCGAAACAATGACAAAGACGTACTACAAATCCCCAAAACGCGTACTACTTTTGGTCAACGAAATTTCAGATACCTTGTAACAACATTCTTCCAGATAGAATAAAAAAATGTGATTCCCAAAAAAATTTCAAAGATAACATAAAAAATTTGAATCAAAAATAATGATAGGGCCTTTACCGGTGCACTCACCCAAATTCGAAATTTTTAATGATTTGGTATTATACAATGGAAATATACAAGCAATGTATTGGTTGCTTTTATTTAAATATATATAGCTTATTAATGTAAGCAATCTATTATGTGATTACTTTTTAATAAAAGTGTAGGTATGTTTATAAGTATTATAAATTGATTTAAAAATTACTGCCTCAACATTGGCTAGCCTAGTTAGGCGGATTACTGAAAAACCTAAATTTATAACTATTTTCTATTCTTCATTTATCTACTGTTCATATTTATATATTTTTTTCTGTTGATATCCTTTTGTACTTATGTAATTTTAAACCACTGTAAACATTATCACTGAATATGTGCTTTTTAGTTATAATAATAAAGATATATTATTTTTATTATTATTAATGTAAATATTAATTTTAACTTTTTTCCCTAGATTACCGTAATTATAAATCACGTCTCTTGTGGGTAAGCCCTCTGATGCATAATAATAATACATTATATCTATTTTTATCATTACTGATTTCAATCTCATCTAATACAGCAATAACCTGAATGATTCGCGTTTTTGTATCATACCCTACGTGTTATTATTTCACGTCAATCCTTCTATCCGACATCCAGCGCCCGCCATACAATAGCAACTCCGAAGCAGCGAGCAATCAATCAACGAATCAATCATTTATTTCACATCGAGATATTTTGTTTACAAAGAGAGCATGAAAAAATGTATGGATTCCGTGCTCGCTGGGTATTATTGTAGAAATGTTAAATATACGAGTGTCAGTCAAAAAGTAATGCCTCCAATTTTTTTCTACTTAAATAAAGTTAGTTAAGTGAAAATTGCTCTTCGAATGTTGCTATTCCTCAAAGCAGTCGCTTGCTAAATGACCGACATCGATGTTCGTATTGGACAGCGTTCTGTGATTGATTCTTGGCTGTAGAATGTGAATCGCTCATTCGCATCCATGAAAGACTGAAAAATGTGTACCATGATGCAATCGTGGATGTCAGCACTTCTAGGCGATGGGTTGAAGGGTTGGATGAGCTGAAGGACAAACACCCCTGGCTGACGAAAAGCGGAGCGGCAGCCGTTGATTGCTGTGACTCACGCAACGTTGGGCGAGTTGATGACATCATTCGTGGTGACCCCAGATATCTACAGATGTCACATTCTCTCCCTCAATAAAGGCATTATGATGACGATTATTCAACCAAAGTTTGTGCAAGGTGGGTACCAACCGGCTACATAAAAAGAAACAACAAACATAGTAGCCTCACTTGCTACGCTTAGTGTCTGGGAAGAAATGTGACCGGAGACAAAATATGGGTTTCTTTTTTTTGAACCTGAATCAAAGACGTAGTCAATGGAGTGGCATCACACAAATTCACCAAGGACAAAAAAACTGTGATTGGCGGGGAAAGTTATGGCGATGGTTTTCTGGTTGTGACCGTACTTTTTACAACTCTGTGATACACGCCCTTGTTAAAAGATGGGCCAAAGCTGTGGAAATGAACGGAGATTATATTGAAAAGTAACAAATTAATCGTCAGTAGTGTGGTTTTCAACCCATGTAATTGCATTTTGTATTTCTCGACAATTAAAGGAGAAAAAAATGGAGACACTACTTTTTGACTGACTCTAGTAGCTTATTTTTCTCGTGTTAATAAATCCGCCCAGTTGTTTTCAGTGAATAGATTCAATAAAATGATTAAAAAAGGTTATCACAGTCTTTCTCTAGACACTAATATTATTTGAAGTTTATTTTCAGTTGTTCGTGATTTTCATTGAGTGTTGGACATTTTGTATTAATTTATTAGATTGATACAAAACCAAATGTCACAAATCCATACAAAAAACATGGCGGCAATGGAGATTTTTTTTTAAACTTTTAACTGCTGACGTGGAGGCCGCTCCGTCCTAGCAACAATAATAATATCGAAATACTCCCCTCCCACACGCGCGACGCATATGCCGCTTCCAGTAGCTTCGAATTTAGTGATGCCGTAAGTTTTAATTTTTTTAAGTAAAATTTCTGTAAGTAAATTCATTTCTTTTTTTTTCTCCCTTCCCTCTGGGCCTAGGTCATCTGAGATGCTGGGTGGAGGATCTTTTTGAGGAGAAGGAGTGAACATTGGTCTTGTAGAGACCCTTGTTTCAGGAAGGAGGAAACACAGAGGCCGGCAGCAAATCGTTCCACAGCCGATTTATTGAACTCAATAACGAGTCGATGAAGCGACCCGTTCTCATGTGACAAATGTCAACCGTTTACATATGTTGGGCGCGCGTTTGGCGTGTTTCCCGTCTGTGTACCGGTGCCGAGGGGATCAATGACGCTAGTTCCTCAGACCAATATTTAAATACCGGTAGAACAAGGATAGCATTCCCTATAAAATATAATTTTTATTCGGCTTTATTAATTCTATTACAATTGGTGTGCTATGTTTGTTACCTGTGTTGATAGAGCACACGCATGGAATAACAAATAACAACACGACATTAGAATAAAAGACAATCAGCATCATACCATCGGAAACGCATTCTTATAAGAGGAGTCATTATCGTTTCCATCATACCTAGTAAATGAGTTGGGACAGTTGATATTTGATGTGAATGGAAATTATCACAAATATATAACTGCTTTTGCAAATATGTAAGCGTTTGCAATACCATAATAAATGAATAATATAAAAAAATCTCAACTTGGTAAAAAATACAAGAAGTAACACAAACACAAGAAATACTTAACCCTACGCACAAATTAGGAGATAAATGGAATTCTTTAGAGGGGGCCTTCTCCTTCGCCTGAGAGAGTTGTTCTTGCAATACCATAAAACGTAGTCAAAAGTCTTATGCTGCGTATAAACACGTGGGCGTTTCCGCGAACTGAATAACGAATTACGGGAAAGGAATGAAGCAACCGCACGCGTCGTTTCGCGCTGTTTGCCGTTTCTTCGTTCCTTTCCCGCAATGCATGGCTCGGCTCGCGTTCATGTTAGTTCATGTAAACGCAGCATTAGACATGTTGGTGCAAATTGAATTTGTCACAAATTTATAACTTGCGATTGAAATGTGCTCAAACCAAACGAGTTATTGGACCGAAATCAATAAATTGAAATTTTCACAAATTTATTACTGGCATTTGCAATAAGCTCAAACCTGGTACCATCTAAACAGGGCGGACAGATATAATTGAAGTTTCCTCGAATTTATACTGGCGTTTCAATTTCACGTAATATGATGTTCGGGTGGTCTAGTTTAATGCAGGATTTACGCTTGCATGTCGAAGTATCCGCAAATTTGTAGCTGGCCACAGCAGTACGTCAAAACACGCCAAATATTATTTAAGTGCTGAAAGTGTATTAATTTTATTTTTACATTGGCTCCACACAGGAGGACATGAGGAAAATAATTTCCCTCACGGCCTATGTCATCTTTGCGAATACTGTGCTGTATGAAGGATCTTGAATGGTACAAGAAGTCGAGGACGCCCAAGAAAGACATGGCACGACCAAGTGCATCAGATACTTGAGTCGGGCCATGTCAAGAGTCAGAATAATAGAAGAGAATGTATGAGACGTTGTATGAATGTAAACGAGGCAAGGAATTGGTTAGTTAGTTAGTTATGAGGGATCTTTTTAAGGAAATGAAGTTCTGGGAAGCAAAAAAGTAAAAATAATTGATAGAAATATGGGTTTCAATGTTTCTAGGAATTTCGGACGTATGAATTCATCCCTCCCACTCCGGTGCAAAGCGAAGAGTCGATGGAGTCCTGCTGGAGATGTCAAAAGTCTCCATCAACAAATATTCTCCTCCAACGACCGGCCTAACCCGATCCAGCCCCCAAATAGTACATCCGCCGCCAAGACCTAGGACACCTCACCCCATAAACCCGAGCACCCCTGCTAAGTCACCAAACGTAGCTAACACTGACCTATGGATGAGGTGTTGGTTAAAATGGGTTCCATGCCAACTCAGAAACACTTCAGAAATGTCATTAAAAGCTATGATAAAATGATTTTTAAATAGCCGGTTACCCTAACCTACCTTAACCTATTTAATCATATTTTGTATATTTTTTTATCATCACTCTTAATGACCTTTCTGAGGTGCTTCTGAGTTGGTTACAGTCTGAGTTAACCGGTCACCGTTAAAATGATGGAATGTGGTCACACAATTTATAACTAGCGTTTCCACAATGTCACGCTACACTGTCTATACCAGTGGTTCTTAAAGTGGGTTCGATCGAACCCCAGGGGTTCGGTGAGCCAGTCTCAGGAGTTCGGTGGAAGGCAAGACACACCCAGAAAAAAAAATACGAAAAATATTGCCACTATCCATCCTATCCCATTACGCCCCCCCCCCCCCCCCTTGTGGTAAGCCGCCAATGATTTCGCCGCTTTCCAATTAAGAAGGGTTCGGTGAATGCGCATATGAAACCGGTGGGGTTCAGTACCTCCAAAAAGGTTAAAAACCACTGGTCTACACGAAGTATTATCAAATTTTCTACAAATATATAACTGGTCATTGCAGTATACTCAATATACAGCTCAAGCCTAGTTCCCATAGATGTTTGACAGATATCGTTTTATTAAAACTGTCACAGATTTCCTTTTCAGTATGTCACGCAAGTTGAATGCAGCGTTTACGCTTCCATGAAATGTGCTGTTTTTTTCGTAGTGGCATCACTGGCAACATAATACATTATCATTACAACATAATGTTGTAATAATAATCACATCCAATAGATTAGTAGATCCAATCGCACATCCCGTAGAAAAGTATCGTTAGTCAAAAAAGTTAATATTACAGGACAGCGAAAACAAATTAATGAATGATGATCACGAGCTCCTATCGAAAAGAGATACTAGCGATATCTTGCGGAGATGGAGTGATCTAACTTAAATACGGTTTTCATAAGGTATGAAATAGATAATCACAATCATTAACTTTTCAGAGTTTTTTATTTTATTTATTCTTAGTATATTTACATTACAAAAGTATAATATATTGTCCTCCACACTAGGAGTTCAACTGTGTTGTAGAGGACATTTTTCAATTGTAAATTATAAAGAGTAAATTGTAAATTATTAAGTAAATTTATAAATTGTAAAGAGTAGAATTTATATAATTAAAAATTGTAAATAGTAGATAAAACTTAAAATAGAAATTTTTGAGTTACGACACTTTTCTATGGGTGTGCAATCTATATATATATATATATATATAAAAATCTCGTGTCACGGTATTTGTGGTCGTTATGAAATTTTGTATGTATGTTTGGTAGGTATGAGAATAGGTTTTAAAGTATATTTCATACTGCTTGGTGATTAGGGTGTCCCTATCCAGAAAAAAATACAATTTTTTTGACAATATTTTGTGCTTTTTTTATTTGGCATCAAAAAATACCTGGCCTCCAAATTTTCACCCTCCTACCCCCACCCTCCCATTTTTTAATCGCGATTTTAGTATTTTTGTATGAACAAATTTAACCGTCGTTCGTACTTCAAACAGAACGAAATTATTTATGTCGTTGAATGACAGATCCGCCTCTTCGAACTTTCATCCACGCACGCGCAAGACTTCCACGAGAAGCGTCGCGTCATTTTGATATTTCATTCGGCATCATGTTCTCGAGCCTTTCATAAATTATTATGATACACATCGATTTAATGTTCAGATAAAATATCTATGCGGATTACGATATAATATATATATGTATAATATACATTGTATATATGCCTACCATAAACCTTTCAGAATATTTTACAACGCATTCCTATGAAAAATTATACTAGATTTAAGTGACAAGACACAATCTTATCAACAGTCCCGAAGAACAATGTCAGATGTACGATATTTTAGATTTGCAGTAGGGTCTTTTAAAGTTACATTTCTGCATTTTTACTGTTTTTGATCAAGAAATAGAGCTTATAAGAAATAAATATGTATTTCCCTGAAAATTCCGTAAGCAAAGACTTTTAAATCTTCTAAACAAAATTAAAATATAGCGACAAGACGATTTTATCCATGGAACTATGATTGTAAGGAAGCGGCATAAACATTTCGGAACCTATTATACCGCCAAAACCAGTGTAGCTGTCTCCATTTTTCGGCGGCGGAGAGTGGGGATACAGACGGGGTTACCGCTCAGCGATCGGGGGGAGGGAGAGCGCTTTACAGGGAAGGGCCGAACTGGTAATGGGCTCATTATTTAATTTATTTTTTAATTAAAAAACGTTCCTCAGTTTTTTTTTCGTATTTTAAGCACAAAATATAATAGCCCATTACGTATTATTTGCTGAACGAATTTCTTTTTCATAATTAATAGTTTTCTTAGTTTTAACCACGTTTATTGTTTATAAAAAACCGACATATTTCCTGAGCAATGCTCACTTCCTCAGCGTTTACTTAATTAAAAAAAAAGATTATGAAATAACTAAGGTTTAAAATTAGAGAGTCAGCAACGCTCTCACAGAACAAGTGTGTTGCTAATTTAACTTTTATTTTTGATTTTGAAAATTTATATGTATCGGCCTCAATTTGTTCGCAAAATGTAATATTTCATCATTTTGAATTTGATTTAAGCTTTCCAAATGATTCCATTTGGCTTCAATCTTATTTTCATCAACTATTACTTTTTTGGCTTGAAAAGCGTTTCGAACTAATTTTATCATGTGGCAGGCATCTAAAAATATGCAAACATCTTCTTTAGTAGATGGATGTTCGAAAAAAGTTTTTAATTGTGTAGGATCGAACGAACAGCCTAAAATTTTGGCCATAGAAATGTTCGCCGGACACCCATGAAACGTTAAAGATACCACATCAATACCCGTAAGATGAATCTTTTCCAAACATTTACATACCAAATTTGCCCTTTGTTCACCGGAAATTCCATTTACTAAAAAAAATCCAACAGGCAACTTCCAACTATCATTGATTGCCACAACCATTAAGACAAAGGCTTCTTTTGCCCTTGTCAGGCAATCGCCATCTAACTTAGCACCTATGTCAATAAATCCATGGTAATTGGAGCCATCAAATTCGATCTTAGTCATTATGGCCATTTCATCGATCACTAGTCCGCAGAGTATTTTTTTACTTGAAGCTTCAGCCTTCATCTTCAAAGCACGAAATGCTTCCACTGTGAAACCAGCCTGGCCATCAATACTCTCGTACCACTTCCCAAGGGTCCTAGCGTGTGGCAAACATATATCAAAACTTCTTCGTACGTAATCGTTAGCTTTTGGAGAATAAAAATGTAAAGTTAGAGCAAACGATCTAAGGGCCGGGAAGAATTTTTTTTGTCGGTTTTCCTTTATTCTATAGCTGCCGGTTACAAAGTTCTCCACTGCTGATTGAAATTGACTCCCAAGTCCGTAAACTCGTTTTCATTACACCTTCTTGTAAACATGTTAAAATCCCCTGCAAACTGGCAATCTTTTTTAACTGCCGTCTACGTGACGCTTTCAAACTTTCTAGCTCTTTTTTGCGTTCAATGAAGAGCGTTCTCCACTTCCTCGCTTCTAATCTAAGTTTTTTTTACGAGAGTGTCTTCCACTTCATCGAGTAACTCATGTGATCTATTGTAGGCTAATGGGTCTGCTGATTCAGTCGTAGGCTGAAAAAAAAATTGTATTTGATATCCAGCCCAATTCCGAATTTTTTTAAAGCGTTATTGCAATAAAATATTTAGTATCTTTTCAATTGAAAGCGAAGATACTGTATATCTGTGCAATTTTATAAATCCTTTCTCAGTTGTATAGAAGCAATCTTGCGAAAAGTGATAGGAGCAAATGCGGGTTGATTTGATTGGAAACCAGTCATCACTCCGATTTAAGGCATCAACCCACTTTCTTTTTCTCTCAGGGTCTTTTGGAAACCTTTAATAATAAAAAATTATATTATTAAATTTTATGTATGTATATACATACGTTCATACTGCACCCTTGAGGTGAATTTTCAAGAAAACGGGCATTTTAAATCTATATATATATATATATCTATACATATACATATCACAAGAATCGAAACTGCTTCCATCTGGAGCCAGAGAGACTATGGCATGTATGTTGTGAGGCTGAAGATGTGGGGAGGGGAAGAAGATGGGGACGAGGAAGGTGGGGAAGTACCAGATCTAGTCAACAAACACAGCTAAAGCCATTTCAAGCAACATTTCAATTCTAATTGGTGGTCTTACACCAGGGCGATACTGAGAGTATGTTCCACCTGAAAGTGCCGGAAATATATCTTATATTATTTTTAATTATAATATGTTGAAAACACAAATCAATCGAATAAAATTTATTTGCGCGCACCGGGATTTGAACCCGCGACCTCCGGATTGCTAGTAAAGAGCTTTACCCCTCGACCACGGGGGCTTGTCAATGTGACTTTTACATAACAATACAGTGATTACAAATTAACATTGTAAACATATATAAAAGGAGTGTTAAATTATTAGGAAAAAAAACTAAAAATAACAGTGCAAAAAAGACAAAGTAAAAATGTTTAAAAATTAATAAGCCAAATGATAAAAAACACATCCCTATGATATGTGTAAATCTCAACTTTATATTTGTGCGTTATGATTAATAAATACATTAAAAATTTTAGGTAATTATTAATTATTATAATTTAAGTTGACTGATTCGGCCCATTGGCAGTCGGAGTCACGTGTTAATATCGGGCTCATGGCGATCGCGGTTGAAATGAACACGCCGAAAATTATAAAATGTATATTTAAGCTATGTTTAAACACTTACACGTGAAATGTAAGACCGTCTTTCTTCTTAAAGGTCTTCACAGAACTACTTTTACAGAACTTTACGGCGCACTGGACCATTTTTCTATGTTTTATGAACGTTTTACTGGGAGCTCTATACGCGACCGAGGTGTAAAAGCCAATGTCAGCCGTCTAAAAACCGTTCGGCAAAATTTTTTAAAAATCACACTTCGGGAGGGTGTGCACACTTTACATGCCGTCTCTCATCCATACTCTTAGATTTTATCAGATCCGACATTTTTCTTCGGAACCGTCGTTATCTTCTAGTTCTCAGAATGCACGCGGGCAAGTAAATAAACATGAGGTATTTGTCACACAAAAGATTACCATTGGAAGAGAGTAAAGCAAATATTTTGGGACAATCGCTGCTATTTTACAATGATAAAAACTGATAAGGCCTTGGGAAATGGGACAATGTTTTTGTTTACTGATGGACACTTCCTGCAAAATAGGCAAGTGGAATTACTATCGGAGATTTTAAAAGTAGATTTGTAAGTAAAATTGTCGCATATTGTGTTTAGGAAATATTTATTGGCTCTTGTTAAATAACACATTACAATAATTGATAAAACAAGTTAAATACAACATTCCGTTTGTGAATGTTGTCTCCATGATTTTGTTATATTTTTTTTAGTATTTAACGGCCCTCAGCACTGGCGATCAATTTCCTGTAAATGTTAGGAATCCATTTTTCTTTGATAAATTACAACTTTCATAATTATATGGTTACCGGCCAATTCAACATAGTGGCAAATCAACACACCTTTGAAAAGTGATATAAAGTCATGGACAGCAAGTAAGAAAAAAGTAAGTTTACGAGGAAACTCGGTTGCCGAGAAATTTGAACAAAAGGCCGTGTTGCGCTACCTCCTTCTTTAGCCAACGTTTCGGACAGCGTTGCAGTGTCCATCATCAGGGCAAATCACACATCTACCGGATCTGTCCTGATGATGGACACTGCAACGCTGTCCGAAACGTTGGCTAAAGGAAGTAGCGCAACACGCCATAACACCTCAAAAACAAATAACGAAAATACTTTTGGCCGTGAAAATCTTAAAACGTAACCAATACATTAACTAGTTTGTACACTGAACATTATTTGTTGATGACGTTCAAACCATGCAAATTAAACGATTTTTGGATGGTCCTAACTCCTATAAGAAGTAACATAACAAAAAGAGCAAAACGTATCCTAGTGATGATTCAGGGATTTCTTTTTCCTGTATATTTTAGTACTTTTATTGTCTCTAATATTTGAAATTGACTTAAATATATCTAGGAAGGGCGAGCGAATTATATTTTTTTGTTCATTTATCACACACTACCTTTCGGATTATTAGAATTTTTGTTAATATCCAACTGCTCTAAAACTTAAGTTTACGGTAGTATTTTTGGTGTAATGTAAAAAATATGTAAAATTCATCTGTTGATTTCCCAAAAATCAATAAATAAAAAAGGGTGTTAAGCCTCGACGACATTGAGCGAGTTTACAAGCTACTATCTGGGAAATTCACTACCTGTTAGTAAACTCGCTCAGTGTAGGTAATCGTATTACTTGCTAACAGCAGATTGTTGACTATCTACGAAAAAAGTTGAAAGGTCGTCAACTTTACTTGTTACTCGCTTACTCGCGATTGGTTTATTTATGCGCTCAATATGGCGGCCAACAAACAGCTGATTTCGACTGTCAAACATCTGACAGAATTAGTTCACGCAGGCGTTGTTATTCTCGCTACTGGCTAGCTGTGGCGCTAGCAGCGACCTGCGAGCTCAGTTTCCTACAAATGTCTTCGGAATTAGTTCGTTTAGGAGTCGTTATTTTAGCTCATCATAAGACATCTCTAATTGATTTGATAGAGTCTTCAATTGCTTCATATCCATGCCCACAATCAACTGCTTCTCATTGAGTTCACCAAACAAACTTCGGAAGATTTCAATTTTTAGTTTCGTGTTACAATAGTTTTTATCTTTTATATTCCATGACATAGAATACTGCTGATAGATGTTAAGAATAAGTTTTTCAATTTGGGAGGCGGGAATGGGTACCGCCGCCCCGGGAACCTTTATTGGATAACCAACACCTCTGCCATAGGTCACCCCAAGTGGTTCGCTACGTTTGGTGATTTAACAGGGGTGCCCGGGTTCATGGGGTGAGGTTTGTCTAGGTCTTGGAGGCGGATGACCAGTACATACTGAACCCAAGATTCCTACCCACCCCTTAAACCCTTTTCCTTCCCAGAACTCTCCTCTCCTTCCTTTCCTTAAAAAAAAACCCTCCACACAGCATCCCCAAAGATGATATAGGCCCTGAGGGAAATTATTTTCCTCAGGGCCTCCTGTGTGGAGCTCATGTAAAAAAAAAAAAAGAAATACCACAGTTTCATTTATGTTCTACTTCACCCAGAAAATAAGACAATACGCGATTTCAACTCGCTAGGTAGTTCGCTACTGAGCGTGTGGACACTCGTGGACAGTTCTGTGTGTCATCATTACAATCTCACTCGCCGATTTACCCGCTTTTAAACTTAGTAGATAGTAGCTTGTAAACTCGCTCACTGTAATTGAGGCTTTAAGCTAGGATTATAATATTTGAATGTGTATGAACTCCGGTTACAAATTAAAATTAATTTATCCACTTATACTGTGTTTGTGTTTCGTAAACAAACCGTAAAACATCAACAAATTTAATGTACAATTCAAGTCAAATGGTAGACATTAAAATAAAGTGTTGGTATAATGAACGAGGAAGTTAATGGGACGCTTGGACTTTATGTTATGCAGTATTTATATTCTGTATATTGTCATTATGTCAAATGTCACGCGACAATTATTATTATTGGATCATAGCATTATACTGGCGCCAAATGTATTAGGTACCTACTTACATAATAATATATTTGTTTATGCTCATACTAACACATGTTATCGTCATATTAAGTTGATGTGTTGTTCATAATGTTCATATTTAGTATTATCTCTTGTCGTTTATTATCTCATAGCTTCCGTAGCTGGGAGAAAACAGTTTTGGTACTTCCTTGTAATCATAACAAACACAATGAGAAGACGAATTAATTTATTTCAATTTGGTGAATATCCAGGGTATTAAGGGACTTACTTTAAGACCCGGCATTTTAAATTTATTTCGGTTTATTGCATATTTTCATTTGCTAATTAAAAACGGTAATTATATGAAATTCTCTGTGTAGAAAAAAAATCGCAAAGTAAGCTCCAAAAATTAATAAAAACACATTTTGTTCTATTTTTTAACATGTTAGGGAACGTACCCATACTACGTGACACGTTTAGGGGGGGGGGGGGTCTTTAAAAAGTCACGCTCCATACAAATGAGCGGCGGGTTTCTTAGGATTTTGGTCACCGGGGGGGGGTTAAAAATTGCAAAAAGTTGGTCACGTAGTATGGGTACGTTCCCTTATGGGTGTGAAAAAAATAACAGTTTTTATTTAAATGTCACTTAAGACATTTGCCGGGAGATTTTTGCTCTATTTTAAACGGGTCGTGTTTTATTAAATACTAGCTGGTTCCCGGCATGCGTTGCCATGCCATTTAATAAATAAATGGTTTCTCCCTGCGTGTCCTTTCCCATTCATCCCGTTCCCCTTCCTCTTCCCTTTCCTCTCCCTCGTACCCTTCCCCTCTTGCGTTCACACTCCGTCTCCTCCACCTTTCCTCTCCCCACTCCACTCTCCCCCTTCCCCCGTTCCGCGAACCCCCCTCCACCCTCCCACCTCCCGCATTCCAAACATTCAGTCCCGGTGCATTCAGTTTTCAAACAGCTCGCGTGCCACCTACTGCAATTTTTTTATACAAATTTCATAATGCCAGAGCTCGCCAGTAGTTTTATACAAACCTTGTCCTGACAATAACGAACACAAAAATAAAAGAATTATCCAATTTGGTGCAGTCGTTCGGAAGTTATGCGCGAACATACATTTCGGCGATTCATTTTTATTTATATAGAATAGATAGATAGATAGATTCACATTTTTCGCTTAATTATTATCGTTTTTTTTTTTTAATATTAGCGCGCTCCTTCTAACATTCGTATTTACATATCTCCCTTTCAAACCACCTAATTCTTCTTTTTGATCGGTTACTACGAAGCTTTAACCAGTGTTTTTTGCTATTATTTGAAGTAAAAAATGTTTATTAAATTTTGGTCTCCGGTGATTTTTAGATGTCTTTTTTCAACATTTTTGTTTCTTTAAAACCAAACAATTTATTTTTTTCCACATGCACTGGTCATTCAGCCGAGTAACCAACCAAGCCCTCACCCCGCCCCTAACTGTCAAATACCGACTGATTTTTTTATGTTTTAGTTGAAAAAAATATACATCAACCGGTGACCGGTCCAACATTTCATTTATTTTTTTTACTTCAAATAATGTCGGGAATCATTGATTAAGTAAGTCAAGTACGTCCCTTAACACCCTGTATATTTATTTTTTTACATTAGCTCCTGATGAAAATAATTCCCATCAGGACCTATGTCATCTCTTGGGATGCCGTGTGGAAGATCTTTATTGGAAAAGCGAGAGAAAACGAGTTTTAGGAAGGAAAAAGTAATGAGGCTTGGGTAGGATTATGGGGGTCAGTGTGTCCAGGAGTGATGAACGTATGAATCCAGAGAGAGTTCTGCGGGATAGGTCAAAAGGTCTCCCTCAACCAGTCCCCCAATTCAACCTGTCACGCAGTTGGTGGGCGGACACATTCGCTCCCAAGTCCCGCAAACACCTCACCCGTGAACCCGGGAATCCATGTTAAGTCACTGATCTTAGCGAACCTCTTGGGGTGACCTATGGCAAAGGTGTTGGTTATCCAATAAATGGTTCCTATATCCAATATGTTGTTTTCTGGAAAAAATACTCCGATTAACAAAAGAGTAATTACGTAAATCAAATAAGAAGTGTTTGCAAAGGCAGAGTTCAGTGGCAGTCTATCCTCTCTGCCCTACCACTGCGGGAAACGATGGAAAGAAAGCATTTAAAATTTATGTTTTAACTGGTTTAGTACCAGGTAGATAATTATAATCGGTTTATAATCTAATTATGAATATAACAACGACGCTAATCTCTCGATATCCGTGAATAAGCTTAGGTTTAAGCGGTCACAGTCGATCAATGACCGTGAAAATAATACCGTGAATCGAATCTTTAAAACAATACACCAGCTGTGTCCTATTTTTTTAAATAATAATTTCAACGGAATCTGCCAAAAACGAGCACGTAGACCTTAAACAAATAACATTTTACAGTCAGTTTTTAATGATGTCGTCTGAATTTTAAACATTTGATAGAGCGGAATCTTGAATATAAACAATATACAGGTTGTATTAAGTCAGATTTTATCCGGCTAATAATTCTAAGCTTATTTGTGGTAAAAAATAGGTTTACGGTAAAACTCCAGACGAAATAAGGGCTGTTACTCGTCCGAGTGACCAATGGCGACAAGTGACAAAAATGTATATATTATTTTTTATTGAAGCAAAATGTCACCGTGTAACAAAATTACATTTACTTTTATTTTTAATTTCTCCTTAACCCTAGAAAGATAATCATATTTTGATATAAGGTAAAGATAATCATACGTAAGATTGGCACATGAGTTTTAACTAGCTGTAATATTTGTATTTGTTAATTGATTTGAATAAACCAATCGGTATTATATTTTAATTACAAACATGACGTAAGAGAAAAAAAACTATTTGTGAATAAGCATTTTTTTTATAAAAATAAATATAACGCTTTGTATTTAACCACGAATTTATTATATTACGTATCGACCGGTTTCGCTTACATCAAGCTTCTTCAGGATATAAGTAATAATAACTAAATGTTAAGTGAGAGCTATGGCTTATATATAAGTTGAGTGACAGAGGGAGAAAGAAAATGACCATGAACATAATTAGAAAGAGACAAAGTATTTGACAGAGGTAAAGTGGATAATCAATTAGTGGGAGGGAGACAACAGTATACATCTAATCACAAATAAAAACCAACAGTTAACGGTAATAAATGAGATATTAAACAAATTTTGATGTATTTTACATTATAAGATAAAGGACGATATTTAGATATATGATAATATTAATAATGGAGGACATCAGACTAACACTAAAACACATACATAATATCATGGGCTAGGATGGATTGCTGGAAATAAGTTAAAAATAGGGCTATAGTGTGAATTTTTTTGATTTGATAAATTGATTTTGTTATTGAGTAAGAATTCTGACATATTTGTATTTAATGATTTCCCAATCTCTAAAGCTTCTAAATTGTCTAGTTTTATACCTATATTATTTTTATGTAATATGCGAGTTCCTGAAATTTTATTAAAAGTATGATTTGTTGAGATTAGGTGATTTGCAAGCTCAGAGAAACCCTTTCCATTTAAACATCTTAAATGTTCTTTTACTCTAGTGTTGACATTACGTGCGGTTTTTCCTATATAGTAAGCAGGGCAATCACTGCAGCTAAGTTTATAAATACCGGAGAAACTTAAATGATCTTCTTTGTCTTTAGTATTAATTAAAAATTTGACAAGGTTATACAATATTGTAATATTGTAAGTATTTTTTTGTTATATTAAAAAAAACGAAAAGAGGAACTTCTTTAATAATCAACAAAACTTAGGAATTTTTTTATTTTTCTCAGATCACTTATTTCTTACTAAAAAACTGCCATTTTGACTAATGTATTTAATAACTAAGATATATTGTATATAATAATAATATAGTTACAGTAACAAAAAAAATATTTTTTATCAAAATAGCCTTGGAAGGTATCATCAATATTATGCTTTTTGACTCATGCGGTCGTTATATCTCAAAACTGGTGCTACCTACCTCAACGACGCGCGCGCACAACGAAAGGTCCAAGCAGCGAGTGGGATGTCTGAAAAGCACGGCGACGGTTCGCACTAATTAGAACGAGAGAGCAATAATTCTAACACGCATGCGTAAATTTTACGCAGACTATCTTTCCTGGGTTAAGAATTGCATAATGTTAGTCAAATCAAAATACGAGTAGCTTACTGTGCCTCAATATGCTATCAAAAAATATACACTTTTTCAAAAATAATTTCTTCGCTTATTCGAATGAGAGTTGGACGTTGCTCAATTCGCTCTCACCTTTTTAAAGTTAACGTGTTTGACTCCCCAGCGTGTACTTTCTGTGGTCTGAAAGTTGGAACTTTAAAGCTAGTCTGATCTAAAATTGTGTCCTCTCCATTCAGTACTTCGTTTCTCCTAATTCTGATACCGACCCCCGTATACATATGGTGATGAAATTTGCCCAAATAAATAATGTAACTAATTAATTACACTATTATAAATAAACCCATGCGTCAACCAATATATTAATTGGAACTGTCACCCACTTTAACGACCTTCAGTTTAATTTAAGAGGGCATTACCAGAGAAAACCAGAAATATGTCATTTTCAAATCAGATTTTAGACGTATTGACTCTTTTCCACAAAAAATTATAAATGGATTTCGAAAGGTTGTTCTTTTATCTAGCATTCGTACGTAATAAATTTTGAGATTTTTTTTTAATTTTTAGTATATTAAGGTTATTCCATAGGTCGTTGGCAGATTTGTTAAATTTTCAAAAAAGTTTTTGTATTATACCACACCCATTTCAAATAATAAAATCATGCAGTAAAATAAATCAATACATTATCTAGCAAACGTATGTTTTAGAATTTTAATTTTAGTTTCAATAAAATCATTAAAAAATATGTACGTACATTTGTTTCTTGACGAAAATTGGTCCATTTGTGTATTTATTTGCGCACTTACAAACTAATATATTTCAGATTTTTTTAACATTCTTATTAAATTTAGACATTATTGAAAAATGATAAATACTTATAATCAAAAAATAACTACAAAAAGTACACTATTTTAATAGTTTTATCATCACGCCTTTCAGCATTTTTGGATGAAGGTATAAATTAAAGCTAATTTGGATTGAAATAAATTCGATATTGAGTTATAATTTAAAAAAGCTGGTACGGAGAAAAATTAATCTTTCTCATTGTAACCGCCCTGCACGATCGGAAGAACAACTTTCGACGAAATGTGGATTTTCGTCCGCTGGCTGGTTAAACGCTCTTAACGACATTCAGTTTAATTTAAACAATACAATGAGTGTGAAAACTTTACACGGTAACAACCATTAATATTTCCGACGATATACTCAAATATCAATAAGGGCATTGAATAAAAACACTGTTAAAAGATTTTCATTGTAAGTGGGTAGCATCAACAAAAATAAACCAGAGTGTGCTATTCACACGCGGTAGAAGTGAACTCTAAGAATACTTAAGTAGACAAGAGAGGGGAGATTACGAAGCACCGCACAAAGAGAAGACTGATTGTACTATCAACGTTCTCTCGCAGGCTAAATCCGATAGATGTATGTGTTTGTCTCTTTTTAATGTCGCTATTTTCGTTTACTTGAGTTTCAAATCACAATGGTGCTAAACACTTCAAAAAAATTACAAGTGTGCAGTTTACACGCGGTAGAAGTGAAAAAAAAACTAAAGTAGACAAGAGTGGGGAGGCTACGAAGCACCGTACAAAGAGGAGACCGATTATTCTATCTCATTCTCTCGCTAGATAAATCCTATAGATGTATGTGTTTTTTAGTGTCGCTTTTTCGTTTTAGTGAGTTTCAAATCACAACGGTGCTGAAGAAGTTTTCACTTCAATAATATAAATAGATCGTCTGTAAGTGGCTTCACCTCGGTTTGATAACGCCTTCGGAAGGCGAAACAGTTGTCACAAGTAATAATGTTTTCACAACAGAACTTGTTTATGAAACAAATAAATATAATAATAATATTATTAAATATCAAAAATAAACTTGAAATTAAAATGAAATTCTGGCAACGATGGCCAAGAACACTCTTGGAGGGTGTAAGCTAGAAACATATTTAAAGTCTATCGGATACGTATCGATACACCCTGTATAATACCTACTTCTGGTAAAAAAATAACTGACAGCAGCTGTCAAGAGCAAGGTTCTGACACCGTTTCGGCGAACTTTTCGCGGAATTGGCAGAAACACCAGGAAACCGGTCATTTCTAGTTCGCTGACCTAGTCAGTCTTCTAGTCGAAAGCAGGTTTTGGCGATTCCGTTTTAATGTGTGTATACAATGTGTTGTGATGACGATTAAAATTAGCATACAAATGTCAACAAACAATCATGATTTGTTGGCATTTAAAAGCTAATAATTTAATTTACGCGCAATTGGTTGATTTTTTCGTGTTATGTGTCGATTTCGGAGCCAATGGAACTGTGGCATATTTTGGACACTTATTATAATACAAGTTGTTATGCCATTTAAAAAGAAATTGTTTCTCCCTGCGTGTGATTTCCCATTCGTCCCGTTCCACTCCGCTTCCACCTTCCCACTCCCCGCTCCACTCCCCCCTTCCTGCGAACTCCCTCCCCGAGTTCCCTTCCCCCCCCCTCCATCCTCCCCCTCCCCCCCTCCCTCCCCCCTCCCCCCCTCCCCACTCCCCCCTCCACCCTTCCACATTCCATACATTCAGTCCCGGTACATTCAGTTTTCAAACAGCTCGCTTTCGACCTATTTCAATTTTTTTTATACAAATTTCATAATTCCAGATCTCACCAGTTGTACTAACCTTGAATAACGAACACAAAAAAAAGAATTATCCAGTTTGGTGCATTCTTTCAGCATTTTTCCGCGAATATATATACATAGTTACCAAGACAACGATTTGTTTTGCTTTCCTTCTAAAGCTAGCAATTTGGTTAGGGACAGAAAACGTATAATAAATAAAATATATTAATATTTATAATTTCATGACGCCAGAGCTTACCATTATATACAGCCTATTTTACTCGCTTTCTATTTGTTAAAAGAATTTTAAAAATCGATTTTTTGGTTTAGGCGTGAAAGCGTAACAAACAAACACATGCTCTTTCGCATTTATATTAAAGTATAGATGTTCACGCGCAATTAACCGTTAGTGATTCTGTTCCCGGAGCTTTTGGGACTTTGAAACCCTTATTTGAATTGTTTGAAAGGGTGGTGAATAGTTGGCGTGCAGTTGAAATGCAATGCCTACGCTGAGAAAATATCTATCTATTTATATAAAGGAGAGTGTCTATGGCGGGCGAGCTTCGTGAATTTTGTTTGAAAAAAATCTACAGTTTTATTCCGAGATGGATGACATTTTTACATACTTGATCACTCTCTACACGAGATTTTGAAAAACCACCCCCATCTCTTTTTTTCCCTTTTTTTCCCCCATCCCACCGTTTATGTGCCAAGAGCGAGATATCTCGCATTATTGGCCGTGCCCAGCAGGCCGGCCATGGAAAAATAGCGAGTTATCTCGCTATTCTTTGAGCAAGATTTTATTTTTTTAATTTTTATTTTTTTTTTCCAAGATTAGTCATTTAAATATCCTTTCAAGGTGTAATGTTTTTAATTTATAAAAATAAGATTTGAAAATGATTTATTTTGATTAAAAATTCATGGCCTGCTGTTCACAGCTACACTCCTACATACTGGCATTTAAAAGGTTAAAACAGAATTTAAATATTTCTTTTTAAAATTTTGCACACATGACGTTCAAAGTAAGAGAAAAACTACTGTCTACAATTGATTTCGAAAAACTCTGCGTAAAATCCTTGCAACGCCGGTGACTTCGACTAGTTGAACAATAAAAAATTGTAAACTATTGTTATGAAGCAATTCTTAAAAATTTATTATTCCGTCAAGTACTTAAAAAAAAATGATAATGTTGGCGACACTCTCTGGATTTTGGTGTCTATGCGAGGCGCGACAGGGCTTTTTCCGGTTCCGCACACTTTGATTTTGAAGGGAGTAGAGCGGCTCGCTTTGGAAATCGACGGGTCACACATTGGGAGTAAAATGTGCTAATTGTACGGGAAAGAGTAAAAGAAAGTATAATCGATTTTTGGTGAAATTTTAATAATGGTTTTCATGGTAAAACCCTCAAAACCACGCGAGTGAGTTCGTGATGAATCGTGTCGAGTATAATTCTGCGGCATGTTATTGTGGCCGGACTCAAAAATTGTAATCGGGAGTGATCAGAGCCATCCTGTCGGTATATAGTAGATTACGCTGATAATAATCATTTTCCCGCGGCCGACAAACCCGCGGAGCTCGCCATTTTTAAGAACTCGCGCCGTAAGGGGGCAAGAGTGTCGCCACCATTTGGGATAGGACCGGTAGTCAGGAGAGGATCATGGGTCCCCACCATCGGTGATCGTTCGGCTCCAGAGCCGAAGCCAGGAGAGGAAGCAGGAGGACCGGCATCCCGCGGAGGATCATGGGATTCCGCTTGTCATAGTCGAGCGGATCCCGAGCGGAGTTTTACCGATTGGTGGAGAGAGTCTGGGCCTCCCCTTCGGTAGGAACTCACACCAGGCGTCTCCGGGAGAGGCCACGAGGGCCTCCTACTCGCAGCTGCAGTCCGGGGGGGGGGGTAAATAGGTAGATAGGTTAGAATTAGATTGATTCGACGTCCCGGTGAGTCTTTTTATGTATCATTTATTACCAGTATTCCTTTATACAATATACCATACTTATGTTCTCATTTAAAAGTGGGTTTTAATGGCAATAGACCAAAACCCCACTCCTTTCCAGGGATGTTACATTAAGAATGCCCACTCCGTGAAGGGTGTCTCGTGCTTGCTGCAAATTGACATTCCTCGACTGTATAGTCGAGGATTGGCGTCCATAGGTTCCATTAGAACCAAAGTTGATTTGTGGTGAGCGGAAGAGAGATGTAATTGGCTGGCATCTGCTACTTACAGCCTCCCACGCAAACTGCTATCTACATAGTAGATAGCACTTCATTTATTCAACCTAATTATCTTGCTATTCCACGTAGTAATTAGCTACTTTACAAAGTACTAAAAGTGAGATTTATCACATTTTTAAAAATATAAAATTTTTTATCACTCTTTGAAACTGTTAATTTATTTTGGCAACCATCAACAGAAATTATCAAAAAGACTCACTTGGTCGTAGTTCTACGAGTCTTACCTACTTAGCTTCGAGACTATTTTTTAAGTGAAAACTTTTTTAGCACCGTTGTGATTTGAAACTCGATGAAACGAAAAATAGCGACACTAAAAAGAGACAAACACGTATATATCTATAGGATTTAGCCTGCGAGAAAATGAGATAGTATAACCGGTCTCCTCTTTGTGCGGTGCTTGGTAGCCTCCCCACTCTTTTCTACTTTAGTTCTCTGAAGGTTTCACTTTTACCGCGTGTGAATTGCGTACTCTGTTTTTTTATCGTTAAACGAAATACACGCACTTTATCGTTAACATCGTCGTAAGGTTGCGATGTTGCTCTAAACCCCAACAGCTTTTTTATTTAGACCAATATTTATTTTCTCGACAAATAAAACTGTTCTAAAACATTTTAGGTGTGTGTCGTACCAACTTTTTGCCAACAGACTTCGAATCTTAAATGCTCTTGAAGGTCAGCTTTAACGGCTTATTTATTGCATGTTTAAAAATCGTTGAATACACAAAACAATTCTAATATTATGTGGAACGATGTCGCGGTTTCTTTTTTAAAATTTGAATTTCACATTAGTGAACGATATCGCAATAATACATACGTGGAGCTTGATAAGAATTTTCGATTTTTACAGTTTTGTCACATGACGAATATATTTGATTTCGCGTAACATTTGTTGGAAAATATGATTAACTGACAAAATAATGTTTATAAATCGATTAGTGGCCGAGTTGATAAATGCGTCTGCCCACCTAGACGTCATGGGTTCAATTCCTCTAGCTAAGTCCTCCACCATTGCTCAATCTAAATCGTACGCTTTTAATTATGGTAGTAGAAATTTTTCAAATATTGTCGAGTTATTTTTTATCTATTTGCGTAAAAAAGAGGGTCAGTGGCGTGGATTTGATTTTTATACAAATACCAGCTGGTTCCCGGCATGCGTTGCAATAATATTCAAAGAAATAAATTGTTTCTCCTTGCATGTCTTTTCCGTGCGTCCCCGTTCCCCTCTCGCATCCCCTTCCCTTCCCGCGCTCCCCTTCCACCTTCCCCGCCTACCCTCTTCCCTCTTCCCTCTCCCCTCTCCCGCTCCCCCGTCCTGTCAACCCCCTCTTGCGTCCCATTCAGTTTTCAAGCAGCTCGCGTGCCACCTATTACAATTTTTTTATTCAAATTTACTTTTTTCAATATATTACAAATATCCTTTTTTGTATATTATAAGAACAATCAATCTAATATGGTATGTACGTAAACATAGGTACCTATTTTAAATATCTATACTTTAGGAAAATCCATAGAAAATTCTTTTGATACAAAAAAAACAGCTCATTCACATTCATCAAACGCGCGAACTGTCAAACGTGCGAAGTTAAAATAGTCGTTAAGTTTTCTGAAATAATCCAATTTTCTGTAGGTACAATATTCTTATTTTTCTTTCCGTAAGAACCTTCTACAAATTTTAGAAAATTAAAAAAAAAATAATGAAATAGGTAAAGTCGTTAGATAGGTAACGAAACAGGGATTCATTTTATACTATATATAGATATAGTTTTGTTCTGAAATTGATGAAATTTTGCATATTCAACTTCAAGACAAGATGAAGGTCAGTGTCTACACGAGATTTCTAAAAACCATCCCCATCCCCTTTTCTCACCCCTCTAAAAACAACATCTTAATTCTTCTTGATGAAATTTAGCACACTTCACATTCAAATATCTGAATTCGAAATTTTCTTCTGCTTGTTAAAAATGAAGAAGAATAAAATGGTGGTACCTGGAGCAGCAAAAGCTCTGGACCGGAGAGTTCTGTAAAAAAACGTTCCGGGGCAATCCTCCGTCTTTGCACAAGCAATATTTTCCACTTATTAATTAAGACTAGCAGACCCGGCCACACTTTGCTGTGGCTAACGAAACACAACGCCATTACCCAATCTTTATAAAATCCACACCACCCGCTTGCCAGCTGCCCGCTGCCCGCTGCCCGCTGCCTGAATTGAATATTTGAATTTCTCCACTTTTTTCTACCATAATAAGCATGTTTTTATACATATAAACCTTCCTCTTCAATCACTCTATCTATTGGTGAAAACCGCATGAATATCCGTTGCGTAGTTTAAAAGATCTATGCGCACATACATTTTGAGCGACTTCATCAAATAAAATAATTCAAATTAAAAACCTACTTACTCTAGGACATCTATTTTCCAATTTCTTCCGTAGAACGAATTTCAAAAGTGACTATAGTACGGCCCGCCAGCCGTTTTAAATCACACAAAAATATGTTTTTTTAAATTTCTCGGCTTTTCTCTAATATAATTTACATGTATTATACATATAATCATTCCTCTTCAATCACTCTATCTATTGGTGAAAACCGTATGAAAATCCGTTGCGTAGTTTAAAAGATTAACGCGCACATCCATTTTGGGCGACTTCATTTTATACTATGTAATGATGATGATGATGATGATGACTAGAATAGTTATTCGTGAACCTTGGACTCATTCTATTTCTTTAAAAAAAATAATGGGTAGTAAGGAACATTATTTAAAAAAATTAAGTATAACATTGTTCTCATAATTCAAAATAACGAGCTTTGTTTTTCCCCAACAATGTTAATTTTGAAATATAACCAAAATGGTGGTTGATGAGTGATGTTCTCTACGGACTTTTGTTTCAAATTGGGCAAATTCTTCGAAAGTTACACCATTAAAAGTTCCTTTGATGAATGTCAGTCCCTCAAGGACAGTGTGGGGGTCCAATTTATTTGGGCCGGATTACTGCTCGCATTTCCTATAAACATAATTTGTCAAAATGTTTATTCTTTTCTTATTCTCAAAAAATATTTTCTTTACTATCTATTTTTTGTTGTTGCTTATAATTTTTAAGCGTCGATCTCTATTATTATTTTTTTTATTAAGTAAATTAAAAATAATAGTATCAAATGGGATTTACATTAGCGATATTAATACTGCTCTTACATGGAAGTGTTTGCTTGGGATTGGAAGAGGAATTAGTATATTATTGCAGTAATTAATAATATATCGCTCATTTTGTTAAAATAAACGTATCTGAATGGTTTGAGAAAAGATTATTTGACGAATTTTGCAAATATTTGTAAATAATCGAACAACTGGAATAAACTGAGGTTTTTTTCTCGTATCAGTGATGTAAAAAAAATATTAAAAAATATATTTATTTTAAAAATATATCTAACAAAAACGCTGAAATTCGGTAAATAGCAGATGTGGTCTTTTTGGTGATCCGACAGTTGATTGCCCCTCCCCGAAATTATAATTATTATAAAATTATAATTTTTTGTGTATAATTTACCAATTTCAAACTTAAAATCGTCTTCAAAATACCTATAATATCATTTTTTTAGGTTTGCCATTTAGATGTATAGGTTTATAGTTTAGATGCGTAGGTTTATAGTATAGATACGTAGGTTTATAGTTTAGATAGTTTAGGTGCGTAGGATTATAGTTTAGATGCGTAGGTTTATACTTTAGATACGTAGGTTTATAGTTAAATGTGTAGGTTTATAGTTTAAATGCGTAGGTTTATATTTTAGATACGTACGTTTAAAGTTTAGATGCGTAGGTTTATAGTTTAGATGCGTAGGTTTATAGTTTAGATGCGTAGGTTTATAGTTTAGATTGTAGGTTTATAGTTTAGATACGTAGGTTTATAGTTTAGATACGTAGGTTTATAATTTAGATGCGTAAGTTTGTAGTTTAGTTACGTAGGATTTTAGTTTAGATGCGTAGGTTTATAGTTTAGATGCGTAAGTTTGTAGTTTAGTTACGTAGGATTTTAGTTTAGATGCGTAGGTTTATAGTTTAGATACGTAGGTTTATAGTTTTGATACGTAATTTATAGTTTAGATGCGTAGGTTTATAATTTAGATGGCTCGGCGGCTAGGTTAATAGCTTAGATGCGAAGGTATCTATTTTGGTTGCGTAGCTTCATAGCTTAGATGCGTTAGGTTTATAGCTTAGGTACGTAGATTTATAGCTTAGATGCGTAGGTTTATAACTTAGTTGTATTGTTATACAACATTTGAATTTACGGTATTGCATCTTTGATTTCGTAATATTTTCTTCATAGGAATAGCAATTTCAACATCAAAAATTAAAAAAATAATTATAAAAAATGATGAATAGAAAATGCAATTCGAGGACTAGAGTGTGGGTTAAATCCACATTCAAATGGAGAAATTTTTTCAATATCATTGCTGATATGGAGGGACAAACGACAAGACCATAAAAAATAAAAACCTTTAGAAAACTGAAGAAATTATGTACGTACTATTAATTATTTTTCTATTGTGGTTCCGGCCCATTTAATCAGGGCGAGGGGTTGGGGATGTATTTGTGAATAAACCAAAACTGGAGCATCCGGTTATTAGCAATTAGGGTCTTCAAAGTTTTCACAATTTGTTACATGGAGATTTTTAGATAATGGAAAAGGTTTTAGGTCAATCGTTCCAAAGTAGGGTGGATAATGATGGAGCCAGATTTATATCAACTTTACTAAGTCTTGTGTACCCAATTATTTTCAAAGGATACAGATAAGTTAAGAGGGGTAAGTTTAATACTATCTTAACTACGTAACATAATCTGTGTGCTGAAGTAACAAAATTCCGAATTTCATGGTCAACAATTCTTTCATTTCAATTTTCAGTATTGGATTATGTTAAGATTCATGGGCGTTTTTCGCTGTGCTTTTTTTGTTCAATTTAATAATAATAATAATATTGGGATGATTTGTATACCGCCGTTTTTGCGAAAAATCACCATATGGGTTGTCTTTTCATATTGATTCGGGATGGTTTGGTACCGATTTTCATACTTTACTTTTGGTAGTTTAACCTGTCAAAGGCCAGGGTTTTTTATCTTACCTTTTTTAAATTACCTTAAGAACAAGAATGGAGGAAGCTATTCTGAGCTTTTCCTTGGTACAGTTTCTTTATACAAAAAAATTTAAATCGCATCCAAATTATTTGAATTAATATTCTTTTTTGAAATTCGAGTTTCGCGTGCGGGCACGTTCCTGGCCTTTCACAGGTTAAGATGGCGGATATTATTTGACATCTGTCGTCTTATCATTTTTATTTTTTTTCTTTATTCATAAAATAACTTTTGCGTTTTTCGACTACCACACTAGTTAGGGAACGTACCCATACTACGTGACCAACTTTTTGCAATTTTTAACCCCCCCTCCCGGTGACCAAAAACCTAAGCAACCCGCCGCTCATTTGTACCAAGCGTGATATTATGAAGCCCCCCCCCCCCCTCCTCCTAAACGTATCACGTAGTACGGGTACGTTCCCTTACATTCCCGTATTAAGATAGTCGAAACATATATATACATATACGATTTTATAAATTTAATAATTGTTAGTTTTTTTTGCATTAGCTCCACACAGGAGGCCCTGAGGAAAATAATTCCCCTCAGGGCCTACGTCATCTTTCGGGATGCTTTGTGGAGGGTTTTTTTAGTAAAGAAAGGAGAGAAAGTTCTGAGCAGGAAAAGGGTATGAGGGGTGGGTAGAAATCTGGAGGAAAATGTGTCCAGGGGTGACGGACGTATGAATCCATCCCTCCCACTACGGTACAAGGCGATATTCCGAGAGAGTACGGCTGGAGAACTTAAAGGGACTCCCTCAACCATTTTCCCTCGATCCGGCCTACCACGCAGTTGGGTGGGTAGACGCATTTGCCGCAAATATCCGGACAAACCTCTGTCCATGAACCCGGACCCCCCTGCCACCCCTATCGCCAAACGTAGCGAACCACTTGGGGAGACCTAAGGCAGAGGTGTAGGTTATCCAATAAATGGTTCCCGGAGCGGCGATACCCGTACCTGCCTGAATTGAATATTATTTCTTTATTAATTTTCAACGCCCTGATGGGATTTTACGTGATTAGTGTATGATACAGAGACACAGTTTTTAAATAAATAAAAAAAATACACTCTAAGAACATTACATAAATAGTAGGTATAAAGGTAAACTTTAGTGAAAATAATGTATTACAAGAAAAGAGAAAACTTTAAATTGCAGATGGCATAGAAATAATTATATGTCGGTGGTTAATAATATATAATTTACCGTTGACTGTCAGACTGATTGTAATGAATAATATGTAATCATTGTTATACGTAAATATATGTATTATGAGGAAATGTTGCATGATTATTTTCCTTTTATGTTAAGAATATTGATAAAAAGTCAACCCGTAAAAAAAACAAAACCTGTTAAAACTTAAAAGAAATGGTTTCACCGAGGATTGTACTTTCCTAATTGGGCCAAATCCCGATTGGATAAGAAATATTTGGTATATTAACTGCCGTAACGACATCGAGTTTAAAAGAACGTATATGTCTGCGTGTGTGTGCAGAAAACCCACCAAAAAATGATAGAACGGTAAATGTATTTAAAAATAATATTATGTGAATATGAAAGAAAGTTCCCTTGCCTCCTCATTGGAATGTTTATAGCTATTTTTCTTTTCCTCGTATAATCAAATAATGAACCAATCTCTGTATACAAGTGCAAATTTGCATGTCGTACTTAAAATACAGAGATTACAAAAAATTCTGTAAATATTTATCTTGGAATTTTATATTTAATTTTTTTATTACTATTTATCGAACCTATATCGAATAGCAAAACCGAAACAAATAATAAATGTTATGTACAAAGATCAAAATGCGTTTAAAGTGTACATTAATTCTTTACCAATTTTATTTAAAGAAAAATACTGGCAACAACAGTCTACCGGAAATGATATCTAAGGGTTTTGTATTTTATTTTATTAATTTATTAACTTAATAATTATATTTGTTGCTTCTATAGTAATCGCAAATTCGCTTTGTGGTGTCATTTTTATTGAATTAATTCAATCTCTACATATCATAAATTAAAGTCCTCCGCCGCGTTTGTCTGTCTATTCGCGATGACTCAAAAAATAATGAACGGATTTCCATGCGGTTTTCACCAACAGATAGAGTGATTCACGAGGAAGGCTTAGGATATAATTTGTCAAGGTTTTGTGTAAATTGATTGAAATATGAGAATGTATGTAGTGGACATGGTGGGACTGTATGTGGTGGACAAGCCTGCCGGCAAGCGGGCTGTGTGGATTTGATTTGTATGCAAATTAACAGATGGCGGTGTCAGTTAATTTATCGTGTTATAAAGGTTGGGTAACCATCCAGTAAATGGCGTTATGGTCAGCTTGTCATTACATAGTATAAAATGAAGTCGCTCAAAATTTATGTGCGCATATATCTTTTAAACTACGCAACGAATTTTCATGCGGTTTTCACCAATAGGTAGTGATTCAAGAGGAAGGTTTATATGTATAAAACATGCTTATTGTAGTAGAGAAAAGCCGATAAATTCAAATATTCAATTCAGGCAGCGGGCAGCTGGCAAGCGGGTGGTGTGGATTTTATAAAGGTTGGGTAATGGAGTTGTGTTTCGTTAGCCACAGTAACGTGTGACCGAGTCTGCTAGTATATTATAAAAGAAAGTCCACAATATGCGTGCCGCTAAAGCTCAGAAACGAGTCCCGGTACGATCAAGGGAATTATATGGCATGGTAGCCCTATATGCCCCATCCATGAAGAAGGTTCCCCTTTTTACCTGAAGGGCGTGCTTTTCACAACACTCCAAAACATCCCGGAACATTCTGGAATGTTGTGGAAAGTTCGGGAAAGATCCCGGAACATTCCAGATCATTGTGGTATATTCCAGAGCACTCTCGAATGTTGTGAATGTTCTGGAATACTGTGGACTGCTCCAAGCCTTTTTTTGTATGGGTGGGACTACCCATCGGTAGGGGTATATAAAGCAAGATCCGTCGTGGGTTCGAACATCAGTTCAATCTCATATCAACTCCCTGAGCGAAGTCAGGTACCCTAGTTAAATTAGGGTACCTAGTTAAATTATGTTTTTATTCATCTCAATTATATAATTAAATACTTTCTTAAGAGCGTTTAACCAGTCAGCGGCCGAAAATCCACATTTCATCGAAAGTTGTTCTTATGATCGTGCAGGGCAGTTACAATGAGAAAGGTTAATTTTTTTATTTATTTTTTTTATTTTTTTTATTGAGTATTAATAAAAAACCCTGAAGAAGTGAGCACGAAACATGTTGGTTTTGTAAACAATAAAAGTGGTAAAAACGAAGTAATTTATTAATTTAAATCAAAATGGTGCAACAAAATAAGTTTGCTGTGTTAGAAGAGGTTAATTTTTCTCCGTACCAGCTTTTTAAAACCATAACTCAATATCGATTTTATTTCATTCCAAATTTGCTTTAATTTATACCTGCATTCAAAAATGCTGTTGGCGTGATGATAAAACTATTAAAATAATGTACTTTTTGTAATTATTTATTGATTATAAATATTTTTCATTTTTAAATAATGTCTAAGTTAAATAAGAATGTTAAAAAAATCTGAAATATATTAGTTTGTAAGTGCGCAAATAAATACACAAACGGACCAATTTTCGTCAAGAAACACATGTACGTATATATTTTTTAATGATTTTATTTAAACTAAAATTAAAATTCTAAAACATGCGATACCCAGATAATGTATTGATTTATTTTACTGCATGAAAATATGATTTGAAATGGTTGTGGTATAATACAAAATCTTTTTTGAAAATTTAACAAATCTGCCAACGACCTTATGGTACAACCTTATTATACTAAAAATAAACATTTTTCTTAAAATTTAAAACATGCGAATGCTGGATAAAAGAACAATCTTTCGAAATCCATTTATAATTTTTTGTGGAAATGAGTCAATTCGTCTAAAATCAGTTTCAAAAATGACATATTTCTTGTTTTCTCTGGTAACCCTCTTTAAGTTACGGATTAGATGTGAACTTCAAACGAACGATATGTACAAAAGGTCAATTTTTTGGCTTTACATTGGCTTTAGGTTAGTAATTGAAGTGATTTTTTTTTGCAACATTTGTCACTCACTAGAAGTAAAAAATAGTCTCACAGGCGCCAGTGTTTTTTATCACTATATCCACGCGGCTTGTTTGCCAGAAAATAATTTATCATTCAACTTTGCAATGGGTTACTAGGTGCAATATTTTATTTTATTTTTGTATGTTTTTTGACAGAGGGGGTTAATAAAAAAAATACAATTTAATTTGTTGCGAAACATTCTATTTTATTTATTTTCTATCCCGATTGCACGATTATGCCCGAAACTTTTCGTCTTAAACCGTGTGATTTTGGTTTGAAAATTAGATCGCTTAGAAATATTTAAATATTAAAAGAAAATAACTTAGTTTACATCACTTTATTTTTTATATTTTATACTATCAACATGTTTCGTGAACCATCACGGTTCACGAAACATGTTGATAGTATAAAATATAAAAAATAAAGTGATGTAAACTAAGTTATTTTCTTTTAATAAATAAATAATGACATCACAAAGTAACAACCTTTTAGAAGAAGTTTTCTTCGAAAAATTAAATATTTAAATGCTTTGATTATACAGGGTGTCCGGGGGTTAAGTGCATTAACTTCGGGAGGTGATTCTACAGTGCTGCCGGTAGGTAGGAGTAGGCTGCGGAAGGTAGGAGTAAAAAAGATTAACAACTTTTTCCGAAATTCCAACATTTTTTCCCATACAAAAAGACGTACCTACTAAAAATCCTTAGTGTGAGGTACGATCTTACTTGCTGAGAGCCTGCCGAGCGCCCGACTCGATTGTGATTGGTCCGTATCGTACCAGCGGAAAATAACAAATCTGTATAACCCTTTAAATAATTTAGTATTTTTTGTTAAGCCCAGAAAAAATGAAGAATAAGCTTTATAAAAACTGCTTTTAGGTTTAAAATCTACTACTTACAAACCCATTTTTGGTTATGGTTTTAGTGTAGGATGTGAAAAATAAAATTCATTAGGAAATTTTCGTAAAACTTTTATGTATTTGTGCCTGAGCTTCTAAATAAATAAAAATTTGGCAAATTTTTTTCTATAATAAATTAAAACAGGCGGCTGGTGTTAAATGGGAATTTAAACCTTATCGTCATCTACATAAGGAGTGCTATTATTTGCGATTTGGTTCTGAATTTTCCACAACGTCGTCGTGTGCATCACCTTAAAAGTCAGTCGCACTGGTTGTATTTTAATTGCTTTTCATATTTATATGAAAAAGTTTATTTCAAAGCGTTTCTCAATTAGAAACATGCGGTATCTCTGTAATCAAAACGATGTAGCTGAAATGTTGCCAGATATTTTAGAGTATTATAGCGTAGCATAGTTCACCCGCTTGGCTCATCAACGAGAGGATGATGGCTTCAATTTCTGATTGAGTTGCCAAATTGTGATATTATCGAATGCACTATTATTATAAATGTGTTATGTTATGGTGTTACTTATTTTTCACGTGTTTTGTTTATCATCGGCTTGGCGATACATCCCAGGATAGGAATTGCCTTCCCCCACTAATGTTTTCAACTGGCTCTGTGGTCCCTTGTCATTCGCCGAGAGTCCTTCGTTCTTCGCGTCTTGCTCTAGAGGGGCAATCAAAAACAATTCCTTATTTATTTGTATATGTGGCTATACGGGTATTTACAAAACGTGTTTTGCATATAATAATTTTGTGGAACAGATGAAGAAAATATGCTAATTAAATTACACAGAACCCATTGATTGATTTGTTGAGGTATGTTAAAATAGTCTGGTTGTCACTATATTCCGTGCAGTTGAACACATCTACTACTTCCGAGAAAGCATTGCAATCTAGGTACAAGCGAGTATCTAGTCTAGATGCTCAGCCCTGATATTGTTGTTGCAATCAAAAATAATTTTTAATCGAATAGTTCTTGTTGGTTTATGGAAGAAAGTTAAGCTGAATGAATCAAGGCTATCTGTAATAATTAGTGTCCGACCGAACTTTCGGTTTCGGTTTCGGCCTAGTTTCGGCTTAGTTTTGGTTTCGGCCGCCAACCAGCCGAAACTACGGCCGAAACTGAAACTGAATTTGGGAGGTTTCGTTCTGCGATCGGACATGTTCGGTGCACTGAACTGCGAGCCACAAAGTGTCATTTTGCTGCGTCCGCGCTCATAGTCGTGTCAGGACTTGATTCACTTGTTTGTGATCGCTCCGCGAACTTTGCGGTAGTTTGGTTCATTTGTTGTGAAATTATATTTAACATTATTTCGAAATAGGTAAGTTTTATTTCGCTATTGAAATGATTTATTTCATGATAGGCCCTGAGGAAAATAATTTCCCTGAGGGCCTATGTCATCTTTGGGGATGCTGTGTGGAGGGTTTTTTTAGGGAAAGGAGGGAGAGGAGAGTTCTGGGAAGGAAAAGGGATGGGCAGGAATCTGGGGTTCAGTGTGTCCTGGTCATCCACCTTCAAGACCTACACAAACCTCATCCCATGAACCCGGGCACCCCTGCTAAATTACCAAACGTAGCGTACCACTTGGAGTGACCTATGGCAGAGATATTGGTAATCCAATAAAGTTTCCCGGGGCGGCGGTACCCATTCCCGCCTCCCAAATTATTTTGTTCTTAAGATGAAAGAGTATTTTTTGTTTAGTGTACCTAAACAAATTAGGTTTAAAAAAAGTATTTTTGTTTTTTACCTTTTATTTTATTTTAATTGTTAATAATGTTCAAATAGGTAATACCTACTATTTATTTTTTTAATATTATTTACGAAGCGATTTATTATTAGGATTTCAAAAAGCATAAATAATTTATTTGAAATAAGGAATGATAATTATGTTATGTTTATTTTTAGTTCAAATATCAGAGACTGAATGATTAATATATGATTTAAAAATAAAGGCTGATTGATTAAGATCGACTATTTTACTCCCACGAAAGTTTCGGTTTCGGTTTCGGCCGAACCTGAGACCGAAGGCGAAACTCAGTTTCGGTTTCGGCCGGTAAAAACTAGTTTCGGTCGGACATTAGTAATAATATATCCTTAAGTACAACCGCAAACGCCTCTCAATCTTTTTTACTCAGCCTGAATCATATGTGAGTTTGGGGTGTGTAAATAACCCCAAATAAATTATTGTGTGTGTAAATACCCGAAGTTCAAACGGGCATAATACGTTTTAGTATCTCTGAAAGCACATAGAGACCGCCAAACAACCACTTTATAATATTAATATTTTAAATTTATTATCGAGTTAAAAAATATATTATGATGCCATACCACAGCCCTTCCACCTCTTCCTCGCTCTGACTCTGGGCTGCTTCCACTGGGGCATCATTTTGACCCACGCAGTCATAATTTTCTCAGTTACATAGTTACCAAATTAAAACAAGCGCATTAAAGCTAACATGCAAAACTAATGTAATGTAAAAAACTGATGACCTACACCAGTAGATCAGCTCGAATTTCAGGCAATGAGTCGTAATGCTCACGATTAATGGTCTTTATGCTCCCCCTGTTTCCGTATTTGCCGGAGTGGAATTAACTATGCTGATCTGCTGTCAGCACTGCGCTGGAGCCGTGATAATCCCGCATCACCCCTGAGTAGACGTGGGCAGAATGATTCCCAGGAGTGAATCGACTCAGTCTGATTCCCATGGCCTTTTGAATTGATTCCTTTTATTCATTCCTTTAATTCAATTAAATTCAAAAAAAAAAAAAAAAAAAAAAAAGAAAAAAAAAAAAAAAAAAAAAAAAAAAAATTAAAATTGAAAATTAAATGAATGGGGAGGCTAACACCGCACACGAGACCGGGAGGCCACGGAGTACCGCAAAAGAGGAGACTGATAGGCTACCAAGCATCGCACAAAGAGGAGACCGATTATTCTATCTCATTATCTCGCAGGCTAAAACCTATAGATTAATGTGTTTGACTCTTTTTAGTGTCGCTTTTTCGTTTCATCGGTTTTCAAATCACAATGAGTGGGGAGGCTACGAAGCACCGCACAAAGAGGAGACCAATAGGCTACGGAACACCGCACAAAGAGGAGACCGATTATTCTATCTCATTATCTCGCACGCTAAAACCGACTCTTTTTAGTGTCGCTTTTTCATTTCATCGGTTTTCAAAATCACAATGAGTGGGAAGGCTACGAAGCACCGCACAAAGAGGAGACCAATAGGCTACGAAACACCACACAAAGAGGAGACCGATTATTCTATCTCATTATCTCGCATGCTAAATCCTATATTGTTTGTCTTTTTTTAGTGTCGTAATTTTTCGTATGTAAAATGTATTTATTGCTAGCAATAATTATATCTTAAAATTATACAAATTTTCGTTTCACCCTTAAAATTTTATTGATTTTATTTTATTTATTAAACTTATAATTTCGTTCCATTTCACGTGATCTAATATAAACATCATTTTAACATTAAGATGAGTGTTTTATGACAGCTAACCACAGCTAATTGGCCTTATAATATCTGCAAATTTACATATTATATCGACCCAAGATCTACGTCTAAAAGTAGGTAGGTACAATATCTTTCGTACGTACCAAAAAACCGATAAGCATCGCTTCTCACTTTTCTAGCTGATGTTCAGATTCAAAGTCGAAAGTTTTCGACTAACTATGTAATGAAATTGACGGCTTGGCGCGCGGGGGAATAAATGAACCGCGCGGACGGATTAAGGGCTGGCATTGACGAATGAATTAGTAACTTTTGATAAATGTTTTGTGTCTTACCTAGCAGTGACTTGATTTACTCGCGAGCTGCGGACCTAGGACTGGGATGCGTTTGGGACATATCGTGACATTGACGTGACGATGACGCCTGACGTCATTTTTAGGTCTAAGAATTACAAAAGACCATGACGTCACAAGTGAAAAAGACTTTTGTTTTAATTCCTCTGTCTGTCGGAATCGGACAATCTCGATTTCGACAGACTAGGTACCTGGGACGCGGACATTGAACACGGACCTGGGACGGCGGGGACCTTAGGACAATCTCAGGACTATTGTTTAGGATAAATGATTAATTCCTTGCGTGAAAGAGATGCTCGGGCAACCCGGATGAATCGCGGCCACGTTTTGGCCATTTTGGGACATGGACTTATGATGTTCGGGTGTTTTTAGAATAGCGGCGCGGCGGTAGCGGAATACAATCGTAATAGGCGAGCCGTTCACAATACCGTCCGTCGAAAACTTCGCGGCGCGCGGCCCGTTTAATAATATTTAAATACCTATGAAACAATATAATATTTAAATCGTTTACAGAACACATTATTCATTGAAATAATTTAACAGTAAAATAAATGGAAATAAAAAATGTATGGTGTCTTTAAAAATCGTAGGATGCAAGGCCAAAGATAAGGAATGAAGAATCAATTCCTTTTGAAATTGAGAATTAGATTGAGTGTGTCACAAGATTGAATTTATTCATTTAATTCGGTCATTCAATTTTGCCCACGTCTACCCCTGAGTGAATTATAACTCTCGTGCGTCACCATGGCGGGCATTCATGCAGAAAGGAGCACATATCAGGGGGAATTGTGACGCGCACGCAAATGGAACAAGTAGTTAGGGTCGTCCCAGAATGACGTGGCACTATCAAGCGAATCTAATGCTTTAATCATGGCAAGATTCAGAACAGATAAACAAAAATTTTAACAAAACAAAAAACTACTTCAAAAAATGCACTAAAAAGTAAAAAAATTATTTCGTATTCTTCTACAACTTAATAATCATTTTACTTTTTCTACTCATCAATATGTAGGTACGGTTGTTATTTTGGGAGTCGGCGTCAGCCACGGTAGGTTTGTAACTACATACATAGTTGTAGGTGTGATGTGCTTGTGTCGCAAGCGCGACTTGACGAGGCGAAAGGCGAGAGCGGGCCGCGGCGGGAGGGGAGCTGTCAAGTGAACACGCCGGGCCGGGTACCTTGGCTGACACCGACTCCAAAAGTAACAATCGTACCTACATATTGATGAGTAGAAAAAGTAAGTTGATTATTAAGTTGTAGAAGAATACGAAATTATTTTTTTTTACTTTTTAGTACATTTTTTGAAGTCGTGTTTTTGTTTTGTTAAAATTTTTGTTTATTTTTTGATTTTTAGTGAATTTGAAGTACACTAACTAATTCGATTATGATTCGGCCGAGTATCGTTAATTTGCTCTTAAGAATTGGAGAGTTCCGTTACTTTGTCATGCATCGCATAATCAGAACCTAACCAAACTCTCATCAAACTACCCTTGAAGTACATCCTGTCCAATAAAAAAAAGAATCATCGAAATCGGTTGGCGTGATATTGAGTTATTCGTGCATTTGTCGCGCACATACTTGATGCAAATTTAAGACTTATATGATTTTCTCATGGATGCCATTGTCAGAACTGGACCAAATAGGAAGAATGGGACCACAAGGGAAGCACCAACTTTCAAATAAAAAAAGAATCATCAATATCGGTTTACCCAGTCGAAAGTTCTGAGGTAACAAACATTATTTTTTTTTTTTTAAATACAGTCGAATTGAGAACCTCCTCCTTTTCGAAGTCGTTTAAAAGAATTAATGAATCGTAGGCATCCAAATTGATAGACCTGCCCATCAGGGAAAGGGGAAGAAACAAAGTTGCGCGTAACTGACAGTATACAGGCAACTTGCATCGTAGTAAATCACCATTTAGTCCTCGAAAATATTTTGTTTTACGAATTACTAGTCTTTTTTGCAATGTAGCGCAAATTGCTGGATGCATAAAAATCTTAACTACAAATCTCAATTCGGGTAAACAAAAGTTCGGGCTTGTTTCTAAATTTGATTATTTCGTTACACTATTTAATTAAACACTTTCAATTTACCCATCTCATTCATCTTTTGCAGCGCTACACTAGACAGTTTGGTTATAAACTAATATAGGTCCTGCTCATAAAAGACCCACAGTGGACTACGCTGCAAATCATTTCTTTAGCGAAATTTACTTTTCTGCGCAGGGTCTGGTTATTTCAATGTGCACTCTTCGGCGGTCAACTTTCTACTGATGTCGTAGTCGTAGTTTATTCAAAGTACTCTCGAACTCTTCTGGTGCCAAAAATATGGTCACGTGGTTTGCCTCCAGTTAGTCGAAATGATGCTCAGATTTTATGTTAGGGCAAGCCTACGGAATGAATCAAGGAATGTGTGTCAGGACGGAGACGACATTCCATTCCATTATCTGTGTTGGGTCTAAGGAGTATATAGACTTCACATCTAGGTTACATAAAAATCAATTTACCAATTTTGTTACAGATTTATTTGTAATAGTGGTTTAGTTTTCTTTGATGATAATATTTCGTTGTAGGTATTATTTTATTTTTATTTATTATTATTATTGTACAACAGAATAATTCCAATTACAGTACAATTTAGTTACCCTATCAGCATTTAGGCAAGTGACTCTTCAATAATTTTTTAAGGCATATAAAGAACAGTCACTTACATCCAAATGGTTTGCAATTTCATTTAACAGCACCACTCCCCTCGTCATGCTATGCTTTGCCAAGACGTCTGTTCTGCCGTTCGGTACTTTAAATAAGTCATGATGTCGACTTCGGCTGTAGTGGTCTGGTACATATAAATCATAGCATCCCAAGAGAAATGGGCTATCGATGAAATTGTTCCAAATTTTGAAAGACAAAATAGCAAGACTTGCTTTCCGTCTAGTTTCTAGACTCACAGAATCGGTTTCCTCAAGTAAGTCAATATGGTGCATGAACCTTGGATAGGTTCCATGCTTCCGCATATAAACATACCTGAGTAATTTCTTCTGGATTTGCTCTAACATGTCAATGTAATTATGTGGTACGGTGCCCAAACATCGCTCGCATACTCCAACTTGCTTCTCAGTATGCCATCAAATAACGCTAGCATAGCTTCTTGGTTATCAAACTGCTTACAAGTCCTTATGATGAACCCAAGAAGTTTGTAGCAAGACTGAGTGAGCTGCGATATATGGCAAGAGAATGTCAGTTCGGGATCAAAGACGACACCGAGATCCTTCACGGATTTTACACGTGATAACGTTTCGCCTTTTATTTTATAATCGTAAACTATAATGTTTTTACAACGAGTGAAGGACATTGTTAAGGTATATAAGTGCAGTATCACGTGGTAATTTTACAAAAATTTTATCTTGTCACGAATGATCGTCATTATCTAGTTAAATATTCTTGACACGATTCACATACATTCTTCCGTATTGGACTTCGTTGGTTTTGTCGTCCTCTTTTAACCTAGTCCTTACGTGTCGTATCAAATCTAATTTATTTACGTACTCATATGTATTCCATAATATCAATATTTCTCTCACATCAAAGCGAGCCATATAAATACTGTTTTAATTAAAATATTCACATCGCAATTTGATTTTTTAAATTACGAATTCGTGGCGTGATGAAGGATGCTTGTGCGTATTAATTTTGTATTTATATATTCAAAATATTTAATTATCAGAAAAGATTGTTTCATCGGTTGACAGATCGAAGCCAAGGCTCAGGGCGGCAGTCTGTGCCGGAACTTGTCAATGGTAGTCATTGTCACCGTAGGTAGTTTAAATTTCATTAATGTTTCACCGTGTTCTTAGTTTGAAGTTCATTAATGTTTCACCGTGTTCTTAGTTTAAAGTTCATTAATGTTTCACCGTGTTCTTAGTTTAAAGTTCATTAATACTTAACCGTCTTCTTAGTTTAAAGTTCATTAATACTTAACCGTCTTCTTAGTTTAAAGTTCATTAATGTTTCAACGTGTTCTTATTTTAACCTTCATTAATGTTTCACCGTGTTTTTAGAGGTCGTCCATTAATCACGTGAGGCTCGAAAGGGGGAGGGGGGGGGGTTCTGAAAAAATCACGAAATATTACAAGGAGGGAGGGGGGTGATATAATGAGATATCACTTGTATTTCTTTTTCGATGAATGCACGATTTCTAAACCAAATGCCAGTCAAAAACAACCTGTAGCCTTAATGTCTCTCTGGAAATTTTTATCACGATGCTTAATTTTCCAAAATTTAATCAGATTATACCTCTATTTAAAGACAATATTCAGAAAATTTCAATATACTTCGTACTAAAAAAAATACATGTGATTTTGGGTATGGGGGGTAGTCTAAAACCTCACCACATATTACTACTAATTTACCAGGGGGGAGGGGGTTAAAAAGTTAAAAGCATCACGAGATTAATTAACGACCCCTTAGTTTAAAGTTCATTCATTTTTCACCGTGTTCTTAGTTTAAAGTTCATTAATGTTTCACTGTGTTCTTTGATTAAATTTCGTAAAGGCCACTTTGTTCGTAATTAAAATTTCCTTATTGCTTCACTGTGTTTTTAGTGTAAAATTCAATAATGTTTCACTTTATTCATCATTGCATTATTCAAACCGGAAAAAAACATTACTTTCACTAGTTTATCATTATGGTATATATCGTATTATTAACGCAGCATTATTATCTTTCGCTATCCTTTTTATTTCCGCGTGTTGGTTGTACGTACGTATTAAACTTCATTTTCTGTGTTGTGAAGGGTTTCTTTTTCTGTATTGTTTAGTTGTGGTTTTTAAGTTCAGTTTATTTGTGTTATTAGTTCGGCATTGTTTGTGTACTGTCCCTTTTAGTGGGTTGTGGTTTTTCCATGTTGTTTGAACGTGGTTACTTTCAGTTCTGTGTTGTGAAAGTCAATGGATTTTGTTATACGTTGCAAGTCGTTAATACGTGATGCTTTTAAATTCAATGTAGTGTGTTCCTTTTATCTTTGGTGATTGGTGAATGGTGAACGGTGAACATGGACATGTATTTCTTCTCGTCTACGGTGAAACAGCGAAGGTTCGTATCAAGATTTAGTAATAATTTTTGAATTTCTACGTTTAAAAGTTTAATAACAACATTTTAAGAATGTTTAACCAGCCAGCGGATGAAAATCCACATTTCGTCGAAAGTTGTTCTTACGATCGTGCAGGGCGGTTACAATGAGAAAGATTAATTTTTCTCCGTACCAGCTTTTTTAAATTATAACTCAATATCGAATTTATTTTAATCCAAATTAGCTTTAATTTATACCTTCATCCAAAAATGCTGAAAGGCGTGATGATAAAACTATTTATTAAGAGTCAATACGTCTGAAATCTGATTTGAAAATGACATATTTCTGGTTTTCTCTGGTAATGCCCTCTTAATTTATATATACTTACAATATAAGGATAATTTTTTTTTAAATTCGCATCATTTGTAGAAAATAGCAACATTTGTATACAAAATAATCGTTTAACTTAGTGTATCTCCTGACGAAGTGACTTCAGATTTTTCACTCTCGTACATGTAGCTAAAATAAAAACACTGTGTTCAATTCACACGCGGTAGAAGTGAAACCTTCAGAAAACTAAAGTAGACAAGAATGGGGAGGCTACGAAGCACCGCACAAAGAGGAGACCGATTATTCTATCTCATTCTCTCGCAGGCTAAATCCTATAGATGTATACGTTTGTCTATTGATAGTGGCGTTTTTTCGTTTCACCGAGTTTCAAATCACAACGGTGCTAAAGAAGTTTTCACTTCAAAAGAGGTTTTCACTTCAAAAGAGGTTTTCACTTCAAAAGAGGTTTTCACTTCGAAAAACTTTAACGAAACAGCGAAAGTGACTAGTTTACGACATTTTAAGGCATATTATAGTTTTAACAGCTAAACTAAAATGTCTTTTGGTACGAATACATTAGGGTTTATTTTTTTTCGTATTCGTAAAAAGCATTCTGTAGCTTGCCGTAGTTACAATATGAATTCATACCCTTTTTTTTAGTTTTATTATTCCTCTGATGAAGGAAGGGCACTTCTAAATCCGGTACAGCAACGCGTTAAAATAAATTGGTTTTATAAAAATGTATTTATATTGGATATGATTTTAGATTTTCACGGCTAAAAGTATTTTTGTTATTTGTTTTTGGGGTGTTATGCCGTGTTGCGCTACCTCCTCCTTTAGCCAACGTTTCGGACAGCATTACATTGTCCATCATCAGGGCAGATGTGTGATGTCTGCCCTGATGATGGACACTGTAACACTGTCCGAAACGTTGGCTAAAGGAGGAGGTAGCGCAACACGGCATAACACCACAAAAACAAATAACAAAAATGTATTTAAATCGTTTTAATTTTTTGTTAACATTTTTAAAACAATGGTTTTAGCTAAGTCTACGTATTGTCTGTCGAGACATTATTAAAACAATTCTCTCAAGACATGAAAAGTTATAATTTTATTCAAACTTATTTCTATGCTCTTGAAACAAAACAACACTAGAAAGCAGACTAAATATATTAATTCTTTTGTGTCTGTCTTCCTCTTTGTTTTAGTTTTCTTTTCTAAATTCATCAGGCGTTTTCATATTGTCAAAGAAATAAGGGTGTTGGAATTTTGTGAACATTCCTCATTAAAAAAGCCATCGCAAAATTCGCCGCCGGGAAACAGAGTTATTTTGCCAACTCCTTTGATATGAAGGACCAAAGATTCAAGAACAGCCCTAGTAAAATGGAATAAACCTAATCAAAGCATATTCTGCCAATGCAAATGAAAAAGTAAAAGTTTTCACATTAGCCAAACTGTGATTCATTTAAGTATCTGGGCTCACTAATCCACAGAGACGGAGGATGTGCAGCGTATGTCATCCATAGAATAGGTGTGGGATGGATTAAATTCAGATCCGTAACAGGAATATTGTGTGACTCCAAAATGCCTATAAAACTTAAAGGAAAGATATGCCAGACTATTGTAAGACACGCAATAATGTATGGCTCCGAATGCTGGACTATGTACAACTCCTACTCTAGGCAACTCGAAACAGCAGAAATGCGAATGCTTAGATGGTCGGCAGGAGTATCACTAAAAGATCACTAGCCTGGGTGTCACAGACATAAATAGTAAGCTGGAGGAACGACAGTTGAGATGGTATGGCCACATAAGACGGAGACCATCGGACCACACAGTGAGGCAGGCAATGTCTGTGGAGCTTCATCGACAGTCATCCAGAGGAAGACGGAAGAACTCCTGGATGACTCAATGCGCCAAAATTCTTCAGGAAAATGGCCTGGATGAAGGCGATACCAAGAACAGGAGAAATTACAACCTGAGAACGAGAAGAGCCGACCCCAACAGCCTACCTAGGCAATGTGTTGGGACAGCGCAAGGAAGAAGCAAATGAAAAGTTAAAAAGTATTTCTTGATTTTCTTTATTCCAGTTCAATGCGTAGTTGCACTGAAAGTAGAGACATTTGGTTTACTATTTGGGTTTCTCTATATGTAGGTATAGGAGAAAGCATTAATTTTCTTTCACCTTCTGATAAAAGCAACTATAGACAACTTGTCAAGGGGAAATCGGTTTGACGTTCTCATTTACCATTTTGGTTCAGTAAGCATGATCTTAAAGTAGGTAACTTTGCTTAACTAAAATTTGCCAGATAAATGTTCCCGTGATACAGAATTCTAACCAGCATTTTTTTAATTCAATTGAGTACCGCCCAACAATGTCCAGCAGTTCAAATTCAGTGTGACTATGGCATCCAATTCCAATTAGGGTGTGTTGTCAGGCTGAAGGGAGTGGGAAAGTATGGGGATGGGAAAGGGGAAGATCGGGAAGCTCCTGTCCATTCAGACCTGAGGACGATTCCGGTTATACGCAAGGATAAGGAATTATTGTTCTTAACCTTAAATTAACCACTTCGCTGCCGTTCGCGAGAACTGAAATCGCACTTAACTACAAAGTTGTTAATTTTAAGGTTAAGGACAATTGAGTCCTATAATTTCAATACCCGCTATATACGATTTTTTGACAAAATGATCTGAGTATGACATCTGGTTCATATTTTTGCAAGGAACAAGACTAATCTAAAATTGAGTTTCAAAACGTCCTTTATCATGACCAAAAACCGTGTTAAAACATGCGAGTGAGAATCAATACCCGCTATATCATTCAAGAAGTTACTATCAACACCCGCTATATCGGAATTCAACCAATCACGAGCAGTTATTTTGCCAAGATCTCGGGTGTAGAAGCACGCCCCTCAGGTCAGTTGAGTTTCAAAAGCCTCTATATTCCATATAAATCACGTAGTGAGTATCGAAATCCGCTATATCCATTTTATTTATCCAAATTACTTAAAATATTTCTAGACATACATTGAAAAATGAACACTTTTCGAATGTATTTATTCCAATTCATTATATAAACAAATAAAATGTCATTTTTTATTTACGCTAGAGATGTGACAGTTTTTTGCGCTTTTCTCTGAATCAGTGAAAGTTGATATAGCGGATATAGAAATTGAACGACTCAATTCCTTATCCTTAAATAGCGAATCGCCCCTGGTTAACGAATGAGTCGTTAATTTTAAGATTAAGGACAATTCCTTATCTCTAAACAGGGAATCGCCCCTGATTAACGAAAAAATCGTTAATTTTAATGCCAAGGTCCAATTCCTTATCCTTCAATCAATTCAAGTAATGTTTCGATTCTGATTGGTGGTCTTCCACCAGGGTGATATTGAGAGTATCCACCACTCTTTCTGGTTAATAGGTCGTATTTGACATTGTAAAGAATCTTGAGAATTCCATTCCACTGGTTTTCTCCATTATCTCAGTGGACTTTCTTAATTATGTATTATTTTCGCGTCCTCTTGTGAGAACTAAAGCGAGCCTTTTTTCTCCGAGGCATCATTATGTTTTTTGTTTTATTTTTTTAATCAAAGGCTCGGGAAAGCTGTAGGGTGTTTTTTTACGAGCTGATTAAAGCTGCTACAAGTTTGTTGAGCTTTTAATTAGGTTACCTCTCGAGCGAAGATCGGGCTGTTGATAGTTAAAAGTTGGAAACTTTTTTTTATCTTCGGTTGGTCTTCCCTCTTTTTTTTTGTTCGATACAAACAAATTGAAAGTTTAAAGAGAGCTTTCAAGTTAGGGCTTAATATACGCTGTCTGGAAATTATAAGACAAAGCGAAAGTTTCAGCTTTGGCATTATGTTTCTATTTTTAAAACGTCCTTTTTTTTACAGTGAATACCGCACAAGAATCTCAACTGCTCCCGTCTGGAGCCAGTGAGACTATGGCATCCCCAATTGGGGTATGTTGTGAGGCTGAAGGTAGTGGGGAGGGGAAGGAGGTGGGGAAGAGGAAGGTTAGGAAGTACCTGGCTATTCAGATCTGGTCACTAAACACGGCTAAAGCCATTTTCAAGCAACGTTTCAATTATGAATGGTGGTCTTACACCAGGGCGATACTGATAGTATTCTACTCTGGAACATGCCGCAAATACACTATATATTATTTTTTAAATGAATTAATTGTGAAATAACGCAAATTAATCAAATAAAACTTATTTGCGCATGCCGGGTTCGAACCCGCGACCTCCGGATTGTGAGCCGAGAGTCTTACCCACTGGACTACGTTATAATTGAATAATCGATGTAATTTTTGACAAACTGCTTAATTGCGTCTTAAGGGGATTGCACTTCGAAGAACAATAAAAAAACAAGTTCTCGTCATCGGGATGAGTCGTATACTAAAGTTAAATAATAGAGAGAGGGGTTAGAGGGCGGGGAGAGACTAACTAACTAACCATCACGCCGTTTCCCCGCAGGGGTTGTCAGACAGGACGGACCGCCAAACATCTCGGTCTTGGCGCACACTCTTTGCCTCACTCACATTCATACATCGTCTCATACATACTCTTCTATTTTTCTGACTTTTGGCATGACCCGATACAAGTATCCGACTCACTTGATCGTGCCATGTCTTCCTCGAGCGTCCCCGACTTCTTCTACCATTCACATTTGAGTCATATATTCTTCTTACACAACTTTCTTCGTTCATTCTCTCTACATGCCCAATCCGTCTGAGGGTCCCTTTCTTAATCTTATTCATTATGCTTACATCAGCCTTACATTCCTCACATGATAATGGTTTTACCACACATACGCCTCGGGGATTTCATTTCAACAGCATTCAGTTTACTTTCATCCTTTCTCTGCCAGTTCCATGCCTCATTGCCAGAGTAGGTACCAGGACTCCATTGTGGACTGCTTCTTTTGACATTTTTTTATTAGCGCCAACGGCATTCAGTCCTCCATAAATGGAGTTACCTGCATTCACCCTTCTTTCTATATCCCTATCAGCCTTCCCATCTCTCGTAAACATACTTCCCGGGGCGGGCATAGGGCAAACTTAAATCCTATCCAACACGTAGCCGGTAGAATCTGTTGAAACGATATGAAAATCAATTCTCCTATCGAGTTGAGGGAAGCATTTTCTATTTTCACGCCTCGTGCGACTGGCGCCCACGTGAGATACCACCCACCGCCACCCATTATCACCCTGCACTGCTCCCCTCTCATTCGGGAGCATTGATACTTTTACCAATGTATGTATTTTTATTCTTTAGACACGTTCACAGTTTTCTATATTTAGATTCTCATCATTACTGCATTTTCCTGCGAAGCTTTTTCTCTCTGACGCTTTTTAACCCAGAAAGATAATCTAATTTTGATATTCGGTAAAGATAGTCATACGTAAAATTAACGCATGATTAAAGCTGTAATATTTTCTTTTGTTCATTGATTTGAATAAACCAACCTTCCTCTTCCCCACCTCCTTCCCCTCCCCGCTACCTTCAGCCTCACAACGTACCCCAATTGGGGATGCCATAGTCTCACTGGCTTTTGAGATTCTTGTGCGGTATTCATTGTAAAAAAAAAAAAAAACCAATCGGTAATATATTTTTACAAACAAATAACATAAGAAATACAACATTTTGTTAATATATATTAATCTGTAATATGAAAATAAAACGAAACGCGAAACTTTTTCAATAATCATTAAAACTAAGGAATATTTTTATTTTTCTCAAATCACTTATTTCTTATTGATAACACAGTTCAACAAAAGATGTATTTTTTTTGTTGCTGTCTCTGCGGATTTTTATAGTAGATACAAGTACCCAGTTTACGGATACATTCATGAAAAAAGTGAAGTGAAGCTTTACAAAAAACTTGTGCGGAATTAATGACAATTGGCATAATAATGACCTTCTGCGCTTAATGTTTTTTTTACCTAAGCTATTCATTTTTCCCTATGGACGGACGCGCGGTTTCCGTACTCACTCCAATGATACTGACTAAAAATTTCCTAGCATCGTGTAAACCGCTCTAGTTTGTTCCAAGTCAGATAGCAAGCCAGGTTCTTGCCAGGACGCCGGCATACTAGCTTGCTATCCTGGCTTGAAATACTAGCCTCATTTGCATCACCGGGCATTAGGAATCGATTGAAATCTCTATTTCATTGCCAAACCTACAAGATTCAACTCTGTAATAAAGTTGGATGATCTAGAAATGTTAATACGTCACCAAAAACACTCGATATCATTACAAGAGGAAATGTACAATTGTACATGTCCAGTTTAGTAATCAGTCGGCGGCGGCGCCTTGAATACTTTGCTTGCTTAAACAATAGCGTCTATATTTACCATGGAGATAGGTACTACCACTACAAGGAAACCAGTGCAAAAATAATAATTTCCTGATTACTCGCCACGTTCGAGCTTTCGTGCGAAGCTCCCCCCGTGATGGGAAGGCACAGCCATTACCAATAGGTACCTGCATTAAACGTGTTTGTGTTATACAGTGTGATTCTATCTGGAATCTGGTCTGAAAAGCGAAGCATTGTCCTAAGGCTTCGGAGGATCGTCAAAGAAGGCTGCTCAATAAAAACCCGCATTTCGATTTTCTACCACTCGGTTTAAAGCTCTTAATTTTTTTATGTATATATATACTCATACATGTATACCTATGTTCTTTATTTGCCTAAAATTGTTAAAAACACATCCGGTTCTGTTATTTAATATGTTATGCAACTTAAGGTGATGCACCACGTCTTCACGTCATTACGTCTTTACGTCACTAGTAAAATTCGGGATCAGGCCGCTAATAATAACGCTCTTTATGTAGACGGCGATAAGTTTTAAATTCCCGTTCGACACCGGTTTTGATTTATTCACGAAAAATCTTCGCCAGAAAGCATGTTTATTTTATTTTGCGGAAGCTCAGGCACAAATATTTAAATGTTTTACGGTAATTTTCTAAAAAAAGTAAGTTTTCTGCAGATGCTTTATTTGTTTCTGTTCTAATAACTTTTTTTTTACGTGAATACCGCACAAGAGTCCCAACTGCTCCCGTCTGGAGCCAGTGGGACTATGGCATCCCCAATTGGGGTATGTTGTGAGGCTGAAGGTAATGGGGAAGGGAAGGAGATGGAGAAGAGGGAGGTGGGGAAGTGCCTGGCTATTCAGATCTGGTCACCAAACACGGCTAACGCCATTTCAACCAACGTTTCAATTCTGAATGGTGGTCTTTACACCGGGGCGATACTGGGAGGATCTTCCACTCTGCAACATGCCGCAAATATACTATATATTATTTTAAATGAATAAATTGTGAAATAACACGAATTAATCAAATAAAATTTATTTGTCAGAAACTAAAACTAAACTAAAAACTAATCGAAAAAATACACGATATTGTAAAAGGCAAATATGAATCTACTCGCAGTATTTAATTAAAGCATCTCAAATATTTCTAAGAGATCTAATTTTCAAACCAAAAGCACATGATTTTTTCTCTCTTTTAAAGAAGTCGTGCTATATATCTCCCTTTCACATCATCTTCTTCTTCTCTTTGAACAATTTCTACGGAGCCTTGATCGCAAGTGAACTTTGAGAAAGCACTGAGCGAATCAGGAAACTGCGTTGTCCATTTACCAACGCGCTAAAAAACCTACAGAGTGAATATTAAGAGCGTTTAACCAGCCAGCGGACGAAAATCCACATTTCGTCGAAAGTTGTTCTTACGATCGTGCAGGGCGGTTACCATGAGAAAGATTAATTATTCTCCGTACCAGTTTTTTTTAAATTATAACTCAATATCGAATTTATTTCAATCCAAATTAGCTTTAATTTATACCTTCATCCAAAAATTCTGAAAGGCGTGATGATAAAACTATTAAAATAATGTACTTTTGTAATTATTTTTTGATTATAAGTATATATCATTTTTCAATAATGTCTAAATTTAATAAGAATGTTAAAAAAATCTGAAATATATTAGTTTGTAAGTGCGCAAATAAATACACAAATGGACCAATTTTCGTCAAGAAACACATGTACGTACATATTTTTTAATGATTTTATTGAAACTAAAATTAAAATTCTAAAACATGCGTTTGCTAGATAATGTATTGATTTATTTTACTGCATGATTATATTATTTGAAATGGGTGTGGTATAATACAAAATCTTTTTTGAAAATTTAATAAATCTCCCAACGACCTATGGAATAACCTTATTATTCTAAAAATTAAAAAAAATTCTCAAAATTTATTACATCCGAATGCTAGATAAAAGAACAATCTTTCGAAATCCATTTATAATTTTTTGTGGAAAAGAGTCAATACGTCTAAAATCTGATTTGAAAATGACTATTTCTCTGGTAATGCCCTCTTAATGTATCTCAAGCACTCGATGTCAACATTACAAATGCTCCCACCCTGCTTTGCATATTTTTAAGATTTTTAATCTACACAATAGGTAATAAAACACAATGTTTGTTTTCATGTATTGATTAATGAGCAACCATCCTGTGTATGTGCCAGCATAAATATTAATTACACATTTAGATTCAAATCGTGATTAAATTAGGTTGCCTGTAACCACGTCACATAATATGATTGTCCCTGAGTTTAATTTATTTGTTAATCAACTTTATGTAGATATTGCTTCTCCGTCATGATTTATACCATGAACACTAGACACTACCAAATAAACTCATCACATCGTTGTTGGCGACAATAAATAAATGTCGTTGGATGACGAATAATAATTGATATGGGACTACAAAGTTGCCACTAGGGAATGCAAATCTCGCGAGATTGGGGCTCAAGCGAGATCCCGCGAGTTTATGAATAACAATACTGCGAGATCTCGCCAATATCGAGATCTCGCGAGATTGGAAGTTTTGTATGTTTTTTTTGCAAATAATCACAATATTTGAATAAATTAGGAAAAAGATAATAAAAATTATAAGTATTATAAGATAAACATTTATTTTCACGAATTTTCAACAGACTTTTATGCATCGAACATTGTTTGTCTATAATTTTTCAATAAACTTCTAAGTAGTAAACTTTGACGTTCTAATATCAAACAAAAATCTTGTAGTAACAAAACAGTTCTTTTATAACAAACAAAACAACGAGAAGTCAAAAAAATTAAACTTATTATCTAAGTAGAGTTGACTATTAAACTGAGATATTATTATCAAATAAATAAAACTATATCTACTTAGTAGATCCATTAGATATTCAGATTAATTAATAAAATATACCAATTAGTCACAGACTATTAGAAATTACAGATTAATTAACAAAATATACCAATCAAATGAAAGATTTGTTCAGTTCAAATCACAAGCCATTATTACGAATTATTTTGAAAATAGCTCCTTAAGAAGCACAAAATGTCCAAAGAATCGTCTGCTAAACGGCTTCTTATTTCCGCGCTTCGAATAAGACGTTTTTATGCTCGAGATCTCGCCCTTTTTTCGTCCGAGATCAATCTCGCTAAAAAGTCCGAGATCTCGCGAGAACGAGATTGCATTCCCTAGTTGCCACATTATCGAGTTTTATTTCGAATTCATCGATTTATTTGAAGAATCGAAATGAGAAGTGAAAAATTAAAAATCATTAAATGCTTTATCGATCTCTTTGTCTCTGGCTATCCTAATTCATGTAATGTTTCTAAGTCGATATGTATGCCTACTGATTAAATTCTTGCCACCTTCCCAGCCTCAAAGTGTTGAGGTGTTCCACGTTCCCAAAACGCTTTTTTAATTTTTTTTTTGAAGTGAAAACTTTTTAGCACCGTTGTGATTTGAAAATCTATGAAACGGAAGCGAGCGACACTAAAAAGAGTCAAACGTATACTTTTATAGGATTAATCTGCGAGAGAATGAGATAGCAATAAAATATTTATTTTCTTATTTGTAAAAAGCATTAACTTTGTGGCTCGCCATATTTTATACACACTCTACCGGTTTCGGAAGCACCCTTCCTTCGTCAGGAGAATATTATAACTAAACTATGGTACAGAATGTTGACAGATATACAAATCAGGTGTTTGAGTGAGAGGTAGGCAAAGGGGTGGGGGTAATTAGGGGATTTCCGGAAAGAACAGAGCGGTTAATTGGAAAAATATTTAGAATGGGACTGAAAGATAAGTTAATTTGGTTATTCAAAATACTAGCATTATTATTTAGGGATTTTCTGATTTCTAGTGCTTCTAAATTATCTAATTTTTTGCTTTTATTATTACGGTGAAGAATTTTAACCCCTGTGTCCTTATTAAAAGTGTGATCTGTGGAAATTAGGTGATTAGCAAACTCTGAAAAATTATTATTATTTAAGCATCTTAAATGTTCTGTGATTCTGATATTTATATTTCTAGTTGTTTTACCTATGTAGAACGAAGGACAATCATTGCAACATAGTTAGTAAATGCCTGAGTGGCTTAATTTATGATCTCTATCTTTAGTGTTTTTTAGTAATTTACCTAAGTTGTTATCAGTATAGAATCTATACTGATAACAACTTAGGTAAAAATCAGTATAGAATCTATACTGATAACAACTTAGGTAAATTACTAAAAATCCCTAAATAATAATGCTAGTATTTTGAATAACAAAATTAACTTATCTTTCAGTCCCATTCTAAATATTTTTCCAATTAACCGCTCTGTTCTTTCCGGAAATCCCCTAATTACCCCCACCCCTTTGCCTACCTCTCACTCAAACACCTGATTTGTATATCTGTCAACATTCTGTATCATAGTTTAGTTATAATATTCTCCTGACGAAGGAAGGGTGCTTCCGAAACCGGTAGAGTGTGTATAAAATAAAAGTGGTCTACAACAAATTTATATGTGTTTTATATTGTAAAATATTTATTTTATTCACGGGTGCTCAGTTCCAATATAATAAGATAAATCGACGGTCACACGCAAGTCCCCTTTAGTAGCGCCTGACGAATCTTTGCAGGCATTCAGGCGACCAGCGGTCGTATCATACGAAATAAAAAAAAAAAATTAAACGACGTCTAGCGACTCCAAAGAAGAAACCACAAATACTAATTAAATGACCGTAGTATTGGAAAAGGTGCACTTTAATTCGACGACAAAAATATGAAAAAAATCATCTTTCACATTGATAATAAAAAATGCTTCGTAATCTGTATTAGAAATTAGGAAAAATGTCAATAGAAATTTGAATATTATTAACAATCAAATTAATTTTGTGAATAACCCTATCTTAAACATATTTCGATTGTAATAATTTTTGTCTATGTTCTTCTAAGCACCCCCCTTTCCACCTCTCCCCCTCCCCTCCCGCTTGTTGATCTTCTAAGCACCTCCCCTTTCCACCTCTCTCCACCCCCACTACTTCCATTTCTACCCACGCCTGTCTTTCTATGTTTCATCATTTAGTTTTAGTACATAAAATGTCCTGATGAAGAGATCATCGTTCTTGAAACATGTTGACTTTTAAATGAAGACTATCGTGGTAAAAAAAGTTATTTTAATTATTTTGTTAATAAAATGGTGCCACAAAGTGAATTTGCAAAATTTGAAGAAGTAATTTTTTTTTCCGAAACGATGTTCTTTTACCAGATATTATTAGAAAAACTCCGATTCGTTATGGAAATTAAAAATGGACCGGTACCTTCGCCTAATTTCATTCGATATCTTACTGATTGTTTTTTTGTCCCTTTCTCTTGCTAGGAGACAGGGGATTTCAATAATTAATTGATAATCATATTGTTTTCCTGGAAATTTCTACCCTAATGATTTGTGTCACGTAATGAGTAATGGGAAAATTATCCTCAGGTATCATTAAATGTTTGCCCTGCACGGAAGACCTACTGATGCAGTTCGTTTTTTCTATGCCATTGATATTCAAAAGGTAGGTGCATCCTCGCTGCATATATCTGGAACTACGAGAAATATTAATATCTCTTTTATTTGACCGCCCCACAGAAGACCGAGTAGAACAAGCCAGTTTGACAATAATAAACAAATAAACAAATCGATTATTTGAACGAATTTGTTAAGGGATGTGTTGGACAATGAGTTGATAAAATGGACAGGAAAATCATAAAAAATTACATAATTAGTCGCAACCAAAGATATTGGAATATAAGTAGATGTGCTATCTGCAGTTTTTACTATGTGGGTCTGCGCTTCCGGGTGTCGCCGATATTGTTTACCAATTAACAAATAAACTAAAATAACAAATAATTAACGAATAAACCAAACGAACGTTAAATTAAATGAACGAATTCTTTCCTTATTTAAAATATATTGTTAACCAATATTAATGCACATTTTCAAAAAATCAACGAAATGAACAAATTCTTTTTGTATGAAAACTACGCTAATTAGCGCGTAGTCCGGCGACAGTTGCGCGGACACCATAGCATATCTATTCTGTATTAGAATATCTTTGGTCGCAACCCATTGATTTCCCTGTTCTCTAGACCTGGCCAAAGCTTTTGTCTGGCCAATACTGTTTCAGAGACTGTAAAATAAAGGAATAACTGGAAAAGCACTTCCATTCCAAAAAAAAAAAATTATGCTATTAGTACTTCTCTAGAAAATAACTTTGGAGTTCCACAAGGAAGCATACTAGGGCCTCTTCTCTTTTTTATATAAATCAACGAACTCTGCAATCAATATATAGGTGGGAAAATCATTACGTTTGCAGATGATGCCGTTATGTTGTTTAAAAAAGATAATTGCATAGAATATATATATTTTTAAAGTAGAGTAAATGCTTTTTAATCATGGCACTTCATAAATGACCATATAAAATGGTTTAAAAGACAATAAAATAGTTTTGTCAAGCTGGTTTGTTCTAGACGGTCCACTGAAGAATTTTGAATGCAGTTAAAATTTACGGAAATTAAAATTATCTCGGAACTTAAAACTACATATCTCTGACCCACAAATTTTTCTGGTAAAACTAGAAAACCTTGGTAGCAAGATTTATGAAATGCAGCCCCTGGCAAGGGGACACCGGTGTCCCCTATGAAATTAAAAAAAAACTTTTTATATGCGATTTTGACCCTTATGTATACAGAAACTGTATGAAAACAAGGTCAAAATCGCTTGCACCAATATCCCTATAGGTAGGGTAAATTTTTTTATTCATGTGGCAACTCTAGAATTTTTGTAATTAATTTATCTGTGACTTTAGACCGCTGTCAAAACCGAAAAGTCGTGAGTTTTAGTATTTTTGTTCCTTTTTCAAATGCATATAAAGGTATTTATTTATTATCAATCACCTTTGAAATGTGTTTTTTCACGTAGGATGTCTATTTAGGTTTATGTAAAAATAACAATATCTTTGTTCTTGGCTTCCCAGGGGAAATTCGTCAAGTCTGTGTTTGACTAGGTGATCTCTTAACACTAGAGTACTTGACTTCCCTGGTATAGTTTTATTTATAGGCGCATCTAGATATCCCAATTCGATGGTTTTACGTCGCCCATACCTCTACCCCATCCCGGAGACATGTTTTGTTCGTTTTCCTCGGTATTGATTTAATTCATACCGTTAATTAATTTAACTGCACCAAGTCGCCGAGCTCTGTGTAATGGCCTTGCACCACATTTATTAAGCGTGAGCTTAAAATTATTCATAAACTGCTCGTTCATAGATGTCGCTAAGTGAATTATTTTAGGAATATACTTTTTGCATGTTGTGCTTTAAAATATTAAGATGAAGTGTTTGGTTGCGCACGTACGTATGGAAAATGAATAAAAAGTTTTATCCATATAAAACTCAGTTCTTTCAAAGGAAAGGTATACAAATACAAAATGTCCATAATTCAATCCAATATTGTGAAGTCGTTAGTCGATACTCGTATATAGTTATGTTATGATTAATGCAATATTTATTTTGGGAGGAATGCAGATCCGGGCACAGCTTGTTTTTGGCAAAAAAACCATGTTTTCACCGCGTTTTAAGTTGAGAACTTTAATCTGGAAGGTGAAAAAAAGTGCGGAAAGCAATAAATTTTTTTTTTAATAAGTAATTAATTTTCAATTATGTTAAGTAAAATTTCACTTCGCGAACCGATACTGTCAGTCCGCCCGCCATTTTATAACTAACCTAAGAAAAGAAAGTTCCCCTTTATAACGCCTACTCGCGTCAAGGCAAGAAAAACATCCCAGTTTTCAAGTAGTTTAGCGGCTACGCTAGGTTTGTGTAACATGGTTTGTGATTCTGGCGTACAATCTCACAAGATGAAAGCTAATTTTAATTTTACGTAATCGAAATTTGGAATGAAATATTTTCCACTTCCCCAATGCAAATAGTTGCCTTTTAATGTAATTAAGGTGAATCAACATAACAGTGACAAAATGGCGAAGTATCGGTTCACGAAGTGAAATTTTATTTATACTTTAAACGGCTGTATCTCCCTCAATTTTGCCGAGCGCGCCTTAATTTATTCAGCTTCTCCACACTTTTCTCATCTAGAAAGTGCCTTTTTATTAAATTTCCAAACTGTGCCCGGATCTGCATTTCACCCTTTATTTTTCATGTTCTTCTTAAATTTACTAGTATATACTTCTTCCTTTAAGAATGCGCCATTAAACAGAGCAGTTCAACTCTTTAACGATTCTGCATTGAGCATAGACATCTTCAATGTTACCTATAGAGAGTTCAGTAACTACCTTTCGACATATGTCACAACATAGTGAAACTGCCCCCACGGACTTTTTTTGGTGTATAACTGTTTTATGGAGAACCTGAATAAAATAAATAAATAAATATCACGGAAAAGATTACATATTTGAGATACACGTAATTATAAAAAGGTATGGTGGCAGTTTTACCATTTTGTGACATGTGTCAAAGGATAGTTACTGAATTGTCTGTAAGTGACATTGAAAATGTCGACAGTCAGTGCAGAATCGTTAATCAGTTGAGTTGCTCTGTTCATTGGCGCGTTCTGATAGGCAGAAGTCCTCTTTTTCGAGTGTAAAAAGTGCATGAGATCTTCAACGAGTATACTCGTTAAGAGGAAATACTAGCGGCGTTTTTCCATACAAACGTATTCCCCGTTTATCTCTCTGGATTTTGACCCTAGAGCAAATTTTTTTTTACATAATATAGATATCGACCACTAGCGTGTCGGTACGTTTTGCTTTTTTTGATAATTTACTTCTTATAGAAGTTAGGACCTTCCAAAAATGAATAAAATTGCCTAATTTAAACGCCGTCAAAAAACGTTCAGTATACAAACTAAACAATGTATTTTGAAAAAAAGCAAAACGTACCGACATAGAATATTTTCTTTTAATACAGTTAGTGAAAAAAATTTTTTAAATCCGTCCAGTTTTGGAGAAGAAAAATGGGGAATACAAAACATCGATTTCGAAGATTTTATTTAGGTATTTTCGGCCCGACGTGCAGGTGTCCCTTTCGCTCATTTCTCCTGAGGGGGCCGGGGTACAAGGGTTTTGACAAATACATACATATAAAGCGAAGTAGTGATGTAACGAATTTTATCGGTAGACTAGTGTTGTCCTTGCCCGAGTAATCGATATTTTTTATTCGTTTGTTTTTCTGTTTAGTGAGTCATCGCGGTATACCAATACTGACCGAGCTTTCATACTAAAATTGTGCAAAATTAAAATTGTTTATGTCAAGTACTATAATAAATTTTCAATTTGGGAGGCGTTTTAGGTACCATCGCCCCGGAAACCATTTATTGGATAACCAACACCCCCACCACTTGGTCACCCCAAGTGGTCCGCTATGTTTGGTGACTGAGCATGGGTTACCGGGTTCACGGGTGAGGTCTGCATGGGTTTTGGTGGCGGATGATTTTGTTCACTTACTGCGTGGCGGGCCGGATTGGGAGAAACTGGAAGAGGGAGATCTTTTGATCTCTACAGCCGGACTCTCTCCACCATCATTTCATTATTTAACCTACCCAGAAATTCCTCTCCTTCCTTTCATTGAAAATTACCTCCACACAGCTTCTCTAATGACTTTGCTATACTATAAGGGTATTTAATTTAAAAATAATTTTTATATTTCATTTTATATAATTGCATTTTGTGATATTTTTAAGTAATTAATCACCTCTCCCTTGAATATTTTGTCTATAATTCTCATATGCCTATAGTTGTTTGTCTTTTAATATTAATCTTATCCTGACGAAGAACACTCTGTTTTCGAAACATGTTGATAATATTGATTACATAAAGCTGTTTCTACAAAGTTATTTGTTCTCATTTAATTAAGAATGACGCCACAAAGATTGGACCCATTTGCAGCATTTCAAGCTGGGTAGCGATAACCAATTCGTTTGTGCAATTTCAATCAATGCATTTCTGTGTTTCTCGAGAACCCTTCTATGGGCTTACACATCATTAGGTAGTACTTTTACGCCAGTTTATTAAACATTTGTGGTCAGAAACATCCAAGTAGTGTAGTTTTGTAGCTCTAGCACATATGAAGCTGTGTGACTTTTGCACTCCCAGAAATAAAACCTTTTTAGTATAATTATCATTATGCATATATCCAATTGTATATCCGCATGTAAATTATTTGGCTTATAGTAAATATGTTATTTTCCACATCTAGTATAGGTACAATAAAATAGATGCAAGAATGTTTTTTTTTGATAAATTAATAACGTAAAAAATATCCTATATATATTTATTCTCAAAACTCTTGAGAACATATCGTCGTTGCATTCACAAAATATCCCATGTAAGGTTTTCGAACAATTTTTTTTTGTTTACACCATTTGATTCTCAACGGTTTCCTAAATAATCTGACATAAATATATCCCATTTTTCAAACTCATCTTTTTAATCATTTTAGAGGCAACTCTGACCATTACTTGTAATTAATGGTAATTATTTAAAAAATATATACTACATATACTACAGAAATATAAAAAAAATATAAAATTAAATCCCTATATACTACAGAAATATAAAAAAAAATATAAAATTATAAAATTAAAATGAGAAAAAAAAGTTTTTTGTATGCAAGAATTCGTATTATTTTTTTAACTCAAATTTGTCGCACATAAATTCAAATTACCCAAAGAATTTTTTTTTTTATAATATACAATAATCTCAACAATCTAAAAAGAGTATATTATGCACTAATCCAGTCATTAATTCAATATGGAATTATTGGATGGGGGGGGGGTCATACAACAATATTCTAACCCCGATCAAAGTAATCCAGAAACTAATCATTAAAGTATTCCTTAAGAAACCCTCCACCTATCTAACAGAAACGCTTTTCGCAGATTTCACGGTGCCTCGAGGAGAGAATATCTTCAAGAAAAATGCAATTATCCTAATTTACAAAGATAATATAAATATCATCAAAAAATTTGAAACTCACCAATCAAAAAGATATGAAGATAACATCAAAATACCAAAATTTAATACCAAACTAATGCAAAACAATTTATTATATCTATTTAGGGATAAAGTTTTTCAACAACCTTCCCATTGAAATAAAAAAAAACAAAGACATCAATAAACTGAAACTCAAACTGAAGCTACACTTCATCAGGAATAATCAACTAAATAACTACCTGTTTTTCTCATTCTGTCTATTTATTATTAATCTATATTCATCTCTATTTTATTTAGTTTTTTCGAATTTCTCCCAAGTGCACAATATTTTAGTATGTAACCGTATCCTATGTATGTACACCATATGTAATTTATATAACTGTAGCAATCAGACGTGCTACGTAAACGCGTAAAGAAAACACTGGAATTAACTGTTGATCGTTTATTAATAAGAATTAATAATTCAAATAATACACAGAGCGTGAACGTAGTAAATAACGGTACAAGTTGTTTGGCTTGCTATTCTATCGACTGACTAGGTCAAACCATTACTCCGGCTTTTATAATGCCGCGGCGGAGGTAACGGTTTAATAATTCGGCTGATAATATCGAGAGAATACGATACGCTTCTCGATAGTTCTGACGCCTAATGAACAAGGAATGTAAATGCTCCGGTTCTTTCCATAAAGTGCGACGAGATTCCAGATAGGTAGGTAGGTATTACTCGTGTGCCGTTCCGATGGTACCAGGCGGCGACGTCGCCATGCTGCACAGGTATATACCTTAAGTAGGTACGTACCTGAGTGTTGGCTTCACCACACACTCCCCCCCCAGCGGCACAGATAAGGGCTGCGATAAAAAAAGTAGTTTAGACATTAAGGTAATCGGGAAAACGAACACGCCTTCCTGAACGAGTAGTCGTAAGAGTCCGATCCTGTTTGATGGCTGGTTTTGGAAGGGTTGGTGGTAGCTCTGTTGCGGCTTCTTTCGGTTCCTTGGCGATGTAAGCCGGTTTGAGGCGGTCAATGCTCACGGTTAATTCCTTTCCTCTGCATAGGATGACATAGGTCCTACCATTCCGGCGGACGACTTGGTGAGGGCCGCTGTATGGTTGCTGAAGCGGGCTCTTAATGGTGTCGTCCCTCAAGAAAACGTGAGTCGCTGTGGGTAAGTCTTTGAAGATGAAATGACGTCCTTCACTATGGCGGGTACCTTCAACCGGTCGAAGTTCATTGAAGTGCTGTCGAAGTTCCTTGAGGAAGTTGCTCGTATTGTCGCAGGTTGCTGGTCGTGCAACGAGGAATTCTCCTGGTAAACGGAGCGGCTCGCCGTACACCAGCTCGGCCGAGGTGGTAGCGAGGTCGTCTCTCCAGGCTGCTCTTATTCCCATTAAAACAGTGGGAAGCACTTCGGTCCAACGGTCCTTCTGGTGGCATTTGATCGCAGCCTTGAGCTGGCGGTGTAGCCTTTCCACCATGCCGTTTGCCGCAGGGTGGTATGCGGTGGTATGAATCTGCGTCGTACCTGCTAAGCAGTTCAATTGCCTGAACAGCCTAGACTCGAATTGTCTTCCTTGGTCAGTGGTGATTCGAAGCGGGGTTCCGAACCTGGTGATCCAACCCTGGTAGAATGCGCGCGCCACTGTTTCTGCTTCTTGGTCCTTGATAGGGAACGCTTCTGGCCATCGCGTGAACCGGTCTACGCATGTAAGGCAGTACCGGCATCCTTCTGACATGGGCATGATGATGATGTCGATATGGACATGTTCAAATCTGGATGAAGTTCTAGGAAAGGTTCCAAGGGGTGCTGACACGTGTCGTGACACCTTACTTAGTTGGCACTGGAGGCAGTTGCGTGCGAGTTTCCTTGTGTCAGCTTTGATGGCCGGCCAGACATAACGTTCAGTTATGAGTTTGACCGTTGCCTTGATGCCTGGGTGAGCCAGCTGATGAACCGCATTGAAAGCTGCAGAACGGAATTTCTTTGTGACGAAAGGTCTGGCTATATTTGTCGATAAATCGCAGTAGAGTTGCGTGTCGATGCCGGGAATGCGCACTTTTCTTAGCTGGAGGTTAGAACCTCCCTGTAGGCACTTTTCCAGTTCCGTGTCGTTCACTTGGTCAGCTGCTAGCGCTACGTAATCCAAGGGAGCGTGAACTGTCTCGACCCTGGAGAGGGCATCTGCGACGATGTTGTCTTTACCTGCCACGTGGCGAATGTCGGTGGTGAACTGGCTGATATAGTCTAGGTGACGGAATTGTCTCGGTGAGCACTTGTCAGCCTTTTGCTGAAAGGCGAAGGTGATGGGCTTATGGTCGGTGAAGATGGTGAACATCCTGCCCTCTACCATATGTCTAAAGTGTTTTACAGCGAGGTAGATGGCCAGGAGCTCCCTGTCATAAGCGCCGTATTTTCGCTCCGCTGGACTGAATTTCTTGGAGAAGAACCCCAACGGCTCCCAGTGACCTTCGATGAGCTGCTGGAGCGCGGCACCAGCTGCGGTGTCAGATGCGTCGCTGACTATGGAGAGTGGAGCTTCGCACTTGGGGTGAGCGAGCAGGGTTGCCTGAGCAAGTGCTTCCTTGCACTTGTCAAAGGCTTCCACGGTCTCTTTGGTCCAATGTATTGGTTGCTTGCCTTTCTGATTTCCTTGGAGGAAATCATTGAGTGGGGCTTGAGTATCTGCAGCTTTGGGCAGGAATCTCCTATAAAAGTTGAGGGCTCCGAGGAACCGGCGGAGATCCTTTACAGTTTCTGGTCGATTGTAACTTCTAATAGCATCGACTTTTTCTGGCAGGGGTGTAGTGCCTGCGCCAGACACCAGGTATCCCAGGAATTTAACCTCAGGCAAACCAAAGTGGCATTTTCCAGGGTTAATGACCACACCATAATCCTGAAGACGCTGGAACAAGATTTTGAGGTGGGTCATGTGCTCCTCTTCTGTTGACGAGGCGATGAGTATGTCATCGATGTAGGCGTAACAAAAATCCAGCCCTCTGGTGATCTCATCGATGAAGCGTTGGAAGGTCTGAGCTGCGTTACGGAGGCCGAAAGACATCACTGGAAATTCAAAGAGTCCGAACGGAGTAGATATGGCCGTCTTTGGAATGTCGTCAGGAGCCACCGGAATCTGATTATAAGCCCGTACAAGGTCTATGGTTGAGAAAATCTTGGCGCCTCTCAATGCCTGAGTGAAATCCTGAATATGGCGTACAGGATATCGGTCAGGAATGGTTCTGGCGTTCAGCCCGCGATAATCACCGCATGGTCGCCATTGGTCATCCTTCTTGGGGACCATGTGTAGTGGCGATGCCCAGCAGCTCTCGGAAGGCCGGGCGATTCCTAAACGGACCATGGTCTCAAACTCCTTCTTGGCCCGTTTGAGTTTATCAGGAGCGAGGCGGCGGGGTCGTTCGGCAACTGGAGGGCCTGGAGTAGTTCGGATGTGATGAAGGGTAGCATGGCGAACTTCCTTCATGGCGCCATCAGGGCGCGTGATATCAGGGTACTGTTGTAAAATTTTGTGGAAAGGGGACGTTCCTGTGACAGTCTTGATAGAAGCAATATTGTTGCTGCTTCGCTTGCCTGTGGTTGTCAGGTTAGTCACTTGGTCCAGCAGTCGTCGGTTGCGGATATCTACCAGCAACTCAAATTTCGCCAGGAAGTCCGCTCCAATGATGGGCTTGGAGACGTCAGCAATGACGAAGCTCCAAGTGAAGTCGCGTCGTAGACCTAAGTCAAGGTTGAGCGTCAGGCTACCGTAAGTTGCGATGGTGCTGCCATTTGCGGCCGCCAGTTCGTAAGCTTGCTTGGCTGGACGACCTTGAACCAAACGCCGCGGAAAAACACAGAGGTCCGCCCCAGTATCCACGAGAAACTGAGTACGTGTTTTCCGGTCAGTGACGAACAGGCGACTTATTTGAGTAGGGCTCCCGGTGCTGGTCGCCATCAGTGTGAGCCCGGGGCGTTTCCCTGCACAAAGTTGCAAGGTTGATTGCATGCACGCGCCCTAGCCCCGAACCTGCTGTGATACCAGCACATGCCTTCGGATTGGCGATCCCTCGAACGGGAGCGGGAGGAATTTCTCCGCCAACGAGGACTGATACTCCGTGATTGACGGTCTTTTGAGCGCAGCGTTGCTATCTCTCGTCTTAGGGTGGTCAACTCCTCTTGGAGTGGCAGCATCATTCGTTCGAACCTGCTGATCAAGCTATTATCAAGAGTCGGCTCTGAAACTGCATTGATTGCTGGCCTGCCGGCGTAGTCGTCAATAGCGTCTGCAAGGTTCGCCAACTCGTCCAACGAGGTTTGTTGTTGTGTAGCCAAAACAACCTGCATACTCCGGGGAAGTCTGCCCATCCAGAGAGTTCTTAACACCTCATCAGGCACGGCGCTGCCCGCGAGGGTGCGCAGATGACGGAGGAACTGGGATGGTTTACGGTCTCCCCGTTCTTCGTGCTCCAAAAGTCTCCTTGTCTTTTGTTCCTGTGTGGAGCTGAGGCGTCTGGTCAGCTCACTTCTTAAGAGGGCGTAGGCTCCGGTATCAGGGGGCTTGACAATAATGTCCCGGACTTCTTGTGCATAAGTAGGGTCCAAGGCTCCAAGGACGAATCCGAATTTGGTTGCGTCAGCTGTGACTCCTGAAGCCTCAAAACTCCTTTCAACCATCGCAAACCATAATTCTGGATCGTTCGGACAAAAGGGCGGTATTCTTACCGCTACCCGGTTAACTTCTGGCGACGTCTTTGTCGATGTCGATGATCCGATTGGAAGAGACATTGGAAGATATATTATTATAATTAATTTAAATCGTAATTAAAAAAAACTTAATAAATTCGTGTGTCGGAGGTCACCACTGTAGCAATCAGACGTGCTACGTAAACGCGTAAAGAAAACACTGGAATTAACTGTTGATCGTTTATTAATAAGAATTAATAATTCAAATAATACACAGAGCGTGAACGTAGTAAATAACGGTACAAGTTGTTTGGCTTGCTATTCTATCGACTGACTAGGTCAAACCATTACTCCGGCTTTTATAATGCCGCGGCGGAGGTAACGGTTTAATAATTCGGCTGATAATATCGAGAGAATACGATACGCTTCTCGATAGTTCTGACGCCTAATGAACAAGGAATGTAAATGCTCCGGTTCTTTCCATAAAGTGCGACGAGATTCCAGATAGGTAGGTAGGTATTACTCGTGTGCCGTTCCGATGGTACCAGGCGGCGACGTCGCCATGCTGCACAGGTATATACCTTAAGTAGGTACGTACCTGAGTGTTGGCTTCACCACATAACTCCACTGTACAATTATATATCTACCTATATTAAATATTAAAAAAAAAATATATGTATATATATATACACAGGGTGTTAAGGGACGTACTTGACTTACTTTAACCAGTGATTCCTGACATTATTTGGAGTAAAAAATGTAAATGAAATTTTGGTCTCCGGTGACTTCTTGGATGACTTTTTTTAAATTTTTTCAAAATTTTTTTCTTCAAAATCAAACAAAAAAAATTTTCTTCTGCATGTTGTCACTGATCACTCAGCCGAGTAACTGACCAACCCCTAACCCCGCCTCTAACTGTCCAATACCTACCATTTTTTTATGTTTTTGTAGAAAAAATAAATAAAAAAAACTCCCAAAAAGTCACCGGAGACCAAAATTTTATTTACATTTTTCACTCCAAATAATGTCAGGAATCACTGGTTAAAGTAAGTCAAGTACGTCCCTTAACACCTTGTATATATATATACATATATTTGTATGTTATGGTTAAGGTTTTCACGGGTGTAAGATGTAAAACAATTTTCTCGGTTTACCCGCGTAACGTAGTCCTGAGAAGGACTTTTTAACTCCTGACGTTTCGGACAGATCACACTGTCCATCTTCAGAGGCCTTATGTCTTTAGTTTTTGTCTCAAACTGATAGCTTTCGCATGTCTGTTTGGTCCAGAGTCCAAGACTTAAGTGAGTGCAAATCAATTCTTATGGCTAGAACGGAATACCCGGGTTGAATGTGATTTATGGTGCTGGGGGTACGAGGTGGGGCCGGCAGTCATAAGACATAAGGTAAGACATAAGGCCTCTGAAGATGGACAGTGTGATCTGTCCGAAACGTCAGGAGTTAAAAAGTCCTTCTCAGGTCAGGACTACGTTACGCGGGTAAACCGAGAAAATTGTTTTACATATATTTGTATATATATATATATATATATATGTATATATTTTCAATATAAACTCAGTAGGTAAAGCAAAAATATTTTTTTAATATTAATATTTAACTCTCAAAAAATTACCAAAAAATTAAGTTGCATCCAAAATCATACGAAATTAATTCTTTTAAGACCAATATTTCGTAATTTGAAACAAAAATAAATAAAATAAAAAATATTTATCCGCACAAGATATTTTCTCTACCTTTTGATAAAAAAATACATTTTCAGTTTATTTGGTTGTTTTGGTCACAAATCCAAATTTAACCCCCCCCCCCCCCCCCCCCGGCTATTTGTTAGCTTTGGGAACTTTTGTAAAACCAAAGTTTACGAAACTTATGGAATTTTTTATCTATTAATTATTTTTACATGAAACGATAAAAAAGTGAGGTGACGGAAATTTTAACAATACATTTTTGTAATAAATATGTACGTGTTTTTATTTTTTTCGTTATCAGTAATTTTAGTCAGAAAAAACGTAAGATGAGTGTCATTTTAAAAAAAATTGTGCGTTCAAAATTAAGGTTTATTTCGGATTTCAAAATTTCATCACCTTTCAAACACAGTTTTTAGTTTTCGGATACTATCAGAAATATTCCATTTATTTGGATTTTATTGCAAAGCGGAAATATTTCGACCTTATGAAAAAATATGCCCGAGGCCTGAGGGATATGGGTCATATGAGAAAGGCCAAGTTGCCTTTCCTACGTTTGCTACACAAAATATCATATGTGCATAAAAAGTGCGCACAAAAATCCTGAATGCAAAATTTAAGAAAAAAATGTCGGTTTTAATAAAAAAAAATGTATATTAAGCCCACTTGTTTTCCCCGAAACATGGTATCAAAAATAACTCTACAATTAATAAAAATAAATAAAAATATGGGTCCCTAATTTTTTTTAAAAGTTTTTTTTATTAAATATCCTAATATTCTAAAATACCCTTAGGATATTTTGTGCGCGCAACAACGATAAGTAGCTATAATAGCATATTCATGGACGCTAACAATGGGACGTTCCTGTGAGCGGGGAGAGAAATTGAATGTTTAGTCTTAGTTTAGTCTTGTCTCTACACGTTTGAAGATTGGTACATGCGTGGTCGGCAGAAATAATAATTCGGCTGCGGCTACGGATGACGCGCGTGGCTCACTCACACACGGCCTGCATTCACTCACACATCTAGAGCGCGATTCTGACTACTGTCAGAGAGTGAAATAAAAGAGATTTTTTAAAATACCTATTCATAAATGTTCGCAGCGACCGGCAGCGCTCTTAAGGACACATTATAAGTTAACCTCTTTCAACATAGATGGATTGAATATAGTTCCGGATTAATTTTAAAATGTTTACCTATGAATGTTTTTCGGCGGGCTTCTGAAGTGTTGAAATCGAGCGTTCCTGTTAAGAACAAGGAATGGATATTATATATATTGTAACCTCTGTTATAAACCTCTATAAAGCATAAACCTCTTTTATACTTTTGTATTTCTAGGATATTGTTTTGTTTAAAAGGGGCCCAAATATGGGAGTTGTATTCTAGGATGCTGCTAACAAGTGCTTCGTGTGTTCTCCGTATTGTGATTCCATTAGTAAATGATCTCGCATTACGAAGAACAAATCCAAGCATTTTGTTATCGCGGTAGACAATGTCAGATATGTGGGATTTTAAATAGAGATTCGCTTCGAAAATCACCCCAAGGTCTCGAATCTATATGTAGTTATGATGGTTTTATTACGTTTTGAGGCCTTGTAAAAATGAGTAGGTAGGTAAGCGATTATGTAGTTTCTTACGGGTAAATAATTCACCGAGCACAGCCGCCCTTTTCAATACAATGTCATAACAATAAGACCGTATTAATGTTTTTGATTTCATAGAGATAAAAGTAGAACACATTTTATCAATCTTAGACGTGGGCAGTATTGTCGTGGGAACACACAACATAGAATGTTCCTAGTATAGGTACTTCAAAATAGATCCTGTTATCCACAATTCTGAGGAATCTATTATTCACCCACGACTCCAGGAATTTTATTCATTCTGCTCCATATAATTAAAATACGTTCTTATGAATTATTCATCTAATTGAATGAACTTCCAAGAATTGAAATGTTTAAAATAGTTATTATTTTCTCTCTCAGATCATTAATTCTCGTCACACGTCCACGTTTAATTAACCCTTAACTTAACATGTGGGGTATATGTCTACCCAAGGGGGATAAAGGTTATATTGGTTATATATTGTAGATTCTAAGATGTTCGAGTGCAGCGCTCGTGCCTTCGTGTTTCTTATGAAATGGTCCACTGCGGCCAACTGGTTCGTGCGTTCGAAGTTCGAGTTGGAAGGTTGGAGTTCGAGTTGGCCCTGGATCATCACCTCCGAGACGATCGGTGATGGCTGGTTCGTGCGAGTTGGCCCAACACATCAGTCTGCGCAATATTATTACGGGAGAGTTGTATAAAAATTGTTTGAAATTATAATTTTTTTAGTTTTACGAATCGAAGTCAATATTATAGAAACCGAAACACCGCCTGCACAATTGTAGGCAAATGATAAGATACGGCGCCGAATCAGCTGTTAGATGTCAGCCATTTTGGAGTCCGGAGTTGGATCAAAATATTTTTTTGGGGCATATCTTTCCGAATGATAAAAAATCGGCAATGTTTTCGTTGATTTCACACTGAACGAGCTAAATTTTCTCCTGCGGCGCTTTTTTCCGTGTTTTTGTCCAGATCGTGATTCAAATACCTTCCTTCGGCCTCAAACTGTAGGCTTTTTTTTAATTTAAGAGTTGGTGTAATCCGTCCTAAAACATGTGCAAACAATAATTACAACTGTCTAAAGCAGGGTTTCCCAACCTTTATTTCGCCGAGCCTCCCCGAACCAAAAAAAATATTTTCATGCCCCCCTTAATTGTTTCAACAAAAATAAGAAACACATTTTGTTTATATTAACTAAATTATTTATTTGAATTTCAAACAGATACAATATATTTATTTATTGTGGATCTTTAATAGAAGAGTAGGTAAACTTTCAATCATTATTTACTTTTACATTTCTTTCTTTTCTTTTATACGTACAAATTTTCTCTTATGCCAAGAGATGAGAGTCGCCTTTCATGGTCGAGTCAGCCTTCATTTCTAGAAATTCTTCCTGAACTTCTTCAGGTAAATTGTAAGACATCGACAACAAATGGGTTTCTGGTCATGTGCCATATTGGTGACTCGGAATTAACATCTCGATAGTATCGGTGAAATTCGTTTTCCAACGCTTGTAAATGAGTTTCTATTTCAGATTTTAAATCTTTATCCAGTTTTTGATTATTAATTGTTTCGGATAGCCGTGAAAAAGGAAATACATTTTCAGCAGATACCTAATTTTTCCAAAGTTGAAGCTTTGATATTTGAAACTTGTATAGCAGCGATTGAATGGCAATTCGAAACAGTTAATTTACCTACGCGTTAAATAGATTTTTTTTTTCGGAAATGTAAACGTACCTATTACGCCCCCCCGGACATTTCTCTACGCCCCCCTAGGGGGGCGTGCCCCCCTGGTTGGGAAATCCTGGTCTAAAGTCACCAGAGAAATTTTTACCCCCACAGTCTGCAGTCCAGAACAACTCTGCCATACTGCAGTCGTACCATTCAATTAGCTTTCGAAACCACTTAGTTCAGCTTCTTTCTCGGCTGGGGTGCAAAACTACCCCACAAACATAAAACGGTTTTCAAGTGATGCAAGGTTAATGATTCTTCTTGCACAGTTTATTTTCATCACTGGAATACATTCACGTGCCTTTTGGAATTCAGCAGACTACCATCGATTGTTTACGACTAGTTGTGTTATTGTTTATGTATGCGAAGAATGCTTTTGTCTCAGCCGTAAATAAATGCGTATTATAATGAATCATTGTTGTTTGATGCTTCGTATGAACAGGTAAAGTGTTCTCTTTCTCTCCTCTTCCGAACACGAACGAAAACGAAAGTAAACCAGTCGTAGAATTTTTAGCCGTAGAAAGCTAGTACATAATATATGTAATAATCATAACTAGACATCGGATTATATGCACTAACAAAGTGCCAAAATATGCACTAAAAAAGGCCGAAATATGCACTAAAAACTCTTGATTTGCCCAAAATATGCACAATGCAAAATCAAAAAACCGTTTATATTTTTACATATTAAGACCGTACAAAAACAGTGAAATATTCTTAAAATTATGCATAGTTTTTGTGATAATATACAACTAAGTATTTTTCCAAATTTTCGAGCTCAAATTTGTGACGTTTGTCACCCAGTGTTAATTTGTACGCCGAAAACGACCTCTCTACGTCAACTGACGTCATTGGACAAAATTTAAAATTTGGCGCCATTTCTGGAGATACCTGTTTAGGCAGTAAGGAGATAGATACCTGTGCCGTTGATGTAGGCATTAATGTTCTTCATGTCTTCAAGACTCGGGTTTTTAAGCAAAATGGAGTCTAACTTTTTACGAATCTTTTCTGATGTTGAATTAGGAAGGGCCGGGCGTTGGCGAGTTCGATCATTGTTTCCAGTATTTCTATTGCTTTAAATAGAGGAAGGTTTTTTGTTTCCAATTTTTTTATGGCATCTGGTAACTTGTGGAAATGTGTTGAGATGAGGGCGATATTCTGTTTAATGGATGCGTCTTCAAATGCTAGCTTGCTTGAATGAATTGCAATGGCCTCAGAACTGTCAAATTGCCCAACTACTTGTTTTACGGCCTCAAAATTTTCAGCATAGAATAATACTGCCTTTAGCCAAGTACCCCATCGAGTAATTATGGGTTCTGGCGGCAATGCTAGATTGTGACTATGCTATTAAACGAAATATGCACGATTTGGGAAAAAGGCTGAAATATGCATTAACGTCGTAAATGCATATAATCCGATGTCTAATCATAACTTATAATAATAATAATAACTTCTAAGGAATATAATCTCGCCATTACGACTGTTCCAGTTATTAGTAGTTAGTTTGACGAGCCATACAAGAAGTGAACTAATCCCAACTAAGTAAGTATTATTAAGTATTTACGATACATAAAGAAGTCCGGACCATTTTTCCATTAAACAATATAATGTGAAGCCTTAGCCTTTAATGTATCATAACATTGTTACAGTCCCATTACTTTGCCGTCAGAGCAAACAACATTTATTTAGTTCCGCACTAACTTTACACACACCGATTGTCCGAGTTGTACGGTAGCTCTAATCAACGAGTATTTATAGATATGAATTGAGACTTTCACGGCCAAAAGCTATCGTGATTAATTTTTGGTTTGTTATGCCGTGCTGTGTAGGCCAGGCAGAATGGACCGTCTCCGAAAGGATCTCGGAACACTTTCGAAAAAATTTGCATTTGCCTAGCACTAGAAGAAACCTGCGATTATCCTGGGAAGACCAAAAAACGCATCGTGCACGCCTTATTAAGGAGGAATTGAGTCCACAAAAACCCCGTTAATATTAATGTATACAACGGGGCCAAGCTTGATATTTCTTGTATCCGGTAGTGACGGCTACACCAAAACTAAACGCCGAAAATCACATTAATTTTACCAATTATAATGTTGAAATATTGGCCCTAATGTGCCAAAACTAAACGCCGAAAACCACATTAATTTTACCAATTATAATGTTGAAATATTGGCCCTAATGGGCCAATATTTCCAAAACAATATTCATAACAGTTTACTTCTCCACGATCTACACATCTGCCCCGATATTGGACACTGTAATTCTGTCCGAAACGTTGGCTAAAGAAGCGCAACACGTCATTATAACCGAAAAATGATTCACGATATTTTTTTTTAATGTTACGTCCGATGGCGACTCTTTGTGATTGAATTCATAAAAGTCTAAGATTCAGAAAAGCTTTTTGATGCTTATAAGCTCTACAAACAAATACTGATAACTAGACGTCAGCTTGTACAATGCATATTTTAGCCTTTTTTAAATTACAGATTAGCTTTTTCTGTCATTAATGCATATTTTAGTCATTAAATACTGCAAAATATATGTGTTCAAATAAAAAAATTATTATTATTCTTGTGTTTTTAGGAACCGGTATTCTAAGAATGGCCAAAAAAATTTCCCTTAAAATCTTTAATTTTAGGCTTTTTGCCTTTAGGTTATAATATGTTGGCATTGATAGTGCATATTTTGGCATTGTTGGTGCATATTTTGGCAATGTTGGTGCATATTTTGGCATTGTTAGTGCCTATTTTGGCATTGTTAGTGCCTTTTTTGGCATTGTTAGTGCATTTTTTGGCAATGGTAGTACATATTTTGGCATTGAGGTGCTTGCAGGTATTTTCCGACATTTTAAAAGTGCATATACAGAATGGCGCAAAATGACTTGGGTGTTTTAAATTCGTTATAATTTTTTTATATTTCCTTTTAAAAAAATTTTTACAGAATTTTACACAACTGAACAGGGATGTCTACTGATAACTTTAAAGCGGTGATCTGACGTCGTGTAACATTCAGAATCGGCCCGCTACCAATAACACTCCTTATGGTGATGGCGCTAAGGTTTAAAATCCCACTTAATACCAGCCGTCTGTTTTGTTTTAGCAAGAAAAAAACATCGCCAAAAACTTGTTTTATTTTATTTTGCGAAGTTCAAGCACAAATATTTAAATGTTTTACGATAATTTTTTAAAGAACTTAATTTGCCACATTATACAATAAAACCATAACCGAAAAGAGTTTCGTAAGTGGAATATTTTGAAGTTTAAATCAATTTTTATAGGCCTGATACTTTATTTTTTATCTAGGCTTACCAAAAGACTTTATCAAAAAAAAGTTCGATTATTTCAGAAGCCAAGATGTGTTCCAACGCAGTATTCAATTTAAGCATCTACATAGGGGCCATTCATTTATTACGTAAGACGAATTTTGCTAGTTTTCGACCCCCTCCCCCCCTTTTATAAGAAAAAAATAAGAATAGGCCGACCTACTCCCCCCCTTTTTAATATTTATTACGTATGAATCTAAAGGAAAAAATGAATACACATTTTTATTTTTCAACTAGCTGGTTCCCGCCATGCGTTGCTATGCCATTTAATAAAGAAATTGTTTCTCTCCCTGCGTGTCCTATCCCATTCGCCCCGTTCCCTTTCCGCCTCCCAGGTTCCTCACCACCCTTCCGGGTTACATTTCCCCCCCTCCCGTGAACCCCCTACCAGAGTTCCCCTCCCACATTCCATACATTCAGTTTTCAAACAGCTCGCGTGCCACATATTGCAATTTTTTATACAAATTTCTTAATGCCAGAGCTCACCAGTAATTACATACAAACCTTGTCCTGACAATAACGAACACAAAAAAAAAAGAATTATCCAATTTGGTGCAGTCGTTCGGAAGTTATGCGCGTACATACATTTCGGCGATTCATTATTATTTATATAGATATATAGATAGATAGATATAGATGTAACAATTTTTAGAAATGTATATTTGTACTTACAAAGGTACTTATTAATAATTTTAACTTTGCGTTTTTGTGATATTACGTAAGAACTATCGAGACTCCCTCCCACCCGCTTGTAAGAAATAAACAAAAAAATTAACAAAACCAAAAAACGAAATTGCACTAAAAAGTAATAAAATAATTTCGTATTCTTCTACAACTTAATAATCAACTTATTTTTTCTACTCATCAATATGTAGGTACGATTGTTATTTTTGGAGTCGGTGTCAGCCAAGGTACCCGGCCCGGCGTGTTTACTTCGCCTTAACAATTATGATTATAATATTATGCTATACATATATTAATTTCCATGTTCTGCTAATTGTAGATTTACACAGACTTCTGTAATAATTCTCTTACTTAAATGTTTATTTCTTTGTTTTCAGGTAAGCTTCGCGTGCTCCTCTGAAGAAAACTTGCAGAGATATTATGTCTTAACCAAAATTGTTTGTAATGGCTATAAAACAGTAATAAAGCGGTAAGCAATTATTGTTATCACTAGCTGGGTTACCCGGCTTCGCTCGGAAAACATTCGAGAGTGTTCTGGAATGTTTCACATTGATGTTCCTGATTCCCTATTCCCGAACATTCCACAATTTTCCAGAAGGTTCCAGGATGTTCTGAAACGTTGTGGAATGCTCTCAAATACTCTGACTGGGGTGTCCGACATCGCTCACGGAGTTGATGTGAGATTGAATTGACGTTCGAATCCACAATGGATCTTGCTTTATATACCTCACATGCGTAGCCCCATACAAAAAAAAACTTCAAATGTTCCAGATCATTCCACAACATTCAGGAGTGTTCTGAAATGTTCCATAATGATCTGGGCTGTTCCGGTATGTTCCTGAAGTTCCATTCTATTCTCTAACATTCCAGTATGTTCCGAGATGTTCTGGAATGTGGTGGAATGCTCAAGAATACTCTGGAATTTTTTAAACTATTATAGAAATTTCAACGGGGCCAAACTTCCAGCCCTTATATCTTTAAAAGCACGCCCTTCAGGTAAGAATGGGAACTTTCTTCAGGGATGGAGGATAGAGGGCTACCACATAATATAACTCCCGTTATCATACCGGGACTCGTCTTTGAGCTTTAGCGGCATGCAAATTATTTTTTTATTAATATAATTATCCAAACTTCTAGAACTTTCCAGAACCTTCTAGACTCACTGACACTTTCCGTCACTCATTTCTGAAAGCTTTTCGAACTTTCTCCTTCCATAACATCCTAGAGCATTAGGTAACCTTCCAGAACTATCTAGAACCTTCTAGACTCACCGACATACTCCATCGCTCCTTTCAGAACTTTCAGAGCTTTATCGAACCTTCTAGAACTTTTCGGAACCTTCTAGACTCACTGACGTACTCCGCCACTCCTTCCAGAACTTTCTGTAGCTTTATCGAACCTTGTAGAACTTTTCGGAAACTTCTAGACTCACGCCACTCCTCTCAGAACTTTATACAGCTTTTCAGAACCTTGTAGAACTTTCCGAAACCTTCTAAACTCACTGACGCGTTCCGTAACTCCTTCCAGAACTTTTTATAGCTACATCGAACCTTATAGAACTTTCTGAAACCTTCTAGATCTACCGACATATTCCATAATGCCTTCCAGAACATTCTACAGCTCTATCAAACCTTTTAGAACTTTCTGGAACATTCTAGATCCACCGACATATTCCGCCACTCCCTTCAGAACTATTTGCAGCTTTATCGAACCTTATGAAACTTTATCGAATCCTCTGGAATTTTCCGGAACCTTCTAGACTCACCAACATACTCCACCACTCCTTCTAGAACTTTCTACAGCTTTATCGAAACTTGTAGAACTTTTCGGGACCTTCTAGACTCACCGACACACTCCTCCACTCCTATCAGAACTTTCTACAGCTTTACGGAACCTTCTAAAACTTTCTACAGTTTTATCGAACCTTATAGAACTTTCCCAAAACTTCTAAATCCACCCACTTACTCCGTCACTCCTTCCAGAACTTTGTACCGCTTTATCGAACCTTCTAGAACTTCCTATAGCTTTGTGGAATCTTCAAGAATTTTCCGGAACCGTCTAGACACACCGACACACTCCTCCACTCCTTTCAAAACTTTCTACAGCTTTACGGAACCTTCTAGAACTTTTTACAGTTTTATCGAACCTTGTAGAACATTCCGGAAACTTCTAAACCCATTGTCATATTCCACCATTCCTTTCAAAACTTTGTACAACTTTATCGAACCTTCTAGAACATTCCGCAACCTTCTAGTCTCACTGACTTACTCCGCCACTCCTTGCAGAACTTTGTATAGCTCTATCGAACCTTCTAGAACTTTCGGAATCTTCTAGACTCACCGTCATTTATTTCTGAAAGCTTCTAGAACTTTCTCCATCCACAATTTTCTAAGCATTTGTGAACCATCAGATCCTTCTACACTCACCAACTTACTCCGACACTCCTTCCAGAACTTTGCACGGCTTTATCGAACCTTCTAGAACTTCTTACAGCTTTCTGGAATCTTTTAGAATTTTCCGCAACCTTCTACACACACCGACACACTCCTCCACTCCTTTCAGAACTTTTTACAGCCTTACGGAACCTTCTAGAACTTTCTACGAACCTTGTGGAATATTCCGGAAACTTCTAAACCCACCGACATATTCCACCATTCCTTTCAGAACTTTGTACAACTTTATCGAACCTTCTGGAACTCTCCGGAACCATGTAGACTTACCGACATACTCCGTCACTCACTCCAGAACTTTGTACAGCCCTATCGAACCTTCTAGGACTTCCTACAGCTACAACTTTCCGGGACCTTCTAGACTCGCTGACATACTCCTCCATTTCTTCCAGAACATTCCAGAGTTTTATCAAATTTTCTAGAAGTTTCCGGAATCTTCCAGACTCTTCTTGAAAATTTTAGAGTCTTCTTAGAACTTTCAGACCTTATATCTTCAAAAGCAAGCCCTTTAGGTAAAAACGAATACCCTTATTCCCTAGGGGGGATAGAGATCTACCATACCATATAACTCTCTTGATCGTACTGGCACTCGTTTCTGAGTTTTTGCGTTCCGCACGCTTTTTTGGACTTTCTTTTATAATATATATTGATTATATCTATGATTAACCTTGGTCTAGATTTAGACATGGATGAGCCTTAATCGCCTTGTTCTAGATTCGTGTTACGATTCTGAAAAGTTATCAACATTAATTATGATTTATTACTATCGGGCTATAATCATTTTCCCTAGCCCTTTCAAGTTATTAATTTATTAGTAAAGTACGTACATCATTTACAGGGTTTAACAGCACTTAACCGAAGCATTTTGACGAGCGATACCTGAGCATAATTGGAGCAAAAATACATACATATGTCGTTTTGCTGTCCAATGATATTTTTTTCATTTAAAAAGAGTAAGACGATTTTTTCCGTCACACGTGGCGTCTGAGTAGTTGGGTATAACCTAGCGGATTACGTGTAAAGGTCTCAGTCTACTTCCAGCAGCACGTAATTGTTATTTTTTTCTTATTATTAATAATAAAAATTAATTTAATTCTAAATTTAAAATAAAATTAATTAATTAATTCTAAAAATAAAATATGATTTTTTCGAATTCAAAACATAGGTACATAATTATATTTATACACAGTGCACAAAATGAACAAAAACATCAAAACATGATTTTCACACAAACAAAAACATAATAATGAACATTTTTTTCAAAACAGTGTGACTTCTGCTGTTGCTCTTGACCTCCGCCGAACCCGCAAGACTTACTCACCGAACCTTTGGGGTTCGATCGAACGTAGGTTAAGAACCACTTAAACAGTATCCAAGGACGGGTTGTTCACAGAAATTTAAATTTGACATTGTCATCAATTTTTTAAGTATTTTAGCTCCACAGAGGAAGCTCCGAGGAAAAACAATCACTCAGGGCCTACGTCATTTTTGAGGATGCTCTGTGATAGGTCTTTTTAGGGAAAGGAAGGAGAGGAAGTTATGGGAAGGAAAAAATATGAGGAGTGGGTTGGAATTTGGGGGTCAATGTGTCCAGCGGTGACGGAGGTATGAATCCATACCTCCAACTGCGGTGCAAAGTGATGGGTCGGTGGAGTCCGGCTGGAGAGGTCTAGGTTAGGTTTCCCTCAAACTACCCCTTCCGATCCGGCCCGCCACGCAGTAGATGGAAAAATGTATAATATATACACACAAGATGCTCTGAGAGAAAAAAAATCCTCGGGGCCTATCTCATCTTTGGCGATGCTGTGTGGAGGTTTTTTAAGAAAAGGAAGGAGAGGAAGTTCTGGGAACTAAAAAGGCACGAGGGGTGGGTAGGAATCTGGGGTCAATGTGTCCAGGGGTAAATTGGCCGAAGGAGAGGAATCCACCCCTCCCATGATGGGTCGAGAGATTCCGACTGGAGAGGTCTAGATTATGTCTGCCTCCAGCATTCTCTCCCGATCCGGACCGCCTCGCAATAGGTGAGGAAACGCATTCGCCTCCAACACTTAGACTAACCTCACTCCAAGAACACGGGCACCCCTGCTAAATCACCAAACGTAGCGAACCTATGACAGTGTTGGTTATCCAATAAATGGTTCCCGGGGTGGCCCTGTGTTGATTTTCCCGCCTCCCAATTGTTGATTTTAAAGCCAAGTAAGTCAAAACCTTCGATTTTAAGCCAGGTAAATCAACAATGTTGCATCTACCGCAAATAATTTAATGCCAAATTTGTCTATGGATGCCCATTCACAATGGCACCAGATGAATGAATAGTTTACGCTGTACGGATGGCTGGAGAGTGTAGTGCGCGAAACGGGCAGTGCTCCACTAGCGGCGTGTGTTCGTGTTTTGACGCGTGCAATAGTACAGGCGATTTATGGGTCTGCCGGACGTGCATGGAACTATGTACATACCTACTGCGACATACTTCCTTTAATCATAATAACGCCACTGTGCCTCTGAAACACGCCAATCCATAATGATGATATATCTAGTACAGTAAGTAATCTAAAACATGAACAAATGTTATGATGGGAATCGTGGTGTGTTAGGAAAATTGATACTGCATGTTATTGTTTCAAATTTGATTTAATGAAATATGACTAAAGCTCCGTTAAACGTAGGTGAATCTACTTATAATAATTATTGTTCTCGACGATATTAATTTATTTTGTTTTATCTTAAATCATTTATAAAAAATGGTAAACAATTTTGTTCAAATGCATATATCAAAATTGACTTCTTACTCAACAGGTCGTATGGAAAATATTCACGTTTTGTCGAAGGTAGTTCTGCCTTGTTAATTCTCCCAGGGGCACCAACATTGGTTAGATGGTTATATGGTTGTCCACCTAGGAAGTATCTGTGTTAACGGCCTCGCGTGTAATTATCTTCAATTCTGGAGAGATTTTCCACGATAAATCTGCGATTTATTTTTAGCTTTTCAATTTCAATGTGCTTTCTCTCACATTTTGCTTCAGTGCGTTTTCGAATATTTTACAAACATGGGAAGAACGAACGTTTTTGTAATTTAAATCAGGACAGAGTCGTGTCAACCTAATCCTGAGCAAATTTATTTTCGAACAGTAAAGGTGAGCGTCCGTCTGTCCGCGTCGGCCGCAACGCACGCACGGGACGCAACAGATTTTTCTGTCTTTATATTGCCCGCACCGACCGCCGGTATTTGCCGGTAGTGGACGCAGTGCTGTACTAATTCATATAAAGATATCGAAAAATCCGTTGCGTGCCGTGCGTTGCGGCCGGCCGGACAGATGGACGCTCACCTTAAGGCGGGTTGCATATTTGGAAGAAAATAACATAATCAATTAATTCAAAGTAATCATCAAATTCGTAATATTTTTTGTTGATATTCGTTAGTAGTTAGTCTGTTGACGACTTTTTAAATAACAACAAATTTGTATACATAATGAGATTCATTTTACCAAAACTTAACTCCAAGTTATCATTTTTTCAAAACTTGTAAGTGTTACTTTTTTCCAGAAAGGGTTAACGCACATCTAAAAGTTATGTAACAATGGCATCCATTTGTTAACTATGTCCTGGAAAAAAACTGTGGGGAACTCTTAAAAATTATCAAGGATCTTTTATATTTGTTATCTTAAAGCCATTTCTATAAAATCGGCAATCTATAATCATTCACTATTTCGCAAGTGACCTGATAGCCCTTTTCTGTAAGCCAATATATCAACAAAAAAAATTAAACAAATGTTGTTCTAACGCAAATGGCCGATGATCGTTTCTCCACCCCTCCCCGTTAACGACCGTTGGTTGGTCCGCCGTCCGTCGATCAATCTCGATGGCGGTTTGTTTTCTTAACTGGAGCTTTAAGCACACCACTCGAATAATGAACTCATCTGTTTGGCCACCGGGTTTCTACTTCTACGACATTCAGCTGCAAGACTATCTGCTCCTTGAAAATTATTAAGTTTTAAGTTGTGGACGAGATAAGTGTACCTTATATTTTATCTTTTATTCTTAATAATGCCTCCCCCTGTAATCGCAGACAGTATTTTCAGTGGAATTTGATCTTCTGGCTTTCTTATTGACGTGAAAACTTGCAGGACTTCGACGGTAAGGCCATATCCAAGACCGACTAGAATACAGCGTTGAAAATTATAATGTTTTAAGTTGTGGACGAGATAAGAATGCTTGATATTTTATCTTTTAATCTTAATAATTCTTCCGTCTATGTTTGGCACGGACTACGTCTTTTCCCTGGAATCGCAGTGAGTATTTTCAGTGAAATTTGGTCTTCTGGTTTCCTTATTGACGTGAAAAGTTACATGGGTTCGACGGTAACGCCATTTCCAAGCCCGACATGAATACAGGCTTTGAAGTGTCTCGTGATTAAGTCAGTGCCATCGAGTAACAACCGTTTGCAAATGGCGGCGAATGTTGTTGATACTCGTTGTTATTGCTGATTTGTGTTTTTTTAAAACAACACGTAAATCAGCAATAAACAGAATGATTAGACTATTTTAAACGGTGAAGTTTACTTCAAACTGAAAACTTTTACTATCCCGTATGTTTTGCAGCCTACTGTTCCCGACTAGGCGACGCGACGACTTAGCGAGCACTGAGTTGGTACAGTGTGTTGTGTACATTGTCTGGTCACAGGCACAGGATGTTTACTTTCCTCGCCATTCCAGCACTACTGTGTCGCTGTATGTTAAAACACTATCCACATCTATACATACATTTATTGTGTATATTGTGTAGATCAGCGTTTCCCAAACTAACAACCCGGTCTTACACCTTTTGAGACATACTTTACCTACCAGTGCAGTGTACCTTAAGGGCCCGCAACCCGAACTTCTACCGATTTCTTACATATCTCCCTTAAACACGGTAAGTTTTAAAGCTCTTAAAAAAATATATGTTATTCTTGAAGACAATATCTAGACATTGCCCGCGCTGAAACGCAAATTATATAAAATTCCCTCGATAGAAAAAAATCGCAAAGTATGCTCCAAAAATTATTATAAACACGTTTGTTTCAGTTATTTTACAAGTTATATGTATGAAAAAAATTACAGTGTTTCTTTAAATGCTGTTTAACACAATGCCCGCGAGATTTTTGCTCTATTATAAACGAGTGGTATTTTATTAAACATTTTCGCAATTTTCGCATCGATTTTGTCGCTGTAAATGTTAGCGCTCTCCTCTAACATTCATAATTTTGTATCTCTCCATCTTCTTCTTTTCGAGCCCGGTTGCAGAGCCTTAATTTTTGCTTTAAAAATTTTATTACGCAATTTTTAATGATTTGATGATAATATCAATGCAGAAAAATCAGTCTGAAGCAGCGAAGCTCGCGAATGGTGAGCTCTGGGTAATGAAATTTGCACAACTTTTTGTTTCGAATTTCCACGTTTAATGTGCGCTATATTTTTTGTTCAATTTTTTAAAGATAGACAGAAAGAAAAATAGAAAATAAACATTAAATTCAATAAAATGAAGAAATGTTTTTGGACTCTCAGAAATGTTTTTGGACTTCCATGGGACACCCATGTCAGAGACATCTATTCAGTTTCCGGTATTCTTCCAATCACAGTCCTTCCTAAACATGAAATCACAAGCACCATCCTACAAATTACCCAACAATCAACTCACACTAACATCAAGCCACTTTACAATCAATACATCCACACTCACAATACTCGAAATAGCAATAAAATCCGCATACCTCAAACACACACTACAAAATATGGGATAAAATCTCTGAACTATGTTGCCTATACACTATATAATTCGCTACCAGATATGTACAAGGGAATCCAGCAAAATAAAAAAATCAGAGCAATGCTTTAAAAGAATATTTTTTAAGTATGTATAAGGATGAAACTTTGTAATTTTCTTGTCATGTTCAATTGTCTTGTTTCTTTTCCATTAAGTTGTAATCATCCATATCTGTATAACCTTGTTCCCTTTTTCTTTAATTGTTTTCCATTGCTGTTTATTCTACTCAACCTGTATTTTATTTTTCTTCTATATTGTATGTGAATCTTATATTTTAATATACAAATTCCTATGTAAAATTTTAACTATTTCCTCCCACCCATGATTTGTATGTTCCTCCTGTCCTAAAATGAGTTCTGTAACTCATCGGGATTGCTCTAGCAAGAAATAAAAACAATAAAAAAAAAAAACCACACAAGAAGTCTATCGCTTTTTGGGAAGCACTGATTTGGATTATTTTAGAATGAGAGCAGTGTTCATGTTTACTGAGTAAACATCTTAGGGAGAGCTAATCGCAGTTTTATTGATTATTGATTGATTACTGATTCTATATTAGTTCACCAGATAGGTACTGCACGTTGTGTTACGTAAAGGATTTGTAACAAGGTGTGTTGATCCTTTTATACGCATTATAACTATGGCGTCGGTGTGTGGCAACTGCAGTATTTAAGCATTGACCATTGCTCATTGGTCAGATTCCCAACCATGGAACTTTTTGGGTCATAGCTGTTGCCAGACCTTGACAATTTTGCAAATTTCAAAAGGCATCAATTTCGATTCTAAGTACTAATAATTAACTTTTATTATTTTTCTTCTTTTTATAAAATCTTTTCTTGAAATACTCGTATTCTAAACCTTACCAGTAAATCATATTATCCTTATTTTTTGTTTTGTTTGTTATAAGTTATAACTTTCAGCTCGTTAAAGCTATCTTCAGACTGGTACAAATAATTATTAGTCTACGGTTTATATACACAATATATTGGGGAGGGGGAGAGGGAGAGGGATGGTCTACAAGGATTTTGATCAATTATAATAATTATATTTGTTGCAAAGTCGTTTTAGACTGTCGAATTTCTAAATATTTTGGTAATTCCAGTAAGCTAATTAATTACCTTGGGTTTGTAGCTCACTTCAATGATGATTAGGGAAAAACCTTACAAGTAATATGAGTTACTGATGACCTATTTTTATTGTCAAATCGTTATTATATTTATGAAGTATGGTATTTTTTTTATTGCTTTTTGAAGGGATACATGTTTACATTGGAGTGGAAATGGTCTAAACTAATTACATATTTTAATATCGAAATTATTATGAAAATTACACTGGATACAAAAGCGGGGACTTAGCAAATGAATCTAATTGCTTTATCTTAACAAAGTTACTTTTTGAAGGGATACATGTTTGTTTACATTGAAGTAGGAATGGTGTAAACTAAATACCTATCTTAATTTCGAGATTATTATGAAAATTACACTGGATATAAAATTGGTGACTTAGTAAATGATTCTAATTGCTTATTCAATACAATGTTCCTTTTTTAATAAGGGATACATGTTTAATTAAATTAAATGTTGCATGCGTATTATTTTTTATTTGTCGCGATCTTTTTCTTTGTCCTGGCATTCAGAAATCCCAAAATGCGTATTTTAATCAAAGCTGACGTTGAGAGATAATAATATGAAATTAATACGGAATTTAAACTAATTTAGGCGTACCATTGCCTCCTGTCAAATACAGGAATAACTAGTTTGGAAAGTCCACCCCCCAGTGACACCGTCGCATGTCGCTTTCTTTTTCTTTATCCTGCGTATCTTATCCCGGCAGGCAGGTATTAGAGCAGGCAGGTAGCAGGGTAGGGTTCATGGAGGTGGGAAGGCTCTCTTCCTTCCTCCGTGGTAGGGGTAGGGGGTTGGGCAACCTACCCCGGTTCCTCTATTTCGGTATCGCAGACATCTCGGCGCCACACGCGTAACTCCCACACGTTACGTTATTGGGAATAAACATGCGGGGATTCAAAGGAACTCAAACACCGAGGATTGAAAGGTTCAGGCTAGATAGAAATAGGAATATAATGCGTTGTGGGTGCACGCACCCTTACGATTTAGGTACTTATTTATAGACGTAGTTTTAAAGTTGTTTTTATTGTTATTCTGTCAAATATCGTGCACAAGTTTTGGTAAATGTTGAGTTTGACTGAAAGGAGTTTGGACGATAAAGAATGGAGAAGAGTGGAAAAGTACTGGGTATTTTTGATTTTATCATCGCTAAACATCCTGCCATGTCTTTGTCTACCAAAGCGTCCGCAACTTTTTCCACGTTTATAATATTCTCCTGATGATCCTTTCTCCCTTTAAACAAATCTTAAATCTTAACGTCTTTTTCTAAAACTTGTTCATTTCATCTTTGATCTTGTATTCTCTTGGGATCTCGTTCTCATTCGTAATACGGTATTTCACGATTTTACTTTATTTTAAGAGATAAATCGATATTCCGGGCGTGTCTTTGCCAGATGTCACTGATTGACAATAATTAAACGTCGGATGAAATCAATCAAACTTTCCAATTAATATGGAAATTCTGATAATCGATTTCATTGACCTGTCAATTGGGGAGTCTTGTTTAAATTGGTTACAATAGTTTTTTTTTCAAATCGATTTCACTTCCATGGATTTTATGTTTTTTTTTTTTTTTTTTTTTTTAAATGAGCTCCACGCAGGAGGCCCCGAGGAAAATAATTTCCCTCAGGGCCTATGTCATCTTTGAGGATGCTGTGTGGAGGGTTTTTTTAAGGAAAGGAAGGAGAGGAGAGTTCTAGGAAGGAAAAGGGTTTAAGGGGTGGGTAGGAATCTGGGGTTCAGTGTGTCCTGGTCATCCGCCTCCAAGACCTAGACAAACCTCACCCCATGAACCCGGGCACCCCTGCTAAATCACCAAACGTAGCGAACCACTTGGGGTGACCTATGGCAGAGGTGTTGGTTATCCAATAAAGGTTCCCGGGGCGGCGGTACCCATTCCCGCCTCCCAAATTCAGTTCAGTGGTTTTAACACATATGGGTCAAGGATTTCAATTCCACTGATCGAAAGTACACTATTGTACTTTCGATCTTCCTCTGTTGGTTCTGTACAAAGCTTGAGTAAACCAGGTTTGGTATCGGAAATCAGAACCCCATTGCTTCTTCTGACGTAAACTTTATAAATATAAATGAGGTTTTTCAAGGATTTGTTTGCTTGTTTCCTTTTGATGTTTATAAATAAGCTTCTGATTAAAGGTCGGCGTACAAGTACAAGTAACTGCGTCGCAGTAGGATATCTTGAAACATAAACCATGCGACGCTCGAGTGTCCTGTCTTAATTAATTCCGAAGTCCCGATAAGGAGCGCTTCGTTGTTGTGTTATGTTCGTGTTCAAGGCATTCGAGGCTTGCAATACCTACCTTAGGTTCCGTGGATAATAATGATTGTCAGAGATCACACAACTCCACGTCAAAGTCGGACTGGTAGAATCGCCCTTCTTTGAACTGGGCTATTGAATATGTTTAAAAATCTCCTCGGAAATATCTCAAAGGAACGATTTTATTTATGTCGTTCTGAATATATCTAAAGATTCCCAAGATGACTAAAGAATCCTTTGAGATTCTCTCTCATTTAAAAATCCTTTACCTGAAGGTTTTATTAGTTTCATTTTATATTTTAGATATTTCAATTTCTCTTTGAATCCAGAAACTCATTAAAACTTTATTTTTTTAGTGATGTTGTGAAATATTTGAAGTATCTTTGTACAATTTTTGAAAATGCATCATATCACCATAGATAATAGAAACAATGGGAGATATGGCATGGAATCATGCCGACTGTTGCCGAGCTACGACCAAAGTGCACAGACCATCAAAGCGGCTATTACTAATATACTAAACAATTACGGCTTTAAAAAAAGTCGTGACATTTCATACAATTAATTAACAACCGCGTATGTGAAAACCTTACTAATCAGGAACTGACATAAAATAGTTACCGAGTTACTAACTTAACAAACGGATTGCAATTTTTATAGCACAGGCGTCAGTTGGGAATGCTGTCTTGTTCTACCGGTGTTATAATGGAAGATGCTCCAAGGAACTAGCTTCATTGATCCCCTCGGCACCGGTGCATAGTCGGGAAACACGTCAAACACGAGTTAAACAGCTCGGTTGTGGAACGATTTTCCGGCCTCTGTCTTTCCTCCCTCCTACAACATGGGTCTCTTTAAGACCCGTGTTCTCTTTTTCCTCTCCTCAAAAAGACCATATACACAGCATATTCAGATGACATAAGCCCTGAGGGAGATTATTTTCCTCAGGGTTTCCTGAGTGGAGTTAATGTAAAAAAAAAATTACAAATGCTCCTTAGGTACTCATACTAAACTGATTGCATCCTTTCGCGGAAAGACTTCTGGGTATCTATCTACCTCAAATGTTTTATCTAAATAATTACTAAGCATTCCATTTGGTGAAATTGTAGAAACCAAGCAATTAAAATACAATACTTTCCTACCAGGTTCTGTTTTCTCGGCACTCTCGAAAATAGAGTTTGCAGAAGAATACCGGAGTTATTACCTAGGGCCTAGTTGCTCTCGTACGGAAATAAAAACGAGGAAGTGTCCCCTCGTAGCCAATGTACGTGGAGAGTGCTTCAGTTGAATACTTAGTTGATTGAGGGGCGGATCATACGCCCTTACCTACAGCTGTCTGCTGTCTGCGTCCCGGCTTTATGGGTCACGTAATCCTCTGAACGAGATATAGGCTCTGTTTCTATGCCAGCTTGTAAAAATACCAATGTGCGAGAAAGCTAGAAATATAGGAAGATCGTGTGATGCTCCGAGGAAAAGAAATTTCATATATTAATAAAATTGAAAGCTTTCGGCTACATCAATACGTTATTTTTGGCATTTTTCTGAAGCCTCGTTTGAAATATTTTTACTACTGAAATCAAATTTCATATTCATAGTGTTGAAATAAAATAAAGATCCGGTAGGTGACTGTGTTGTCCAAAGCGTTGAGTTTCCACTCATCTTCGCGGTTTAATCTTCTACTTACTGAGTCCTCCATCGTTGCGCAAACAAAATTTTCGATTTATTAAAATGAAAGTTGGAGGAATTTACAATAAACATTGCTTTTAGTTTGTTTTGACGTTTATTTAAATTTAAGAGTTGTGTTTTAAAGGCATATATATATAAGGCACCTAGCATCTCAACACATATGAGACTCCTCAGGCTGAGATGGGCTGGGCATGTACAGAGAATGCCGGATATTGCGTCCCAAAAAGAATTTTGACTGGACACCCAGGTGGAAAGAGAAAAGTGGGAAGACCCAGACTGAGGTGGGAAGACGAAGTAAGAGGGGATGCAGCACAGCTTCTCCAGGTACCAAATTGGAAGTCAGCCGCTGAGGACAGTAGGAGTTGGAGGCGGCTGTTGCAGGAGGCTAAAGCTCGATATGGGCTGTAGCGCCATCGAAGAAGAAGTTTTAAAGGCAATCGAACCGGATAATATGTGCCTAAATATCGCTCATTTTCTCCGCAAGAGTATGGATAAAGGAAGAAAGGCCAGACACACAATTTAGTCCTTGCTTCATCTACGTTCGTACAAAATTCGTGTCTCGATTTGACCAATATATTTTTATTTTAGTAATTTGTACATTAAAGTTTACAAATTGCTAATTAATTATAACATTATATATTGCATACTCTATTTTTTCCAGTTTGATGTAGCTTCTACAATACATGTTGAATCTTGCAATTGGTGCGGTCTTTAAAGTTTCTGGTAGCGTGTTATAAAACTTCATCTCTTTGTACAGAAAACTATTCTGTGTATCGCTTTGTTCTTTTTTTGTTGCCTTGCAAGTCCTTGTGTTATGTCTGCGAATGCCCTTGTTGTGCATAATTTTATTTGACGAGTACTTTGGTAACAGGTTTACTATTTTATGGATAAATATCATCGTGTTCAAGGTCAGCATCTGTTCCACGGCCAACCAATGTAGATCCTTTAACATTTTATTTACTTTTGAAAACCTATTTTTGCGACTTGTCCTCCTGGGACATTCTGGACTTTTTTCCACTTTCACGTCGTATATAAATCTACTGTCATTTCTTTCTACACCCATCCAATCTGAACGGACAAACCTTCTAAGAGTTATGCATTATTATTCAAAGTCCAATATTAGATCGTCCACAGAGTAAAGAATTTCCCAAGAGATGTACATGGTGTGAATTAGGGCAAGGAAAACCTGACGACCTTAGAAAGATGAGGGTGTGACGTGTGACACTAGGTCTTGATTATGGAAATATACATCAGAGATTTGATGTCTAGAAACTCAATTAAATTATTCAATTTATCAATTCAATTTATTAATTTTAAAAACATTACAAAATTATAATTTCAATGCGTTGTTAAAAGAGAAAAATATTAATATTAGATAAGATTTAAACATCAACGAAGCACAATTAGACTAACACCAACAAAGCTTGCCGTCTAAATTGTGCTTCATAGATGTTAAGAGCGTTTAACCAGCCAGTGGACGAAAATCCACATTTCGTCGAAAGTTGTTCTTCCGATCGTGCAGGGCGGTTACAATAAGAAAGATTAATTATTCTCCGTACCAGCTTTTTTAAATTATAACTCAATATCGAATTTATTTCAATTCAAATTAGCTTTAATTTATACCTTCATCCAAAAATGCTGAAAGGCGTGATGATAAAACTATTAAAATAGTGTACTTTTTGTAGTTATTTTTTGATTACAAGTATTTATCATTTTTCAATAATGTCTAAATTTAATAAGAATGTTAAAAAAATCTGAAATATATTAGTTTGTAAGTGCGCAAATAAATACACAAATGGACCAATTTTCGTCAAGAAACACATGTACGTACATATTTTTTAATGATTTTATTGAAACTAAAATTAAAATTCTAATACATAACTCTGCTAGATAATGTATTGATTTATTTTACTGCATGATTACATTATTTGAAATGGGTGTGGTATAATACAAAAACTTTTTTGAAAATTTAACAAATCTGCCAACGACCTATGGAATAACCTTATTATACTAAAAATTAAAAAAAATTCTAAAAATTTATTACATAACTTTACTAAATAAAAGAACAATCTTTCGAAATCCATTTATAATTTTTTGTGGAAAAGAGTCAATACGTCTAAAAACTTTTTTGAAAATGACGTATTTCCGGCTTTCTCTGGTAATGCCCTCTTAAACCTTCGACCAAGTATATCTAGACAGGGCGCGTAGGTCTTAAAAATGATACCGAAACCAAAAATATTGAATTTTTTTTTTTTATATAAATGAAGACAATATAAGCGAAACTCAATCGAAAATCTGGAAACAGAAAAATCAGAAAACCATATTTATTTATTTATTTATTTATTGTGAAAAACAGTTAACATATATATCCAATTACATTTCACAATTTTTAGTTAATAGTGTAAAACATTAATTATATAGGTACATTAATAATGACAGGTGCTAAAGAATACCTTTATTTCGCTCTTGAAATGATTGTAGTTCGATCGAAAAATGTCAATTTCAGAAGAAAGGTTTAATAGTGAGGTCATTCTCCCCAGAGGCATAACCATGGGTAGGTTGGTCCTGCCTCTAGGAAAAGTAAAAAGTCTGTGTTGCCTTGCTCTGGTGAAGTTATCGGGGACATAAAGTGAAATCCTTTCCAGGACATCAGGATTACAAGTGTGCCCGTTTAGCAGCTTGTGTGCTACTAGTACCAATGCAATTTTTCTCCTAACGTCGAGACGATTTATTCCCAGCATTCCCGCGAGAAAATCAGAGGGATACAACAAAGGGTAGTACCCAAACTCTCGCATGTACAGGTACCGCATGAACTTTTTTTGCACCTTTTCAACATCATTTGCGTATAGGGCATCTTCGGGTCCCCATATTACTGATCCACTTTCGAGAATGCTGCGAACCAGAGAGAAGTAGAGCATTTTTATGACTGTGTTGGAAAAAGATTTTGCGTTGCAGATTACAAAGCCTAGCATTCGCATTGCTGAGTTGCACACCGAATCGATATGAGAACGGAATGTCAGGCGTGTGTCAAAAGTGATTCCTAAATCCCTCATTTGTGAAATATGTTTTAACGAGGTACCAGACATTTTGTAGTTATAATATAGAGTACTCCTAGCCCTTGTATAGCACATAAAAATAAATATAAAATATATGTAAGAGAGGTGACATTAATATTGACACCTCTGGGACTTGAACCTCGAGAACTCGAGGACCTCTTGCTTTCCGGGCAAACGCGCTAACCACTGCGCCACGGTGTCGATATGAAATTCGGTCATGTTTAACTGTACCATACTTCGACTAAGAACCACCTACATTTTTTTAACGCATATATTATTGGCAACTATCTTTATGTATGATTGCAAGATTAAAACCCAAACTAAATGCTCTCTAGGTAGTGTCTGGATAAATCTTTATACATTTTATTTAATATGCGACATCTATCGACTTTTCTGCAAGTCTAGGATGAAATATTTTTATTTTTTATTTTAACTTTATGAGTAAAACCTCAAATTGTAATATTTAAATAAATGAAGACAATATAAGCGAAACTCAATCGAAAATATGGAAACAGAAAAATCAGAAAAACATATTGACACCTCTGGGACTCGAACCCAGGACCTCTTGCCCAAAAATATTGGTTTACAAAAACATTTATCAAAAAGAAAGTCCATTATCTCACAGTCAAAAGATCGCAGGAAGCTTTGGTTTGTACCTTTAGTTGGTCTGCGTGGAGCTAATTTGTTTTCCAGCAAGTTCGCGGTAAAGGAATTACTAGCTTTGTGAAGATCATTTTTAAAACACAAATTTAAGGCAGTTAAAAATATTTTAGGTATGGGCTATCGCGGACTTTATTATTAACAATTTAATCAGTTATATGAATATCTAAAAAAATATCTACATAACTTATGAATTCGAGGCAGCGTATCGAGAAAAGTAACAATTGATAAAAAATGTTTAATTTCTTCCTAGTAAAACAACTACGTCACGCCAAGAGATGCAACGGAATTCGGTAGTTGTATTATGAAATTTCTCGTAAAGGTGGTGTCACTTTGAGATTGGAATTGGGTATGGGAGGGCTTATCTATAGTTAATATATCGACGTGTTAAACATATCGATGTTCAAAGCAATTCTATTTAACAACAAGACAGGACTCCCGACTGGCATGACCATTGGCAAGTTAGTTCTGTAAGCCGGGAGATAAAACAGTCTATGCTCTCGGTGACGGAGGTAACCATAGGGAGCATAGAAACTAATTCTCTCCATGGTTCATACCGAGAGAAAATCGCAAGGGTAGAACTACGGGTAGTAGCCATACTCCCTCGGGTAGAGAAATCTCAGAAATTTCTTCTGAACCTTCTGCAACATGAGAGAATACTTCACTTGGTGCGGGCTCCAAACCACCGATCCACTCTTAAGCCTACTCTTAACCAAAGTATTGTATTACACTCTGAGAACCCGGGTGTCTCTAAAATGTGCAGGGCGTAGGACCAAACCCAGCATTCTCAGTGAAGTACCATACGTCATAACGACATGAGCATGAAAAGTCAACCTACCATCAAACACAATACCAAGATCTTTCATAGACGCATTTGTGCGTTGAACTAACTAAATCTTCCTACATTAAATCCTCTATTTTAACAAACTAGCAATATATTTCTGTTTTATTTTTTTAATCGGACCTGTGTTAGCAAGTTAAACCCAAAAAAAGTTTAATTTCAACCTTGTTACAAATTTCGACATTTTACATAACATTTCTGATGCATATTTAGAGTAATCTTATTTATTTATTGTGAAAAACAGTTTTTTTATTTTTATTTTTTACAGTGAATACCGCACAAGAATCTCAACTGCTCCCGTCTGGAGCCAGTGAGACTATGGCATCCCCAATTGGGGTATGTTGTGAGGCTGAAGGTAGTGGGGAGGGGAAGGAGGTGGGAAGAGGAAGGTTGGGAAGTACCTGGCTATTCAGATCTGGTCACTAAACACGGCTAAAGCCATTTTCAAGCAACGTTTCAATTCTGAATGGTGGTCTTACACCAGGGCGATACTGATAGTATCTTCCACTCTGGAACATGCCGCAAATATACTATATATTATTTTAAATGAATTAATTGTGAAATAACACAAATTAATCAAATAAAATTTATTTGCGCATGCCGGGTTCGAACCCGCGACCTCCGGAATGTGAGTCAAGAATCTTAGCCACTGGACTACGGAGGTCGTCTACACGTATACATATATATCCAATTACATTTCACAATTTTTAGTTAATAGTGTAATACATTAATTATATTGGTACATTAATAAGGACAGGTGCTATAGAATACCTTTATTTCGCTTTTGAAATGATTGTAGTTCGATTGAAAAATGTCAATTTCAGAAGAAAGGTTTAATAATGAGGTCATTCTCCCCAGAGGCATAACCATTGGTAGGTTGGTCCTGCCTCTAGGAAAAGTAAAAAGTCTGTGTTGCCTTGCTCTGGTGAAGTTATCGGGGACATAAAGTGAAATCCTTTCCATTACAAATGTGCCCGTTTAGCAGCTTGTGTGCTACTAGTACCATTGCAATTTTTCTCCTAACGTCGAGACGATTTAGTCCCAGCATTCCCGCGAGAAAATCAGAGGGATACAACAAAGGGTAGTACCCAAACTCTCGCATGTACAGGTACTGCATGAACTTTTTTTGCACCTTTTCAACATCATTACAATTGTTTCATAATGTAAGTGCGGTGTGGATCGAGATATAACAGAAGATATCATTCGGAATGTGTGACGATAGAAATATGTTTTAAATAACACTACAACATGAGTGTGATGCGATCTTTGTGTTTATTTTCCGTTCTATTTCTGCGTTTACACATTTTGTTGCCCAGATTTCATAATTTACTTGTTTTTCCGACAAATTACCCCACTTCGGAATTGTTGCCAGATCTTTGAGAATTGATAATTTTACGCAGTGGCAATAAAGTATCAACAATGTGAGCTTCCTAAAGCTCTCGTCTGCAAACCATTAAGTTTTATTATCTTCCTCGATTTAGGCGGATATCCTATGACTCAAGAAAAGCCATGCGTCACGACAGGGGTCAATATTATGTCCTCTTTGTTTAAGGCGAGGTGTTTCGTGGAAGAAAGCAATTAAAAGCTTGAGATACATAATTATTAATATTATCAGAGGCGTAGCTAACTCGTAAACAGCCGGAAAACAATTTCCCTCAGGGCCTTTGTCATTTTTATGGATATTGTGTAGAGGGTCTTTTGTGTGGAAAGGAAGGAAATAGAAGATCCTGGGTCTTGAAGGGACTCATGGTGTAAGGGGAAGAAAAACGGAGGCCTGAAGTAAGTTGTGGAGGGTAAGGGAATGATTGGGAAATGCCCGACTTTTCAGAACAATTGATCATTCCCCAAGGATCTAATCTTGGTCCACTTTTGTACCTGTCACACAAGATGGTAGCTACTCTTAGTATCGCCTTTCTGTAAGATCACCTTTCAGAATCGAGACGTTTGTTGAAATTACTTTGGCCGTGTTTAGTGACCAAAGGAACTTTCCTTCCTCTTCACATCTCCTTCCGCTCCCCAGTCCCTTTAATCTCACAACGTGCTCCAATTTGGGTTTCCATATCCCTATTGTCGACGGACAATTGGGAATCGTTGGGTATTCTCATTATCAAATATCAGAATTTGTCATTAAACCAACGTGACTCAAAAGTAAATCACGATATGAAGACCGCCGAACTTATCAGAAGCCAAGGCAGGGCAAGAAGAATCTTTTCACGTCATCTCAACCATGTGATATTCATTTGGGGACAATAAAATTTTCATTATCATAACCTTGGACGTATTTCGTTGAATGTTAACGAACCCATTGCTCGGGACCAATAATATTTAGCTATTTTTAAACTTCAGCCAATCAAGAATGCGAGGAAAACATTTTATAATTCAGCCTATAAAGATTTTATTGCCGCTACTTGTATGCTAGTGCCTACTGCCTATCGAACTAGGTCTACGTTTCGACGCATAACACACTTTGTACCTATGCAGATTTTCACATTCTGACCACGCTGCAATATTTTTTCTATTTATTATTTATCCCATTTTTAACTGGTTTGATGGTTGAAATTGCCACCTGGCTATAATCCCGCCGATGATGCAAGTTATCTTACAATATATTTTTAAATACGGACAGAATTAACGTAAAAATTACAAATAAATACCAGCCTTCCAATAACGGTGTACAACAATATGTGGTAGTAAAGCAATAGCTATGTAAAACAAAATCAAGAGACAATAAAGTTTGGGTCAAGTAAAGTTATAAGGGCTGTTTCCAAATACGCCCAGTAGATCGCTAATCATTTGTCGGCAATCCAGCCATTTATTGAAATTAAATATTCTGTTAATGAATGTAAATTACCGCCTCACTAGACGATGTTCGCCATTCAAAATTGAAACGTTGCTTGAAATGACTTTAACTGTGTTCGGTGACCAGATCAGAATAGCCAGGTCCTTCCCCATCTCCTCCCCCCCCCCCTTTACCTTCAGCGTCACACCATACCCCAATTGGGGATGCTATACTCTCACTGGCTCCAGAAGGGAGCAGCTGGGACTCTTATGAGGCATTCACATAAAAAAGAGGTTGTCAGAGGTTAGGTTGGTTCTTAGGAAAGGAATATGGAATTTATTTTTGAAAAATTGTTGACGATATCATCATCATTATCATTCATTATTCATCATTACATGGTATAAAATGAAGTCGCTCAAAATGTATGTGCGCGTTAATCTTTTAAACTACGCAACGGATTTTCATACGGTTTTCACCAATAGATAGAGTGATTGAAGAGGAATGTTTATAAGTATAATACATGTAAATTATATTAGAGAAAAGCCGATAAATTCAAAGAAAACATATTTTTGTGCGATTTAAAACGGCTGGCGGGCCGTACTATAGTCACTTTTGAAGTTCGTTCTACGGAAGAAATGGGAAAATAGATGTCCTAAAGTAGGTATTTGATTCTCCCTTTTCAAATATCCAGTGTTGCATTGCAAGCATTGTATAATTAGTGGTGAGTTAATTAGTTTATATGTATAACACATGCTTATTTTAGTAGAGAAAAGCCGATAAATTAAAATATTCAATTCAGGCAGCGGGCAGCTGGCAAGCGGGTGGTGTGGATTTTATAAAGATTGGGTAATGGCGTTGTGTTTCGTTAGCCACAGCAACGTGTGGCCGGGTTTGCTAGTGTTTAATAAAATATAAAGAAATAAATGTAACGGAAGGCTTCCATTCGCCTTCTAAAATGCGTGAGTTCTGTATTGCCAATATGATTATTTATGCGAGTGGCGCCAAGTCTAGTGATGAATTGCTGGTTTTTCACTTATTTAACCTTGCTCCCTTTTCTTCTTCTATCCATCGCAATGATCCTGATATTCATTTCCTTAGCTTTCTTTCCAGACGCGTTTCTTATTCTTCTTTGTCCTCTATCTGTCACTCTGCTCCACAAATAATAGACTATCAAATCAAAATCTATTTGTGGAACGGATTTTATTATTTTACGCCGAATTTTATATGGAGAGTGTGAAATAATATCAGGGAACTCCAGTTATTTTTATGAAGTGGGTCAAACCAGCTTTAATTCGTGTTTTCATTTTAACGTTTTTCATTTTACAACTTTGACGGCCTCCGTGGTTAAGTGGTTATGACCGGCTACGAATCTGTGTTGTCCGGCGTACTAAAGGGTCACGTGTGGATTGTGGGAATCATAGGGCTATTAGCCAGGTTAGTTCAGTCGGGAAGCTGTATGGTAGAAAATTGATTGAAAGGGTACGCATGGAAACAAAGGATAAAATATGGGATGTGCAAGGAGCTTTTATGAGTGGAAGGGGGTGCATGGACCAGATCTTCTCATTGCGTATGCTTACCAAGAAGTTTCTTGCAAAAAACCATAAACTTTTCTGTGCCTTTGTAGATCTACAAAAAGCATACGATCGAGTTGACAGGAATAAGCTATGGAAGGTGTTGTCCAAGTATGGAGTGAGTACGAATCTCATACAGGCAATTGCGTCTCTGTGTGAGGGAAGCGTAAAGTAAATTTTATTTCATTAATTTGTGTTATGTAACAATTTATTAATTAAAAATAATATAGTATAGTATATTTGCCGCACTTTCCAGAGTGGTAGGTACTTTCAGTATTGCCCTAGCGAAATGCCACCATTCAAAATCGAAAAGTTGCTTGAAATGATTTTAGCCATGTCTGGTGACTATATTTTAGATTTAATAACCAGTTGCTTACCATCTCATTTCTCTCCGCACTATCTTTAGCCCCACAATACACACCAATTGGGATGCCATAGTCTCACTGGCTTGAGACTCTTGTGCGTACTCACAAAAAAAGAAGAAAAAAAATATATATATAATCAAACATCAAACATCCAGAAAACATCAAACTGAATCAGACACAGAAAGAGTTTAAAAATATGTTAAAATTTGGATATATTCTAATGATCGAGCCTATACTGATGCTCTCACCCAAACGCCCTGTCATTGACAGTTGTTATTGTAGTTTTTGTATTGTGTATATACAAACAATAATGTAATCTAAAATAAAGTTTTTGCTGTATAGAAACCTACATTATACATTTATAAAAAAACCATAGATAAAATTTTGAACAACAATTTACAAAAAATTCTGCCTCAATACAGGTTCACCTAGTGAGGCAGGCTATGCACAACTAAAAATATTGTATAATTATGCTACTTCTGTGTAACCGATCTTACATTACTTTCTACTTGTTAATTTTTTTGTACGGATGTAATCTACATTGAACATGTACTTTTTTAGTTGTAATGTTGCCAATTTCATTGAATAAAGATATATTATTATTATATATACATAGAGTATAACAGAACCTACATGACAAACTTGGAGTAATAAATGTAGATGGCATTTTAGTCTCAGGTGTCTTTTTAATATCCTTGTATTTTGTTCTTCTAAAATCTTGTCAATAAGACGGCTTAAGTCAATTCAATGCTTTGTTTCAGACTGGTGGCCTTTCACTGGGTAATACTAAGAGTATCTACAACTGTGTGATCTTACTATACCTAATGTCTAAAATTTTCTTCGCAATCACGTAATACTTATTTCTCAGCTGAATGAAGGTAGTTCGATCCCTTATATAAATAATTAAGCCATTTAAAATTTGCCATTCAAAGTTCTTTTAATAAATCAATGAATCGGGTATAAATTTATTTTCTGGGAAAAACTTCTGCGACTGTTGAGTGAATCGGAAATAAATATTATTGTTCCTTCTCGCTCCCGGTGCGCGCTGAAAAGATCCTGTACTTTTTCACTTATTATATTATATATATCAAGGCAAGTCGAGTCGTCGTCTACACTTCCCATTTCGTTTCCATTTTCGCCAATTTCCTCCGCCATTTCCATAAATCAGAGGCGTCGTTTTACAACAAGGAGTAAGTGCCTTTCTTCCGCGTCGGTGATTCCACCCGCCGCCCCTGGATACTGCTACCGTCACTGGTGAGATAAACCGACAGAATTGTATGTTTTGGGAGTATTCTTGTGTCGGAAGTGAGCTCAATATTTTCTTACTTGAAATTAGTGAAATATCTTCAAATAGTCGTTTAGCCACTTCTAGAAACGGACATATTCTAACAATGTTTCAATGGCATTCGCGCCTCTCGACCGGACGGACCACATCTCCTCACTCCTCACCTTGCTTACTTCTTACTCGTGTATAATTGGCACAAGAGTCCCAACTGCTCCCGTCTGAAGCCAGTGAGACTATGGCATCCCCAATTGGGGTATGTTGTGAGGCTGGAGGTAGTGGGGAGGGGAAGGAGATAGGGAAGAGGAAGGTGGGGAAGTGCCTGGCTATTCAGATCTGGTCACCAAACACGGCCATTTCAAGCAACGTTTCAATTCTGAATGGTGTATTCTGAATTGTACCACTATTATAATATTAAACACAATAAATATGAATACACTGCTTTTTATCTTTTGTAAAATAATGTTTTTTTTGGTTAAAAAAATGAATTAATAAACGAAATATTCAAACTGCTCTCCTGAAAAAAAAAACAGGATTTTTGAGTTGTGCCATTGTTATCCCCATTTACCTGTACACGGTGTCTGGAAACTATTGGTACAAGCTGAGCGGGAAACTAATGAATCTATTTCACATAAAAAACCCGAAACACGTTTTTTTTGTAACTTTTACTTTTTTTTCGAAAACTTTTAAAAAAAATTGAGCTAAAAGCTTTAGGGTTTAGGAACTATTGGAGCCGGATTTACGCTTGTACACATTTTAAAAGAATACAAACAGCTGATAATATTCCCATAACGACCGATTTTTTTCAAATTTAACCAAAAAAAATCCAAATTCTGATTGTCTTGAAGAGGCCAGGATTACACGAATGAAGAAAAACAGATTTATAGAGCTATTATAATGTAAGTTCTACAACCAAAGATATTGAAATATCTTTGTCTACGACTCTGCACTATAAATGCCTAAAGTCGGTTTAATTGTCCTGTATGGGCCCTAAGAGTCGAAAGGTGCATGAAAACGAAAGACACCAGTTTTCGTTCAAATCGGTACAGATCACACTTGTAGGTATTATTGGTTCAGTGGGTCGAGGCCTTGGTTCGTTGTTCGTAGCCCCCAGCCTCCCGCCGTAGCCCGTAGCACCGTAGCTCACAGCACGTAGCACCGTAGCTGACACATTCAGAACAAGGCTTGGCAGGACGAGGTTGCTTATTAGGGAATCCTCTTTCCTTGTGGCACAGTTAGTTCTCCGACCAATTTGTATGGGAAGAGGATTATTTGGACATTTTTACTGTTAGATATATTTAAAATCACAGAATGTCTGTAGAATTTGACCTACATAGAAAAATAATAATTATATTTTATTGCAGGATGTGTGGAGGATGGTATAATCCCACAAGACCCATATAGTTATACACGTTTACACTGTAAATTTTAAGTAAAGTAACAAGTAGAATAAAAAAAAATAATGAATAAATAATAATCAATTATGTAGGGCGTGGTCTTGAGTGAGCTCGGGCCCAGCGCTCATTCAGGAGTTGCGCTTGGTGCTAGAAGGCGTTCATCACCGTTTGTCCTAGTTCCGTAAATATTGTCGATGCACTGCTATTCCTTCTTATCTTCTGTATCCAAATTACATACAGTACTTTCATGCCCTTTCTACAAAAGGGGAAACAGAGGAAATAAAGTTATATCCACATTTTTATTTTTTATATGAATACCTCACGAGAGTCTCAGCTGCTCCCGTCTGGAACCAGTTAAACGATGATATCCCCAATTGGGGTATGTTGCGAGGCTGATAGCAGCGGGGAGGGGAAGACGAAAGTGGGGAAGTACCTAGCCATTCAGATCTGGTCACCAAACACGGCCAAAGCTATTTCAAGCAACGTTTCAACTCTGAATGGTGGTCTTACACCAGGGCGATACTGAGAGTATATTCCACTCTGGAACGCGCCACAAATATACTATATATTATTTTAAATGAATTAATTGCGAAATAAAAAAAAATTAATCAAATAAAATACATTTGCCGACGCCGGGATTCGATCCCGTGACCTTCGGATTGCGAGTCAAGAGTCTTACCCCTAGACCACGCCGGTCGTACCGCACGTACTTCTAATACGATGACCGGACTACTCAGAATGAATTCAACTCGACACCTCCTTTGAAAAGTCATTGAAAATTTAATCTTTTTCATGCCTACTTTAAATAAAACAGTTTGAAATTGAGATGTGAGATGAGTTCTTTATTTAAAGATTTTAACCTTTTTGTCAACAAAGGAAAGATTTGAATTCGTGCATTTATTAAAAGTAGAGTTCGTAAAATTGTTACAAAGTGTATGTAAAAATTTAGAAATTCGAACTACGAGTATATATGTAGTTTAAAAATATGAAAGGAAACATCGGAATTTCGGGAGATTCCAAGGGTTGTGGCGCGGATAATGAATGAATTTCTGATTGTGTTGTCTCTTCACAGTTTTTCATATTGTGTACAATGTTCGATTTATAAAGATAAAAAATGTTTTTCAGCTGTAATAAAATAACAAACTTATATATCTCAAGAAACAAGAGAAATTAAGGCATATCTACCATTGTGCCTTCAACAGTGTAGGTACGGAATAAATCTGAAAGCTCTATTACGTGTTTATATTTTTGAGATTTCATCTCTGAAGTTTCCGATTCGTGACGTCAATGGCTGAAATTTATTATAAATCTTAGAAGGGAGTCCTTTGTTCGTATTCCCAGAATATTGTGGCTTCCACGGGCTCTTCAAATTAATTTCTATTGATTCTCTCTTATTATGTAACACTCGCATCTATTAATACGGAAAAGTAAAGTGTCGATATAATCAATTTCGAAAATTGTTTTTGTGAGGTAGGTTTATTGTAATTATTTCAAAGTTTTGTCTATTTTATTCAATTGTGTTTTAAAATGATTTTTCTCCTTCAAATACTTAAGACTACCATTCCACGAGATTTCATGAGGTACGAACTGATACAATGATATCTGTCGATTTTCCAAAATTGAATAAATACATAAATATAATGTTTCCTAGTCAAGGTTGAATACTCGCATGTCACTTTACTTTGTAGTCGAGGGGTAAGACTGTCGACTAGAAATGCAAAGGTCCCGGGTTAAAAACCCGGCGTGCGCAAATAAATTTTATTTGATTAATTTGTGTTATTTCACCATTTACTCATTTCAAAAATTGGATAGCATATTTGCGGCACGTTTCGGAGTGGAAGATTCTCTCAGTATCGCCCCGTTGTAAGACCATCATTCAGAAATGAAATATTGCTTGAAATGAGTCTTCCAGAATCTGAAAACTAGGGATTCCTTTTTAACACTCAAAAACGCGGCCAAGACATTAATTTCAAACTCTCCCATATACATACCTAAGTGAAGTACTAACACGTACTACAAAGAATTACTTTGGAAAACGAAACAATCAGCAAGAGACAAAAACTTCCAATTCGTATGGTTTAAATCCGGAAAACTGCTAGTCCGGAAAGGGCCGGGGGAAAAAATTATACAAATAATACAAGAAAATGACTTTAAAAAAATTATGTAACTAATGAAGGTCACTCAGACCTCGTAACAAAACTATCTATTGATTTAGAGATCTACTCTCAATTAACTTAAATAGCTCTCACCAACATCAATACAACCAATGACACGAAACTATGTGATGGTATTTTTAACAATCCAGGCTCTCTGACACTACTTAACCGAAATATAAGATCACTTAATCGTAACTATGACGAACTTGACATACTCTTACACAACTTTAATACATATTTCAAAATTATAATCCTAACGGAATGTTGGATATCAACCGCTTTTACAAAAAAAACATAAAATAAATTATACTGCGTATCACACATTAAAAAACAAAAATCGGAATGATGGGATTGTTGTGTACATTTGGCCTTTAAATTACCTTCAGATTTTTCTTGTTTGTAATGTCTCTTGTGCTCTTTTTGTCTTTGGCCTATAAGTTAATTTTTCGTCAATATTCTGTATATCGGTTTAATTATTATTAATTACCTAAGCTGTATTTGGTCGTCGGTGCATCAGTTCATGCATGATGGGATACGAAATATTCCTGCGTAATACGTAAAATTATTCACGTTTAATGATCTTTGAGTATAAATGTATAAAACATACAAGATGAGCTATAAAGAAGGTACCAAAAATTTAATAATGGTTCTGTATTTGAAGTGTGTTTTTATTTTGTTTAAATTTTTGACAGTTCGCTATATTTCAAAGATTGCTAACGGTAGTCCTTAAAAAGGTAAATTTCTGAGATCTCTGATTTATCAACAAAAATCCTGAGGTAAATATTTTATAAATACTTCCAGATTCACACTACAATTTAAATATCCCTTGATTTTTCTCGTTTCTATACTAGTACTATATAAATGTGAGATATTTTAGTATCTAAGGGACGGTATTTCAGTACACTCTGGAATTTTATCAAGCTTGACTTATCTTGTCAAGGTTCCTACCAGATGGCAAATTGACCAACGTAAATATCTCTCAAGAAAGCAACTGAAATCCCATCTAAGTCAAGTAAAAATCTCATTAGTAGGTTCAGTGTACACAGCACGTATTATTATTAAACAATATTCCAAATTGCTCCAAAACAGTCACATAACTTAACCCGGACGACCTGGAAATCATTTGAATCGATACCAAATAAGTCCCCTAGGGCGGGTCCGAAGGGTTTGTAAATATACTATGGCCCTGGGTATTGGACCTTTTACGGCCTCCCCCTTGAGCAAATAGAATTATCGCACCGAAAGGCGTTGGCGTCGCCCTCAGAGCGGCGCCGAAAAAGGCTCGACTCCTGAAACAAAGGCTTTCGCGCTACAAGGTGAAAAAAACAGGACTCGTGTTTTTCATTAATTTACACAAAGACGAGGTAACAAATACTGCTCTCATATTTTTCTGTTCGGGAAATTCTTGTTTTATTTTGTTTAACTCATGTTACTCGATGTTATTTTTCTTTTTATTTTTCCTCGTTTATTACGTTCTGTAGAATTTCTGATAAGGTGGTAAATGCCAATACAGGGTGGACTTTTTCCAGAAACCTTCAAAGCTAGAATTATATTCTTCTAGGATTTTTTCAAGGATGCGAAAACCCTTTAGTACTTAAAAGCGTGTTTTTTAAATCGGTTTTACATATAATTGAACATTTTAAGAAGATAGGTCACAACCGCCTCTGGTGTAGGGAATGCAATCTCGACTCGAGATCGCAAATTCGAGATCTCGCGAGATTAGAAACTACAATCTCGCGAGATCTCGGAATTTTCGGCATCTCGTTAATTAAAAGAAAATATTATTTGGAAGAAAACAAAAACCTTTATTCTTTAATATTAGTGACTAGATAATTAACAGTTTTTTTTTTACTAAAATAATCAAAAGAAAAAAAGTAGCTTAAGGAGATTAGAACGTAATTACGGGTGATTTTGAAAGTAACTTCTTAAAAAACAAAGTGTATTAAGGGATCTGCTAAACGGCATCTAATGTCCTTTGCAATGTACCCAGCTGCTGGAAATGCCCTCTCCGACTCAAAACTGGTTTGCAGCAGCGTGACTAAGCAATTATATGCAAACTGCAAAAATCTCCCCCTTGCTCCTCCACTCTGAAATAGATCCATTTCTTTTTTTATGACTGGCTCTAATTTATCTAAACTCATGGATACACGCGAAAAAGGACTTTTAGATACTCTCGGAGTCTCTTCTAATTCATCTTGAAGTGACGTATTAGTTTGTGACGTAATCTGGATAGTTTTCTTTCTTCGATCGACACTACCGCCCGACCGTCAGTCAGTCAGCGCACCACTCGCGCCCCGACTGGACATGTGTAGCGTCGCTGACTACTGCCGCCCAATCCCGTCGATCTCGAATGAGATCTCGTCATATTATGTTTCGGGATTAATCCCGAAAAATGTCACGAGATCTTTTTACAACGTGTGCAAGCTAACATGACAATTATAAAAAACGACAAGTGCAAAGTAAATGTTTCTCAAACAATTGTAAATCAGTAAACATTAATTTATTAATGTAATGAAAATTATGATATATATTATCTTATATGACATTAATTTATTAATGTAATGAAAATTATGATATATATTATCTTATATGACATTAATTTATTAATGTAATGAAAATTATTTATTTCCACTTCTCAATATGTTCACAAGACCTAAACAATATAACACGTTTAAATAAGTCAATAGCGGTCACATAATTATTAAACATTTTAGAAAATATTACCATTTAATGTGGTGAAAATAGATTCTAAAGTACCCCACGGAATAGAAAATCTGTTTTACAAATAATTTCCCGTTTGATCGGTTGAACTGGTAATTATTCATTTTAGGCACTAATAAAATTAAAGTCGTGCAGGGGTGGATATAATCATATAAACAAGTCGTTCCAACATGGTCAAGCAACAGTTTAAAAAATTTGTGCAGTTCACACGCGGTACAAGTGAAACCTTCAGAAAACTAAAGTAGATTAAAGTGGGGAGGCTACGAAGCACCGCATAAGGAGGAGACCGATTGGTCTATCTCATTCTCTCGTTGGCTAAATCCTATAGATGTATGTGTTTGTCTCTTTTTAGTATTGCTTTTCCGTTTCATCGAGTTTTAAATCGCAACAGCGCTAAAGAAATTTTCACTACGAAAAAAAACAGAGTGTGCAATTCACACGCGGTAGAAGTGAAACCTCAGAAAAATAAAGTAGACAAGAATGGGAAGGTTCCGAAGCACCGCACAAAGTAGACCTATTATACAATCTCATTCTCTCGCAGGCTATATCCTACAGATGTAGGTGTTTTGTCACTTTTTTTTATTGTCGCTATTTTTCGTTTCATCAAGTTTCAAATCACAACGATGCTAATGAAGTTTTCACTTAAAAAATGGCCTTGAACGCCGAAACAGCTATCACTAAAAATAAAAGAAAACTAAAATACTCACAGAACTTAATAACATTATCACCAGATTTAAATGTCCGGGTTAAATTTTCCCCACAGGAAAAAGTAAACCCTTTCACACACTTCCCCAAATGATCATCTAGTCAATCCACGCTATGCAATTGCACTATGTAAATATTATAAATACAAAACAATACAAGAACAACATGTCAACCTACCAGAGACCAAATGGGAAAATAATTCACCGTCTCCAGATATTTTCATATCAGAGGGTTCGGCTCTGTGGAACTCCTAATTGAACCTATACATCCTACTGATCCCTCAATATAAATATTTAAAAAATCTTTTGTAATTCTACGTGTATTTAAAATGATTTTTGCATTTTTATGTACAAATTCTTTGACAAATCTAATATGCCTAAATTTCGATTGAGAGAACCTAGGTTACCTAGGTATAATGAAAAAATAAAAAGTATGATTTACATTAACGTTTTTAAAAAAGTGTTTGTAATAGCACATTGTTTTTACTTGAAAGTATGTTTTTACCTGTGTTTATTTTTTGGCATTTACGAGTCTTGTCCAGCAAAATATCGACAAAGAAAGCTTTTAGGACACACCCAGAACTGAAACTATAAACCTGGTATCTGATTTCATCGGTTCAACTATTGATCAAATGGCATGTCTTTATGTGGCGACACTGCCCACCCCTTGGGGTTAGGGGCTGGGGGTGTTTTTAGTTTATTATTGAACCCTCGCCGACCATCGACAACAGGTAGCAGAATAATATCAAGCTGGCATTTCACATTTCACCTGCCGAGCAATCTGGATTATTTTTAGCTTGACTTACACGATGTATTACCGTTGTTTCAACAAAGGTTACAAAAAGACCGATCGGTTTTGTATTCGCTTCCTTGTTAGTTATTTTTAGTACTTTTTTATCAACTCCTTGTTATTTATTTTTAGTGCTTATTAATACGGTGATATTAACCCCTCAAGCCTCGGGCCTGGTTTGTCGTAAATGATTCTGCTTTGCAGAAAAAACCAAATAAATGGAATATATCTGAACGCTTCCGAAAACTAAAAACTGTTTTTGAAGGGTGTTGAAATACGCTTTCAAATTTTATAATTCAAAATAAACATAATTTATGAAATATAAAAATTTTGAATGCAAACCTAAAAAACTTTTAAAATTGGCTCATATTGTTTTTTTTCTAACTAAAATTACTGATTACGAAAAAAAATAAAAACACACTTAATTTATAAGGCCTCCGTGGTCGAAAGGTAGGCTTGTTGAAAAAATATCGATATATCGATATTTTTAATTCAAAATATCGATATTTTTAGCCGATATATTTTGATCCGATATATCGATATATCGATATTAAATATCCACTATCGAAAATTGTATCAAAAACGATATTTTTGTATATTTATGTAACGAAAGTCACTAGAATCCAAAACCGTATAGGAACGAACGGAAAAAGTAACTGTATCGGGTTCGTGACATCTAGCGGTTGAAATTTTAACTATTACTTATTAACTTACAATACTATCTCATATGGTGTAGGTAAGTGCATAGAAATGTATGATATTTTCGGCCATTTCGACTAAGTCATTCCCATAGCGCCTCCCACACGCACACTTTGGAGCGACCGAGTCCCGCGTTACCTCAGGCCGCCGCACAATGGTTTTACTAATATGAGAGCGTCGAAAACAAATCGGAATTTCAAATTGCAGGGACCATTAAATTTTGTTTCTATATCTTGACATCACATACCAGCGCATCTTTCCCCCTATTACGCTAACTCAGCAAAACGTTTCGTCGCTGCGTAACACGTCAGCAAAGATTGACTTCCCGAGCAGTCAGGACTTTCGTGTGAAAGTACAACGTTTTTTATATAACATTTAGGGACTGATAACTTTTTACACCGCTTGCTGACAACTTTTTTCAACGTGGATCCAATACCTTTAGGTGTGTATCAAAGATTTTAAGTTTATTTTTTTCATTTACTAATGCGACAAATTTGGGATATTTAAAAAAAAAACATCTCGTGAATTTAAAAAAAAAATACGAAGATTTCTGGAATACTTAAGATTAAGGATAAATACTGGTTTGCCTGATACAATAAAAAGGTTTAAAAATATTAGTTAGAAGATAGCTTTTTAGTTTTTTATATTTTTGTAATTATTGTCTAATAAAAATAAATACTGTTAAAAATACCATCATTTTTATTGAGATCTTTGTACATTTAAATAATACACATTGTGTATAAAAATTACCATTGATAATATTGAGCATAATACAGTATTATTTTAAAAACGCAAAATCTTTAAAAATTTGACCGATATATCGATATTTTTTCCTCGATATATCGACGTCGATATTGATATTTTAATAAATATCGATATATCGAAATATCGATATTTTTTTTCACTTTCGACATCCCTAGTCGAAAGGTAAGGCTCTTGACTCGCAATCCGAATATTTCAAAATTAATTCATTTACAAATAGATAATATCTATCTATCTATCTTCTTTCTATCTATATAAATAAAAATCAATCGCCGAAATGTATGTACGCGCATAACTTCCGAACGACTGCACCAAATTGGATAATTCTTTTTTTTGTATTCGTTATTGTCAGGACAAGGTTGGTATAAAACTACTGGTAAGCTCCGGCATTATGAAATTTGTATAAAAAAATTGCAATAGGTGGCAAGCGAGTTGTTTGAAAACAGAATGTACCGGGAATGGAAGGAAGGGGGAGGGAAACTTCGGATGGGGAGGAGGCGGAGTGGGGCCGCGAGAGGGGAAGGGGACGCGGGAGAGGAAGGGGAGACGGAAGGGGAACGGGAACGGAAAGAATGGGAAAGGACACGCAGGAAGAAACAATTTCTTTATTGAATAGCTTAGCAACGCATGCCGGGTACCAGTTAGTATGGTATATTTGCAGCACGTTCCAGAGTGGAAGATACTCTCAGTATCGCCCTGGTGTAGACCACCATTCAGAATTGAAACGTTGCTTGAAATGGCGTTAGTCGTTTTTGATGACCAGATCTGAATAGCCAGGTACTTCCTCACATTCCCCTCCCTTCACCTTCAGTTTCACAACATACCCCAATTAGGAATGCCGTAGTTTCACTGGCTCTAGACGGGCGCAGTTGGGACTCTTGTGCGGTATTAACAATAAAAATAAATAAAGCAAATGTATTATAAACTTTATCATCAACTCCTTTTTTTGTTGTTTCACGTAAAAATAATTAACAAAAAAGTCCCAAGGTTTCATAATTTTATTTCAAATTGCGATCGGCTACTTTGGTTTCATAAAATTTGTATATTTTAATTATTATGTGATTAACTTTTGGATTTGAATATAAAGCGTGCTGTTTTCTCTTTCTAACAGCATACTTCTAACCATGTGTGTAAGAGAGTTGCAACGATTTCTATCATACCTATTTGAGTTGTTCCGAAAATTAGACTGAAGGGTTAAGGCTTCTTTCTTTGTTGAATTTGTTACAGTTTTCTTTCCCCATTGACTCGAGGTGGTTGATAATAACATGGCATGGCGTGACTAGCTGTAAATGTCGTACGTCTATTTTCAACTTCCCCATGCATGAAAACATTATTTCCTACAAAGGCGGTGCTACTGCACAATCTTATTCAGTAGATTTCAATAATTGATTATTAGGAAACCCGGAGCCTATTTATTATATTTTATATTTGTGGAATATGAATTTTTATTTTTTATTTATTCATTTATTTACGTCTTGAGGGCTTTTACATGTAAGGTAAGTTGTACAGGAGCATCATAACAAGTAGATAGTAAACTAAATAAATAATAAACTGTGCGTAAAAGACACAAGTAAACACAAACATGAATGGCAATAAACAGCGATAAAATTTAATAACTACAACTTTTAACTGTGGCGATATAACTAGTCGGTAGTGTAGGTATACGAGTACAAATAACTTAAAATAAAGTAATAAATTGATAAAGAAATTACGACGTGTTTATTCCAACTTACAACTAATTATGTAGTAACTTACAACGCTTGGTTAGCAGTGTACTTTTCAATTCAACATAAGTTGTTGTCCTGTATTATGCTGATTCTAGACTCACGGCGAGAACAAGCACTTATCCACACTCTCATTTTTCTCACTCGTGATCTGTTTCCCATCCGGTATGGACGACATTACAGACGATATTCAAAATGCTGCAGGTTTGGTTCTGTGCGATAAATTGCAACTCTTGTTGATTGTTCCACATTTTTAACACAAGGAAACAAAATTTTCGAAACAAAAACAAAAATATAACGCACGTCTACTCTCAACCGCTCACTAAACAACACTGAGACAAAACGTGAGTGTAGTAGTCTTCTCGCTTCTCGCCCGAGAAATCCTTTGAAGCGGCCAAATTTACCGACAGTGATCCGAGAACAGGCGAGCCTGATAAAGAGAATGCGAGAAACTCATCACATTCACGCTTCTCGGGTGTTCTCGGGGCTTCTCGCCGTGAGTCTGGAGGGGCTATTACTAAATCTAAAGGCGATGCACTGTGAAGTAATGCAAGATCATGTGTTTTTGGTTTGAAAATTGAACGAATTAGAAATATTTGATTTTTTTTCTACATGAGCTCCACACAGGAGGCCCTGAGGAAAATAATTTCCCTCAGGGCCTATGTCATCTTTGGGATGCTGTGTGGAGGGTTTTTTTTTAAGGAAGGGAAGGAGAGGAGAGTTCTGGGAAGGAAAAGGATTTAAGGGGTGGTTAGGAATCTAGGGTTCATCGTGTCCTGGTCATCCGCCTCCAAGACCAGATAGATTCTTTAATTAAATACTGCTAGAAATAATCGAGCATTTTTTATAAGCCCAGAAAAAATAAAGTATCAGGCATATAAAAACTGAAAAAAAATTTGCCTTATAGCCCAATCGTGGATTTGTTCCCCTACCCACCCACTCTACATTAATACCTACCCACCCAATCTACATTAATAACTAGCAACGGCTCCACCCCTACCATAATAAAACATTGTTCGAAACTGTCAAATTAGTACAAGCTTTCCCTGAAGAAGGAACGTTTGTTCCGAAACCGGTCGGATTTACGCATTATATGAGTGGTTTATACAAAGTTGAATTGTTTCATTTTTCTATAATGGATAACCACAATGTTATAGCTACATTTAAATATATTTAGTTGACTCTACCGTTTTACTATAATAACACACATACATTATCACATTATTGCTCACCAATCAGTCGATTACATATTTTGGGAAATGAATATGCTAACATCGGCGACATTTATTTCTTAAAATTAGTGCAATATAAACATGCACTCAAAAATTATTTTTCCATAATGTAACTTTATATACGTAATATGGACATGTTGAAATGAAATGATGATATTTCTCATTGTTCTTTTTTGTTATTTTTTTGTTGTGATACACAAAATAATTGTATGTTATTTTAAAGTTTAAAACTACTATTATGTAATGATATTATTTTTCTTACTTTTGTACTCTATAATATGTTTATTTATAAAAGGCAGTATAGCCGTTTGTGTATTTAAAATAAAAATAAAATAAAATATTAAAAAATATATATAAACTGTGCTTTAAAGTTCAAAATCTCCTACTGACCAACTCCTTTTCGGTAATGGTTTTATTGTAAAATTTTATTGTGGCAAATTATCATCTTTAGAAAGTGATCGTAATACATTGGTTTGGTGCCTAATCTTCGAAAAATAAAATAAAATAGACAGAAATTTAAACTTGTAGTAGCTGTCTTCAGAAGGGGTGTTATTTTTAGCGGCCGGATTTCCGAATTTTAGACGACGTGGTCCTTAAATATGAATGATTGTTAAAAATAATAATCTTTTTGGAGCTCTTTATGCCAGAATTATACTACAAAGCTCTGTTTTTTTTTATAATAAAGAAAAATATACCCGAATTAGTTATAGTTTATTTGATTAATTATAGTTATGAATAACCCAAAGATATTCAAATACAAAAGAGATATGCTATGGTGTTCGCGCAACTGTCGGCGGACTACGCCCTAATTAGAGTAGTTTGCATACAAAAATAATTTGTTCATTTCGTTGATTTTTTGAAGATGTGCATTAGTAGGAGATAGGGGAGGTTTGGGCAGTCGGGAGACATGGGCACCCCCCTCTAATTTCAATTCAACTATAGAATTTATTCTTTCCCTATTTTGGTAGTTTACTTTACCCACTGGCAACACTGTTCATCCACAGACAAACTGTCATTTCATTCAGTTGCCAAACCTACACGTTTAATAAGGTTAGGTGACAGTCAAAGTAAATATTTTGTTGTGATTTCGCAGTGAATAGACGAAGAACCAACGAAAGGTATGTATGTTTTATATTTTTTTTCCCATTGAATATTTGTTAACTTATAAATTAATCCGAAAGTCAGGTTAAAATATCTAACCAAAAAATTCCACAGGATTATTAAGTTAAGAAAATACGCAGAGGGAGCAATGGGCACTTATTTTGAGGGAGGTTTGGGCATGTAAAATTTGATACAAATAAGGCTGTTGTGCATTATGTCGGCCGAATTGAGGAAATTAGTCAAACTATGGCTACAATCAAGTTTATGAGACTAAGCAAGATACGAAATACTTTTCTGTTTCCTGAAATAGATGACATAGCCAGCATCCCACTAGACGACATCAAGACTAAATTGCCAGGACCAAAGATGATGTTAAATTTAAAATAAATGAATATAAAATAAATAATATAAAATAAATAAAATGTTAAATATACCGTTTAAGATTATATAACTCTTTATGTTTGCTTTATATATTAGATATTGTATGCTTTATAGGTCATGCCCAAACCTCCCACAGGGGGTGCCTAAGCCTCCCTACCATGGGGAGCTTTGGGCACAACTGACATATTTCTGAAAGTTCTTTTGTAACTTTGAGACTGATTATAATTTGGAGACTTTTATTTTTAATACATGTAGCCAAATGTATGGTGCAGTTAAAATTGGCAATACATTTTGATTTTTATTAAAAACTTGTTTTTTATTAATTATTTTGTGAAAAAGTGCCCATCCCTCCCCTACCTCCCCTATTGGTTAACAAAATTGTTTGAATACGGAACGAATTCGGTCATTTAGTTTAATGTTCGTTTGGTTTATTCGTTCATTTAGTTTATTTGTTATATTGGTAAACAATATCGGCGACACCCGGAAGTGAAGGCCCACATAGTAAAAACTGCAGATAGCACATCTATCAATATCTTTGGAATAACCTGACAATATTGAAAAACTCTCGTCGTTCTACGCGGAAGATGTTTCTTGTGTAATGACGGAGGACTTAGCCAGCAGAGGAATTGAATTCACAAATTATCATCCCAGCACCAACCGGCATCTTTTAAGAGAAACAGCGACAGGTTATAAGTTATAAAGTAGCTATCAGCGGCATGCCTTTTATTTATGTTATATTAACTACACATTGGTTAATATTCCTGCTTAGAATTTCGTTAGATAAATTTATGTGCATTAGCATGAAGCCGCCATATGATGTGTACTTTGCAAATAGTTGCACAGTGTAAACAAATCTGACTCGTCTGAAATTGCCACTCGTACGAGTATTGCGCTGAACCATCGGATGTAACCACTGAGCTGGTGTTTGCCCAGGCCTAGAGGAAGCTTTGTCATGTTGACTTATTTGTATTTGCCGGTGGTCGGGCATACAGTTAGTCAGTCAATCTGGTATTTAGTCAGTTTGTCAGTCAGTCTAGGACTACATAGAGGAACTCTAGAAATGTAACCCTCATCGGCGAATCTGATATTTATGGAGCGAAGATAATAACAATCGGCTAAATATTAAGCAAGTGGTTTTTTGGAGAGCCATCATTATTGTTGCAGCAATCAATTTTTCTTTATCATGATTTATTTTTGGGGTATTACACCGTATTGCGCTGTCTTCTTCTTTAGCTAACGTTTCGGATAACAGAAGACAAAAGAAGACCTCTACCTTTGGCTGTAAATATCTTAAATCAATTATTTCTTTGATGATACCGATTCTTACTTTGGTGATACCGATTCTTACTTTGATGATACCGATTTTTACTGTAATGGTAAATATTCTTACTTTGATGATACCGATTTACACTTTAATGAAACCGACTCTAACCGATGATAACTATTCTTACTTTAATGCTGATTCTTACGTTGATGATACCGATTCTTACTTGATAAAACCGATTTTTACTTTGATGATACCGATTCTTATTTCGACGATACCGATTCTTACTTTAATAAAACCGACTCTAACCTAGAACTTAGATGATTACTATTCTTATTTTGATGATACAGTTTCTTGCTTTGATGTGAACAATTCTTACTTTCCGATTCTTACTTTGTTGATAACTAATCTCAATTTGTTGTGTAGTCGGTTTCATAACTCAACTCAACATCTCTTTGAAAATTCATTAAAAGCTATAAAAAAATAAGAAAAATAGCCCATAACCTAACCTAACAAACCTATTTAACCATTTTTTATATATATTTTTCATCACTTTGAATGACTTTTCAAATGAAGTGTTGGGTTGCGTTGATCCTGAGTTATCTTGTGGTATCATCACACAAACGTCTCGGGGATCTTATTTCTAAAGCATTCAGTCTACTTCTTCCTCTGCCAGTCCCGTGCCTAATTTCCACATAACGCACGCGACGGGAATGAAAATGATACACGAGTATATCCTGCTTTTTTGAAAAAATCCTATTGAAAACGTCTAGAAAATCAAGGCACCTTCAGTTCCTCTTCTGCCCGCCTGCAAAGTTTTCCCTGTCAAGCTGTAAAATTATATTTTGGTATTAATTTGAAAATGTTGTTAATGTGTAACACTCACTATAAATAGAACGACCGGGAATCCGCGCAACGAGGAAAACCTTTTAATAAAAGGGAATGGTTTGAAGTTTTCCCTTTGGTACGATATCGGCTTCATTATTCCTGGGTATTATTCTGTATGGAGTGTTAGGCGTTGTTATAATCTCTTGTTACGTTTGATTGGTACCAAAAATAAATACGGGCCGTAAGTATACATATTTTTAGCAAATGCCTTTTTTTTGCCTATTCACGTTGTCGTTGTGCCAGTTATGTTATTTTTTTGCTTACAGACATTTATTCCGACTTTCGTAATAATTTTTTAAATGACTTCGATAAGGAGGAGGTTCTCAGTTCGACTATATTTTTTATGTTTGTTACCTCAGAACTATCAACTGGGTGAGATTTTTTTATTATTTGGAAACTGGTGCTTCCCGAGTAGGGATTGCAATACCGCAGCTAATTCAATCCCGCGGGATTGATATGCGGGATTGCTCAATCCCGCGCGGATCCCGCGGGATCCCGCATCTTTGAAATAATGTTATAAGTTTTAAAATCAAATTGAAACTACAGATTTTATAAGTTATAAGATAAAATTGAAACTACAGATTTTTGGGTAAAAATCAACTTTTATTTAACATTTCTTACATTAAGCAACAGAAATTAATTCGTTTGTATTAATTAAGTTTTCTATTATCTAAGTAGTTAGTAATCTGTTTTCTTAGATTCATCTTTAAATAATTGGCATAATTTAATAATTTTGTTTAATTTTACACTTACTCCTAACAGTTTTATATTTTTAATTCAGTTTTATTCATATAATGACTAATAATCAAATCACAAATTTCTCTTAGATGCTACTATTATTACTATAATCTGTACTACTATTCTTTTCCAACATAAACTTCACATTCCAAATGCAACCTCAATTAAAGTAAAACCAGGGTCTCCACACAAAAAAAAAATTAAACATACCGATAACTCATACCTCATACGTGCGCTTCGCAGTACTATTTATGAACAACTGGCAGGCGCCGACAGGATACAGGATACTAGGATAGCCCGCCTGCCGCCAACCGCTAGTGGCGTTAGTCCCCGGCCAATCCTCTAGTGGCCGGCGACTAGCGCCACTAGCGGTTGGCGGCAGGCGGGCTATCTTGTGCTAAACGGTAACATTGCGCTCGTGCTACCTCGATTTACGCGAAAGTTTTAGCGCCAAATTTTTAACTTGCGGGATCCGCGGATCCGCGCTTTGAAGGTGCGGGATTGCGGGATTAATAAAAGCTGCGGGATCCCGCGGGATTGCGGGATCCCGCTTTGCGAGATTGCAATCCCTATTCCCGAGTGGTCCCATTTTAATTTGGTCCAGTTCTAACAATTGTATCGATGAGAAAATCATATAAGTCTTAAATTTGCATCAAGTATGTGCGCGACAAATTGACGAATAACTCAATATCACACCAACCGATTTCGATGATTCTTTTTTTATTGGAAAGGATGTGCTTCAATGGTAGTTTGATGAGAGTTTGATTAGGTTCTGATTATGGGATCCATAACAAAGTAACGGAACTCTCCCAAATTTACGATACTCGGCCGAATCTTAATCGAATTAGTTAGGTACTTCAGATTCACTAAAAATCAAAAAATAAACAAAAACTTTAACAAAACAAAAAAACGACTTAAAAAAATGCACTAAAAAGTAAAAAAATAATTTCGTATTCTTCTACAACTTAATAATCAACTTACTTTTTCTACTCATCAATATGTACGTAAGATTGTTGTTTTTGGAGTCGGTGTCAGCCAAGGTACCCGGCCCGGCGTGTTCACTTGACAGCTCCCCTCCCGCCGCGGCCCGCTCTCGCCTCTCACCTCGTCAAGTCGCGCGTGCGACACAAGCACATCTCACCTATAACTATGTATGTAGTTACAAACCTACCTTGGCTGACACCGACTCCAAAAATAACAATTATTTTTTTAGAATAGAAGAATACGAAATTATTTTTTTACTTTTTAGTGCATTTTTTGAAGTCGTTTTTTGTTTCGTTAAATTTTTTGTTTATTTATTATTAAGTTTAATGTTTTTTTCTTCAAGAAACACCTATAACGTGTATATTAGGCCATCATGTCATCAAATGAGGGATCAACGAGTGAAAAATATCCAGAAACTGTTGACCTCCTGACTTTTCGGTTCTGAAATCCACGTTATTTTTCATTTGCCTTGCTTTCCACCTCATCTTAGATTTCATTCTAATTGCTAAATATTCTTATTTAGAATTCTTATAAGAATAGAATATTTAGCAATAAGAATTTTGTGTAAACATTTATTGCTAACAAGTCATTTCATTGTAAATTTACTCAATTTTAAGCTTTTGTTCTTTGTCGTTTGTAAAGCGGAAATTAAACTGCGTAGGAAGGAGATAAGTTAATGTCTATAGATAAATATATTAATTACTAGCTGGTTCCCGGCATGCGTTGCTATGCCATTTAATAAAGAAATTGTTTCTCCCTGCGTGTCCTTTCCCGTTCGTCCCGTTCCCCTTCCGCCTCCCTTTCCTCTCCCGCGTCCCCTTCCCCCTCTCGCATTCCCACACCGCCTTCCCTCTCCCCACTCCCCTCGCCTGCTTCCCCCGTCGCGCGAACCCTCCTCCCGAGTTCCACCCTCCCGCATTCCATTCATTCAGTCCCGGTACATTCAGTTTTCAAACAAAGCTCGCGTGCCACCTATTACAATTTTTATACAAATTTCGTAATGTCAGAGCTCACCAGTAGTTTTATACAAACCCTGTCCTGACCATAACGAACACAACAAAAAAAGAATTATCCAATTTGGTGCAGTCGTTCGGAAGTTATGCGCGTACATACATTTCGGCGATTCATTTTTATTTATATAGAAGATAGAAGATAGAAGAAGATAGATAGATAGATAGATAGATAGAAGATAGATAGAAGATAGGTAGATAGATAGATTATATAGATAGATTATAGATAAGTACGAATTATTTTATGACCAAACTTTGTATCAAATGAGTGTTGATTGGTATTTGTCGTTAAATGGCACATGCAATTCGGGAGGCGGGTATGGGTACCGCCGCCCCAGGAACCGTTTAGTGGATAACCAACACCTCTGCCATAGGTCACCCCAAGTGGTTCGCTACGTTTGGTGACTTAGCCGGGGTACTCGGGTTCTTGGGGTGAGGTTTGTGCTGTTCTTGGCGGCGGATGCGTCTGCCCACCAGCTGCATGGCAGGCCGGATCGGGAGAGAATGATTGAGGGAATCCCTTTGACTTCTCCAGCCGGACATACTCTCTCGGAAGATCGCCTTGCAGCGCAATGGAATTAATTGGGATGGGATCCACCGCACAATAGATTCCTACGTCCGTCACTCCTGGACACACTGACCCGATTCCTACCCACCCCTATTAAATTTTTCCTTCCCAGAACTTCCTCTCATTCCTTTCCTAAAAAGACCCTCCACACAGCATCCCCAAAGATGACGTAGGCCCTGAGGGGAATTGTATTCTTCAGGGCCTGTGGAGCTAATGTAAAAAAAACGGAGTTTTAAAATAATATCGAAAAAATCTTATTTTTTTAGATACGCGGTGTTATGACGTGAGCGCCGATATGTAAGTTTTCATCCCACCCCAGAACAGTCTAGCCAACATAGTAAATGGGCCAGAAGAAACCTAACGATTGGTTTATTTAATTATCATATTTATCATATCAATATTATGACCAAATATGACTCAGTCCCTCCAGCAAATTTTATTTGTTTATCCAAAAAAAGTAACTGACGTGGCTGGCGGAAAACCCATCTCATAACTGCAGGGGTAACGTCTGAAGCCTCTTCCAACCTTTTAACAATGCTTACTCCCGGGTTCATATACCTTCGCTGAGTAACCTGTGTAGGCAGATGTATTATGACCAAGCCAAAATCGAGACGATTAATCAATCAGTCGACATCTTTCTTAAGTATTTTTCCTTTCTTCTCGATAAAGCCTGCCGAATAAGCATACACCCACGTTATCTGGTACAAGGCACGCATTATTACTTTATTATTCTGAATATCTGCCAAAAGATGGACCGATTACCTCTCGGATGTATTTTCCTCTTTTGGTAGGTACCGCGGGAATTATTCAGTAGGTTGCGGAGTGCCAAGTGAATCGCACGTGTTTTCCGTGGCTCCGATGCCCAATCAGAAAGTTTCAAGGTTATATATACTTTTTCAATATTTCCATTTTTTATTCGTACACTTCGTGGTGGAACTCCATTATAATGATTTATTGAAACAATTTTAAACTTTTTCCACTTTTTTGGTGGACGAATGAACTGTGATTCGAAATCGGGCGGAAAAATTCTGTAAATAAAGTGGTGTTTTACCAAGTGAAATTCCTTTTTTTGTAATGAACAACAAAAAAGTTTTTGCTAAATACGATAGTATTATTTTTATTGCTTGAAATTTATTTTATAGGGTATTAAGGGACTATATGACTTACTTTTAACCAATGATCCAAGACATTATTTGGAGTTAAAAATGTAATTGAGATTTTGGTCTTAGGTGACTTTTTTGATGAAATTTTATTTTTGAAGTGAAAACTTCTTTAGCACCGTTGTGATTTGAAACTCTATGCAACGAAAAATACCGACACTAAAAAGAGACAAACGCATACATCTGTAGGATTCAGTCTACGAGAATTTGATAGTAATCAGTCTCCTCTTGTGCGAGGTTTTGTAGCCTCTCCACTCTTGACTATTTTATTTTTTTTAAGGTTTCTCTTCTACCGTGTGTGCGCACTCTGATTTTTTTCAAAATGTTTTCAAATGTCAAACCAAAAAAAAAACTCTTCCACGTGTCGTCACTGGTCACTCGGCCAAGTAGCTGCCCAACCCCCCACCCCGACCCTACCTGTCGAATACCTACTGATTTATTTAACTACCTTTTAAGTTAAAAAAAAAAAGTTACCGAAGACCAAAATTTCATTTGCATTTCCCTTAACACCCTTACTATCATCTGCATAATTTTCATGAGATAACTTTTATTCATGAACGTTTTGTACCTATATACTTAGCACCTGGGTTTTATTGCTTTTTTAACTTTATGAGTAAAACCTCAAATTGTAATATTTAATTAAATGAAGACAAATTAGCGAAACTCAATCGAAAATCTGCCTAGCGATTCCGTATTTTTTGTGAGATCGTTATTGGATAACGGACGTAATCTCCTGTCAGATTTGTGTGATTTTTATGGCTGTTATTTGCGTTTTCTACGTACAGCGTATATTAAATGAGTAAATAATAATGCGTTCTTGCAGGAATTCATGTTTAAATCGTTCTAAACTAAACTATGTGACATAAAAATCACACAAATCTGACAGAAGATAACGTCCGTTATCCAATAACGATCTCACAAAAAATACGGAATCGCTAGGCAGGAGACAGAAAATTCAGAAAAAGATATTGGCACCTCTGGAACTCGAACCCAGGACCTTTTGCTTACATGGAAAATGCTTTACTAACTGAGCTATAAGTTTTTATATCCAAATCGTATACGATAGAAAGATAGCAGCCAATAATATGAGCGTTAAGAAAATGAAGACAATGTTGTTAGCTCTTAGTCTAAGTATGATACAGTTAAAAGTGACCGAATTGGATATAGACACGTTAGCTCACTTGGTAGAGCATTTGCCACGTAAGCAGTAGGTCCTGGTTTCGAGTCACAGAGGTGCCAATATCTTATTCTGATTTTTCTGTCTACAGATTTTCGATTGAGTTTCGCTAATATTGTCTGTCGTTTAATTAAATATTACAATTTGAGGTTTTACTCATAAAGTTAAAAATAAAAATATTCATTCTAGACTCACAGAAAAGTCAATAGATGTCGCGTATTAAAAATAAAATGGATAAAAATTTAATCAGACAATTGACGATGCCATTATTGATCGAAGATTCAGACACTATCTAGATAGCCTGTAGTTCGGGTTAAAATCTTGCAATCGTTTATAAAGATAGCAGCCAATAATATGTGCGTTAAGAAAATGAAGACAATGTTGGTAGTTCTTAGTCGAAGTATGATACAGTTAAAAGTGACCGAATTGGATGTAGACACCTTCGCTCAGTTGGTAGAGCATTTGCCAAGTAAGCAAGGTCCTGGGTTCGTGTCACAGAGATGCCAATATCTTTTTCTGATTTATTGCATTAGTTCAAGAATCTTCTAAAACATGAAAAAATACGTATAAAATCAATAATGGGAATTCTTTAGATTCATTCATTCATTCCTTTCAAAGGTGATGTTTCCATTTCGTCGCTTATTGCCGAGCCATGCACGTGGAAGCTTTTCACTTCCTTCCGCTGGGATCGCGTCATGAAAAATACATGTTCGCCAATTCAGATGTTTACAAATACCTGAAAACCGTTCTAATATGTTTGGGCATTCAACAGTAAAGGGTTGACACGGAGAAAGGCTGGAAATTGTTACGGAATGGGATTTTGAAGGAAGAAATTAATGTAGGGCCGTCTTACTATTCAAACTTTGTTATGTATTTCATATACATAGACATACGAGTAATACATTATTATGTGAAAACACAATTCACTGATTATTTTAATGTTGTAAATATTTGATTAGAACAGAAAATAGGACCGGCAAACCTCTTGGAATTAGAAGTCGCACTTAAAACCTGTAACAAGCCAGGAAAAACACAAAAATTCCCTAACAAAGCACCACTTTGAATTGAATGTTTTGTGCTATCGTATATTTTATTGACCGAACGACACATTCCAAGAACAATAAAATATGTACCAAAACAACATTACTTGCGTTAATTACGTAAATTGATAGGTTTTACTATGTTTTTGTCAAGTAACACGCATCGGACTTTAACAGAAAGAATCGCGGCAAATTTGACACTTCGATGCCACAGATAAAATCATTTAAAAATATTCTGGGGTTGCCAGGTGAATGAAATTTTTCCCTGTCTCATGGGTAAATGTTGGTGCCAGCGACTCTGACCTTGTCCTTCATACAAATTCTGTACATAGAAGAATCAAAATCGCAGACAAAGATATTTTTTCGAATTTTTTTCCGCGTGCATGCGCACAAACCGCGCATGGTTTCTAGTCTAGAAAAAAAATTACTTCATACTTTGATGGCTTAGACATTCAAGAATATCTCCTTAAAAGGATTTTTCAAAATTCGAATTATTTAAAAAGTTATAGCCATTTTAGTTTGACCGGTTTAGACGGAATCTGACTAGAATCTAAATGGAGCAAAACTTTAAACGCTTGTTTTTCCAAACTACTTTTTTCGAGACAGTTGAAATGATATATCAAGTACTACTGAACCAATTTACTTGAAATTTGTGTGAGCCTTCTCTATACATAACTCTATCGCGCTAACTAAAACTACAAAACAATTCCAATTTTTACTATTTTTATAAAATTCGGAAAAGTCAAAAAAGTGGTAAAAATGTCTTTCTATTTCAGACAGACGCCATTTTGCGAAAGAAAATCTGTTTTATTTTTCCTTAATTCGCGCCATAGAAGCATTTGTTTGGATTTAGAATTAATTTAGTTTTTAATTTTTTATTTAATTACTAGGATGGTTGCAATCGTGGCAACCAGGGCGCGCCATTTTTTTGAGACTTCCCACTTCAACACCCTGTAACTTTACGAATTTTTAATTTTTTCGTTTGATTTTTTTTATGTATTCCTTAATGTTGAATAAATATTTTTAGTAAAATAATGGCCATTAAAAATTATTATTGGTTTATTTTTATTGCACATTTTTTCTCAAAATTTGGCTAGAAATAGCTTTGCTAGATAAAAGAATAGTCTTTTGAAATCAATTTATAATTTTTTGTGGAAAAAAGTCAATACATATAAAATTTGATTTAAAAATTAATAGTCTTTCGAAATCAATTTATAATTTTTTTGTGGAACAAAGTCAATATGTATAAAATTTGATTTAAAAATTATTATTATAGTTATTCCCTCTTAAGCTTAGCCCATTATCAGTTATCATTATTATATTTTGAGGTAATAAAAGTAAACTAAAGCTATAAATGCTAAAGGAAAGTTCTTTAAATTTTCAACTAAAAAATACGGTTACATTACATTCACACATCGATGTCTCCGTTCATGTTTTGGCGGCATTACATCTTCTACAGGCCGATGTCCAATTACTTTCGGATCATCCGCTTATCTTAAGTCCCCTAAATCCGATCGAAGACCCTCCATTCCAATTTGAACGTCGCGTCGCCACCGACCTCCTAATGCCAAGGAACACACAAACTTACCTCGTAAAACCTTTACTCTTTGGATGTATTTCCGAAATGGGATAACTGAAATAAAATAAATGATAATTAGTTTTTTTTTTCAGGTAAACTCGTATAGTAGGTATGACTCAAAATAAAATTTAAAAAAAGAACCCTGAAAGAAGTTGTGCAAGTAAATAAATTCTTTGTTTATTGTTAACTAGCGAGTTCCCGGCGTGCGTTGAGATTCTTTTTTTTTACACAGGAGGCCCTGAGGAAAATAATTTCCATTAAGGCCTATGTCACCTTTGGTGATGCTTTGTGGAGGGTTTTTTTTAGGGAAAGGAAGGAAAGGAGAGTTCTAGGAAGGAAAAGGGTTTAAGAAGTGGGTAGGAATCTGGGGTTCAGTGTATCCTGGTCATCCGCCTCCAAGACCTAGACAAACATCACCCCATGAACCCTGACACCCCTGCTAAATCACCAAACGTTGCGAACCACTTGGGGTGACCTATGTCAGAGGTGTTGGTTATCCTCTTAAATTGGAGAATGTCACTTAAAAAAATTGTTTCTCCCTGCGTGTCCTTTCCCATCTTCCTCCTTCCCCTTTCGCCTCTTCGCCTCCCACGTTCCTCCTCCATCTTCCTCGCCTTTTCCCTTTCCCTTTTCTGTTTTCACCCGTCCGACGAACCCCCTCCCTTCAGGCGTTACTCCCCCTCAGTTCACTTTCCACACTCCCCACCTTCTCCCCTACCTCATCCCCCCTCTCGGGAATCCCCCCACTCCCTCCCGCCTCCCCTCACTGCCACTAAACCATATGAAATACACATATTTTTCAAACTACTCGTGCGCCACCTATTGCAATTTTTTTATAAAAATTTCATAACCTCAGAGCTCACCAGTGTATGTATATATATATAAACCTTCGCGAACGTGCGCACAACAACTCACCAAAGTTTCATCACAATCGGATAGTATCGGAAATAATTTTATAACGCCAGAGCTCACTATTGTGTATAAAAACCATCGCGGGAATGCGCACATCAAATCCCCAAAGTTTCATCGCAATCGGATACATGATTTAGGAGCGCATAAGAAAAAAACAAAGAAACATTCATTTTTATATATTAAGATTTACTTTTTTTGTGTGCATTACTTTATTTAACAACAACCTGCTAACTGCTTTCGGCGCAACCATTTCCTCGCCAGGGCAGACACGAGCTAAATGTAAGAGGTACCTATTAATAATTTCTTCTTCAAACATAGCAAACCTTATTTTGTTGCACCATTTTAATTGAGATTTATAAAGTACTTAATTTTAATCACTTTTATTGTTTAAAAATCAATCTGTTTGCTTACTTCATCAGTTTTGTGTTTTAAGTACCTACACCCTGATGAAGTACGAATTGCTTACGAAAGTTTTTTTTTAGTAGTAAAAGTGGTATGTAAAAGTATTTTATTAATTTTGGATTAATAATTTATTTAAAAAATCATAAATGTTATCAAAAGTCAAAATTTCATTTACATTTTTTACTCCAAAAATGACTGAAATAATTAAGTAAGTCAAGTACGTCCATTAACACCGTGTACTAACTTGACATTACCAAACAATGGGTGGTCATAACGTATTACTGAGTGTTGAAGTGGGGGTTGGACGTGTCTAGGGATTAGTGAAGAGTGTGGGGAAGAGATAGAACGGACTGTGAAAGGGGACATGTCTAAGATGTATATAAAAAAATAATGGTAAAAAAAAAACATTGTTTCATTTATTTATAATGAACTAGCTGAAGTCCCGGCGATGCCCGAGCTTTACACATGTAGTTTTCGAAATCAAATGTAGACATTGAAAAGAACCCCACCACTTTCCCACCGGTCGGCGTTATTAGGAAATAAATGGTTTCCTCCTTCACCGCACGCGTCAAGACTAGTGTTGAGTACCTCATACAAGAGGCACCTCAAATGTCCCATACAAACACGTAAAATGTCCCCCCACCTCACAATATGTATTTGTACCAACTCCTTTTCTTTGTATTACTACAAATATGAAGGGGGGACAAATATGAAGGAGGGACAAACATGAAGGAGGGACAAACATGAGGTGTGAGGTGGTTTGTTTTGTTTGACTACATTCATGTCATGTACGGGACAAATATGAGGTGTGAGGTGGTTGGTGTATTGGACTACATGTCATGTCACGTTGTCACGTATGGGACAAATATGAGGTGAGGTGTGAGGTGGTTGATGTATTAAGAGGAATATAAACGCTAGAAATATGTCGAATCTCATGCCTGCAAAATTTTAAAATCGAGCATCTTTTTGCACGAGGCTAGTAAGCGAAAAAGTGGTTTTTATTTATTTTGTGCATAATTTTATAAGAACGAAAAAAAGTTAGAATATAGATAAAGTCAAAAATAGTCTTAGCCGTAAAGAGGTATTTTTTTTAAATTCTTACTTACATTACTTCATAGTTAAGTCATGAGAAAACATTTTTTTTAGTGGTTTACGCTTATATTTTTTGTTACGTAAATAATAATTTTATTGTAATTCCAATACATAGATAAAGTAGTTAAAGCTTCAATTTATCCGTAGCATATTTTTTGATGTTCATACTGTAAGCCGATTCGTCGTAAAGATTAATCAAAATAGTATCTAAATAGGATTTCACGTATATATTCATCTTAAACTACATGTCATGTCACGCATAGTTTGGGACAAATGTATGAGGTGGTGAGGCGTGAAGTGTTAGTATATTCTATGACATTTTTGTATTAGAACCGTGAGGTGGTGATGGGGTAAGCCAATTCATATATTGTGAATACCGCAGAAGCGTCCCAACTGCTCCGAAATTTTTATTTTTTTATTCTAAATTATTGTTAAGTGAATACCGCACAAGAGTACCAACTGCTTCAAAAAAAAAATTTTTTTGAAATATTTTTTTGTTAAAAAATTATTGTTATGTGAATACACAAAACAATAATTTATGAGCACAAGACTCCCAACTGCTCCAAAAAAAAATTTTTTTTGAAAATTTTTTTTATTGTAAATTATTGTTATGTGAATACACAAAACAATAATTTATGAGCACAAGAGTGCCAACTGCTCGAAAAATTATTTTTTTGAAATTTTTTTTTATTGTAAATTATTGTTATGTGAATAAACAAAACAATAATTTATGAGCACAAGAGTCCCAACTGCTCCAAAATAATTTTTTTTGTTTTAAGTAAATATTTTTTTTTGTAAATTATTGTTATGTGAATACACAAAACAATAATTTATGAGCACAAGAGTCCCAACTGCTTAATTTTTTTTTTAATCTAAATATTTTTTATTGTAAATTATGTATTGATAAGTGAATACCGCACTGTGTACCAACTGTGCCAAAAAAATATTTTTTTTAAATATATTTTTATTTTAAATTATTGTTATATGTTATGTAAATACCGCACAAGAGTCCCAACAGCTCCCAAGGGAGGGAGGATGAGGCAGTGTTGAGATGAGGTGGAGGGGGTTGCTGAGGAGGGGGAGGGATAAGAGAGGGGGTGCAGGGGGGGGGATCAGAGGGGGGTGCAGGGATGGGATCAGAGGTGGTGAAGGTGGGTAGGCCTTTTTTATATCCATTTTTCGTATTACAAAAATAATAGACACGGGAGGCAGGTATGGGTACCGCCACCCCGGTATTTATTAGAAAACCAACACCTCTGAACCAAGAAAATCAAGCTGAAGGAAAAAATCCAGCCACACCCCCCCCCCGTAAGCGAAAATATTTTGTAACACCTCATTTCAATATTTGAGTACCTCATTCAAACTCATCCTGATATCGTGTCCTACCCAACACTAGTCAAGACTCTACTTTTTTTATTGAACGAAGCTACATTTATTTGAAAGACTCAAGACCCTCCAATGTCCATGCATACAGGGTTAGTAAGCAGTATGCAAGTACTTACATTAACATTATACAAAAGATAAATATAAGTAGCAGCCCGTGGAATAATTCTTCTGAAATAGGTAACATAAAAATGTAGACAGTGACCTTCCTCTTCTTTTGAAGGTCACTTGTGCAAAATTTAATCAACTCGGCGTACAAATCAAATCCACACCGCCCGCTTGCCAGCCCGCTTGTCCACCACATACAGACATTCTTCTTAATATATAATATATTTCAACCAATTTACATAAAACATTGACGGATTATATACCTAAACCTTCCTCATGAATCACTCTATCTATTGTGAAAACCGCATGAAAATCCGTTCATTCACTCAGACGCGGCGGATTTCTTTCAGAATTTATAATATATAGAGATAAAATGCTTATTTTTCTTTTGTGTTGTAAAAAATATTTTCAATATTGTCTACTAAAAAAGTTACGAGAACATTTTATTGTTTTCGTAGAAAATCTTTTATGTTTCCAAAAAAATCTGTTTATGTTAGACAAAAAGAAAAATTAATTATTTTTTTGTTTTTCTCACCCTGTTTTTTTTTTAAGGCACTTTCACGGGCAACATATTTTCAATATGTATTGGTGCTTGCGTGTCTAGTTTTGTTGTTCAGTTTCCTTTGGTATACTTTATTGTCCCCCGACGTGCCTGGCTCGTCTTTCGGAGGCTTTCGGAAAGCTTCGAACCGTATTTACTTATTCATACGAAGCCGCGGCACGCGGTCTGATGATAATAAAGGCGTTTTCCTGGCTTCAAATATTCCCTCATGCCCAGTGATAAATTTTGCGCTAGGTAACACCTGCACGAGATAATAATGGGTCATTTTGTAGATATTTTTTTCTGACAGTTTGACGTCCTACAAGTCAGAGCCGTTTTGCAGCCTGCGATATACGAGTATATTTATTTAGATACAAGTACCAATAATAAATTATTTAATAAATCGATATAGTAATTTTTTCTATAGTTGTACGTTATTTTCGGTCTTTGTACCATAGAAGTAATATTTTATCAAAACGTGACATTAGAAAGTGGCGAAACGTTATTATTACCAGATAATATTGGAGTATCTTCTATATTCATGATAGAAGAAAATACAAGGTGGCGTAATTAATAATGGCCATAATTTTTGCAAATAGCAGCAAATGTCAGTTCTGTTTTGACATTTGTGAAGTAAACAGATACAAAATACATATCAACAAGATAAGAGTCGCTATACGCCGCTCAAAAACGCAGAAAATACGGGTTTGGTGATTTGCACTGGCCGGCAAGATCGTCTGATTTAAGCGTTCCAGACTTCTTTTTGTGGGGTTTCTCGAAGTCACGAGTCTATGTCAACAAGCCTCAGACTCTTGAAGTCCTCAAAGAGAATATCCGTCAAGAATGCAAGAACCTATCGCTGGAAGTTCTCGAAAGAGTGATGGAAAATGCCATAGATCGGGCTCAATGGTCATCAATTCTGGCGGCGGCCACTGGCCGATATCATTTTCTCGGCTGGAAAAAATTAAGACATCAAATAAACACAATCCGAAACCAGAACCAAAATTTTTCATTTATAAAAAAAATTACAGCCAAAGAACATAGGGTGACAACTTTTGCGACACTTTTTATATATGTTACTGTAAAATCCCGTACTACGGTAAATCTTAAGATTTTCCAGTAAATCCAAACATTTGCCAACAACTCATGTTAGTAAATTCTAAGATTTACTAGTTAAACCTAAGATTTTTCTATTTACGGGATTTTACAGTAACATATAAACGAATTCTTTAAAACGTGACGATAATATTAAAGAAACTACTCATTATGCTGTAACTATGTTATGTTCTTACTTATTACACTCCTTTGTACAATTTACTATAAAAAGTATCACTATATGTAAAATCTACTACTCATTACGCTGTAACTTCTTTATTACGTACTTGTTATTCTACCTATATATATTTACATCCGTTTTACTTTGCTTAATACAGGTATAATGCTTTCTAACTTATTGGTCGAAGTATTATACTCATTTGTCCTTCAAGGCGTCAATAAATAAAGAATTAAATATTTTAAACCTTTCATTTAAAAATGTTTGTATTTCTTGGGCATTGAGTATGTAACAATTACTAATTCATTTAAAAGCTAATTGTGTCCCGAAGTCCCGAATTCATTTATGTGCGAATGAATTTTTTTATTAGTACCTCTTTATGAACAACCTTATTTTGTAACTTATTCGAGCTAATCCCGTATTTAAGTTATTTATTGGGTTATATTTGTACGGATTCTATGGGGTGGCACAAAACTACCGTTTTATTTTGAATCTTATTGTAATGTGTAATAAGATTCAAAACATAACGGTAGTTTTGCGCCACCCTTTACTTTCTTTAAATGATTTTCTGAGATCATCAAAATTTTCGATTGCCTTTTCTACGTAATATATTTTTTACAATTAAGTCCTCCAGTCCGTTGGCTAGCTTTCATTCCAAAACATCGCTCAATAATAGCCATGGCCTGGAGTTATCGTTTTACGGTGTATTGGATTTCTTTATTCCCTCGCTGATAATACTTATAGGGGAAAACACCATCCCCGTGTATTCAATATCAACGGTTGTATCATATTTTGACGTTCGTGTTTCCGGGGGTTTATTGAATACGAACCCCCTTCGTTGCTGCGCAGGGATTTGATTGATGTTTGGTCGCGCCATGACTCACGTGTCACGAAATGTACTGTATTTTTCAGTACACAAAATATAACAACATTACAATCGTCGTATTAAATGCATTACTATTTTCATTTTCAAAAGTTTTACATAGTATTGAGTTTCGCTTATATAGCCTTCATTTAATTAAATATTACAATTTGAGGTTTTACTTATAAAAAATAAAATATTCTTCTTAGACTTGCAGAAAAGTCAATAGATGTCGCATATTAAATAAAATGGATAAAGATTTTTCTAGACACTATCTAGAGAGCATTTAATTCGGGTTTAAATCTTGCAATCATACATAAAGATATCAGACAATAATATATGCGTTAAGAAAATGAAGATAATGTGGGTGGTTCTTAGTTCTTAGTCGAAGTATGATACAGTTAAAAATTATCGAATTTGATATCGACGGAAAGCAAGAGGTTCTTGGTTCGAGTCCCAGAGGTGCCAATATCTTTTTCTGATTTTTCTGTTTCCGGATTTTCGATTGAGTTTCGCTTTATTTATTTAGCGGTAATGGCCGCATACTATGGTTATGTATATTCAATTATAAAATACGGAATTATCTTTTGGGGAAACTCAGTAAACGCCAAAGATGTTTTTATCATCCAAAAAAGATGTATAAGAAAAATGATAAACTCTGCTAATCGGGATTCATGTAGACCTATATTTAAAAATTTGAAAATTCTTAGTCACCGACATATATATAATGGAGTTATGCATATTAGTGCGATCATCTCCAGAAAAGTTTCCACAAAAAAACTCTACACATAAACACGCTACAAGGTTTACAGAAAATTTATTAATACCAAAAGCAAACAAAACAATTTTCCAAAAAGGACCCTTTTACATGGCCATTAAAGTATACAACAACCTTCCACATGATATTAAACAAATACAAGATACACTCAGATTTAAGTCATCACTAAAAACATTCCTTCTGAACAGGTCTCATTACACATTAAGTGAATACCTCACAGAGGTACAACTGTTTTCATATTTATGTTTATATAATAAATTAAAACAAATTCACTTTGTATTACACCACTTTTATATTTCATTTGTGTTCAAATCTGTACAACATGTTAGGTTAACTGGAAGAAATAGGATATAGGTACCTATAAGTTATACCTTTTGTACTAAATGTAAATTTTGTACAATAAATGATTTTGATTTATATTGCCTTCATTTAATTAAATATTACAATTTGAGATTTTACTCATAAAGTTAAATGAAAATATTTTTTTTTATTAAAGATAACAATAATAATCTAAACGAAAACATGAAAGAGAACAAGACACAGAAAACAGAAAAAAGACAATGGTCGCAACTGGGACTCGAACCCAGACCTCTCGTCTAACCTGGACGTGCGCGTTAACCAATTTCGCTATTGCTACCTTTATTATTTACCAATTTCAAACCTAATTTGCATTTTTCTAACCTGCATTTCAAAAATACCTTTAATAAATAATCAGTTGGTATGAATACAAAACGAATTTATTTACAGTGTCGATTTTTTGTACAGTGTGATTTTTTGTACTATACGCTTGTGTATACAGTGCATAGACAAGTAGGTTTTTTTATTGATGCGTTTGAATGAAAATATGTTTAATGCTTTTATTATTCGGCGGTAAATCCTCTCTGAACACTCTTTCAGGCACACTTAGTTATATTTTGTGTAAGTAGAGGCACCGTATTTTTCCTACAACGACTGCATATTGTGTATAATGCCGGGGGCCAACTGTCAGGGGATCAACTGTCATCGATTTCTTGTTTCACGTTTCTCTTATTCTGTCACTGAAATGTTTCTTTTTCTTTTTTTTTCAGGTAAGCTTCATCTACTTTACTGAAGGAAATTGGCATAGGTATTATGACTCAATGTTGCAATATCTAGAAATTCGTAAAAGGGTAAGCAGTTATCATCATTAATATCCTTTCCTCGGTTTAGATATAAACACGAATAACTAGTAAATTTTCACCCTCAATTTTGGTGTCAAGTATCCAAGGAGCTAAATAGATCTGGCACGGAGGTAATCAATCCAGCGAGTGGTTGCCATTCTACTCAATATACTCGTAAATCATTAACGATTGACTTTAGTGTCTGTTACGTTTCATAGTGTTTTGTCAAATTCTATTAATATTATAAATGGGAAAGTTAGTATTGATGTATGTTTGTTACTATTTCACGCAAAAAATACTGAATGGACTTCAAAAACTCTTTCACTAACAGAAATCTACATTATTTGCGAGTGATATAGGCTTTATATATTGGTAAACTCTGGCGTTATGGATAAGCTCTGGCGTTATGAAATTATTTACCTAATATTCGTTTATTGTCCAGACGAAAAGCAACGGATATTATTATGGAGATCCCTTTGATAGTAAAAATTATACTAATCTTACAATTCTGAAACTGCGTGTGTTTGATTGTTAGGCTTTAATAGATGGCACCCGAGCTGTTTGAAAAATGAATGTAACGGGTATGGAGGGGGGGCGATAGGGAAGGTGGAGGAGGCGGAGTGGGAGCCCCCCCTTATACTACGCGAGCGAAGCTGCGGGCAAAAGCTAGAAATATATAAAATAACAAAGTTTAAAATAGGGGTTTTTGTTGTTATTAAGTACGTTTTACTGTACATGGCCTTTTTAAAATTAATTCTTCAGAATGCGTGGAATTCATTTGGATTGAATTCAGATGTAGACCCCATTACAGACCCTCCCCACGAAGGTGGTATTAAAAAGCAGTACCTACACATGCTTATTGTTTTATATTCTAATTTACATATTTTAGTATAGGAATGGGGAGAAACAAGAGAATTTAGCATAAAACGGCAATAAGTGTTTAGCTCAGAGATGTTTCAACTTGAAATGCTGCTATTTTGGGATGTACACATATTTGTATGTAAATACTTATTTCATTAATACGGTACAGTGTGCTGCGTAAACATTGGCAGAGAACTCTCAAAAAGACTGCAGTGTTCACTAGGAGAAATATCTATCAAAAATGCTCTAGGAGTTAATGTTTGTATATTTTTGTCGAGGACTGTTGTACCTTGGGGCAAATATCGAATCCATAAAGATATCACTGAATTGGGAAAAGTTTTGGCATTTTTATTACGTATTGCCGTTGCGAGTTGGCAGTTGGTTTTTTAGACAAAGTTTGCAGGTGGCGCAAAGCGGCACGACTTGAATGGAAATGGGATAAGTTTTATACTTTGGAACTTGAGTGGAATAATTATTGACAAGTCAAAGTGGAGCTACGAATATGAAAATAGATGTGGTATTTTATTTTTAAATTTGTTATGTTATATTAGACTATTTGCAGACGATACCTTAATCTATATTTCGTGTGAAGATCACATAGAAGCAATTAACAAAATAAACGAAGACCTACAAAATATAGCAAAATGGCTGAAATTAAACAAGTTGAAACTGAACGTAAACAAAACAAAATTTATGGAAATAGGCAATAAAACACGTAACACAGGGTTAAATGTGACAATTAATGGTGAAAAAATTGGAAAAGTAAATGAAATCAAATACCTGGGTGTAATACTCGACTCAAAACTGACTTTCACAGCAAACTTAGAATATGTGCTAAAAAAGGTAAATTTTCTTATAAGACTAAAAGACGTAAATTAAATAGTAACACTACGGAGCTTATTTATAAAACTATCGTTGCTCCACATTTGGACTACTGCTCCTAGATGTTATATTTGGCCAATGAAGGAAATTTTAACAAACTAGAAGTTATACAAAACAAAGCTATGAGATGTATACTGGGGAAAGGCAAATACGCAAGAATTAATCAAATGAGAGAGGAGCTAAATTGGATTCCAATAAAAAAGAGACTACTATTTAATGTGTTAATTTTTGTGCATAAAATTATGAAAAACCAAATGCCAAAATACTTTAAGGATGAAATTGTTTTTAATAGAGACATTCATAATTACGAAACAAGAAATATAAACAGAGTTCGATTGCCACAAATAAAGAAATCAAAATCACAGAACTGCCTAATGTACAGAGGACTAAAGATGTATGATGAAATGCCTGAAAGTATGAAGAATGAAGAAAGAATGAATGTATTTAAAAATAAATGTTATGCTTACTGTAAAAATATTTAAATTTATCAAATGAAATGTTACATTGTGCTTATTAGTTTATATTCATGTAGTACAAACTAACTCAATAAAAAAAAAAAAAAATATAAATAAAAATATTTATTTATTTATGTATACTAGGTTCTTACTGATGTTCTCACTTACGTGAGAAAAAAATCAGATAAAAAACTCACTCGAATGACATAAAATACAAAGATACGTAATATAACTATGTCAACAAGATCAGGAATTTTTTTCTAAATCTGTCTATTCTATCAACGAAAATGTCTACTTCAGCACACTTTTATTTTGGAGGTAGTCGACATATTTGAATCAGGGGGCTAAAATAGGCGATATTATTGTTAAATGGGAGGTGAAACGTGAGAGATTGGAAACATTTATTTCAATGATGCTTAGACATAGTATATGACCGTGAATTATTTTATGTAAACATATGATGACTGGTCAGTGGTTGAGTGGGCATAGCACTTGGGTCCCACCCGAGCGTCGCGTGTTCGATTCCTCGGCTGGCCATATCCTCCATCACAACACAAGCAACATTTTCGGCTTTCTGTGGTGGTAGTAGGAGATTTTCAAACATTGTTGGGTTATTCGTAACCCGGGAATGTTTGTCTTTCTTTTTAAAAAAAAAAAAAAAAAATATTGGATGTTGAAGTATTCAAGACTTACATTTTATGTTTTAAAATGGTCATGTCGACCACGGCTGAAAGATATCAGTCTCTCATCTGAATAACCAAGGTTTCCTCAATTTTCCTCACAACATTTCCCAAAATTAGAATTTTGCAATTTTAGGTATTTGGTTATCTTGATATCACATAAGCTTAATAATATTGCAGAAATATTTCATATATTATAATTATTTCACGCGCGTTAATAATAAACCTAATTCACCAATGAGATTCTTAAGCGCTCTGTAAATTTAGTCACCCTTTCGTGGTGAGAAATATGAGATTATATTTTTGGTTTCGATTTATAAAATTTGAAAGCGTATTATATCACCTTTAAAAAAATTTTTAGTTTTCGGATACGTTCAGAAATATTGCGTTTATTTGGATTTTATTGTAAAGCGGAAATATTTTGACCCTCTGATAAAAATTGTCGAGGCCGGTGGGGTTAAAAGCTCTGAAGGCTGATTGTTTTTTGTATTGAACATCAATCAGTTATGGAATAACACATATATAGAATAGCACTGTAATTCTTCACAGGCTTAAATTGAAAACCCTTGATAAAAATACGTACGCGAAAATGTAAATATCAACGAGACAAGTGATATCTCGCTTGTAGTAAAAAATGATTTTCAATCGAATTTATCCTTATTATTCAACTGGTTATCGTAACAATTTCCAAACGCCTTGTATTCGCTTTTTCACGGTATTCAAATATCGTTGATACCTTCTCCAGAAACTTGTTTGAAGCACAAAACTGTTTCCCTCGCGTAATTCTTCTACGGTAATATATTCCCCAAGGTCCTGCCACGTACCTCCGCAGTGTGAAACTTGGAGAGCAATAACTAGGCATTGTTGTATAAGGGTAAATGTATGGGACGCCCGGAGCGCCCGGCAGATGTAAAATAAGCAAAGCGGGGAAACTGGGAAAACCGTTCCGTTTCACCGGAAAATCTATTTCCGTCCATTTGTTAGGGGGGTACGATATTGAAAACGGCTGATTCCGTTGACGAAATTTCAGGCCTGAATTCTGTTGCGTAGCAGGTATTATTATTCCCATATTTGCTTTTGGTGACTTGGTTGATCCGACGATTATCAAAATTTTGTGTATTGTTCAATAATATTGTGTTGTCAATAAATCATACTGATCTGAACTATGGACGTCGCGACAAATTAATTATGAATTAAGGCGATCCAATAGTCCAGGAAAAAATCTAAACGGAATTCACGCCCTTTTATGGGAGGAGTTTAAAAATCCTTGAGAAAAAGCTTTTGGAAAGGTTGGAAAAGGTATTTGAGATTTTTTTACAGGTGGATTTCGTAAAGGCCTGTAAAAAACATTACCTAATTTTTTACGCATTGTTTATTGTAATAAAACAGAATTTTAAAATTGATTTCACGGAACAAAGCGACGCGCAGCCTAACGACCGTTCCTCCCTCCGTCCGTCCGTATTATTTCAATCGAAATATCTTTTAGGTTCTGTAAAATCGCATAATAAAATTTAATGTATCTGGCCTATACTTAAATAAGTTTTGAAAACTTCAACAACTACAAAAACCTTTTCATTGAATCACCAGTGTTACTTAAGTAATTGTTTTATCGCCTCTTTTAAAATAACGCTCTCGGCGCAAATTCCCTCGTACATATATTATTATGGGGCTCGGGTGTTTTCCCACTTTAAATGTTGATTGCTTTCAAATGAGGGTCGGAATTGCAAGAGAGCTGCCGCGCCGAGGCGTGCCCTGAATTCTGGAATCTTCCGCGAAAAGAGCCATAATAGAAAAAGGTCTTAAACTTGCTTTCTGCAATTTTTTTTCTTTAATGTTTTTGTATTGCTTAATTTGTTTTGTGTTGTTGTTTAACTTTTTTTTTAACTATTAACACTTTGGTTCAGCACTAAAAAATGACGCTGGACATCACTTTGTAGTCTACAAGCAATACTACAAATTTTTAATTCTATGAAATACACCAAAATGTGCAGTTTGAAAATCGGTGAAAGTGAATTTTCGAACATTTTTCCTAAAATTCCTAAACGTATTTCAAATAGAACTTAAATGCACACAGTCCAAGAAATTTTTTAACTGGAGGCCTTATACTTTTTCCTAAATTTACTACTCGTCTAGAATTTATGGATAAATTATTCGTAGTATTTGTTGCACCATTTTTGAGCCATTTTCAATTTTTTGTGTTTAATTTATAATAGCTTTTAATTCAAAGCATTAAAAATAAACTAAAATATATGTTCTTCTTTTAAAGACATTGTTAAAAAATATAGCAAATACACTAAGTGACCTGCGCACGAGTATTTTCTTATAGGGTGAAACAGCACGAAGGAAATTAATGAGCGATTCTTGAGTACCTTTTGAGTAAAAAATGTAGGTGTGATTTTGCTGTCCGATGATTAAAATTCTATCACACGTTGTCGCCATGATCACACGTCCCGACGGATTATGTGATACGCGCTCCGTTTTTGCTGAAAACGCGTTACCAAGTGAAGTGAAACGACAGACACATTCGTTTTTGTTCGTGTGCTTATGGTGTTGTTGACGATACCCCACGCCAACTTCGGTGACATCCATCTCACCAGCTGGTAGCGTTTTTACGTCATAATGACGTTATTACCCAGTTTGAACCGTTTAGGAACGTACGTATTTAGTTAGTTTTTAAAATCAAAATTTATTAATGAAAATATCAAAATTACTTATTTTTTTTATTTTACGTCAAAATCAGAAAAATAAACCTTAAATCTTTCACAAATTTTTAACGGTATTCATAGTTTTTTTAAATGTCGTATTGTGACGTCTTCCGCGTAAGAGTGCAGATTTCGTCCAAAATTGTTAATGGTTGCATCAGACATATTAAATTTGCAACCCTTTTCTGAATTCTCAAACTTTATTTTGTTTAAACTGATTTTTTGTTTGCTTTTGTCTGCTTAACAAATTTCAAAACACGTCCAAACAATGAATTTTAATTGTTCAATTAGTGCCGGCAGCGCATCGTGTTATCAAACGGAACAGTTTTAATTATTTCTCAAGCGTCAACACAACACCACTGCGCCTTGTTCACTAAACTGCGAGCACACACATCACTGAACAGCTAATCCCTAGAAGTGTGATCTATCTGCACGATTTGAAAGAAAACCAATGTCGCCTATTTACAAAAGTTATTTCGACTCCTAAGCGCAAACAGGCCAATGAAATTGAATTTAGATCACACATTCATTTAGAGTTGACCCAACGACACAAGATATTGACTTCCGAGAAGCTTCCTACATTGATGTATTTGCCAATCGTCATCAAAAAACAGCATTTCGTCTATTATTATGCGGCGTATAAACACGTGGGTTCATTTTCGTGCATCACAGGTACTAGCGCATAGCTTGAAAAAATACTGCATAGACTGATTTATTGATTCTTGACTAGTGATGCAAGGAAAGTACCTATCACGGAAGCAGAAACGGAAACAGATGTCAAAAGTAAATCTTAGCGGAAGCGGAAGTGTTAATATTATGAAGAAAAAGCACAAATTTATTTTTTTAAGATTTGGTTAATTAAATTTGTATTTTGTACTTTTAGTACTCGAAATTAAACAGAGGTAAATTATATTTAATAAAAAGTAAATTGGCTGCTTTTACACCTTTGAGTCAGTTTCGGTGTTTTTCATTTATGAAACCAGCTCCACTAAATAATTGCATAGTGCCTACACTGCTGGGGGGAGCTGATGAGTATTGGCGAACTATTGGCAACAGATGGGGGTATTTGTGCGCATTTACTTTCCACCACATAAGGGGATTCTCGTGGAGAGATTGTCTCTTCTCTTTCTTGTAGTCCCGAAGGTGTGACTGGTTCTCTAAGAATAAATTGTCACCATCGTCAGTTGTAGAAGAGTTCCCGAAGAGATGCGCAGAATGAACCAACATAATATATAAACCAACGAACTGGTTGCGACACGTTTGTGTACCGCCCCCTGTCCACTCGTCAACGCGCCCCCCACCCCGCGCTCCTCGCTGTATTCTTCGTTTAGAGTTCTGTTATAAAATTTGCGGAACCAGAAATGGAAACGGAAGTGATAAAACTTGCGGAACTTCTGCAGAAGCGGAAGCAGCGTTCTATTGCAACACTATTCTTGACAACGCAGTTCTAAATTTTTATATAATAAAGTATTACATTTTAGGTAGGTACTTAACAGCTTTTCTGAATTTTTCACACAACTAAGTAATTCCCATTTTGAAAATGACACTTAAAGTCAAAGCAAATTTTGAGTTCATTGGACCAGCTTTTACGGGGAAAAGCAACCACGCACAGACGACCGAAATTGCTAATTTTGATATTAAAAAGTATCTTGATCACTGTAATATTTTATTTAGTGAATGCGAATAAAAAGTTCGAAACGTGCTTTATCAAATGCTTCATGTAAATTCTGTGTTCTGTTCAATTTTGGTTGCGATACCAATACCTATAGTTTAAGAAAGAATTTCGATATTTGAAAAATCAATTTCACCAGAACTAAGGAAAAATTATTGAGCTTATTTCAGACTTCGGACACACTTAAACGCCCAAAATGCATTTCTATCTGTTAATCTATTCAGTGCATACGTCAATAGCACTTGACAGTCAAGCTGAATTCAGACGATTCACTTTTCGTTCATTTCTGTCATTCATTTTGCCTCTTTCACTCGAAGTGAAATGTCTAAACACAAAATTAAACAAAAGTGGCGAATGAATTCAATTGTGAACCGATCCACCGATGTTGGATATCGGCATTCTGCGTCTTTCACTCGCGCTCGGAATGAAGGAAAAATAATAAAATGACTAAACACGGAATGGACATTTTGTATCATTTTATTTGAATGTATCATTATTTAAAGCTCCCGACATATTTGTCCTTAACTCCCTAAAATCGGGCGTGTTTTGTCAGAACGTTAAAATATTTTCGCTTTGCAATGAAATTCAAATAAATGGAATATTTCTGACATATCCGAAAACTAAAAACTATTTTTGAACGACGATGAAATACGTTTACAAAGGTTATTATTTGAAATAAAAATATAATTTTAGAATGTTAAAAATTTTTATTGCAAACATGAAAAATGTTTTAAAAATGGCTCACCTTATTATTTTCTATCTAAAATTACTGTTTAAAAAAAAAAAGAAAAACACACACATATTTTATTAGGCAAATGTATTTTAAAAGTTATTATTACCTCACATTTTGTCGTTTCGTAAAAAAATAAAATTCTCGAAATTTTGTTCACTTTTTTCAAAGTGCTATCGGAACCTTGGTTTCATAGAGGTGCACTTTTAAATTATTCATTGGTTAAATTCATTGATTTGAGTATAAGTTTTCTCGTAAAGTTTTCTCTTTCTACCACCGTTTAGATCATATTTCCCACCATGACAGTAATCGCAATGGGAAAAGAACGGATGAACGTCAATTTCTATATCATTTATTAATAAAAATGAACCTTCACTTGAGTGAATTCGTCCGAATGATCGGTCTGATACCGCCAGAAGTAGTATTTGATAGTCCAAACGCCGCGCGTAAAAATGTCAAAACACCACATTCAGTTTGATGTATGATTTTTGACGAATGTGATGCAATGATGCTGAATTGACTCTAATTGTTTAGGTCCAATTCTGTAACGGCGCCAATCACTTGATGATTTGCTCTAAAAGCAACAATATTGAGTCTTTGGACCATTTAATGTAGCGCACGCCGAATGATAAGTATATAGTAGGCATTTTGGTAAATAGCTGAGTGGGCAAATGCGTCGAGTTGCCACCCAGGCGTCTTGGGTTCAAGAAGTTCAATTCTCCTGCTAGCTCCTCCTGTAACTATTTTAATTTAAATGTATATTTCAACTATATAAGGTTCTCGGCTAGCGACCCGGATCACGGGTGAAAATATCCCGGCGTGAGCAAGTAAATTTTATTTTGATTGATTTGTATTTTCGACATTGACTCATTTAAAATTAGCTGTTAAAAACCCGCTCGCAGGTTTTAAATGCTAGGCCCTGCGGCGGCTTTTGGTTCGGCTTCGCCCAGTTAGTGTTGGTGACCATTTTGTAGATCCAATACGAACTGATTCCAAAAACTTCCTCATTCCAAACGTTCTCAAACATTCCAAATTCCGTTCCTCGGATCCACTGTAGCTAGTCACCGGGACAAAGTAATCGAGACAGAGCAATGACGTCATATGTAATGTATAGCCACTTGATACAACATGTATGTCAATCTTTTCATATCCGAAGAGATATCACATATTCACGAATTCGTAGCAGTTATACCTAGGGGGGAGACGTTCCCGTCCGTCCTGCTGACGGAAGTAGTGTCATCTTGCCAACAGAGGCGACTAAATTACTAGTCAATTCGTATGTGGTTTCACGTTTAGATTATTGCAACGGAATATATGCAAGTCTTCCAAAATATCAAATCAATAAATTACAATTCGTTTACAACGCTACGGCAAGACTTATCACCGGTTTATATAAATATTCCCATATTTCAGAGCATCTCAAAAATCTTCACTGGCTTAAATGTCCTGAAAGGATCCAGTTTAAGCTCTGCTGGATGGTATTTAAGTCCCTTAACGGAATGGCTTCGGCTTACTTATCTGAATAGTGCATTCCAGAAAATTCCAAATATCGACAGTCAACCCTGAGGTCAGCAGCGTCATCAGGTATCGGAAGGTTAAAGGAACCAAAGCGCACACCAGATACTAAGTTCGGTGAGCGCGCTTTCGGAGTGTCAGGACCTAAAGCCTGGAATGGACTGCCACTTAAGAATGATCACAGACGCGGCGGAATTTAGAGCTTTAGTCGTATCCATAAACTCAAAATCTTTCACCTTCACATTCAATGCCCACGACACTGTAAAAACGTAGAAAAAAAATATTTGTAAGCGTTTGTAAAGGTCATTTCATGAAGATTCTCCAGCCCTAAATTCTCCAATATTTTAAAATAAATATCAACTCTACTTTTGCCACTAATCTATTCATTAATTAATAAATGTAATACTAACAGCGATGAGGGTAGCAAATAATGTAAAATCATGCAATGTCCAGTGTGTTAACTGTAATGTCCTCCGCGTGCAAAGCCGTATCTTCTCCATAAACTTTCTAATTAAAGTGTGTTTATCGGAACTGACCTGCCAGGTAAGTATGTTTCTGTATCCATTTGTAAATAGTTAGAACAGTAAAATTAGTTAGAACATAAGAATTCCTAATAAATTGTACAGCGCAAAAATCTTGAATGATTTTTCACAAAAACGGCGCTCTATAAATTATACTTTGGCAAGAACTTTATTTGGTAGAATCGTACTTACTAATGTAGCCAAGGTATGAAGATAAATTAATACACAGGTTGAGGTTCCGGACTCCACGTTTATTGAATGTTGGATACAAAGCATGACACGACAAAAGTTCGATTCAGAAGGATTTGAAGGAAAATGGCGAGAATGACAGCGAACAGCGACGAACGACCCAAAAGGGCGCAAGTAAGGGAATGAAGTTGCCTACGAGTTTATTCTGGCGTCTGGCCCGCAAGCGCTGTCAGATCTCAGGGATACCCTTATACAAAATTACTTTATGGCTGTAAAATGAAATCGCTGTCATTCTCTACATACCTTCCTCCCAGTTTGAAAAACGACATAAAAAATAAATGTAAAATTAGTTTATTGGTTTCAATGCGTTCCAGAAAATATAATGAAAAAACATCACATGTGGTATTGTGAGTAGTGTCGAATAATAATCTGCTTTTAATTTAACAATATGTTATTATATTTTCTGAAATGCATTAGATATGATTACTTAAATTAGATTTTACAGTCGTAAATAGAAGGAAGAGTGATTCTGTATTTTAATATAAACAGTTTCAAAAGTGATTTGACATACATTATATAAACTTGGTTTATTCTGTGTGGGACCACCCACCACACGAAACATGCTGACTTCTGGATTAGATTAAAAATGCAACATTGTATGTCACCTAACTTTTAAAGCTAAATTTAAAAACTTACTTGATTGTGAAATATGTGTGTAACATTATAAATATAGTATTTTAACATGGATTTTGAATTTGAAGCTATAAACATAATGTTATTTCTAGGAGTATGCTCCAACTAGATTGACTATGTATATAATCAATGAATTGCATCTACAAACTTTATGTTTGGAGCATATGTACAGGATGTTTGCGACTAGTATCACTTAAAATTAATATAAATATTAAAAATACCTCACAATACTTCAATTGTGTATTATTAACAAATAAAATTATTAGTTTAGAGAGAAAATACTTAAAAGTTACTGCGTCAACAAACGTTTTTTGTTTGGAGCAAGGAGTGTCACGCACTTATGCTTTAATTCAAATCACCCTTTCAGGTAATTTGCTAAAACTATAATCGTGTACGAAATACATGTTTTTTTATTTTATTCTTATTTTTTTTTATAGTGTAAATTAATGTCAATTGCTTAACGAAACGTGATGTTATTGGAGATGTTATGTATTTTTTAAACATTTAGACGTGGTATGCCTTAGCCAATGACAGGTATATAATTCACCTTTTAGAACTATTGAAGTTATGAATTAATAATTAATAATGAATTTAGTTAATAATAACATTATCATGTTTCCTTAAGCATTTGGAACGGATCATTGAATCATTATCATGTGATAAAAATTTTCAACCCGTTCAATCAGATGTGGACATCAAGGAACATCTGGTTGCACGCGTTTGAAAGATTTTTTAAAAACAAAACATTTTAACATAATGAAAAACTTAGTAAATTTTAAAATTAGGTACATGTAATACTTGTATTTATGAGTTATATAAAATTTTAGAGTATAGTTTTTAACTTCGACGCGTACAGCGGAGTGGTTAGAAGTACATGTTACTTTTTTATTGCAAAGTGCGTAATGTTCTAATTTTTTATGTAGGAATGGAAATATGTAATAAATATGTGTTATATTGAGTTTGTGGTAAATATAAGACATATTATGTTCCGATAATATAACAGTGTTAGAATAACTATAGCTTATTATTCATGTAAAGTAAATACTCTCTTACTGGAATATGATAAAGTACATGGCTAAAACCATTTATTATATAATACAGGTTTAGAATGTTTGATCTTAAACTAATCAAATATTTCAGATTTGGAAAGTAGTAGATATTATAAAATGTACAACATATTCGTTTTCTATGAACATGAGGTATGAAATCCTTAATCTATCATTTTTATAGTGATAATATCTCATCAATTGTTTACAAGTGTAGTTTATATAATTTTTATAATGGTTTTTATAAATGAACTTGATGTGTATTTGCTAATACCTTTGTAAACACTTAAGGAGTAATTTATAGTTTAAAAAAAAAAATTATCAACACATTCTATCAGGCGAGGGACATGTACGCTTGATAGGATATGGATAAAAAATAATCATATTGTTATAAGCAATTACATTTCATTAAAAGAAATGGTATAAAAATTATTGTATGATTTAAATGTTAAAATCTCAACATGTTCATTCGGATATGTGGATGTCATCAAACATTCGACTGAACATGGTTAAATTCCATAATATTATAAAAATACGCAAAACGTAATCAAAGTTAGTTAAAAGTTACTAAAGATACATGTGAAAGTCAACGCGTCTAGCGGGGTGGTTTGAAACTTGGATAAGTTATTCATGAATGGATACATCAATGTGTGTTATTTTGTTAACATGATCAATATTACATACATTATGTTATAGTTATATTTAAAAGTTATCTTAAGTACATGTTGCATTATAGAATGATATAAACGATATGTGCTATATTAAAGCATGATATATTATGTTTGGTTTTGTTATTGTAAAACCTACTAAGAGAACGCTTATCTTAGCGTAACGTTAAATGATTTCTTATACATAGATGTTTTATCGTGTAATATACGATTGTAAAGTTGACTTAAAACTAGCTACATGTTATTTACATGGTTGAAGAATGAAAAAATTTTCATTAGTTACACGAATTATAATAGTACTAATACTAGAGCTCAAAATTTTATCAAAATTTGTAGACTTTAGTATATTTGTTCAGTAATTTTTTAAAAAAAATATATGCTTTTTGGAATTTTAATGAGTTTTTCTATGTGTTTTATACTTATTTTTTATAAATCTGTTTTGTATAAATCATTTTAGATTTGATATGGATTTGTAAGAATATAAATGAGAGAAAGAATTTATATTGAAAAGAATTTATACTGCCTTAGTGCCATTTATTTGCGTACTGATTGGTATCTGTCAGGGAAATGCACCCTTCGACCGGATCTTGTTCTTGTTATGTTTTCTGGGAGTGGTTCCTGGACAGATGTAGAAATAGGTACGTTGTCTTCTACTGGTATAAAAGCGGGCTTTAGGCGATCTATCGAGACACGCTTCGGTTTCCCATTTACGCTGATGACGAATGTTTTTTCATCGCGTTCTTCGACTTTATATGGTCCTTCGTAAGGGTTTTGGAGCGATCTTCTTCCTCCATCTGTTCTGAGGAATACATGGGTAGAAGTAGGCAGATCTTTGTGTATAAAGATTTTTCTTGTACCATGAGCACTTGCAGGAGTTGATTTTATGCCATCAAATTTTCTTTGTAGACGTCCAACATAAGTGTCAGGTTCTTCCCTTGGAGTCTCAGTGAAGAAATCACAAGGTAACCTGAGAGTTCTACCGTATGTGAGTTCGGCTGGTGAACATTTTAAATCGTCCCGAACTGTCGATCTCAAACCGAGTAGGATAAGAGGGAGATTCTCTAACCAGTTTGGTTCTCCGCTTGCTACGAGGCTAGCTTTTAATGTGCGATGCCATCTTTCGATCATACCATTGGCTTGCGGGTGATATGCGGTAGTTCTTGTATGCTCGATTCCAAACTTCTCAGTCAATTTCCTAAATAAAAAACTCTCAAACTGTCTTCCTTGGTCTGTTGTGATGGTCAACGGGGTCCCGTGACGAGCAATCCAGTGAGTCGTAAGGGCAGTAGCGACGGTTTCCGCTGACATGTCTTTTAAAGGTATAGCTTCGGGCCAGCGAGTAAATCTGTCTATCATGGTTAACAGGTATCGGTACTCGTTGCAAGCTGGAAGAGGGCCCACTATGTCGATATGGACATGTCGGAAACGATCTTCAGGCAAAACATAAGTTGCTGGTGGCGCTACCGTATGTTTGGTGACTTTGGCTTTTTGGCACGCAATACAGTGCTTGACGAAGTTTTTTATATCTGTCGCCATGTTGGGCCAAACAAATCTTTGTTTTATAGTGTTAGTTGTTCCGAGGATGCCTGGATGGCAAACATTATGGATGCTTTCAATCACTTGATCTCTCATGCAGGCTGGAACGAAAGGTCTGACATGGCCTGTGGAGATGTCACACCAAACTGAAGCATCTGTGCCAGGTATCACCATTTGATGTAAGGCGAGGGTGGTGTCATCTTTTGCCTTACTAATTTCGTCAGTTTGACACTGCACTATTCCCATCTGCCTGTAGTCAATTTCAGTAGGACAATTAATCTCATCGATTCGAGATAGTGCGTCTGCTACTACGTTCTGTGATCCAGAAACATGCCTGATGTCTGTGGAGAATTGAGCAATAAAATCCAACTGTCTTTCTTGACGTGGAGAGCTAGATGCTCGCTTTTTGCTAAAGGCAAAGGTGAGTGGCTTGTGGTCAGTGTAGATTGAAAAATTTCGACCTTCAATGTGGTTCCTGAAATACTTTACAGCTTCGTAAACGCCAGTAAGTTCACGGTCAAAGGTGCTGTACTTCCGCTGTGCGGGTGTAAATTTTTTCGAGAAGAATCCCAGTGGTTCCCAAGAATTGTTGTTGAGTTGTTGTAGCGTTGCTCCCATAGCTATATCACTAGCGTCAACCATTATTGAAATTCTTGCTGTCGGGATTGGGTACGCAAGTAAAGCTGCATTTGCTAATTGCTGCTTACAATTCTCGAATGCTTCTGTGAGTTCTTGATTCCATGTGAGTATCCTTTTGTCATTCTTTTTGTAACCATTTATACAGTTGAATAACTTAGTCTGTATGTTTATGGAATTGGGCAGGAATCTGCGATAATAATTTAACATTCCTAAAAAGCGTCGTAAGTCTTTCGCTGTTTTAGGTAACGGAAACTCTGTAACTGCTGTTACCTTTTCCTTGATAGGTGACATTCCTTTTTGGGTGATCGTGTGACCCAAGAAGTTCACTGTGTGTACACCAAATTTGCACTTATTTATATTTATAACCAGATCATATTCGGCGAGACGTTTTAGTAGTAAATCTAGATGCCTTTTGTGCTCTTCTTCGTTTTTGGAAGCGATGAGGATGTCATCCAGGTAAACGAAGCAAAAATCCAGGTCCCTTGTTACAGAATGCATAAATCTTTGAAAGCTTTGTGCTGCGTTTGATAGCCCGAATTGCATAGACGTAAATTCGAATAGGCCAAACGGGGTGATGATCGCAGTCTTCGGTATATCGGCCGCTTCCACCGGTATTTGGTGATAAGCGCGAGACATATCTATGGTGCTAAATATAGTAGCGTCAGATAATTTATGTGCAAAATCATTCAGTTGCGGTATGGGATATTTGTCCGGAATTGTCTGGGCGTTCAAGCGGCGATAGTCCCCACATGGACGCCATTCGGTTTTCTAACCATGTGCAAGGGGCTGGCCCAATTACTCTTTGATGGCCTGCAAATCCCTTGCTCCATAAGGTATTTAAATTCCTTTTTGGCTGCTTCAAGTAGAGCTGGTGCGAGTCTACGAGCACGCTCAGTAACAGGAGGTCCCTTGGTCTCTATACAATGTGTTACAGTGTGTCTTTTTTTATCAGGGATTTTCATGTTAGGCCTTGTTAAGTTCGGGTATTTATTCAGGATGTCCCTATATTTTTGTACAGTAGAAATAGTAGAGATTCCAGAAGTTGGTCCTTTGTAGGTTATTCCCCTGATTAATAGTCCTGTAGATTGGTCTGCAATGGTTGCTTTCTTGAGATCCACTGTTAAGTTAAAATTGTGAAGAAAATCAGCTCCTAGTATGGGTCTTGAAACATCAGCGACAATGAATCGCCATTTTAATGCTCGTCGAAGGCCAAAATTGAGCTCGACGGTCCTTGTACCATACGTTTTGATTGGATTTCCATTCGCTCCATACAGGGTAGTGGGGCATATGTCAGAAGTGACATTATTCTTGTTATAAGACTGGTTTCTTGGGAGGACTGAAATATCGGCGCCCGTGTCGACAAGGAATTTTTGCCTAGTTTGTTGGTCATATACGAAGAGACGACAAGTTTTGCTGGGAATCTCACATGTCCCTACTGTGAGGTTGTCGTTTTCCGAGTTTTTCTTGGTAAATGAACATGGTTGCAAACACCTGTATGCTTTTTCCCCGAATCTTCTGTGGAAACTGCAGATGCCATTATTGTTTCTATTTGGAGATTTATCACGAGACCGAGACCTAGGTCTGCTTGTGAAGTTCCTCTGTGTCGAATTTTGATACGAGTAGTTCCTACGAGGACTTTGATTTCGTTTTCCTCGAAAGTTTGAAGATTGGTTCGTCTGAGTAAGCTTCAATTGAGATACTTCACGGGTTAGTGCGGAAATTTGTTGTTGAAGTTGGAGTAATATTGAAGTTTCCGTGGATTCCGATCTTGATGTGCATGGTTTATTATTGCGGTCGACGACACTACAATCTGATGATTGGTAAACATCTAATATTTTGTCAGCCGTGGACGCCAGTTGGCTCACATTATTTTCCGTGAGTGCTGACAATATTGCCTGCACATGTTGCGGTAGGCGCTGCAACCATAATGTACGAACTATTGCGCTCTCCGCTAAAGCTGGACCAGCTAGTTCTAACATGTGCCTTAAGAGCTCGGTTGGTTTCCGGTCTTCAAGTTGGATTCCAGTAAGCAAGCGAGTTAGGCGCTTCTCCGCAGAATCCTGCAGACGATCAATAAGCGCGGTCTTGAGGGTAGTATATTTGTCCGTTATTGGTGGTTTCGTGACTATGTCACTCACGCTTTGTAGAGTTTGCGAATCTAAGGCTGCGACGATGATGTTATATTTGGTGAAGTCATCTTTAATACGTGAATTCGCAAACTGGGCCTCTACTTGAACTATCCAAAGTTGAATATTCTCTTTATAGCAAGTGGGGAGCTTTACTGAAACGTGGTGGATCGCTTGATCGGAGTTATTAGAGCTGGTAGATTCCATGGTTGATTGTGTTTTTTTCTTGGCTTCTGCCGTTGAATTTGTTCCGAAGATTTGTTCGAAGTGGAAGTCTTCGTCAGAAGTGGTCATTTCGCATTACATTCAAAATTGGCAAATATGGCAGAAAGCGTATGGCAAGAAAAATATTGCAAGAAATGAATCATATGTGAAATATGTTTTTTTTTTTTAAATTATTACCCGTATTAATTAAAAAAATTATTTAAAATTTTTGGCAAAATTGTTAAAAAATTAACAATATTTTGTACTAGATTCCATCGATTGTTACATAGAAAGCGTTCAGCAAAGTTTAAAATTAGAATGTACTGTCTGTAGGACTTAATTTTCAAATATCATTTGTAAAATAATCTGTAAAATATTCGTAGTTCCAAGAAATGTTAAAATATTACTGAATTTCGATAGTATACTTGAAAAGAAATGTGCTAATAGGTAGCATTATTATGGATTGTAGGTAGGTATAATTTCACATGTATTCACACAAGTTCTAAAAATTTCTTAAAGAGAACATGTGCTGAATTGCAACATTTTGGGTAGGAATCAACCCATCAAACAATGTAACATAATTTAAAAATGCTGAAATAAAATTAATGATGAACTTTTTTTTAATTTACGTGTCTGTAGCGATGGTTTCCACAAGCGTTGAATTCTGTGATAAGTGTTTTCTCTGCCTGCCGCTCTGATGAAATCGGCAGTTTCAGGCTTGCAGCGCTGGAATCCGTCCCGGCGTAGAATTTACCGGACCTGCCGCGTTGTGTTTCCGCCTTAAGTACTTCGGTCATGAAATGTCAGTTTGTTCCCCTGAAATAGATGGTACAACGCAGTTTAATTCTTTTTTGAAGAAACGAAAAGAAATAATGATTAGTTGGTTTGATATTTTATGAGAGATCATAGTATTTATTTGAAAGGTCGTAAAGGTTACAATATTTTGACTTTAAAATCCTGTTATCGGAAGATTGATTTACATAATCCATGTGGGTATATAGTAAAAAATCAAGATATGTTTGATATGATTGAATGATTAATTATTAATTACATTTAAAAAAATATTTGTTTTAGAATAATAATACTTTGCTTGAAAACCCATGCACTGTTTAGGCCGTCATTATCGAAATATATGACGGAATATGCGATGCATATTATATTTAAAGTTTTACTGAGGTCTACCTAGTGAAAAGCAATAAGAGCAAAAGATGCACTGTTATTTTAGTTAAAATTGAAAGGTAACTCACCGGGGTATGATCAGAGGCGGCCGCTTCCTTAGTGCATATGTGCACTGCACTGCCGAACATACGTCAGAAGTGTAAATTAGTATCTCCATCCTCTCACGAAGAATCCCGCCAATTCGTTACAAAATCTTTACCAATTGTCCTACTCCCTCCCATGAGAGAAAGGAATTCGTGCACATTTTGTTATGCCCAGGCGTGACGTCACATGAAGTTATATTTCTATTGGGATTATTCCCAGATGCTGGAGTGCTCGTGCCCGTGAAATGAGCAAGACAGGTATAGACCCATACGGACGATTGACGTGTGAATGCAGAGAAGACATATGGTGCCTGGGTGCACTAGCGAAGCAAATGACTTAACATTAAACTTACGTAAAGTGATACCGAACCTTTGGAATAGAATAGTTATGTTCGACAAATTTAAGACGAAATAACAATGTTATGTTTTAACGCCATCGGCCGCCAGCGCGGCGCTGTATTGTTTCGGTATTGACAGCATTTTAACAGTTTTTGCAAGTTTTATTCTGTAAAAAAAACTTATTTAAAAATGAGTGTTACTGAAAACATTGCGATTAACGTAGATTTTATCAAATGTAATTAGTGGAGTTTTTAAGTGAAACAGTTAAACTTTTAAAAATAATTTGTACTATTCCAATGACAACTGTTGAGTGCGAACGGTGTTTTTCTACATTAAAACGTTTAAAAACATTTCTGAGGAACACTATGTCTCAAGATCTGCTTTGTCAATATTGAGCATCGAAAAAGGTTTGATATTTTCTATACCAGAATTTAATAATCGTGTCATTGTAGTATTTTCACAAATGAAAGAGCGACGAATGGATTTACTCTACAGGTGAACGTTTGCATTAGGTATGTCACCCCCTAATCACTTTATTTTCCCATGTTAATGTTACCTTTTTTGTGAAATGCACTGCTCGCGAATTTTGTCACGGGCCGCCTCTGGGTATGATACCTCAGGATTTCCTTCCCTGCGCCATGATGGTCGCTCGCTGCTGGTTGTCCGCCATTATCCATGTGTATAAGTCGGGTTCACCAATTTGGCAAGAACTTTATTTGGTAGAATCGTACTTACTAATGTAGCCAAGATATGAAGATAAATTAATACACAGGTTGAGGTTCCGGACTCCACGTTTATTGAATGTTGGATACAAAGCATGACACGACAAAAGTTCGATTCAGAAGGATTTGAAGGAAAATGGCGAGAATGACAGCGAACAGCGACGAACGACCCAAAAGGGCGCAAGTAAGGGAATGAAGTTGCCTACGAGTTTATTCTGGCGTCTGGCCCGCAAGTGCTGTCAGATCTCAGGGATACCCTTATACAAAATTACTTTATGGCTGTAAAATGAAATCGCTGTCATTCTCTACAATACAATTATTATTATTATCTTGTGTTGAATTCCTGAATTCGAAACCGAATTATAACAGTAGCTTTGTGTGAAATTCCACGTACACAGATGTTAGGGAACGTACCCATACTACGTGACACGTTTAGGGGGGGGGGGGGGTCTTCAAAATGTCACGCTCCATACAAATGAGCGGCGAATTGCTTAGGATTGTGGTCACCGGGGGGGGGGGGGGGGTTAAAAATTTCAAAAAGTTGGTCACGTATTATGGGTACGTTCCCTTATTTGTGGCGCGAAGCGTATGGCGTGGCGTCCGACGTGCACTCGAAGCTGGGTTCTGAAATTCAACCACGCAGACGCTACGGTATTAATACTGTTCGATAATATATGGTACATTTGCGGCACGTTTCAGAGTGGAAGATGCTGCTGTCAATATCGCGATACAGCCTCACCGTTTTCTCCTTCACCGGAGACTCAGAATAAATTATTTTTAATACAAATATTTGTATAGCCGATTTTCACTCAAGACGCCTGCAGTTATAATAATGATAATAATACATCTTTATTGAACCAAAAAAAATTAAGATTTATAACTACAAAAACAAAAAGTACATCATAAGTACAGTAAAAGTACAGTTTAAAAGTTGCATAAGTACAAAAGTTAATAACAGAAAACAAAATACATATATACAGTAGGTACTTAAAGAATAGAGATTTATAATTATAAATTTAGGTTTCTCGTAACCTGCCTCACTAGCTAACTAACTAACCATCACGCCGTTTCCTCGCAGGGGTAGGCAGAGGACGGACCGCCAAACAACTCGGTCTTGGCACACACTCTTTGCCTCACTCACATTCATACATCGTCACATACATTCTCTTCTATTATTCTGACTTTTGACATGGCCCGACTCAAGTATTTGATTCACTTGATCGTGCCACGTCTTCCTCGGGCGTCCCCGACTTCTTCTACCATTCACATTCGCGTCGTATATTCTTCTTACACTACTTCCTTCGTTCATTCGCTCCACATGCCCAAACCATCTGAGGGTCCCTTTCTTAATCTTAATCATTATGCTTACATCAGCCTTCCATTCTTTGCGGATATCCACATTTCTCACACGATCATACATTGTTTTACCACACATACCTCTCAGGGATCTCATTTCAACAGCATTCAGCTTACTTTTATCCTTCCTCTGCCAGTTCCATGCCTCACTGCCATACATCAGGGTAGGTACCAGGACTCCATTGTGGACTGCTAGCTTCGCTTTTTTGACAGATTTTTATTAGCGCCAACTGTATTCAGTCCACCATTAATGGAGTTACCGGCATTCACCCTTCTTTCAATATCTCTTTCAGCCTTCCCATCTCTCGTAAACATACTACCCAGATACACAAACTCATCCACCTGCTCCAATTATTCATCATTCACAACTATGTTGCATACTGTTTTCGTACTCTCTCTTTCAAACACCATGACTTTAGACTTACTTACATTCATCATTAACTCATTCTTCATACATACTTCATTCAGAGACTGTAGATCTTCCATAGTATTAGAAATCAGCACCGCATCATCAGCATACAACAGGCAACATACTTTCAGATTACTAATAAGTAAGCTAGTTATATGTATATCGACTTTGGTTGCATGGCCGTATATTCTCTTTATATATTCACTTGAAGAAATATTATTTTAGGCGATCAACTGTCCGAGGCAAGGATATTAAAATATGTCCGAAGGGCGAATTGTCGTCGGATCAACTGTCATGGAACCGGTTAGTTGCATCTCGAAACAACAAAAGTCCTATGCCTGCGCGCTCTTGTGAAATTGTTTAAATTTTGGTATTATTTCAGGAATACAGATAATGGCCGTTTATAAGGTTATGTGTTGTTTGTTATCAGCAAAACTCAATTACAGTGATAGGAGTTTTTCAAGTTTTGTCAGGTTATTATTATTCGTAACCCGAGAACGTTCGTCTTTCTTCTTATATGTAGAAAATTGGGCCTCCCAAACTGAGGACGGCCAAATTCTTAAAAAAGCGTTGCGAAATCTGAGCTTCAATCGAATCGATCATAAGCTATAAATTCTCTCTTCTACCCTAAAACATATAAATCAATGCCCTAAAACATCAACGCCATGAAATGAATACATTTTTCAATTCAAAATTATTTTTTTAAATAAAAATATGGCATTTCTGAATTTTTCCCACATTTCCAAAGATATTTATGGACATTTACAAATCAAGTTTATGAAATTCAAAATTTCATCGTCAAATAAACCCTTTATGGGGCACAATTTTGTAATTTCATAGATGAGTGGCAAGTTTACTGACCAGCAGCATAAGGGCCAACAACAAGTGATCGCCTAGCCGACATTTCCAAGGAAATCTTTTCATTCGTTTTTGCTTTTCCTAGCAGAGTACATAATTATAATTCAAGTTAAAAATACCGATTCGTCACTTCAATTTACTCATTGCAAATACTTCGCTTCTGAATCATTCTTTGATTCGGTTCGACCATTAAAAACCACATGAAAATGTCGTTAAAATGTAAAATGCAAGAAATTCATTTCGTATTCATAATTCATTCGCCGATTCGAATATTGGCAAGTCCGGGTTTATTATATTCTAGATAACGGGTGTTATCTTCGTAATTTTCATGATGAGGAGAAGTTAAAGTGATAAAGTTGATTATAAAGTTCATTCTTACAATAATTATTAAATGTGTTTCGTCTTTCCCACTGAAAACTTTGTTTGAAAAAAAAAATCGAGTGCAGTTCAAACGCGGCAGAAGTGTAACCTTCGCCCACACAATCTCAATCAATAGGAGCCTTGAAAAGTGAGCTAGCTCATATTCAAAGCGGCCAATGCGCGCAGTTTGACTGAGCACGACGCTTCGTAGGTACTGGTGTCGCGAAACTGTGACTCCACTATAAATTGGCGTTAAGTGCTGCAAAGCAAAGACTATGCAACCCTCGAAGGACCAGTCCCGAAACTACGTGATCGCTAACTTATACGGGACGATTAAATAGCATACACCCGCAAAACCTGATGGATAGTCAGTCGATAGTTTAGATCTGTGCTTTTGGAAAATTAGATAAGCCCAGATTGGAAAAAGAAAAATAGGACTCACCGTTGCAGATGGGGCCTCACTGAACTCCAGTTTGTGGTCTTCACAATGTTTAAATTTTAAAATCGTAATATTCTTATAGCAAGAGGTTACGATACTTGCTCCATGTCTGAGATGTTAATTTGCACTGAACAGCAAAACACACTGTCACCTCTCCAAAGTTGAGTACTTTTTCTTGAAATAATTTTTCATGGCGACATTTAGGAAGGAAAGATTAGGTAGGTGGGATAACTTCAGGATTTTGACATATGCTACCCACCAAGTCTGCGAATGCAATACCCAATCAATCACATATAATGCGCGAACAAGTACTGTGCATACGTAAGGTTTCATTCGAGTGCATTTTCTCACAGGCTAAATCCTATAGATGTATGAGTTTGTTTTTTTTTAGTGTCACTCGTTTCCGTTTCATCGAGTTTCAAAACACAACGGTGCTAAAGAAGTTTTCAATTTAAAAATGATTCAATTGTGCAATTCACACGCGGTACGAGTGAAATCTTCAGAAAACTAAAGTGGACAAGAGTGGGGAGGCTACGAAGCACCGCACAAAAAAGGAGACCGATAGGCTACGAAGCACCGCACAAAGAAGAGTCCAATTATACTATCTCAATCTCTCGCAGGCAAAATCCTATAGATGTATCTATATCTCTTTTTAATGTCGCTATTTTTCGTTTCATTGATTTTCAAATCACAACGGTATTAAAGAAGTTTTCATTTCAATAATAAGCTGGTTTCATAACAAGGGTTACATGGGTTTTGTAAGTTATAAAAAAAACTTTTTTTTTTAATAAATAAATTATATTATTTAAAATTTTAAACTTATAAAAGTGCAACATTAAAACAATATTTTATAAAATTTTCATCCAAAATTTTTGAAATTCAGCTAGTGGGACCTGATTTTCGGAGACCCTTAAAAAGTGTCCTTGCGGTGTACAGGATAACTCAAGATATCTTCATCTGAAATTGAAAAACTTTTTTTTGTGTTAATAGGTTAGTACATCAAAAATTGAAATATGAATTTTTGGCGTATTCGGAATAAAGTGAATAAAAAAATCCAACGTAAATATAGATACACAGGGTATTAAGAGGTAATAGCACCGGTGAGAAATCTCGACGGTAGGTATTTTAAAAAATTCTCGCTATCGCACCGCGCTCAAAAAATAACTAGCTATCGATGTGTTGGTGAGACCACGTGAGTGTTTGGCTTGTACACCCTCTCGCCCCCTTTGCGTCTCATGCCTACCGTCTTTCGCCTCATACCGCCATATCCAATATTCTGTTTAGATAAAGCATGTTTCGACTTATTTCGTCGCTAATGAAGTTTTTGAATCGGCCTTGCGGTGTGACAGAAAAAGGGCCCATTATTTTTAAACGCACGAGGTCTGCTATTGTCGGTTATTTATAAATATCGTCGATAGGTATTGTAACAATGTCTTCTGTTCACGCTTATTACCGACAAATTACGAATTATTTTACTAGAACTCTATGTAGGTTAGTAGTTTTAAAGTTTTCACTGTATTTGCGTTTATAAATATGCAGTCAAACCAACTACATCGAATTATTATATACATACATATGATTATTCTCTATGATACATTAGTTATTATTGAAAATTAGTATTAACCTCTCAGGCATCGGGCCTGTTTTTCGAAAAGTCAAAATATTTCCGCTTTCCAATAAATTCCAAATAACTTTAATATTTGTGAACGCATCCGAAAACTAAAAACTGTTTTTGAAAGATGATGAAATACGCTTTCAAATTTTATAATTCGAAATAAACATATAATTTTGTTTTTATTTTATTAATAACTAGCAGACCCGGCCACACGTTGCTGTGGCTAACGAAACACAACGCCATTTACCCAACCTTTATAAAATCCACACCATCCGCTCGCCAGCTGCCCGCTGCGCGCTGCCCTTTGCCTAAATGGAATATTTGAATTTCTTGGCTTTTCTCTACTATAATAAGCATTTATTATACACATAAACCTTCCTCTTAAATCACTCTATCTATTGGTGAAAACCGCATGAAAATCTGTTGCGTAGTTTAAAAGATTTATGCGCACATACATTTTGAGCGACTTCATTTTATACTATGTAATGATGATGATTCCACAAAACTTAAATTTCTACTCATATAATTTGGCACTTACCTATCTTATTAAAAAAAAAACTCAAAAATGCATATGCAACAAAAATGTATTTTTGACCGATTATCTCTATCTCTACATATTATAAAGTCCCCCGCGCCATCTGTCTGTCTATTCGCGATAAACTCGAAAACTACTGAACGGATTTTCCTGCGGTTTTCACCAATATACAGAGTATTTCGTGAGGAAGGTTTAAGTATGCAATTTGTCAATGATTTGTGTAAATTGGTTGAAACATAACGATAATTGTTAGAAGTGTCGGAAATAAGTCCAGCCGCCTGGTAGCTTTCATCGAAAACGCTGCACAATCCTTTTGGGATATAACATATAACAAAACAATTAATGGTGGGATATTCCTCTTTTATAGATCTACAAAAAAGTCCGCGAAGGCATATATCTATCTTTTACGGATAGCTTACTATACACATTATATCTAAAATGCAATTGATAAGAATAATAAGATAAGAAGATAGAATGCGTATAGTAAAAGATAGATATATGCCATCGCGGACTTTTTTGTAGATCTATAAAAGAGGAATATCCCACCAAGCGTTGTTTTGTTATATCCCAAAAGGATTAGGCAGCGTTTTCGATGAAAGCTACCAGGCGGCTGGAATTTTTCCGACACTTCTAACAATTATCGTTATGTTTCAACCAATTTACACAAATCCTTGACAAATTACATACGTAAACCTTCCTCACGAAACACTCTATCTATTGGTGAAAACCGCATGAAAATCCGTTCAGTAGTTTTCGAGTTTATCGCGAACAGACAGACAGACAGACAGACAGACAGAAAGACGGCGCGGGGGACTTTACTTTATAATATGTAGAGATAAAAAAGGTTTAAAAATAGCCCACCTTAAGTTTTTTTCTAATTAAAATTACGATAACGAAAAAGATAAAAGCACTTACATATTTTATTAGACAATTAAATCTAAATGGATTTATTGTGTTGTGTGTATCATACGTGTGAGTTGACATGTTTGTAAATAATAATGTTTAAAATGTTAGATATATCGCTTGCTGAGGTTTGATTTGTACTCCTGTATTTTTGAGTTTCTTTAAGCAGTAAATACAAAAAAGGATGTGTTAGTTCGTTCAAAATTCTATAAAAAATGTTGGTCTTTTACCTATAGATAGATTTACCTACACATTTTTTTTAAATATTTATTACAGTCAGTTTGAAATAAAGGAAACAAATATATAATTTTTTTAAACTTCAAAACTTTTTATTTTTATTTTCAACTTTATAAAACCTTAAATTGTAATATTTAATTACATGAAGACAATATTAGCGAAACTTCAACCCAAGGCTTCAGGCCCAACTTCATAGTACAAAAAAAAGTGCAAAAATCACTTACTTCGCAATTTTTGCAATAAAATAAAAGCACTTAGAAAAAAAACCAACAACGCTAAAGGCTTTGTACCAGTTCACATAAGGAAAAAGGTTGAAGCAAACGTTTTACGTATGAGAAAAGCTATAGTTTGAGCAGTAAATTACAGAAAAGAGCAAGAAAACACGGCACAAAGTGATAAAGTAAAAAATCTGAAAATGGACAAAAAAATGCCGCAAACCATGTTTTTGGTGATCATACAAAATGTTCGTCATACTATTGCAAGTCGGAGAAGTATACTAATGATCCAAATTTAGTAAGCGATCTTCAAGATTGTGGAACAGGACTGATATTCAACAATTATTGTCGTCTCTAATAGCAAATGCAGAAAGTCTTATTATTAACGTGACAAATAACACTGTGGAGCAATTCAACAACGTTATAGCCAAATTTATAGGCGGAAAAAGAGCAAATTTTACAAAAATGGGATAACTTCAGCAGTTGAGCTTCTTGAGCAGTAACTTCGTGGAATAGTGAAATGACAACCCATTCACGAATACAAAAAAAATCCAAGGCCACAGTCCTGGCAACTACACGAAGCATTTTATTGAAAGAAAACGACGTTCGAAGGAGACAATACAGAGGTGTCGAAAAATAAAACTAAGGTATTACGAAAACACGACAGAAAAGAGAAAAAAAGTTGCAGGGCCTGATGAAAATTATGGTCAATTGGAATTAGATCCAGATATGCCAGCTGAATTATTTGAAACGATAAAGAGGAATTTTTCAAATAATTATCTCCATCGAATAAGGATGAACTCGAAAGGAATACGGTGGGCCAAAGCAATAATAATTTGTGGACAATTGAAAGGCGTAAGCGGCTTACAGCTTCTAACTTTGGACAAAAATATGTAAGCTACGGCCAAAAACTTCAGTTGCGAGAGTATTAAACTCGCTACTGTACTCGCCATTTAAAGGAAATATGGCCACAAATTATGGGAAAGAAAATGAAAACCAAGCAATTGAGCAATTTACAAAAGAAACAAAATTAGAGGTATTCGCCTGTGGACTATTTATCGATGAAAACAAAAACTTTTTAGCGGCAAGTCCGGATGGCCTTTTTGGCAAGGATTCTATAATTGAAGTGAAATGCCCATATAGTATAGTAAATATGTCACCAGAAGAAGGATTTGAACAAAAAAAATTGATAACTGTAAAATTGAAGACAATGCTTCAACATTAAAACGGAATCACAATTACTTCTACCAAGTACAAGGCCAGTTACACATTACTCGTCGTAAATACTGTTATTTTGTCGTGTGGAGTCCTAAAGGTTTGCCGTATGAAAAAATTGAAAGGGACGATTCAATCTGGCAAAAAATTGAACCACTGTTAGAAAAACTTCTACCACCAATGCCTTTTACCAGAAACAATTGACGGTCGCATATCAAGAAATTTACCGGCGAGAGAAAGATCTAAATCATAAATTGTTTAAAATTCATTGTATAGTGGTAAAAAATTTTGTACAATAAAGTGTTTACAAACAAAAAATTTCAATTAATCACTGAAGGCAATGTAAGCGACTCTCAACTAAAAATTTGAAACAGATTTTTTTTAAAAACATAAACCTCACATTGGAGGCACCGAGGAAAAATAATCGCTCAGGGACTTTGTTGGAGAAGTTGTTGGACATCATTGGAGAAGCTGTGTGGAGGGTATTTTTAGGATAAGGAAGGAAAGGAAGTTTTGGGTAGGGAAAAGGTAGGTAAAAGTATGAAATGATGGTGGAGAGTCCAGCTGTAGAGATCAAAAGATCTTCCTCTTCCAGTTTCTCCCAATCCGGCCCGCCACGCAGTAAGTGGACAAAATTATCCGCCACCAAAACCCATGCAGACCTCATCCGTGAACCCGGGAACCCAGGCTCTGTCACCAAACATAGAGGACCACTTGCGGTGACCAAGTGGCGGGGGTGTTGGTTATCCAATAAATGGTTCCCGGGGCGATGGTACCTAAAACGCCTCCCAAATTGAAAATTTATTATAGTACTTGACATAAAAAAATTTAATTTTGCACAATTTTAGTATGAAAGCTCGGTCAGTATTGGTATACCGCGATGAGTCACTAAACAGAAAAAAACGAATAAAAAATATCGATTACTCGGGCAAGGACAACACTAGTCTACCGATAAAATTCTTTACATCACTACTTCGCATTATATGTATGTATTTGTCAAAACCCACGTTCCCCGGCCCCCCTCAGGAGAAATGAGCGAAAGGGACACCTGCACGTCGGGCCGAAAATACCTAAATAAAATCTTCGAAATCGATGTTTTGTATTCCCCATTTTTCTTCTCCAAAACTGGACGGATTTAAAATTTTTTTTTCACTAACTGTATTAAAAGAAAATATTCTATGTCGGTACGTTTTGCTTTTTTTCAAAATACATTGTTTAGTTTGTATACTGAACGTTTTTTGACGGCGTTTAAATTAGGCAATTTTATTCATTTTTGGAAGGTCGTAACTTCTATGAGAAGTAAATTATCAAAAAAAACAAAACGTACCGACACGCTAGTGGTCAATATCTATATTATGTAAAAAAAATTTTGCTCTAGGGTCAAAATCCAGAGAGATAAACGGGGAATACGTTTGTATAGAAAAGCGCAGCTAGTATTTCCTCTTAAGTGACGTACTTGACTTACTTTAACCGGTCATTTCTGAAATTTTTTGGAATATAAAATGTAAATTTAATTTTGATCTCCTGTGGCTTTTTTGATGTTTTTTAATTTTTTTTTTTTTCAAATACAAACCTAAAAATTCTTCCACATTTCATCACTGGTCACTCAGCCAAATAACCGTCCAACCCCTCACCCCTACCCTAACCACCAAAATACCTGCTCAATTCTTTTTAATGTTTTATGTACGAGATATGGGGGGGGGGGGCTGACAGAGATATCGAAAGAAGGGTATATGCAGGCAACAAAAAACTGTTCAAAGAAGCGACGTTAGCCGTCCATAATGGAGTGCTGGTACCTACCCTGATGTATGGCAGTGAGGCATGGAACTGGCAGAGGAAGGATGAAAGTAGACTGAATGCTGTAGAAATGAGATCCCTGAGGCGTATGTGTGGTAAAACCATGTACGATCGTGTGAGAAATGTGGAGATCCGGGAAGAATGCAAGGCTCATGTAAGCGTAATGAGTAAGATTAAGAGAGGGACGCTCAGATGGTTTGGAGGAGAGTTTTGTAAAGACAATATATGACGCAAATGTGAATGGTAGAAGAAGTCGGGGACGCCCGAGGAAGTCACGGCACAACCAAGTGAATCAGATACTTGAGTCGTGTGAAAAGTCGGAATAATAGAACAGCATGTATGAGACGATGTATGAATGTGAACGAGGCAAGGAGTGTGTGCCAAGATCGAGTTGTTTGGTGGTCCGTCCTCTCTGCCTACACCTGCGGGGAAACGGCGTGATGGTTAGTTAGTTATGTTGAAAAAAAAAAGAAATCAAGTCACCGGAGACCAAAATTTAATTTACATTTCTTACTACAAATAATACCAGGAATCACTTGTTAAAGTAAGTCGTATTATTCTGGAATAAACTTATATATATATATATATATATATATTTTATTATTATTACCCCTCGCCAGACAAAGTATTATTATTACAGTAAAATCGAGTCGAAACAGACAATCATTTATTTATGAAGATTGTGATGTTTTGAATGACTTCATGTGTGATATATAATTCACAAGTTCAAAAACTGAGGGTAGAAACTTATCGAACAACAGAAAGTCCATATATTCAGCTTTTAATGCCTTTAGCTACAAATAAATTATCAGTTGTCGTATCGCGATACACTCCCTTTTCACCAACTTTATTAAAAGAAATACAACAATATATTGGGTATATCAGTGCAAAAATAACGTAAACCTGAAAATTTCGAACTGAAAGAAAGAAAAACATTCCCTTTATATTAATAACCTGACAATATTTGACTAGGAAAGTCCTGTTTTAATTTAACCGTTATGCATTTCGTCTGTGTGTAAATTTAAAATATAGTCACCTTTAAGGCTACACATTTCTCCCAACGTGTAACAAGTTTTTTTCATTCCGTCACTGAAAAATTCTTCCGACTCTTCTCGAATCCAGGACTTAATAGCTGCCTTCAGGTGTAATGATTACCCTTAAGGTCTCTCTTGAGTAGAGGAAAAAATAAAAAAAATCGCAAGGCGCAAGGGGGAGTAAGGAGGGTGTGGAATGGGTTCAAACTTCAGGTTTCGCAGAGCCTCTGCAGTTGCGCGTGAGGTGTGTGATCTGTTTTCGTCTGTGAGCCGACACAATTCAACAATTATGGCTCTTCCTGGCTCGCAAACACGGCTCTTATTAACCACCGATTAATAAAAAACCAATCGTCAGCGTCGTCACCATAAACATCCTTTAAACGACGATGAATCTCAGTATGAGTCACTTTTTCAACAGTTAAAATTGGATAGCTGTTTAACTCGCATTGACATGACACTATAACATGGGCGTAGCCAGGGGGGGGGTTTAGGGGGTTCAAACCCCCCCCCCGAAAAGTTAAGATATCAACACCAATAATATTAAAATAAGGAGAGGTAAGAGAATGTTATTTTTAACACTAACATCTCAAAATGATATTATGTATCTAAAAAGATAAATGGGGTCCTCTGAAAGAAAAAAAAAATTAACTTGCACCTCCATTTTTCGGTGATTGCGGTTGATTTTTATTTTGCAACGTGATTTTTATTTGGAATTCCGTTTCTAATCAGTGGTAAGTGTGTACGTACTTTGAAATTATTATTTCACTTAGCAAAAAGTGTTAAACATATAACAGGATTAGTGATACAGTCAGGTGAATACGTACTTGCATAAATGTGATTATTTGACTGCTTAATATGTTATAATATACATTTGTTACTTTCATTTTATTAAAAAAAAAATAGGTAATCAATGTACATAGAAAATAAAAGTTTTCAACACAAATACAAAGTCCGACAATACCCCCCCCCCGAAACTAATAACCTGGCTACGCCGGTGCACTATAACATATCTCCATACTTCCACTTCTCAAAATATACTGGGTGAATTCAACTATCTGCGCAAGCACGTAGAGGGAGATTGTCACTTCCACCTGGCACGCTTCGGAAGGTTAGGAGGCATACATTAATTACGTGAGCTCAAAAGGGGGGGGGGGGTCCAGCAAAATCTCACGTTACTTGAGAAGAATATATGAAGTGTTTCAAATTTATCTCACCAAGGGGAGGGGGGGAGGGGTCTAGATTGGAAGCAAAACTGCTCACGTAATTAATGTATGCCCCCTTATTTTATTCGCGCTGTACAAGCATGTGTGCATTACTTTTCAACCTACCCTCGTAGTGATACAAATTCGCCGTTTAAAAGTAATAATAAAAAACTGGAATAATCAATCTTCTTCAATACTTAAACATGTACCTAAGTATGTTAGTATGCTGAAACCTCAAATATTTCACTGAAAAATGGGTAACAAAGGGTGCCGGAAATACGCACCGGTTTCGTATTGTATGTATGTGTCCGCATAATTCAGTGTTCCAGAAACGTCGTAGTATTTTGATAAAGTCGGACGGTAAATCACTGTCGCCTCATGGCAGAATAAAACCGACACCCATGCATCTACATAGGATTTACAAGATTGGCTATTGCGAGAATATATTGTACAGTACAAAGATATTGAAATATAATAAATAATGCTATCTGCAGTTTTACTAGGTACTAGGTAGGACTGCGCTTCCGGGTGTCGCCGATATTGTTTACCAATTAACAAATAAATTAAATTATTAACGAATAAACCAAACCAAACGAACGTTAAACTAAATGAACAAATTCTTTCCGTATTCAATCTATATTAGTAACTAATACTAATGCACGCCTTCAAAAAATCAACGAAATGAACAAATTCTTTTCATATGCAAACTACCCTGATTAGGTCGTAGTCCGCCGACAGTTGGGCGGACACCCATAGCATATCTCTTTTGTATTTGAATATCTTTGGTACAGTACTTATATTACATTATAATTCCAGATAATCCTATGTATCCTAATCCTTGCTAATATTATAAATGCCAAAGTGTGTTTGCTTGTTTGTCCTTCTTTCTTATCGCAACCGAGCCACCGTTCATCGTGATGTTATGCAAAGAGGACTGGGAAGTGTGATAGGATACTTTTAATCCGGAAAACGGTAATTTTTCTCCAATACCACGCGAGTGAAGCCGCTAGTAAAAGTAAAAACTAGTAAGAGTATTTTTATTGTAAATTTCCCCTAGAGGAATATCTTTACAAATTACAAATTATCTTCCGCCCTGCTTAAATATCATATATTTATAACTGTTAGGATTTGGTAGGGATCCCTTGTCCCTTCTTCATGTAAACACTCCGAGAAAATTAACTGTTATTTATTTACAACTTTTTTAACCTCTTGACAACCTGACAAGCGCCATCATGATGCACAATAGAAACCTGCATTATCGACATATAGCCTGCCGGTAAATAAAGCAGATTAAGACAGATAGAGGGGGGTAACTATACCATTCATTTATAAAAATGTGCGATCACATTCACGAAGAATTTTTTTGGGATTAATTGTCCGGCGTATTAACTGACTAAGTGATCGTGAGATTAATTGACTGGAACGAATTGTCGATTTATCAAACCAAAGTTTCGAATCCAAATTTGAATTAAATTTATAAAACTTTGGAATTTTTTTATGAATTATTTGTACAAGAAACGAAAAAAAGTGAGGTGACGATAACATTTGTAATATATTTGTCTAATAAATTGTGTAAGCGTTTTTATTTTTTTCTTCATCAGTAATTTTGATGAGAAAAAAGTGTGAGCCATTTTTAAAACTTTTTAGGTTTGCATTAAAAAAATTATATCTACGCCATTTTAAATTATAAAATTTGAAAGCATATAATATCATTTCCTTTCTAAAAAATTTTTTAGTTTTCAGACGCGTTTAGAAATACCTACTCCATTTCTCTCTCTCTCTGGTTTCAATCCTGAGATTGGTTTGCAGCAATGTCATCTATTCGTTTCTTCCACTCTTCCCTGTCTTGTGCGGCTCTTTTGAAGTCTGCATATGATGAGCAGCGCACGTCCACCAGCAGGTCCTCCAGGTACTCTCGGCGTGGGCGTCCCCTAGCGTTTGTCCCCTCGGTCATACCCTCCATTATGGCATGCAAGAGGCCTTCTTGTCTTATTACATGGCCGATCCATCTTGCGCGCCTTTCGGACAAGGTCCTGAGCAGGTGCCTTCCTCCTTCGATTCTTTGGAGAATCTCTTCATTTGTGATGTGGTCTCTCCAGGAAATTCCTATTAGTCTTCTATAGGACCACATCTCAAAGGCCTCTAGTCTCCGTTTATCTCTTTCGCATAGGCACCATGTTTCACAGCCGTACATCAAGATACTCCATACATAGGTCTTGATGAGGAGTATTCTCAGTTTCAGGTCTATATTATTTGATTCTATTATTTTCGACCTTTTATTGAATGCAAGCCTAGCCTGGTGTATACGGCTGTTGACCTCGCTCTTAGACCGACCGTCCCATTTTATTTTACTCCCGAGGTAGACAAACTCCTTGGTGTTCTTTAGTCGAACTCCTGACATCTCTACTCTCATCTGATGTTGCGTTCGGCCTACAGTCAGCAGCTTTGTTTTGTCTTTATTTATCTTCATGTTGTAATTGTTTTGAAGAATGCTTTGCATGATTGTTAAGGCCTCTTGGAGTTCTTCTTCGCTTTCAGCAACCATAGCAATATAGCATTTATTTGGATTTTAATGCAACGCCGAAATATTTTGACCTTCCGAAAAAATATGCCCGAGGCCTGAGTGGTTAAATATTATATATTTATAACATCCACGGATGCTGGAATGGGCGAATATTCTTGAAGAATTTTTTGGGGATCAACTGACAGAGTGATCGACTGTCCGGAGGATCAATTGAATGGAACGAATTTTATCTGTGATCAATTGTCATGGAACCAATTTTTGTTTTTAACCACTCGGACCCTTAAGCTCTTTTTCAGGATAATAAAACAATACCAGACATATGTATGACGTTTAAGGCTAACCTGACTTATTTAATCGCACACGTGCGTACTGCGTACGCAGTCATCATTTAATCATCAAGCTCTTGACGCATTCATTCAATAATATAAAATTCCTTATTTAATGGCTTGTGGAAATGAGTCAATAATACCGTCTTGTGTTATTATCCTATTAATCCTATTACCCTATATTATAAAGGCGAAACTTTGTATGGATGTATGTTTGTTACTCTTTCACGCAAAAAATACTGAATGGACTCTTTCACTAATAGAAAGCTACATTATTTGCGAGTAATATAGGCTGTATATATTGGGAAGCTCTAGCGTTATGAATAAGCTCTGGCATTATGAAATTATTTATTGTACGTTTATTGTCCAGACGAAAAGCAAAGCGTTGCTTGGTAACAACAAGTAATTATTTGATGTGTGCTGTCATTTTGTTATTTTTTTAGACTATGGAGATCCCTTTGATAGTTAAAATTATACTAATCTATACTAATATTATAAATGCGGAATTGCGTTTGTTTAATTGTTACGCTTTAATAGGTGGCACGCGTGCTGTTTGAAAAATGAATGTAACGGGTACGGAGGGGCGGTAAGGGGGTGGGTAGAGGGGGGGAGTGGGGATAGGTAAGGTGGAGGAGGCGGAGTGGGAACCCCCCTAATACTATGCGAGCGAAGCCGGGGGCAAAAGCTATGTAGTATGTTAATAAAATGGTGTTCTAATACGATTTCAATGATTTTATAATCAAAATGTATATTTTTTATATAAATTATGTAAACTTTCGGGCGTCCGGTACAAATGTCTTAATTGGTCATGAAACCACTAAGTATCATGATTATGTTTTTTTTTACATTAGTTACACAAAGGAGGCCTTGAGGTAAATAATTTCCCTATGTAATCTTAGGGGATGCTGTGTGGAGGGTCTTTTTAAGAAAGGGAAGGATAGTAAGTTCTGGGAAGGAAGAAAATTTTGAGGAGTGGGTAGAAATCGGGAATCAGGGTGTTTGGGAATGACGGACGTATAAACCCATCCAACTGCGGTGCAAGGCGATGGGTCGAGAGAGACCAACTGGAAACGTCAAAAGGCATCCCTCAATCAGTCTCTCGATCCGGCCCGCCACGCAGCAGGTAGGGCAGACGCATTCGCCGCCAAGACATGGACAACCAATTAATCCGGGCACCCCTGCTAAGTCACCAAACGTAGCGAACCACTTGGGGTGACCTATGGCAGAGGTGTTGGTTATCCAATAAATGGTTCCCAATAAATACATTGTTAGCTGGATGGCTTCATCTAGTTTAATCTGTATCTATGTCACTTCCCCTAAAAAGTAAGTGCTATGATTTGTGATACCTGTCAGCCTATCGGTCGGGAGGTGGGAGAGTGGAGTGGTGGAGAGAGGCGGTAGAGGGGTGGGAGGGTGTCTGGAGGTCACGGGGAGTAGGATTGGACTCGGGATGGAATGGAATTGATGTCTTAATTGGATGACCCTGGATTTCTAGATTGGGCATCCATTTCTCTGAATGTGATGATGGTAAATTAAAACGCCACAGGGTGAAATTTCGTGACTATAAAACGTCGCCATCACGGGGGAAATGGGTTGCTTTACGACGGGTGTATAAAATACACTCTTCCAATGGCAAACATAAAAATTCACTTCTCGAGTGTTGAATGAAAACGTGCATTTTATTGCTTTATCTGTGCGCAGTAATACGTTTTTACGTGAACAACTAACTGCTATTTGCCGTCCGGAGCCGGTAGGATTTTGGCATCGCGTAATAGAGAACTCCAGTCCAATTTTTTTATTTTTTTTAATGAATAATGATCTTCTAACTTAAATAACTGCATTTTTATTTTTATTTTTAGAGTTAGTTTTAATAGTTAAAATATTGTCAAAGTTTTAATTTTTCAAGACCCCCGAAAACCACCGTATGTATGGTGAATCGTGTGACGTCATCACTCCTGAAAAATTAGTATAGGATCGGGCAATCTGCTGATCTACTGCCGCCATTTTGAATCCCGTCGTTCGAAGTATTCTCCCTAGAAATAGCATTACTATTTTTTTTGTTTTTTTTTTTTTTACATGAGCTCCACACAGGAGGCCCTGAGGAAAAAAATTCCCACAGGGCCTATGTCATCTTTTGGGATGCTATGTGGAGGGTTTTTTAAGGAAAGGAAGGAGAGGAGAGTTCTGGGAAGGAACAGGGTTTAAGGGGTGGGTAGGAATCTGGGGTTCAGTGTGTCCTGGTCATCCGCCTCCAACCCGGGCACCCCTGCTAAATCACCAAACGTAGCGAACCACTTGGGGTGACCTATGGCAGAGGTGTTGGTTATCCAATAAAGGTTCCCGGGGCGGCGGTACCCATTCCCGCCTCCCAAATTGAAATTGTGCAGTAGTTTTTGAATATTTTCAATAATAGAGATAAACTAATAAGAGATACCTTTATTTTTGAAACATTATTTATGCATAATAATTATGTTTCAATAAACGCAACAACTAAATCTCTATAAACAGTATGTAAATAAACGAATAAATTAATACGATGGCTTTATTTTATTATTTTTTATTTCTTTTTATTGAGGAAACAACCAGTCATACAGAAAAAATGATTATAACAATAAAATTCATATATTGTAGACCAATTAAGTTCCATTGTGTTAAAAAATATTGGTTTAGTTTTTTTTTTACCTACTCAACTTATTAAATGACAAAGAAAAAATATATAAACATAATAAAGAAAAACATAAAAAAGAAGAACATAAAACATAATAAAGAAAAACGTAAAATTATTAACAAACATGGTTATACTATTTAATATGGTTGATAATAATATAATTTTCACAAAAAGGAGAAATAAAGTATTTTAAGTTATTAATTTATTAAGCTGCATTTTATATGATTTCAAGTCATGGTTGAAAATGTCTACATCTCATAAGGTATTGTAAGTTTCACAGATACATACTCTTACAGAGTTTTGCGCATATTTAGATTTACTGTGTGGTATTCTAAATAAGTCGTTCGATCTGGTGTTTTGGTGTTTGCTTGGGTCATTTCATACATTCCTATACAATGACTTTACGGTGACGTCACGACACGTCGAACAGTGACGTCACCTTGACGGCATGTTTTTACGACCCGAATAAAAATGGACTTTTTAATATTTTTTTTAAAACTCTGCGTTTAATATTATTAAATAAAACTTATATATTCAGAATCAGCGTTCATTGATATATATACTGGAGTTCCTTATTGTGGTAAACTGTGAGGGTTAGGCTAGCTCCGCCCGTCAGAGTGCTGGAGACATAACGCTAAGTCGCTTTTGTATTTACCTTTATATTTAATACTTTACTTTTCTTTTACAATTCTCTATTAAAATAATATCTCTGGGGATGTCGTGTAGAGGTTGAAGATCTCGAAAAGACCAATATTACCGGAGCGAAGAAACACAATCAGTTTTTCTTCGCGTAAGGGTTTCCCGACTGTTCACCGGTGCCAAAGGAATACAATACGCTAATTAATCAGAGCACCTACCGTTAAAATACCGGTGAAATAGCTGCAAGATCTCAATCTGTCATATATGCTCTGCCTAAGGGTCCCGACTCCTCCCAACCGCCCGGAGCCAGTTAGACTATAGCATCCCCAATTGGGGTATGTTTTGAGGCTGAATTTAGTGGGGAGAGGAAGGAGATGGGAAAGAGAAAGGTGGGAAGTACCTGATTCTTTAGATCTGGTCACCAAATACGACTAAAGCCTACCATTCAGAATTGAAACGTTGCTTGAAAATGGCTTTAGCCGTGTTTAGTGACCAGATCTGAATAGCCAGGTACTTTCCAACCTTCCTCTTCCCCACCTCCTTCCCCTCCCCACTACCTTCAGCCTCACAACATACCCCAATTGGGGATGCCATAGTCTCACTGGCTCCAGACGGGAGCAGTTGAGATTCTTGTGGTATTCACTGTAAAAAAAAAAAAAAGCCATTTCAAGCAACATTTCAATTCGGAATGGTTATTTTACACCAACGCAAGGGCGATACTGAAAGTATTTTCCACCCCGGAACGTGCTGCAAATATACCTTACATTGTTTTAATTGATTAAATTTTGAAATAATACAATTCATAAAAATAAAATTTGCCGGGATTTGAACCCGGGAACCGCGATGGCCGAGGACGTCAGATGTTCCATTCTTGCCGTTTAACGAAAGTTTTATTCTTTATTGTGTCCTAAAATCGCCCTCTCGGTGATTTTTCACAAAAACGGCGCTCTAGAAATTATCCAATTATTATTATTATTATTTATTCTATTGTTCAGTTTTTATTTGTTTGATATACACCAAGCAAAGTGATACATGTTAGATAAAAGCGTTTAAATGAAGCCCAACGCCTCTTACAGAACACATTCAACAGAAGCCATGGATGGGCAGACCTAAGAAGCTTTTGTACTTTGCAGAATAACTGATTTAGAGATCAATAAAACAAAGATACGATTTTAATTGCCTATTTGATGTGGTGGATTTATTTCTTTCAAGTCCCATTCTCTCCTTTGTTCTTGTACTTACGCACATTACACAGTACACAGTACACAGCCTCTAGAGTTGCTTTTCAGAAATATCGAAATATCGAATAAAAAACATTAAAAAGTTTAAATAATGTCTCACCTTACATTTTTTCTAATCAAAGTTACTGTTGCGGCGGGTAGCAAATGATCCCTCTCAAGATCGAGGGATCAAATGCTGCGGTATGTTGTGGACTGTATGCGGTGGTTCTTATCTATTTTATTATATTTTATCTCACTTACCCCGACTGCTTCCCTCTTAGAATTTGTGTTCACTGGGAAGGTAGGTATGTTAGTATGGGAGATTTTGGAAGGAATGGTGACTGGGAATGAACAATTAATTGATCGCGAAATCATTAGCGAGAGTAAGTGACGCGTGGCGATGGTACTCGATAATAGCTGCGGCTTTAGAATCACGTTTGCGGCTCGATTATTCAAGTGTAAAGCGGTGCGGTATAGGACCTGTGTCCCCTGCGGCGAGGCGAATTAAACTCAACTGATTATAGCAGAGGGCATTCAATCGGTAGTTCCAAAGAACCACATGCAACAATAAAAGGCGCGAACAGTTACTGATAACGGAAAAAAAGAAAAACTCACAAATATATTGTAAACGTTATTGTCACCTCCCCTCTGTCGTTTCGAGTGCAGTTTACACGCGAAAATTTACCAAAACAATTTCAACCAATACTTGAAAAGTGAGGTCATCGTCAAAGCGACCAATGAGCGCAGACCTCGCGTAATTTGCGTTTCATGTTTTAGGAGCCTTTTATTTATTTATTTATATTTTTTTTCTATTTACTTTATGTACAACTTTATGGGACGTGTGGGATTGCACTATCCTCCCCACATCCTGGAATAAACATTATTATTATTATTATTACAAAAGTGACATCATTATCAAAGCGGCCAATGAGCGCAGTTGATGCGTCGCAAGTGTAGTAATCGTCATTTCCGTTTAATCCAAAATCCAAATCACGGCGGGGCTATAGAAGTTTCACTTCAAAAATGCACGAAGTTCATCATTTTCCCTCAAATTGCGGTCGGACACTTTGGTTTCATAGTGGTGCACGTTTTAATTTTTCTGTGATTAACTTCTAGATTCATATATAAAACTCGGGTGTTTTCTCTTTCCAAACATCATTTAGATCATATTTCTCATAATGACATACACATTTTTATGCAGCTTCGCGTTCGTTGGCCAAATGCATTGTACGTATAGTTTTGTATCAGTGATCGATGAACCATTGTACGAATTTTTTAGCCATATTAGGGAACGTACCCATACTACGTGATCATTTTTTTGCAATTTTTAACCCCCCCCCCCCCCCGGTGACCAAAATCCTAAGCAAACCGCCGCTCATTTGTACCAAGCGTGACAATTTGAAGACCCCCCCCCCCCCGAAGACGTCACGTAGTATGGGTACGTTCCCTAAGATAATGGTTTGTCTAGTCTGTAGTTAGAAATAAAATTGTAGAAATATATTATAAATTTTGTTCAGCGCTCTTCAGGTATTTTTTCACATAAACGGCGCTATACATCCAAATATTGTTACAACAGTAAGGGGGCACACATTAATTACGTGAGCAGTTTTTTTTTTTCAATTTACTCCTCACCCCTCCCTCCTTTGATGAGATTAAGTGAGATTTGGTGGGTCCCCCCCCCTCTCCTCACGTGAGATCAGTGATGTATCTGGGGTGGCCCGCCTCGGGTCCCACCCTACCCCGTCCCGCCCCATCCTGTCCTGTTACGCTCCCCCCCCCGTTATATAAATATAATCGCGACAATGCGTCGAGAAAATCATATTTATATCATATTTACCTCAACGGAGGGAGCATAATGGGATAGGGTGGGGCGGGATGGGATAGGGTGGGTCGGGTTTTTTCTGGACCTCCGCCCACGTCATAAGACTTTTTAAGCGAACAACATTGAAAAAATTGATATATGTTTCTTTATCTCTATAATAATATGCGAGTATATTCTTTTAAAGTAGGCGTGAGATTTTTATTAACCCCCCCCCCCCAGTTTAAATGAGATTTTACTGGACCCCTCCCCCCCATTTTGAGCTCACGTAATTAATGTATGCCTCCTAAAGGAAATACAACTATTTCTATAAAACTTTTGTGAGCTGTTAGGAAAAAGTAACAAATTAATCTGAGGGGTTACTTATCGAAAAATCCTTTTTAATGCCAGCTGATTGCAGCTGGCAAACTACCTAACTAAATAAAAATATACTGTTCTATTGTTTCAATGTCTGCTTGATGCAAATAAGCAATTGCCCATTATTATTTTAATCTCTGCGGCAGCCAACGTTGTATTGTTGTTTTTTTTTTTAAATGATCACACTTATCGCTAAAAGGTGCCAAGTTGGTTTATTATTTTTTATTTGGTACCATCCGCTTCCGTTCATAATATTATTATCATCTCGTAATGTGTGTGAATAATTGTTTGACATTTTCCTTCAGTACCTACTCAGTTGTCGAAAAACAACTTTATTACATGCAAACGCCATCTGATGGATGATTACCCAACATTTTGACTCACACGGCCATCTGTTAATTTGCATACAAATCAAATCCACACCGCCCGCTTGCCAGCCAGCTCGTTCACCACACACAGACATTCTCCTTTAATTATACCCTTCAACAAATTTACACAAAACCTTGACAAATTATACATCTTAACCTCCCTCGTGACTCACTCTATCTAAATTTAAGCGTGATTACCAATCGTACCAATTTATTCGTCAATTCGTAAAGTTTGCAACAAATGTTTTCTTTCGCATGTGTTGTTCTTTGGCAAAACCTCAATACTCCAACGAAATGCACAAAATGGGAAGCCGGTTCAATAATGTCGATTCCAGACTCACGGCGAGAACACTCTCATTTTTCTCACTCGTGATCTGTTTCCCATCCGGTATGGACGACATTACAGACGATATTCAAAATGCTGCAGGTTTGGCTCTGTACGATAAATTGCAACTCTTGTTGATTGTTCCACATTTTTAACACGAGGAAACAAAATTTTCGAAACCAAAACAAAAATATAACGCACCTCTACAATCAACCGCTCACTAAACAACACTGAGACCAAACGTGAGTGTGGTAGTAGTCTTCTCGCTTGTCGCCCGAGAAATCCTTTGAAGCGGCCAAATTTACCGACAGCGATCCGAGAACAGGCGAGCCCGAGAAAGAGAATGCGAGAAACTCCTCACATTCACGCTTCTCGGGTGTTCTCGGGGCTTCTCGCCGTGAATCTAGATGGGCTATAACAGTTCAATATGCCTTCTTCCGCACAGAAACAATGAACAAGTGTAAATGTTTGTACTTTATTTGTCACGATTTGTTTATAATTAGATGCACGACTAACTGAAAACAGTGCTTCGGTTAGTCAGCGTGGATTAGTTTGTTTTTGCGCGGATTTCCCTGAAAAACTTGAGTCATTGGTTATCAGGGAATGAGAAGCTATTGGTATTATTGGTAATGCTGCGGAAAATAGCTTTATGGTCCATTTCCGTTCAGAAAAACCATGCTCTTTTTCAGAACGATACGAAACTTTCTCGACTTACAATACATAAAAATGATTTATTTTGCAGTCTGTCAATCTATTATTGAGTATGGTATCGTAGCATGGGGAGGTAGCATTGCACCCAATCATAAAGGCATGGAAAACTATTATAAAATTAATCCTTAGTCTGTAATTAGGATAATTACAGACTCTAACTTAATCTTAACTAACTAACTAACAAAGTAACCATCACGCTGTTTCCCCGCAGGGGTAGGCAGAGAGGACGGGCCGCCAAACAACTCGATCTTGGCAGTGGCACACACTCCTTGCCTTGTTCACATCACTTAATCTTTAATATTATGAATGTGTTTGACGTTCGACAGATATACGCAAAAACAATCCTCACTCATCTATACACAAATATGTACATAAATACTATGAAAAAATATTAAATACTCGCTGTACTCGAAACAACAACAAAGACTTTCTACAAATTCCCATAACACGTACTACTTTTGGTCAACAAAACTTCAGATACTTTGCAACAAGATTTTTCAGATAGAATAAAAAAAATGTGATTTACAAAAATATTTCAAAGAAATCTTAAAAAACTGGACTAAAAGTAATGAAAGGGCCTTTTTCGGTGCACTCACCCAATTTCGGAATTATTAATGAAACCAATGAATGGTTGTTATTATTCGAAATTATTATTAATGCAACCAATCAGGTGGTAGATATGTTCATAAGTACTATAAATTGACTTGCAAAATTAGTGCCTCAACACAGGCTAGCCTAGCGAGGCGGGTTAGAAGAAACCTCAACTATATAACTACAAAATACTATTCTTTAATTTGTACATATTTTCTGTTTGTTAACTTTTTGTACTAATGTAATTTATAACCTTTGTAATTCTTTCCTCTTCAGGATCTGGCGATTAAACACGGTTTAAGCCATTTCAAGCATCGTTTTATTCTGAACGGTAGTCTATCATCAGAATGATACTGAAATTTTTTACCACTTTAAATTTAAAGCTAATTTGATTTAATAATATAATTTTTATTATTATATATTTTTTAAAGAGAAACATTCCCGGGTTACGAATAACCCGACAATATTTTAAAATCTCCTGTTACCACCACAGTAAGCAGAAAATATTACTTGAATACGTTACTTGAACTCCTGGTTGGAACCCAAACGTGATGTCCACTCAACCACTAAAAAAATTTAATTACAGATTTACTTATTTCTTCAGTTACTGAAAATGTAATTTAGTCGGGGAAAAATAGCAAGTTGCCAAAAGTCATTAAAATTTACTCACAAAAACATGTTTTGTCGGGAGTTTTCAATTTTCTTCAGTGATCATTGTGACAAACAGCTACTTAAATATTATTATCCTCCATGCTTACGGATTTCAGAATATAATGGACGACATTACTAAACATCATTCATCTAAAATCTAAATCATTCGTTGTTAATTCTTTTTAGATTTGCTTTATTTGCTGGGTTAATCAACAAACACCATTATTTACAAAATTTATTTTAAAATGTTAATTTATTTTATGATTAGACTATTAAAACCGAGTTTTATCAGGGTTGAAGTGTGAATAATTACAGTTTTTGGACAAACCTATTTATGCGTTTCATCTTATTTAAAGTAGGCACATACGGTCAAAATCAGTAAATCAATCAATTAATCAAACTAAAATCAAACTAAAATCAAAATGAATTATTTCTTGATTCTAAGGGAACGTACCCATACTACGTGACACGTTTAGGGGGCGGTCTTCAAAATACTACGCTTGGTACAAATGAGCGGCGGATTGCTTAGGTTTTTGGTCACCGGGGGGGAGGGGGGGGGGGGTTAAAAATTGCAAAAAGTTGGTCACGTAGTATGGGTTAGTTCCCTAATTATTTTTCATCCAGTATTCACTAACATGGTTGTGATCTAAAACTTGCACTGGTAATCTGGAATTTTTCTGTAAATGTCAAGGGAAAACTGCTTTGAATCCTTCGACTTTTTTTTGCTACAATTTTCTGTTCGTGCTTTAGGGTAGAATAGGCTGTTCTTCCCCAAAAAAGTGTCATTACATCCAAAATATAGTAAAACTTTTATTTAAATGTTACCAATTTATAAATCTTAGGATGGATTTTTTCAAAAAGTTTGAACAATTCATCAAATTTTTAGAGTTAATTTTCACATTTCATGAAGGTTCTATTCAAGTTCTGTGATTATTTCAGTTTTGTGAAGCAACTTGCTAATAATGATATAATAACAGAACTTGAATAGAACTTTCGCAGAACGTGAAAATTAACTTAAAAATTTGATTCGAATTGTTTGAAACAACCTGTCCTTAAAGTTACTTCAATTTAAATATTACTCCTGAATATTTTCGTATTTCATATTTTTGATACCAACACATCGCAGTACAATAATACGCTAGTGAGGCAGAGATAGGGTCCGCCTCCGAGAGCCGGTACTTTCATGTAGGCGGAGGGGAGTGGGGGAGTCACATGGAATCGGAATGAACGGTAGCCGATATGGCCGTGCGTTATTTAGTTTCAGATGCGCCTCAAAAACGAACGTTTCCGAAGTAGAAGCGAACACTTACGTTTAGCTCTAGCGCTTTAGCGACCAAGTCCTTTTTGGTTTGTGATTATTTGTGATAGGCACCTACGGAGTACGGATCTTGGTTTAATTTAGTGGGGCGAATTTACAGTTGATAGTATGTACTTAATATTGTGTCTGCACATTATTATTAGGTAATTCATAGGTTTCATTGTTTTTTTCTATATATAGTTAGGTTTGGTTAGTGTAGGTATTCCTTTAAAAAACTATCTGTGCTTCCCCACTTTTCAACGCCGCAAACCGCCACGTGCACAACACGTGGATTTTTTAGAAACCATAAAATAGACGTCATAATAATATGATACTAGCTGTTAAAAACCCACTGCGGGCGGCTTTTAGTTAGGCTTCGCCCGGTTTGAGTGTTTGTGACCATTTTATAAATCCGATAGGAACTGGTTCCTCAAATAGCCGGTTCCTCGGATCCACTGACAGCTAGTCACCGTCGGTGACTCACCGAGACAAAGTAACAGTGACAAAGTAACCGTGACGAAGTAACCGTGACAAAACCGAGACACGCAATGACGTTTGTGTAATTTATAACAACTTCGTCAAGTATTGCCATCAATCTTTCCAAATCCGGAAGGATACTTAAAGTACATAAATCCGTATATAATCCGCACTTATACGTAGGGGGGGAACATCCATTTTTTTTACATTAACCCCCCCTGAGGAAAATAATTTCCCTCAGGGCCTATGTCATCTGGAATGCTGTGTGGAGGGTCTTTTTGAAGAGAGGAAAAAATGAACTTGAAGAGACTCATGTTGTAGGAAGGAGGAAACACAGAGGCCGGCAAATCATTCCACAGCCGAGCTGTTGAACACAAGAACGAGTCGAAGAAACAACCCGTTCTCATGTGACAAATGTCAATCAAGCACAAATGTTGGGCACGCGTTTGGCGTGCCATATGCGAGCTGCTGACGGAAGAAGTGACATATTGTGTCGAATTCTTGAATTTAAAACCGAATTATAACAGTAGCTTTGTGTGAAATTCCACGTACACAGATGTTACTTGAGACGCGGCCGTTAAGCGTGGCGTCTGACATGCACTCGTGGCTGGGTTCTGAAATTCAACCGCGCAGATGCTAGCTCATTAATACTGTTTGATATTACAATGTGATGTTATGGCAATGCGAATGTAAGCAGTCCCCTTAGCGTCTTACCTCTCTAATTATGCACCATTTATACGCCTTCCGTTACAAGAATCCGCTGTTTTAACAATTTGCCGGTAAATCCCAAACCAGTTTAATCACAATACATATACTGCTTTTCATTTATTATGCACATATTTTGATCCAAATCTGTGTCATTCTGTTTCAATGGCATACATTTGTAACGCATGAGTTCCAGTATGTTAGCTATTGGTATTCGTAATTATCACAACAATGAATTATTTTTTACGTTTTCAGATTTATTATTTTTCAATGTCGAATGTTGCAATTTGCTGATACGTATTATTATATTGTGTTTTGTGCACCTGAAATGAATGTAGCACACTAATTCAGTGGCGTGCTAAGGGTTTTCAAAGTTGATAAAAATCGAGGGCAGTTTAGGCGCGGTAGAAGTGAAACTTTACCAAAACAATTTCAACCATAATCAAAGCGACCAATGAGCGCAGACCAGCGTAATTTCTGTTTCATAACTTAATCAATAGGAGCCTTTAGTGACATCATAATCAAAGCGGTCTTAAATGCAGTTGATCGTCATATGCGTTTCATCGGAAATCCAAATCATAGCAGGGTTACAGAAATTTCACTTCAAAAATATTCGAGTGCAGTTAACATGCGGTGGAAGCGAAACTTTACCAAAACAATCTCAAACTATGAAGCAGTGGCGGCTCGTGACTTTTTGGTGTGCTAGAGTGCTGATATTAAAAAAATGGCATTATTGACGTTGTTGTAGCCGAAAAAAAATTTTTTTTTTTTTTTTTGAAAATCAGTTTTTTGTATGAAAAATTTCAGATTAGTTTCAGTTTGGTGGTGCGCCGCACCGATTTCCTGAAAAATCTTCATACAAAACACCGATTTTTGAAAAAAAAAAATATATATTTTTCGCATATGACAACATCCATGATGCCATTTTTTTAATATTAGCACCCTAGCACAACCAAAAGTCACGAGCCGCCACTGCTATGAAGAACCAAGATGCCTTGAAAAGTGAGGTTATAATATGATTGCCCGAAGATTCTTCAAATGCAGTAACAATGTAAAAAAAACATTGTTCAATGCATTTTGCACTAACCTATATACATGTGAAACATGGTGTCACTACCGTACCAGCTCAATAGAACGACTCCGGATCCAATATAATGATGCTTGCAGAATTATATTTGGATACAGAAGATACAGCAGCGCATCTTCAATGTTTACGGAGCTAGGACTACACGGATTCGCCGGTCTGATGAGACACCGGGTCACTGGAGCCAGGATGCGGCTAATGGCTTCCGATAACACAGTGGTGATCGCAGCCTTCCAGCACCAAGCGCCACTCCTGAGCGAGCGCTGGGCCCGAGCTCACTCCAGACCACGTCCTACATTATAATTGATTATTTATTTTATTTCTATTATCGCTTATGTCTTTTATATTTGTTTGTTCTATTTACTTTTTTTTATTTTAACTGTTGTTTAAATATGTACAACTTTATGGGACGTGTGGGATTGCACTATCCTCCCCACATCCTGGAATAAACATTATTATTATTATAATCAAAGCGCAGTGAGCAAGCCAATGAGCGCAGTTCTCGCGTCGTCCGTTTTATATCTCAACCAATAGTAGCCTTGTTAGCAGTACAATGCTTCGCAGATGCTGTATGCGTCATTTCCGTTTCATCCGAATTCCGAATCGCTAACGGGGCTAAGGAAGTTTCACTTCAAAAATCAAAACAAAGCTTCATATTTGTATTTTTGTCGAAGTTTTATGTCGTAGTTGTCCTAATTATTCGGCTAAAATAGGTAAAAAAAAAATTATGTGTATTTTTTTATTTTAAATAAGCTTTTTTTATAAACGGTGAGACAAAAACATAAGAACTGTGTTTTGGCATAACCCTTCAAGCCATATATTTTTTGGGAATGTTACTTTTCCGTGGTTTCAAGTAGAATAGTCGTCGGAGTACAACATGGTACAATATTTTTTGCTGTTTTAGTAATTTTTAATACTAAAAACTAAATTTATGCGTTAATTTTTTTTTATATTTTGAAAAAACCTTGGATGAAATAACCTTTAAATCTTTCATTTTTCATAAAAAATTTGAAAAAGAAACAACCACTTCCATATTAATTTCAAGATTTTTTTAATTAGTCTTACGAATTTGTAAATATTTGTTTTTATCATCTCCTGTAAAGTTTTCATTTTGTCGCTTGAAAGGTTTTAGCAAACCGCATTCCATAATGTAGAGGAAAATTAATACAAAACGATGAAAAATTCAAAATGTATGTGATGTGTGTATGTAAAACAACAAAAACTCCCACACAGGCAAGGTCAGCGTGAATTAGTTAAAGGCGTTAAAATATACTTATATATACTAGATTGTACAAAATGTATTTTATGTATACACAATCTATATATTTTGTGAACAATGTTCATATCATCAAGAATAAATGTACACATACAATTAATTTAGTTTACATCACTTTATAAATAAAGTAATGTAAACTAAGTTATTTGACTTTTTAATAAAATAAATAATGCCATCACAAAGTAAACCTTTTAGAAGAAGTTTTCTGTGAAAAAAAAAAATTTACATGTATCTACATTCATACATGCGTATCTATATATTCTTCTGTCCGAAAAAAAGTCTTTATTTTGATATTTTTTCGAAATCTTATGTCATATAAAATGCTTATCTAAAAATAAGCACGTGCTTTTTTAATTTTTCGTTATTTAGAACGAAAAAGTCACCAGCCGCCGGGTTTTAGGGTGTGCTTGTTATTAATTATTCCTGTACTCATTGACAAAGAAATGAATAAAAACGACCGTGAAAACGTGTATTATCTCTATTCAGTTCTCATCCCGCATCCCGCATGATGAGGCGAGGCTAACCCGGCTGGCTTCTGGCACAGTGGCGTACCGTACCGCGCCATCCTAATCTCTTTGTCCTCGACCTAAACTCTGATGGTTCCCAGTGCTTGGCTGTTGTCCAACGCTATTGTGTAGTAGATACCTACGGTACCGGGTATAAATTCCCTGTCACAGGGGGGATTATAGCTTACATGCAAGATCAAGGACCAGTGAGATGTAATCCCGACTCATGGTGGAGGTATGGAGGTCGCACAGTCAAAATGATAAAACTCGGGACCATGGAAGCGATTTTATCAAATGTATAGATATTTTTCTAAAAGATATTAATAAAATTAATAAATCGATTCAGTTTACAATGGAAATTGGGGGAAATAAGATTAATTTTCTTGACATAGGTATTGAAATCATTAACAAAAAAATTAGAATTTTCCACGGACATATGAATATATCTGGACCTGCCCTAAGTGATAAAAACGTATTATTTCCCCCTCGCCATGGAACCGGCTGGAGCTCCTCCTTGGCGCCAGTTCGCCCCATGTGGAGGGGATAGAGCCTCGCTTGAATCTAAAATGTGTGACGTCATCATTCTTGCCGTGGGCAGCGCGAAGCTAACATCTATACATTTAACGAAAAAATAACACGCCAAAACAGTAGCTTGTGCTATACAACATACCTACATATCAATGTGCACATAGCGAATGTGGGCGGTTCCTTAGTGTGCTCGTCGCTGGTTACAGGTGTAAGTAAATTATGAAACATTTGTAAAAGTGTCTTAACTAAACACGGCAACAAAATATTGCTATGTGAAAACGGGCGAATCTTTTTGGGGTGTACATTTGGCCTACGCAAATATTTTATTATCGTGGCAAGCAATTCGCGCTCCCATGTAAAAAGGTCTATTCATTCAAAGCAGATTTTGCTTTTAAGAACTAAATGGTGATATTATAATGCGAGATGCCTATATACTGTCAGATTGATTTTTCAACTAATCACAGTCTTCTTCCCCTCTTCGCCCCCCCATAGTTTGGTTTTACCCCTCACCAGTATCTTCTGGTCTATCCATTTGGATGTCTATGGAATTTTCAATCTATTGAAAACCAACATATAGTGATAACATCGTACACAACACATCTAGACACCACATTTCACATAAATTATTATCAGTATTCTATTCACTTATTCACAGACATGTGCCTTTGAATTATATAAATTATACTAATTAATTAAATATTATAAAAACCATAGTAAAGAACAATGGATACAAGAGCAAAACAATTGACAGATTATCGAAGAAAAGGGATAAAAAAAAAATTACACTAACAATCATTTCACAAGGCCTGTAAAATAAAAATGAAAAAGATATCACTTTTTACATGAATACCGCACAAAAGTCCCAACTGCTCCCGTCTGGAGCCAGTGGGACTATGGATCCCCAATTGAGGTATATTGTGAGGCTAAAGGCAGTGGGGAGGGGAAGGACATAGGGAAGAGGAAGGTGGGGAAGTACCTGGCTATTCAGATCTGGTCACTAAACACGGCTAAAGCCATTTCAAGCAACGTTTCAATTCTGAATGGTGGTCTTACACCAGGGCGATACTGAGAGTATCTTCCACTCTGGAACGTGCCGCAAATATACTATATATTATTTTAAATGAATAAATTGTGAAATACACAAATTAATCAAAATAAAATTTATTTGTCACGCCGGGATTCGATCCCGCGACCTTCGGAATGCTAGTCAAGCGCCTTACCGCTGCACTACGCCGGCCGTCAAACAAGGGTTAAAATCCCTTATATTGGCGAAATACCGAAAAAAATATCCAGATTAACTAACAATGTAAAACTAGTTGTCAAAAACCAGCTCTGCAGATTTTTTACTTCTGAGCCCTGCGGGCGGCTTTTGGTTCGTCTTCGTATGGTCTTCGTCCAGTTAGTGTTGGTGATCATTTTGTAAATCCAATAGGAACGGGTTCTAAAATTAGCCCGTTCCTCGTATCCACTATCAAAGTGTCAACCAGCGATGGCTAGTCACTGCGAAAAAAATCCGGGACTGGCGATTACGTCATATGTAATATGCAGCCGCTTGATACAACTAAGTATTACTGTCAATCTTTCGAAATCCGGGAGATACTCCAGGTTAGGTTTTTGGTCACCGGGGGGGGGGGGTTAAAAATTGCAAAAAGTTAGTCACGTAGTATGGTTACGTTCCCTAATGTATGCCCCCTAAGGCTATAAGGAATTATTATGTAGGTACCATTACACACTCCACGCCATTGAACATTAATGAATTCATCAAATATTTAAGTTTATTTTCACGTTCTGTGGAGGTTTTATTCACGTTCTGTTATTATATCATTATGGTCCAGTCAGTGGCGTAGCTAGCATGGATGGCACCTGGAGCGGAAGTCACCCCCCGGCGCGTGGTGTCACCCCCCCCCCCCCCCCATTAAAGTTGACTTGCGTAATTCAAAACGCTAATTTCGACATAAAATTGGTCCATCCTGGGGGGGGGGGGGGGTGGCTAGAGAATTTCAGGAATATGAGCTACTTTCGCCTATAAAAAGACCGAGCGACACAAAATTCTGGCCATAGAGCTATGAAAATGTAAATAACAGACATTGTGCATTAGCAGAATATTTTGGTGACAATATCCATCTTAAATTTTTTTTCCACGGTCGGGTGTCACCCCCCATCAGATGGCACCCGGGGCGGCCCGCCCACCCCCCCTCGCTACGCCACTGAGTCTAGTTGCTGCATGAAACTGAAATAATGACAACTTGAATAGAACTTACACAGAACGTGAAAATTAACTTTAAATATTTGATGAATTCATCAGTTTTTTTTAACAACCCGCTCTAGACTTGACAATCTATTGTCAAATGAATTTTCATTATTGTTTTACCATGTTCTTGGCTTGGATGCAAATCTAACTCTCCTCTTTGTTTTGTGTTTCCAGGCTATGCACGCTGACGATAACGCACCTGACGGTGTGCGCACCGCTGCCGGCCGGGCTGTCCTCCGTGTCGCTGGCAGCGCGCATGCACTCGTCGCGCCGCACGCTCCGCAGCAATGAGATCACCCTGCCCCCGCACGGCGCGCTCGACACCGACCTGGACCTCAACTTCAGCCTGCAGTACCCGCACTTCGTCAAGCGAGACGGGAACAGGTAACCAAACAACTAACCAAAGCGAGTTTACAAGCTACTATCTGGAAAATTCACCATCTGTTAGTAAACTCGCTTAGTGTAATCCTATTACTATCTAACTGGCGATTGTGGACAATCTACGAAAAAAGTTGAAATGTAATCAACTTTACTCGCTATTCGCTCAAGATGGCGGCCTACCAACAGCTGATTTCTCAACTGTCAGAATTAGTTCGCGTGGGAGCCTTTATTCTCGCTACTGGCTAGCGTGGGGCGCTACCTGCGAGCAGTGGCGTAGCGTGGGGGGGGGGGGGGGGGGGGGGGGGGGGGGGGGGGGGGCGGCCCGCCCCGGGCGGCACTTTTAAGGGGGGGCGGCAAATTTTCACAATAAATAATATCATTATCTTGGACAAATTTAAACCATTTCAAATCATTATTTGAACATGTTCTACGATCCTTTCGTTTACGAATCCAACTCTTTTGTTAATTCATCAAAAATATCAATAACTATATTTTTTTAAGCTGCGAATTTCGCAATTCGTAGGAAAACCGTACGCATATTATGAGAGAAATACTAATTAAAGCTGATAACTCGCAAACAGATTCACTCTTAATTAAAATCAGAATTGGATTCAGAATGTATTAACGACTGAATTTCAGTTGTGTATTCATCTGCTGATACATTTCGAAAGAGACCATTATTTTATTCGAAGTGCAGTTATAAAATTCTAGTTGTAGATTATGTATGTGCTACCAGAATCAAAGAGAAACCATTTTTATTTTCTGGGTGTGGTTTTAATTCGGCAAATACAGATTTAATTTGACCCGTCTAATCACAGGAGACGCAAATTATCCCACACATTTAATTTTAAAATAAAATTGTGAAATTATGTCCCACACATTTAATTTTAAATAAATTTGTGATTGCAATAAAAAGTTAAGATACAGTTTTATAACATTTTTTAAGAACAGGAATCTGTATTTAAAATTTTAAGTTTATTCTATTTTAGGTACTTTAATTCGAATATTCGCAGGCGGTATTTTTGAGCCAATTCACAATTCCAATATGAAAATTTTAATGTTTAGAAACAATAATGTTCTAATAAGCACGTCGAAATAAATTACTTTATCTAGATTTTAGAACAGTTTTGTTTTAATAAAAAGGAACATTGCATGGGAAGATTTGTGCGCAAACATTGACAGGCAAAAGTTTATAGATATTTTTTTCTTATTATTGAAGGGTTAAACCAGTTTTAAGGATGTAAAATTCCATTTGAGAATTCATCTGCTGACACAATTCAAAGGAAAACATTATTTTATTCGAAGTTCAGTTATTAAATTCTATTTGCAGACTATGTATGTGCTGCCAGAATCAGGGAAAAAACATTTTCATGTTGTTTCAGTGTTGTTTTGATACACCGCATATTTATTTTAATTACTAATAGTTGCCGATTCATCGTGTACCGAGTGAAGCTTTGCATTTGAGTTGCATTCCATACGTATGCGTGATGAAAATGCGAAATTCTATTACAAGCATACAATTCTCAATTTCTGAGAGCAGTTATATATAAATTTGTAGTAGAATTTATAAGCATGATTTTATTGGAAGAGTACAGATAGGATTATAAAAATCGGCATAAAAAAAATAAAAAATAGGATATCTACTCCCCCCCCCCTGTCAGCGCTTGAAAATCTGCGGAAAAAGTACCTGTAAAAGTTAGGGGGGGGGGGGGGGGGGGGCAAAATTTTCCTCCGCCCCGGGCGGCCAAAACCCACGCTACGCCACTGCCTGCGAGCTCAAGTTTTATACAAAATGTCGACCGAATTAGTTCGCGCGGGAATCGTTATTTTAGCTGCGACAGTTGACAGATTTTAGCGAGTAGACAGTTGTGTGTCATTGTGACAATCTCACTCGCCGATTCACCCGCTTTTAAACTTACCGGCTAGCAGCTTGTAAACTCGCTCAATGTAATCGAGGCTTAACCAACTAGCTGACGATAATGCAAGTGACGGTGCCTCGCTCTTGCTGGACGGTGACGGTGACGGTGACGGCTAGACTATGGTATCTTCATTTGAGGAAGGTTAGGAGGCTGTTGGAAGTGGAATGTAAGAAGGACCTAGTTATTCAGACATTGTCACAAAACACAGCTAAAGTTTTGAGTGAGTGAGTAGTGGCCTTTCCTTTTCCCAGGACGATACTGAGAGTATCTTTCACTCTCGGAGGAGGTTTTTTTTAAATATAATTTTTCTATTTGTATTTTTTTCTTTCCTCTTCTTATGTTTTATTATCTATTTCCATAAAATAAATTTTCACCTATGGGGCCATCCATAAATTACGTCACACCTTAAGGGGGGGAGGGATCAAAATTGCAAAATATGTGACGTCAACGGGGGTCTCACAATGGTGACGATGTGTGACAGGGAGGGGGGGGGGGGATCAAAAATCATGAAATTCGTGTGACGTAATTTATGGATGGCCCCTATGACTACCACAACACGGCGTATGGTAGTTAAAAAAAATACAAAAAACTGTTAAGTTTAAAAATTTATGAAATGATAATAAAAAAAATTAAAAAATAAATAAATTCGAGTGCAGTTTACACGCGGTAGAAGCGAAACTTAATCAAAACAATCTCAACCAATACTTGAAAAGTGAGGTCGTAATCAAAGCGACCAATGAGCGCAGACCTCGCGTAATTTCCGTTTCGTATCTCAATCAAAAGGAGCCGTTAAAAGTGACATCATTATCAACGCGGCCGATGAGCGCAGTTGATGCGTCGCAGGTGCACTAATCGTCATTTCCGTTTCATCCGAAATCCGAATCACAGCCGTGCTATAGAAGTTGCACTTAAAAAAAACGGAGAGCCCTGTATGTACGTGCAGTGTAAAGATAAGGAACTATATCGCCACCCGATTGGGCAGCATTGTGAGGCGGGTTAAGGTAAGGGGTGTAGGAAGGGATTTATTATTTATTTGTTTTTTATAGAGCCCCGGATTATATAAAGTAGGATACAATTTATTGATACTCTTTAATATATTTATAATAATATATACTCTGTATTAGTGTTGGGTAGGACACGATATCAGGATGAGTTTGTATGAGGTACTCAAATATCGAAATGAGGTGTTGAGGTGTCCCACCTCAGTTGAGGTGAGGTATTACAAAATATTTTTTTTCGCTTACGGGGGGGGGGGAATATTAAAAATAATAATTTTTGAGCAGTTGGTACTCTTGTGCGGTAATCACAATAATATATGAATGACTCACCCCAACACCACCTCACGGTTCTAATACAAAAATGTCATACAATATACAAACCCCTCACGCCTCACCACCTCATACATTTGACCCATACTATACGTGACATGACATGTAGCCCAATACACCAACCACCTCACACCTCACCTCATATTTGTCCCATGCGTGACAACGTGACATGACAATTTGGGAGGCGGGAATGGGTACCGCCGCCCGGGAATCTTTATTGGATAACCAACGCCTCTGCCATAGGTCACCCCAAGTGGTTCGCTACGTTTGGTGATTTAGCAGGGGTGCCCGGGTTAATGGAATGAGGTTTGTCTAGGTCTGATGGCCAAGACACACTGAACCCCAGATTCCTACTCACCCCTTAAACCCGTTTCCTTCCCAGAACTCTCCTCTCCTTCCTTTCCCAAAAAAAACCCCCACACAGCATCCCCAAAGATGACAGGGAAATTATTTTCCTCAGGGCCTCCTGTGTGGAGCTCACGTAAAAAAAAATGTAGTCCAATACACCAACCACCTCACACCTCACCTGATATTTGTCCCACGCGTGACATGACATGATTGTAGTCCAATAAACCAACTACGAGTACCTCACACCTCATATTTTCCCCTCATATTTTTCCCCCCTTCACATTTGTAGTAATACAAAGAAAAAGAGTTGGTACAAATACATTTTGTGAGGTGGGGGGACATTTTACGTGTTTGTATGGGACATTTGAGGTGCCTCTTGTATGAGGTACTCTACACTACTCTGTATTAAATCTAATATATAAAATTCTCGTGTCACGGTGTTTGTTGCCATACTCCTCCGAAACGGCTGGACCAATTTTGAAGAAATTTTGTGTGCTTATCTGGTAGGTCTGAGAATCGACCAGCATCTATTTTTCATACCCCTAAAAGTAAAGGGTGTTCCACTCCGAAGAAAATTATTTTCCCCATACATTTTGTATGGAACGAATTCTCCTATTTTGAAAGAACTGCAGCAATATTGTAAGGGGTATAATATTGAACTGTGATCCTGGGGAGGGGGGAGGGGGAGGGGGGAGGGGGGAAAGGAACTCAGGAAGGGGGGTTAGCGGGACGGGGGAAGGGGAGAAGTGGAGTGGAGAGAGGGAGAGGGAGAGGGAACGCGAGAGGGGAAAAGATACGCAGGGAGAAACAATTTAGATCAAGGTATGGTATACGCACGGAGAAACAATTTAGATCAATTCAGCTAATAAGTTGACAACAGTTTTTGATTCTGAGGCAGTACGAAGTTCGCCGGATCAGCTAGTAGTACAATATATTTTAATTGTTTTTGTGAAATAACCCACGTAATGTTGCATTTTATTTGTCCACTCTGGGTTTGGAACCGCGATTTACGATTGTAAGAGCATCGACTTTGTGTCTCATCTTTGGAATGGGATTTCGTTTCTCGAATCATTATTGGAATATACAATGCTTCGATACGTTTTGAAGGACTCTGCAACTCTGCATAAGGCTAAGGCCCGCGGTGTAAGAAAATGCGCCGCGATCGGCCGGAATGTCGGCGCATTACAATTTAAAATTCGTTGCCTTTTGGGAATATGTATATATATTATTATTATGTTGGCTCCATGTTGGCTACGTCCCATCTTTCCATGGCTGCTGGTGCCGCATTAGATGCTCCGTCTTTTCTAATGATAGTGGAATGTTTTTGACCGTTGGATTGATTTAATGGAATTTTTCCAGTAAAATTTTGGGAGAGTAGAGCGCGAGCCTTTGCGCATAAATAATGACTCCGGCAGATTTGTTATTGTTTATTATGATCATAGGCTGCGTGTACACACGCGAGCCGTACTTGTAAACGAATTATTGGATAGGAACGAAGCAACCGCAAGCCAGCGGCGTTTTGCGCCGTTTGCGGTATGTTCGCAAATGTAAGCGCAGCATTATACACGCTGTCCAGAAACTCGTAGTTCAAGCGGGAGACTAATGACTCTTCATCACAGAGAACACAAAAACCTTGCTTTTTGTGAACTGAGTGAGCATTACGATTTTTTTTAAACTTTTTTTTTACCGAAGATGAATTTTATTAAGAGGGCATTACCAGAGAAAACCGGAAATACGTCATTTTCAAAAAAGATTTTAGACGTATTGACTCTTTTCCACAAAAAAATATAAATGGATTTCGAAAGATTGTTCGTTTATCTAGCATTCGCATGTAATAAATTTTGAGAAAAATTTTTAATTTTTAGTATAATAACTTATATTAATAAGGTTATTCCATAGGTCGTTGGGAGATTTATTAAATTTTCAAAAAAGATTTTGTATTATAACACACCCATTTCAAATAATATAATCATGCAGTAAAATAAATCAATACATTATCTAGCAAACGCATGTTTTAGAATTTTAATTTTAGTTTCAATAAAATCATTAAAAAATATGTACGTACATGTGTTTCTTGACGAAAATTGGTCCATTTGTGTATTTATTTGCGCACTTACAAACTAATATATTTCAGATTTTTTTAACATTCTTATTAAATTTAGACATTATTGAAAAATGATAAATACTTAAAATCAAAAAATAATTACAAAAAGTACATTATTTTAATAGTTTTACCATCACGCCTTTCAGCATTTTTGGATGAAGGTATAAATTAAGTAAATCTAATTTGGATTGAAATAAATTCGTTATTGAGTTATAATTTTAAAAAGCCGGTACGGAGAATAATTAATTCTCATTGTAACCGCCCTGCACGATCGTAAGAACAACTTTCGACGAAATGTGGATTTTCGTCCGCTGGCTGGTTAAACGCTCTTAAATATCAAAAATACTTAGTGGAGCTGATCTAACCTATCTAGCTCCGTCCTTGCACCGCGAAACGGGCATCACATGCCCTAAACGAGTGCATTGAAATTCAGGTAGGTACTTGAATTTCTACCGATTTCTTACATATCTCCCTTAAACATTTGAAGCTTTTAAGATCTTAAAAAAATATATGTTATTTTTTAAGATAATATCTATACATTCCCCACGCTGAAACGCAAATTATATGAAATTCCCTCGATAGAAAAAAATAGCCAACGCCAACGTTTCGCACAGCGTTGCAGTGTCGATCTTCAGGGCAGATCCGACAGGAGGTAGCGCAACACGGCGTAACACCCCAAAAACAAATAACGAAAGGTCTATTAATGCTTGTACACGAAATTCGGATGAAACCGGCATTTATCAATGAATGTTTATTTTAATAGAATATTTTTAAACGACTTCGAAAAGGAGGAGGTTCTCAATTCGACTGTATTTTTTTTTTATTTTTTTTTATTTATTTTTTTTTTTTTTTTATGTTTGTTACCTCAGAACTTTCGACTGGGTGAACCGATATTGATGATTCTTTTTTTATTTGAAAGCTGGTGCTTCCCGTGTGGTCCCATTTTAATTTGGTCCAGTTCTGACAATTGAATCCATGAGAAAATCATATAAGTCTTAAATTTGCATCAAGTATGTGCGCGACAAATGGACGAATAACTCAATATCACGCCAACCGATTTCGATGATTCTTTTTTTATTGGAAAGGATGTACTTCAAGGGTAGTTTGATGAGAGTTTGGTTAGGTTCTGATTATGGGATCCATGACAAAGTAACGGAACTCTCCAATTCTGAAGAACAAATTTACGATACTCGGCCGAATCTTAATCGAATTAGTTAGTGTACTTCAGATTCACTAAAAATCAAAAAATAAACACAAATTTTAACAAAACAAAAAAACGACTTCAAAAAATGCACTAAAAAGTAAAAACATAATTTCGTATTCTTCTACAACTTTATAATCAACTTACCTTTTCTACTCATCAATATGTAGGTACGATTGTTATTTTTGGAGTCGGTGTCAACCAAGGTACCCGCGGCCTGGCGTGTTCACTTGACAGCTCTTCTCCCGCCGACACCGACTCCAAAAATAACAATCGTACGTACATATTGATGAGTAGAAAAGGTAAGTTGATTATAAAGTTGTAGAAGAATACGAAATTATTTTTTTACTTTTTAGTGCATTTTTTGAAGTCGTTTTTTTGTTTTGTTAAAATTTGTGTTTATTTTAAATTACCATAATGCAGATATATTTATTTTATTTTTACATTGACGAATTTTTTATAACTATTTAAAATGTGACATTTTTATATGCCTACAAAACGACATTTTATTTTTTGCTCGTGAATATGCAGTGTTGTTGACATCACACCGTTCAACGTCGATGCCAACCACCGTCTTTCCTACCAAGAGCGTTTTCTACGTCATAATGACACTACGCCAGTTGCAACAATTGAATGTACGGTTTTAGATACTTTTAAAAATCAATAATTATGAATAAAGATATTAAAATTACAAATTTTTATTACAATGATCAAAATAAAATGAACTTAAAATCTTCCGTAAGTATATCTTTAACGGAATTTATATTCTGTGCAAATATGGCGTACTTTGAGGGTTGGATGTAATAAGTAAGACCAACTTAGAAAAATAGTTTTGCGTCATTTCTAGATTTCCTTTTACCAGAGAGAAAAGTTATTCCGCTTTTGTATGTAGGCATGTATAACCTCAAAATATTCCGTTTGAAAATGGAATCGAATTCGGGCGCCATGATTTTCGTCTTCAAGGAATAATGCGTGCGTTCTGAATATGAAATTTTCCCGCCGCCCGCGATTGAAATCGAACGCGAATTTGAAACGTGCCGAATAAATTGACACATTTTAAATTTAGAATCGATTTGCACAGCCATGCCTATTACTATTACCTACTCGATGCATCGAATTCTCAGAAAATTAAAGTTAAACTTTTCTGTAGTTACCCATTGATGTGATGTGTTACTAAACCAAACCAATTCGTTTCTTGCCAATCCTGTGCAATTAATTTAAAAAAATATTTCTTGACGTTTATTAGTGTCCGAAGTTTTTATTCCTAATATTTATAAATTGTGACCAAAAAGTAGTGGTACTTGCAACTTGCAATGATTAACTGGTAATTGGTGAATCATTATTGGAATCATTTTTAAAGGCTCTTAACTTGCACATCGAAGGTCGCGGGATCGGGTCCCGGCGTGGCAAATAAATTTTATTTGATTAATTTGTGTTATTCACAATTTATTTATTTAAAATAATATATAGTATATTTGCCGCACGTTCCAGAGTGGAAGATACTCTCAGTATCGCTCTGGTGTAAGACCACCATTCAGAATTGAAACGGCGTTGCTTGAAATGGCATTAGCCGTGTTTGGTGACCAGATCTGAATAGCCAGATACTTCCCCACCTTCCTCTTCCCTATCTCCTTCCCCTCCCCACTACCTTCAGCCTCACAACATACCCCAATTGGGGATACCATAGTCGCACTGGCTTCAGACGGGAGCAGTTTTTTTTTTTTTTTTTACATGAGCTCCACACAGGAGGCCCCGAGGAAAATAATTTCCCTCAGGGCCTATGTCATCTTTGGGGATGCTGTGTGGAGGGTTTTTTTTAAGGAAAGGAAGGAGAGGAGAGTTCTGGGAAGGAAAACTGTTTAAGGGGTGGGTAGGAATCTGGGGTTCAGTGTGTCCTGGTCATCCGCCTCCAAGATCTAGACAAACCTCACCCCATGAACCCGGGCACCCCTGCTAAGTCACCAAACGTAGCGAACCACTTGGGGTGACCTATGGCAGAGGTGTTGGTTATCCAATAAAGGTTCCCGGGGCGGCGGTATCCATTCCCGCCTCCCAAAGGCAGTTGGGACTCTTGTACGGTATTCACATAAAAAAAAATCATTTAGAGTCGATTTTATGGAATAATGATTTACTTTTCGAGTCCAATCCGAAGTTGGAATTTTATAATTTAAATTTGAAATCCAAAAGGTTTTTAACACTCATTTGCCGATAAAATAGGAAAATAAAAAAATAAAAAAATGGAAATACTTAAATCGAAAAAAAAAAGTTTTTTCGGTTTTCTATTTTAATATTTTTTTATGTAAATACCGCACAAAAGTCCCAGCTGCTCCCAATTGTCAGAAGCCAGTGAGATTATTGCTGAAGTGCTGAAGGTAGCAGGGAGGAGAAGGAGATGGGAAGAGGAAGGTGGGGAAGTTTCGGCTATTCAAATCTGATCACCAAATACGGCTAAAGGCATTTCAAGCAACTGAATGGTGGTTTTACAACCAGGGCTGCAGTGAGAGTTTCTTCTTCATTGTATTATATCACTGTAACATCTATAATATTAAATGTGTTTTAAATTTTAGACAACTGATACAACCATTTACCTACATGATGGTTGTTTATCAGTTGTGTAAAATTTAAAATATGTTAATTAGTAGGACCCTGAATATTTTATCTCTGTGTGATTTAGCTTCGTTCAGACACTCCACATAGCGCATTTCCCTACTTGCAAATTAATAATTAAACAGTCAAAAGAGTAAAATAGTAACCCCAAGTTGTTTGCTACGATTGGTGACTTAACAGGAGTGTCCAGTTTCATGGGGTGAGGATTGTCTTGGTGGCGAATGTGTTTGCCCACCTACTGTGTGGCCAAGAGACTGGTTGAGGGAGACCCTTTGATGTCTCCAACCGGACTCTCTCCGAGCTTCTTCCCTTCAATGTATTTATACACGTATATGCTAGTTGGGAACAGTTTACATGCATTGTATATGGGGTCAGGACGAAGCTAAAAGAACTTTAAGCTTTAAGAACCTAATCAATAATGCTAAAATATTGTGTTAAATGCTTATAAATGGTGTTTGTTTATTTTCAGACTTCAAATCTTGCTACAGAGGAGGAAGAAGTACAAGAACCGCACTATCCTTGGCTACAAAACTATTGCCGAAGGAATCATTCGAATGGACCAGGTAAATAAACAGAACTATACTCCGATTTGATTTATGATTTTCACGGCCAAAATTATTATTGTGGTTAAATTTTGGGGTGTTATGTCCAATTGTATTGACAAATCCGCAATTGCAGAGCATTTAATTTAAAACCGGCCATCACTTCGGACTTGTTCCTGAAGTCCGGGGAAGACCCAAAACGCATTGAGCATGCCTGATTATGGAGGCAATTGATATCCTCACGACGGGGCTAACCTTAATAGTTCTTAGTATTTGGTAATTGATGGCTACACTAATCGCTGAAAACCAAATTAAAATAATTATATTGAAATGCCATAGCGCAATCCGTTATCGCATCTGCATACATAAGGGGGCATACATTAATTACGTGAGCAGTTTTTCTTCCAATCTAGACCCCCCCCCCCCCCCCCCCCTTGGTGAGATAAATTTGGGCTACTTTGTATATTATTTTCAAGTAATGTGAGATTTTGTTGGACCCCTCTCCCCCCCGTTTTGAGTTCACGTAATTAATGTATGCCCCTAAGCACACACTTCACCACAATCTTCTATTACATAATATCTGCCCTGATGGTGGGCACTGTAACGCTGTCCGAAACGTTGGCTAAATAAGAGGTATTGTAATGCGACATAATACCCCAAAAATAATTCACGATTGAACTATACTGTATTTTTTTATAAAGATACTTTAATTATTCTAAGAAAACCCTAGTTGCATCACTTATCTTGTCCGCGCACACATTCTTTGCTTTAACCACATTCATGCATCATCTCCTGTTTTCCTACTATTGACATCACTTGCCTCGAATATTTGATTCATTAGTTGTTCAATTATTATTGTGAGCCGCTCCCAACTATCAAATACATATTTAAGCAATCAAAAGGGCAAAATCAATGGTATGAAATCAATTGTGACTATAGCTGTATATTCAGGCCCTCCCATGAATGTTCAAGTATTTATTAACGTACTTGCTAATTGGGTACGGCAGTGCTTTGGGCGGCCTGTCTGGAGGCAACTGAATATTAAAGTACTTAATCTATAAAACAGAATTAATTATGCTTACTTGTAATGTAATAACTAAAGACCGGATTATATGCAACAAAAACAGCCCAAAATATGCATGCAAATATGCAATAAAAATAGTTAAAATATGCACGAAAATCCATAAAAGGGTCCAAAATATGCAACATGAAATAATACAGGAAGTCGTATTTTTAAATATTTTTATTTTAATAAGCTATTAGTTCTCAAAGATAACAATCGTATTTTCGAAAATATCAATTACGAAATGTATTTAACAATGAAATTTACAATTTACCTTTAAAAACGTATATAACTAAGTAGTATTCTAAATGTTCTGTAGACAAGTTGTGTCTACGGTCGCTTAATATATTTTTGTAAGCAGAAAAGGAGCGTTCTACGTCTACTGATGTGCCGGGCAAAATTTCACCTGCCCCGTTGATGAAGCTATCAATTTGGCACAAGGGTTCAAACCCTGGGTTATTGTTCAGTAAGTTTTCAAACTTTTCTTTGGGTTTATTCGGGAATAGCTTTGGCAACGAGGAATTCATAAGGCGAATTTTCTTCATAACCTGAATAGATCATTCAACGCCAATCCATGAGTTTCAAGCGTTTCAAGACTTTTATAGTGTCACTATGTGAGGCATCTGAACGATGAACGATATTGAAGGTAAATATGCAAGATCTCAATTTTTTTGCTAAAATATGCAACTACCGCTGAAAAGGGTCTAAATATGCAATTGCATATGCAAATATGCATTTGCATATAATCCGGTCTTTAGCAATAACCAAATATATTATTGCATACATAAATTATATCTGATTTTGTAAATTTTAATATAGTTTCTCTTATAAGTGTACTATGTATTATAAGTTCACACTTCAAACACATAACCTAACATAACTTCAAATCTTTATAATATTATAAAAATCTTCTAAAAAATCTAAATCTTTATAATATTGTTTATAATAGCATTAACTCTTTTTTTATGTTTATGTTGTAAATCTTTATGTAATTCCTCCAACTTGTTATCAGGTACCTGGTTTATACTTTTCAATTCTTACTACTACTTACCTGCTTATCTCATACACTGTAAATCCAAATATATTATACGTTACCAGGTTAATTCGATAAATCCGAGTATAATAATACATGCTACCAGGTTACTTTTCTGTTTTTATATTTTTTTTGTTTGTTATGTAATTATGTACATTTCTTGAAATAATATGAACTAAACCTGTCAATTTGTCTGTCCTGGAACGGGAAACTTTCCTAGTTGGACAGGCAAAGCTTCCTAATATGTTATTTGTACTTTCTTTTGTATCTATCTATAATAAATAAATAAATAACTAGAAATTCAATTGTGGAACACAACATAGCAACGAAGATGGGAAAATCCGTATAATTTGAATAGAATCATTTTACACCACTCCTGTTAGATTCTTCTTCTTAAACTGCCGTTCTATTTATTCATAAATGTTTTCTACGATAGATGTCGATAAAGCCGTCTTTGGGAAGTTCATCTTTCTTATAAACAGAAAACGAGCCACATTATTTATTTAGTGATTACCATTTAGCCCTCTGTTGATTCATTCATTTATCACTTCCTATCCTAAAATCCTTCTCCCAGTTGGTGCAGGATCGGCGAGGTTTGCAAGGTCATTCTCATTCCATCAGTTCAACTCAAAACATCTCAATAAAAAAGTTGTACACCGTAACACAGTAAAGACATCACATAACACTAAGTTGTAAGTAAAAGTAAATTAAGTGCTATAAAAGTGAAATGGTTTAAAATATGTGTTAAAAAAGATGTGACTGTCATTCAAAATGGAAGTGACAAATTGCGACTTCTTGCCAGGAGAACAATCACAGCAAAAAAATTGTGAAATAATGAGAACAATTACTTACTAATTTATGTAAATTAATAGATATTTTATTCTTCTTTCGTGAATGGAAAAAATGATGATGTAATTATTTATAGAAAATTTTAGACGGATTTCGCTCTCCTGATAAATGGTGCTTTGTCAATTACTCGCTTGCAACAGTTGTATATAACCTACACATCTATGCATATATTTCAACAATGAAACAAACAGCCTTGAAAATTAAACACATAATTGCAGTAGTTCCCATCATAACTATTCTATCTCCACCAACTTCACAACATACTTTATTCAATGCAGTAACTCCCATAGTAACCGTTCCTTCTCCATCAACTTTACAACATCCCTGATTAAATGCAGTAGCTCCCATGTTGTATCTCCACCAACTTTACAACATATTTGATTCAATGCAGTAGCTCCCATCATAACCGTTCTATCTCCAACAACTTCACAACATCCCTGATTAAATGCAGTAGCTCCCAGGGGCATCTCATCCGTATAGGCAAATAAGCATTGCCTATTCTTCATTATTCGCTTATAAATAATATTAAAAATTTACTCAACCAACTTCACAATATCCCTCCCATCATAACCCAGTAGCTCCCATCATAACCGTTCTATCTCCAACAACTTCACAACATCCCTGATTAAATGCAGTAGCTCCCAGGGGCATGTCATCCATATAGGCAAATAAGCATTGCCTATCCTTCATTATTCGCTTATAAATAATATTAAAATTTATATAATTATAGCAAGAAATCAAAATACACTTTGCCATATTTGGACTTCACTAATATGTTAATAACGTGGCGAGCAGTTCGCTCCCACATGTAAAAAATTCAAAAGCAGATTTTGCTTTTAAGAACTAAATGGTGATATTATAATGCGAGATGCCTATATACTGCCAGATTGATTTTTTAACGAATCACGGTCATCTTTCCCCTCTTCGTCCACCCATAGTTTGGTTTTACCCCTCATCTGTATCTTCTCGTCTATTAAATTTGAATGTCTATGGCAGCGTTTCCCAATTTTTTTTCGCCCCGGAACCCTTATCGATCATACTTTTCTAGGCGGAACCCTATTTTTATAAGAAAAAGATCAACTTGTAGTTTGAATACTTTCATGTTTACCTTGAAAAGAATGATCAAAAATTTTGTGTAAAACTTACTTTAATGTGAAGAGTGATATCTTTTTACATTTTTTGTTAAAATAGCATTGAAATCAGGCTTTATGTCAGACAGCTGAATACGAAGATCTGGAGCTGCATACAGTCTGTTTCTGTATTTGTTTTTTGTGTAAGCGTAAGCCGAAAAACCACTTTCACACCGGTAAGTGGTCACAAACTATGATAGCCTTCTCAACGACTTCTGGATATTTGTTTTTAAGTCCAATCCAAAACTCATCCAGATTAGTTTTTTTCTGAATTAAACTTTTGTTGTAAGGAAGAAGAACATTTAATATCTATCAAAGTCTCGTACTCTGTTGCTGTAAGAGTCGACGATTTTCTGTGAACTAGGAATAGATTCTGTACCCAGTCAATGTCCTGCAGGTTTTTTTCAGGAAAATACTCTTCTAGAGATTTGTTGAGGGTTATCAAATGTTCGTTAATGCATTTTTCAATATCTGGGGTTACTTACAACTCATTTTTTTCCAGAAACTCGTTTAAAAGAGAAATACATTGGTACTGTTTCTGTTCAACACATTCTATCCAGAAGACAAGTTTCTTTCTAAGAGAAGAGATTTTGTCGTTTACTGTAAAAGTATTTGTTGCTATGACTTGCTGTCAATGTAGGATACCAACAACATAACAGTGACAGAATGGCGGGCGGCAACGGGCGGGCTGTCGTAGATCGTTTCGCGAAATGAAATTTTATTTAACGACATTGAAAATTAAAATGTATTATTTTCCGCCAGCCGTGATGCAATAAGTTTCCTTTTATAGTGATTAAGGCGAATCTAAAGTTTTTTTCTAAAAATTATTCGTAATAGCCATGGACACCAATCCCAAAAATTTACCAAAAATACCACTAGTTCGTTGCGCAATTCAAACAATCTTGATAATACTTTTCCTTTGAAAAGCCATCTTACTTCCGTTTGAAGAAGAAGTGATTGCTGCTGACTTCCTATATCTTCACACACTTTTTCAAAAGTCTCAATTGGAGCGGACGTGATTGAACGTAATTCAAAATTTGTACGGCTTGATCGAGAACTTTCTTTACCTCGTGTGGTATTTTTTTTACGACAAGGGCATGTCGATGTAAAACGCAGTGACTGCTGCTGCATTGAGGTGCAACATTCTTAATTCTTGTTACAGTACCTTTTATTTTGCCAGTCAAAGCGGCAGCTCCATCGCTACATACATTGCGGGGGTTTAGGATCACAGGGGCCTAACTACAAAAAATGGTGTTTTGAGTTAAGTTTGGTTTCGGTAATGTTATAATCGTATCTATTAGTGACACGAAGATCTATCTCGAATATACAGCCGTTTAACCTGTCAAAGGCCAGGGTTTTTTACCTTACCTTTTTTAAATTACCTTAAGAACAAGAATGGAGGAAGCTATTCTGAGCTTTTCCTTGGTACAGTTTCTTTATACAAAAAAATTTAAATCGCATCCAAATTATTTGAATTAATATTCTTTTTTGAAATTCGAGTTTCGCGTGCGGGCACGTTCCTGGCCTTTCACAGGTTAAGAGATAATGATGAGCAAATCTAGAAATTTAGACATAAAATTAGAAGCACAGGGGCATATCGCCTGTTATGCCATTGTGACATTAAACAAAAATCTTATTAGTAGCGTCACACTGACCTAACACTCGTTATTCAGGGAAGAACATAACGTTAATTGGTTGATTATCAAATAGTTTCAATAGGTACCGAACAAATAATCCACACATGAACGATTTTTCATATAATTTGAATTTTGATGAATTTAGAATTTAGAGCATTTAGAACCCTTCTATGAATTTGAAGAATTTTATCTTTTTTCTTTCTTTTTTAAAAAGAAAGACAAACATTTCTGGTTTACGAATAAACTGACAATATTTTAAAGACTCCCACTACCATCACAGTAATGGGAAAGTATTGCTTGTGTCGTGATGGAGGACTTCGCCGAGGAATTAAACTTACTACTCATGGATGGGATCCAGAAATCCAGACGTAATGCCAACTCGGCTACTGACCGGTCAATATAATGCTGCGATACCATTTACAGTGGAAAATATTAAAGATTTGAAGGATTTTTGAACAGTGGGTATTATTCTGCCAGTGGAAGCTATCGTCTCAATAAGCTTTCCATTGATATGCTGGTGTTACTCTAAATCACCAGCTCAGGAATGGCGGCTACATCGAAGTCAAAGTCAAGTTAGCCTCTCAGAAATAGGGCGTACTGTATAGGGCCACCAAATACTGCGGACAATACACAAATTCTAACTATGTACGAATAACCCCACGGTTGAATTTGGCAGCCACCTTTGATCTGGAGCAATAAAATACCTGAAACAAATTCTTGACTGTGCAGAAAAGGACGGTGCATTTGATGAATCCCCTGTCTTAACAAACGGATTGCAATCTTTAGAGCAAAGGTGTCGGGTGGTAATTCTTTCCTTGCTTTACCGATATTTTAATGGAAGATGCTCCAAGGAACTATCATCATCGTTCACGTCGGTACCGGTGCACAGTTGGGAAACACGCCAAAACATGTGTACACAGTTGACCTTTACCACTTGAGAGCAGGTTGTTTCTAAAACTCTTGAGTTCTGATATAGATTTTGTTAAAATTATGATATTTATATTATTTCTCTATTCATATTCATTCATAAATAGGAATCAAGAGGAGTTTACATGTTTGTAAACAATCATAATGGCTTAATATATAGGTAGGAACACACAGGCATATCTTAATAAAATTATTCAATTGTACCGGGCCCAAGATAATTATTATAAAAAGTGTTTTTTATGTAGTGTGCTGGACTGATAAATGCTATATTTTCTGAGTTTAATAGCATCTAAAATCTTCATCTCAAAACTATGTTTTTGTAGAAAGGCCCCTGTGATCTAAATCACCCCGTGTTAAAGTATTGCTGAATATTAAGGAACACAAAGGCAATCCGTCAATTTTTATAATTTTATGTTTTTAGTTGCCAAAATTTTTTTTTTGTGTAAAATATGTAATTTATGAAACGTGACGATATATGTTTATTGATAAAAAAAGGATTACACTTAAATGTGTTATAATTTCGGAGTTTCAAGGTATCGAAACTGTAGATATGCCCCTGTGATCCTAACTCTCTTGTCAAGTATTGCTGTATAGTTAGGAACACAAAGGCATATATCAGTCGTTTTTCACAAATATATTTTTTTAATCATCACAAGTCTTTAATAATTACTTAAAAGTATGTTTTTCAAAGAGTGTGATAATATATTCGTTGACAAATATTTTTTGTTTGCTTAAATTCCTTTTATTTTCTGAGTTTCAAAGTATTCAAAACTTTAATTGCGTTTATCTCAAAACTATGTTTTTGTAGATAGGCCCCTGTGATCCTAAACCCCCGATTGACACATTTGTTCCAATGAATGTTATGTACATTCATGTAATTATCAATGACTTTGAAAATTTCTTCTCCAGTGGTGTTGGTCTTCAAAGGAGCACAAAGAAACAAATCTTCTTCAATAGATCCTCCGAAAATACAAAACAAGCAGTATTTATAGTCCAGCGACATCTGTACTTTCGTCGAGTTGCATTGCAAACATTTCATTACTTTTCAATCTACAAATCAATTCATCTTCAATGTGGTCAGATATTTTATGGATTCGATCAGATATGACGTTATTGGAACTCTGAACTGCTGCAATTTTCTTCGCTGCGTCTTCGCCAAGAACACACTTGACAATTTCTGTCATACAGGGTTTTATTAAAGTCTCTGCAATCGTGTGTGGTTTGCCAGCACGAGCAATCCTGTAACTTAGCAGGAATGATGCTTCTGTGGCATTCTCGTTATCAGTTTTAACATATTTATGTAAAGCAGCCACACTAGTTTTATGTGCATCTTTGTATCTTTTGAAAAAGTCTAAGCTTTTGTCTTTTAATTGCGGGTGGTTGGTATTAAGATGTCGTTTTAGCTTCGCAGGTGCCAGAGAGCTATTACATATGATTTTGTTGCAGATAGCGCATTTACCATCCGGATTTTCAAGCATTCCTACAGAAATAAATCCTAGGACAAGTAGGATTCGTCATATTTTCTCTTTTTTGAAGTAGTGTTGTGCGTTTTGTTTCGTTAAATTCGGACGGCACGCGGAACCCTTGTGATGCTTCTACGGAACCCCAGGGTTCCGCGGAACACCTTTTGGGAAACGCTGGTCTATGGTATTAAGTCTTTTTGTATCAATTAATTCACTGTTTTTCTTACTGCCTACCCTGATTAAAAAGTTTGTGTACGTCACAGGTAACTCCCGTCATAACTTCTCGTCTAATCTGTTGTCCCCTCCCAGGTGCTGCAGCGCTCCATGGACATGGAGTTGGAACTGTGCTCCGAGAGCAGCGGGGGTGGCAAGGGGGACAAGGGGGACAAGGGGGGCGAGCGGGGAGGCAGCGGGGGTGGCGGGGTGCCCATCGCCCGGCTGGCCGTGCACCAGCTCAGCTCCACGCCGGTGGATCATGACACCAAGAATAATAATACTCTTCTGATCGCAGGTCAGTCAAAACTTACATTTCATATTATCTAATAACCATCGCGCTATTTTTCCGCAGGGGTAGGCAGAAAGGATGTACCACACAGTTCTCTCTGGTTCTTCTTGCTTCACTTACGTTGTCTAATACATGCTCTTCTGTTATTCTGACTCTTGATAAACTAGCCCCAGCGAGACTTGTATTGACGACATCCAATTCCATTCTTTTCCTTCTCACGCGTCGTGTTTGGATACGAAAAAGACAGAAGATACTAGAATGATGACGTCACGTACGATCTCTAGCTGGAACTAGAATACATATGTACCATGGACATATTATTATGAATATATCTGGACCTGGCCTAAGTGATAAAAGCATATTTTTTCCCCCTCCCCATAACGGTTCCATGGAGCCGGCTGGGGTTACGAGAGCCTCACTTGAATCTAAAAAATGTGACGTCATCATTCTTGTCTGTACCAGCGTTGAGCACACATCGTACATTTTACGAAATAACATGGCAAAAATGTTAGCTTGTGCTATACATTAATACCCTAAAATATGTCGAACAACGAATGTGGGCGGTTCTCGAGTGAGCTCGTCGCTGGTTACAGGGGTAAGTAAATTATGAAACATTTGTAAAAGTGCCTTAACTAAATACGGCAACAAAATATGCTTCTGTGAAAAGGGACGAACTTTACTTTTCCGCATTTGGACTACGCAAATATATTAATAACGTGGCGAGCAATTCGCGCTCCCATGTAAAAAGGTCTAGTCATTCAAAAGCAGATTTTGCTTTAAAGACTAAATGGTGATATTATAATGCGAGATGCCTATATACTGTCAGATTGAATTTTTAACGAATCACAGTCATCTTTCCCCTCTTCGCCCCCCCATAGTTTGGTTTTACCCCTCATCTGTATCTTCTGGTCTATTAAATTTGGATGTCTATAATATGTACCAAGTATTTGATTCAGTTTATCATGCCATTTCACACTGATTATTATTTTATTTTGTAAGTATTTTAAATCGGTATAGATCACACTCTTTAATTATTTTTATTATGTACAGAGTACATTAGCAGTCAGTATGTATTCGAAAGATTGTAACCATCGATTCTTTAGCATATTTTTACTAAAATATATAGATGTCATTTTGCCGTTCTATGATGTTTTTTTTCAATCAAAAACAATTTTTTTTTTCATCATCACACTGCACAACATTTGTCAACGGTTGACATTGCTTGCCCTTGGAATAATCTAAAGAATCTGATGCTGCAAAGCCACGCGATATTGCGCTCTTGAGAGTAGTACATTAGAGTTCAATATCGCATAACATTGCCAAGTCAGATAGCACCTTGTTGTTCCAAGGGCACAGTTAACCGCATGAGGTCATTTTTGTGATGTTTACGTTTCCTCCCTCCCAGAGGTTCACGCATTCACCGGTCAGTGGCTGAGTTGGCATCGCGTTTGGGTCCCACCCGGACGTCGTGTGTGCGATTCCTCGGCTGGCTAATTCCTCCATCACAACACAAGCAACGTTTTCTGCTTTCTGTGGTGGTTGTAGGAGATTTTCGAATATTGTCAGGTTATTCTTAACCGGGAAATTTTTTTATTTCTTTTTGAAAAATTCTTTTTCTCACGAATACTCTACAAAGCATCCCCAAAAATGACATAGCCCTGAAAGAAATATCAAGATTTTTTAAGTGTAATTAAATTCCATTTTGACACACAACTTAATACCAAACTAGGTAAAGTCCCCGGCGTTGCCCGGGATTTACGCAGAGTTTTTCGAAATTAGATGTAGACAGTAACCTTCCCCTTGTTTTGAAGGTCAAGTTTGCAAAATTTGTAGATTTGTATAAAAATCAAAGCCATGCCGCCTGCCTGTTCGCCCACAGACACTTTTGTTTATATAAATAGACAAGAAAAGAAGAATTACAAAAGAATTAATGATTTGCAAGTATGACTATTTTTTTTAAATTATTTTTTATCATTTTAGATCGGGGCTACTCAGATGAAGAGGAGGAAGCTGAATTCAGCTCCGTGGAAGACGGAGATGAGGGCATCATGAGCTCATACACATCCAATCGACACAACCGAGCCATGGCCTACAATAAAAGGGACCTCTCTTACACGAAGGTATGCCGCCGGCCATTCTACATCCTGTTATAAAACCGTACAAAATGTACCAACCAACAAATGTAAATATGTAATAAATTTTGTCACAAAGCTGTACTTTCCAAAGCAATTTGATAATTTTTTTTATTGTTAGCTTGTAGTGAATTTTATATTGGAAAATTTTCAGCTAAGCAAGCTACCAGAAAAGTCATTTGTAGAGGTGATGTTATACCTACTGCTGCCATTAGTTAACCCTTCGAATAATAAGAAAAAAAAATTCTGTCAACTTTTGCCTGTCAAAGTTTGCACGCAAAATTCCTGGTTCTTCCCATGCATTTTAAATGTTCCTATTTATAAGTTGCTTTTAACGCTTTTGCAAAAATAAAAATTGTTCTTAAATTTAGATAAAATAATCTTTCCGATATGTTTATTAGAAATCAACATTTTTGTTTATAAATATTAAAATTTTAATTTTGGAAATGTAAATTGGCTAAAAAATGCATACCTGCGAATATTTGAATTAAAGTAATTAAAATAGAATAAACTTCAAATTTTAAATTCAGATTCCTTTTCTAAACAAAATTTGTAATTAAACTGTCACCTCACTTTTTATCACTTTCATACAATTTTATTTTAAAATTAAATGTGGGTTACGTCACAAATAGGCGCAAAATCCAACCGCCACTTTTGATCAGGTTTGTAAAATATCTGAACAACCTAGCTCATATAATTCTAAGACAATGAGAAGCATTATTTCTTTCCGTTTCTAACATAAAAGAAATCACAAATATTCGCATTACAGAAAGAGAGATATCTAACTTTTAATAATGCACGGTCTCTCTGGGACAATCTGGGTCTCCTGTTATTATAACGGCATATGATGTTTTGGGATAATTTGGGTCTCCTGTGATTAAACGGGTTAAATTTTGTGCATGAATTTAATTTACTAACATTCCAATAAAAATTATAATTAAGAATATAATGTGCTCTTGGTAAAATTCACTATGTGCAAATCTGTCGCATTATAAGAGCCAACTTAATGGAAAAAAATATGTTGTTTTGGTCATAAATTATTCTTAACCCCTCAGACTGATTTTTACGGTTTTCATACGGTAACTCATACAGGTCTCATAGTTTCATCTCAAGACACGTTGTGTCTTCCTTACTATCATGGTGAGAAATATGATCTAAATGGTGCTAGAAAGAGAAACATTAAACTAAAAGTTAACTGCAAAATAATTAAAATGTACATAGTTTGAGGAAACCAAGTTTCCGATGGAAATATGAAAAAATACACTGGAGCACTTTTTTCCGCAATATGGCACTATTTGAAATACCTTGGATTGCTTTGCTGCCAATTTTGGCAAATTTTTCCTTATTTGTAAGTAATTAAGGCGATCCAATAGTTCAGGAAAAAATCGAAATCGGAATTCACGCCCTTTATGGGAGGAGTTTAAAAATACTTGAGAAAAAGCTTTTGGAAAGGTTGTATTTGAGATTTTTTTTTTTACAGGTTGATTTCATAAAGGCCTGTAAAAAATATTAATTCCTGTTTTACGCATTGTTTATTGTGAGAAAACTGAAATATAAAATTGAATTCACAAAACTAAGCGACGCGGAGTAACACGACTGTCTCCTACGCCGGTTGGGGCGGAACTGATACGAAATAGGTAGTGCCCAGTGCATGGTTCTTGTGCCCATGCCATAAGGGTCACTTCAATAATCCAAATTCGTAGAGTGCGGGCCGTATTGATTGATGTCAAAAATATCAATGAGAAAATGCATATTTTATTTTATTTTGTGAAGTTCGGGCGTAAATATCAATTTTTTTTGCGATTATTATAAAAGAAACTAAATTTGCCACATTATACAATAAAACCAAATCCGAAAAGTGGTTTATAAATAGGAGAGTTTGGACTTGAAAGTGTTTTTTATAGACCTTATACTTTATTTTTTTAAAGGCTTTTTAAAAGACTTATAAAAAAAATGACCGATATTTTTAAGGGCCAAGGTATGTTCTACACGCAGTATTTAATTGAAGCATCTATAATACTTCAAAGCTATCAAATTTTCAAAACAAAAACATGTGATTTTGTATGATTTTGCATTATTTAGTATGGCTTCATCTTAAGTAGTAGTTTACAATTTTATAATATTTTTTTTATAAATCCTACGAATATGTGATAGTCGGCAAAAGATGGTGAATTCATTGGCTATATAGAACTATGTAATCAGTTTGTATGTCTTCATATTAAAATTCGGAGGTATGATTTTTTTTTTATGTTGGCGGAAAATATTCCACCAAAAAATCTCGACAGGTCGGAGAAAAAATTTTAAATCGCGCTGTCGCTCCAGTGGTTATGAAGACTCCAGATACTAATATCTACAGCCTGTATGTCGGTCGAATATCTACAGCTCATATGTTGGACTAATATCTATGAACTTCAGAGTGAGGACCATAGACATCCAAATGGATAGACCAGAAGATACAGGTGAGGGGTAAAACCAAACTATGGGGGGGCGAAGAGGGGAAGAAGACTGTGATTAGTTGAAAAATCAATCTGACAGTATATAGGCATCTCGCATTATAATATCACCATTTAGTTCTTAAAAGCAAAATCTGCTTTGAATGAATAGACATTTTTACATGGGAGCGCGAATTGCTTGCCACGATAATAAAATATTTGCGTAGGCCAAATGTACACCCCAAAAAGATTCGCCCGTTTTCACATAGCAATATTTTGTTGCCGTGTTTAGTTAAGACACTTTTACAAATGTTTCATAATTTACTTACCCCTGTAACCAGCGACGAGCACACTAAGGAACCGCCCACATTCGCTATGTAGGTTGCACATTGATATGTAGGTATGTTGTATAGCACAAGCTACTGTTTTGGCGTGTTATTTTTTCGTTAAATGTATAGATGTTAGCTTCGCGCTGCCCACGGCAAGAATGATGACGTCACACATTTTAGATTCAAGCGATTCTCTATCCCCTCCACATGGGGCGAACTGGCGCCAAGGAGGAGCTCCAGCCGGTTCCATGGCGAGGGGGAAATAATACGTTTTTATCACTTAGGGCGGCAGGTCCAGATATATTCATATATCCGTGGTGAGGACTAATATCTACAGAGCTAAGGTCGGACGAATATCTATGACGGTCCCAGTGGTGACTAATATGTATGTAGCGTAGGTTGGACTAATATCTACAGAGGGCAGCTGAGCAAGAGGTTGTACGGAAAAGCATAAATTACTTCAATTATGTAATTACTAATTACGTAAAGGCTTAAACGTTTAAAATATGTACATGAAGTTTTTGCATAATATTACGTATTTTGCTGTTTACGAGGACAATAATTTATTGAACAAACATGGAGGTCATAATACAAAGATAATTATTTATTTATTTCGAAATACACGGCACCACAACCTAACCTAACCTAACTGACATAGAAATGGTCATGGTAACAGACTAAATAATTTAGAAGCACTCAAAATAAAGAAAGCTGTTAAAACAAAAACCCAAATCCTTAATAATCAGCTAAATGTGTCCAATAGTCCGATATTAGGGATTTTTACAATCTACATACATAAATTAAGTTTTTTAAACTGCATACGCAATATTAAGTTATTCCAATATTCTATACATAATTGCAAATCCAACCTCTGCCAGTGGTGTAGATATTCGTCCACACTTTGGTTCTCATAGATATTAGTCCGATTTGTTCAGTTTTTGGAATTCCTGTAGATATTAGTAGACACCTCCGTTAATGAAACTTTGGGAATTTTTTATGAATTGTTTTTTCATGAAATGACAAAAAAGTGACTTGATGATAAAGTTTATAATGCATTGGTTTAATAAAATGTGTGTTTTTTTTGCTTTCAAAATTTTTATAACTAAAAACTTATGTTTATTTCTAATTATAAAATTTGAGATTTGATTTTTAGTTTTCGGGTGCATTCTGCATATACTTAATTTATTTTGATTTTAATAGGCCTGAGGGGTTAAATTAGAAGGATAATCGATGAAAAAAAAAAGTTTGCTCCTGTAAAGTAACCATTTAACAGGTCAGTACTTTGAATTATAGGGCATCTCATTTCTAACGAATAAACAGAAATTGTGGAAACGACTTATCTGCCGATTTGTGTAACATTTAGTCCTCTGAGAAAGGAGTTTTGGAATTGGTTGGTGATCCTGAAAGCAGGAGAGGAGGAGGCCCATGGTTTGGGACCGTTTGGACAAACAGGGGTCTATATTAAGATGTTTCTTTTCAGCTGGACCATGACAGAGATATGGGCTACTCGAATATGGAGAGGGACGTTTATATAGGGACTAAGGGTGCGGAGAGAGACAGCGATAGTGAATTTGAAAACAGGCTCAGCAAGAGGAAGGGGGGGAGCAGGGGGAAGATGGCTGTATGTAGATACATTTTGCTAATTGAAGAGCGCTCATCCCAAAAGCAACTATGTGGCAAAATTACCAACTAAATATATTATATAAATATGACTAAATTAGATCACCCTTGAGGTTACCAAATTACTTTATGGGTTGACTGGTACTTGATAAAAAATAAATAAAGAAAATAAGTTTATGTAAACATAGTATATGACTACCATAATACAGGCATATACCCAGTCTGGTAGTCTTAATCGTGTAAAAACCTTACAAAAGTGTCTATTAATTCGCGCCTCGCCGAGCGCGTCCCTGAAAGACTGTTCACACACATCATTCGCGCCACAATATCATATTGTGATGTTAATTCCGGTTGCGAGTGAACACCGATATCCAACATTGTTGGAATGCTTCATTCGGCACTGTCTCTCATCACTTTCGTTTCATCGCGTGTTCAGACAGGTCATTTCGAGGGAAAGAGGCGGAATGAAATCACGAAATGAACGATAAGTGAACTGTGTGACTAGGCTATTAGCGCAGCGATATAATGCGTCGCAAATCTCAGCTGAATCCTAAGAAATCAAAAAAAAAAACATTTTTGTTTTTGTAAATCAATGTCCAATCTTCAAACCACTTTAAAATAAACAGGCAAAAGAAAGCACCATCTAGTGACTTTCTAGTTTCACTTCTATCGAGTGTGAATTACACACTCTAATTTTTTTTAACTATTCAGAGAGAGCTAGAAAGGACTGGCAATTTTTGAAATCACCTTCTGTTTTCTTTCCTCACGGTACGAGGTACCGAAATTGATACAATTTTATCAAAATTGGTAGAATTTTACCAATTGTCCCATTTTGCAAAAATTGACGTAATTTTACTGAAATTGGTGGAATGACACTAAAATTAACATAATTTTATAAATTTTAACCGATTTTTATCGAAATTGGTAGAATGTTACCAACATTGATAGAATTTCACTAAAAAATTATAGAATTTTACCTCTTGTCAAATTTCACAAAAATTTTACCAATATGTAATTTCAGCAAAATTGATCCAAAATTGATGGAATATTTCAAGTTTCAAAATTATTTAGTACCAATCACCCTGTATAAAATTATAGTACAACAATTTGAATAAAATTATAGTCTGAAATTAATATAAAAATGAATGTCAGCAGAGCGCGTATTAAAAGCACAGAGCTTTAACCAAATGAGAGATATGGCACATAGTTGCTTTCGAATGAACCCTCCGCAATTGTTGTTTTTTCATACCCCGTTGCACCCCTTTGCATCCACACCAGGTCATGCTACTTCATGTTTAGATCCTGCCAGCAAACAGAAAGCAAACAATGCTATACTCCAACACAATACCTACCTACATTTTATTGTTTCCTTCACTTTATACTAATAATTAAATTAAGGTTAAAACTCACTAAGTGCAATAATTTAACAAACGGGAAATAATTTTTTCGAGCTTAGTAAAAAAGGATTTAAAATTTTTACATATTATATCTGAAAGATCTTGCTAAACTGTAAATATAATTAGTGATTTTTTTTTATATATTAAAAGTTCATAAATGCACATAGTGACTTTTACAACTTTTCCATAAGTGGGCTAATAATTTTAATTTGCTTTTTTTTTAAGTTTAGCTTGTTATAACAACTTTATTCTTTATGACTCAGTCTAAAAATTTTTTTGTGTATGTAGTGTGTACAACTTCAATAAAAAAACACTTTTATATATTTTTACCATTCCATACTTTTTCCAGAATTATTTGTTTTTCCTCCCTAGATGTGTTTTTTTGTTTGTTAATCTTGTCACCTTGTCACCATCTTCTCTGTCTAATATTTTGTTTATTTTTGTAAACAGCAAAGGAATTTGAAGCAGAAGTTTGTGGCTCTCTTGAAGAGGTTCAGAGTGCCCGAAGAGCTGGAGCCGGGAGGCAATCGTAACTCCAATACACTAGAGGGAGATAGAGAAATTGACGAGCTCTTCCAGGTAATTTTCATTAAAGGAATCTAGAAGTTATCACATAAAAATTAAAATGTGCACCCTCTATGAAACCGAAGTTTCGAACCGCAATTTGGGAAAAATTTATGAAATTTAGTGTTTTTTTTTTATTTCTTTTTTTAATGAAACGAAAAAAGGTGATATGACAATAATGTTTTTAATAAATTTTTTAATAAAATGTGAATGTTTTCATTATTTGTTTTTGGGGTGTTATGCCGTGTTGCGCTACCTCCTTCTTTAGCCAACGTTTCGGACAGCGTTGCAGTGTCCATCATCAGGGCAGATCCGGTAGATGTGTCACATCTACCAATTACAACACACATTATATTATGTAGTAAATAAAATTCAATTTAGATTTTTTTTTTTTTATGCTTCATCAAGATGTTACATAAATTTTTTTAATCTCAAATGTCATCTACAACCTCAATCGTATTGAAACAATGCTAGGAGTCAGAGGTATATAAATGAGTAGATAATCTTTCTTCCCGAACCACTGTAGGTTTGAATATCATTAAAATAATGTAATCGTTTCCCAGGAGTTGGATTCCCTGTCCTGCGGCGAGGACTCGGGCCCCGAGCTGGACACCATAAGCATCAGCTCCACCCCGAAGCCGTCGCTGCGTCCCTTCTTCGCCAGCTCCCGGAGCCTCGCCCACCACGAGAACTCACATACGCCACCCGCAGGTACGCAGCTTGCACGCAACTAGACTAAGCAGAGGAAATCGTAACCAGACAAACAGAACAGTGACAAACAAAACACGATAAATTAATTCAATTGATCAGCAGATTAGATTAGTTTTTTTTTCCTTTTCATCACTTTTGGTTAGTGTTTTATCTTTTTTGTCACTGTTCTATTTTGTCATGGAACCGGAGGGAACACCTCGAGGTTGCTTGCGTATTGGGATGACTGATGAGACAATACAATTGGGGTACAAATGTTAAGTTGATAGTCTAGATAGGTAGATTAGATCTTGTGATATGAAGAATAAATTAATTTTAAATTAATCTTACAATATTTTTCGAATATATTATGATTGGGGTGTTTCAAACTCCATCATATTGGATGACTCGATGATCAGCACCATTTTAATTTTTTGACATTTAAAGATTCTCGTCAAATGCCGATTCTCGGTCCATTTCAGCTTTCGATCAAATTATGATCGCCTGACAATCATAATTGGCATGTTAAACTTTACAAAATCACTGGATCCAGATAGTTGAGAGCAGTTGTGACTCTTGTGATGTTGACATTAAAAATACAATTTCTATTTCAATGATTCCCTTTGCACGAACTGGTTACAACAATGGGCGCCTTTATTTGGTTGCATGGAGAAGAGAGATTGAAATGTTTTATTATACGAGGGCTGTCTGTAAAATAAGGTCTTCAAGGTGCTGCGGTCGCAAGGTACGATTTTACGAACAATCCGGCAACACTTGCGTTTAGCCTGGTTCTCCCACGCCAGATCCCCACCATACTGCACGTTCTGCGACGGTTAGTCTCGACGTAGCAGCCGTTCGCGATGGTGCTTCCACTCGACGCGCCCGCCAAGTGTGAATTACGCTCTGTAATTCATTTTTCAACTTCTGCGGCGTCGGCGAATCTGAATAACCTCACAGCTGCCTGAATGAGTGTCGCAGAGTGTGCAGCGTGGTGGGGATTTGAAGTGTTGTCGGATCATGCGTAAAATCGTTCCTCGCGACCACAGCACTTTGGAGACCTTATTTTACGGACAGCCCTCGTACTATGAGATTTATTAGTACCTATGTAGTATTACAATAGCAGTCTGGAACCAAAATTTTGAAATTAAACAATGTGTTTACATAAGGCAAGAAATTCGTAATTGAAATGAATTAAACTAGTGAATTTTAATTTAAAAATTATATTATTATTGTTTGTATTAGATTATTATTCATGTTACATTTTAGGATTATATTTTGTCCAAATTTGAGGGCTTTTTTGCAGTATTTTTGATTGAAGAAATTGGTGCATGAGATAATTTAAACACTTAGCAAAGTGATACTATTATAAAGATAAAAACAAACTTAGATTTTTTATTTTTTTGTAAAGGCCCCCAAGGAATCCACAAAATACAAATTTAATTCTTTTTATTTTAGATTTAGTGTAAATTACATAATTTTAGAATAAATGTTAAAATGATGATTTAGTTTTTTTATAAAGACAAAAAAATGATAATGTGTTAAAATTCTACTCTTGCATTCCTTGATTAAAATCACAATATTTTGCATATCCGGGACACAAAAGCTTGTTGATTGAAATATGTTTGTATCGGGATAAACCGCTGCATTAAAAATGGTTGCATTCAATGCCTGTCAAAATGCTATGTCACTTCATTAACATTTTAAAACATCATTTAACTTTAGATATTTTTTTTTATCATTTGCCTCACCTACGTATCTTTGTTGCTACTATAAAATCTCTTGAAAAATGTGATTAATAATTTATTGTATTAATCATGTGTGAATTCTAGACGAATTCTTCTGCATCTGCTCAAGAAAAACTGAAGGAATGAAACTATGGTAAACTTCGCGAAAAAACACTAAAAAACCACCACTTTGGATTTTTGAATTGAATGTTTTGTTGATAAATTTTGAGCTATTGTATATTTTATTGACTGAAACACGTTCACAACACAATAAACTATCCACTAAAATCACATTACTTGCATTTATTACGTAAATTAATAGGTTTTACAACGTTTTAATCACGATACAAATACATCGCGATAATGATAACAACCGTTAATTTCGCGATAAAATCTGACAGCGCATTGTCATGGAAGAAATCGTTTTAAAAATAATTCAGTGTGGCAATTCGAGTGAAATCTTTAACACTACCTAGAGTAATGATGGCGCAAGCGATTTTGATACTGTTCTTCATACAAATGTCGTACATATAAGGGTCAAAATCGCAGACCAAAAGTTTTTCAAAGACAATATTATTCAAATATTTGAATTATTTTCTGCGCCTGCGCATTAGGACCCGCGCGCCGGCGCGTCTCCGGCATTTGACCGGTTAAATTGGTATTTTTAATGACTAAACCAAAGTCTTATATCTGGCTACTTCTCTGTGTAAAATAATAGTCTAATTGAGAAAATTAAAATACTTATTTAAGGGAGAATGAAATAAACTGTTTTCCCACACATTTTATTGAACTCAAAAGCATTGGATGATTTTTCACGTAAGCGGTTTTAACCTAGCAACGACAATACGACGGTGAAATATTATAAATTATTATCATTTGCTTTGCGTGCGTGCGGGTGTGTGTGTATATCTGTGTGTGCGTGTGCCGCTTGTGTCTGTATCTGTGTGCTTACTTTACGCTCCGAACATTAGCCGCACGTCCAGCGGTCCCGGCCACTCCCGTTGTTGCTGCCGTCACGGGGCAGGTGACGCAGGACAGGATCTTGTCGGCCGCAGCTCCTCCGCCGCAGGAAACGGTATCGCAGACCAAGGACAAGCTCAGGGCGGCTGCCGTGGGATCGGGAGGTCAGTGTAGATGATAATGTATCGTGTCAATGAGACATTCCGTATTAATCCTAAAGTATAAATTCTTTTTTTATAAAAATTTGGTGCGGGTTTTGGGACATTTCGTACCCACTATGTTCGCTACCTTTTACTGTCATGAGAGTTACATCATTGTCTTCCCAGTTGCCGATCACTCCAAATTTATTGTATCAAAATTCAATATGGTGTCAACTAAAAATGAGAAATTTCACTTATAAAAATTTAAATTGAAATGCATATTTTTCATATGACATAAATAGTTGTTTCCTGTAGTAATTAAATTGAAATCATCTGTGCATATTAAGAATGCAGCGGAATACTGAATATTTACCTAAACTTTTTGCTGTTAGATACGTTTTTAGATTTTCACGGCCAAAATTATTTTCATTATTTGTTTTTGGGGTGTTATGCCGTGTTGCATTGTTTTCCGTTTTTGCTATTGTTTGAATTCTGCCGATTTTTACGGAGTGTCTCGTTGAATAAAACTACCCAGCATAATTGTAAAAATAAGTTATTTATCTAAAAATATATTTATTAAATTTGTTGAATCAAAAAATCGAATCTGCAATATTTACAAATTTGTGCAGTATTTTTTATGTCAGTACATAAATGGTCTTCAATCACGTTTATTTAAAAATCAAGCACTATTTTGATTATTGCACCAATATCTTTCTTCTGTCTTTACCTTTCTTTTAAAAATATGATATTTATAATATTAAATTAATATTTTGTGAATATTATTTTAACTTGTTGATTCTTCTACATTTTTCCAATATGCTCGGTACCTAACCTAACCTTTTTGATGAATTACATTTTTGCACATTTCGTTTCCTTAATACATTTTTTCCACTTACAAATACTTGACTATTAGAACAGAACAATTTTCCAATCCTCTTATTAATTTGACCAAATCCTGAATCATTGTATACATTATTCTCTTGGGTTGTAACTGGTTGGGAAGTTGGGAAGTACCTGGCTATTTAGATCTTGTAACTAGACTTAGCTAAACTCATTTAAAGCAATGTTTAGATTCTGAATTGTTGTTTCTGGGACCATCATCTCCTCTGAACAAAGTGTACATTATATCAGTCAAAAAGTATAGCCACCTATTTTTTTAATGTCAAGAAATAAAAATTGCAATTACGTAGGTCGAAAACCACACTATTGACGATTAATTTGTCAATTTTCAATATAATCTCCATCCATTTCCAAAGTTATGGTCCATCTTTTAACAAGGGCATGTATCCAAGAGTGGTAAAAAGTATGGCCCTGCTTCCTAGGCCTTCCGCCATAGCTTTTGTTGGGTAAAAGACATGCTTTAAGCTTTTTAAGGGTTGTGATGAATTGTACAGAATTTATTGTGCATCCCTACTCCAATCAACCATAATCAAACCCCTGTATCCTTGAACACTGTCGCCATAACTTATCGTGCCGATTGCACAGTTTTTAATTTTTTCGTCCTCGGTGAGTGATGCCATTCCATTGATTCAGGTTCCATGAAACCCATGTTTCGTCTCCGGTCACAATTTTTGTGTAGTTGCATCACCATACACATTTTTCAGTCTTTCATGAATGCGAATAGGCATTTCACCTTCTGCATTCAAGAATTCAATCTCAGAACGCTGACTAATACGAACATTATATCGGCCATTTTGCAAACGACTGCAGTGCTGCCACCTGTTGACGCAGAAAATTACTATTGCAGTAGATTGTAGATGAAGGTTTGAGGAATAGCGCCAAATTCAATTTTTTTTTTTTAACATACTTTATTTAATTAGAAAAAAAATAGGAGGCATTAGTTTTTGACTGACCGTAGTAGTTAATAAAAAACATTTGTAATTAACCCATATAAATAAAATAAATTTTAATTTGAAGTTCCGAGATTTGAATCCACAACCCCTGGGTTCATTGTAAAGTATTCAATTCCATCAATATTGAAAGGAATTCAGTTGCATTATAGTTACCACCGCTAGAGTTTGTTGTTCAATAAGTCTTCATTACATTTATAACAGGCCCCACAGACACTCATAGGTTGACCACTACACATCGATTGTTATGTTTTGTGGACCTTTCTAAAATAGCTTCACAGCTTGGTTATAATGGCTGTGAAAAATTGATAGATAAATTTAAACAATGCCATTATTTTTTCAAAGTCATTCTCATGCTGTGGATGACATTATAGTCTGTCAAATAAGAGTAGAAAACATAGGAGGGCGCCACTGTGGTTCAAATGGCAATACTAATAACTCATGGTGTTGATGTAAAGCTTTGTAACCTACATTTTTTTTTAAAAATTAAAAAGGCATTAGTGAAAACAAAAAAAATTCATTACAATATAGCTACCCACTGATCTCAAAATTAGAATTGCGTATAGGTATATTATTTTTATACCTTCGCAATTTTGTGTTAACATAATGAAGAAAAACGATAATGTAATAAAATATAAAGCACAGTTTAGAAATTGCTCACATTTATTTAATACTAGCTTAAGTAACTAGCGTTGCCCGGGCTTTAGAACGGGTCTCTAATTTTAGATTTGAATATATTTAACTCATTCAGATCTAAAAGTAGTGTAACTAAACTCACCGTTAGTGATTCTTCCTTTCTATCTACTGTTAAATTCAAATCTATGTTAAATTAAATGAAAGCAAGTCGCTTTATAAAACACCTTTTAATCAAATTTATATTATGAACAAAAAAAGTTTTTTTAAATGTGGTTTACTGTGTGGTTTGGTTGACATTGCACTTTAAAATAATATTTCACAGTTAAATTGGTGTTGCCAGCCTACAACTTTTGTAGTTCATTTTTTTATATTTTCTAATCTTATTTGACAGACTACAGCTACACAAAGTAAAATAGTGTGGGATCGACTATATTCAATTTTTTGTTTAATTAACTTCGCACTTTAGGCCCCGAAGAAAATAATTTCTCTCAGGGCCTACGTCATCTTTGGGGATGCTGTGTGGAGGTTCTTTTTGTGGAGAGGAAGGAGTGAACTTGGGTCTTGTACAAAAATTGCAATGTGCATCTTACGAATTTGAAAGACTTAGGATTATGTATACTTAATAACTACTGTTGTCTCTTCAATTCTATCTGAATAACTTTCCACACTTACACACTGTTTGTTTCTTATATCTTATGTATGTATGTCACTCTAATCATTCTTCTTTCCTTAATGAATATTTGACTGTTTCAGGGGCATCTCTCTATAAGCTTTCTCTGTCTTGCTTTGTAAAGTAATGCTTTCTGTTTGTTTGGCTTTTTACTGCACTTTAATTTCGTTCTGATATGTTGTATGTGTTTGTATAGTTAAAACATCTTGAAATTAAACTTCAGAAGAATAAAAAGTACTTGTTATATCTGTTAGCGCCTATTGCTATTACTGTGTTTCATATGATTTGATTATCCTGTAATTCTACAGAGTTTTGTACTTCTTATCTTCTTCTAAATCCAATAAATAAATTTATTAATAAATGCCATTTAAAAAAACTACAAAAATCCACATATTAATCAAACTATTTTCGGGAAGCGTGTCAATAACATTTATTCTACAAATAAATTGATGGCTAGAGGGCACACTTATAGTGCATGCAATTGAAACCCTAGAATATAAATAATTAACATTTCCAATAAGCAAAGCAAAATTTCTAGCCTTTGGTGATTGATTGTGTTCTGAAATTAGTTTATTAACTTTTTGAAAGCGTTGATGGACTTATTTCATTTTCCCTTCGGGCATACAAATCGCCGATAGTCCACGGTTTTTAAAAAGCATTACCACCATTGAATCCATAAATCTAACACCTGATGATTCTTTTTATATAAATCTAGAAAGTCATTGACGCCTCATGATTCTTTTTATATAAATCTAGAAAGTCATTGATGCCTCATGACCTTTTTTATATAAATCTAGAAAGTCATTGACGCCTCCTGATTCTTTTTATATAAATCTAGAAAGTCATTGATGCCTCATGATTGTTTTATATAAATCTAGAAAGTCATTGATGCCTCATGATTCTTTTTATATAAATCTAGAAAGTCATTGACGCCTCATGATTCTTTTTATATAAATCTAGAAAGTCATTGACGCTTCATGATTCTTTTTATATAAATATAGAAAGTCATTGACGCCTCATAGATGCCTTAATTAGACACTGCGATTAATTGAAATAATCGAGATCCTTTTCCAAAAGTCTTTTTATAAGCCCAAGAAAAAATAAAGTATCAGACCTATAAAAACTACTGTAAAGTTCAAAATCTCATACTTACGAACCTATTTTCGGACAAGCTGTCTTTGGAAAATTAAAGTAAAACATTTAAATATTTGAACTTTACAAAACAAAATAAATGCCTGAACTTCACAAAATAAAATAAAATACACCATTTCGCCATGTTTTTTCGTGCATAAATATATATGTGCACCTGGTGTTAAAAGGGAATTTTTACCTTATCGCCATTTACTTAAGGAGGGTTATTGTTAGCGGCCCGATTCGGAATGTTAGACGACGTGGTACATCGCCTTAATCATTGAAGACAATATTAACAACACTCGAACAAAAAAAGTGAAACAGAAAAATTAGAATCAATCGCAACTAGGAATTGAACAGAGCTAATTTGATCCTATCAACTTCATCATACTTTCGACTAATTATCTTAATTTTTTTAATGCATATTTTTTGGCTGCTGCGACCGATTCTTTTTCTGATTTTTCTATTTCACGTTTTTCATTTGAGAGTTGTTAATGTTTTCTTTAAAGATTAAATATAACAATTTGAAGTTTTATTCAAAAAGATATATAAAAATGTTGAATGAGTTTGTTGTTGTTATTTGAAACAGAGAGTGACATCTGGCGCGGCAGGGCGGGGGACCGGGGAACAGGGGGTCCCGACGGCTCCATGCTCCCCTACCTGGACCAGGACGATAATCTGGACCCGCAAAGGGAGCACACGAACAATGATCAACTTTCTGGCTCACCACCCAGAGAAAAGGTAAATAATTACATCTAGCCTTCTACATTGATTTTTATCATTCCAATGGCTTACTTGCAGGCATCCTGATCGATTCCATTTTTAAACGACTTCAAAAAGGAGGAGGTTCTCAATTCGACTGTATTTTTATTTATTTTTTTTATTTTTTATTTTTTATGTTTGTTACCTCAGAACTTTCGACTGGGTGAACCGATATTGATGATTCTTTTTTTATTTGAAAGCTGGTGCTTCCCGTGTGGTCCCATTTTAATTTGGTCCAATTCCGACAATGGCAAAATGAAAACCACATAAAACTTGAATTTGCAATAAGTATGTGCGCGACAAATGGACGAATAACTCTATATCACGCCAACCGATTTCAATGATTCTTTTTTTATGGGATAGGATGTACTTTAAGAGTAGTTTGATGAGAGTTTGGTTAGGTTCTTATTATGGGATCCATGACAAAGTAACGGAAATCTTCAATTCTTAGGAGCAAATTAATGATACTCGGCCGAATCTCTTAATTTGACCCTAACGTCGTTATTGTCAAGTAATGTCTGTATCATATGAGTAGCACGTTTAGTAAGTCTACCCATATTTAGACAAATTAGTTTGTGTACTTCAGATTCACTAAAAATCAAAAAAATAAACAAAAATTATAACAAAACAAAAAAACGACTTCAAAAAATGCACTAAAAAGTAAAAAAATAATGTGGTATTCTTCTACAACTTCATAATCAACTTACTTTTTCTACTCATCAATATGTAGGTACGATTTTTATTTTTGGAGTCGGTGTCAGCAAAAGTACCCGGCCCGGCGTGTTCACTTGACAGCTCCCCTCACGCCGCGGCCCTGCTCTCGCTTCTCGCCTCGTCAAGACGCTTGTGCGACACAAGCACATCTCACCTATAACTACAGTTTGTCAAATAAGAGTAGAAAATATATGAGGGCGCCACTGTTGATCAAATGGCAATACTAAACACATAACTCAGGGTGTTAAAGTAAAGCTGTGTAACCTAAATTTTTATAAAAAATTAAAAAGGCATAATACCTAGTGGAAAAAATATTTTTTCATTGCAGTATAGTATAGATACCCGCCGATCTCAAAATTAGAATTGCGTATAGGTATATTATTATTATACCTTTGCAATTTTGTGTTAACATAATAAAGAATATCTATAATGTAATAAAATATAAAGCAGAGTTTAGAAATTGTTCACATTTATTTAATACTAGATAAAGTACCTAGCGTTGCCTGGGCTTTAGCTCATGTCTCTAATTTTAGATCTGAATATATTTAACTCATTCAGATCTAAAAGTAGTGTAACTAAACATACCATTAGTTATTCTTCCTTTCTATCTATTGTTAAATTCAAATTTATGTTAAATTAAATTAAAGCTAATCGCTTTATAAATCACCTTTTAATCAAATTTATGTCATGAAGAAAAAATGCTTTTTAAAATTTGGTTTTCTGTGTTCTATACATTCAGTGTCATTGCACTTCAAAAAAATATTTGACAGTTAAATTGGTGTTGCCAGTCTACAAATTTAGTAGTTCAAGTTTTTATATTTTCTACTCTTATTTGACAGACTATATGTATGTAGTTACAAACCTACCTTGACTGACACTGACTCCAAAAATAACAATTGTACCTACATATTGATGATTAGAAAAAGTAAGTTGATTATGAAGTTGTAGAAGAATACGAAGTTATTTTTTTTACTTTTTAGTGCATTTTTTGAAGGCGTTTTTTTGTTTTGTTAAAATTTTTGTTTATGATTAAAATTATTCCTCTGTACTTAATTTTTGTGAGACTTTTTCTTTTATTATTTTATTAGGGCACGTCTCCCTTTCATTGAAATATCAATATTGCGAAGATTGAAATTCATCCTTCAGCTTGAATCTTCAATTGAATTGTAGATTTTATGATACATTTCAAGAATTTGTTTATTGGAAGGTCTTTGAGGGAAATCTGAAAAAATGGTTTTCCCATTTTACATGGAGTCTTTTTTAAAAGTTTTTTTCTGATTCCTGTGTACTTTTATGACATGCCATTGTCATTTTATGGTTGTCTCATGTGTGATCTATTGGCAGCTATCACCAAACGCGAATGTCACAAATTACATAATCTATAAAGTTTCACTAAAGCAAGTACATAGTCTTAAAAAGGTCAGTTTAAACTTTTCTTAAAACTACGTACAATGCAATCTTTTGTTTGTGTTTAGGATGAGAAGCGGTCCCGTCTGCTGTTCCGCTCGGCTGTGAGCTCGGCGGGGCCTGGCGGAGGAGGCAGCGGGGGCGGCGGTCGGAAGAAGCAGCACTCGCTGTCCATCCCCGCCGAGCAAGGGCCCCGCCCGCAGGGAGCCGAACATTCGGCGCAGAGCCCTACCAACACTGAGGTGAGATTCAGACAAAGTGATCTGAAAACCTGGAATTTTATTGAACCCGAGACTGTTATTGTTTGAGGATTCTTATTATGTTATTATTTGACCTCTATATGAAGACCTTTGTATCAAATATGGATATTTAGATTATTATTATTTTTAGGTTTATTACCCATCAAATTCTAATATATAGTATCTACGAACTTATATTTGCGGCCTGTTCTAGATTCTCTCAATGTCTCCCATTGAAGTACCACCATTCAAAATCGAAACGATGCTTTAGATGGTTTTAGTCATGTTTGATGACCAGATTTGAATAGTCAGATACTTACCAACCTTCCCCTACTCCGTCTTTTCCCTGTCCCCACTCCCTTTAGTTTCACAACATACCTCAAATAAGGATGCTATGGTCACACTGACTTCCTTCGGACAGTAAAATTAAGGCTCTTGTACGATGTTAATAAAAAAAAATAATAATCTTAAATTTTTTACAAAAACAACTCCCTTTTTATGGCTTTTGAAGGTTATTCCCATCAATGTAATATATCATTGAAGAAGAAGATAACACTAATAATCTAAACAAAAATATGAAAGAGAACAAGACACAGAAAAATGAAAAAGATAATGGTCGCAACTGGGACTCGAACCCAGAACCTCTCGTCTAGGTTACAAACCAGTTCTTAGAACGATTGTTTCCAATAAAAAGGGTAGTTGCCTATAATATAATATGGAAAAAAATTAGTCGAAATTTGAAATACGAAATTGACAAATATGACGGTTTGATGGAGGGTGGCAATGGCCGAATTGCTAGAGGTGACCGTCCCGATTAGACGAGAGGTTCAGGGTTCGAGTCCCAGATGCGACCATTTCTTTTCCATTTTATTACTATTATCTTTTTCATTTTTCTGTGTTTTTTTCTCTTTTTCTAATTTTCATTTAGATTAGTAGTGTTATCTTCTTCTTTAATTATATATAATAAACTGTTTCGTTGATTGAACCTTGATTAGATTATTATCACCAACAACTTACTCCCTCCCCTCCGTTCAACGTATCATCATCTCTTCTAAGTCTGTCGACTCCAATCTTGACTTTTGTCCATTTAAATAAAATTAATATGTAAATTCACCTTCCCTCTCTCCATAATTTATAATGATGGCCTAGAACACCCTTGAAATATAATCCTCCATGTTTAATTTGTGTCACCGATCTGAACGTGCTACATTCATCAAGCATGTTTTAATGTTATTAACCTTTCCAGCCTCGCCGCAGTCTTCTGGAGATGACGTGGCGCGTGCTGGGCGGCGAGGAGGGCTCCGGGCCCCCGCCCGACTGCCTGTGGCTGGTGCTGCCGCCGCGCGAGGGCCCCACCGCCGCCGCGCTGGCCGCCCGCCTGGCGCCCCACCTGCCCGCACCCGTCGCGCCCCTGATCCCCCACAACGCACCCGAGGTGCGCGCAATCATGCAGGCGCTGCTCAATAAGATATGCAAGCAGTGAGTGATGTTCAAATCAATCTAGTGTATATGTAGAAATGCAATACAATAGTTGTTGACGACCTATGTGGTCGAATTTGATGAATTGATAGATTTATCAATGTTTTTGTGACCAAACATCGACTGACTTTGACAGCTCGTTTCGCAGTAAAATGCAACCGAAAAACTCCACATATAAATTATTTTAAAATACTCTGGTCTGGCCAGGTGAATGAAACTTTTAGTGGTATCGGGAATACTGTTGGCGCAAGCGATTCTCACCTTGTTCTTGATACAGTTTATACATGAGGATCAAAATAGCATCCAAATTTTTTTTTTTTAATATTCTTCCGTATCACCGGTGCACAAGCGGCCGGGAACTGGTTTTAACCTCTGGTTTGCCGCTTGTCACCCAGTGGCCGCGCGGTGGCTGCGGCACTTTGAAATGCAATTTTGATCCTTATGTATAAAGAAATTGTATGAAGAACAAGGTCAGAAACGCTTGCTCTATTATCGTCCTTTACCATAGCGAAACCCGCAATGCGCCTAGTCACTCGGAATAATTTATATTTAATTTGCCGTAGCGCGGGGATGTGCGCAGTTTGTGCGCATGCGCGGGGAAAAAATAAGTTTTTCTGCGATTTTGACCCTTCTATGTACAAAATTTGTATAAGGACAGTGTCAGAATCGCTTGCGCCAACATTCCCCATGGGATTCACCTTGTAACCCCAGAATATTTTAAAATAATTTTTATCTGTGACATCGAAATGTCAAATTTGCGGCTATTCTTTCGCTCTAAGTCGATGCACGTTATTTAATGAAAACATCGTAAAACCTATCAATTTACGTAATTAACGCAAGTAATGTTGTTTTGGTACATAGTTTATTGTTCTAGGAATGTGTTTCGGTCAATAAAATATATGATAGGTAAAAATTAATCCACAAACCATTCAATTCAAATTCAAGGTTGTGAAATTTCCGTGTTGTTCCTCGGGCATTCAACAAGTTAAGTAAAAATTTGAAAAAAATGTATGTTTCTTGCTTATCATGTCTTTAACCTCTGGGAGGCCAGGCCATTTCACGAAAATTCACTAAAAAAGCACCACTTTGAATTTTGAATTGAATGTTTTGTGGATTAATTTTAAGCTATCTAATATTTTATTGACTGAAACACGTTCCTAGAACAATAAACTATCTACAAAAACAACATTACTTGCATTATTTACTAAATTAATAGGTTTTACGATGTTTTAGTCGAGGAACACGCATTAATTTTGGTAGCTAAAATTCGCGGCAAAAATGAAATTTCTATGTCACAGATAAAATCGTTAAAAAATATTCTGGGGTTGCAAGGTGAAATTTTGACGTATCCTATGGTGTAATGTTGGCGCAAGCGATTCTGACCCTGTTCTTCATACAAATTATGTACATAGAAGGGCCAAAATCGCAGAAAAACATCTTTTGTTCGATATTTTTTCGAATTATTTTCTCGCGCATGCGCACAATTCGCGCGCGCCCGCGCGTCTCCGGCCTATTAAAGGTTATGTAAACATTTGAAAAAATGTATGTTTCTCGCTTATCATGTCTTAAATTCAAAATATCATTCTTTTCAGTTGCAACACCTCGGCCAAACCCATGCAGGCAGTTCGCCTGGTGCTCGTGGGACCCGATGCCCTGGTCAGTGGAGCCCTGCGCTCCTATGTAGACCTCTGGGCGCTGAGGCCCCCGGACTGGGGGGCCCATGTTCGCTTCTATATCATACCTCTCGGTTTGTATTCTTTCATTTTATAAATGTAGTTGAATCTCGATCGATCTTTCCTCGAATAATCGTATGTAATAACTGCATGTTTCGTTTATTTTTTCCTGTCCTGATTTAATTTCCTACACAACTTGCAAAAATTGTTGAAATTACGCTTTTAAAAATATCTTTTGGGGACAGAGATTTAATATTGATTCATTTAAAATATAGAGAAACTTTTTCTCGGATTCAATTTGAAGATTCAGTGTCTTCTTTTTTGTTTTCTATCTACTTACATTTGTTATTATTCCAGGGGTGAACAACATATCGCGCTACCTGTCGTCAGTGGACGCAGGGTATTCCCTCCTGTTCGGGGGCGACGGCTGGCAGACGCTGTGCGAGCGCGTGGCGGACGGGTCCATCGGTGACGCGTCGGAGATGTCCAGCCGCATCAACCGCTACGTCAATGGCTCCGGCCCCACCATCCAGCTGCCCATCGCCGAGGCCATGGTGGCTTACCGGGAGCGCTCCTGCGACGAAGATTCTAGTCAGATATTTGTGCCATTTGTTAATGTGAGTAACTTATCTTTAATGTTATTACATGTATTATTCACTCGGGCAGAAACATTTAAGAAAACAGAATCAAAAATTGGCTAGACCCAAAGATATTGAAATACAAAAGAGATATGCTATGATGTTCGCGCGACTGTTGGCGGACTATTCCCTGATTGGTGTAGTTTGTGTACGAAAAGAATTTGTTCATTTGGTTGATTTTTTTAAGGTGTGCAGTGGTATTGGTTAACAATATTGTTTGAATACGGAAAGAATTTGTTCATTTAGTTTAACTTTCGTTTAGTTTATTCGTTAATTATTCTTTCATTTAGTTGGTAAACAATATCGTTGACACCAGGAAGCAAAGTCCCACGCAGTAATAACTGCGGATAGCACATCTCTTATATTTCAATATCTTTCGCTAGATCGCTCACTTACACTTAATGTTAATAAAACCAAATTCATCACTTTCAAAATAAAAAATTACAAAAACTCAGAAGGAAACCTAACCTTGAAAATTCATAGCCAGCATCACCCAAATCGACATTGTAAATTTTTATTTTAAGAACAACTTTTGTAAATTGCTATAAATTATGGTAAGTTAGCTTTGGTGTCGTTCGCATTGGCAATATGGCCATAAATCACTTTCATAAGTGATTTACGGGAAAAAATTTACCTATATATAGGCAGCCTTAGAACTAGCATTGATGAAATTTTCAACAATCTTAACATCTTATAAATTAAACACAAAAACAGCTAACACTTATGTTAGAAACACTAGATTCAAAAACACATCCAATAAGCAACTAAGACAACACACATTTTGACAAAAAAAACCCATTTTTTTGTTCTTACAATGAAATGTTATATTTCCAGGATGTGAGGATAGCCTCAGCGGAGAACTCGCAGCACTCGGTGGACCTGGAGGAGGGAGGCTCCCCTCCGGCCGCCCCGCGCCCCTCTCCGCCCGCCACCCCTGCGCCCCCCCTCCCCAACACGCCCAGCTCGGGCAGCCTGCTGGGGGACTCTGTTCCCCTCACCCCTCTCACTCCGCAGCCCAACTGGGAGCCCATGGAGCTGCAGCTGGACTATTGGCAGGTTGGTAGATTCAGAAATCGTCGGCTATTCTGCCCCCCGTAAATCTCACGGCAATATGCGTCTGCCCACTAGCAAATGGCAGGCCGGATCGAGAGAGAATGGTTGAGAGAGTCCCTTTGACTTCTCCAGCCGTACTCTCGGAATATCACCTTGCACCGCAATGAGATGGATTCATACGTCCGTCGCTCCTGAACACAATGACCCCCAGATTCCTACCCAACCCTCATACCCTTTTCCTTATCAGAACTTCCTATCTTTCCTTTCCTATAAAGACCCTCCACACAGCATCCCCAAATATGACAGGCTATGAGGGAAATTTTTTTCCCTCAGAGCCAAAAAAGAAACAGAACAAAAAAAAACACTTGAGCGATAGTTACCCAAATTTGGGTAGGTGATTTAGATGAATTATAAATTTATAGATCTTTTAAATTTTTTTTTATTAAATCTAAAAATATGGGATGAGGTAAAATCTAGGTGAATTCATTGGCTTTAAACCACAGTAAGCAGTTCGTATGTTTCCGTAATAATAATTTGCAGGTATGATTTTTGTAAAGAGCGCGGCCGAATCGAAAACTGAAAATCTATATTACGATACAATGTTCTAAATATTTTTGATTATTTCAGATCGTCAAACAAGAGCCGTCTTCCAAGAATGAGGAGAGCTCCGCCCGCCGTCGGCTGGAGACGCATCTGAAGGGGGCGGTGGGGGGCACCGTGGGGACCGGTGGGCCGCTCCCCACCCCCTCGGGCCCCGCGCCCCCCTCCTCTCGCTCCTCCCTTAAGTCCACCTTCCGTTGCCTGCAGGCCGCCCGTCTCACTCCCGGGGTGGACCCTCATGCCGCACCAGGCTTCCATATAACCTACGCTACTAAGGAGAAGAAGCAGAAAAGTAAGTTGCCGTTCTAATTAAGTACTTATTTGATATTTTGCTTATTAGAATTTATCTTGAATAGTTGCCTCATAGCTGAGGATCGTGACCTCCGCCGTATACAGAATCATCAAACAGTATTAATTGCCTTTCATCTGTCGTACACACTCGATTCACAAATAGATACAAATGGAAGTGCTGCCATCTGTATTATTAATACGCTAATAAAGCTACTTTTGTAATTCGGTTTCGAATTCAAGAATTCCTTAAAGGATTGCACTGAATCACTCCATATTATAAATGAGTTAAAGCGGTGCCACACGCGCAGATAAAACATCATTGCACGCCAAATAACACTCTCCATACAATCAAATCCCATGTCACACCTAAGCAGTTTATGCGCAGATCAATACAGATCTTACGCTGTAACCGCTCCTAAGGCGGTATATGAAAAGTTACGCAACCCCCTCTCCGCCGAAAACAGGAGAAGGGGTCATTTTAACCTGTCAAAGGCCAGGAAGAACACGGAAATTCCCTAACAAAGCACCACTTTAAATTTTTATTGAATATTTTGTAGATTATTTTTGAGCTATCGTATATTTTATTGACCGAAACACATTCCTAGAACAATAAACTATGTACCAAAATAATATTACTTGTGTTAATTACGTAAATTGATAGGTTTAACGATGTTTTCGTCAATTAACATGCATCGGACTTTGACAGAAAGAATTACGACAAATTTGACATTTCGATGCCACAGATAAAATCATTTAAAAATATTCTGGGGTCGTCAGGTGAATGAAATTTTTGCCTATGTCATGGGCAAATGTCGGCGCAAACGATTCTGACCTTGTTTTTTTTATCGCGCGCATGCGCACAAACTGCGCGTGGATTCGGGTCTCCGGCAAATAACAGATTATTACGGAGCTGCCTAAACGGGCAGGTGACAGCTATCAAGTTGATAGATTCATTACAAAGAAATGGCATTTCGTGGTAGCTCTGCAATTCAACTGACCCCCTCTCCTACCATAGGAAGAAATATTTGACAGCGTCGTGTGACGGTACAACACATAAGCGCTCGAGGTTCAACAGATATATGCTTGCGCTTTTATCTACTCGTGAGGCACATACATTAAACTGGCAATGCTAATATTATATATTACCCATTTGTTGCAGTCATGCGCCTAGGCAAGAAGAAGGAGAAGGACAAGGATACGGAGACGGGTCGGAGTCAGACTTTAGACAATGTGTCACGGCTCATCTGCTCCGCTAAGTCTTCACACAACGTGCCATTGAAAGGTACATGACACTTTTAGTCTTCTTACATTGTTTATGCATTTGGCATAAACATCATGAAATGTTTTTTTACAGCCTTGTGCTACATCTTTTTAAATTGAAAATGTATAAAAATCAGTAACTGGGAATAAGCTCGTTGTCCCATTGACTCGGTAACAGTAAGGAATCGAGAAAAACCAGAGATGCTGTGCAGAAAAGTCCCACAATGGCTGCGCTGCAAACCGTAGTGAACTTTAATTTTCTGCGCAGGGTCTTCAGTTTTGGTCAATTCCTTAATATTACCAAACCAGGGGGACTACGGGCATAGAACACATTAAAGAATGTAGGGAGGGAAGGAAATGTGGAGAACAATCAGAATGATGCTTCAATAAGGAAATCCAGTGAAAAAATTTATGGTTTAAAAAATATATACATATTCATATGAAGCACTGGTCCGCAGCATCCTGGAATATAGCTCCATTATTTGGGCCCCTTCTGAACAAAACCATGTCCTAGAAATAGAAAAAGTACAAAAAAAGTTTATGCGTTACTGTTTATGAGGGTTACATACTACCCATTCCTGTATCCATCATTGTTCTTAACAGCAATGCTTGATTTTAATACCTTAGAAGCCCGCCGAAAAATATTTTTAGGTAAACATTTTTTTAAGCTTATCTTTGGTACTATACTAAATCCGCCTATGTTGAAAGAGATTAACTTATATCTCCCTATGGCGTATACTCGTGGGAGATTCCATGCACTCTTTTATGCTCCGAAAGTGAGAACTTCTGCCTATCAGAATGTGCCATCAAACAGAGCGACTCAACTGCTTAACGATTTTACATTGACCATCGACATCTTTAATGTCACCTACAGAGAGTTCAGCCAATATCTTTTGACATTTGTCACAACATATTAAAACTGCCCCCAAGCACTTTTTGTTATTTTTGTAATATTTTCTATAATGTATTAGTGTATAACTGTTTTATGGAGAACCTGAAAAATAAATAAATATTATTACTATTATTCTAGAAAACTTGGTTTTAACCACGATTATTGTTTAAAAAACCAACATGTTTTGTAAACAATGCCCACTTCATCATCATACTTAAAACTTTTAAGTAAAGATCTGGACATCTGGACTCGACCTTCCTCTTTCACTTCTACTTCCTCTCTTCCAGTTCCTTCGGTTTCGCAAAAATCCCCAAATGAAGATGTCAGTGTTTTACTGATTCCGTACAATTGAAACTCTTGCGTTACCATAATATATCTTCTTCAACCGCTACCCTCTCCGATCGGAGGTTGGTTATCATCAAGGCAATGTTCAACCTGAATTCGGATCGGAATCACATAATTTATATTTTTAATTTGCAGTTATTAAATTTAAGTATTTAAAATTCCAGTTTACATTGATGGCGCCGAATGGAGCAGCGTGAAGTTCTTCCAGCTGTCCATCCAGTGGCAGACGCACGTCAAGAACTTCCCCATCGCCCTCCTGGGAGCCCCCCTTGCCCCTCAGGAGCTGACCTAAGGCCCCGCGCAGCCCCGCAGGATTACCCCACTTCAGTAGGCGGCGACCCGCTCACCATTACTATTAGTGCCATCGTGCTGTGAGATTAGAAGGTAAACGGCAATTCCAGTCATATCGTACCTCGGTGGTTTGTCCGATCTCGTCGAACCTCTGCGCCTGCTAGCCGAGAAGATTCTAGAATAACATACTAAAAACTTGTATTTATTATCGTTTCGTTTATATTATAGCCGTGTTGTAGACTTAGCAGTGTGAATGTGCGTTATTTAATTTTAAAAGACGGGAGTGTTGTACCATATTCGGTTTCTTAATAGAGCTACGTGTAATAATTTTTAATCGTAAAGAATGAATTCGATGTGTAAATTTATATAATTAAATGAAATTTTATTTTTCCGTACATTAATATATTATTTAAATAAAACATATTTATCTTTACTGCATTGGAATCTCGGTGCGCCCATCGCAGTTATGGGTCTTTATTTATTATGAATTTACGCCACTCGCATCATATCCAAAATTTTATTCCTTTTTTTAAATTGTGTAAATAAAACTATTGACGATTGCGCGGATTGTAATTTTAATTTTATAGATAATTTTACTTAATTTCGGTATAGTGCGTTTGTTGTAGGTCAGATTGGCTGAGATAGTGTGAAGAAGTTGAGAGATGGATCGGAGGAAGAGAGTGCAGAGGAGGAATGTTATAGGATGGCAATATCATACCCAATTGGATCTGATGTGATATAATCCGTGAAGTATTTATTAGCATGTTAAATCAATATCTTAGAATTAAATAAGTAATTTCGTATGCGTTAAAATTATTGTAAACAAACTGTACTATTTTACTTTCAATAATTAATAACAACTGTTAAAGGTAGTGTTCTCGCTGCCAAAAATAGTTTTTATCGTATTTATATAAAAATTATCAATGTTCGTTGTTTGGATCAATAACAATGTTTCACTTAATTCTACTATATACTATTTTATTGCTTAGAATTGAGCCCAACTGACTTTTTAAATACATTTTAAAAGAAGATTTCACAATATCCTTTACATAGCATACTTAACCCAAATGTTGAAATCCCAAAATTGACATTGATGTATTTATTTGTATGTATTATGTATCTAAGCTACATAATGATTAAAAATATTCAAACCCAGCTGACCAATTAAATGGTGACAAATATTTTTACCAACTCGATAAGTTTTTAAGCAAATAGAAAATTGTTAAAATAATCTTTCTTTGAATTAAAAATTTCAAAAAATTACACATTTTTTTTATATATACCAAAGGAATATAAAATGATCTCTGACTCATGGTCTGAAGTGAATATTTAGATGAATTCATCCAAAAATAAGGTGTTTCTCTACGCAAGTTTTTCACTTTGCAATATTGTGTAGGTCAATTTTCAGACAGTTGAAACATTATTTACAAGATCTATTATCATTCTTTTAGTAATTTTTGTGGATATTGTTTTCGACCGACACTATTTGCAGTGTCATTGTTAGTATTAAAAAATAATGTAAGATATTTAGCCGGTAGGTCGATTACAATAAAGGTTGGCACTTAGATTACAATAAGAGAAGTTATGCAATAGAATCAAATAATCGGCTTTAATTATTAACCCATTGTTCTTCTAATCTGTGGGCCAATTCCTTACAGCACCGACCCTTAAGCGGATAAATAAATACACGGTATATCTCTGAACTCCAATCAATAAACAGAAAACTATCAAATGTGATTATTTCTAGCAATCTTCCGAGAAACAAATTGACATTTTGTTATACATAATATCATCACCATTTTGTTTGAGACTTCTGCTTTCATGTCATGATGTTTATTTTTCCTTCATTTAGGTTCATTTGTATAAATCTTCCTTTTGTATGTAACTTAATAGTATTGATAAGTTCCCAAAAAGCCAGAAAGTATAAATTAATTGTTTTTTTATGAAAATAAAAGTAAGTTTTCTAAATAAATGCGTAGAAAGAAACGAAGCCACACATTTTACCGATGTATTACGAGATGAATAAATATTTAGTCTTGTTTCGCAATAAAATTGCCAAATATGTAGTTATGCATCATTTGCAAAAATTCAGCTTTTTTATATAAAAAAAATGATAGGTGTTTATTATAAATAATCTAGACATAAAGTAATAAAAATGAAATAATTCTTCAAGAATAATATACAATGTGTTACAAATGTTTAAATGGATTGAAATTCAATAATAGTTTGGTAAATAAATGTAAAGCTCGTTGGTTAATGATTGTAGTCTGCTAAAAATTCCAAAACATTAAGTCTCCTATAATAATATATATTCAATAATAATAATTAGTAATAAGCCATGGTTGTTATTATAATTACTGATTAATATTCGTAACTGAAATGTCTTCCTAACACATTTCTTCAGGACAACTTTTAAAAATAAAATAATTTTTATAAATTTCTATAGAAAGCATCGCTGTAATTAATTTGTTGAAGGTAAAATATTGTTAAGTGTTTTAATTTTTTCATAACCACTCGAGCAATGGATGTTCGGTTTTTCGATTCGGTTGTTCGTATCGTACCTCCAAATATTAACCTCTGGGAGGCCAGGCCATTTCACGAAAATTTACTAAAAAAGCACCACTTTGAATTTTGAGTTGAATGTTTTGTGTATTAATTTTGAGCTACCGAATATTTTATTGACTGAAACACGTTCCTAGAACAATAAACTATGCACAAAAACAACATTACTTGCATTATTTACGTAAATTAATAGGTTTTACGATGTTTTAGTCGAGGAACACGCATTAATTTTGGTAGCTAAAATTCGCGGCAAAAATGACATTTCTATGTCACAGATAAAATCGTCAAAAAATATTCTGGGGTTGCAAGGTGAATGAAATTTTGACTCATCCTATGGTGTAATGTTGGCGCAAGCGATTCTAACCCTGTTCTTCATACAAATTATGTACATAGAAGGGCCAAAATCGCAGACAAACATCTTTTGTTCAATATTTTTTCGAATTATTTTCTCGCGCGTGCGCACAATTCGCGTGTCTCCGGCCTATTAGAGGTTAATATGGAAACATTGAACTGCTTACTGCGGGTTAAAAGTCAATGAATCCACCCAGATTTCACCGTTTATTCCATAATTATAGGTTTTATAAAAAAAATTTAAAAATCTTTAAAATTTTAATTTTTTTAAATCACCTACCTAAATTTGGATAACCATTGCTCGAGTAGTTAATATGGCAGAGAATTAGAACAAACAATAATCATGTATTTTAGACGCTACAGTTAAATCTGTCTGATTATAAAATGGACTATGCTTTATTTGCATTTTATTCTCTAAATATATATTACATATGAACTATGTCTATCACTTTAATGCAAATACTGAAGTCTCAAGGAGATAAGCCAACAAAGATAAATCAATAACATCTTCTCAATAATACAAAAACATATTATTGGTACATTTATTTTAATACGTTCAATGTAAAAACTCAATACTCAGCCTATAAATATTAGCGCATTTGAAGTGAAATGACATAAAACTGCGCTAACAAATGTTATGTTATTATTATAATAAAATAAATGTGTGATGGTTGACAATTTGAGAAAATGTTTTGACTTCATTTTGTAAATGTTGAATTTTGGGCAAGTGCTATATTTACTATAAGTTTGATCTTGGTGTTAGTGAAAATGATTAACATTTCAATAAATGAAAAATGCAATATAAATATCGTAGGTTACTGTTTACATATTGTATGAAGGAAAAATAATATATTATCTGATGCATATGTATCAACTTGAGATTTGTCATCCAACAGTGTTGACATTTATATACTTAAAATGGAATACATAATTGGTATCAATTAACTTAACTTAATCAATGTTTTAAACGTTTTTAACTGGATGTTTTTAACTGTTATTGGATAATAAATTACCAAGTAAAACAGAGATTGCTTATTTTTCTGCAGTCGACCGAGCACCTCTGAAATAGGTGACAATTTCACGCACATTGACTTTTGAACCAATCTTAATTTAATTCTACCAAAGCAGCGCGATTAACTTCACCAGTATACAGTATCAGACACTGACAGCCAAGATGGCTGACGATTTTGTACAATTATATTTCATCCTTAATAACATGGCAGCCAAATATGAAAATTCATAAAACTGATGTTAAAAATTGCAAAAAGACGTTGAAATGTATCAATCTGTTAGTGGAAGCGCAGTCAGTGTCTAGATATTTATACAGGGTGTCCGGGGGTAAAGTGCATTAACTTCGGGAGGTGATTCTACATGATGGTAGTAGTAAAAAAGATTAACAACTTTTTCCGAAATTCCAACATTTTTTTTTCCATACAAAAAGACGTACCTACTAAAAATCCTTAGTGTGAGGTATGATCTTACTTGCTGAGAGCCTGCCGGGCGCCCGACTCGAATGTGATTGGCCCGTATCGTAACAGCAGAAAATAATAAATCTGGCCGCACACGCCGGACTAATTTTATCTTTTTACCACAAAACTACCGCTAAAAGTTGGAATTTCGAAAAAGTTATTTATCTTTGTTACTCGTACTATCATGTAGAATCACCTCCCGAAGTTAATGCACTTTACCCCCGGACACCCTGTATAATAAAGTGGAGTTGCAATTTACCAGCATCATCAGTTTGGGGTTAGTTTTGATAACCCTGTAGCCCTTGGAATCTCGAGTATTCTATAACATTTTCCGACAGCTAATAAAAAGCACAAATTATCATCAATAGCAGGGTTTCCAACCAAAGCTTGTGAGTAGAAATTTTTTTAAATGTCCAAAATTTTATATGTATTTCTAGAATCCATTTTAAATAGACATAAAGTTAACTTTATTCCATTAGAACCCAGTCAAGTTAAAGAAACAGTAATATACCCTCTTTCCTTATAGGCTGTTTCTTTTCATATTATTATTGCATTTATAGACTGATTGATAGCTATTCTGAAGAAAACAATACAACCCCAATTATGGAGTAATCGCTTGGCGTACTAGACTATATGATAATAATATTATATCTTTATCCAAATATTTAAAATGTGAATAAATGTATTACATCACAACTTGTCATTATTGAATTCCTATTCCCACACCTACTTTAACCCTTAGCGGAATTGTGGTATCCCAGTGACAACACATACAAAATAATTATAACTTGGGGCCGTCTGTTTCAACAGAAAGTTAAATTTTAACTGTCAGTTAAAGTAACGAGGACGTTAAATACGACCGCGCGTGTTTCAAGTGTATTTTCGCTTAAGTAAAAGTTGTCAGTGTGGCCAGTCTAAAAAGCAGCATATTCCTCGGAATTATGTGTCAAAATGCATCGAAATATTTTTTGATGCGGCAACACCGTAAACTAAATCAGAACAACTGTCAAAATATCCGGTTGTATTTTGTTTCGCGTCATAGGATCTGACGGAACAATCCGATAAAAGTATTTGTATGAATATTTACAAATAAATGACGACCTATTATAATGCATATAATATATAATATGAATGTAATTAACTTTCCAGTAGTTGTGATATCTCCTTGAATTTGAAGTGTCGCATATTTTTCGAGATCTTCAATTCAATTTATTTATGGTATCGAAAATATTAAAAAAAACATACATTATAGCACCTAGCTAGACATAAACATAGCTTTTTTAAAATCCGTTTATGAGAATTACATTAAACGTAAGTAGTGTACAAACTATACTAGCGATATTAATAGAGCTTGTCTTTTAAAGGCAGCTTCACTCGCTAATGTCGATTTACGAAACGAGTCTAACCTACTACTCATGTTGTATTTTTGTAATGTTTACGATACAATAGGTTTATTGATTTGAAGATCTTGTAAAATTTGCGATACATCCATTAATATAGCTTGTCTTTAAAAGGCAACACTAAATAAGTCGATATCAGAATTGATTCTATTCAACAGCAAGATTTTTTCGAAATGCGGTGCCGCGTCAAAAATTCGAGGGGTTAACCATATGTTGGATGAGGAATTCATCGCCATTATCATCCTCTTCTATAATATTTATCATGATTACTGATTAGTATACTAGTAATCAACGTTGTAGCACCCATTTCCGGACATTACTTCGACCAGAACTGTCAAATACGCCAATATGGCGGAGTAACTCTAGAGTAACTATCGGTTTTCGGAAAGTAAGTACAAAAGTTAAAAGTAACGTAAAACAATCAGTCAAATTGATTGAAAAACGCAGTTTGCTGAAATTTAACTATAGTAACGGCGTTTTGTTTTACTTTTACTTTAGCGAGCGTTGAAACAGACGGCCCCTAGTGTAGCAGTGAGCTTTTTAAAATAACACACATACAGTGAAACCCTCTTAACCCCTCCGCAACGTAAGCAGATATAAGCGTTAGAAATACGACAGCAGTCAAGTATAATAAGCGTGTTTATACGTCAGCGTGTGTGTCTCCATAGAAATTGTTCTAACTCCGTTATTGTTTTAGTTACATCCCTAAAACAAAAAGTAAAAGGTCGATAGTAGATCAAGCTGTACATCATTATCAAGTTGTCCATAGAAATACATAACTGGAATCAGCTGTCAGTCGGGTAATTGACAAAAATATTTTCCCGCTCAAATTTACTACCGGCGGCTCCACCGCGCTCCACATTTTAAATTTTTATTAAATATTTTTATATGAAATGATAAAATGTGAGGTGACAAAAGTGTTTATTACACATATATACAATAGAATAAGTATTGTTGTTTACATAATCTGTGATTTTAGTACCGTTTTCACATAAAAACATCATGTGAGTCATTTTTAACCTATTTTTAATGTTTGCGTTCTAAATTTTAATATTTACAAATGCTAATATTTATTTGTAATATAAAAATTTGAAAGCTTATTTTTTAACCTTTCTAAAACAGTTTTTACTATTCAGCTACGTTCAGAAATGTTTCATTTATAGAGCTTTAATTGTGTAGGTGGTAATAACAAAAAGTTTTCGTAAAATGTCATTTCGTTAGAGACACAGTTAAAGTGCTTAAATGGCGATTTTCGGAGGGGTTAAGAAGAAATTTTGGACCGAGGGATCGTAAAAACCAAACTTATTAAGCCACAAAACTTTTGAAATGAGGGTTTCACTGTATATTGAAGTAACTAATACTGCCAAATATTTGACATTGTCAAAAACATCATATTTACTGATGTTTTTGTCATTCAGTTCAAAATTTTTAAGTAAAAGAAAAAGTCAAGGTTCAAGGGTATAGACATTCAGTATATATTCAGTTCAAAATTTTTAAGTAAAAGAAAAAGTCAAGGTTCAAGGGTATAGACATTCAGTATATATTCAGTTCAAAATTTTTAAGTAAAAGAAAAAGTCAAGGTTCAAGGGTATAGACATTCAGTATATATTCAGTTCAAAATTTTTAAGTAAAAAAATAAGTCAAGGTTCGATAGACTAATAGTTATTTAAGATATTATTGAGTAATATTAAGAAAGGGACGCTCAGATGGTTTGGGCATGTGGAGCGAATGAACGAGGAAAGAAGTGTAAGAGAATATATGACATAAATGTGAATGATAGACAAAGTCGGGGACGTCCAAGGAAGACATGGCATGACCAAGTGAATCGGATACTTGAGTCGGGCCATGTGAAGAGTCAGAATAATAAAAGAGCATGTATGAGACGATGTATGAATGTGAAAGAGGAGTGTGTGCCAAGATCGAGTTGTTTGGCGGTCCGTCCTCTCTGCCTACCCCTGCGGAGAAAAAACGGCGTGATGGTTAGTTATTTTTTTTAGTTTAGTCATCTATCTATCTATATAAATAGAAATGAATCGCCGAAATGTATGTACGCGCATAACTTTCCAACGACTGAACCAAATTAGATAATTCTTTTTTTGGTGTGATTGTTATTATCAGGACAAGGTTTGTATAAAACTTCTGGTGAGCTCTGGCATTATGAAATTTGTATAAAAAAATTGTTATTGGTGGCACACGAGCTGTTTGAAAACTGAATGTACTGAATGCGGGAGGGAGGAGGGGGAGGGGAACTCAAGTAGGGGGTTCGCGGGAGGTGGGAGGGGAACCAGGGAGGGCAGGAAAGGGGTGGGGGGCCTGGAAGGGGGGAGGGGAACTCGGGAGGGGGGTTCGCGGGACGGGGGAAGGGGGGGAGTGGAGTGGGGAGAGGGAAGGTGGAAGAGACGGAGTGGGAACGCGAGAGGGAAGGGGACGCAGAAGAAGGGGAGGCAGAAGGGGAACGGGACGAATGGGAAAGGACACACAGGGAGAAACAATTTCTTTATTAAATGGCATAGCAACGCATGCCGGGTACCAGCTAGTTTAGGTAATAATAATGCAGTTAAGAAAATAGTTTAAAAAGACAAAAGTAAGTATGAAAACAATGAAGGTCTTAAATCTTTGCCCAGGGGGCCGGGAATTTCTCACTATGTCACTAGTTAGTCATTCTGCCAGCCCCGGATCTTCGTTTTTTTTTAGGCGGGGCAAAAACTGAAAAATGCCGCCCCCGCCCACTTAGGTATCTATATTTATTTTAACCTTGCTGGGGGGGGGGGGGGTGGGCCATATTCGAATCAAAGAACTGGTTTTACTGTAACTAATTAAGAAATTTAATTATAGCTACACCCAGAACATGCAAATGGTTTTCCTTAAATTCTGGCTGCATATAGTCTGCAACCAGAATTTTAAAACTGCACTTTGAACACGAGAATGGTTTCCATCAAAATGCTTCAGCAGGTGAAATCACAACTGAAATTTATCTTGCTGGCTGCTTATTCGTTTTAAACTGCTACGATATACTTGGTCGAAGGCTACATTGCATTGTATTTAAATAAAAGCTGAAATAAAAAGGCTGTTTTACTTCTCAGTCATATGATGGCTGCCATCGTGTAATAAACAAATCATGACACGCATAACGACGTAAAAATTTTAAGTAAGTTTGAATAATGACGAATTGACGACGTAAGTGATTGCACGTATTAAATTGAGTTTAAAAAATAAATATAGTAACTTAAAAAGCATAAGATAGTTATATAAAATACTTACCCAGAAAAGCGATCGATGAACTGTGATAGATTTATTGATGCGACACTAATGACATCAGTATTGTACCTTCGGTTGATCAACAAGTACTAAAGAGTAAAAATAAACAACACACTTTTGACACATTTTTAAAACAAAACACTGTCGTGGAGAGAGATCGACGAGGGAGTTTTCGAATATAGCTTCATCTCTTTCGCACGCACGGTAACCAGAGCAGACGCGTGCTGCCGCGATCTGTGGTTCCTGCGGGCGAGCGGGTCGGGTGCGTATTTTGAACTATGCCTACGCGCCTCGCGAATAATAAATGTTCGTGCAGCACGTCTCACTCAGGGCTCTGGGTATCAGTCGAGTTAATATGGCCGTGAAATTTCTCTACTTGTACTATTATTTATTCCGTGGTCAAAGTTGAGTTTGGCCGCCCTCTGAACTTGCCGCCCGGGGCATGGGCCCCGGCTTGCCCCCCATTAGATCCGGGGCTGCATTCTGCTAATGGATTTTAACCCTCAGGTGGCGGGAAGCATCTAAAGTCATTTCATCGTGCTTGCCTCTCACGCGGGAGCCAACTTAACCCATTGGCCTCCGAATTGTTAAGTTAAAAAATTGTCCTTCACATCTGAATTAATTTTGTACCAAACATTTTAAATCTTTAATGGTGTACTAAAACTAATATAACTTTTGAACTACATGTTTAATCGTAATAATTTTTTTCTAATTCACTTGTGTACTGAATCAAGGTATGTAAAAAGTATATTTTGTGTTTTAAAATAAAATTATAATTTGATTAAATCTGGTTATAAAAATGACTTTAAAAAAAAAAAAAACTCTTTTTTTTATTTCAATTAAAAAAATGTACATTGGTTAATCTTATTGGCATAATTTTTTGAAGTAAAACTTTTTAATGCACGCTTGACTTGGGGAGTAAGCTGGTGAATGCGTGACGAAAGCGTTACGAAAAGTGTGATCGGGCGAGGCGAACGGAAGTTGAGAGGGAAATATAAGTTAGTGAAGTTTTACTTCAGTCGTGTGGTCTAAAGCACACTAGTTTTTTTTTTTTACGTATATTATATATTTATAACTAAAAAAATAATTTTGTGTGATAGTCCTCGAAGCAATAAGGGACATGGAGGGCCACTTTGCAAGATTTTCAAGACTCGCCATTTTGATAAACTCTCAAAGAAGCAGTTCGCTAACAAAAATTGATTTATAAATATCAGGTAAAAAACTTTAGTAAGGTTTTATTGCCAGTACTGTGAAATGAATGCTTAAATATCTATAGTGCGTTTGGCATTTAAAATTTAAAAAACAGATGTTACGCGGATGTCCGTCTGTCAGTTTAAAGCTGACACATTTCAAACCCGCCAGGCTAGCATGGTTGGAGTTTACGACATATCCTAGTACACCCGCAAGGATGGCGGCGCTTAAGGCCAATGGGTTAAGTGATTTCTAGGTTTGAGTCCTCGCTGTATGGCGTTCAAGCATGACACAGAACCGAAATCCATTTGTAAAAATTCCCCATCCATATCTCTAGCAATGCCTCTCAAAATATGTTCATTAAACTTATATAAGGTGCAGTGGCGTAGCTAGCATGGGTGGCACCCGGGGCGGAAGTCACCCCCCCGGGCATAGTGTCACCCCCCCCCCCCTTTGAAAGTTGACTTGAGAAATTCAAAATGCTAATTTCGACTTCATAAAATTGGTCCATCCTGGTGGGTTGGGGGGGGGGGGGGGGGGGGGGGTGTAGGAGGGGGGGGTGGTGGCTAGAGAATTTCGGGTGGCTAGAGAAGGCTATTCCGCCTAGCGAAAATATAAATAACAGACGGTGTTCATGTGTATGCAATATCTTGGTTACGTATATGCAATATCTTGGTCGAGTGGCACCCGCCTTCGGGTGGCACCCGGGGGCGGTCCGCCCCCACCGCCCTAGGCTTGTTGAAAAAGTATCGATATATCGATATTTTTAATTCGATATATCGATATTTTTAATTCGATATATCGATATTTTTAATTCGATATATCGATATTTTTAATTCGATATATCGATATTTTTAATTCGATATATGGATATTTTTAATTCGATATATCGATATTTTTAATTCGATATATCGATATTTTTAATTCGATATATCGATATTTTTAATTCGATATATCGATATTTTTAATTTGATATATCGATATTTTTAATTCAATATATCGATATTTTTAGCCGATATATTTTGATCCGATATATCGATACAAAATATCCAATATCGAAAATTGTATCAAAAATAATATTTTTTTAAATTTATGTATTTAAAGTCACTAGAATCCAAAACCGTATAGGAACGAACGGAAAAAAGTAACTGTATTGGGTCATGACATCTGGCGGTTGAAATTTTAACTATTAATAGCTTACAAATCTATTGTCTTTGCATTAGTATTTGTGATCACCAATACTATCTCATGTGTGTAGGTACATACATAGAAACGTATGCTATTTTTCGCCATTTTTTTCTAAGCCACTCCTATGTATTGGTTCCCAATTGTCTATGATTATTGACTATACCTTGTTGCAAACACGAAGTCCTTTTTGACAGATTAATACGCCAATAGAATGTTACTGAGACGCATACTTTGTATGCGTTATTATTGAGATTTTTGTACATTAAGAAAAACAGCATTGTGTGCAAAAATTACTATCGATAATATTGAGCTGAATACACAATTATTTTAAAAACGCAAAATCTCTTGAAAATTTGACTCGATATATCGACGTCGATATTGATATTTTAATAAATATCGATATATCGATATTTTTTTTCACTTTCGACATCCCTACACCGCCCCCCCCCCCCCCTCGCTACGCCGCTGATAAGGTGATAAATCAAACACTGGGCACTTTTAAATAATTTTTTTATTTGAATGCCTCACAAGAGTCTCGGCTGCTCCCGTCTGGAGCCTGTGAGACTATAGCATCCCCAATTGGGGTATGTTGTGAGGTTGAAGGTAGTGGGGAGAAGAAGGAGATGGGGAGAAGAAGGAGATGGGGAGAAGAAGGTAGGAAAGTCCCTGGCTATTCAGATCTGGTCACCAAACATGGCTAAAGCCATGTTTCAAGTAACGTTTCAATTCTGAATGGTGGTAACACCAGAGCGATACTGAGAGTATCTTCCACTCTGGAACATGGTGCAAATATACTTTATTTGCCCACGCCGGGATTCGATCCCGCGACCTTTGGATTGTGAATCAAGAGCCTTACCCCTAGACCATGCCGGTTGTCTATTTGTGTACACAAATAACAAACAGCTCTCGATAGTTTTAAATGGATTGTGTAGAGCAGGGGTGGGGAACCTTTTTGCCGTCGAGGGCCATTTGGATGGTTGTAGTATCTCCCGCAGCCCGCACATAGATTTTCAAGCGACAGGGGGGGGGGGGGTAGAAATCCAATTTTATTATTATGACCTCGTTTTACACCGATTTTTTTTTTATAACAAGTGATGAGTATTCTTCCAATAAAAAATCTTGTATATAAATTTTATTAGAATTTTGAAACTGCTCTCGGAAATGGGGAACGGTATCCCTTGATTGCAGCATATGGTGTGCAACTCAAATGTAAAGCTTCACTCGGTACATGAGAATGGCTTCCTTTGATTTCTTCTTCTTTCTTATGGTGGGGGGTCAAAGAGGGACATCTAGGTCTGCGAGCCAGTCTAGGGCCTCAGGAGTTGCCCTGTGGACCTTATCAATCCCGCCGGGGAATGAGTGGAGCGGGCATTCGTTGACCACATGTTCGGTGGTCTGCACCGCACCGCATTCACACATCGCCGACTCTTTACGGCTTCATCTACGCATCATGTGAGCACAACGGCTATGGGAGCACCTTATCCTATTGATGGCAGTCCAGAGTTTGCGAGGCAATGAGAACCCAGGCTGTCTCTCAGTGGGGTCTTGAACGAGATGGGCATTTTTGACATTAGCCGATTGCCACTCAAGCTTCCACCTATCTTCTGAGGTGAGAGGTGTTCCAAGGAGTCTTTCTCCTTCCGTCCAGAAGGATTTTTGAGACTTTAAGCAGCATGCCGAGTGAGAAACGACATCATCGTGCAAATGTATTGCGCTTTTTTGCAGCACCTTCTTGTATTCCCGACCTTTCCTTCATTCAGCTTCACAGCTAACCCAAATTGGGGATGCCATAGTCTCACTGGCTCCGGACGGAAGCAGTTGGGACTCCAGTGAGGTATTCATATTAAAAAAATATATATAGGTTATTAGGTTCTTAGTTTGGGCAAACTAAGTAATTCATAATTCATGCATATTTTAAATTGTGTGTTTTACCGGGATGTAGAAGATTACAAGTTTTGCCATTACTATTTTCGTAGATTTGTGGTGTTTTTTCCTAAAAAATATTTTTCTCCCCTAGATCTAGGGAAATTTCCCTAGACATTGGCTGCAACTGAGTCCTCATGCTAACCAATAAGTTCATCCAGAAGGCGCAACGTGACTCCACCATCTAGTTTTTCTGTGTCGTTTACGATGTTTTGCCTGAACTAAAATTTGAGAACAGTAATATACGATAAAATGTATGGAGCCACAAAATCTATTTGGGACTTGATTTTAGGTATTCTCAAATATTATGGCGGTGCGTCTAGCCGTTTAGGGCGCATACAGTAAAAAAACACTATTTGAGAAAAACTGTCGTTTACGATCTTTTGACGATCATGGCTCGATATAATTTAACTATTTACAACAATTTACACGGAATGATTTTATTTTTTAGTGTGGCAATAAATAAAGAAAGCGTATCATATTGTTTTTTTCATTTCTGAATGGATAATATTTATTTCATCAATACTGAATAATTTTTCAATATTTGTTTCCCTATGATTATAAATTAAAATAAAACTAAAAAACAATGTTGGATCACGTATGTATTTGAGTCTAAAACTAGCAGCCTTACTAATAACAAAATACCTTAACGATCATTAAACGGCATATTTGTTGCTTGCCCGTTGAATAGCATTTTTGCGTCTTTACTAATAACACTATCATGTTGGTCACATTGAATCTCCGGCCATCTTGTTTTATAGCTTCGTGGTAAAACTTAATTTTTGAGATGTTGAATTGTACTTGCAGTTAATTTTATGTTTTTGAACATAATTTCTGTTTAAATTATCATTCCACTTCATTTATGATATTAGTGTAATTCAACATAATTACCAACGCAGGTGTTATTTTTTTCAGTTTAAGGCTTTAAATAATGCTTTGTTGATAATTTAGTTTTGTTAACGATAGGTTTTAACTTATTTCTGAAATGTTATCTTTTAAATGACTTTTCCGCGTGAATTTAATAAAACTACCATGAAAGTAATATCATTACATAGTATAAAATTAAGTCGCTCAAAATGTATGTGCACATTGATCTTTTAAACTACGCAACGGATTATCATGAGGTTTTCACCAATAGATAGAGTAAGGTTTATATGTATAATAAATGCTTATTATATTAGAGAAAAGCTGAGAAATTCAAATATTCAATTTAGGCAGCGGGCAACGGGCAGCAGGCAAGCGGGTGGTGTGGATTTTATAAAGGTTGGGTAATGGCGTTGTGTTTCGTTAGCCACAGCAACGTGTTGCCGGGTCTGCTAGTTATTTAATAATGTAAAAGCCTTGTGCGTGTGTAAATAAATACAAATTCTAGAAATCAACATTTTAATTGCGTAAAAATGAATCCAAGATGTCAGTTTTTTTCAGCTATTCTTTCGGAATTATTATTATATTTTTTATAATTTTTAATTGGGTGAATGAGATAAAAAGTAAAGTGACAGTTTTTTTTCCATATTCATTAAATAAGAGGGCTGTATTTTTTAAATTTTGAATTTTCAGAAATTTTTTTGACCATTTAATAGAATATGTTTACGGTAGGTAAGCTGTTTTTTTTCAATTTTTTCATGTTGAAGCTTAAAATACTGCAATTTTCAAACATACACTTATATTTCAGATACTAATGAGTAATGTTTTCATATCCACGGTCGTTTATGTATTGAATAAATTTTTCATGAGGTTTTTTAGTAAGTCTGTAAGTACATACCTGTCAGCTATGTTATAACAATCTCTGGGTTTAGTAATAATAACTTTAAAATATAGTTGAAACACTGTGCAAGAAAAAAGTTCTGGCTTTGTGAGTGTAATTTTTTGTGATGCTTTCAACAGACCGCACCAAAAATCTACGCGGGCCGCAGGTTCCCCACCCCTGGTGTAGAGAGAAGAGGAGGAAGCATCTGGTAGGCAACCTAGCTACCCTTCCGGGCCGGTTCAATGTGGTCACTCGCAGGATATTTCCCATCTCCCATTCCTGCCAACCGATGTAGTGTGTCCGGGGTTGATTGTTAAGTTTACACTTATTTAACTAAGGTAAGGGTTTAAAACTTTGAAGCGACCGAGGTAGGTGTTTCCCTTCAGCTCATTTCAAGTTCGCCGCTTTGGTAAAAACAGTCTTGTTAGGCTCAATAGACGATTAGTGCGGTATTGGTCGAAAAGTGTGCTTTCGTTTTAGGCTGCTTTTAGCACTTCTGAATTTAGAAATTTCATTTCGCAGGAATAAATGTAAGATTTTTATTCAAATGTTTAATGTTTATAACGCATTAGAACTGTTAACCTAAAAAAATACATTTCTCTATTGAGATTTGCATCCAAGTTACGCTGTATCTTGTTTCATGTTTCTGAGATTTTATAGGTATTTTAAATATAATTTTAACTAACGGAGTGCACAGAAAACTAAATTTTAATTTGTTTAATATTTTTTAAAATATGATTGCTCAAATGGTAAAAATGTCACCTTCATTCTCGAAGTTTAAGAGAATATTTTTGTAAGATTGCGTACAATATAAAAAGGTTCATAAACAAATCCTTATTTAAAAAAAAGCACATGGTGAAGGCGCGTAGATCAAACAATGGGATATAAAAATTCAAACACCAAACAGGCGTAAGAACCGCTCGTGTCGTCGGCCTGCATTGATATTCATTAATATTTTATCTGCTTGGTAATGTTTCATTTTGTTTATATAAATGCGTAGACTTGATTGACTTCACCCATACATTCGATCGCAGCTTAAAGGTTTACAAGGACAAATAATAATTAATCATATATGTACAAATAAAACAGTCAATAAAAATCTTTATTCTCTCAATAAACACATGACAAATCACATACAAAATTATTGTACTTGGTGACTAGAATTTGACAATAATAAATATTTCATTATAGATATTACATATTTGTTTTCAAATTAGATTAGATTTTACACATTTGTTTTTAATTGTTTAAAAATAGATGATATTTTTAAGAACAGAGCATTTTAAATTATACAATACATGCTCCAAACTTTTCAGGAAAAACAAAACCAAAATTTGGAAGTGCGGTATTTACATTAAAATAAAGGATTCTTGTTAATTATTCAAAGGGATGAATCAATATAAACTGTCCTTTAAGTCCTTCCTTTCCTCCGAGTCCTCCATCAGGTACAATATACTCCAGATTAGCATCACATTCTCTATCGGGAGAGAACTCCATTAGATTCAGATTGCTGTCTTGCAAATCCTGGAGTCTCCACAGGCCCACATGCAGAGACTTGCCGTGTTTGACTGTCACATAGACACTGTCGGGATGGTACTTGTTTTGACTGTCGGGTTGGTCCACCGTGATGATGCCAGTGACGAGAGCCCAGTGAGCCTTGTGCCCGTTTTTAAGGCACGGAGAATGGTTTCGGTCAGAGTCATAACTGAGTCAAAATGGTTAAGAAAGTAACTGGATTCAAAATAATAAACTGTATCTTTTTAAATACATTTATTTAGGACCGGCCCTGGTCTTCACAGTTTACAGATATGTAAATTGTATGTTACATACATAATATTATCAGAGGATGGTGGGTCGCAAACATCCTTCAAACGGTGGCCGGACGACTCAGAATCATTCAACTCCAACACCTCCTTTTAAAAGTGATTAAAAGTGTTTTTTTTTTTTTTTAATTGGGTTAAATAGGTTATGTTAGATTAGGTTATGGGCTTTTTTTTTTTTTTTTCATAACTTTTAATGACTTTTCAAGGGGGTGTTGAAGTTAAATGATTCTGAGTTGTCATGGAACCCCTTCAAATGCACAAATTATTTTTAAAACAATTTGTATCAGTAATCCCAATGAAGACCATCTATTTCAATCTCCGTAGAAACAAAACAATGCGTTCTTTACTAAAAATTTTAAAAAATCGTTCTGTTCACTCGGCGGCTATTAATGTGACACAATATGAAAATTAGTTTTTAGTTTAGTTTTTTTTTCTTTTATTTAACCTAAAGTAGATACTTGCTAGGTATGCTTCATCATAATATGACATTATTATTAGTGTCCGACCGAAACAGGACTTTCCACCGAAACCGAATCTTCGGTGTCTGTCTCAGTTTTGGCCGAAACTGAAACCGAAACTTTTTTAGACATGTTAAAAACCGATTGTTAACTATCTGAATAAGTGTAAAAAATGAGCCAAATAACACTAAACAATCGATTATTAACATGTCCAAAGCAGATTTTCTGCCGAAATCGAAACTGATGCAGAAACTTGCCGAAACCGAATCTTCGGGCGGTCACTAATGATCATATCAAAACATGGTATGTACATAGGACGTCAAATTATCCATATATTAATTGAAATAGCTATTAAATTTTATTATTTTGCTTCTCCGGCTACTAACTAATACAAAGCGTTTTAAAATAAATTGTGCATGTGGGATGTCAGTAAAGTTACTGGATGGTGCATCAGAAACCACATTTCTCATTCTTTTGAATTGATTTAATATTTTGTACACATATTTTTAAAAGCCAATTGGTAGGTAGCCTCTGTAGCCTGTGAGATCCGGCCATCCTATGGCCAAGGTGACTCAATTCTATAAGACTTTAAAAACAAAACCAAAAGTAATTTAAAAGGATACGGCACCAGAGCTACGCATCCAGCCAATAGGGATGATATCACATCTGGTGAGAAAAGATTTGCTTGAACAACCTCTGTCTTTATATTCAAATCTTTCATACTAGTCAAAGTAGATTTTAATAGAGAGTGGGCAAACTTTACGCTAAAAAGCTCGCCATTATTTGAATACTTTTGTTCTCTGGCTTTTTCCAGCAACTCCAAAGCTGAAATCTTTTTCTGGAGCAACATTGAAATGGCAACAAGTCCACAAGTCGGCCCCACTTGCAACAATGACTCAAAATGTTTGTAGGTATAATTAAAAGGTTGATTATTAACACAAAACGCATATCTTTGGCAAGTTTTCTGTAGCTCGGGGTACTTTGAGGACCACGGGCAAGCTAAATTATAGGTATTTATGACAGGAAATATTTTATTGCTAGTACAGATATTTTCCAGCTCAACAGATCCTGGTACAACAGGATTAAAAATAGGTAACGGAGGTGGGGGAGGACAAACATTATTTTCAGACATTGTAAAATGTTTGCTCGAGCAGAAAATTGTATATCGCGCTTTTTTCGATATAATATAATTTTATCATCTAACAAAACCTAAACGTCAAATAAAAGTTTTTGACAGTACTGCTGCAAACTTTTGACATTTGACATTTGACACATTGGTGTACAGATAAATGTATAGATGGATAATTTATCACCACGACCTTCGAAAATTGTTCGCAAGTTCGCCTTTAAAAGTAAGAACTATGTTCGTAAAGTTTCCTAAACTGGGTACGCGGTCAGTTCAAATTCAAAACTGTTGAATCATTTTCTACCCACAACATAACCGGTTCTGTGGTTATATCGCGGAGATCGGAGATTCTGAGAGGAATCCACGCGCCCGTTTTTCCTATCAAGATTAATTTATGCGCTCGTTATCATAGACTCCCACCAGTCAAAACTAGTTTCTATTAATAGACTTCTACTATGTCTGAACTCAAGAAATTAAACGTAGATGGAGCAGTCGTCAAACCACCTGAGGACGCGCAAGCTACGTACAAAACTATACCAGAAACTGACACGGGTGAGAAATCAATATTCTTCTTGCATCATTTTCATCCTTAAAATCTTAAAAACAGACTGAAAGCTTTTAATATATACTATTTCTTACTTTTATTCTAGTCTTTTCTTTGAAATAACGGTGTGCAGTATTTAATATTGACCGCAAACTTGTGCAAAATGAGTGGTGTCAGGTTTTGCGTACGCCATTGATTTTCTTTATTCGCTTTTCCGATATGTTATCTTCAGTATTGTTATCAAAAGAACCGTATTTTAATGTTTAATGTAGGTAACTTAGAATTGATGGAAAGCTGCACATTCAATTGATTTTACCTTGGGCTGTTCCAGAGTTAAACCAGCGTAGGCATTATAATCGACCCTTTTGTGTTTCAGTTCCTGTAATTTAAATCGTTCAATTGGGGACCCTCCTTTTTTCTTGACAAATCATTTGTTATAATCGTGTTTGTAAAAATTCCAACTCCACATAATATGCAGTTTTGCTAACTCGAATTCATAAAAAAATTCTAACTTCCTTAGGGGACATACATTTACGTGAGCTAAAATGGGGGGTCCAGTAAAATCCAGTAATAGGTTAGGATGGGGCGGGATGGGATTCTTTGGGGCCCCGCCCGTGTTGAAACGTGAGGGGGGGGGGGGGGGGGGGGGTCGCACCAAATCTAACTTAATCTCACCAAGGGGGGGGGTCTAGATTGGAAAAAAACAACAGTTATTTTACTTAATTTTTTGACTTGATGAAAAACACAATTTGGAATCTCATACTACATAATGATAGATTGTACCCTAAACATCAACAATTAATATTATTTATGGTAAATTTTCGAAATCAATGGACTCACTAATATTTTTTGGACGCGACCACAATCTCATACTCGTAATTGAAATTTGAATGCAGGATTTTCCATCGCCCCTAATGCAAAATGTTGGCTTTTCATAAATGAAGGTAAATCGAAAGCTTTTTTTCTAGAAAGTATTTGTAGCATGAACAGTGATTTCGAAAGTTTACCTTATTTATTAATACGTGAATACATTTTTTACTCAACGGTGCGCCTGTATGTAGCACTTTTTCTTTGACTCATGATCGCAAGACAACTGTTGTGATGTCCGTGAGGGCTAAATATCTTGTTTTTAAAACCGCGCCCATGTATGGATTTTTTAGGGTCGGGTTGCTACCCTAGGTTTCTAGCCTAAAATGTAGCACATTCCATAATTCCTTCAAACGAGCTTGTAATCGTATTTACTACAAAGTAAAACTGTCAAAATAATTTGAATCGTTGACTTCCAATATCCTCCCTAGCGAATTTTGGTAAAAAATTAGGTGTTAATGCCATCTGCCCAGCGATTTTATATCTTTTGTGGGATCATTATTGGATAATGGACGTGATCTCCTGTCAGATTTGTGTGATTTTTATAGCTGTTATTTGCTTTTTCTATGTACAACATACATTAAATGAATAAATAATCATGCATACTTGCAGGAATTCATGTTTAAAATGATCTAAACTAAAATATGTGACAGTAAATATGTAAAACCACATAAATCTGACGGGAGATAACGTCCGTTATCTAATAATGGTCCCACAAAAGATATAGAATCGCTCGGCTGATGTGGTTTCTCATAAGGAATGCAATGCCATTGTTATTATTTCCAAAAGTTTTCTACTTTCTTTATAAATCATGTTTAAATATGGGGCTATAATAATTAAAACACGTTTTTTAAATATATATTAAGCATTTATATAGAAAATAACTATAAAATTTGCGAGCAGTGCATTTCACAAAAAAAGGTAACATTAACATGGGAAAATAAAGTGATTTAAAGGGTGTGACATACCTAGTACAAACGTTCACTTGTAGGGAAAATCCATTTGTCGCTCTTTCATTTGTGAAAATACTTCTATGACACGATTGTTAAAGTCTTGTATAGAAGATATCAAACCTTTTTCGATGCTCATCATTGACAAAGCATTAAGCCGATCTTGGGACATAGTGTTCCTCAGAAATGTTTTTACACGTTTTAAGATGAATATATACGTGAAATCCTATTTAGATACTATTTTGATTAATCTTTACGACGAATCGGCTTACAGTATGAACATCAAAAAATATGCTACGGATAAATTGAAGCTTTAACTACTTTATCTATGTATTGGAATTACAATAAAATTATTATTTACGTAACAAAAAATATAAGCGTAAACCACTAAAAAAAATGTTTTCTCATGACTTAACTATGAAGTAATGTAAGTAACAATTTTTAAAAAATACCCCTTTACGGCTAAGACTATTTTTGACTTTATCTATGTTCTAACTTTTTTTCGTTCTTATAAAATTATGCACAAAATAAATAAAAACCACTTTTTCGCTTACTAGCCTCGTGCAAAAAGACGCTCGATTTTAAAATTTTGCAGGCATGAGATTCGACATATTTCTAGCGTTTATATTCCTCTTAATGTAGAAAAACACCGTTTGCACTCAATATTTGTCATTGGAATAGTACAACTTATTTTTAAAAGTATAAGGCTACGAACGCACAGGCAGGTGGCTGGCTTAGCGCCTAGAGCCTAGTGGCAAAAAACCAACACGTTGGTTTACCTGGATACACGCTAAGCGGCTATCTACTACCTATCTAGGCTCTAGCCGCTAAGCAAGCCACCTGCCTGTGCGGACGTAGCCTAACCGTTTCACTAAAACACTCCACTAAGTTACATTTGATAAAATCAACGTTAATGGCAATGTTTTCATCAGTAGCACTCATTTTTAAATTAAAAAATTTACAGAATAAATCTTGCGAAAACTGTTAAAATGCTGTCAATACCGAAACATGAGGTAGATGCGCCGCGCCGGCGACCGATCTGGAGATGATCCCAGTAGAAATATAACTTCCTTTGACGTCACGCCTGGGCATAACAAAATTTGTACGAATTCCTTTCTCTCATGGGAGGGAGTTTAGTCAATTGGTAAAGAAGATAAGAGGATGCACTAATTTACACTTCTGACACATATATCGGTGTTCGGCAGCGCAGTGCACAAATGCACTAAGGAAGAGGCTGCCTTTGATTGTATCAAGTTATTACAAGATCATTCTAACGTGTAAAAAAATAAAATAACTGGAATCATGAAAACTCATCCAGCCTACTATGTTTTTCTTGATTTACTCGAAAGTAAGAAAATCCATTAGGGAGGGTTTTGGAACTCAACGATTCACTTGAATGTTTTTTTTTTCACTTTAATTTAGAATGTTTCTTTTAATTTAGAATATAAAGCTGTTCAAAATTCCAACATGGTGAGAGAAAATGGTGATAATGTCACGGATGGCGCTGATGAGAAGATGTTGGACGAAGAGAAGAAGCTCTCTCCCAAGGGAGATCTCGCCGATGTGAAGTTCGTCACAGGAGATCAGCAAAATGGAGATGCAAAGATCGACATTTTGGTCATCAAGCAGGTTTGTTTCAATTTTAAAATTAGGAGATAGATTAAAGTCAATAAAATTCTTTTAAATCTCAAGAAATATTCCTTCTTCAAAAAAATATGATTTATATATGTATTTTATTTTATTTATTTTTGTTATAAATAACATTATTTTTGCAAAATTTCCAAGAACCTTTTTGATGCAAAATGTATTAAAGTGCTGATGGCCAATGCAATCAGTGGCGGCTCGTGACTTTTGGGTGTGCTAGGGTGCTAATATTTAAAAAAATGGCATCATGGATGTTGTATGCGATAAATTTTTTTTTTTTTTTTTTTTTAAATCGGTGTTTTGTATGAAGATTTTTCAGGAAATCGGTGCGGCACACCGCTAAACTGAAATTTTCTGAAATATTTCATAGAAAAAACTGATTTTTAAAAAAAAAAAAAAAAAATTTTTCGCTGCAACATCAATAATGCCATTTTTTTAATATAGCACTAGCACACCCAAAAGTCACGAGCCGCCACTGAATGCTGATTATCGGACTGAAAAACATGCATCGGACTGAAACAATAGGCAATTATATAATATTCTAATAAAGCAGATATTATTGGTAAAAAATAATAACCCTGACACAAATTTATCTGCAAGCAATTATTATTACCAATAAAATAGTTTATTTTTCCTAACAAAATATAAAACAGTTTTTGACAAAATATTTTTTCTCATTAAAATTATTATAGGATTTTAAGCGACATACTTGATTTACTAACCAATAATTCCTGACATTATTTGAAGTAAAAAATAAATGAAATTTTGAAATAAATGAAATTTTGGCCTTTTTTTAAATTTATAGCATAAAGAATCAGTAGGTATTGGACAGTTAGGGACGGGGTGCCAAATGACGACATGTGGAAGGATTTTTTTGTTTGTTTTGATTTTGAAAAGAAAACACATTCAGAAAGTCACCGGAGACCAAAATTTCTGGGTGAATTGCAGATCCAGCCAATGTCTGGGAATTTAATAAAAAGGCACTTTCTAGATGAGAAAAGTGTGGAGCAGCTGAATAAAAAAAAAATTAAGGCGCGCTCGGCAAAATTGAAGGAGATACAGCCGTTTAAAGTATAAATAAAATTTCACTTCGTGAACCGATACTATGCCATTTTGTCACTGTTATGTTGATTCACCTTAATTACATTAAAAGGCAACTATTTGCATTGGGGGAAGTGGAAAATATTTCATTCTAAATTTCGATTACGTAAAATTAAAATTAGCTTTCGTCTTGTGAGATTGTACGCCAGAATCACAAACCATGTTACACAAACCTAGCGTAGCCGCTAAACTACTTACAAACTGGGATGTTTTTCTTGCCTTGACGCGAGTAGGCGTTATAAAGGGGCACTTTCTTTTGAATCACAAACCATGTTACACAAACCTAGCATAGCCGCTAAACTACTTGAAAACTGGGATGTTTTTCTTGCCTTGACGCGAGTAGGCGTTATAAAGGGGCACTTTCTTTTCTTAGGTTAGTGACAAAATGTCGGGCGGTCTGACAGTAGTGAAATTTTATTTATACTTTAAACGGCTGTATCTCCCTCAATTTTGCCGAGCGCGCCTTAATTTTTTTTTATTCAGCTTCTCCACACTTTTCTCATCTAGAAAGTGACTTTTTATTGAATTTCCAGACATTGGCAGGATCTGCATTCCTCCCAAATTTCGGGTAAAGTTCGGTTTAGGGGCGGCATTCCTAGATAATAAAACTAGTTATTTTTATACTAACTATGGGCCGGAAAATCCGAATCTGAAAGAATTAGGCGTCGGCAAGCAATATTAACTGAATTACACGACTTTAAAATTTTCTATACACACACAGGAAAACAAGCCATTTTGAACGTATTCTGACACTACAAGTCATAGAAAAACAAGAAAGATGTTACACCACATAAAATTAAGTGTTGCCATTAAGCAATAATATCAATAACTAATTTAAGTAATTATTTTTTATAAATTTTACTCACTTTTGTATCACAAACCATGTTACATAAACCTAGCGTAGCCGCTAAACTACTTCTTTCGTATGCTGGGGGGTCAGAGGGGGACATCTAGGTCTGCGAGCCAGTCTAGGGCCTCAGGCGTTGCCCTGTGGACCTCATAAATCCCGCCGGGGAATGAATGGAGCGGGCATTCGTTGACCACATGTTCGGTGGTCTGCACCGCACCGCATTCACACGTCGCCGACTCTTTAAGGCCCCATCTATGCATCATGTGAGCACAACGGCTATGGGAGCACCTTATTCTATTGATGGCAGTCCAGAGTTTGCGAAGCAATGAGAACCCAGGCTGTCGCTAAACTACTTAAAAACTGGGATGTTTTCTTGCCTTGACGCGAGTAGGCGCTATGAAGGGGGCACTTTCTTTTCTATCACAAACCATGTTACACAAACCCAGCGTAGCCGCTAAACTACTTGAAAACTGGGATGTTTTCTTGCCTTGACGCGAGCAGGCGGTATAAAGGGGCACAAACCATGTTACACAAACCTAGCGTAGCCGCTATTGGTCTAAGAATACGGCCGTTGAGATAGTCATAATTCATCAGGTTAATGTGTTATGTGATGAATTATCATGTGAGGAAGTATCGTGTCGGAAAGTTTTACGTTATTGATATTATTGCTTAATGGCAACACTTAATTTTATGTGGTGTAATATCTTTGGTGTTTTTCTATGACTTGTAGTGTCAGAATGCATTCAAAATGGCTTGTTTTCCTGTGTGTGTATAGAAAATTTTAAAGTTGTGTAATTCAGTTAATATTGCTTGCCGACGCCTAATTCTTTCAGATTCGGATTTTCCGGCCCATAATTAGTATAAAAAAAAAAAAAAAAATTATCTAGGACTATCACCCCTAAACTGAATTTTTTCCCAAATTTTTTTTACATTTTTCACTCCAAATAATGTCAGGAATTACTGGTTAAAGTGTGTTCCTTATAGCCCATTCACATGGTTCATTTATCTTTCATTTCGTGATTTCATTCCACCTCTTTCCCTCGAAATGAACCGTGTGAACACAAAAGTGAAGAGAGACAGTGCCGAATGAAGCATTCCTACAATGTTGGAATGCTTCCTTCGGCATTGTTCACTCGCAACCGAAATTTAACGTCACGTGACGCGAATGATGTGTGTGAACACTCAAGTGAACAGTCTTTCACTTGCAAATTAGTCAGCCGAGAATGTTCTGGCGTGAGGACGAGTAGCCGGAGCGGCTTAAACGTCAAAATGCTCCGTTTAGTTCGCTTTTCGAAATAACTCCTACACGTCTTATAGAAATCGTTGTTTCTCCCTTACTATCGTAGTGAAAAATATGATCTAAACCGTATTAAAAAGAGAAAATAATGCTCTATATATTCAATATAACAATTAACCACAAAATAATATGAATGTACACTTTTATGGAACCAAAGTTTTTGATCAAATTTGAAAAAAAAATTATGAAACATTGTGAATTTTTTATGAATTATTTTTATATGAAACGACAAAAAAGTGAGGTGACAGAAACGTTTATAATTTATTTGTCTAACAAAATAAGTGCGTGTTTTTATTTTTTTTTTGGTAACCAGTAATTTTAGTTAGAATAATAGCAAGGAGAGCCATTTTTTTTACTTTTAAAAGTTTACATTAAAAATTATTCTATTTAAAAAATTACGTGGTTATTTCTAATAATAAATTTTGGAAGCATATTTCATCACCTTTCCAAAACAGTTTTTAGTTTTTGGATACGTTAATAAATATTCCATTTATATAGATTTTATTGCAAGCCGAGGCCTATTTTGGAATAAAAAGATTTTCATGGTGCAAAAATACTGGTAGATATCAGTTTTCAGGTTATTGTTTAACCATATGTTCATTTTATGGTGCTGAAATTTATTTACTGTTCACAAGAATCGCCAATTTCTCGTAATTTAGTTCGACGTTATCGGAAATGTCAATTGAAATCGTAAATCGAATTCCAATGCGCGCCGCGACTACGCTCGACGACTTCGTAGCGAGAATGTCGAGTGAACTCTTCCGTCGAAGGAACCGTGTGAACACGAGGTGAAACGAGAATGGAACATTTCATCGAGTAAACCTTCATCCGAGTGAACCATGTGACTTCAGCATTAATAAGTCAGTTATGTCTTTTTATGTGGCTCCACATTAGTGTTACAGATGTTTTTATTGTAAGCGATGCTTGTTCTCAATTTATTCCTTCTGCATAATTGGGCTTTACGTTACAAAAAATTTGACTATTCGAGCTGGTAACCAGAATAACTGTGAGTGGGTTCCGCGTATGCTGGAGGCCTCCGAAGAGTGCTTCCTTCTAAAAGAACTCGAGTTCTAGGAGTGGTTTAAGATTCCGTATAACCCACAAATACGTCAAGCTGAAATAAACAGGTGGTTCAAGTAAAAGTTGAACAATTTGTAGCCTATACGGTGAAAAACAATTATTTTTGTTACCTTGCACTCCTGTATGATGAAACATATATCATTTAAAACACTTTCGCATTGCTAACCTCAGTTAGGATTATTGTGGTTTACGCTTATGTGCTGACAACCTCAAATAGCAATATCTTGTAATAATTATAAACATGGTGTAGGAGGAACTACTACTCTTAATTTGAATTTAAATGCTGGCAATATTCATTTAGTTGACACACTCCACAACTAATTTAATATAGCCTGCATTTAGTTGACACACTCCACAACTAAATTAATATAGCCTGCATTTAGTTGACACACTCCACAACTAAATTAATATAGCCTGCATTTAGTTGACACACTCCACAACTAAATTAATATAGCCTGCATTTAGTTGACACACTCCACAACTAAATTAATATAGCCTGCATTTAGTTGACACACTCCACAACTAAATTAATATAGCCTGCATTTAGTTGACACACTCCACAACTAAATTAATATAGCCTGCATTTAGTTGACACACTCCACAACTAAATTAATATAGCCTGCATTTAGTTGACACACTCCACAACTAAATTAATATAGCCTGCATTTAGTTGACACACTCCACAACTAAATTAATATAGCCAGCATTTAAATTCAAACTACGAGTAGTTCCTACAATGGTTTTAGAAGAATCTAATAAGTAGGACCACTTACATTGTGTGTACCTGCCTGAGCATAGCCAGGTTTTAATTTAGGGTGGGGCAAAAAATAAAAATCTAGGTATCGAAAAAAGTAGGCTTCTACAACATATTAATGCTTAGGCTCTATGCATACAAAGAAAACGAACAGAAGAAGGAAAAACCCTGGCTAGCCCACCTTGCCCCACCGTGCTTACTCCCATGGTACCTTTTTTTTTTTTTTTTTACAGTGTATACCGCACAAGAATCTCAACTGCTCCCGTCTGGAGCCAGTGAGACTATGGCATCCCCAACTGGGGTATGTTGTGAGGCTGAAAGTAGTGGGGAGGGGAAGGAGGTGGGGAAGAAGAAGGTTGGGAAGTACCTGGCTATTCAGATCTGGCCACTAAACATGGCTAAAGCCATTTTCAAGCAACGTTTCAATTCTGAATGGTGGTCTTACACCAGGGCGATACTGATAGTATCTTCCACTCTGGAACATGCCACAAATATACTATATATTACTTTAAATGGATTTATTGTGAAATAACACAAATTAATCAAATAAAATTTATTTGCGCATGCCGGGTTCGAACCCGCGACCTCCGGATTGTGAGTCAAGAGTCTTACCCACTGGGCTACGGAGGTCGTCTGAATAATGTGGGTGTGGCCCTGTGTTTCAACATTTTTCTAAGTAGCCCTCAGGTTGTCCAAAGTTGGACAGCCCTGATTTATTTGTTACAAATGTTATATTACATAGAAGCATTATAGTGATTAAGAAATACCTAGCTTTTAAAAAACTCTTGAGTAAATTTAAAGACTCCAGATACTAATATCTACAGCCTGTATGTCGGACGAATATCTACAGCTCCAACTGCTGACTAATATCTATGAGAACCAAAGTGTTGACAAATATCTACAGCACTGGCAGAGGTTGGATTTGCAATTATTTTATTTTTTTTATTTTTTATTTTAAATACATAAACGGCTATACTGCCTTTTATAAATAAACATATAATAGAGTACAAAAGTAAGAAAAGTAATATCATTACATAATAGTAGTTTTAAACTTAAAAAATAACATACAATTATTTTGTGTATCACAACAAAAAATAACAAGAAATAAAAGTGAGAAATATCATCATTTCATTTCAACATGTCCATATTGCGTGTATAAAGTTACATTATGGAAAAAATAAAAAAAATAAAAACTTAAAAACTGAAACCTAAAAATAACATACAATTATTTTGTGTATCACAACAAAAAATAACAAAAAAGAACAATGAGAAATATCATCATTTCATTTTAACATGTCCATATTGCGTATATAAAGTTACATTATGGAAAAATAATTTTTGAGTGCATATTTATATTGCGCTAATTTTAAGAAATAAATGTCGCCGATGTTAGCATATTCATTTCCCAAAATATGTAGTATAATATAATATTATAATATAATATTATGTATAGCATATTGGAATAACGTAATATTCGTAATAACGTCAACAGTTTGAGCTGTAGATATTCGTCAACACTTTGGTTCTCATATATATTAGTTTGATATTTTCAGTTTTTGGAATTCCTGTAGATATTAGTAGACGCCTCCAATTTAAATGACTGAACATTTGACTGAAGTTTGAACGATAAACTCTTATCAATTTAGTAGCTATTGTTACTCAATCTTTTCATTGAGTGAATGGATACTAAATGGATAGATTAAATAATCTGTACCTCGCTGTATGAAGTGGGAGGCTATTGTAGATTCTGTGGATACAAAAATATCTGGGTTTAAAAAATACTTCATACAAAAAGTTTTATTTCCTCTTTTGGCGGCCTGCAGAGTTAAGTTTGTCAATCAGTACCCTTAACCATCTTTTATTTCAATATTCCTGTTAGTGGGCTGAGTGGGTTAAAAGTGGGTTTCCCACCCGGCGTCACGGGTTGTATCCTCTGCTAGCCAAGTCCTCCATTATTGCAGGAGCAACATTTTCCATTTCCCACTTAAAATGTTGCTAGTAAGAGGAATTCCAATATTTTCAGGTTATTATTTGTAATCTGGGAATGTTTGTCTTATTAAAAAAAGTATATTAACCCCTTGAATGCCAACTTTTCCACCCCGTTATAGCGCCGTTTTCATGAAAAATCACCTCAAGGGCACTGGCAAGCATACTAAAATATTTTTTATTCGTTTGGCTAAGAAATAATGTATATTAACCACTCGGACCCATAAGCTTGTTTACACGACGATATAACATTACTAGACATACGTATGATGTATGTGGCATACCTGAGTTTTTAATATTATTCTAGCTTGTCATTTCATCACTTGCAAACTTGTTTATTTTATCTGTGAAAATGCACAACCCAATTTCTGTATCAAATGTCATAATTCCGATTTTCAATAGTCATGGTAATGTATTTATTCACAGGAAAGTGTCGTTTGACTTATTTTTATCATGAAGAATGCTTATTTAGCTTGAAAATATAATACAACTCGCAAATATTTTTGTATTTCTTCATTATGTTATATTTTTTTACAACATTAGAAAGAGAAAAAAAAAACATTTATCTGAATATAAATAACTATTTTGGGAAAACTGCATAGAATAGAAATACAATTTTCTCAATCTAAAAAAAATCTTTTACCCAATTTGATGAGATTATTTTTATTCCCCAGGGGTTTACCGGTTTGACAAAGGAAGAACTGCTGAAGTTCAGTAATGACCCGTTCTGGGTTCGCCTGCGCTGGATCATGTTCGTGGGCTTCTGGCTGCTGTGGGTGGGGATGTTGGCCGGAGCCATTGTCATCATCATCGGAGCCCCCAAGTGTGCCCCGCCCGCACCCAAGACATGGTAAGCTAATGATCTATACTTCTGAATCCATGACCTTCATGATTAATGTGGTGATCCTGCATCATGCCACTTTCACGCCATTATTTCAGTTACATTTATATATTAGAGAAAGAGGGGGATATTTACATATGGAGGGGGTTGGTTGTCTATTGTATATGGCTGATGGTCTCCGGAAAACATCCTTCCAGAAGCAAACGCGTCTTCCAAAGCGTGCTCGGCGAGGTGGACGAAAAGCGAGCTCGCCTTTCAAATACGGATCACATCTGATTCCTCATTAATAATTGCTCGATCCCGGCGGCCAACAATACCAAAGCGAGCGAGGATTATCGATAGTTCGCAACGAGTTTACATACGGGTTATCACTTTCCGGATAATACCGGCACGCGCTTTACAATCGCGGCTCGTGGACTTGCTTACGCACATTCCGTATATTTTAGCTCCGATTTGAACACGAACTTAGGATTCATTATTCCCAGGAGTGGATGCTTCGTCTTGTTAAAATAACACTCGATACGCTTGACTTATATTCACAATTTTAAACATGGCACAGTGACGTTCCGCCAGAGTCTGTGTGTGCCCTAGCACAGGCTCTCGTGGGAAGTGGAAGTTGCCGGTAAAAACTTTCTTTTCTACCACTCGCGCCCATATAAGGTTGTCAAAACAAACCATAGACAATCATAACATTGGTATCCACCGTACCTAATCGCAATTGTTATTCAAATATTAATTATTTTCATGACAAGATTTTAGACAGTCGCTTTATGGTGATGAAAGTGTAAAAAAAAATCTTCTCGATTAGGAGGATGGTGAAAACGAAAATTATAAAGTTGGACAAAACTACTTAATCTAAAGTTGCTCAGAATTATGAAAATAAAAGGCTGATAAAAATATTATAATACATTACATCTTCGTCTATTTATAATTTAATAATTTCTTTCCCCACCAGGTGGCAGGAGGGCCCCCTTCTGGATGGAGAGTCGAGCGCCCAAGACCTGGACAGGAGCCCCACGGACCTGAAGATGCTGCAGGAGAAGTTGCCCCTCATATCTCAGCTGAAGATCAAGGGGGTCTTCATATCACCGCATACTTCGGAAGTGGATGACTACGCCGCCATCAATTCATCTTCCACCGATGTGTCTGAGTTCAAGAAATTTGCAGGAGAGGCCAAGGAAAAAGATATTCGGTAATTAATTATTTTATTTAACATAACACGTCTATTTCAGTACTGTCTTTTCTGTGATACCTCACAACAGCGCCCCTGTGTGTATGATGCACGTGACTGGGTAATATTGTAAGATGGGTCAAGGAAGGGACTGTATGAAGGGATTTGTTAATTATGTACAGCTCATTATGTAAGTGACATTGCAAACTAAAATGTTCAATTGATCTCATAGTTCCAGACAGCGGGAACTATGAGATTTTTTGGTTTTCGATTTTTATAGATGTGCATATTTCGTTGTTAAAGTTTTGCTGTTTCAAACAAACAGAATTTCCTTTTTTAGTTTACGTGGGAAACATGAAATTAAAAATTGAGTATGTAAGTAGGTCTACTTATTATTAATTTTTAACCTGTCAAAGGCCAGGCCCTAACACGAAAATTCCCTAACAAAGCATCACTTTGAATTTTGAATTGAATGTTTTGTGGATTAATTTTGAGCTATCATATATTTTATTGACCGAAACACATTCCTAGAACAATAAGCTATGTACCAAAACAACATTACTTGCGTTAATTTCATAAATTGATAGGTTTTACGATGTTTTCGTCAAGTATTACGCATCAGACTTTGACAGCAAATAATCACGGCAAATTTGACATTTCGATTCCACGGATAAAATCATTTAAAAATATTCTGGGGTTGCCAGGTGAATGAAAATTGTGGCTTTATCATCACTGATGTTGGCGCAAGTGATTCTGACCTTGTCCTTCATACAAATTCTGCATACAGAAGGGTCAAAATCGAATTCAAAAATATTTTTTTCAAAATTTTTTCCGCGCGCATGCGGCGCTCACACCGCGCATGTCCGCAAATCTCCGGCAAATAAGAGGTTAATCACTGAAGAGATACACTGTTAGAAGTGAGCGTGTCTAGTGTGCCTAAATTAAGGTCTTAACTTTCTTCTGTAATTTTTTTTACTGATAATTAATCTCTGGAAAGCGCCTAAGCCGCCTTCGTACATGTCTGACTTGCCATGCCTTTGTAAGATGTGAGAATGGTTGGAATAATGGGGTTGACTTAAGGAAAGGACGACCAGACAGTCGGTGATAACAGAAGGGGCGGTAAGAGCGGCTTTATGTAGTTGGGGGCATCGGTTTTCTTTCTAATCAGTATCGTTCACACTACTTGGGATTATCTGTTCTGTTATGTCAATCAATATGACAGAGTTTATGGACCTGAATGGGTATTGACTTAATCTGTGGGGGCCATGCCCTGAAACAAGGAAATTATGCAAAACATCAACACTGCATCACTTTGAAGTTAATGTTTTGTGGATTAATTTTGAGCTATCGTATATTTTATTTACCGAAACACATTCCTTGAACAATAAACTATCTATCAAAACAACATTACTTGCGTTAATTTGATAAATTGATAGATTTTACAATGTTTTTGTCAAGTATCACGCTTCGGACAGTTTGAATCGTGGCAAAATTTGACATCCAAATTCCACAGATAAATCATTTAAAAACATTCTGGTGTCGCCAGGTGAATGAAACTTTTGGTTATATCATGAATGATGTTGGCGCAAGCGATTGTGACTTTGTCCTTCATACAAATTCTTTATACATAAGGGTCAAAATCACATTAAAAAAAAAAAAAAAATTTTCGAAATTTGTTCCACGTATCTCCGGTCAATAAGAGGTTAAGCATGAAATTTAAAATTATTTCTTTAACTTTAAAATTATTTCCTGTGTGAGATACTGCTGTGGTATTTTGAAACAATGGTTGTCACCTCTCCGTATAATGTATTTCTGCATTGCTTGTTTAGCATCGTGGTGGACCTGACTCCCAATTCCATGTCCAAGAGCAGCGAATGGTTCAAGAAGAGTGAACAGGGAGAGACCCCGTACCGAGACTACTTCATCTGGACCGATGGGAAGGGCACGAACGGGGAAACCAACGACTTCCCCAATGACTGGGTAATTCACCTCTTTATCTTGTTCCCTCTACTACAGCGTTTCTCAACCTTTTTCAGCCACGGACCCCTAGGAACTCAGGCACAATTTTAAGGACCCCCTTAACCTGTTAAAGGCCGGCAAAGGACCACAGGTTAAGAAACACTGCTCTACTACATAGAAAATCTCTTATAAGTTTTTTCAAGGGACCCAAAAAACAGAACTTCGTAAGCGTGATTGTGGGAACTTTATAAGTGTATTGTATTATGTACATTTAATATGTCACTTGGGCATGGGAGTAGGCACGGTGGGGCGAAAAATATGGGGGTGGTGGCGCTCCACCCTGGCTGACCGATGCCTGATCTTTGGGATTGTCGACCGAGTCGGGTTTTCAAATTATAGCATTTCACAGGATGGTTTTTCCTTCTTCCGTTCATATTCTTTGTATTCATAGAGCCTAAAGCATGAGTATATTGTAGAAGCCTACTTTTTTTCGGTACCTATATATAGATTTTTATATTTTGCCCCACTCAAAATTAAAACCTGACTACACCCGTGCACTTGGGACAGCTGTGGAAACAACTTTTATACAAACAAAACATGTCCAGAAGTTTCCCTGAAGTTCTACAAGCCAAATGAAACAATGGGTCAGCAGTAACAAGCCAATTCAATTATAGTTCACTTTAACATCTTCAGGTTCAGTAACAACTCCAAAGTTCCAGAATATTTTCAGAAACTCCACATCTTTATTTGTCAACATAATTTTTTGGATTTTTAATGAAACGAAATGCCAAACAACATTATCTTTGGGGTCGTCCATTAATCACGTGATGTTTTTTAGCAACTTTTTAACCCCCCCCCGGTGATATGTGGTGAGGTTTTAGACTAACCCCCCCCCTCCCTCCCAGAATCACGTGTATTTTTTTAGTACAAAGTATTTTGAAATTTTCAGAATATTATCACAAAAAATAAATACATGTGATATCTCATTATCCCCCCCCCCCCCCCCCCTCGTGATATGTCGTGATGTTTTCCGAACCCCCCCCCCCCTTTCGAGCCTCACGTGATTAATGGACGACCCCTTTCTTGATCTCATTACAGTAAAAATGCAGAAACAATACTTTAAACAGCTCTATTGCAAAAATACAAAATCGCAATTCCGACATTATTCTTCGGGACCGTCGAACTATCAGAAGCATTGGCTAAAGAAGGAGAAAGCGCAACACGGCGTAATATCCCAAAAATAAATCATGATAATCCAATTATATTTTTAAAAGCATTGAGAGTTTTTGGAAAAACTTGCCATTTTAGTCTGTACTCAGAAATTGGCTTTTAAAACTGAGTCAAAATTAAAAACACTTTTAAAAATGACTACCTTATACGGTAACCAATTTAAAGCAGCGCCCCTGAGGTAACCGAACCACTTTTCCCTATGTACAATTGACCCCATCATCGTTTCGTTACTGCATACCACAATGGGATTTGGCCTCCCTCCACGGTTGACCAAATAATAATTATTTTGTTTGGTTTCCCCAGCGTATGGTAGACTTGGAGGAACCTGCCTGGTCCTACTCCAATGTACGCAAGCAGTTCTACCTTCACCAGTTCAACGATTCCACTCCGGACCTGAACTTCCGCAACCAGGATGTGGTCAGCGAGTTCTCCAAAGTCATTCGGTTCTGGATTGAGAATGGAGCCACTGGCATCAGGTACTGGTACTGGCATTTAGTGGTACATATTTACTGTATCACATCTCCCTGGTGAAAACAACCACTCAGAATCCAAAAGTTGATTGAAACAGCTTTTTTTTACATTAGCTCCGCAAAGGAAGCCCTAATAATTCTCCTCAGGGCCTATGTCATCTTTGGGGATGCTGTGAGGAGGATCCTTTTAGGAGAGGAAGTTCTGGGAAGGAAAAGGGTATTAGGGGTGAGTAGGAATCTGGGGGTCGTATGAATCCATCCCTCCCACTGCGGTGCAAGGCGATGTTAGGGGAGAAACATGAATTTTATGAAAATTCACAATTTCTGTGGCGTTTTTTAATTTCTTGAGTTTGAGTCTGATTGGCGGTAGATTTTTGTACACCAGTTAACTCAGCGAGTCGCGCAGTGAAGAAAGATTAATTATTCTCCGTACCAGCATTTTTAAATAATAACTCAATATTGATTTTATTTCAATAAGAATTTGCTTTGATATATATCTATATTCAAAAATGCTCAAACGTGTGATGAAACTATTAAAATTATCTACTTTTTGTAATTATTTTTTGATCATAAGTATTTATAATTTTCAATAATATCTAAGCAAAATAATAATTGGACAATTTATAGAGCGCCGTTTTTGTGAAAAATCACCTCAAGGGCGCTTTACAATTTATCATTAATCTTAGGCTCTATCTAATTTTATTATTTACAAACAGATACAGAAACATACTTACCTGCAGGACACTTCCGATAAAACACACTTTATTAAAAAGTTTATGCTTGGGGAAGATACGAATTTGCGCGTGGAGGATATTATATTCAAAACACTGGACATTGCATGACTTTACCCTTGTTACACTCATCACTGTTGGTTCTACATTTTTATTTATAAGAAGATTAATGGCAAAGTTGAGTTAATGTTTATTTTGAAATAAAAATGTTAAAAAGAAAACTGATGTATGTTAGTTTGTAAGATCGTAAATAAATAGACAAACTGAAGTATTTTCGTCGCAAAACACATTCTCGGATCTTTTTTTAAAGATTTTATTCGAACTAAAATTAAAATTCTGAAAGTGGCTAGTAGTTTAATTTGAAATGTTTATTGTAAAATACAAAATTTTGTTTTGAATATTTAACAAATCTGCCAACGACCTCCGTTATAACCTTATTATACTAAAAATATTTTTTTTTTCTCAAAATTTAAAACGTACCTTTACTAGATAAAAGAACAATCTTTGGAAATCGATTTATACTTTTTTGTGGAAAAAAGTCACGTCTGAAATTTCGTTTAAAAATTAGATATTTCCGGTTGTGTCTGGTTATGTAATTTTGCAAATCGATTTTACATCAAGGGTTTTCTTGGCACTTAACTTTAAGTTGACGAATGTCGGCGGATGACAAACTGCCATTGTAGGTAGAGTCTGTGGGTGAAAATTAATAATTTAGCTGCATTGTATGTTTAATAATACCAATTTAATGCTGTGTTACAGACTGTCTCACGTAAAGTTCCTGCTGGTGGACCCGACCTTCGCTGACGAGGGTATCTCAACCTCTGCCAGCCAGCGCGGCGCTGTCATTGGCCAGTATAACTTCTACGACCACACTAGGACCACCTACCAGGACGGCCTCTCTGATGTTCTGGCGCAATGGAAGGAGGTGGTGGCCAACAGCACCAAGGGAGAAGGTACATTTACTATGTATATAATTTGTACTGGTAAATGAGTAAATGAGTAAACTTTGCTTTTGAAGTGGTTTTTTGTTTTCAATGTGACATCTGGAGGCGCCTGGTTGAATTGATGGGTTCTCGACCCGAATAGAACAAGATGAAAAAGAGGATGTACGCATCGGCATAACATTCAAAGAGCTTGCTTTTCACGCTATGTGTTTTGCAGGGCTACTGATGGTGAAGGAGAATCTGGAGTCATCAGAGTCTCTGCGGCAGAACAAGAGCATGGCGGTGGACCTGCCACGCTCCTCACGCATGCTGCACCACGCCACCACCAAGGCCTACACGGCCGACAAATTGCAGAACTCCATGCAGGGAGTCTTCTCGCTGCTCGGAGACAGCGCCTGGCCTTCCTGGAAAGTGAGAATGAGAACCCTCTACCTACTTGAAAAACTCTGTGGCGTACCAAAGCTTTTGCTCTAGTACTCACTCAGTAATGTACGCCGCTCGATTATCCGAGTATAGTATAACCCTGTCAAAATTCCAAAATAGTCCCCCAGCTGAACATAGTTTTAATGAAATACAGTGAAACCCTCTTAAGAAGTTTTCCAAGGGACCGGAAAAAACAAACTTCTTAAGCAGGAAATCCTTATATGTGGGAAAAATTGGGCTAATATTGAGCCGAGGGACCGAAAAAACCAAACTTCTTAAGCCACGAAACGTCTTAAGAGAGAACTTCTTAAGAGGGTTTCACTGTACCCCTTATATACTTCATTTCCTTCCTTCTTTAAAATATTTTATATTATGCAGTTTATTTTTAATTAATTACGCAAACAAATTTTAACAATTATAAATTTCAAATTACAAATTAACCGCCCTACCTTTGGCTTATTATTCAGATAAAAAACATTGGGTTTTTTGAACGGTTATATAAACCGCGCCACTTGCGTATAGAGTACCACTGACTGGCGGCGTGACTTGTAAGGGAGAGACGAAAATACCAGAACACATCCATTAGCTTCGCGATAACGCACGAACAAACTTGATGTATACGAACGTATCACAAATGTTTTGTGGGTTTCGGGTATAGATATTATTTTTACCCTAACGTACGGGATACGGCTTGTTGCATTCGGGCGATAATATAGCGGACGTATCATGTACATTCGTATGTGTAGGGCGGTTTACAAATTTCGAATTAAAATAACATCGGTTTAACAGAAAATGACAGTTTGATAGAAGGTGGAAATAGGGAATTTGGTTAACGCGCACGTCCCGGTTAGACGAGAGGTCTGGGTTCGAGTCCCAGTTGCGACCATTGTCTTTTTCTGTGCCTTGTTCTCTGTCATATTTTCGTTTAGATTATTATTGTTATCTTCTTCTTCAATGATAAAATAACATCTTTTATTGAAATTTTTTTAAAGATTTTATTTTTTTATTTTTTATTATTATTTCAAATTATCTGACCAGGTTTTATTAGTGTTGTTTTAAAACATTTGGGTTAGTCCCCTGGGTATTCTGTTTGAATCATTTTGACACATTTTTTGTTTGAATAAGTTTACAAAATATAGTCTTCTCATCCTCCTAAGACTTATTATTATTTTATAAATCTGAGCCAGTTTACACTGAAATGTCATATTTTTACGAATTTACTTTGGATATGTATATGAATTTAAAGGGCTGGCTGCATCGGATGTAAGCCACGAAATTTCGATTTATGCAGTAATATATCACAATTTTACGAGCTTAAAGGTATAGCCCCGAAATCGGCCGTGAAAATTTAGCTTATGTGGAAAATATTGTATTTTTATGAATTTCCTCAAATGTGTGAGTCGTATCATTATTAATTTACATCGAAGAATCTACCTGATTTTGAATTTACTGCCGAGGTACTCAGTTTTTGGCGATTTTTTATGTTTTTTTTTCTTAAAATTTCAAATTACTTGAAAATTTGTTAATTCAAAAAAAAAAAATTGATGTCCCGTGGATTTTTAATTAACAGGGTTGAACTGTATTATTACAAATAGCAGAAGATAGAATCTGTGAGGCCCGGATGGTAACCCTACACTGGACTACTCAGCCACTAACCGATATAACTAAAAACTTATTGTGATCTTACTGTGATGTATTTGACTTGCTTTTGAGAAAAATGTTAATTAACCTGTCAAAGGCCAGGCCATTTCACGAAAATTCACTAAAAAAGCACCACTTTGAATTTTGAATTGAATGTTTTTTGGATTAATTTTGAGCTATCTTATATTATATTGCCTGAAACACGATACTAGAAGAATAAACTATGTACCAAAACAACATTACTTGCATTATTTACGTAAATTAATAGGTTTTACGATGTTTTAGTCGAGGAACACGCATAAATTGCGACGGGTAAATTCGCGGCAAAATCTGACGTTTCCTAAGTCACAGATAAAATCGTTTAAAAATATTCTGGTGTTGCAAGGTGAATGAAACTTTTACGCGTCTCATAGAGTAATGTTGGCGCAAGCGATTCTGACCCTGTTCTTCATACAAATTCTGTACATAGAAGGGCCAAAATCGCAGACAAAAAGTTTTTGGTCGATAATTTTATTCAAATTTTCGAATTTATCTCTCGCGCATGGCGCATAAGACGCGCGCGCTAACGGCCACTTAGAGGTTAAATAAATGTGTTTTGCATTTTCCAGTACATATCTGAGGACGGCAGCCTGTCTTCAGAACTAGGCATCATTGCCATGCTGCTCCCCGGAGTACCCATCGTATCGCTGGATCAGATCACCAATGTCACTGAAAACAAAACTGAGGTAAGATTCTAAACAATTGAGTATAAAACAAAATAAACAAAAAACAGTGTTATCCCAAAGTCAATGGAATGGCAGTTCAACATTTCACTTATTTAAATTTGTGTGAATATGTCATTTTAAATTAATTAAGTTATTTGAGTAGGTAGGTACTTCAGAAGACAGTTTATAAATGATTTTTTTCTTATCCATTCGAGCGGTAGAGATTTCAGGGTGTTCAATTTAATATTCGGCCATTCGGTTTAATTAATATCATATCTCCAAATTTTACCTGGAAACATATGAACTGCTTATTGCAGTTTAAAGTCAATGAATTCACCAGATTTCACCGTCTATCCCATAGCTATGGGTTTAAAAAAAAAAATTACCTGTGACATGCCTTGCCATATTTTGTAAATAATTTACGGAAATTCCGCAAACCATTACTTTGATGTAATACTTTATGGGTTTATTTTGAGCTATCATTTATTATATTTACCGAAACAAGGAATGCCTTGAACAAAAAACTGTGTATGAAAACAACATTACTTGCGTTTATTTGATAAATTGATAGGTTTTTGTTACCTACCGCGCTTGGAGTTTAATCGCGGTAAAAAATGACGCTCAGATTCCGTAGATAATTCATTTAAAAATATTCTGGTGTTGCTAGATGAATAAAACTTTTGGCTACATCAAGAATGATATTGGCGCAAGCGATTCTGACCTTGTCCTTCATACAATTTCTTTATACATAAGGGTTAAAATCGCATTCAAAAAAATTATTTTGTTTCGTGCGCGCGCTTCCGGCCAATAAAGAGGTTAATAGATATAATGTTTTTCTAGGTTGACAGTCAGTACAAGACCCTGGCCACAATGCGCACGCTGCCCAGCATGATGTTTGGAGAGTACAACAGCTACCTTCTTGCCAATAAAACTGTTTTCGCCTTCAGCCGGTAAGTTTTTTTTTTAAATTGTTCATTTATTTATGGAAATAATTTAATTTTTTTTTCTACTAACACTATTCAAACAACTTTTAACATTGCTAACTACTTCTGTATTCTATTCTTGCTTCCTGGAATTTAGAGAGTGGTAAGTTATCTTTCATTCATTAATTCTTCTTCCTGGTGTTTGTTTGTAAGATTGTTAAAAAACATAACATCTCCACAAACTTTACCGTGTTTGAGGGGTCATAAAATTCTTCAACCCCTAATTTGCTGGCAATCAATGGACAACAAATTAATGAATGCAAACAAATTAAAACGTCAAAACAAAATGTCTAGAAATTATTATGTTGGTAATATCTTAGAAATAATACAAAAATACAATTAACCTTTTAACCGGTCACAGGCCAGGCCATTTCGCGGAAATTTGGCGAAACTTTACAAAAAACACTAAAAAAGCACCATTTTGAACTTTGAATTGAATGTTTTGTTGATTAATTTTGAGCTATTGTATATTTTATTGACTGAAAAACGTTCACAACACAATAAACTATCTACCAAAACAACATTACTTGCATTTATTACGTAAATTAATAGGTTTAACAATGTTTTTTTCGCGATACACTCATTTATTGTGACCGTTAAATTCGCGGCAATTTATGACAGCGCATTGTCATGGATGAAATCGTTTTAAAAATATTCCAGGGTGACTAGGTGAATGAAACTTTTAGCACCACCTAGAGTAATGATGGCGCAAGCGATTCTGACACTGTTCTTCATACAAATTCTGTACATAGAAGGGTCAAAATCGCAGACCAAAAGTTTTTCGTCGACAATATTATTCAAATATTTGAATTATTTTCTCGCGCATGCGCATATGACGCGCGCGCCGGCGCGTCTCCGGCCTGTGACCGGTTAAGGGCATTGATACATTCTGATATGACAACACTAGTGCATGACATTATTTGTTTTTAAATTATTAAAAATAATAATTGAATAATTTGTGGAGCGCCATTTTTTGATAAAAATCACTTCAATATTTTTTCGAATTCTTAGTCTCTATCTAAGTTTAATATTTTCAAACAGATATAGAAACATACTTACCTGGTAGGTCACTTCCGATAAACACACTTTAATTAGTTATTATACTTGGAGAAGATACGAATTTGCACAGAGGACATTATAGGGAACGTACCCATACTACGTGACACGTTTAGGGGGGGGGGGTCTTCAAAATGTCACGCTCCATACAAATGAGCGGCGGGTTGCTTAGGATTTTGGTCACCGGGGGGGGGGTTAAAAAATGCAAAAAGTTGGTCACGTAGTATGGGTACGTTCCCATATTTAAATCACTGAACATTGCATGATTTTACATTGCTACCCCCTTCACTGTTGGTATTACATTTATAAGAAAATTAATGCCAAAGTTGAGATAAGAATCTGCTTATATGTTTACACAATTAGTTATTTACAATTTTGCGGGCAGTGAAGGTGAAGGTTTTTGATTTTATGGATACGACTGTCTGGAAAAGTGAGTTTTAAGTTTAGCTCTAAATTCTGCCGAGTCTGTGATCATTCTTAACCTGTCAAAGGCCTGCAAATTCCAGGAAAAATACGGAAATTTCGTAACAAAACACGATTTTGAATTGAATGTTTTGTTGATTAATTTTGAGTTATCGTATATTTCATTGACTGAAACATGTTCCTAGAATAATAAACTATGTACCAAAACAACATTACTTGCGTTAATTACATGAATTAATAGGTTTTACGATGTTTTAGTCGAGGAACACGTGTCAATATTGACAGCTAAAATTCGCGGCATAAATGACATTTCGATTCCACAGATAAAAATCATTTAAAAATATTCTGGTGTCGCCAGGCGAATGAAACTAGTGGCTATATCATCAATGATGTTGGCGCAAGTGATTCTGACCTTGTTTTCATACAAATTCTGTACATAGAAGGGTCAAAATCGCAGACAAACACTTTTATTTCGAAATATTTTTTTCGCGCATGCGCGCAAGCTGCGCACATATGAGCGGCTTCGGCCGATTATAGGTTAAATCATGTGGCAGTCCATTCCAAGGTCCCGACATTCCGAAAGCACACTCACCGAACTTAATATCTGGTATGCAATAATTTTGTATATTTACGAAGGATGCAATCAGTCAATACACTCCTAGTGGTATCGTATTATGCAGCACAGTAGGCGGGTACGGGTACTGCTGCCCCGGAAACCATTTATTGGATAACCAACACCTGTGCTGCAGGGTTACCTCATGTGATTCGCTAGGTTTCGTGACTGAGCAGGCAGTTCTGGGTTCATGAGATGAGGTTTGTCCGGGTCTTGGCGGTGGATGCAGTTGCCCACCAACTGCGTAGCAGGCTGGATCAGGAGAAACTGGTTGAGGAAGACCTTTTGACCTCTCCAGCTCACGAAAGGACTCACGAAAGATTGTCTTGCATCGCAGTAGGAGGAATATATTCATATAAAACGAAAGAAGTTTTCACCTTTTAAGTATTTATTTTATCAATGTTATTTCAGGTTGAAGTCTGGCAACCCCGGCGTGGTGGTCCTCTTCAACCCCACCAACAGCGCGGCGTCTGCTAATCTCACGGATATCCAGGGGATACCAACTGAGGTCCGTGTCAGCCTGCTGAGTCACAACTATAACGAGCCGGATGTCATTGTTAAGTGAGTATTCAAACGATGGATTGTCTTTATTGTGAAAAATATGAATACAAAACAAATATATTTCTCATTTATGATTTCAGATTTTTATGACCAAAAATATTATTATGATAATTACAATTTAATAACTTACTTTGAATACCACTTTATTATATCGTCGCAAGAAAGCAATACTGCTATGACCGCCACTACCTATGAAAATTATTTCGCAGTGTTTTTTTTGTTTAAAAAACATTATTTCGCAGTGTTTTTTTTTCTGCATCGATCTGGGTCCCGTGACTCTACGACGATAAATAAGAACTGTACGAAGTTGGAAAAAATAGCCGTTTTGTCAACAATACGTTTTTTAACTGATGTATACACCTCAAAATCCTCAAAAGTATTTTCATAGGTAATGGCGGTTACAACAGCAGTATTGCTTTCCTGAGACAATATATCTTTTACCAACCGGTTTCGGTTTGATCTGAATCTACAAAACATATTAATGTTGAAACCGGATGGTCAAAGATATATAATAAAGTGGTATTTTAATGATTTTATTCTTATTTAATTGTGCATACCCACAAAGTATTAACTACTTGTGACAATTTAATATTACCATGATTGGTTTTTGGGGTATTGCACTACCTCCTTCTTTAGCCAATGTTTCAGACACTAACGCTTTCTGAAACTTTTGGCTAAAGAAGGAGGTAGCACAACATGGCGTAATACCCCAAAAACATACCATGATAATGGGTTCCTCATTGTTAAACACTGCAAATAAGCCAACCAAATTTTTGTAAAAAAAAATTGTAAAACTTTTTTTATTATTGCTTATTATTTTTTTTATTCGAATACCGCTTAAGAAATTGCTTCCAACCTCTATAGTATTGTTAGGCTGAAGGTAGTGGGGAGGGGATGGAGATGGGAAGAGGAAGTAGGGGAAGTACTTGGCATTCAGATGTGGTGACCATTTTTACCCTGGTCCCCCCATTCAAATTTACTTGCAGATTTAAAAAAAACATTCAGTCATTTTAATTGAATCTTATATTTCTCGAACACTTTAACCTCTGAGTGACCACGCCATTTCACGAAAATTGACTAAAAAAGCACCACTTTGAATTTGGAATTGAATGTTTTGTTGATTAATTTTGAGCTATTGTATATTTTATTGACTGAAACACGTTCCTAGAACAATAAACTATGTGCCAAAACAACATTACTTGCATTAATTACGTGAATTAATAGGTTTAACGATGTTTCAGTCGAGGAACACGCATAAATTGTGAGGTTAAATTCGCGGCAAAAATGACATTTCAATGTCATAGACAAAATCGTTTTAAAAATATTCTGGGGTTGCAAGGTGAATGAAACTAGTGGCTTTATCATCTATGATGTTAGCGCAAGCGATTCTGACCGTGCTCTTCATACAAATTCTGTACATAGAAGGGCCAAAATGGCAGACAAAAAGTTTTGGTCAAAAATTTTATTCAAATTTTCGAATTATTTTCTCGCGCATGCGCATGAGACGCGCACGCCCACGCGTCTCCAGCCCATTAGAGGTTAAACCCGCTGTACGCGTCAACCGCAGGATGTCACAGCTGTTGTCTGGCAATATCTGCGTACAACTTATCTATCGAAACATCACACCTTTAAAAAGTTGATACATTTTTCGTTTTTCTGTGATATTCATTTTTATGTTCATAAACAGAGATTCTAACGGACCATTTCCCATATTTTTTAACCACTCAGGTATTTTGCGATTATGCAAGTTTTTTGTCTTAAACGAACTGCCAGATTTATAAAAACTTTGTGTTATTTCCACTTCACAATTAAAGCTCTATAAATGAAACATTTCTAAACGTAGCCGAATACTAAAACTGTTTTTGAAAGGTTATGAAATACATTTTCAAATTGTTATATTATAAATAAATATTAAAATTTAGATTGCAAACATAAAAAAATTGTAAAAATGACTTGCGTGATGTTTTTATGTGAAAACAGTACTAAAATCACGGATTATGTAAAAAATAAAAACACTTATTCTATAGTATAAATGTATAATAAACAATTTTGTCACCTCACTTTTTTATCATTTCATACAAGAATATTTAATTAAAAATTAACAATGTCTAACGGCGCGTAGGCCATTTGGCGAGTGAAAACTGTTTCTGCAAAATAAGTATTTTTTTTATGCACTTCTATGGACAACTTTGAATAAAAATGTGAAGCTTCTACTTTTTGTTTTAGGGTTGTCACTAGAATAATATTAGAGTTATAACGATTTCTGTGGGAACACACGCGTTAGCGTGAAAACCAAGGGTGGCTAGTTGAACAGTGTGTTTGTGTGCAGCACTGGTAAATTATATCGTTTAAAATTATTTTATAATATCTTACCGAAAAATATAAAATCTATGAATTTCATTAAAAATATCACCTACCAATATAATGCATAATATAATATGAATCAGGGAGAGCAAATTCTCAAAGTTCCGCGCGAATTCACCCTGTCCGGTGTGCAGGCCCATTGCAAGCGGAACGAATTATGTTTTTGTATCGAATATCCCAAACATCGCCAGCGCGCAACGCCGGCCATATGTATGAAAAATTAAGCAATATCGGTGTGCCACCCGACGGCCTTTATCATACAAACTTAAATTTGGATTTAAGGCCAAAATACTTAACCAAACTGAATAATTCTTTTTTTAATCAAAAGGTACAGCAAATACCTAAATTTTACATATATTTGCTTTTTTATTGATTGGTGTTTTAAATTATAAAACACAAATCATTAAGGAATACAATTTTTTCATAGGTAACTTTGACAATTTTGCCCTCGTGCTGTTTATACATTGTTTATAAATACTGTTTGTATCCTGCTTAAAATGAAATATAAAACTAACTAACCAACCATCACGCCGTTTCTCCACAGGGGTAGGCAGAGAGGACGGACCGCCAAATAACTCGGTCTTGGCACACACTCTTTGCCTCACTCACATTCATACATCGTCTCATACATTCTCTTCTATTATTCCGACTTTCGACATGGCCTGACTCAAGTATCTGATTCACTTGCTCGTGCCATGTCTTCCTCGGGCGTCCCCGACTTCTTCTACCATTCACATTGCATCGTATATTCTTCTTACACTACTTTCAAATTTATTTTATTTTATGAAATATAAAATAAAATAAATTAAACATTGTTAAAAAAGAATTTTTTGGGTTAAAATTTAAGATTTAGTGTTTTTATTTTCTTAGTACCGAAAAATAAAAATTTTAATTAAAAGCGATATGTAGAAGTTTTCGCACTTCGAAAACAGCTTAAAATATTTTACCTATTGTTGCTTAGTAATCGTTATCTCATAGTTACGGATTATCAGTGAACCACCACGTTTTCAGGGCAGCGGCCGCCACTGGTGAAAACACGCTTATTGTACTTGACTGCTATTGTTATATTATCATGTAAACACGCTTACAGGTCGGAGTGGTTAAATGTGTCTAATAATTTTTTTCTTCTTTTCAGTGGCAACCTCCAATCTACAAATGTGCCCATCTCTCCCAAGTCTGTGATCATCATCACGTATGTTCCGGTGAAGGTGGAATAAGAACCCGTCTGCGGGAGATGAATTTGACAAAATGGAGAGATGAACTCGCGTTTAGCATTTACGTCAATATTAATAATAAGCTTGCTGAAATAATCGTTAGAAACAAACTTTAAACTCGAGAATGCTTTTTTTATTTGCAGGTTGCTGTATTTTTTGACAATACATAATATTAATTTAATACACGAACATATAAAAAAAAATATTTGTTTTATTTTTATTAATGAAAACGTACAATGGATACGTTTTAGATTTTCACGGCCAAAAGTATTTTTGTTATTTGTTTTTGGGGTGTTACGCCATGTTACGCTACCTCCTTATTTAGCCAACGTTTCGGACAGCGTTGCTGTGTCCATCATCACGGCAGATGTGTAATTGTTAGTGATGAAATGTGTGCTTATTTACTTGGAAGCGAGATACCGTGTCGACAAGTGTATTCGAGTAACAATTTCTTGGTACCAGTTCCTTTTGTAGCGCGCCTGATTACGGAGGCAATTGAAATCTACAGTCATTTTGAAGTATACTGTAATACCAGCTCGTAGTGGAGTAGAGCTGGCAACACGGTATCACTTCCAAGTAAATAAGCACACATTTCACCACTAACAATTACACATCTGCCCTGATGATGGACACAGCAACGCTGTCCGAAACGTTGGCTAAAGAAGGAGGTAGCGCAACATGGCATAACACCCCAAAAACAAATAATGAAAAATGAACATTATTAAAATCATGGATATAGTACACAAGAAATACGACGTGGGCTTGTTTCGTGGTCCAAAAATCTGGCCAACCAGGCCTTAAATATCCAATACAAAACTGTGTTCATCATTATGGAATGGTAAGTGTGAGAGAAAAGCTCGTGCTAAATGGGCTAGAACCAAAAGATATTAAGTCAGTGGCGGCATTGATTTCCGTTCAAATCTACATAGAAGTGGATTTCTATTGTGTATGATCCGTTCAGTGATTGAAATATTTCAGAAAAACATTTCAAGAAATGTGCTAGTGTACAAGTGCTAAATGGGCTAGAACCAAAAGATATTAAGTCAGTGGTGGCATTGATTTCCGTTCAAATCTACATAGAAGTGGATTTCTATTGTGTATGATCCGTTCAGTGATTGAAATATTTCAGAAAAACATTTCAAGAAATATTTTGAGGTCCAGAAAAACAAGGTTCAATCAAGTGAATGAACGAAGTATGTACTATGATAAACCATAATATCAGAATTCAGGCTAAAAATAGAAGAATGTGAGGTTTAAAAATGCTTCATTGTAATCAGTCTCAATTAACTGCCGATTTCTCAGTCCATGATACTCGACAGCTAATCAAACAATTCAACAAATTATTAGATACTGACGGTTCAAGAATCAGCGTTTATCAGACTATTTTATTCAGGATGGTTGTTACAGTTCATTTATTATTATTTATTCAAGTTCTGTTATTATTTTATCTGGGCGGTTGTTTCACAGTATTTGGGTAATAACAAAAATTGATAAGGACTTTCACAGAACTGGAATATTAGCTCTGAAATTTGGTGAATTGTTCAAATTCTGTGAAACAACCCGTTCTCAGTGTCTAAAAAATTTATTGCCGATTTGATGACAACACCATCGAATGTGACAGAGCCAGAGAATAAACAACCAGGCCTAAAAGATTGCAGTGATGTGATGTTCTACAGAGGAAGAAATAAAAAAAATATAGGTAAAATAGATTTTCATAAAGGTTAAAACCATAGCAAAATCAGGCCTTTATTAGTTTCACGCCTTTCTTTCAAGTCTGGTAATCAAGCAGAATACAGGCCATGGTTCATCTGCTGCTGATCTTATTCTTGTTTCGAATTGTGGTACCACAAAGTAACATTTTTATAGTTTAGATTATTATATATCGACTGCCTGCAAAATAGCTATTCTAAAAGTATAATCCATGCTTGGTAGATGTGAAACTAATGGTAGAGTTCTAAGCACTTCATCTTTGGCGATGGTGTTGCTGCGTCAGTGTCGCCGTAACACTGCGACGTATTAGGCACTATTCAAATTTACGGGAGCTTATAAGAACACGGCGATACTGATACACTGTGTCAGAATTAGACATGGGTAAGTTCTGCATTTTGTCGGAGGTCTCCAAGGCGTGCTTCCTTTTAAAAGTACATGAGTTCTAGGAGCAGGTCCCGGGTCTGAGTTCTTGGTTGTGGAATGGGTACTGGGTTCTATTATAAAATAATAATATCTTTATTCAATGAAATTGGCAACATTATAACTAAAAAAAGTACATGTTCAAAGTAGTTTCAGATAGATTACATCAGTACAAAAAAATTAACAAATAGTAAGTAACGTAAGAACGGTTACACAGAAGTTGCATAATCATACAATATTTTTAGTTGTGCGTAACCTGCCTCACTAGGTGAACCTGTTTTGAGGCAGAATTTTTTATAAATTGTTTCTCGCAATTTTAACTATGGTTTTTTATAAATATTCTATTTGGATTATTATTTTATGTAGGTTTCTATACAGCAAAAACTTTATTTTAGTTTACATTATTGTTTGCGTATACACAATACAAAAACTGCAAGGTTATTACTACAATAACAACTGTCAATGACAGGGCGTTTGGGTGAGGGCACCAGTATAGGCTCGATCATTAGAATATATCCATATTTTAACATATTTTTTAAACTCCTGAGTTTGACTCAGTTTAATGTTTTCTGGGAGAATGTTGAATATTTTTATGGCAAAGTATCTAAAGCTACGTTGACCGAAGGTGGAAGATAGTGCTGGAACTTGCAGTATGTCTTTGTTGGAATTACTTTTTAGTTTATTTTTTTTGTTCTGTTTATGATCTGTCGAACATCAAATACTCTCATTATTTTGAATATTAGGTCACTGTTTGCAGTTAGAGAAAGTTTGAGAACAATTTTCATAATTGTTTTCTGCGCCTTTTCGGCAGGATCTAGAGCTGATGAAGTGCCCCTGATTGGTTTATTATGTGCCCCCTCCCCATGCAATGATACCGTACTCAATGATAGATTGGGTGATTGCATAATAAATCGTTTTTAGGAGTTGTAAGTTAAGAAAATTCCTTATGGATCTGAAGAAGTGTATTGTTTTTCTAATTTTTTTTGCAATGATCTGGGTGTGTAGGTTCTATTTGAGGTATGGGTCAATGGTGAGGATGAGATACTTCATCTGTGAAGTGCGCTCTATACTGGGGCACTCAGCATTGTGGCCACCGAACCTGGACAAGAAGACTTGTAGTGGTGCAAAACCACGGGCACGGGGATGTCAGTGGAGGCATTCAGGTTCCGGCTCTAAGTCTGGCTCCGAGTTCTGGGTTTGGGTCCGAGTCCTGGACCGGGTTCTCTGGGAGTAGTCGATTTGAAAAAAGGAGTAGGAGTAGGGTTTGCTTCCCGCGAAGAACCCGAATTCAAGAGCCCACTCCAGCTGAACCTACACATAACGAATCAAAATCGGTGTGTTCGTATAAGCCCCTATATATTTGCACAGGGCATACATAGTACTGCGCTAAAAACTCTACCTTAATAAATTCCCAAAATATTCAAAAGAACCTTGGTAGATAAAAATAAAGTACATGTTAAATTCTTAAGAGTATGTTTTATTCCCTAAGGCAATAAATCATCTCAATGATTGTTTTAAACACCTTTTGTCCATTCCTTCAGAAGAGCTGTTGCACAGTGTTGCTGCTAAGTTACCTAGTTATTTGTAGAGGTAATGCTTATAGAAAGAAATAGTCTGAATCAGTGAAGAGTGAAAGTCATAAATATATACATATTATGTACATCTTTCAGACGAAACGTTCTGTACATGTTACAATATATTATTTATTCGTGTTTTTGAAATGTAATATTACAATATTTACATCAAGGATGACGATGACAATAATGCAACTAAGCAGCCTCCTAATCTGACCCTCAGAATCATAATTTTATTTATAACAATACAGGAAACAGGAATATAATAATGACTATCGAATTTTTCACTTTTCTTCTACAATATTATTTTTTGTACGAAATGAATTTAAATTTGCCGCGTTGTAGAGTTTGATATCCTTAAATGGCTTTGTGCCTGCCTGTTTTCCTGCCAGCGTTCTTTATTAATATAAACCTTAAAATAACAGATTTAAACGTAATAAATGTAGCTAATACTAATTAAAAATATTCCTTGTTTTTTTAAATAATATTTTATGACGTAGTTTAATAAGAAAAACAGAAAAGTAATTTGCAAAAAAGTGTTACGTTTGAATCGAAAGTAGATTTTAGATATGGCCGGTCTGCTAAGTTTTCTGTGTCTCACTTGTCAAACTTCGAATTGTGTTGTGCATCGGGAGGGCAGAATGAATTCGGCCGCCGGAGCCGCGTGCGAGGTTTGCGGCCTTAGTAATAAACTTCTCCGCTGTTCACGTTGTAAATTATCTTTTTATTGTAGCCAAGAACATCAAAAATTAGATTGGAAAAGACATAAGGCCGAGTGTAAAAAAGTTATCAAAGAAAAAAATGTTCCTTCAGCTCTGCGGAATTGTCGCGATAATGCGACGGGCGAAGTGCCATTTCGGGAGTTAAATGCCAGTAATCATGCAATAGTATTCGAAGGATCTGCCGAGACAGAAATATTAAGTTCAAGTGCGGTGGTTCTAACAAATTATGATTTCAAACCCGACAGACCAAACCCCGAGCCGAGTGAAATTTCTTCGAAGGACGTCACTTGTGCCAATACGTCTGTGAATAATACAAAAACAATCATGCCTATGCCGGGGGAGGGTGTTCTTCCAGCTAAACGGCATACCTTTAAGGAATATCCCGAGATTTCTTTAAATGGAGAATATAGTTCTGGCTTGCCCCCGTTCTTGCACAACAAAAATAATTTCGGTGTAGAAGATGAAACTGCGGAAGCGTTGGAAGAAATATGTAAGAGTGTGATAAGAGACATGAATACTTACGGGCTGTGTGTGTTGGACAACTTCCTGGGTTGTGATAGGGGATACGAAGTTCTACACGAAGTCCTGGACATGTATTCTGCAGGAGTATTTAAGGTTAGAAAAACTTTCCCACATCATTGTTTACCTTTTATGACCTGCTAATTTTTATGTTGAATGTTTGCTAATGTGCCATTTCATGTACTTATATTTTGTAAAACCTTGTCCTTTGTTCTAACAACTGTTGAATTTTTCTTATAAGTGTTTACAAACACTTGTAGGAGTTTCTATGTATTGCTTGATAGTAGGTACCTAGTACCTAGGTACATAATGGTTGAAGTTGAAGAGCTAGAACAAACTGAATAATGGTCGCATGAGTAACGAGATGACTAACAATAATGAATCATTGCAAATTTATTGAATCATATTGCTTGTTAGTTGTGGATAAAAGTGATTCTGGTACCTACTGATCTAGTTTTGAAAACAAATTTAAACTTCAATATGTTTTGAGATTAAAATTGTCTAGGAAAAGTATTTCAAACTGTTCATATAGTTAGTACCTATCTATCCATCAACAATATTGTAAAACTTTTAGATAAAACTATTAAATATGTAAATGTTTATATTTTTTGCACCTAATTTAACAATAATTGAGTGCCTACCACTTAAAATTTCATACCTACCTATTTGCTTTGCTTTTCAGTTGATAAGATAGATACCTACTTATCTTCTGTACTGGAATTCTTCAAGTGAAAAATTACATATGGTACCTACCTACCTACCTGAATTTAAGCAGATAAAATATGAACATAAAAGACGATAAATTGCTTTCATTCTTTATTTTCACAATTATTTATCTTACCCCCTTTTTACAATCGGCTAACATTTATCCCTTCAGATATCTACCTACCTATGTTTGATATCCCTGCAAGTTTTTTTTTTCATAAATCTCTTATATTTGTTTTTTTGTTTAGTTTGGTGCAAATTGATGCATCAATTTCATTTTACTTTCAATTATTTAATTAAAACAATATAATATAGATATAGTTTTAGTTTAGTCAATGTTAGGTAGGTAAGTAGTTTATAAAGTTTACCTTAAAATAACTTAAGTTTACCTTATAATAAATAATTACCTTATAATAAGTTGTGGAAAACATAGGTACCTACGTACCTAGGTAATTTGTTGTCACATTATTCACAACAAATAATTTTATTTTTGTTATGACTGATAAGATATTTAGGTAAATCGCTGTTTCAATATTATATTTATAAAGCCGTAAAATAATGCCTAAAAATAATAACAACTTTGATATAGGTATGTACCTATATATTTTTTCAATGTGAAGTAATGTAGGTAGGTACAAAACCAAAGTCAGTAAGTATTTTAAGAATCAAATGCTTATTATCGACTTCCCCATTGAACTTCGAATTATCCAAAATTAAAATGATTCAATTTGTATTCCATATTAATATAAATTATCCTTTTTAAAACTTATCCATCTCATTGGTAGGTACCTACCTACTTATCAATTTTAGGTACCTACCTAACTGCCCACTGTTTTATTTTTTCTATCGTTCATTGCCCTTTACAAATTTTTTGAGTGATATAACTGTAAAAAAAAATCTATGGATTTAACAAATTAATATGCACCTGCCTAGGTACCTAGTTCGTTTGTTCTTCCTGTAAAGTTTAAGTTTAGTGTGTCAAGCTCATGGCTACAGGCTCATGGTATGGTGTTGATGTTTGGGTTAGGTAAAATGCAACAATATGGTTTATTCACAAATAATATAGATAGATAGGTACCTAGTTGTAATTAGTTTATGATCGAAATGCTTTTGAATTATTGTTGGGTTTTGAGATACGAATGAATATTGTTGTAAGTTTATAAATTTAATTGTATGGGTAGGTACTTGTACTTGTTATTGCTGTGATAATTATAATTGCTTATTTGCTTTTGTCTGCGGTGCTGAGCGTTGTGATTTACGAACGGCTCTCTCTACTGAAAATAGAAACCAACACTACAGCTAAATAGAAATAATTTAAACACCTGCTTGAGGTAAGTTTATTTAAATAATTGTTTTTTATATGTCCTGCCATGATCGTTAAATTATTTGATTAATGCTGCTAAGCAAAACAGATATTTTTGTCATACGCCACATGTAATATCATCGGTATGTCATTAAGAGCGTTTAACCAGCCAGCGGACGAAAATACACATTTTGTCGAAAGTTGTTCTTACGATCATGCAGGGCGGTTACAATGAGAAAAAATAATTATTCTCCATACCAGCCTGTTAAAGTTATAACTCAATATCGATTTTATTTCATTTCAAAATTGCTTTAGTTTATATCTACATCCTTAAAATGCTGAAAGGCGTGATGATAAAACTATTTAAATAATGTACTTTTTGTAATTATTTTTTGATTATAAGTATTTATCATTTTTCAATAATGTATAAGTTAAATAAGAAAGTCAAAAAAATCTGAAATATATTAGTTTGTAAGTGCGCAAATAAATACACAAACGGACCAATTTTCGTCAAGAAACACATGTACGTATATTTTTTAATGATTTTATGAAAACTAATATTAAAATTCTAAAACATGCGATACCCAGATAATGTATTGATTTATTTTACTGCATGATTTTATGATTTGAAATGGGTGTGGGTATAATACAAAATCTTTTTTGAAAATTTAACAAATCTGCCAACGACCTATGGTATAACCTTATTATACTAAAAATAAACATTTTTTTCTCAAAATTTAAAACATGCGAATGCTTGATAAAAGAACAATCTTTCGAAATCCATTTATAATTTTTTGTGGAAAAGAGTCAATACGTCTAAAATCTAATTTAAAAATGACATATTTCTGGTTTTCTCTGGTAATACCTACCCTCTTAAACAGTGGAAATTTTTTCGTAATTATTTTTAATTTATCTATTTTTTCATTTATACCTACATAATTTACATGCCTGTAAAATATCAATGGCAGCAATCGTTATTTGTTTTATTTCTCAGTTTAATATCTGTTCACGCCTAAAGTTGTGTTAAAATACTGCGTGTAACAATAATATTACATTATTAAGTATACGAAGATGCTTCAAGTTTTCTCTTTCGTTTCCTCTATCTTGCAGTCTTGATCTTTCGAGGATCTAGATCTATTCCTCTTTCTTCTGTCGAGCGATAGTCCAAAATAGTTGTAAAATTTTACCCATTTCTAAATTAAACAGAGTTTACTTAAAAGCAGAAAATAGTTGTCGGTAAGTTCAGCGCCGGATCTGCCATACGTTCAAAAACGTGCAAAAACCTGGCGCCAACTCCAAAGGGGCGCCGTGAGAAAATAAATATTGTATTAAAATTTAGTTATAATATTCCCTGAATCGTTTAAAAATTACCCATAGTACGAAATAATTATTACGCTCTAGCAACATTTTCCAAAGAAACAGAAGGCGCACGCATCAAGTTGATATCAACGGCTTACGAATTTATAGTCTGTTACAGAATTTTTTTACAAATTCCATATATTTAGTTTAAACGTAAGATCTATTTTTCCATATATCTTTTACCGTCTTTTACGATGAATAGGTGCGATCCAAATTCAATAACCAATCACAGCGCGGTATTTTTGTTCGTAAAGCGTTGATACCATACGACGTCAGTGTTTAGTGTTTGATCGCTCAACACAGGGGAAATGCAAGGTACAAATTTGAGGTTATATTCTTATCATCACTGCTTACTGTCTCTCGTCGGGACTGCCTGTCGCTAGTCAGAAGCTGTAGATGCTATTCTTGTGTTGTACGTTGCCATGAGAACGTATTTGTATTTGCTTTTTCTAATATTAGTGTAGGGTATATAGGCAGTAAATCTCAAGAATGTCTAATGGACCTAGTTCAGCGAAACCACCCGCATTGTCTCGTAACCTATATTTTAAATCATGGTACGGGCACAAACAAACAATTCGTTGTATTATTTTAAAGCATAATTTGCAAAGAGTTTTTCCTAAAATAATTAAAATAGCACCATAATTTATGTTTACCCAATAGATTCAGAGAGTAGGTTTAGTAGGTTATTAGTAGGTTATTCAGGCTCCTGGCGATCCTCTCTTTAAAAAAAAACGAGTGTGAGAGCTACCGCCAGGTCACTTAGAAAAGTTACACCTTTTATATGTCTTGATTTTATTTGATAAATATTATGTAAAAAAAATAGCAATTACATAAAAAATTAAAAAATTTGGGTTGAACGAATTTTTAATCAAAATAAAAATGTAGGGGGGGGGGGGCGCCATCGGTACCTACTGCACAGGGCGCCAGCTTTCGTAGATCCGGCCCTGGGTGAGTTGATCATAAATTAACATAATGTGACTTGTTTGTAAATAATATGCATACTAATTGGGTAACTCATCTCATTTGCACCAATTTAATAAGATAGATGTGATTCAATGATCTTACAATAAATATCACCGTTCGCTAAGAACTATTTTCTACTTCAAAATATAGTATGACTTAACAAAATGCTCTCCATACCTCAACACTCACTCTCTGTGAAATCTTGGATCCAGTAGCATAATGGTCTATGCGACTTGAGTAATCGCAGGTTCCGGGTTTTATACCTTCCGCAGTTCAAAAATATAATAGTGTGATTTTTTTCACTTCATAATCAATTGTGGGCGCTGTGCGTAGGTGCTTCTGAAAAACGTTGCATTACAGCTGTAGAGGAATTTGATAGTTAATTATTTTTTACGCCCCAAATTTAAATGTCCGGGTTTAATTATCCCCACAGGAAAACTAAACCCTTTCACACACTTCCCAAATGATCATCTGGTCAATCCACGCTATGCAATTGCACTATAAGTATTATAAATACAAAACAATACAAGAACAACATGTCAACCTACCAGAGACCGAATCGGAAAATAATTCACCGACTCCAGATATTTTCATATCAGAGGGTTCGGCTCTGTGGAATTCCTAATTGAATCTATAAATCCTACTGATCCCTCAACATAAATATTTAAAAAAATTTTTGTAATCCTACATGTATTTATATTATTATTTATATTATTTTTTTGTACACCAGCGCCGGATCTGCCATATGTTCAAAAACGTGCAAAAACCTGGCGCCAACTCCGAAGGGGCGCCGTGAGAAAATAAATATTGTATTAAAATTTAGTTATAATATTCCCTGAATCGTTTAAAAATTACCCATAGTACGAAATAATTATTACGCTCTAGCAACACTTTCCAAAGAAACAGAATGCGCACGCATCGGGTTGGTATCAACGGCTTACGAATTTATAGTCAGTTACAGAATTTTTTTACAAATTCCATATATTTAGTTTAAACGTAAGATCTATTTTTCCATATATCTTTTACCGTCTTTTACGACGAATAGGTGCGATCCAAATTCAATAACCAATCACAGCGCGGTATTTTTGTTCGTAAGCCGTTGATACCATACGTCAGTGTTTAGTGTTTGTTCGCTCAACACAGGGGAAATGCAACGTACAAATTTGAGGTTATATTCTTATTATCACTGCTCACTGTCTCTCGTCGGGACTGCCTGTTTGCTAGTCCGAAGCTGTAGATGCTATTCTTGTGTTGTACGTTGCCATGAGAACGTATTTGTATTTGCTTTTTCTAATATTAGTGTAGGATGTAGGGTATATAGGCAGTAAATCTCAAGAATGTCTAATGGACCTAGTTCAGCAAAACCACCCGCATTGTCTCGTAACCTATATTTTAAATCATGGTACGGGCACATACAAACAATTCGTTGTATTATTTTAAAGCATAACTTGCAATGAGTTTTTCCTAAAATAATTAAAATAACACCATAATTTATGTTTACCCAATAGATTCAGAGAGTATAGGGCTCCTGGCGATCCTCTCTTTAAAAAAAACGAGTGTGAGAGCTACCGCCAGGTCACTTAGAAAAGTTACACCCTTTATACATATGTCTTGATTTTATTTGATAAATTAGTGTAAAAAAAATAACAATTACATAAAAAAAATAAAAAAAATTGGCGTGAACGAATTTTTAATCAAAATAAAAATGTAGGGGGGGGGGGGGGCGCCATCGGTACCTACTGCACAGGGCGCCAGATTTCGTAGATCCGGCCCTGGGTACACACCTCCCTTTCTTTCTGTTTCATACTGAACCTTTTCTAGCAGAGAAATAAGTTAAAATTCTTTGATTCCGTTTCAATCTTAATACGAAATAACGCTCATAAATAAATATAATTCAATCTGAATTGAAATAACGCTCCGTTTCTACTTAATTATTAAAAGAAACGATTATTTTCGTTATGGGTGATTCAATAAGTCAGGTACGCCTCATACGTCATTACATTTATCTGGCAATGTTGTAGGTAGCTTGAAAACGAGAATAGGGTCCGAGTGGTTAAGGTTAAACGTCACGTGCATTATAATCTACACATTCACAGATGGCGCCAATTAAATTATTTTAGGTTTTTAATACTTTTTGCATGTTACGCTTTAAAATATAAAGGTAAATTAATTGTTTGCGCTCGTACATATTTAATAAGAATATAATTAAATAGTTTTGTCCATAAACAAACCCAAATCTTTCAAGAGAGACTGAAAAAATCAATTTTGTATCGGTGACTCAATCCAATATTATACTTTTCAGCCTTTCTTGAAAGATTTGGGTTTGTTTATGGACAAAACTATTTATTTATATTCATATTAAATATGTACAGGCGCAAATAATTAATTCACCTCAATATTTTAAAGTGAAACGTGCAAAAAGTATTAAAAATCTATATCTATCTATCTATCTATCTTCTATCTATATAAATAAAAATGAATCGCCGAAATGTATGTACGCATAACTTCTGAACGACTGCACCAAATTGGATAATTCTTTTTTTTCTGTGTTCGTTATTGTTAGGACAAGGTTTGTATAAAACTACTGGTGAGCTCTGGCATTATGAAATTTGTATAAAAAAATTGTAATAGGTGGCACGCGAGCTGTTTGAAAGCTGAATGTACCGGGAATGAATGTATGGGAAACGGGAGGGAGGAAGGGGGAGGGGAACTCGGGAGGGGGATTCGCTGGACGGGGAAGGGGGGGAGTGGAATGGGGAGAGGGAAGGTGGAGGAGGCGGAGTGGGAACGCAAGAGAAGGGGACGCGGGCAAGGAAGGGGAGGCGGAAAGGGGACGGGAAGAATGGGAAAGGACACGCAGGTAAAAACAATCAAGTAAATGGCATAGCAACGCATGCCGGGAACCAGCTAGTCTAAAATAATTTAATTGGCGCCATCTGTGAATGGGTAGATTATAACATACGTGACATGTGAAGATCTTATTATTCTCCTCAAATTACATTCTTTATGTCATTTTCAAGTCACAATAATAATTATTTCTATGTTTAAACCTCTATTACTGCTACTTTGGTTTGGTTGACATTTTAAAAATGGAATATGTGATAATACGAGTCTATATTAAGTATTGAGAAAAATCCTCTGAGGAATGTAGGTAGGTACTTATCCAAATATTATTTCAATAATTTATCTAGACCCACGGACATATGAATATATCTGGACCTGCCCTAAGTGATAAAAACGTATTATTTCCCCCTCCACATGGCGCCGGCTGTAGCTCCTCCTTGGAACCGGCTCGCTCCATGGGGAGGGGATATAGCCTCGCTTGAATCTAAAATGTGTGACGTCATCATTCTTGCCGTGAACAGCGAGAAGCTGACATCCATACATTTAACGAAATAACGGCAGCTTGTGCTATACAATATATCTACGTATCAATATGCACATAGCGAAAGTGGGCGGTACTCCAATGTGCTCGTCGCTGGTTACAGGGGTAAGTAAATTATGAAACATTTGTAGTGTTTTAACTAAACACGGCAAGAAAATATTGATATGTGTATTGGCGCGAGTCTTTTTGGAGCGAGCATTTGGCCTTAGCAAATAAGTTTTGAACGTGGCAAGCAATTCGCGCTCCCATGTATAAAGGTCTATTCATTCAAAGCAGATTTTGCTTTTAAGAACTAAATGGTGATATTGTAATGCGAGATGCCTATATACTGTCAGATTGATTGTTCAACGAATGACAGTCATCTTTCCCCCTTTGCTCTCCATAGTTTGGTTTTACCCCTCATCTGTAACTGCTTGTCTATCCATTTGGATGTCTATGTCTAGACCGGACGAAAGCTCTTCGTTAGCTGAGAGTCGTGATTTCAGATTACCTACCCATGTTGTCGCTTATTTCAGTCTATAAATATTCAATATTATCGTTATTTACTTATTATTATGTACATATTTAACTTATTTGTTATTATTATTATCTACTTAATTTTATCTCATTATTATTTACTTATCTTCTTAATTTATTTATAATTATTATTATCTATTTATTTTCCTTATAATTATTTATACTAGGTACCCCTCTTGTCTTGTTTGAATGGCCACCCTGCTTATTATTGTGGCTAATATTTATTATTGATACTTTGTAGTTTACAGTAGAATGTTATTGTTGTCAACTATAAATGTACCGCCCAGCTGTAATTTTAGTTTGAATAACTGCGTTGTTTATTTTTGTAGGTTTGTATTTTTTTTACTATAATTGTTTTGCTGCACATCTCGACACCGGTACTGCCCTAGTGAAATGATTATTGGTTTATGAAATTGTAAAATAAGATAAAAATCTTATTTATAATTTTTTTGTTGTTGTAAATATGCAGTTAGTCCACCTCACGGATAATACGCAACGTTCGTGTTGTCGAAGTTTGATGCACGGATAATACGGAATGTTTCTTTTTTAACTACCTAATAGACAATCAAATATGACATTTGTCGGAAGTACCAATCTTATAAAATAAATTCGGTAAATATTCGGAACAAACGTCAACGGTTATGCAACGGGATTGTGTATGTTATCTTTACTATAAAAAACAGCCTACGTTTTTGAATGGTTTGTCTGGCAAAGCAGGGTTTGTGTAGCGGGCTTGTGTCTCTCTCTGGTTTCAATCCTGGGATTGGTTTGCAGCAATTTCCTTTAGTTTCCTCTTCCATTCTTCCCTGTCTTGTGCGGCTCTTTTGAGGTCTGCATATGATAAGCAGCGCACGTCCACCAGCAGGTCCTCCAGGTACTCTCGGCGTGGGCGTCCCCTAGAGTTTGTCCCCTCGGTCATACCCTCCATTATGGAATGCAAGAGGCCATCTTGCACGCCTTTCGGACAAGGTCCTGAGCAGGTGCCTTCCTCCTTCGATTCTTCGGGCTTGTGTATATTATCTTAATTTTAAAAGTTTTATCAAAAATAAGTGCGTATTAACCGAGACGTTTGTTCCGAACTGCAAACAGAGTGATTTGACAGTGTGAAAGCAAATTTTCAATTTACGTAAATAAAATTAAAAATGTAACATTTTCAACCTCCCCCAATGCAAATAGTTGTCTTTTATGGTAATTAAGAAGAATCTAAAAATTTTATCAAAAAAAGTGCGTATTAACCGTTGACGTTTGTTCCGAACAATTACCATAAATTCTCTAAAATAAACTCGCATTTCATTATAATTTTAAAAAACATCCCAGATTTTGAATGATTTGTTTGGCAAAGCAGGGTTTGTCTAGCGGGTTTGATAATTATTCTAATACATTTCTTTCCATGTTTTACTGTTATAAATACAGGTACAAACTTGTCAATAATGCTTTCACTTTGTTTTACGCAAAAATATTTTTTCTATGATTGGCACATTGATTGATTATATTATCTATGAAATTTTAAAATAAATACGATGAATAAACAATGGCGGTAACGCGTGAGTGAATTAATTTTAACAAAATTAAAATGTTAAATGCATGTTTTTTGGTCTCCTCCGACATAAATACTCACTTTTCTTAATAATAAAGCTAAATCTAACTGTTTTAATAAAAAATATTCCGTATTAACGAGTAAGCGGTTTAATGCGTAAATATTTTTTTATTAATAAACATTATTTTCTACGTATCAGATCTATGACATTGATTTCACTACTTTCTCATCAGTCATCAGTGTCATCACATTTGACCATGTATTTAGCCATATTTATTATAAAGGCTATATAGTGTCAAGTTTATATCTTCCAGATTCAACCCTTTATTTTAACTGCTGTTTTTGCCTTTTATCCATTATTTCTCCCGTACCTATCGTACATCGGTACGTTTAACCGTTATTTTTTTATCTACTCTCAAATGCCCATGGGTCTTTTACATTGGGTGTTTCAAATGATTACAATTTTTATACAAATTGATAGATAGCACACAATTATATTCATACAATAAATACGGTGGTTTACAATTATTAAATAAAATAGAAATAAATAATCAAAAATTATCAGAAGTAATATTTTCTCGTAAAAAAATTGGGTAGGTTTGTTGTATGTAGGCGAGGAATTGTAGCGTTTGCTTCATAATTTGTTTGCGAGTGGTGACATGGGGAAAATCCTTATGCCTAATTGTCAACGTATCCAACAATCCTTATGCCTAATTGTCGATAAAGCCCTCTTGGGGGTGTTTCAGACCTTCAGAGGGGCGGTAGAAGACCAAGAGAAAATTGGGGGGGGGGGGGCGTTTCAGACTTTCAGGTGGGTGGTAGGAGACCCAAAGAAACCCATCTCACCCCATCCCATTAGGAGCCATCCGCAAAAATATTTTTCCTATCCCATTACGCCCCCTCCATTGTGGCAAAATTGTTACTCAGGGCAAATGTAACCCCATCGTGATATCCCATTACGCCCCCTTCGTCGTGGTATCCTGTTACGCCCCCTCCGTTGTGGTCAATTACTGTTTCAGATTCACGAGTTAGGGGGCGCTAGAAATAAATATATATATATTTTTTTTTTTTTTAAAGAAAGACAAACATTGTTGGGTCGGAGCGGAGACGAGATGTATCTTCTGAGCAATATGTTTGGTCAATTTTTGCACGCCTCTGTTTCATTCTGCTCAGTTTTGCTTCTATGGAAACGCACCCTTAGATAAGGGCACTTACGACAATTTATTGCAACCAAAGGTTCTACCAAAACCTAATGTATTTTGTAATTTGTATTTTGTATCTGAAATTAAAAAAAATGGTTAAAATACTGTAATTTGTATCTTGTATTTCAAATACACGACTTGAAAGTATTTTGTTTTTCGTATTTTAAATACATGCGAAAAAGTATTTTGTAATTTGTATTTTAACTACGGCAAAGCATGTATTTTGCCCAGCCCTGTCCTAAAGTGTATATATTTTAGAAGAATTTAATAAAAAAAGTTTTTATTTATTGAAGGAAATATTTGACATGAATACATGACTGTTGGCTTGCTTGCCACTTAATCTCATCCATGTTTTCTGTTTGTCCACAGGATGGCCAGCTGGTAAATAACAGTGCTCGGCGGAGTGACTTGAAGACCATCCGGGGAGACCAGATCACGTGGATTGACGGAAAAGAGCCCAAATGCGCCCATATTGGCCAGCTTATTTGCCAAGTAAGTGTTGTTTTCGGTTCCATGCCAAAACATAACATTGAAAAAAAAAAAAGAGAAAAAGATCAAACTGACCCAAACTAACCTATTCATTTATCATATTCTCTTTTAATCTGGTTACTATGGTTTTTTTTCCTATTTTATTTCATGTTTTACTTTCATAAATATGTATAATATTTCCCGGGAAACAAAAAGACGACAGCGAAGAGAAATTTTTTGTCGTATGGAGTTATGTGAAAAAAAAATTAACTAGTTAACTCATCGGTATGGAACAGAAACCCACAACCTAGGGATGTCGAAAGTGAAAAAAATATCGATGTATCGATATTTATTAAAATATCAATATCGACGTCGATATATCGAGGAAAAAATATCGATATATCGGTAAAATTTTCAAGATATTTTGCGTTTTTAAAATAATAGTGTATTCAGCTCAATATTATCGATAGAAATTTTTATACACAGTGTGCTTTTTTTAACGTACAAAAATTTCAATAAAAATCAAGGTATTTTTTTATCAATATTCATTTTTATTAGGTAATAATTACAAAAATATCAAAAACTAAAAAGCTGTCTTCTAACTTATGTAAACCGAGACACGTACAAAGTTTGTACGAGTCTCAGTAACATTCTATTGGCGTATTAATCTGTCAAAAAGAACTGTGTTTGGAACAAGGTATAGTCAATAATAATCATAGACAATTGGGAACTAACACATAGGAGTGGGTTAGAAAAAATGGCGAAAATAGCATTCATTTCTATGTATGTAACTATACACATGAGATAGTATTAGTGATCACAAATACTAATGCAAAGACAATAGATTTGTAAGCTATTAAAAGTTAAAATTTCAACCGCCAGATGTCATGACCCAATACAGTTCCTTTTTTTCCGTTCGTTCCTATACGGTTTTAGATTCTAGTGACTTTAAATACATAAATAAATAAAAATATCGTTTTTGATACAATTTTCGATATTGGCTATTTTGTATCGATATATCAGTTCATAATATATCGGCTAAAAATATCGATATATTGAATTAAAAATATCGATACATCGATAAAATATGGGATGATGTGCAAGGTGCTTTTATGAGTGGAAGGGGGTGCATGGACCAGATTTTCTCATTGCGTATGCTCACTGAAAAGTTTCTTGCAAAAAAAAACAGAAACTCTTCTGTGCCTTTGTAGATCTACAAAAAGCATACGACCGAGTTGACAGAAAAAGCTATGGAAGGTATTGTCCAAGTATGTAGTGAATAAGTATCTCATACAGGCAATTGCGTCTCTGTATGAGGGAAGCGTTGCATGTGTTACGGTGAACGGCGATTTTACGGGGTGGTTTGACATCACAAAAGGTGTTAAACAAGGATGCGTAATGTCGCCGTGGTTATTCAATCTATATATGGATAATTGTATGCAAGAATTGAAAGAGATGGGATTGGGTGCGAAATTGAGTAATCTGGAAGTATGTTGCCTGTTGTATGCTGATGATGCGGTGCTGATATCTAACAGTATGAAAAATCTACAGTCTCTCGTGTCAAGAATGAACGAAGTATGTATGAAGAATGAGTTAATGATGAATGTAAGTAAGTCTAAAGTTATGGTGTTTGAAAGAGAGAGTACGAAAAAAGTATGCAATATAGTTGTGAATGATGAATACTTGGAGCAGGTGGATGAGTTTGTTTATTTGGGAAGTATGTTTACGAGAGATAGGAAGGCTGATAGAAATATTGAAAGAAGGGTGAATGCCGGTAACTCTATTAATGGAGGACTGAACGCCGTTGGCACCAACAAAAAACTGCCCAAAGACGCGAAACTAGCCGTCCATAATGGAGTACTGGTACCTACCCTGATGTATGGCAGTGAGGCATGGAACTGGCAGAGGAAGGATGAAAGTAGACTGAACGCTGTAGAAATGAGATTCCTGAGGCGTATGTGTGGTAAAACCATGTATGATCGTGTGAGAAATGTGGATCCGCAAAGAATGCAAGGCTGATGTAAGCGTGATGAGTAAGATCAAGAAAGGAACGCTCCGATGGTTTGGGCATGTAGAGCGAATGAACGAGGAAAGGAGTGTAAGGAGAATATATGACGCAAATGTGAATAGTAGAAGAAGTCGAGGACGGCCAAGAAAGACATGGCACGACCAAGTGAATCAGATACTGAGTCGGGCCATGTCAAGAGTCAGAATAATAGAAGAGAATGTATGAGACGTTGTATGAATGTAAACGAGGCAAGGAATGTGTGTCAAGACCGGGATGTTTGGCGGTCCGTCCTCTCTGCCTACCCCTGCGGGGAAACGGCGTGATGGTTAGGGAACGTACCCATACTACGTGACCAACTTTTTGCAATTTTTAACCCCCCCCCCCCCCCGGGTGACCAAAATCCTAAGCAACCCGCCGCTCATTTGTATGGAGCGTGACATTTTGAAGACCCCCCCCCCTAAACGTGTCACGTAGTATGGGTACGTTCCCTTAGTTAGTTAGTTAGATACATCGATACTTTTTCAGCAAGCCTACCACAACCCCATATAACGACAATACTAGATATTGAACAATAAATAAAATATTCACTCACCGTAAAGTTCTAGATAAGTAATGGTACTGTCACACTTGCTCATTAAAAAGCCGGCTTATGAGTATGCTCATGTCAAAAAGTCAACTGTACGTATTTGCTTATTAAAGGCCGGTTTGAGCTTTCTTATGAATGAGCATGCTCAAAGCCAACAATTGAACACACATGCTTTATAATGAGCGTACTCATGTCAAGTAAATGCTTGTGATGCAATTATTTATGAATCTTCTGATAAAAGAAAATAAGACAGTTGATTTGGTTCCAAGATGTCAGCAAATCCAAAAATGACTGAATCATAAAAAATAAACGCTAATTTCAATAGTAGTTTCATTTTGGAAGTAAAGGAACTTTTGGGAAATTTGGAAAACTATTGTGGGTATTTTGGTGACCTTGTGTTTCAATTATATTAGTTAGGGGGCATACATTAATTACGTGAGCAGTTTTTTTCCAATCTAGACACCCCCCCCCCTCCTTTGTTAGACAAATTTGGGCCACTTCGTATATTCTTTTCAAGCAACGTGAGATTTTGCTAGACTTCCCCTTCCCCCTTTTGAGCTCACGTAATTGACGTATGCCCCCTTACTCCCACAATAAATCACGAAAAACGAGGTTTTTTCGTCTCCCCAGCGGGCTATTTTTGCAAAGAATGCTGCAGGCGCGAACTGAGATCGGATTGAAATGAGCATGCTCACAAGCTAGCCTGTTCACACATGCTTAGAGGCTTCCCCTTCCACCCGATATTCCAATGAGCGTGCTCATTAATCAAACGGCTGTTGATTTGTGAACATGCTCATTTGGCCTCAAATGAGTAATGCAGATGCAACCTCACTGATCGAATCCTGGCTTCGCCATTGGCGGGAAGCATAACAAACCCACTAAGGACCCACTGCCGTTAGGAAACAAAGTTAGAAGAGATAAGGAAAAGTTGAGGTGATATTTCTCAAAAAACAGCATGATAAAATTTTGCAGAATAAAAATTAAATGTTATTTTGAAAACATCCGGCCTTTTGAGATTGCCTAACTTTATCAATTTCCTATGAACTATCGACCTTTACCTTCTGAGAAGGGGAGAATAAGTTATTGTACCTCCCGAAATAATAAAATTATAATACATACTTTATTGAGATTTGTGTAAGAATCGCTTTTTTTATGAAAATCACCTCAAAGGCCACTCTGTAAATAAAGATGCGATAAAAATACAAAGTGATATTATCTGTCACGTGTTGCCGGGACCACTTACTATTTCATTGTCCTGGTATTGCCAGGATACGAATACTAAAAAATAGTACTTTTCATAATTATTGCCAGGACAATGAAGTTTACACAATAATACATTTCGGGGCATTCGAGGACGTGAAAATTGCAAAATAATACGTTTCGTGTCATTCCAGAACACGAAAATTGCAAAATAATACGATTCATGGCATTCCAGGACACGAAAATAATAATACGTTTCGTGGCATTCGAGGACATGAAAAATGCAAAATAATACGTTTCGTGTCATTCCAGGACACGAAAATTGCAAAATAATACGATTCATGGCATTCCAGGACACGAAAATAATAATACGTTTTGTGGCATTCGAGGACATGAAAAATGCAAAATAATACGTTTCGTGTCATTCCAGGACACGAAAATTGCAAAATAATACGATTCATGGCATTCCAGGACACGAAAATAATAATACGTTTCGTGGCATTCGAGGACATGAAAATTGCAAAATAATACGTTTCGTGTCATTCCAGGACACGAAAATTGCAAAATAATACGTTTCGTGGCATTCCAGGACACAAAAATAATAATACGTTTCGTGGCATTCGAGGACATGAAAATTGCAAAATAATACGTTTCGTGTCATTCCAGGACACGAAAATTGCAAAATAATACGTTTCGTGTCATTCCAGGACACGAAAATAATAATACGTTTCGTGGCATTCGAGGACATGAAAATTGCAAAATAATACGTTTCGTGGCATTCCAGAACACGAAAATTGCAAAATAATACGTTTCGTGACATTCCAGGACATGAAAATTATCAAGTAATTGCGTTTAGACATGAAAATTAACAGTGGATCTTTTTGCAGGTTGACAATATTGTCATGCGGGCGAATAAAATGGTCAACAATGGCAAATTGGGCTCCTACAGCATTAACGGCAGAACGAAGGTGAGTCATTTTAAATATTTATTAACTATACATTATATTATATCGGCACACCTTTATAATGAACCATTTTTATAATCTAACAATATTAATACCCTAGCGACTGTACGGTTGAAATTTAGAAATCCGACTACAACTGTGACGCCGCGTCATATGGAAACCATGGTGAAGTTCGTGACCAAACTACTGTAGTAATAAGCAAGTAGGTAATAATTAATAATGTCAAAAGATGGCGCCACTTACATTAACAGCTAGCACGAGGAACCTCGGCTGGCAAGCATAAGAACTCTCGAATTTGCATTTTCGTGAATCTCAACTGGGCGAAGCCGAACTAATATATTTTAGAGGCGGGCAAAGCGTCTCAGTTGAGCGAGCCGGTTCACTGGGTCTCGTTCAATGAAAAGATCCGGGTCAGTGAACCGGCTCGAATGAAATGAAATGAAATGAAATGACTGAATTGGTCCATCTCCCCCGTCCCCTCCCTCGGCCCTCCACACTTTATTAAAAAGGGAACCCCAATATTTTGGGGTTCCCTTTTTAATCGGATTCTTGTATCCCTGAATGAAAAAATGAAATCCTTTGTATTTAGTTGAGTTTTGATCTTTGGTGTGAAACCAACACCAACTTTACTTTTTTAACGATTTTTAGAAAGCATGAATTATTGAAAATAAACAATGAATGATTTACTGAAAATAAACAATGAGCATAATAATAATATAACTTATCCTGATATAATAAACAAAATAATGTGGCCGGAGCGTCGACGTCACGACTGACGTATTATGCACGCACACCCGCTTGAATTCCGATATTATTATTATATTCATTGTATCTCGGTAATAACATGCACGGCGCACGCACACTACCCAGCAAAGGATAATGTGGCCGGAGCGCTGACGTCACGACTGACGTTTTATGCACGCAAACACGCTTGAATTCCGATATTATTATTATATTCATTGTATTTCGGTAGTACATGCACGGCGCACGCACACTGACCAGCAAAGGTACGCCACCGCGTAGAAAAGTGTCATAGTGAACTGAACTGTAAACCGTTACCTTACTTTCATATTTTACCTTTCTGCGTCGCTGACTAGAGTGGCTATGAACGAACGAGCAATCCGCATCAGTACATCAGTAGTGACTAGTGACCCGCGAGCCGCGAGATCCGTTGAACGATACACTGCTCTCGGCTCCCACGGGTCAGTCGGGTCTTCGGATCTCACGGGTCAGTTGCTCAGTCGGCTCACCGGATCTGGCGGGTCAGTTGGCTCACCGGCTCACTCGTTCGCGAAGATCCGCGAACCGTGAAGATCGTTCTTTGGGAACCGGATCTTACGGATCAGTATGAAAATCCGGTTCACTGAGCCGACTCGTTCGCGAACAACTCACTTCTAATATATTTATACTAGCTGATCCGGCGAACTTCGTACCGCCTCAGAATCAAAAACTGTTGTCAACTTATTAGCTGAATTGATCTAAATTGTTTCTCCCTGCGTAAAATGTGGAGATCCGCAAAGAATGCAAGGCTGATCTAAGCGTAATGAGTAAGATTAAGAAAGGGACCCTCAGATGAATGAACGAAGAAAGTAGTGTAAGAAGAATATATGACGCCAATGTGAATGGTAGAAGAAGACAGGGACGCCCGAGGAATCAAGTGAATCAGATATTTGAGACGGGCCATGTCACGAGTCGGAATATTAAAAGAGTATGTATGAAAGTGAATGAGGCAAAGAGTTTGTGCCAAGACCGAGTTGTTTGGCGGTCCGTCCTCTCTGCCTACCTCTGCGGGGAAACGGTGTGATGGTTAGTTAGGTATGTAAGTAGATTCATAGTAAAAATTATTTAAAATTTCCCGGGAATAATGAGATTAATAATACATTTTTAATTTATATTCATAATTTCAAATAGGTAGTTTATTTTTTGTCTCTGGTATTTTTTTACGAAATATACATACGAAAACAGTATGCAACATAGTTGTGAATGATGAATACTTGGAGCAGGTGGATTTTTTGTGTATCTGGGTAGTATGTTTACGAGAGAGTTTAGGGAAGGCTGATAGAGATATTGAAAGAAGGGTGAATGCCGGTAACTCCATTAATGGTGAACTGAATGCCGTTGGCGCTAATAAAAAACTGTCAAAAGAAGCGAAGCTAGCAGTCCACAATGGAGTCCTGGTACCTTCCCTGATGTATAGCAGTGAGGCATGGAACTGGCAGAGGAAGGATGAAAGTAAGCTGAATGCTGTTGAAATGAGATCCCTGAGACGTATGTGTGGTAAAACAATGTATGATCGTGTGAGAAATGTGGATATCCGCAAAGAATGTAAGGCTGATGTAAGCATAATGAGTAAGATTAAGAAAGGGACCCTCAGATGGTTTGGGCATGTAGAGCGAATGAACGAAGAAAGTAGTGTAAGAAGGAATATACGACGCGAATGTGAATGGTAGAAGAAGTCGGGGACGCCCGAGGAAGACATGGCACGATCAAGTGAATCAAATACTTAAGTCGGGCCATGTCAAAAGTCAGAATAATAGAAGAGAATGTATGAGACGATGTGTGAATGTGAGTGAGGCAAAGAGTGTGCCAAGACCGACTTGTTTGGCGGTCCGTCCTCTCTGCCTACCCCTGCGGGGAAACGGCGTGATGGTTAGTTAGTACTTTTTTCCCTGGCGGCTTAGGCCAGATCAGTACAGGTATAGAATTTAGTGTTATTAAATCACGCGTACTTTATTTTAAAATATAATTTTGAAACTTTAGTTCATGCCTTAATTTTGGTCGATCACATATGATTTTGATACGTTTTAAGATTTTTACGGCCAAAAGTATTTTCGTTATTTGTTTTTTGGGGTGTTATGCCGTGTTGCGCTTATCTTTCTTGAGCCAACGTTTCGGACAGCGTTACATCTACCGGATCTGCCCTGATGATGGACGCTGCAACGCTGTCCGAAACGTTGGCTCAAGAAGGAGATAGCGCAACACGGCATAACACCCCAAAAATAACGAACATTTGATTTTGTTGTTAAATCTCTCAAAGTAACGCAATAAATTCATATTGGTGATTTAAACACTATAGCGGGGTAATTAAATAAAATCCACACTTTTCTTCTATAAACACAATTAGTATTTTATTGGGTGGGTACAATCAATTACACAAGTAGCCAGCCAGTTCAATAATCGTAAGTACCAACTACAACAGTGCTTTATGGTTATTAGTTATTATTATTATAATAACTCCAAAGGACACTAATTATCCTTAATTACCTACTCGTCACTTTACACAAAAGATTCACGAGTGCCTTGAAGCCGCGCGAGCTGATCTCGGAAGGCAGACTTCGACTTTTACACTATTTTCCTGGAGCTTAGCGCGGGACTCCCCGGCAGGCCAAAACTCTAAGACCCTCCGTTCATGGAGATACTTACAATCTACGTAATTGTGACTAAACCACAAGTAACCCTGCTGATATACCACTTTTTAATGCTAGTCTCTGTACACGGCGCTATCCGAAATATACTGAACTTGATCATTTTTCACGTGCAGCCGTGGAGTGAACGCGCTGTCATGCGATGTCATATGACTTTTTTTCCAACATCAATCCATGCCTTCTCCACTAAATCGTTTCTTACGTATTCTGGTAAAGTATAGTTATGTAAACATGCATTTTTTCCACTTCCAGAACAAATCTAACATTACTTTCATGTTCCGACGCCATTTCTGTCAAACGTCAAACGAATAAGTATCAGACAAAAATGATGCGACCGTCGCGTGCGACCAGCACAGTCGGTATCATGATACTAATTGGAAACTGACGGCCACCGCGTAGCGTCGTGAACGGGCACCAGCTAAATCGTACGGGGGGTACTTACGATCGGCGCGTATGATACGGGCACGAGGATCGAGTAGCTTGTAAGTATCTCCGTGAACGGAGGCACTAAGGTTTCGCTTGTCTTTATATACCTATGGTCCCGCTGCCCTAGCGGCAGCGGTAGTAAGGGACAATCAATGCAAGACAGAAAAGTATTCGAGCGTGAACACTTCTCAAAATGCGCTCGAAATAACTATACTTTTTACAACACTGTATTCTTTACTTTTTCTTAGCGAGATGATTATTTCGCCCTTATAGACCCAGTAGAAAGAGCTGCGTTTACGGTAGTATTTTTTCTTAATTTAATTTTCACAAAAAATATTTTCACAATTTTCCAAATTAAGGTATCTGCGAGGAAGGAGTCTTATTTCAAATTTCCTAATTCAAGGAGTGCCCACGGGAAATCTATGCTTTGAATGTTTAGTGGTTATTTTCCGACTTTTGTGGAATTGTAGAAAAGTCGTTAAACTATCTAAGGAATGGCTGCTGGTTTTTCAGTACACTTTGTTATGAATCGGATTCGTTTGTCAGGATTACTATCCGATAGTAACTTGACGAACGTAAAATATCTCAGCCGAGCTGAAAAAGCAGCTGAAATATCGACCCTTAATGACCCACTCGCGACTTATATGGGTGACATTATAGACATATGTTGAAAATATCTCTTCTTCAAATACCTACAGCAAATTTATTTTGTTTCAAAACTAGCTGGGTTACCAGGCTTCGCTCAGGACAATATTCGAGAGTGTTCTGGAATGTTCCACAATGATGTTCCCGATTCCCTAGTCCCGAACATTCCACGACGTACTCCGAAACTCCTTCCAGAACTAGAGCTTCTAGGGCTCAATGGAACCTTCTAGATCTTTCCGGAAGAGTATTCTAGAAATTTCAAGAGAGCGAAACTTCCAGCCCTTACTTATATCTTCAAAACCACACGCCATTTAAGTAAAAACGGGAACCGTCATCCTGGAGGGCGGATAGAGACCTACCATAACTCTTCTTGATCGTACCGGGACTCGTTTCTGAGTTTTTGCGAGCCGCACGCTTTTTTGGACTGTCTTTTTTAAAATATACATTATGTATATATTTTTTTTACATTAACTCCACTTTGGAGGCCCTGAGGAAAATAATTACCCTCAGGGCCAATGTCATCTGAGATGCTGTGTGGAGAGCATCATGTCGGTTTTATAGACAAAAAAGTGGTTAAAAGAAAGAAATCCTTTCATTTTGAAAATATCTGTGTTCTTCCTAATATATATTCTTCTTTCTGCCTATAACTGTATTCTTTTTCTGTCTTCCTGATAAATGTGTTTATCAGTAGTTGTATAAAATAAAACACACTTTTGTAAGGGGGAGTTTAATTTCACCCAAAAATGTACAACTTTTTAGCAAGCTTTTCGAACTGATTATGACAGTTTTATCTCGTAGTTTTTAAGTAATTTCCACCGTTCGAACGATCGTTCTGTTCACTTAATAAAGTGATTTTAGGTTCTTCATTGCGTATTATCCTATCTCGCCGCCTTTGATATTTTATCGAGTCATTATATCGTGTCGAGTTCTACTGATAAAGTCCTACTGGTATTCTGCGAGTGTGATAACATTATGAAACAGTGATGAATGATTATCGGAGATCTTTTATTGGACGACAAATTATTGTTAATCGATATTATTCACTTCGTCAAATAGTATTATAACTAATAACAAACTATTATGCAAATGTAACGACCCCGGGAATCGTGGGAATCGCGGAATAATATCATTTGTGACTTAACCTTTAATGTTATAAAGTATCGCTTATTTCTGTATTATATTTTTAATATTTTACAGTACTTTCTTCTGTTTTATTGTATTACATTATCTCCTGCCGTTTTCTTTTATCTCTTTTTTTATTTCTTTTGTGTTATCGTTTGTATATTCATCAGTTATTTATCTCATTTGTCTGAGGTATTTAATATTATCTACGTATATTATAAATGAGATAATATAGCTTCGTACGAGTTTTTAACATTACTTCATCGGCATTGTACTTGCTCGTGTTGGATATAGGTACATAGTTAAAATTGTTGTGTGTGATGGAAATGACGCTGCTTTCTGGAAATAAATGCTTTGATACAGAAATTCGGAATGAAAAGGCAATAAAATTTGATGATTAATGTACAGTATTTTCGGTTTGGAATTTCCTCTCGAAGCTATTTCTTTCATAAGCTAAGCGTTTGAACCGTGTTTTCTTTTACAGACGTTCACATGCAACTCTTTAAGCATCAGCCACACGCAAAGATAAAAGCGCGAGCAAGTATCTGTTGAAGAAACGCGAGCGCTTATGTGTTGTACCGTCACACGACGCTATCAAATATTTCTTCCTATGGTAGGAGAGGGGTCAGATGAATTAGAGAGCTGCCACAAAAGCATGTGTAAAAGGTGTTCATCCAATGTGTGTAACGGACTATTCAGATTGTTGAACGTCCGAGTCCTTACTACTACGCGGCTCCCTCGGCCAAATAACACGTGCAGCGGTAAAAGTCAGTAAACCCCTGCTTGACATCGCTTCCGTGCCACATGTTTTCGGTCGTAAGAAGAGGGAAACTATCGAACTACCCCTCCCGCGCACCTCTCGTGCCTAAGATGAACACGAATCTCGGAAATTTTGTGTAAGGCTTAGCACCTCTAAAGTATATCTCTATGGGTGGGATAAAAACATACAAAATTATTCTAAAATCGTGTCCTACCCAACGCAATACTTTCAGAACACACATTGTATTTATATTATTTCCTTACGTCTGTTACGCGCATTACTCCAGTCTATTTATATTTGGAATACACGTGTACGATTAGGCCGATGCGTAATGTTAATCACACTTGTCTAAATGAATACACAGACAAAATATTTATTTTTTGTAGAATATTCTAATCAATCCTTCGAAGCCGTGGACCTCGACCTCGAACAATAAATCTTTTTTTTTAAATAATATTATCATGCTTTCTCTTCGCGAATAAATTTTAGAGTAAAAATTTGGTTGGCTATAATATATCAGTGGGTTTTTTTTAATGATTTTAGTGCTGTAATAAATCAGTGTGAACCATGTGTGAAAACGGTTCAAAAATTTTCATTTTACTGGTGAAAATCCACAGAAGAGGTCTCGAGAAAACTTATTTCCCTCAGGACCTATAATGTCATCTTTGGGGATGGTGTTGAGGGTCCTTTTAAGGAGAGGAAAGAGTGAAAGAGTCTCTTTGTAGGGGGGGAGAAAACACAGAGGCCGTCAAATCGTTCCACACAAGAACGAGTCATTCTCATGAATGTGACAAATGCCAACCGTGTATAAATTTTGGGCGCGCGCTTTTATCGTGCTTCCCTACTATGTGCAGGTGCCAATAGGATCAATGCACCTAGTTCCTCTGGGCATCTTCCATTGAAATTCTGGTAGAACAAGGACAGAATTCCCACCTGATGCTGTAAAATGAACAGAATTTTCGTAGGGTATTTGTTAGTGAAGATGCGAGAAGAAGACGTCAATGGTTACAAACTCATTTACGCATGCTTCCGCTTAGAGTTACTCTCTAAAATTAATTATTTATCGATTCGATGCAAGCATGCTTATATAAGCAAAACTATTCAGACATGCTTAGAGCACACCCCTTTCCACCCAATAATCCAGTAAGCATGCTCGATACTAGCAATGTCGCTGACGCACGAACCACTAGCTAGCAATTGCTCAATAGTAGCATGCTTTCGCGCAGACTAATGAGCATGCATGTCCGTAGCGTTGCAGATGTTCACTTTTTCACCCTAAAGTGAGTGCTTTGTGGGATGTTCACTTCGTGGAAGGCACACAACTATGTTGTGTGAGATGTAAGTTCTGTTGATGGAATAATAATAATTTACAAGTGGGCCCTAAATTTCTCTGTATTGTGTGAAGACAATACAAACTACAGAACAACCGTCGTAGAAGAATGTCCCTTTCACCACTTTCCCGGAAGGGCATATCTGTTTCAAGAATCAATAGACTCGCAACTAGGGTTGCCATCTGTCCGGCTTTAGCCGGACATGTTTGGCTTTTTTAGGTTGTGTCCGGCTAAATATTTATATGTCCGGCCTGTCCGGCTTTTGTTGGCTTTTTCGGTTCGCGCGGGTTTTGTCTTCCGAACTTCTGAAATTGGCGGAATATTACTTTCAAAGAGTTTTCTCTTTAATAAACACCCAGTGGAGCAAGGAGCGCAATAAATTGCAAACAATTGCTAACATGGTGTACACATTGTAGAATTTAAAAATGACATGTCAAGGATTTTATTAAATGATTTCCAAAGAAAACGACCTTTTGGATAAAGTAGGTGAAAACGCCAAATGAACAAAATGGTAGATTTTGTAATTTTTGAATAATTTAGAGAAGTCGAGATTTCATTTTAATTTATGTTTTTCGTTTTTTGTCCACAAAAATAAATATGTTTCATTTTATATCTCTTTAATGACAAATTTTAGTCAACTGTTTAACCAGAAAAAAAGTTATGTTTTGTTTGTTTGTTTTATAAGTTTAGTATGTCTACAGACAGAAGACTCAATATTTTTTATTTTGTTATTGATATTATATTCTATACAAATGTCTACTGATGACAAGGATAAGACTGATTAATGATTGTTGTTATTAAATTGTTAATGCGTGATTAATAAACACCTGTAACTCGTAACAGATTTTTTATTATTATGTATAAAAGTTATGTCCAAAATTATGTACGTACGTCCGGCTTTTAGGGCAAAATGTCCGGCCTTTCAGAGCGCAGAGTCAGGCTTTTTTATTTTAGAAGATGGCAACCCTACTCGCAACGCCTGAATACTATACTTAATACCTGGCTTCGCTCGAGACTTCAAAAATTGATAATTTGTCAAATATTTGACTTTGTTAACCACTCGGACCTTGAACCTATTTTCTCGGAAGGTAAAACTATTTCGGTTTTGCAATAAATCAATAAATCCAAATGAATGTAACATTCCGGAACGCATCCTGGAAGGAAGAGCTGTTTTTGAAAGGTGATAAAATAAGATTTTAAATATATGTACTTAATTTTAATTTGAAATAAACATATAATTTTTGAAATATTAAATTTTTTGAATGCAGCATAAAAAAGTTTTTAAAATGGCTCACCTTACATTTTTTTCTATCAGTAAATTACTGATAACAAAAAAAAATAAAACTCATACTTATTTTATTAGGCAAATAAATGTATTATAAATTATAACCATTATCGTCGACTTACTTTTTTGTCGTTCCATGTAATCGTTAGCTAAATCTTTGCATTTGTGGGCGATCTCTGCTTTTCCCCAACCCAAATTCGATTAAGTATTATTTAAAACTAGCTGGTTCCCGGCATGCGTTGCTATGCCATTTAATAAAGAAATTGTTTCTCCCTGCGTGTCCTTTCCCATTCGTCCCGTTCCCCTTCCGCCTCCCTTTCCTCTCCCGCATCCCCTTGCACCTCTTGCGTTCCCACACCGCCTTCCCTCTCCCCTCGCCTGCTTCCCCCGTCCCGCGAACCCTCCTCCCGAGTTCCACCCTCCCGCATTCCATTCATTCAGTCCCGGTACATTCAGTTTTCAAACAGCTTGCGTGCCACCTATTGAAATTTTTTATACAAATTTCGTAATGCCAGAGCTCACCAGTAGTTTCATACAAACCTTGTCCTGACCATGACGAACACAACAAAAAAATAATTATCCAATTTGGTGCAGTCGTTCGGAAGTTATGCGCGTACATACATTTCGGCGATTCATTTTTATTTTATTTATATAGATAGAAGATAGATAGATAGGTAGAAGATAGATATAGATAGATAGATGATAGATAGATAGATTGGGTAATAATATCGGCAACGCGCTACAAATGTGAACGCGCGTGGATGGTGTTACCAGTATATTTGCAGTTGCAGGTGTGTTCTTTGATTAGAAACACGAGTAAATTTAGTATTTTCTTGTTTTTCCCCCTTGAAAGTAAACATTTTGTGTCCCGTCACAGAAATAGCGTTAGTTCGGTTCCCTTTCCTCTTTCCGCCGACATTCTTCAACGATAAATCAAAACGTCGAAATGCCTCGTGGAGTCGATTAGTCTTCATTGAATTAAAATCAGGTTTTCGTTCAATGAAAGTGTTTTTTTGTGTTTAAATCCGCCATTATGCATAGTCAGCATTAGATTTATTAGCAATGGAACGGAATTCATGACTTTGAACTTTGTCAATGTTGCTAGAAAACATTTTAAAAATATATTTAAAAGGTGTGAGGTTTCTGTAGTAGGTTGTTATTATTATAAACCTGAAAAAATGTCGTAAATTTTTTACGCCTCTCTTAAATGTATAATAATATTTTTTACTGTCATGCTGAAAATTAAATTTTTATGGAAATTATTGTGTGAATTTGGCCATTGGTGCTGATGCAGTGTTTTTCAAACGTTATACATCTGTTTTGGAAAGTGAAATATTAATAATTATTACATGTTGTTGTTTTTGTTGGATTAATAAATTATTGTTATCCAAAGTGCAAACTGCATTTTGTGCGGCGGATAAATAAATGGTGGCACACACTCGTTTTATTATTATTTGATTTAGGAACGTCGTATAAACTCGCGGTAAAAAAGCGGCAAACGCGCCTCTCATTGGTCCGCTTGCATTTCGCTGCGAATGCGTTTGCTTTCCCCCTTTCCACGCCGCTCCCCTCGCCCTACGAGGTTTCTTGTCTACGTGACTAGAGGCATGACCCACAAACTGAACGGAGGACAACACATGATGTAGTATAGGAGTATTAGTGTGTTGTCTTGTCTGTGTGGTGTGCGCTAGTCTAGAGAGGGACGGCGAGCAAACAAAGCGAACGCATAACTCACGCTTTATCTATGGTTTATCGGCGTTCTCCGTATCTATCGTTCCCGCCATTTCCCTTCGTCGGTGAACGAGAGAAGTGTGTACTATGCTCATACTTCAATAGGCCCAACTCACCATCCGATTTGCAGAACCCCGATATGTTGGGAGGTTGCTTGCACACTATCCGATTTGCAGTGTGATGATTAACTTTAATCTTTAATAAAGCATGAGTAGAGCTGCGCGAAAACGTGTCACTCACGATGTCACTTTCAAAATTTCGACGGGTCGGATTAACGTTGGCTTTATTGATAATAAGATTCATATTGGCTATATTGATAATAAATTAGGTAGAAGAAAAAAAATGCAATTTTTTAACAAAAGTTGGTAGTTTTAGCCACACAATCTCGCAAGGGAATTTGAATCTTGTTAACTAACTAATCATCACGCCGTTTCCCCGCAGGGGTAGGCAGAGAGGACGGACCGCCAAACAACTCGGTCTTGACACACACTCTTTGCCTCACTCACATTCATACATCTTGTTAATTTCGGGAATATAACTAAAATAAAATAAGAACGTTAACTTTTTCCCTTTCTCACACAACTTGAATGGTGTGGTTAAGTTTCGATAAACAAAACAGATCGTTATTTCTCCAGACGATTATTTTATATTATATTTAATTAATTAATTGTGAAACGACACAAATTGATTAAATAAAATTTACTTGCCCTTAAACCAGTATATATAGTCCAGTGGCTAAGACTCTTGACTCACATTCCGGAGGTCGCGGGTTCGAACCCGGCATGCGCAAATAAATTTTATTTGATTAATTTGTGTTATTTCACAATTAATTCATTTAAAATAATATATAGTATATTTGCGGCATGTTCCAGAGTGGAAGATACTATCAGTATCGCCCTGGTGTAAGACCACCATTCAGAATTGAAACGTTGTGCGGTATTCACTGTAAAAAAAAAAATGTATCTATCAAAAAATGCATAAAAATAAATAATATTAATTTGAAAATGTCTGTAATGGCGTATATTTATAGGTCGCTAACAACCGCACGGAACGCTCGGAAACGAGAAATTGGGTGTTTGGTTGGAGTCTTGCGTACACACGCTCGGACTTGCTGTAGATTGGGGGGGAAATTGGAAGTGATCCAGTTCCGCTGGGGCAGCGGAATAATAATATTTCGGCTGGAGTATTGCCTACAAACGATACGACTGGCAGAACTCTGCAAGCTGTTGTGCAAATCGGATGGTGAGTAGGGCCTATCAGACAACGCGTTTCGATGCGTGCGCGAGGGAGACGGAGGAAACAGGGGCAAAGGAGCGCGCAAATGTATTTCAAATGGTGTGCACTGCGCAGTGCAGACATATTTATCAAAATATCGTTACATCGAATTAGTATCGTTATTCTACTAAAAGTGATTAGAACGGTAAGAATCGGTGAGCTGTTGCTGCAGTATTTGCCAATTATTTAGCTGAAAGAACCACGAGTTTTCAGGGATTTTCCATCAAGCTTTTCAAGTCAACATCACCTTTCTAACAGAATTTTTGTCTTTAGCATCATATTAAGTATGATAACAAGCTGGTATTCGTTATTAGTCGCAATTATGGTAAAAACCAAGACCGTTGCACAATTGGAACGTGCCGATGTTTTACTTGGACTTTTGTATGGAAAGCGCCACAAATTCTGTTACTGTCTATAAAAACTATTTTTACTTTTATGACTAACTTACCTTCTTGGGAATGGTTATCAAACTTGGACCATAATAATATATGTTAAAATGCAACGTTGTATATGTATACTGGGCACGGCTATTCTAAAATAACCTTTTAGTTTTGTTACCGATGTCCACTATTCTGACCAGCCTTTTACAATAGAACTTCTAGTTTCTATTGTGCAGAAACCAATTTTTAGCTAGACCAGTATAAACACAATAGTAACAACCCGGTTGGTAGATAACCAAGTAAGTTTAAACTTAAGACCGACCCGCAGGAATTGTGCTTAGTTTAGGCAATGATACACACTTGTGCCGACTGCCCCCGTTCCCTAAAATGTTATCATAGCAATAGAATTTCCCCACGATTTTTTTAAAGAAATTATAAGTACATGTTAAGCAGGGTCTTCTCCTCCGACCGCACACATGAACATTTGCTTATGGCCGTTATACACGACATCTTTTTTCAGCCCGATTCCAATTAGATACAAAAGTCAACATTTTTCGCTCTACGCGATCGCTATTTTCATCTCTATTTTCATATCTACGATTTCAGTTGGCATCACAGCAAACAGCATGGTTCATGTGTTGTTTGCAGTGATGACAATTGAAATCGTAGATATGAAAATAGAGATGAAAATAGCGATCGCGTAAAGCGAAAAATGTTGACTTTTGTATCTAATTGGAATCGGGCTGAAAAAAGATGTCGTGTATAACGGCCATTACACATTACTATAATGCTAATTTCAGATTTTTTCTTCATATTTGAATGAGTTCCATTTTAAAAGTGCTCTGAAAAACATAACCGCCTAAAAAAAGATACGGCTGATTTCGACAAATGGCGGAAAACAGGATTTGGAGGGAAAAACGTGGAGAAACTGGCGTTTTAGAAAGATTTACGATTAATTTATAGCATTCAATTCAGATCTCTGAAGTATTTTATTCAGTCATTGTTTTAAAGTTAGGCTATGTAATATTTAAAAATTATAACTATTAGTTCTGTGAACAGTAGTGGACCTCGTTAATTCCGATTTGACAGCTCGTAACGCGCTTGTGAACATCCAACCATTGACCGGATAAGGAGCACACAAACAAATTTACAGAATTGCAAAGTCACTACACTCAACATTAAAACAGACCGAAAAGGTGACTGTCGTAAGTGGGACTCGAACCCAGATCCTCTAGTCTTACCGGGACCAGCACTCTATCAATTGAGCTTCTGAGACCTAATAAAATTTTTATCGTTGTCATATTTCAATTTAACAACATTATCTATCCTCTATAAATATCAAATCGCAATCTGGCAACAGGGTGTAGATGCTATGCACTATGCAGGGCAATGCCCTTTACATGAAAGCAGTGCCAACATTACGACACGATTCTTCATTGAGGAGGGATCTACATTAATATAACATATTTACTATGATTCACATCTAAACTCTCCCGACCTTTAATAGTTTCATCAAAAATCGATGTTATGTTTCCTTTTTAGCTATTTATGGTCGTTTTTTTAATCGAAAAAATAGTTACGGAACCCGGCGTTTTCAAGCTTGTCAAAACCATAGAAAAATAAATAAATGTTGTGTGTGTAATTATAGTTTGTAAATATGTGTGGGATTGCACTATCCTCACCACCACACCCTGGAATAAAAACATTATTATCATTATAATTAATTCCAAGTGATATTGTGTTTTGAATAAGAAGGAAAAATATTAATAATACACTTTTTTTTTCAATGTAAACCAAATCAAATTCTCTTGAACTAGCTTTTGTATGTTATTTTAAAGTTATGATCCCACAAAGAAAACTGAATTTGTGAACATAACTCCAACATAAAAAGTATTGAAGTAATGGATTTGACCACAATGCTGGTGGTAGTAACTCGAAAAGTTGTTGTGTGTGTCGTATAATAGGTAATTTCCACACTTTGAAAAAAAAACACGCGCATTTCACTCCCGTACCCGACCCGTCAGCGTGTGATCGATTTGTTTGCTGATAAACTACCGTTGATTGTTTCACAGAATAATTATAATTAGTATTATCTCTGTACGTGACACTTCGGACATTTTTCGCATCCTCGTTTGCTGTTGGTAGAACAATCAATAATGAGAAAAAGTCGATGCCAATATTTTTGGGCAAGTTGGTCTGGCGATGATAATCTAACACGAGGAATGCTTTCTTTGATTAGGTATCTGTTACTGGACGATACCGGTGCGATCCGGTTGACGTAATTTGTATTGTGACTATTATATTATTGTCCAAGTGGAAAATTTGAGGTAACCTTCCACATACTGGTCATTTGATTTTGGATTCTTTGAATTGACATTTTGTAAATGGAAAATATTAATAATATCAGTACCAATATGTCCTGCTTTGTCTCGAACACGAAGCGTCTTTCTTTGTTTACAAATTTTACAGGAACTTGACAATTGGCTTTGGTGTGCTGTTTGCGAAACAAACAAATGGATGAGTTTAAAAAACCTCTAAACGAAATGAGTAGATACTAATTTGTCCTTGTCGTGTCTTATAAATAATGTCTTATAAGTAACATTTTAAACATCAGTATACATTAAAAATTGCAAGGCGCATGAAATGACGCTGTTTTTGAATAAAGATCATTTAGGTACTTTGAATTCAGTAAATTTAAATGATTCACCACTTTATGGAAAATAAGAATCTAGTTAAAAAGGGGAGTTTTTGTGTCGTATTGCATCATTATGTGTCCATTGTTCCAATAAAAGTTCTTAATATTTATGTGTGGACTCGTCTGTTTTAAGGGGCCATACATTAAATTACGTGAGCAGTTTTTCTTCCAATCTAGACCCCCCCCCCCTTTTTGAGCTCACGTAATTAATGTATGCCCCTAAGATAGTAAAGCAGTATTTTAGATACTAAGGCAGGAAGTTTTTTTGAGTTTCTGAGTTTCGATTTTCGGAGTTTTGATTTGTGATAAGCATGTTGTTTTCTTTTTCTAACACCGGATATATTATATTCTCACTATGACAGTAAGGGAGGCAACGATTTCTATGAGACTTATGTTTTTTTTTTTTACATTAACTCCACACAGGAGGCCCTGAGGAAAATGATTTCCCTCAGGTCCTATGTCATCTGGGATGCTGTGTGGAGGGTCTTTTTGAGGAGTGGAAGGAATGAACATTGGTCTTGAAGAGACCCATGTTGTGGGAAGGAGGAAACACAGAGGCCGGCAAATCATTCCACAGCCGAGCTGTTGAACACAAGAACGAGTCGAAGAAACGACCCGTTCTCGTGTGACAAATGTCAACCGTGTACAAATGTTGGGTACGCGTTTGGCGTGTTTCCCGACTATGCACCGGTGCCGAAGGGATCAATGATGCTAGTTCCTCGGAGCATCTTCCATTGTAATACCGGTAGAACAAGGATAGCATTCCCACCCGACGCCTGTGCTCTAAAGATTGCAATCCGTCTGTTAAGATGGGAGAATCTATCAAACGGACCGCCCGTTTCTGCACAGAGTCGAGGGTATTTTTCAGGTATTTTGGAGCTCCAGACCAGAGATGGCTGCCAAATTCAACCGTGGGGCGCACTTGTGATTTTTACAGGGTTAGCAGTTGTGTACTATTAAAGTATCTGCGGGCCCTGTACAGTACACCCAGTTTTTGGGAGGCTAACTTTACTCTGGTTTCGATGGAGCCCCCATACCTGAGCTGGTCACTTAGGGTTACACCAATATAGACCTATGGTTTCTACAGACCTATATTCCTATAGGTTTCTATAGACCTATGGTTTCTATAGACCTATATTCCTAAAAGCGAACAATTGTCTTGGATTTCGCACAAAACTCTCGTTCGGGAAAGTGTTTACCATTGAAATATACCGCCCAGGAGTTGAACAAAACCAGATTTAAATCTATTCGTACTGAATCGTGTGATAATTGAGGATTCCAATCTTAACTGAGACAGCTCTACTTTTATGGTGCTTCAGAAAAGCTGTTATAAATGGCTTCCACGTGCAAAGATGTAAATAATGATTATGCAAGGAATTAAATTATCCATTATAGAATTGTAAACAAGAATACATAAGCTGTCAACTAGGATGCTCCTAAATTATTATTCAAATTTCCAAGTATTTTATTATTTAATTAGTCATAAATCTTCTCATCGAATCGTTACGCCGAAGATTTTATTTTTATTCTTGGAAAATGTGTCTCTAATGGCATTTGTTGACTTTTTAATTAAATATCTCGTAAACTTTGATAAAAATATTATTTCCAACGATATGAATTACCGAATCGTGACATAGATAACATTCCTTAATTTTCGTTCGTTCTTATCTCTTTCGTTTTTATTTCTGACCTACGATTCAATTCAAAGCAAACATTAAGTAATTTCTTCGCAGAATCGTCTTCTAGATGATGAACGCCGCACAACCCTGTTTTGGCACACACTTCTTGCTTCATTCACATGCATACACTGATATCTACACCTACTCTACTTTAATTTTACTATAACAAGAACCTACCTTTAATACACAGGGTGTCCGGGTGCATTAACTTCGGGAGGTGATTGGTGATGGATGGTAGGTGTAAAAAAGATTAATAACTTTTTCTGAAATTAACTTTTTTTTTTCCATACAAAAAGTCATACCTACTAAAAATCCGCAGTGTAAGGTAAAACTTACTCGGTAAAGTTGCTGTTAGCTTGCCGGGCGCGATTGTTACAACGTTGCATGGTAATAATAATGCTGCCCACTCACAACGGTCTAATTTTGTCTTTTTACCACAAAACTACCCCTAAAAGTTGGAATGTCGAAAAAAGTTAATTATATTTTTACTTGTACTATCATGTAGAATCACCCCCCGGAGTTAATGCACATTACCCCCGGACATCCTGTATAATTAACATTTCTTAATTGAAATTGTTTGTTACATTGGAACAGTTATAAAATAAATGTTTAAAAAAATCTACAAAGGCAAACAAAGCCTGTGCGTGGGTATTATTATAATTTTTAATATTTTATTTAAGATTTAAATTATACATAAAATATTAAGTACACGAAGTCTTAGTTTTCTATGAAAAAATATATAAATTGGAGGTATAAGCGAGATAAAATTTCAATAAATAGATAAAAAAGTGAAATTCTATCTACGAGTAATGCCTACTGCATTAAAGGTGATGATAAAAAAATATATGTATCTATTTTTGAGAATTTACGTAACAGTTATTTAATTTCTTAAAACGCCGAAGACTAAACCCGTCTCCCAAAAAAAATCGAAAGCTCAGTTCGAAATTTTGGGTTCTCGATGTGATTTAGAATAACAAGTTTTCATTTGTTAGGAGGGGAATTTTCCGAATCTCGATGTAATTGGGAAACCCTCATGAACTTTGAAGAGAAGTCCCACGATTACTTCTTCCACTACTCGTGTCATAACAATATATTCTGTCGACAAGCCTTATTCACGATTCTATCTATATTAATTTGAAGGTACGTACTATATTCTATTAGGCGTGAGCACAGAGTTTTTTCAATATGGTTTTGTATTATTTCACAACCTTAGATAGCGGTGACTTAAATTATGTTTCGGAATTTCCAAACTCGTCGCGGTAATGATTACCAGTTGATGTATTATTGATATAATGGTTTCTATTTCAACATTAATCACGGAACTACCAAATGTTTATTTTATGTGATAATATCTAACAATAAATATAATTATAATTAATTAATTGCCAATCAACCTTGACGGCCTCCCTCCCAGGGGGTATATTTCAATATATTTCACACGTATATTATTATTTATTATTAATTTCTCACCAAACTTGTCTGTCAGCATTCCAGTTTTCTGAACAAAGTGTTTCAGGCTATTGGTAATATTATAATAAATTATACCTAAATGAACATAATTAGGTGTGATTTATTAATGCAAAATTGACATACTGTATTATATATACTTTTTCCGATTTTCATACTTAATCAAATATCGTTTCATCACCGCGGAGTTATAGGCAGATTTGCCATTTATACACCTTTTGCTTCTTCACACACAAGTGTGTTTTTAATCACATATTTATGTTACATTTTATAAATTCGTCTATTGTATTTTGCTTTAGTTTATAGCTTTGCAACTGCCCGAAGCTAATGGGTCTGTGACATTACCAATTGGGATATTTATTTACGCCTATTTAGGCTTTTACATACATATATATAACAATATTAACGAAATTATACTAGTAAATAGTGCAGGAAACTACTGTTTAAAACATTTGCACAAAAATAAATACAAAGTAAAAATATTAGGTATTGAATTTGAACCACACAGGATGTAGGTACAAAATACAAAAAACGAAAAATCTGAAATATTTTTTTTTCTTTCAGCCAACAAAATACTGTCAATGTGTTTGTCAATTTTAATAGCTTTATCAAAATATTCCCCTATTTGATGAAAAAAATTTCAATAAGGTATGCTTATATAATAAAATTGATGTACAAATATATCAACAACTTGAATCCGTCGCATAGGAGTATAATATTGACTTGTTGACTTAGAATTGCTACAATAATATGGTAGGTACTGCCTTGTGACTGACCTGCCTGGAGTATGAAAAGAAATTACATATAATAAATCAGGGGTATCAAACATTGAATTTATGATTTTATTTATGTTATGAGGTTGAAGGTAGTGGGGGAGGGAAGGAGATAGGGAAGATGAACGTTGGGAAGTACCTAGCTAATCAGATCTGGACACTAACACTTGTCTTAACATAACTGAAGCTGTTTCAAGAAACGCTTTGATTCTAAACCGCGGACTTTCCACTGTGAACCAGGGAGTGACTGAGATTATCTAATACTAAGATTTAAAAAATAATATCTATGAACCTCGACAAGCCAATCAATAATATATGGATAAATGTTGTATCATTCTGAAAATGGATCTGAATAATCTTTTTAGATTTTCGTATATATAATTACAATAATTACCCTTACTATAAACGTAAACGGCGCTCAAACGATGGTACAGTACATGGCGCCCTTCGCAAAAACGGCACTATATAAATTATCCAAATATTAAATAGTATGGTAAATTTTTCACAGGTAATGTAACTGGGTTATTAAATAATTAATCTTTATTTTTGGGTACAATCAATTCGCAAGTATGACACGGTGCAATAATAGCAAGACAGGATAAAAAAAACTTTATAGGTTCACTCCTGAAGCAACTTAATTGTTCTCTCAACCGCTCGTTCAACATTTTACCAAAAAGGTTTCAACGAGTCCATTCACTCTATGTTAGCTGAAATTCCAAGTCGACGGTTACAACGCGTCTCTTTGATTTAGTCCTGCCCTAGATTTTACCTGAAGATGCGCGCTTAGAACCGGGAAGCAAACTTAACTTTCTAGAGTTAAAACATGTATCGGTCATCCCATCCCTTCCCTTCCAGGGATCACACTTGTAAAACTGGGCGGCAGGTAAATATTAACCAACAGCACCCTCGCCTCTAATTAGTAAGAGACGAAGCGATGTGAAAGTATTTGGCATCGAAGAACTAATCCATATATGTACTATGTTAAAGGAACCAATTAATATACTAAACCAGTGTTTTTCAATCTGTGGGTCGCGACCCCTAGGGGGGTCGCGAAGCCTTACTCGGGGGGTCGCCGGGAAAAAAAAGGCGAGTTCTAACTACAATAAAAGCACTATTTCAATGAGAAGGATGGGGTTGTTTATTTAACAAAAATATTTCAAATCGTGGTGATATTTTTGATTTGTTAATAATCAAATCATTTTCTAAGTTTGGTCTGTTTTTCTTTTTAGTTTGAATGTCCTTAATTTTTTTTTACATGAGCTCCACACAGGAGACCCTGAGGAAAAAATTTCCCTCGGGGCCTATGTCATCTTTGGGGATGCTGTTTGAGGGTTTTTTAAGGAAAGGAATGAGAGGAGAGTTCTGGGAAGGAAATAGGTTTAAGGGGTGGATAGGAATCTGGGGTTCGGTGTGTCCCGGTCATTCGTCTCCAAGACCCAGACAAACCTCACCCCGCATGAACCCGGGCACCCTTGCTAAATCACTGTTGCATTATCTTCAACAGTCTTCTGAACATATGGAAATGACTCAAATATATTGTTTTGCAGAGAGATTTTGAAGTTTCGCATGAAATGCTTTGATTTTATCTTTAGCTCTTAAAATATTTTCTTCACTACCTTGGAGGTACTTGTTTAAATTATTAAGGTGGCTAAAAAGATCTGCCAGAAATGCTAATTTCCAAAGGTCAAAGAGGGTCGCCAGAATTTTTCAACCTGTAAAGGGGTCGCGTATTCAAAAAGTTTGAAAAACACTGTACTAAACTAATAGGTTAGAGTGTCGTTGTCCCTGTCAGTAGAGGTCCTGGGTGCGATTCCAATTGCGACCTTTACTTTTTACCTTTTGTATGTTGTTCTGTTTCAAGTTTAGATTAATGAATATTATGTGCGCGATTACACCAACCTCCACGCACTCTATAGTAAAGAATTTTATTTATTTACGAACTTCAATTACCTTGCTTGTCCTTGGGACAGTGCCGACCACCGACCACCGACCAATGAGACGGTCGCACTGGCCAACAGGTAGGCGGGACTGAGTGCAGCGTGCAGCCCAATAGCCGGCGAGGAGACATAGTGTCAATCGGCGATAATGGCAATTAGCGTCGGGGCGATGTGCCTGAATTATGTGATTACGCTGAATGATGATCAAACATTTCGGCGAATTATATTATTCTGCAGAACTCCTTGTATGGGATGAACCGAAAATTTATTTTCAAGTAATATGGTCAGTGTGAGTACCAAGACGATGAGTATCTAAATATTTTATTCTGTAGATTCTGATTTTCATAGTTTTTTATTTACGCGAATTTTGGTCATTTAACCCTTAACTACCTCCCCCGGTCTCACAGACACTAGCGATATTATTTTTGAGAATAACCAAGCGTGCATACCTCTGCTGCGTCCATGTACCACTAATGCGCTTGCGCTCGTCGAGGACACGAAATTACACGTGCTTGCATTTGTTGAGTAAAGAACTTTCGGCACCGGTCTGGGAGACCGTGGTAGAGGTAGTAAGTGTTAGTAGTAATTTTGTAAATGTAATAATTACATTTTGATAAAATCTGATCATGGATCTCATTTTCCAAATATGTTACTTTTTCTTGAATTTATGAAGAGATTTTGATTTATCTAAGAAAAACTGTTAATTTTTTATGTTTCTATAATTTTGATAAATAGTAAAAGCCCTTAAAATAATTAGTTTTATTTCAGATTATATCCATCTGCCATGGGTTTTTTTCTCTCAGACCGAGGGTAGGTAATTAAGTAATTACTAATGACCAAAATAGGGGGTTTGGTAGTTAAGAGTTAATCACGGTCCTTTTTACACGGTTTTGGAATGACGCAGTCCACAAAGTACGCTAGTAATACGGATCCGTTGTACGAATGTGTATTACGAACAGAATCGAATGATTTCATACCAAACAACCGAAGCTGTACGGGCATGTCTGATGACGCCGATGACGGGTATATCAGATTTAATTAAAAAAATATTATAGTCTTGAAAATAGCTTGAGGTCATTGATGAATACAATTTTATGTGTTATTAATGTGGGTAATCCGAAACGATAAGATTGATTCACGTGTTATATTATTAACGTAGGTAATCCGAAACGATATTATGATTACGATCGTATGTTGTATTATTTTATGCGTTTGCTGATTGCTGGCCTTCGAATCGACAAGCTTAGCCCACATTCATTAATAGTTTTTTCCCGATGCAATTTTGTCTTCAGGTCGGCGAAGTAAGCCGTTTATCTCTTTGGTTTATAACACGTACACCACAATTCGTACAATTTAATCTCGTTCTTAAAACAATTTTTGCGTAATTTACTGACTGACTGGATAATGCAAAGTTACAAAATAGCCTTCACATAATGTATATGATGTTATCTGATGTTCTCATTGTTTCATAACGCCGATGGATTTCTTTCGTTTTGTGCTCCGATTGTCATACGAGATCGGCAGGAACCCAGACTTGGGAATTCCGCACAATAAGGGTACCTAACTATACGGTCAACAAGTGACAAGCGCTTTATCGTCAACAAGTCAGTCCGTTGCTAACCCCCGACCGTATAGTGACATTTCGCACCGAGCCGAAGTGTTATCCATCATATCGTCACACAAAGTATAAATCCTACCGTATTCTTTCGTATATTTTGTGTGAACTCGTGACTCAAACCTTACCGAAGTTCTAACAATCAAATAGAACAATATCGAGCGCTATGGACATCTGTGACTATCACCAAGCCAGAAGACAACTACCGTAAGTACCACTTAATTGTGTTATACCCTTTCTTGTTTGGTGGTTGGGCATAACTCAACGAAATCCATTAGCGTCTTAGCTAGGGTATCCGTAAGGTTACCCTCATCCCCATGCTCCGTGCATGATTCAATTATTTAATTCAGTTATTTCATAAAAGCATTCGATAATGTTGATCATAAGCTTTTTCTAATTAAAATTTAAAATATTGGTATGAGGTTTAGCCCTAAATTGGTTTGAATTGTACCTAAACAATCGTAAGCAGAAAGTTCAAATTTCACTAATTCACGAAAAATGGTACAGTACGTGGTAGAGTCCCAAAGGAGAACTATTAACAAGGGTGTGCCAAAATGAAAGCATTCTTGGGCCTCTCCTCTTCCTTGTGTACATAAACGAACTTTCTGGCATAGAATGTTCAATGTTTGCTGATGACACCGCTTTGTTTATTTGAATGTACTGGAGACGTTGACGAGTTTAATAAACATGTTAACGAGACTTGTCAATAAGTACCTACCAAACTGGCTGTTATCTCAAAATATGTCACTTAACACAAACAAAACTGAAGTTCCAAAATTTTGTCTAGTTCAAGCTACACATATAAGCGTAAATGTTAACTTTAATAGCAATCACATTGAACCTTCCCAAACGTGTTCACTGCTATGAATACAACAAATTGCAAATATAAACTGGAAAGAACGTGTATCAAACGTAATAGCAAAAATCAGTGGCTTTTCTTTTAGGGAAAAGTTTTTTTAGGGAAACTCAAACGCCAAAGATGTTTTTATCCCTACCTACGAAAAATTACAAACTCTGATCACCTAGGACCTAGGTAGTTTCATGTAGACCCGTATTTAAAAATCTTAGACTTCTGACAGTGACAGACATGTAGATAATGGAGTTATGCCTATTAGTTCGATTATTTCCAGAAAAATTCCCACATAAACACGCTACAAGGTTCACGGAAAATTTATTAATACCAAAAGTAAACAAAACTATTTATCAAATAGGACCCTACTACATAGCCATTCAAGTATACAACATCCTTCTACGTAACATTAAAGAAATAAACGATGCAGTCAAATTAAAAACATTTCTTTTGAACAAATGTCACTATATTACACTATGAATGAAAACATTACGTAAATTAAACACCTCTTTTTTATTTGCATTAACACGTAATCTTTTTATTTTATAATATAACATGTATTTGTTGGGTTAGCTGGAAGAAATAGGATATATCTAAAAGTTATACCTTTTGTACTTTCTGTATTTTAATTTGATTTTTTACTGTTCATTTCAGTATTATCTAGTTGAAATTTCATTTGTCAGTTTGTTTTATTCTTTATCAAGGACATTTTTTTAAATATTGACTTATTAATCTTTGGAAAAATCAACGGTTGAACGGTTGATTTTACCTAAAATGTAATCAGTGCAGATTTCTTCAAAAATGTCAAATACAATCTAATTTAAATTAAAAAAAAAAAAACTAAAGGATGTTGTAATCTATACATTATGATTATAATATGGCCCGAAGCGTTACACTGAATATATCTGTACCCGAGAAGCATACGGATGCAAGTCCAAAAACGTAAATGTTCAGGAGAGCCAAAAGACTATTTTTTCTCTAACTTAAGGTGACATAACTTTTTCGGATATCCATGCCGATAGATAATTTATTTATTAATTATTAAATCAATTAATTTGGTTTTAAAAACGAGCAAATAAAACGAAAGATTTTATATATAAAGCCTTTAAAAATATTGTTTAAAATAAAGAGCTGACTCGAGTCAAACAAAAACACGGACTTGAGTCCTTCTGCTTCTAAATGAAGTGGAATATTTTGATATGACATGTGGTGTTTTATGAAAGGATCAATGTTTAAGAACTGTTTGCTTTAATAGAAAGGGTAGTAATGTATAATTTGAGTCATAATACTACATAATTATGTAAAAATGAGTCATAATACTCAAAATGCAATAAATCATAAAGATGAAAGTCCATGGTACATCCTTTTGCTTCTAAGAAAGTTGTTGCAACATGGTAGTTGCATCCATATGCAATTTTGAAAATCCTATATTTTCTTGATGATAGGACCTGTATCTTTCTGCCACTGATAAACATGATTATTTACTTCAAGTCTGCATCAAAAACTCATTTCTTCAAATTTTGGACTTGCATCCGTATGCTTCTCGGGTACAGATATTATTATGTAGGTGCAGAAATTATAAATGGCTACGTGCAGATTCAAAGGCACACGTGAGGCCATAACATGAATAGCTGGCACGTGCCATGCGAAGGGAAACAAACCGTGGCCCTTTGCCTATGGAACTTGACACTTGAGTACGTGCAGCGAGGAAGGTGTGCAATGGACGGGAATGGATGGGTGTGGTTCACGTCCGCAAGCGTTCATTTTGGTTCATACCGATCATGGACAGACAGATGTGTATCCCTTCTAATGAAAGATCTGACAAAACAATGTCAAGCGATAACGGGTAAAAAAAACCGCCTGGGATCATTATTTTTCTATGTGCAAACGGTCCTCAATTTCGCCTTTCGGTTTTAAAAAAGGCCTTTTAAATAATTTTTCTTAACTAAAGAGATGAATCGATGTGGGCGTGGCTGTGTGTCCGAAGTAAGCTCAATTTTTCCTTACTTGATCAATTATTTTCAAATATCTAAATAATAAGTGAATATTAATGATATTTGGATGATTTTTATGGAACCGTTTTTGTGAAAAGGGCGCTTTACAAACTTATAATTCTTAGAAGTGTGCAAGGGCATTGGGATTTTTGAAGGGTTAAAGTGGGGCGTGGCACAAATAAGGTTGAGAAACACTGGACTGTTCGCTGTTTCAGATTGGACATGAAAAGACTCCCTGCTTTTTCTAGCCAATCAAATTCTGAAAAATGTATCGCATACGGCAATTTTGTGCATTTTTTTTCATTAAAAACTTAAAAAAAAAAAAAAAGAATTTTGTGGTTGGCCTTTCGTTGGGTTGGACCTTTCGAAATCTGTACTGTAATGTTTGAATAATCTATCCCATCATTTTTTTTTACAACAGAGTGTTTCGTAAAATAGATTGTTAAATTTTTTTTTAACTTCTACGATGTATTTTATTTAATATGAATACCGCACAAGAGCCTCAACTGCTCCCTGCTAATCGGAGCTAGCGAGATTCAGAAGAGGAAGGTGGGGAAGTACCTGACTCTTCAGATCTGGTCACCAAACACGGCTAAAGCCATTTCAAGCATTTTTTAAAAATAAAGTAAGACAAACATTCCCGGGTTACGAATAACCCAACAATGTTTGAAAATCTCCTACTACCACCACAGAAAGCCGAAAATGTTGCTTGTGTTGTGTTTGAGGACTTAGCCAGCCGAGGATTCGAACACGGGACGCCCGGGTGAGCCCCAAACGCGATGCCCACTCAACCACTGACCGGTCGTAATGTTTCGATTCTGAATTATTGCATCACCAAGGCAATACTGAGAGCTTCTACCACTCGAGCACGACACTGTGGATTCAGTTTTTGCACTATGACGGGAGTCAAACCCACAATTTCCCGACTCAAAGCGTAGGTACACTGCCCATACGATTGGAACAATAATAATAATAATAATATTTTTTGCTGATTTATAAAGCACCGTTTTTGTGAAAAATCACGTCAAGGGCGCTGTACAAACTTATTATACATTTCTAAGATCTGGAAAACTAAAAGCTAGACAAACAATTAAAAACACTTGCAAATATATGTACAATGATTTGACCAATGAATGCGAAACTTGTCTTTGAGTAGGTTGTTTGCGGATTCGAATCTCGCGCTATACAAACTTTATAATATATTTAAGGGAACTTACCCATACTACGTGACCAACTTTTTGCAATTTTTAACCCCCCCCCCCCCCCCCCCCCGGTGACCAAAATCCTAAGCAACCCGCCGCTCATTTGTATGGAGCGTGACATTTTGAAGACCCCCCCCCCCCCTAAACGTGTCTCGTAGTATGGGTACGTTCCCTAAGAGCCCGTTCACACTTCCGTCGTAAAAACGGAGAGGGGTTCCGTCGTCACGACGGAAGCCCTAGCCGCTGTAGTGGCTCTATGGAGCTGTTCACACTTGTCGGATCCGGCGCGAAGACGGATCCGTTTTTTTTCGCCGGAGAGTTCGCCTACGCAGAGCGTCCGTCGTGAAGCCGGAAGGGAACGCGCTGGCTCATACATTTCAATGGAGCTGTTCACACTACACGGCGGGACGACGGATCCGTTTTGAACCCGCCACACCCCGCTTCACACTTCACCACCGCCCGCTCCCAGACGCAAGGCGGCAGGCAATTTGTGTTTTTATGGGGCGCGCGTTTGGCGTTTTGTAATATTATTATATAATATATATGTTCGTTCCAGAATGCGATTTTTTCTATTTAATCTCAAGAAAATATTTAGTCATATCATTCATGTTTTTTAGTGATTTTAGTTATAATAATTGCTGAATGATTTTCGCGTACTTTCTCCTTTTCAAGTATGCAAACACAATATTCTCCCACGGTTTGAACAAATACCTCCTACAGAAAATCTTTCAGCTATAATTGGGTGTACCCAAAATTTTCTTTTCACTTTTTTCCTTCTTTTTAATAAGTACCACATGACAACAAGAGCTTCATCGTCGTCCATTGCGCAGTGCGCACGACCGTCTACTGAAGAATGATAAAATGTTTTGGTCGTTGTTTTCGTAGAGTAGGGTCCGTTTTCAAGACGGATCCGTCTTGAAAACGGAAGTGTGAACAGGGGCCTAGGGCTTCCGTCGTGACGACGGAACCCCTCTCCGTTTTTACGACGGAAGTGTGAACGGGCTCTAAGTGGATTTTTGTAAAATGTCTTTATTATGTTTATGGGCATTTTCAGGCCTGCGTGTTGTTGTTTTCTTTATTGTTAAGTTAGCGTGTTGTTAAAATTATGCGAAAGAACTTAATGCAGAATTTATTGCTTACAGGTTTGTTTTGTATTTTCGTTTAACCGGTTATGGTTATTCTTTCGAGCACGTTGTGGTTTAAACCAGTGATTTCCAAAGTAAGTGATATCTTCTCCTGGGGGCCCTAGAGGGATCCAGGGCAAATAACTTAAGAGTATCGATCAATTGTCTCATTCAAAATAGAAAACCATAGGAAAACTTTTTACTCGTCTGCAGATTCATTGCAGATTCATTTTTCTGCATGAGTACAACCGCTTACGTGGCATTTTCCACACAAATATGTAAATGTGTAAAAAAACTCGTGAAAGGGGTCGGTGAGCCAAAAAAGTCAGAAATCTCACTAAGGAAACGCTCGTAAAAGGGGTCATGAGTCAAAGAAGTTAGAAATCTCACTGAGAAAAAATCGTTAAAGTGAGTGGTGAATCAAACAAGTTAGAAATTCACCGAGGAAACACATCATATAAGAGGGCGGTCAGCCAAACAAGTTAGAAATTTCTGGCTAACCGTCACGCCGTTTCTGCAGGGGCAGGCAGGAGGACGGACCGCCAAACTCGGTCTTTGGCACACACTCCTTGTCTCAATCACATTCAAACGTCATCTCATACGTACTCTTCTATTTATGTGACGACTGATATGGCCTGACTCAAGTATTTGATTCACTTGGTTGTGCCATGACTTTCTCGGGCGTCCCCGACTTCTTCTACCATTCACATTTTGCGTCGTACATTTCCTCACACTCTTTTCTTCGTTCATTCGTTCTATATGCTCAACCCATCTGAGCGTCCCTTTCTTAATCTTACTCCTTACTTTTTCATCAGCTTTGCATTATTTGCGGATCTTCATATTTCTCACACGATCATACACGGATTTACCACACATACACCTCGGGGATCTCATTTCTACAGCATCCAGTCTACTTTCATCCCTCCTCTGCCAGTTCCATGCCTCACTGCCATACATCAGGGTAGGTACTAGCACTCCTTTGTGGACTGCTAGCTTCACTTCTTTGGACAGAAATATCACTGAAGAAACACTCGTAATAGCGGGTGGTGAGCCAAGCAAGTTACAATTCTCACCGAGGAAAACATGATATCTTAAAATTGGTTAGTGAGACAAACAAGTTAGAAATCTAACTGAGGAAAAACTCGTAAAAGCGGGTAGTGGCCAAACAAGTAAAAATTCTGATCGCGGAAGACATAATACCGTAAAATGGGGTAGTCTGCCAAACAAGTTAGAAATCTAACTGAGGAAAAACTCGTAAAAGTGGATGGTGAGCCAAACAAGTTACAACTCTCACCGGGGAAAACACAATATCGTAAAATGGGACGTGAGCCAAACAAGTTAGAAATATCACTGAGGAAAAACTCGTAAAAGGGGGCAGTCATTCAAACAAGTTAGGAATCGCTGGTCTGCAGAATACACACAATATTTCAGGTTGTCGCCTATTATTATTATTAGGTCGACATGTTGGCAGTTAAGGCCTTGAGAGGAGAGTGACCCTGCCCGCTCCACGTGCGAGGGAAGGTTACCACCAGGGTTGCCAATGCATCTGTTCTAAAATACCCACAATAGATGTTCAATTTCACCACAAGTTTCTTTACCTTCGAAATGAAACAAAAATCTATTGATATTTGCATTATTTTGTAGGCACTGCTGCTTTCCAGGAGAAATCCTGAATTGTAGCTGAGCATTGACCTTTTCATCAATAGAATCAATGATAAAAGAAAATAATTATATTGTTAAAAAAATCTATTGATGAATAAACGTTTTTATTTATTTATTTTGTATTATTATGTATTTTCGGATTTTCTCTTTCGTTCAGGCTTTATAACAGAAATTTGTTTGAACTTCTTTTCAAGTTGTTACCTCATTGTTGAGGATCGTGACCCCTGCTCCAATTTCCATGGTGGACAAGGCTTCTCCACCCCTCGCAATCCTGCGCTGCGTGGAGAGCCTTGGACACCGACGTACCAGACGCCAGTGATACTTAGTCACTCCAGCGCATTGGTGACCGTCCTCTGCTTCTTCTGCCTTCCGCTTTGCTATTGACTATGACTACCAGTCTTTCGCCAATTTGGAATCCCCAGTTTGGCTAACAAGTATCCAAAAGTATCTTAAGATACGTTTTAGGCAGATAGTTGAAAGCCTGTTTTGAATTCCAGCTCTTCAAAAATTGACACATTTGCACATCTGGGTGTCCATAAAATCCTGAGCATTTTTCTCTAGCACCATCTTTGGAGGGCGTCTATCCGATTTCATTCGCTGGCTCTAAGTGTCCGTGTTTTCCACACCGTACCGTAGAAATGTGGGGAAAATCAACGCCCGGACGAGCCTCGTCTCGGTGGTCTTCGTTATGCCTATGTCACTCCATATCTTTTGCATTTTACTCATGGTGTCTTTTGTCATTGCTGCAAAAGAAAATTAAAAAATTATAGTTCCTACATTCTCACGTATTGTGAACTAGCATTTAAAAACCCCTCCGCAGGTTTTTGCTGCTAGGTCCTGTGGGCGGCTTTTAGTTCTTCTTCGCCCAGTTTGAGTGTTGGTGACCATTTTAAAAATAACCGGTTCCTCGGATCCAATGTGATCCAGTGACAGCTAGTCACCGAGATAAAGTAACCGAGACACGCAATGTCGCCATATGTAATATATATTGCATATAGCCGCCTACAAATCCTAGTACTTATACCTAGGGAATAAACGTCCATATGCTGCGAGCTGCTGACGGAAGTAGCGACGTCTTTTGGCAGATTCTGAAAACCGAATTACAACGGTAGCTTTGCTTGAAATTTCACGAATACAGATGTTATTTGTGGCGCGGCGCATAAGGCGTGGCGTCGGACATGCAATGGAAGTCGGGTTCTGGAATTCAACCACGCTAATGCGAGCGTATTAATACGGTTTTTCAATATGGTTCGATAATCAAGAAATGGCCACAGTCCCCGCGTTTTCTCACGTAAAAACATTCTCCCGTAAATACCGAAAATCCAATACTGGAAAAATCTTAGATACTCCCTGCGATTTGGGAAATTCCCCACGAATCGGCAACCCTGATACCACGCTCCACAGACCCGGAAGCACTAAACCCATTCAATCTGTTTAGTAGAGTCGTGCGGGCTTCTATTTACCGTTTATAAATAAATACTCCCCTAACTATAGTGTGTGCATAGTGCGTACAGACACAGACTACTAATAAACTAATACTGGTGGCGGTTAGCGAGGCACGTGTAAGGCCTAAGTGGGCGTGAAATTGGCAGATAACGCTGAGTTATTTTTACGATTACTTTTGATTAGATGATATCTGGAAAGAATGCAAGGCCAACTTTGTAATTTTTACTTATTGTTTGTTTTGTGTTTAATTCGTATAAATCAATTAAATTTCTTAAAAAAATAATTAAAATTATGTTATTGTTCTGCTGGTATTTTAGTGTTTTTATTTTATTTAATATTGTGCCAGCTATTTCCCTAAAGTTTAAGTTTAGACTTACGGAATTCAATACTTCGTTTGTGTGAAAGCACTATTTATTTTATTTTTTTTTATTGAGGAAACAAACAGTCATACAGAAAAAATGATTATAACAATGAAATTCATATGTTGTAGACCAATTAAGTTCCATTATTAAATATTGGTTTAGTATTTTTACCTACTCAACTTATTAAATGACAAAGAAAAGAAAAAAATAAACATAATAAAGAAAAACATAAAAAGAAGAACATAAAACATAATAAAGAAAAACGTAAAATTATTAACAAACATGGTTATACATTTACCATGGTTGATAGTAATATAATTTTCACAAAAAAGAGAAAAACAAGTATTTTAAGTTAATTAATTTATTAAGCTGCATTTTATATGATTTCAAGTCATGGTTGAAAATGTCTACATCTCGTAAGGCATTGTAAGTTTCACAGATACGTACTATTACAGAGTTTTGCGAGTATTTAGATTTACTGTGTGGTTATTCTAAATAAGTCGTTCGATCTCTGGTGTTTTGTTTGGGGCAACGAAATGCAATATTTTCTAACAGATATGATGAATCAACAAGGCAGTTCACGATTTTGTGTAAGAATAATGCATCAGAGATTTTTCTGCGTTTATATAAAGCGATAGGGTCAAATCGATGATCACTAAAACGATAGGATAGGTGTTTTATAAATTTGTTCTGGATATTTTCAATGCGATGAATATATGTTTGATATTGAGGATTCCAAATTACTGAGGCGAACTCGAGTTGTGAACGTACATATGACATATATAACAGAATTAGGGTGTGTGCTATAATAAAAGGCTTTGTAATGCGAATAATGAAACCCAATTGCTTATAAGCTTTTTCTAGAATATTTTCAATATAATCCCTAAATAACATTATAGAATCTAGTATTACTCCAAGATCTCTTATTGTTTCTACTCGTTGTAGAGGTAGGGGAGGGTGGGGCGTGTTGTGACTAAATTACAAAACTGAGTGTAGTAGAAAAATCTTTAATGAAATCAAAGGTTTGACATTTTAATGGAAACAAATAACTCTTTGGCTACATTATTTTGGTATTATTAACCTTGTTAACATACGAATAAAGTGACAAAATATTATTTTCCAAAATATGGGAATTGGCACAACACGCCCCACCCGTGGGGCTAGTTGTGACGGGGGTGGGGCGTGTTGAGACGAACAAATAATTAAGTAAAAGCATTAGGTAGGTACGAAATAAAATTGGTAAAAACGAAAGTCCCGATAATATATTATCATCAGTTAAATAAAAGTGGTTGTAGTATACCTCCAATGTAATAAAAAAAATAAAAACATTTAAAATAAATCTCAGCCAGACAAGCAAAAGTCCCAGATGAAGTCAGGAATGTATTCATCCACTCCGGCACATAACTCATGACACCATTTATGACATCTTATGCACCTCACCCATCTTTCACCAGAAATATCATTAGAATAGGGGTTACGACAAAATATGTATACATTGCTCTTCTTCGTTTGCATCGCTGTCGTCAGTTTCCATAAGTGGTGGCTCCTCTTCAGTTTCACTGGATGATGTGGACATCAGTTGTATTAAGCCCATAGTAAACTTTGCTGCATTTTGCGATGTAATCTGCAAGTTCTTTTTCCTGTGCATGAGTAAAAACTTGACCAGGATTGGAATATCCCACCTTACAATTTGTAAGAGGACTAGCTTTTTTCCTTTCGATGAACCGCTTTAGTGTCATATGATTAATTCCAAAAGAGACTGCAGCTTTTCGAAGTGACACGTTTGTAGTAATGATTTCAGCTGCAGCTTGTTCATAAACGTTTTCTGGAATTTCCCCTCTAATCGTCTTTTTTTATATTTTCGGACCATTTTGCAAAACTGAAAAAAAATAAAAATTACAAATAGGCACAAAAAGGAAATGTATCTAGGTAATACATATATACATTCATAATATGTTAAAAAAATACGCCTGTTTACATAACACATATTGTATTAATGCATATTTTATATAAACGTAAAAAAAACTAAATTCTAGCAGCGAGTTATGTCTGCCACAACTCGCCCCCGCCTTGATGTAACAACTCGCCCCACCCGACGATTTTACATAAAAATGGCCATGCAAGTAAACATACTTGACGTATGCATTTCATTTATAACTAATAACACAGTCAAAAGATACAGTTTGTGGAGAAAAAAACATATAACGACTTACCGAGTGTTAGCAGGTTGGCAGACGACTTCGAAAATTTCCTGGAAAAGTTCGTTTAGCACTTAAAAATCACACTTTGTCGTATAACTTTAATTATATCGACCGCACGGCACCACCGTTTTGCCAGGAACTGGCGGTACGGAGTTCACACGAAACGGCGCGATGCGGGTGCAGCTAAGTCAACTAGCGGGAATTTTAAACGCGATGTATCAACACGCCCCCGTCACAACACGCCCCACCCTCCCCTACATGGTTTAATTTGTAAATATAATTAATGAATTAACTATGAAACAATACATGATTATTTCGGTTTATTTTATTTACAATTTCTTAACAATTATTTTCTCAGTACATCCATAACCGCTAATGAATCAAGGTACCTTCAAAATTGAAATTTAGAATCATGTAACTTAGTCGTCTCAAAATGGTCTAGCCACAGTCGCCACCCGGTTGGACAGCGTTTTGAGGCGGTTAAGGTAGGAGCTGTAGGAAGGGATTCATCACTGCATCAATGCGGGTCTTGACGAGGCGCGGATTACGAAGGAGAAAAGACAGACACCGTTTTTTTATTGGAGACACCTGCTCCCAAACGTTTGGAGACAGTGATCCCCAATGGGGTATGTTGTGAGGCTGATTATAATGGGGAGGGGAAGAGGAAGGTGGGGAAATATCTGGCTATTCAGATCTGCTAAAGCCTTTTCAAGCAAGGTTTTGCTTCTGAATGGTGGTCTTTCACATGTACTACTATTCTTGTTTTACTACTATTTTACTTCTACTTATCTTTCACATGTAATTAATCTAATTTCAAAGTTAATATTCTGTGAAAGTCTCATTCAAGTTCTGTTACTATCCAAGTTATTGTGGAAAACCCGTCCCATGATGAGATAATAACAGAACTTGGATAGAACTTTTATAGAACTCGAATTTTAACTTAACTGATTAGCTTATAATACAGTAAATTTATCACATAAAAGGGGTAGTTATGATTTGCTGGCGTTAAGCGGGTGTATGGCATGTTGTGCATGACGGAGACCTAGTGAAAAAAAGTTTTCGTCCTCGGCCGACCTCCGGATCTTTGTCAAAAATTAAAAAAACCGCAAATTTTTCACCTCTTTTCGGCACTTGCCAATTTTGTTCCCGAAGGTCTAATTTTTCAGCAAAGAATGTTTAAAACAATTGACAAAATGAATTTTTTTGATAATTTTGAACACCAATTAAGTTAACAAATATAACCACTCGGGTCTATTTTGTCGGAAGGTCAAAATATTTCGACTTTGCAATAAAATCCAATTTAATGTACCTGCGCGTACAACACGCTCTTCTGTCCTGTTCAGGGTAGATTAATGCAAGACAAACTGTAAGCAGAATTCTTGTCTGAACAGACTGCAATAGTTTTACAATAGTAGTACAAATAATTTCCCTCAGGGCTTATGTCATCTTTGGGGAAAATTGTATGGATGGTTTTTTTAAGGAAAGGAAGGAGAGGAGAGTTCTGGGAAGGAACAGGGTTTAAGCGGTGGGTAGGAATCTAAGGTTCAGGGTGTCCTGGTCATACACCTCCTAGACCTAGACAAACCTCACCCCATGAAACCGGGCACCCCTGCTAAATCACCAATGCGAATCACTTGGGGTGATTTATGGCAGAGGTGTTGGCTATCCAATAATAGGTTCCCGGGGCGGCGGTACCCATTCCCGCCTCCCAAATTGAAAATAACGGTTTTCAGTTTTCGAACACATTTACTAATATTCTATATATTTGGATGTTAATGCAAAGCTGAAATATTTTTACCTCCTGTCAAAATACGTCCAATTTTCGAAGGGCTAAACAGATTTCTTTTTTAATTTGGCTGCATGACTTTGTATTACTATACGAATCTACAGGTTTATTCCAATGTTGATGAAATTTTTCGTACTTATTTTTCAAAACAAGGAGGATTTTAGACGTATTGACTCTTTTCCACAAAAAAATTATAAATGAATTTCGAAAGATTGTTCTGTGGCGACACATCATTATTATCATCGCCATCAAAAGAATGTTCTTTTGATGGCGATGATAATAATGATGTGTCGCCACAGTTCTTTTACTAGCATTCGCATGTTTTAAATTTTGAGAAAAAAATGTTTACTTTTAGTATAATAAGTTTATTACTACAGGTCGTTGGCAGATTTGTTAAATTTTCAAAAAAGATTTTGTATTATACCACACCCATTTCAAATCATATAATCATGCAGTAAAATAAATCAATGCATTATCTGGGTATCGCATGTTTTAGAATTTTAATTTTAGTTTAAATAAAATCATTAAAAAATATACAATACGTAGGTACATGTGTTTCTTGACGAAAATTGATCCGTTTATGTATTTATTTGCGCATTTACACAATCTAATATATTTCAGATTTTTTTTACATTTTTATTTAACTTAGACATTATTGAAAAATTATAAATACTTATAATCAAAAAATAATTACAAAAAGTACATTATTTTAATGGTTTTATCATCACGCCTTTCTGCATTTTGTGATGTAGGTATAAATTAAAGCATATTTGGAATGAAATAAAATCGATATTGAGTTATAATTTAAAAAAGCTGGTACGGAGAATAATTAATCTTTCTCATTGTAACCGCCCTGCACGATCGTAAGAACAACTTTCGACGAAATGTGGATTTTCGGCCGCTGGCTGGTTAAAGCAAAAATTGTGCACATTTGATTACAAGTAAGAGGAAAATAAATTACTTTTTTCATCTTTTTGAAAAGACCGCAAAGCACAGGCAATGCCGGGGACTTCAGATAGTATTACTTATATTATATATAAATTCATTAGATACTTATAAATATTATGTGGATTCCCATTTCATACAATACTATTATATTATTATACGTAAAAATAACTTGTAATATCCCATTGTTTTTGTAAAACTAGGCCGAAAAAATGAGGGAATTAAAAAAATCTTATTTTAACTTTATATTTAATATTATTAAATTTTATTTCCAAAATAACAATAAAGTGAGTTCTACGAATTAAACACGATAAGATTAAAAAAAACTAAACATCAGTTTAATGAGTTGATTAATGATTATATCTGATGATAATGCGTTTTTTAGGAACTGCTGTGTAAATGCCAAATAACAATTTATTATTTGCCGTCAGTTTCAAAATTAGAAATAATGAATAAAAAACATTTTTTTTTTTAAATTTTAGATGTTTTCCTTCGTACCATACATAGAATAAAGAACACAAGAAATGCGATGTCTGCGTGTTTAGTTTTTTTTTTATATTAGCTCCACACATGAGGCCACGAGAAAAATAATTTCTCTCAGGGCCTATGTCATCTTAGTGGATGCTGTGTGGAGGGTCTTTTTAAGGAAAGGAACTGATTAAGGGTTGGGTAGGAATCTGGGAGTCAGTGTGTCAGGGAGTGACTGGCATATGAATCCATTGCAGTACAAGGTATCAATTAGGGCTTCCAATCCCGCAGCCTGAATTCAATGTCGGTATTTGCGGGACTACGAATTTTCAATCCGGGATCTCTGTATTTGCGGGATCCCGCATATTGAAAATGTTCACATTTATATAAGGCAAATAAAACAATGAATTAATCAAATCCACATTTATTTACGTACATATTACTATTAATGTGAGATCAATCAAATTATATCCATGTTTATTTGTAACAAAAAAGAATGAATTAATCAACTAACTACACATTTATTAAAATATTACTATTAGTATGAGATCAATAAAATTATTACGTTTATTTATCACAAAAACGCTATGAATTATCAAATAACTCCATATTTATTTAAGTATTACTACTAGTATGAGATCAATCAAATTACACGTTTATTTATCACACAAAAGGAGTGATTTAATCAACTAACTCCACATTTATTTACGTATTACTATTAGTATGAGATCAATCAAATTACACCGTTTTTTCTTCATAAAAAACAGTAACAAATACTGAATAAAAAACAAAACAAATCTTCTTCAAAAAATACACAAAGAATATTAAAAAATCAACCAACAAAAAACCACATTTTAAACTGAAAATTTATATAGGATATATGTTACTTTAATTATTAAGTTTGTCGGCTTTAAACTGAAAATGTTTCCGAAGCAGGCTTTTTTTCAGTCCCGCAAATCCCGCGGTTCCCGCGCCCGTAATCCCGCTTCACGCGGGATTGGATAATGGCGCGGGATCCCGCAATACCGAGATCTCGGTATTCCGGGATTGGAAGCCCTAGTACTAATTGCAGTACAATGTCGGGAGAGTACGGCTTGAGAGGTCAAAAGGCCTCCCCCAAGATCTAGACAAACCCCACCCCATGAACCCGGGCACCCGTTTCGTGAGCCAAAACTACCAATGACTAAATAAAATAATACTATATTCAATGAATCGACACGATTTAAATCTATCTAACTAACTAAAAAAAACTTACTAACCATCACGCCGTTTCCCCGCAGGGGTAGGCAGAGAGGACAGACCGTCAAACATCCCGGTCTTGGCACACATTCCTTGCCTCGTTTACATTCATACAACGTCTCATACATTCTCTTCTATTATTCTGACTCTTGACATGGCCCGACTCAATTATCTGATTCACTTGGTCTTGTTTTTGTATATGTCGGCGGCCTTTCGTAAAATCGGAGGCGTCTACTAATATCTACAGGAATTCCAAAAACTGAAAAAATCGAACTAATATCTATGAGAATCAAAGTGTTGACGAATATCTACAGCTCAAACTGTTGATTAATATCTATGAGAACCAAAGTGTTGACGAATATCTACAGCACTGGCAGAGGTTGGATTTGCAATTGTGCATAGCATATTGGAATAAAGTAATATTGCGTATGCAGTTTAAAAAACTTAATTTATGTAAGTATGTATGTAAAAATCCCTAATATCGGACTATTGGACACATTTAGCTGATTAATCCAACCTATGCTCTGTAGATATTAGTTCAACCTAAGCTCTGTAGATATTAATCAACACTCTGAAGTTCGTAGATAGTTCAACATATGAGCTGTAGATATTCGTCAGACATACAGGCTGTAGATATTAGTATCTGGAGTCGTAAAATCAGGCAGATCATGATGCGCCTACCTACTTCGTGTAGTGCCTCAGGCGCATAATGATCGGCCTGATTTTACGATTTGCCTGCGAGTGCAAGAGGCTAGAGACAGGCTAGAATCAAAAGGTACCGAGTGAGTAGCGACATCGGTTTACATTAAATCTGCACATCAATTTGAGAGGTGGGTACGGGTACCGCCGCCCCGGGAACCTTAATTGGATTACCAACACCTCTGCCATAGGTCACCTCAAGTGGTTCGTTACGTTTGGTGCTTTAGCAGGGGTGACCGGGTTCAAGGGGTGAGGTTTGTCTAGGTCTTGGAGGCGGATGACCAGGCTACACTGAACCCCAGATTCCTACCCACCCCTTAAAACCTTTTCCTTCCCAGAACTCTCCTCTCCTTCCTTTCCCTAAAAAACCCTCCACACAATTTGGGAGGCGGGAATGGGTACCGCCGCCCCGGGAACCTCTCGCCTCCCAAATAAAGTGAGATAATGTAAAAAAACTGTGTGAAGATAATGTAAAAAAATCAATTCACACGCGGTAGAAGTGCAACCTTCAGGAAACTAAAGTATACAAGAGTGGGAAGGCTAGAAGTACCGCACAAAGAGGAGACCGAGTATACTATATCATTATCTCGCAGGCTTAATACTATAGAAGTAAGTGTTTCTTTTAAGTGTCGCTATTTTTCGTTTCATCGAGTTTCAAATCACAACGGTGCTAAATAAGTTATAACTTCAAAAAAATGGAATGCATTTCTAGTGTGTATTATCTATCAGTGGTATCATACTATTAGTTTACTGCGAAAGGTCTACGTGACCGAAGACATTGTGTCATGGGAGACATTTCTTTGGCATTTAAGACAAATTTTTCATTGTATTTATTGTTAATAATAATCCGATGAATAAATTTTGGTCGTGTATAATAATTTCATATTTTATGACTGACCTCTCGCAATAAAAAAAATATGTTAATTACGAAATATCGTCGCCATGTCGGTCCAAAAGTAAGGTAACTAATGCTCGTGTAAATTTTATTAGTGATAAGTATTTTATTAATGCCCATTAACCAGCAGTCGAGAATTCAAATTTCGTCGAAAGATAGTCTTGCGATCGTGCCGTTGAATCTGTACAGGGCGGTTCTGATGAGAAATATTAATTATATTCATGTATTTTACAACTCAATATGGATTTTATTTCATTCAAAATTAGTATATTTATACCTACATTCAAGTTAGCAATAAAAATGCTCAAACGCGTGATGTGAAAATTATGAATTATTTGTGATTGTTTTTTTGATCATATGTATTTATAATTTTTCAGTAATGTCTAAGCAAAGTAAGTGTGTAAAAAAACTGAAATATATTCGTTTGTAAGACCGTAAATAAATAGACAAACTGAAGTATTTTCGTCGCAAAACACGTGCGCGTATTTTTTTATGATTTTGTTTAAATTAAAATTAAAATCCTGGATTGTGGCCTAGGCAAGTTTTTGATTTATTTTACTGTATGATTATTATACGATTTGAAATGTTTGTTGTATTATACAATATTTTGTTTGAAAAATTAACAAATTTTCCAACGACCAACGGTAAAACCTTATTATAACAAAAAAAACCTTTTTTTGCAAAATTTTAAATATAACTTTAGTACATAAAATAACAATCTTTCTAAATAAATTTATATTATTTTTGTCGAAGATAGTCAACATTTCTAGAATTTGATTTAAAAATGGCATATTTTCGGTTGTGTCTGGTTATTCCCTATTCACAGAATGGTTAGTATGTATCATTTTGGTCACTGAAACCCTGAAAAAATATAAAAGTTTTATCTAAATATCGCCAGGTTTGGATTGGATTGGGTTGGGTTGGTCAGGTTAGGGCTCGGCTAGGGTTTTGCCATCGACTGTCACCAGCCCTCTGTCCTGATAAAATCTATAATGTCCTTATTTAAAAATCAGCACAATGTGACAAAGCTGTTTACTGGCGAACATTTTCTGTGGCCGTACTACCAATGTCATTCATTGTTCGTCCTTAGCTATCTCTACTGCATGTCCTTCGTCTTTCTTTGTTTCTTTCACATTTACATGGTATTTCAATTTTGTAACCCCCCCGCTCATCGGTAGTTGTTACGCCTGTCTTACCTGGGAATATTCGTCTTTCTTAATGTGAAGGAGTCTCAACTGCTGCTTGCTAACCGGAACCCCTTTTTGGTTATTTGTGAGGCTGAACGAGATGGGGAAGTACCTGAATTTTCAGTTTTTTTTCACCTCACAAGAGTCCCAGATATTCCCGTCTGGAGCCAGTATTTGGGCTATGTTGTCTGGCTGAAGATAGTGGGGAGTAGGGTTGCCATCTCTTAAATTTGGCAACCAGGACAAGACGCGTGAAAACCCCGGATTTTAGGGCCCAGAACCCGGACATGTCAACAGGTTTTTTAAAAGATAGTCAGTGTAATAAAAAACAGTTGAAAATGTCATAAATCACATTTTATTTATTTTAAAATTAAATTTAGTCATCGTTTATCATCATTTAATGTACCTAACAAAACAGAATCTTTTTACAGTTTGTTACAAATTGTTTTAATAATCAGTTAGAATTTTTTTATTCTTTAAATAAAACCCAAATTATTAATATACTCTGTTATGAAAACAAAACCTTATTAAAATATTAAGCCTAACTAAATTCAATTAAATTTTTAAACAAAAAACTTAAAAGTACAGAGACCATTTTAGTATTCAGTCTTACGATTTTTGAGGTAACTCTTTTAACTCAATAATAATTATATCTTTAAATTTTTATCGGCAGCCATTTAAACAACACAATATCTCTTAACATAATATGAACTAAATTCAGTCTTCTTAAATCTTAAGCTACAAAACTGAAACTTTTTAAAGTTTAGACTTACTGTAATGTACGTTACATTATTAATTTTTTTAAGCATAAAATAACCAAAAACTATACTCATTTATATCACCTTAAAGTTGATTGGGGAGTGGAGTGGGGAGAGAAAGGTGGAGGAGGCGGAGTGGGAATTCCCTTCTTGCGAGCGAAGCCGCGGAAAAAAGTTAGTTAAAGATAAATAAAACAATGTTACTTTGTTTGAACCACTTTTATATTTGTTTAAAGCCGACTGGTTTCAGAACGACCGTTCCTTCCTCGGGGCAAACGTATACGTTTGACTTTAATATTTATTTTTAAACCCGGACATCAAATGAAACCCCGCCCGGACGCTCCCCGGACGCCCTCTAAACTAGGACAAATCCGGGGAAACCCGGACGGATGGCAGCCCTAGTGGGGAGGGGATCGGGTAGAGGAAGGTGAGGAAGTACCTGTTATTCAGATTTGATCACCAAACACGTCTACAGCCATCTCAAGCAACGTTTCAATGCTGAATGGTAGTCTTTCATTACATTACAACGGTTATCTTCCACTCTGGAACGTGCCGCAAATATACTATATATTATTTTGATTTTGATGAATTAATTGTGAAATAAAACAAATTGCTCATTAAATTATTTTGCGCACGCCGGGATTCGATCCCGCGACCTTCGGTTTGCGAGTCTAGAGCCTTACCCCTCGACCTATAAACACGGCTAAAGCCATTTCGATCCACTTTTCGATTCTGAATGGTGGTCTTTCACTGGGCCGATAATGAGAATCTTATACCACTATTTTCGGTCTTTATTTTTTTAACTTACTGACCTTAAAATGCCGACTATTCATTATTTATGCTAATCGCTTTTATAACCCTTTTATTGTGACAACTGACCATCAAATCTGTCAAAATACCCATTAAAAAATTAACCAAAAATGCCCAAAAGAATTTTGCTTATGGTTTTTTTATTCGCTACGTGGTGCAAACTAATTCATTTCGCAAAAATTTAATTGGTTCCCACGTAAATGCTATGCAGGTAGGTCATCGGAGAAAGAATAATTTGTGCACCGTTTGGACTAAGAACGCATATAAATCAAATCGATCGCTGTATGTATTTTAGCGGAATATATGCTTCTAGTTGTTCTCCACCACACGTGAAGTTTGTCACGTTCGCCCGCCTCCCGAAACTAACTCTCCTAATCTCCTACCACAGGCCTCTCGGATCGTTATTCGATACATGGTGTCCGGAAACTCGCGCTAAAATCATGTTACATGGTTTTGACCTGTATCTTGACGAATCACATTTAGGAAGATCAAATCCTTGTACTACTGTACCTACCGCCCACCATAAAATATTGCTTTTATTTTCCCAAATACACTCATTAAAGAATATATTACATGTTAATATTAAAATATTTCAGGATTAAATAACATGTGTTCACAATTATGTCCTCTGCGTGCGAACTTTATCTAAATTTCTTTAAATAGACAATAAACAGTGTTAATTTCAAGCGACCTCCCAGGTAAGTGTGGTCCTGTATTCATTCATTTTAGGCAGCATCGCGTTCATTGGTCAAAACATTGTACATATATTTTAGTATCGGTGATCAATGAACCGACGGATGCAATTTTTAGGCATAAGTTGTTTTTAATTGTTTGTCCCAGCTTGTAGTTTTTCTAGATTTTAAAAATGTATTATAAGTTTGTACAGCGCCCTTGAGGTGATTTTTCACAAAAACGGCGCTATATAAATCATCCAAATATTATTATTATTTTGAAAGTTAATAAAATCAAGTGCAGTTCACACGCAGTAGAAGTGAAACTTAACCCAGCAACACAATCCCAACCAATAGGAACCTTGAAAAGTGAGCTCATAATCAAAGCGGCCAATGCGGTAAGGTTTCATTCTATGTCATTCTCTCGCAGGCAAAATCCTACAATGAGAATTGGATAATTTGTAGAGCGCCGTTTTTGTGAAAAATCACCTCAAGGGCGCTATAGATGTATGTGTTTTCTCTTTTTAGTGTGGTTTCCGTTTAATCATACCTTTCATGAATGTTAACTCCTTTTCAATCCACTAATAAGTCATGTTCCTCAAGTTTCTGGTAATTGTTTGGTTTCGATTACCTCCTTACTATAGTTTTATGTGCACTCTGATTTTGTATTATTTCTAAATGTTAACTGCCTCCTATTCTATATAATTTATTTTAAATGATTCTTGTTGAATGGCACCGTGATGGTTTATCATTATATATTGTCCTGTGCTAAACAGCACTCACTATTGTTGTTAATATTGTTCTTTAGGAATTGCTTTGTATATTTTGTATATTCGTTATTTCACATTATTTAATTATTTTTTTAAGGACTCGTAAGGAACACTATAGGTTAATTTTAAGTTAATTATAATCAAGCGCACTTGAAGTGAAATATCACAAAACTGCGCTATACAAATACTACGTTATTATTATTATATTATCGAGTTTAAAATTACAACGGTGCTAAAGAAGTTTCACTTCAAAAAATTATTAAGTTATTTTCTCTCGTGTTTTTTAGAGTAGTCATCATTTTCGGTTTTTTCCACAAATTTCCAGATACCTTCTATTTGTACACTTTTAAAACGAGTGAGTTTGTCTTTAGTTAGGACGTGACTCAGTCCTACGTTCTTTTATCGTGTCATTTGAAGTAATGGTCCCATAACATTAATTATTGCGTCTAATAAAAAATCTAAATAAATTGTTTCTTTAAATTATTGTTCTTCTGTAATTTGCGAGGTAATTTCTAGATATTCATTGACTTTTCATTTTTTATTTGATCGTAAAGTTCGATCTTTAGAAACATATTAGTCTCTACCAAAGATATTCAAATACAGAAGAGATATGCTATGGTGTCCGCGCAACTGTCGCCGGACTACGCGCTTATTAGCGTAGTTTTCATACAAAAAGTATTTGTTCAATTCGTTGATTTTTTGAAAATGTGCATTAATATTGGTTAACAATATATTTTGAATAAGGAAAGAATTCGTTCATTTAGTTTAACGTTCGTTTGGTTTATTCGTTAATTATTTGTTTTTTTAGTTTATTTGTCAATTGGTAAACAATATCGGCGACACCCGGAAGCGCAGACCCACATAGTAAAAACAGTAGATAGCACATCTACTTATATTTCAATATCTTTGGTCTCTACATATTATAAATTAAAGTCCTCCGCCGCGTCTTTTGTCTGTTCGCGATAAACTCAAAAACTGCTGAACGGATCTTCATGCGGTTTTCACCAATAGATAGGGTGATTCATGAGGAAGTGTAAATTGGTTGAAATTTTACAATTTGGGAGGCGGGAATGGGTACCGCCGCCCCGGGAACCTTAATTGGATAACCAACACCTCTGCCACGGGTCACCCCAAGTGGTTCGCTACGTTTGGTGATTTAGCAGGGGTGCCCGGGTTCATGGGGTGAGGTTTATCTAGGTCTTGGAGGCGGATGACTAGGACACACTGAACCCCAGATTCCTACCCATCCCTTAAATCCTTTTCCTTCCCAGAACTCTCCTCTCCTTCCTTTCCTTAAAAAACCCTCCACACAGCATCCCCAAATAGGCCCTGAGGGAAATTATTTTTCTCAGGGCCTCCTGTGTGGAGCTCATGTAAAAGAAAAAAAATATATATATATAACATATAAAGGAGATTGTCTGTATGTGGTGGACGAGCGGACTGGCAAGCGGGCGGTGTGGATTTTATTTGTATGCAAATTAACAGATGGCGGTGTGAGAAAATAATTTTCAATACTGACGAACGAATTCTTGAAAGAAAAGTATTATGAAATCTGATATTCAGTCTTAAGACCTGAGCTACAATCGCAAAAAATCGAATGTCTGCTGTATAAATAATATATTTATGTATTTTATATATTTCCGTAATTTGTTTTTAATTTATATTGGCCAAATACATTATAATTTATAAATATCGTCTTATTTCTCGGCTATCTCGAAGAGCCGATTGGAAATATGTTTATTCACCATTATACGTTATTTAGCTAATAAAATGACCAAATTAAAGTTTAGAATAAATAGTAATAGCGCATAATTAGAGCATTATTGAAATATATTATATATTTGTACAGCGTTCATTTGGTGATTTTTCACAAAACAGAGCTATACAAATCGCCCAATGATTATTATTATCAAATAGTGGCTGAGTTGGCATCGCGCATCCCACCCAGTCGTGGTGGAGGCGTCTACTAATATCTATAGGAATTCCAAAAACTGAAAAAATCGAACTAATATCTATGAGAATCAAAGTGTTGACGAATATCTACAGCTCAAACTGTTGATTAATATCTATGAGGACCAAAGTGTTTACGAATATCTACAGCACTGGCAGAGGTTGGATTTGCAATTATGTATAGCATATTGGAATAACGTAATATTGCGTATGCATTTTAAAAAACTTAATTTATGTAAGTATGTATGTAAAAATCCCTAATATCGGACTATTGGACACATTTAGCTGATTAGTCAACCTACGCTCTGTAGATATTAGTTCAACCTACGCTCTGTAGATATTAGTCAACACTCTGAAGTTCGTAGATATTAGTTCAACATATGAGCTGTAGATATTCGTCCGACATACGGGCTGTAGATATTAGTATCTGGAGTCGTCGTGGTGATTGATGGTGGTAGGAGATTTTCAAATATTGTCAGGTGAAGTTAGGTTAGGTTTTTACAATGAATGACCTAATTGCCAATGCCCTCATGACAGTGACATCACCACCCTTATGAGACGGGGGGGGGGGGGTTTACATGAATACCGCACAAGATTCTCAACTGCTCCCGTCTGGTGCCAGTGAGACTCTGGCATCCCCAAATTGTGGTATGTTGTGAGGCTGAAGGTAGTGGTGAGGGAAGGAGATAGGAAAGAGGAAGGTTAGGAAGTTCCTGGCTATTCAGATCTGGTCACCAAACACGGCGAAAGCCACTTCAGGCAACGTTTCAATTCTGAATGGTGGTCTTACACCAGGGCGATACTGAGAGTATCTTTAACTCTGGAACGTGCCGCAAATATACTATATATTATTTTAAATGAATAAATTGTGAAATACACAAATTAATCAAATAATTATTTGCCACGCCGGGATTCGATCCCGCGACCTTCGGAATGCGAGTCAAGCGCCTTACCGCTGCACTACGCCGGTCGTCAGTTGATTGAGTATCTCTCACATTTTATTTAATTCCGACGAATTCGTAATTATAATTTTTTTTTTAAATGATGCACGCGGGATGCAAGTTTATTTATAGAGATTTTAGTTATTTGTACATTAGAATTATCAATTAAAATATATCCCTCGGAAAGATCCATTTTCTAGTCCTCCCAGGGCAAATTTGCTATAGCGGGTGGCCTATTTTTGTACACGCCTTTTTCGCTTACGTTTCTGACTTCATTTAGAGTATTGTTTAAGGAAAGAATTTTCTATGCAACCTCTACTGATGACACGACGTGGTCTCTGTACATTGATTGTATAACTAAAACAAACATTGAAAACCGGCATACTCGCTTGAACAAATATTTTCTCTGCTGATCAAATTTTAGAAAACCATTTTCCTCATTCACGAAGTTAAAAATTGTTATCCTATTACATAAGTTATAGCATGTTAGCAATCACATCCATAGGTTTTCTGTGTTATTTTTACGAATTTCGCGTGGGATACCAAGAAAATAAAACAATTATTAATATGTCTTTCTAAAAACTATTAAACAGTCGGAAGACATTTATGTTCGTTTTTTTAAACATTTTAAGCGCTTAAATTAATCGGGGAAAACGCCACATCATTTTTATCACCCTGTTAATCGGGGTTGTAATGCCCACCTAAAAAATTACCAAAAAATATATGAATTACTAGCTGGTCCCCGCAGCGTATTTACAATCCCTACCGCGATTCCGTCGTGCTAGCGACTGAAACGCGGTAGGGTTTGTAATGCGTAAATCACCAACAAACACTACCGCGTTTCAGTCGCGCTAGTGACTGAAATGCGGTAGGGGTTGTTATGCATAAATCACCTTACAAACACTACCGCGTTTCAGTCGCCTACGCGCTTCGTTGCTCTATCTGTTTCGGTGAGGGTGACGACCGTAATTATAGAGAGGTTAGCAGAGAGGATGGACAGCGTTTTTTTAGGTAGAATTTTTTTTTTTACATTGAAAATTTATTTTAAGTAAAAAAAACGCTTGTTTTTTTTTTTACTGAGAGTGACGACCGTAATTATAGAAGGGTAAGCAGAGAGGATGGACCGCGTAATTTTTTACTGAAATTTTTTACAATTTTTTTTTTTTACATAGAAAATATGTAAAAAATTAACGCGGTCTATTGTAAGTACGCGTCCCGGCATGCGTTGCTATGCCGTTTAATAAAGAAATTGTTTCTCCCTGCGTGTCCTTTCCTATTCGTCCCGTACCCACTTCGCCTCCTCCACCTGCTCTCTCCCCACACTACTCCCCCTTCCCTACTTCCCACCTTCCCCCCCCCCCATCTCTCCCTCGCTCCCGCTTTCCATACATTCAGTTTTCAAACCTCGCCTGCCACCAAAGCAATTTTTTATACAAATTTCATAATGCCAGAGCTCACCGCTTTTATAAGAACCTTGTCCTGACAATAACGAAAACACAAAAAAAAATCCAATTTGGTGCAGTTGTTCGAAAGTTATGCGCTTAGCAACACATTCAGCGATTCATGTTGATGTTATAGATTAAATCTACATTGTTTTCTTACGTTGCAGTCAATAAATTGTTATATAATATGCGCGTGCAGGTTGTCTTAAAATAAGGTTTTTTGATCTTCTTGGCAAGTAATTGAGCTTTGGTCATTTACACGAAGCACTTTTTCTGCTATTTCATAATGAGAGTCAAATTATTTATCTAATCAAATATTATTAATTTTCGTGCGTAAGTTAAGTAAGTATTAAAAACTACCGCCTTTTCATCAAAAATAATTTTCAGTAATGACCATCGTAAAATCTAAAGTTAGCAGCGTAATCTATAATCTATTGACGACTGTTTGCATGTCCTAAAAATCTTTCTAGCCGGACAATCAAAACGTTTCTTAAATTTTAATGTTTAACGCTTATCCATGTTAGATAAATTAATAAATAATTAAACCAATGTGCAACTAACTTTTAGATTTTATTTGCAAATTCCTGTAAATAAAATTTCCTAAATATCTGGACGGTGGAAATTGCTTCGCTCCAAAAGATTTCTTAAGGAAAAGTCAATCTATGGGAAAAATGTTTTTTTCCTTTTGTGTTTAAAGTCACCAAAACCGTACCCTGTAATAGGCACCGTCCAATCTTTTCGGGGTGTACGTGACGTATTCTTGTACACCCAAGGAACAACCGCTGATAGATTGGTTGTAACCTCTCCCTCTTTCTCGTAAATGTTGCGTGTAACAAAAAGAGAGGTTCCAACAGTCCCTCGGTGGCAGAACACAATACCCAACTGCTGGACCTACGTGACAAATCGTCGATGAGTTGCGTGCATTATTTTGTACTACGTTTGAATTTTGTTTATCACAAATGACTTTATTCTAAATGTTCTTTTAGATAGTTGAGTTGGTCGGTGATAGTATCGTACAAGAGACTTTGATGAATGTACAACCGCGCACGTAGTACTTTTACAAAAAATATTGATTGACGATGCATATTATTAAATTTTATTTATTGACTTTTCAAACATCCTCGTGAACTTTGTAGCCCAACACAAGTTCGTATGTTTATAGCCTGTATGGTTGTTTTATTAATTCCATATAAACTATGGCAAGAGATTCTTGATTATTTTATCTACAGATAATATAAAACTTGTATTCATTTTGAACGTGGGTGGGATTAATTCATACCATTGTGAAATGAAACCAGCTTTTGCAAGTATTGTTTATAGTTATATTGTCTTGCTTCAATGACGTAAGTCTATTATTTGGTGAAATTATTCTGAAATATCTGAGATGTATCATTTTTTATGCAGTTCGCTTGGCAATACATACCTAAAGACATAATGTGAATACGAAAAGTGGATTCGGCGGTTTTCCGCGAAACCTTTTAAAATGTCTTCATTATATTTAGGGGTGCCCTTCAAGCAATATGTAAATAATAATCCATTATCAAAGACGTGGCGTGAATATGTTTTATGTTTACACTATTTTTATACCAAAGTATTATAAGTATTTTTTTTAATACGTAAGTAGATATTTTTGGTCTTCTATTGTTGAATTTTTGATTTATATTTTTTTTAAATTTTTCTACATCAAAATATCTTACATCGGAAAAATATTGTACCACCTATCTACCTACCTAATAAAGGGTGACCGGCCAACTCAGAATGAAACCAACTCAGAAACACCCCAGAAAAGTCATTAAAAAATATTAAAAATTGGTTAAATAGGTTAGGGTTACCGGCTATTTTAAAATTATTTTTTCATAGCTTTTAATGACTTTTCTGAGGTGGTTCTGAGTTGGTTTCATTCTGAGTTGGCATGGAATCCTAATAAAGAATTACAACGATCAAGATAATTTTATGCTGTCAAGTACAAAATGTTCAGGATAGCTATAATAAAGTTTTTATTTTTGCAAAAAATTATATCTCCTGTGGTTGAAGACCTATAATTATGCATTTTTATTATAAAATAACCTTGAATAGAATGTTTCAAAATACTTAACATTTTTTTGTTAATAATTTTATTTTATTTTTAATTTTTCAGAAAAAAATCCTTTTAAAATGCATGTCGTAAAATAAACTCTTATTTTTCTAGAAATGTTTCGACGACGCAGATTTTTGTATTTATTGTCCTTTCTAAACGTAAACTGCCTCCTGTTTTTTTTTATATTATATTTTTGTTTTAATGATTCTGTTCGAATAGCACCGTTTTTATCTATCGTTGAGGTGATTTTTCACGAAAACGGCGCTATATAAATTAGCCAATTATTATTATTATTATCTATTGTCCTATGCCAAAACAACACTGTTATTGTTAATTTTGTTATCTTGGCATTGCTGTGTACAGTGTATATGTTACTGTAAAAGCCCGAACTACGGTAAATCTTAAGATTTTCCAGTAAATCCTAAGTTTACCAACTTTTAATACAAATGTTACGTTATTATTATTATTTACAGCATTTCAAATTTGCGCTATCGATAATTTCAGATTAAACAAGGGGGGTTACAATGCGATTGCAATTCGGAATACGATAAAATCCACAAGTCCAGGTGATATCGAGTATTTTTGTTCGGGGAAGTCCTGTTATTAATTCGCATCGTGACTAAACATTATCTTTCTCTTCCTTCGACCTTCGTGGTCGAGTAAGGCGATTATTACACAGCTTAATATTCAAATAAATAATACTTAATGTCTGACATATATTTCAATAAAATAAATATGATGGAGTTTATTATTCATTTATTATAATTGAATACATTTCAGTTGTATTTCTTAGAAAAGGCATTAAGGCCTAGCTCGGCACACAACAGAATATCAAATTAGTTTTCCTCTTCTAAGGAAGACAAGGCTGGTACCGGTATGGGGGTATTTTCCTTGAAAGCAAACACGAAACCAGAACCTATTGGCCTATTTGTTGACATCAATTTCTAGGATAAATAGATTATATGTATATATTTTTTCTAGGATAAATAGATTATATGTATATATTTTTTCCAGGATAAATAGATTATATGTATATATTTTTTCTAGGATAAATAGATTATATGTATATATTTTTCTAACTTATTTATGGGTCAATCAATAATCACCCCTGTTCTTGTACTATGTTCACAGCTTGATAGAAAAACTGTTGTCTTAACTGTAAATAAGAAATATTTATAAGTGAAAACTTCTTTAGCAACCGTTGTGATTTGAAACGAGCGACACCTAAAAGAGACAAACACATACATCTGCAGGCCTGCGAGAGAATGAGATAGCAATAAAATATTTGTTTAATTCACGGGTACTCGGTTTCAATATAATACGATAAATCCACAATCCCAGTCTCCTTTAGTGTATTGGTATAAAGCGCCTGACGAACCTCTGCAGACATTAGCGGACCAAGGATCGAATCCTATGAAATCCAAAAAATATCTACTATCTATCTTCTATCTTCTTCTTCTATATAAATAAAAATGAATCGCCGAAATATATGTACGCGCATAACTTCCGAACAACTGCACCAAATTGAATAATTCTTTTTTTGTTGTGTTTGTTATGGTCAGGACAAGGTTTGTATAAAACTATTGGTGAGCTCTGGTATTACGAAATTTGTATAAAAAATTGCAATAGGTGGCACGCGAGCTGTTTGAAAACTGAATGTACCGGGACTGAATGAATGGAATGCGGGAGGGTGGAACTCGGGAGGAGGGTTCGCGGGACGGGGGAAGCAGGCGAGGGGAGTGTGGAGAGGGAAGGCGGTGTGGGAACGCGAGAGGGGGAAGGGGACGCCGGAGAGGAAAGGGAGGCGGAAGGGGAACGGGACGAATGGGAAAGGACACGCAGGGAGAATCAATTTCATTATTAAATGGCATACCAACGCATGCCGGGAACCAGCTAATATATTTAAAAAAATCAATATCCAATCTTCAAACACAATGAATAGGCAAACGAAATCACAAAAGAAGGCGACATTTAGCGACTCAGAAGAAGAAAACACAACCACTAATAAACAAATGTATAAGAAAAGGTGCATTGAACTTCGACGCCAAAAAATGGAAAAAAATCGTCCTTCACATTTTCTTCGCAGTCTCCTTTAGTTTTCTGAAGATTTGGCTTCTACCACGTGTGAATTGCACACTTTGATTTTTTCTCTCAAGTTTCTAGGTCAATGCAATTTCAGCTCTCAACAAGATTTCCACCATGAACATCATCTATTTTCAATATTATGTTAAAAGAAAAGCATTGGAGGGAATTCATTCACAAATAAACCACCCACCCATTTTTTACAATTTTCTAGCTTTATTGTCTGGGTTTTGGCTTTGTTTTGGTATTTTTCAGCTGAAACAAAACCAAACACCCAACAAAATTACTGGAAAAGTAGCAAATGTAATGAAAAATAGATTTAGAATTTGAGAAAACTATTTACACCAGACTATTTTTTATTCATATTATGAAGAGCTCTACACAATTTCACCCCTGCATAGTTACCTCATTAACTAACTCACGCTGTGTTTGTGACAAAATTGATTATGCGCAAAATATTAAATATCTCGGTTTAAATGTTGACAATAACTTCAAATGGGATCTCCAAATTAACCTAATTACAAAAAAAATACGGAAACTCTCTTACATCTTCAAAACAATTCGAAACATTATGTCACTACCTCAGCTAAAAAATATATATTATGCACTCTGTCAAAGTATTCTAATGTATGGTATTTCTGTATGGGGAGCAGCAGCAGAGACTCACCTCAAATCACTTAAAATTAATCATAAAACAATAATCAGAATTATGTTTAGAAAGCCTTATCAACATCCGACAGAACAGATAATGATCAACAATAACCTATTAGAAATAAATAAACTATTCATAAAGAAGATCATCTACAAAAACTGCATAAAAATATCACCACACTTCATAACTCACTCGCAATACACAAGAGCAAACACACACAATCAATTACAAGTACCATATATCAAATCAAATTTTGCAAAAAAACATGAATCTTACTTGGCACCATATATATTCAATAAGTTTGTAGCCCAAACAAAGACCTACGTCGCATCTAATAATTTGAACTGGGCTTTCAAAAGATTTTTAAACTGGTTGAATGTCAAGGAAAGAAGAGAGATAAGTAATATTCTTAATATCTAATATTATATATTTTCTATTTTCTACTCTGTTTTTAAATTCTGATTTTCCTCTTATTTTATTATTATTATTTTTACTATAATATATATGTTTCTTTTTTTTACCACTTATTTGTTTTTATGTAATTAGAAATTGTTAGTTACCAGCCTCAGAACAGACTTTAGTCTAGTGAGGAGGGTAAGGAAAAAAAAATCATGTTGTACATAACTAATAATAAATAAACGCCCGGGTTGCCGGCACTGAATTGAAAATTGAAAAAATTAGATTCTGTAAAATAGAAAATGGATGAAAAGTGGTCTTGAACGACGAAATAGACTAGAAATTAATAATAACATTAATTAAATAGATTCATTTAAATTATTGAAAAGTTAGAAGGAGTTCTATGAATAAACTAGAGGCAAAACTATAAATACATACAATAGGTTGTACGTTTATCAGTTTACCAATTGCGTCGTGAAATGATTTTAATGAGGTTAACGTTTTCTTTTAAACTATCGAGTGCATTCCTACCCACTTTTAATCTCTTATACAGGTTGGTAATGATATTAATTTCACAAGCCTGGTACACAATAGACTAACTAACCATCACGCCTTTTCCCCGCAGGGGTAGGCAGAGAGGACGGAACGCCAAACAACTCGATCTTGGCATACACTCTTGCCTCGTTCACATTCATACATCGTCTCATACATGCTCTTCTATTAATCCGACTCTTCACATGGCCTGACTCAAGCATCTGATTCACTTGGTCGTGCCATGTCTTCCTCGGGCGTCCCCCATTCACATTTGCGTCACATCAACACTACTTTCCTCGTTCATTCGCTCTACATGGCCAAACCATCTGAGCGTCCCTTTCTTAATCTTACTCGTTACGCTTACATCAGCCTTGCATTCTTCGCGGATCTCCACATTTCTCACAAGATCGTAAATGGTTTTACCACACATACGCCTCAGGGATCTCATTTCTACAGCATTCAGTCTATTTTCATCCTTCCTCTGCCAGTTCCATGCCTCACTGCCATACGTCATGGTAGGTACCAGCACTCCATTATGGACGGCTAACTTCGCTTCTTTGGATAGTTTTTTTTTTGTTGGCGCCAACGGCGTTCAGTCCTCCATTAATAGAGTTGCCTGCATTTACCCTTCTTTCGATATCTCTATCAGCCTTCCCATTTCTCTTAAACATACTTCCCGAGTACACAAACTCATCCAACTGCTCCAAAAACTCATCATTCACAACTATGTTGCATATTGTTTTCATGCTCTCTCTTACAAAGTAATAGAAGAAAGCCAAATCGTTAAGAGGTGGTCTACGTGCAGATTTTCCTCTTTCAAACGTAGGCACCTAACCCATTTCCCCCTTCCCCTCGCTTCCCCCCTGCTGGGCTGAACTGGGCTCGCTCCGGGAAGCGCGTACGACCAGCCCCGGTTCCCCGTGTCCGCCCCCCGCGCATTTGGGTCAGGGGGGCGAGGGGGAAAAGTCGCCCCCGGCTGTCGAACCCCCAGACTCTGCCTACGTGCCGGACTGCCACGCCGCCGACTGCATTATACCCGCCCAGGAAAATTCTGGAACTCGGCCGAGGTCAGTGTGTGGCAGTATGTATGGCAGTATGGCCAACGCCGCACATTGTTTCGTTTCATACAAGCTAGACGGTAAAAACTCTAATATATCAATCACCTTTGGGGTAATATGAAAAAAAATGATGAACTATATGTACATGTTTTTTCTGTTTTTTTTAATATTTTTTTATAATATGCTTAAATATAAATTATCTTTTATTTTAAAAAAATATTCCTATACGAGCATTTTTGATTACGTACCTACAGTATTTATAAGCCCACCCCACCGCGGTTTTTCACAATTACGCTAAGCTTTTCAAGTTCAAATATACTTAAATTATTAAAACATTTCCTGAAGCCTTTTCTCTCTTCGGTAAACTGAACAAACTCCTCCGTGTCACGGCCTTCCTGCCTGGAAATCTCATGAGGGAAAATATCGAAACTGATTTGAATAAAAAAAATAGTGGTCTGTTTTCAAGTATTGAAATTAATCGTGCAATGTTGATGTATTCTCCAAATTAAATCTCAATTAAGTTAGAAATATTATATTTTTTGAACACATAATAACATACAAATTATTTATTATTATAAAAAAAACATTCAAATATTTATTAAAAAACTTTACTACATACTTTCCAAAGTAAGCTCCATTTTTTTTACAACACCTTAAACTCAATAACCATCATAAAACATCGCGACGCAAGAAGCGAATAAATGCATTTGAGCATTTCATATCTGAATTATCAAACTTTTGGGTATTAGTCAACCCTTGCATTAATCACCTCTATTAAGAATGCACTTATCACCGTCTATCTGGTAAAACTCCCAGGAAGTTGTCGTTAATAAATTCCAAAATGATTTGATTTGATTGACCGCGGGTCGAACCACAGTGCCCTACTTGACGATTTCAATGAGGATACTGTGTTTTTACTTATGGCGACAGAATAACACTTAATCTAAAACATGCGAACATCTCGACACAGGTTCTCATAGAGAAGTGTTAACAAAACACTACTACTAATTTATTATTAACAGTAACTGATTATTAACATTTTTTCTTTTACTGAAACTTATTATCTTTATAAACCACTTTAATCATTTGTAAAATGTATGTTCGTATGTCTTTTAGCTTGCACGGGACGCAGTGGACACAGTGCGCCGTGTCGTCATCTTACTATACTCGTATAATTCCTCATTATCATTAATGGGCGATGACTTGTTAGATCGGCTATTGAAATTATGATATTTTGTATAAATCGAAGGTTATTTTCAATCGTAGGGAGGGGTCTTTGCAGATACCTGCTTAGGAATCCCTGCTGAGGGAGGGCTGTTGATATAAAGAGCTCGTGCCATACTATTCTTATATTTAATATATGATAATGTGTATCCTTAGTCATTAATAAAGTATAAAATTATGCAAATATCAATGGTTGTTTGAAATGCCTGGTTAACGTAAACATTGGAGTTTAATTGTCATTTAGATGGTATTAAATGATCCCCGCCTTAGGTATACATAATGTTAAAATGAGGGGTGTGAAAAAAATATGGCTGTTCATTAATTTAAAGAGAGAGAGAGAAAGAGAGAGTACGAAAACAGTATGCAACATAGTTGTGAATGATTAATACTTGGAGCAGGTGGATGAGTTTGTGTATCTGGGTAGTGTGTTTACGAGAGATGGGAAGGCTGATAGAGATATTGAAAGAAGGGTGAATGCCGGTAACTCCATTAATGGTGGACTGAATGCCGTTGGCGCTAATAAAAAACTGTCAAAAGAAGCGAAGCTAGCAGTCCACAATGGAGTCCTGGTACCTACCCTGATGTATGGCAGTGAGGCATGGAACTGGCAGAGGAAGGATGAAAGTAAGCTGAATGCTGTTGAAATGAGATCCCTGAGACGTATGGGTGGTAAAACAATGTATGATCGTGTGAGAAATGTGGATATCCGCAAAGAATGTAAGGCTGATGTAAGCATAATGAGTAAGATTAAGAAAGGGACCCTCAGATGGTTTGGGCATGTAGAACGAATGAACGAAGAAAGTAGTGTAAGAAGAATATACGACGCGAATGTGAATGGTAGAAGAAGTCGGGGACGCCCGAGGAAGACGAGCACGATCAAGTGAATCAAATACTTGAGTCGGGCCATGTCAAAAGTCAGAACAATAGAAGAGAATGTATGAGACGATGTATGAATGTGAGTGAGGCAAAGAGTGTGTGCCAAGACCGAGTTGTTTGGCGGTCCGTCCTCTCTGCCTACCCCTGCGGGGAAACGGCGTGATGGTTAGTTAGTTAGTTAGTTTTTGTAAGCGTTAAAAGGGCGTGTTTCAATCGATAACATAATAAAAATACAAGACATACTAATCGAATAAAAAATGTAGCACCGTTTATGAAATGGATAGCCGTTCAAAGAATATATTATGTATTCGAATGAAACTATATGAACTAGCTGCTACGGTATGTCCACTGGACCTAGTTCAGTGACGTATCAAGGTTTCAATCATGAATATAGAAGAAACTTGCAAGATATTTTTTTGTTGATTTTTTCATCGATTTTCGAATAGTAATCAAAATATATTAGGTGTTCCTACGTGTTATTCTTGCCCTTATTTGAACCAGAAAACGCTCTAACCTAAGGTGGAAAGAGAATCATTCAACACGTAGAATCACTAGATGCTAGATTTTCGTATGGTAAACATAATACAAGGTGGGTTTGTCAGCCAATAAAGTCATGGCGACCGTTTTTTGGGATGCACGCGGTACAATCCACATTAACTACCTTCAAAGGGGTAAAACAATCAATGGCGAATATTATGCCAACTTATTGGGTCGATTTAATGATTTGAAAAAAAAACGACCACATTTGGCCAAGAAAAGTTATTTTCCACCAGGTCAATGCAAGGGTGCACTAATGTGCAGTTTCCATGTCAAAAATCGATGAATTTGGCTACGAATTGCTCCCTCATCCGCCCTATTTTCCGGATTTAGCCCCGAGTGACTATTTCTTGTTTCCAAACCTGAAGAAATGGCTCGGCGGAAAGAGATTTGACTCCAACGATGAAGTCATCTCACAAACCTATTTTAATGACCTCGGCAAATCTTATTTTTGGAAGGGATAAAAATTGGAGAAACGTTGGACAAAGTATGTAGAGCTCAAAGGACTCCAGATACTTAATATCTACAGCCCGTATGTTTGACGAATATCTACAGCTCATATGTTGAACTAATATCTACGAACTTCAGAGTGTTGATTAATATCTACAGAGCGTAGGTTGAACTAATATCTACAGAGCGTAGGTTGGACTAATCAGCTAAATGTGTCCAATAGTCCGATATTAGGGATTTTTACATACATACTTACATAAATTAAGTTTTTTAAACTGCATACGCAATATTACGTTATTCCAATATGCTATACATAATTGCAAATCCAACCTCTGACAGTGCTGTAGATATTCGTCAACACTTTGGTTCTCATAGATATTAATCAACAGTTTGAGCTGTAGATATTCGTCAACACTTTGATTCCCATAGATATTAGTTCGATTTTTTCAGTTTTTGGAATTCCTGTAGATATTAGTAGACGCCTCCGCTCAAAGGAGACAATGTTGAAAAAATATTTTTTTTTTCCAAAAACCTGTGTTTCATTCAAAAAGTCACGGACTTATTAGGATCGGGGCGTACCTCTACCCGTACCGTACCTCCGTAACACCGTACCGTTCCGAACGGGCGTCCAAACTAGCGTTCTTGATCGCGACGCTGATACGGAACGGAGGAACGGTACGGGCAAAAGAACATGTGTGGACCCAGCTTGAGGCTACGTGTTATTCTTCTTGCCCTTATTTGAACCAGAAAACGCTCTTCCATAGGATGGGAAGAGAATCATTTAACACGTAGAATCACTAGATGCTAGATTTTCGCAACAGGTTTGTGTGTAGTTACATGTGGCAGTAGTTATGATAGTAGTAGGTAGGTACATGAACATTTACATAATGTCTATTTTAGTTCAAAGCGAACCGTCCAACGGAAAATTTCTTTCGTAACGTTGAACTCTGAACCGTGCGGGTCGGCATCAAACTCAACGGTATCGTGTATGCATGATTCATAGAATCCCGGATATCATGCGTGCACGCTGAAGTTGGGGGTCATCACCTCAGACAGGTGTATTATCTACTACCGACACTGACCCGCCTGTTGCAATTTGCCTACTACATGCTGCTCGCCGCACTAAAGTGGCAATAGCGGATATGTCACGTCGCTTCTGCATCCCAAATGCGATCTACGCCGTCTATACTTAAAAACGCAGTGCTTTCTTCACATTTAACTTGCTTCACATTAACCGTTTGCATTATTAATATCACGTTTTTATCGCTTGACATGTTGCATGCATCATTATTTAATGAAACGTGTGGCTTCTACACTGCTTAGGTAATTGACCGCCCTCTATTAGTTGCTAGCTATTTATAAGTCTTCGTTGTAAGTCACTAGTTATAAATCTTAGTTGTAAGTCACAAGAAACAATTCTTAGTTATTAATCGGCCATTCGAATGCTTACCCAAGAGTTTCGAGTTTTGTGCGCGTAGCGTACGCGCCGCTAGTGAGTATTCGCCATAACATTTTGCTCGACTCCGGGTTTGACGACAGTGCTGGCATTCGCATCTACTGCTCGTTTGACAGAAATTACGTCCGAACATAATTAATTTGATTGTTAAATTTGTCCCGGCGGTGGATAATATTTATGTTTACGTTATAATTTACCGGAATACGCATGAAAGGATTTAGCAGAGAAAACATTGGATTGAGATTGGAAAAAAATGGAATTGATCTCATTTTCTTGTAGTTCCTTGGCGGTGACGAACGAATGCCCTACAATTATATGTATTGAAGTGAAAACTTCTTTAGCACCTTTGTAATTTGAAGCTCGATGAAAAGAAAAATAGCGACACTAAAGAGAGACAAACACGTACATCTATATCTATAGGATTTAGCCTGCGAGAGAATGAGATAGTATAATCGGTCTTCTCTTTGTGCGGTGCTTCATAGGCTCCCCACTCTTGTCTACTTTAGTTTTCTGAAGGTTTCATTTCTACCGCGTATGAATTGTACGCTTTGATTTTTTCGTTGAATGGGTGAACCGAAAATCTTTTTTTAGAACGTTTTTTATACTTGTAAAAAAGAAGAACAATGTTTTCTTCGGCGCTAGTCGCTTGACATCGTCTACTGATGGTTGCGACAGTCACGTAGCTTGCAAGTATCTCTGTGTACGAAGGGCCTTAGTGATATGTTATAGGTTACATCATAAAAAAAAATATTAATTCAGCTCTGCCACCTTAACCCATATATGCCCCCTGATTCGAAAACGATCAATACCCCATATATGCCCAGAACTATTTTGGACTTTCGATTTTACTAAAATTTAGATATGTTAGTGGTAATAAGTCTCTAATAACGTTAAAACAAGTTTCATTAAGGTCAGAGTTGGATAAGTACCTTTTTTTTAATTGTTCGAAAACGAAACATTGGGCACTTCCAATACATTTATTATGAGTGAAGAAACAACAATATTTTTCTGTATTTATTTATTTTTAAACGACTTATTCATAAATCTAAACATATGAACAAACAAATTGAAGCAAAATTTAGGAGATGCATGTTTGAGGAACACATTTAGGAATGAAACGCTATATGAGCATCTCAAACAAGGGGCGCACTTTGGCCATTTTGTCACCCGGAGCTAAATTTGAGTTATCAGACACATGGAAGTATCGCAAAATTTCTTCAAACCGGTTCCGTCACATAGATTTAGCTATCAACAATTTGTGGATATCCTCATTACTCTCCTAATACATACGTCGTCGCGGCAATGGACAGTAACCTGTCAATATAAGAATGCTGATGAAGCAATATATTTCATCATCAGACGGTAAACGCCATAATTCCTTTTTCCACAGCATAAATAACTGTATGACCAACAATATGTATTATTATTTCGTGATTAAAAAATAATTCAAAGACATGGACTGGGTCCGACGCATCTGATATGGTCACCACTGATCTTGGAGGCGGTACAATCCACTCGTTATCCATTCTAGATAGGTCTTGTTTTACCCACTTACGGGCTTTTGGCTGTTCTAGTCGACTCGATAAAGACACATCTGATGTTGTGTTTCGATTAGCTAAGGATGAAAGCAGAAGATCATCTTCTGACTCGCTGTCATCATTGTCTCTATTCCCATGAAGTACCAGCTCAGCAGGGGCTAGAAGTTGTCTACGTGATAAATTTTCAAAACTTTTATTTGTTTCGTCGCCCGAATCGGAGTCCAAAACTAATCCATCTCCGGGGGATCTATATAAATGTCTATACCAGTCGCTTCATCGTTCGAATCCAAATTATGGACATATCAACTATTTCATTAGTCGATAAAGGCTTGCTCCAACTGAAATTAAAAAATGCTTATTTAGTATATTACATACGTATATTATCCCAATGTATCGTTTTCGGAACACTGGTATTATAAACAGCTTTTAGGTATTTGAATACAACAATTTAGTTTTTATAATTGCACAAACATATGTTAAAACTATCCAACTTTATCATAAATTACGCAAAAACTCTAAACTAGAGTAAATTTTGATAATTACTTACTTTTTTGTGAAAGTAGCCATGATTTCTGCACGCCGTAAATAGGTCACAACTTGCACTGATTCATTACGGGACAATAAAATTTGTTTAGTTGAAACATTTAATTACCATTAGAAGAAGATACCTTAACCTTGACACAGATAGCGGTAGATTGCACTTTCCGAACGAAATGCGTAAGATAATTTGCGTTGAAAGAAAGCTTAAATTTTGATTCGTTTTCGAATCAGTAGGCAAATAAGGAACCAAATAAGGACATAGTTCTGGGCACATATGGGTTAACATACGTATATTTTTTCTATAGATTTCTATAATAAGTATATTTTTAGTTTACATTCGCGAAATTGTTTATAATGAACACCTTCGCTGACTAAATTAGGTATTTATTCGTTAAAAGTATTTAACGAATATAAATTAGAATTTAAAACATCAAAATTGATAGAAAAAAATGATCCATAAACCGCTGCATTTTTTAGCACGGGTCTGGGAAATCACATTTCATTTCAACAATTACTACAAGAAACAACTATTTACGTACACAAAATAGGTATTAGGTTATTAGGTTCTAAATAGGTTCTTAGTTTAGGTAAATTAAGTAATTCATGCGTTATGCGTTAGTTTGAAACAAAACTTCGCAAGTGTCAAATCCATACAAAAATGGCGGCAACAGAAATTTTTAACTTTGATTGAAAACCGAATTTTAATGCATATTTTTCCGTCTATCCCGACTGAAACCGATGTTTCTTTTGGTAATTAAGTTTTAAAGTACTTACTTAGTTTACTTTTCAAAATCTATGCCTATTAAAAGTGGCTTGTGAATTATTCACCGAAAAATTATACCTAGGTATAATTTATATTAGGGTAGTAAAACTGCATTTAAATTTTTTTGGTGATATATTATAGCCTTTGAATTTAGCCGCTGATTTGCAGGGGGTTAACGGATAGCTGAGTTTAAAAAAAATACCTACTATAAAAAGGAATGAGCAAGATACCTACCGCATTATATATACAGCATGTAAATAAATTCTACGCATAAAAAATGACTGATCACGTAGTCCATAATTTGGCACAGCACGCACTTTTCCTTGCTTTTGTTTTCAAAAATATTAACGTTTCTGTGACTGTCTGGAACGCTAGAAACTGATGCCGCCTCTCACAATGTTAAAGGTATTCGCGACGACATAATATCAGCAAATTTAAACAGTCAAACATAAAACAATTAATACACGATGTCACTACTTCTTAAATGTTCCAAAGCTTGATTAACCAAACTTTGCGGTTGGTAGTGTCGTAAAAAACAGTTCGTTCGTTATTTCAAATATATTATGTAGTTCTACTTCCATTGGTTGAGTACTTTGTATCTTTGCATATGCATTTTTTAAAATTATAATTCTTTAGGGATGCTATCTAATCTGGTCAGGTACCTACCTACTCCCCGGTACCTACTCCAGTCGGTTCCCGTTAGCGGCGAGGGAGGAGAGAGGCACCGCACACCGTCACTTATTATTGGGGAAGGTCCGGTGCGGTGCCTAGTGCCTACTCGTGTACGGGACGCACGTGAATGTGAGCACGTACGCCTAGAAAAGGGGGACAAGAAAAAATAATACTACACGAGAGAATTGATTACAAAATTTCATCAGTTCCCCCCGCCCCTCTTTATTCGGCGTCTTCGCTTCACCTTGAAGGGCTTATACCGGCCATACCAAATTTAGGAAGTGGTTATTGTTTATATTTTGACAGCCGGCGTTTTTTTATCTGAAAAATAATATCGCTTTCAAATTGTCAACAGTGGCGGCATCTAGTGGAATCTAAGTTGACTTACGCCGTAGTTTGTTGGTTTATCTGAATTTCTTGGTTTTGTTGACTTTTCTAATAATGAGAAATTCATTATCATATCTAGTGTCAACCTTCGTCTATCTTACAAATATGTATGTTTCTTCGTAAACAGATGCATTAAATAATGGTTGACAATATTATTATTATTATGCAGCTGTGTCTTTTGTCCATAAGGATTTCCATTGAAAAACAAGTATGACTTAAAAAATTAAACATTCAGATAGAACAGCAAACATTGATTCTAGGTATACCTACAAGTTTTATTGTAACTGTATGGTTATGGTTATTCATACACTAATAAATCGATTGTGGCGACATCTGCTCAAAAAATAAATTATATTTAAAATATGCTAGAACACTTTTGAAAGCCATTTTTTTATTTTACTGTAATTTGTCATTGTCTCTTTTTGATGTTGAGCCATGTTGGATTTATTACTGTTCCTTAACCCGTTGTACGCTGACATCACATGTGTTGGGTTACTAGTGGCCGTGCCCTGTATGTGGACATCTCAAAAGGTGTTTTGCAAGCACGTGTCAATGAAAAAGTACCACGTACAGGGGCACCTTGCATTGACATCATCGGAGGAGACGTCTAGCAACCTAAAAATCTTCTTAAGCGTGGAAATCTTAGTTGTATTTGAATGCTATTAGGTTTTAATGAGTTATTTTGTTTGTTTCAGGCAATGGTGGCTTGTTACCCCGGATCTGGCAGTCATTACGTGAAACATGTAGACAACCCCAACAAGGATGGGCGTTGCATCACCGCCATTTACTACCTCAACGTCGATTGGGACGTTTCAAAGAGTGGCGGCTTACTTAGGTAATTACATGTTATCCTTGCTTCCACAACAAGCCAGAATATTTTAGAAAAGTTTAGAAATATTATGAAAAGCAAAAACAAAAAAGCATACCCAAGACTAGTTGAGCCATTCCGTATCTTTTGTGGGATCATTATTGGATTGTGTGATTTTTACATATTTACTGTCACATATTTTAGTTTAGGTCGATTTAAAGGGGTTATATGCAGTTAGAAGGCCAAAAAAAGACTTGTTTTATAAATTTTTTGTGAGAAGGTATTTTATTTTACATAAACCAAAAGTATTGATTCATTTAGTGGCAACATCTAAGTTTATAATGACACTAATGATTTGTAAAAATATTGATCTGGTGTGCTCCTGCAGAAGATCTCCTGAAGATGTTCGGTGTTGGTGGATTTTAGGTATTTTCAGGCCTTTTTTCTGTAAGACGTGTGCTGCGACTATGTACCAGTGGTTTTTTTTATAAGTACTATCTCCCCAGTTATCCTGGTATGGAACCAGAATTATATCTTTTATTGAGAGCAGGCACTCGGCACAATATAAGAGTTGCACATTGTGTCTTTGTCTATATTAGGCAAAGATAAGATAAGATGGAGTGAATATGAATCCAAGTATGGAGTGAATACGAATCTCATACAAGCAATTGCGTCTATATATCTAAAGGATATATACATGGATAAATATAAATGCAACAATTGAAAGAGATGGGATTGGGTGCAAAATTGAGTAATCTGAAAGTATGTTGCCTATTGTATGCTGATGATGCAGTGCTGATATCTAACAGTATGGAAGATCTACAGTCTCTCGTATCTAGGATGAACAAAGTATGTATGAAGAATGAGTTTATGATGAATGTAGTAAGTAAGTCTAAAGTCACGGTATTTGAACACAGTTGTGAATAATGCATACTTGGAGAAGGTGGATGAGTTTATTTATTTGGGAAGTATGCTTACGAGAGATGGGAAGTGAGATATTGAAAAAAGGGTGAAGGCAGGTAACTCTATTAATGGAGGACCGAACGCCATTGGCACCAACAAAAAACTGTCCAAAGGAGCGAAGTTAGCCGTCCATACTGGAGTACTGGTAGAGGCAGAGGAAGGATGAAAGTATGGCGTATGCGTGGTAAAACCATATACGATCGTGTGAGAAACGTGGAGATCCGCAAAGAATGCAAGGCAGGTTTAAGCATAGTGAATAAGATTAAGAAAGGGACGATCCGATGGTTTGGACATGTAGATCGAATGAACGAGAAAAGGAGTGTCGGGAGAATATATGACGCAAATGTGAATGGTAGAAGAAGTCGGGGATGCCCGAGAAAGACATGGCATGACCAAATGAATCAGATACTGAATGAGTCGCGCCATGTCAAGAGTCAGAATAATAGAAGAGCATGTATGAGACGATGTATGAATGTGAAAGAGGCAAGGAGTGTGTGCCAAGACCGAGTTGTTTTTTGTTTGTTAGTTAGTTAGTTAGTTACTACAACCTCTATGATCTGCCTACACTCGATCCATCTATGTTTCATAGATCCAACTATCGCAGGTCTTTATTTGCAGGATAAAATAAATACACTTGCAAATTCCTTGGAAGAGTGATTTATACTAATTTGCTTAAATCTGAATTTGCCAGTTTTTCACACCTTTTGACTACTAGGCCCCCCACGCAAGCCAATGAAATGACTATCTATCTAAGAAAGATTTTTAACATTTGACAATTTTTTTAACCATTTCACCCGATGTTAAATTGAACTTACTTCAAGATTACTCCCTTACTTAGCAATCCTTTTTGATTTACGCTCTTGTTTTAATTATTTTTCAAAAAGATATTTTTTTAGCATTATTTATTAAGCAATTTGCGCATTTAAAAACATTCACATTTTTATGACGCCCCTGCATTTTTTGGTAATAAAATTATGTTTATTAAAACAAATTCGCCATCTTTCTTATCTTATCACTTTCTTAATAGTTTCTTGTGTCAATTATTTTATCATTATATTATTCAATTATCATTCTTTGGTAAACAAAGCGCGAGTTTAAAAAAAAAAGACGTATGGGTGAATTTATTTTGTATTTATTATCCTTGTGTTTGGTTTTAACTGGAAATTGCGTTTTATGTTCTTTTGCAATCTTTTTATGGTTCTTTTGTCGTCAGCTGCTGTTGACACAGTAAGTCATTCACTTTTGGCTAAGTCATTTCTGTACAGTTTTTGGAATTTTACACACATAATTCAATGATACTTAGATATTTTTATTCAATGTGGCTAATATTTGATTTCTTTGTACAGCTCTTTTAAACGAAATTTCATTCCATGGAATTGTTCTAACAATAAATTTGTACACGGCGGTATAAGGCACACCTATATCTAAATGTAGATTTGCCAGTTTCCCACTTGTAACACTAGTTTCCGGACACCTTGTATAATTGTGAGAAATTTTCTTTATTGTCTTATTTTTAGACTTTACTTTTTTGCCAAATCGCAGTTCTTATCATTCATTCTTTTTATATTGCTTTAACGAGGACATTTAAAAATAAATTATAACACTCATAGCAAACATCAGACAACTTTTCTTTAGTATTACAATCGAAAGCAAGCTATTTTTAACATTATTTATAGTGATTTTAATTAAAAAAAAATTAATTCAATTATTTGCCGGTGTTATATGTAGTCCGGAATGCTTCATACATTAGCGCTTTTAGTGGGTACTAGGCGTTTTCATCCTCTGACAAAATATCCCAAGTGCAAAATGTATCTTCACTACACTGAATTCTTTTTTTGTTAGGTTAGGTTTTAGTAAATATTTTGTAGGGGATGTTTTGTCCGTATGTTATTTTGTCGGGGGATGAAAAGTCAGAAACCCCTTTAGTGGCCTGCGTTGTTGCGTGTTGGCAGTATTTTGACGAAGCTGTGCATATCAACTGAGGGCTCTGTTGTTTATGACGTAATGGTAGTAGGTATGGTTGCCAGATTAAAATATAAATATATAGCGTGTTCAAGTTTATGCCAACTCATATATGCGACAATGTACTTTTAGTTTATATAATGTTTGTAGTTTACATGGTATTCAATGTTTTTTTTTTTTCCAGAATATTCCCTGAAGGTTGGCGGGACCAGGTGGCAGACATCGAACCCATATTCGACCGAGTTCTGTTCTTCTGGTCCGACAGGCGAAACCCGCATGAAGTCCAACCCGCCTACGCTACCAGGTAATTTCACCAGTCTCCCTCCAAATATGGCTCCAAGTCAGCCAACTTGTGAATTTATAAATCTATTCAATGATGATGTCATTCCTTCCTATTCTGTTATGTTTCATAACACGGCTGGGTTAACTCTAATATCATAAACCTAGGACTCTTGCTGTTATCCATTTCAGAATATGTTGTTAAAGTTGAGAAAATTGTCAAAATTCTAAATTATTTACAATTAGCTGGTTCCAGGCATGCTTTGCAATGCCATATTCGAAGAAATAAATTGTTTCTCCCTGCATGTCCTTTTCCGTGAGTCCCCTTTCCCCTCCCGCGTTCCCCTTCCGCCTTCCCCGCCCATCCTCTCTCGCTCTCTCATCCCGCAAACCCTCCTCCCGCATTCCATATATTCAGTCCCAGTACATTCAGTTTTCAAACAGCTCGCATGCCACCTATTACAATTTTATTATTCAAATTTTCATTTTTTTATATTACAAATATTCATTTTTGTATATTATAAGAACAATCAATCAAATTTGGTACCTAACATAGGTACCTTTTTAAAATATATGTAATTAAAAAAATCCATAGACAATTCAATTTCATCAAACATACGAAGTTAAAATAGTCGTTAAGTTTTCTGAAATTATCCAATTATTTTCTGCGCAATTTTCTTTCCGTAAGAACCTTCTACAAAGTATTAGAAAACTTGAAAAAAAAAAGATGAATGAAATAGGTAAAGTCATTCTGAAGTTGTGGCGTGACCTAGGGAAACAGGGATTCATTTTATATATTATATGCAATCTAGGTATTGTTCAATATTTATCATCCTAGACGAGTGATTCTTAATCGGGGCGCCAGTGCCCCTTTGTGGGCATTTTGGATGTCTGGCGGAGCGTTTTTAAATTTGTAGCATTTAGGGGGGTTGCAGAAGTTGCTGTGAGTGGGCATTGTGTCAATATAAAAAATAAGCTCATTTACGAGCTGTGCACACTTGTACACTTTCTTTAGGCGTTATTTCAAACTAAGGCATAATACTCTGTAATTATGATTCATATAAAATAAAAGCCTATTCAAAATATCACCTGAGTGATGTGTTGAATGTATGTGTTCATTCGTTGATACGGAGCAAGATCAGTAATATCAATATGAGGAGTGGGGTGACTGGATAATTTTACTGTGGTAAGAGAGCATTTCTTTCAATGCGGTTAAGGAACACTATCCTAGACAGTAGTTGTACGAGTAAAGGCCAGGTCTTCAGTAGACCCAGACCTTAGCAGTAGTGCCCCCGTTCTAGGAAAAAAATAATGTTTATGAAAGTAAAGTGGATGACAATTTTGTATTATAATGGTTGGTTTACACATATTCATGTTTAAATGTTTTTCATTACAGATACGCAATAACGCTCTGGTATTTTGATACTGTTGAAAGAGACGAAGCCTGCAGGCGCTTCCGGTTAGAAAGTAAGATATTTTATTTATTTAATTATTACACCGGTAATATTTGTTGAGTGAATTTATGAACATGCTAGCGTTATTCGATGGCATACTGAGAAGCAAGCTGGAGTACGCGAGCGATGTTTGGGCACCTTACCACCAGAAATACATTGATATGTTAGAGCAAATCCAGAAGAAATTCCTCAGGTATGTTTATATGCGGAAGCATGGAACCTAGCAAAGGTTCATGACTTATTTGAGGAAACTGATTCTGTGAGTCTAGAAACTAGACGGAAAGCAAGTCTTGCTATTCTGTCTTTCAAAATTTGGAACAATTTCATCGACAGCCCATTTCTCTTGGGATGCTATGATTTATATGTACCAGACCACTACAGCCGAAGTCGACATCACGACTTATTTAAAGTACTGAATGGCAGAACAGACAGACGTCTTGGCAAAGCGTAGCATGACGAGGGGAGTGGTGCTGTTAAATGAAATTGCAAACCATTTGGATGTAAGTGACTGTTCTTTATATGCCTTAAAAATATTATTGAAGAGTCACTTGCCTAAATGCTGATAAGGTAACTAATTTGTACTGTAATTGGAATTATTCTGTTGTATGATAATAATAAAAAATAAAAATAAATAAAATAAACATTGTTCAGTTCAATTCAGCACACAACAGATTGGGCGGTAACTTCCTTAACCCATATATGCCCCCTGATTCGAAAACGATCAATACCCTATATATGCCCAGAACTATTTTGGACTTTCGATTTAACTAAAATTTAGGTGTGTTAGTGGTAATAAGTCTCTAATAACGTTAAAACAAGTTTCATTAAGGTCAGAGTTGGATAAGTACCTTTTTTTTAATTGTTTGAAAACGAAACATTGAGCACTTCCCATACATTTATTATGAGTGAAGAAACAACAATATTTTTCTGTATTTATTTATTTTTTAATGAAATATTCATAAATCTAAACATACTAACAAACCTAGAAACCACTACCACTACCTACCACTACCTAGAAACAAACCATCTACTCTCGAAGAACCAGCATGGCTTTAGAAAGAACAGTAATACACAACACGCTTTAACCTCAGTAACAGACTTTATTAACTCTAACCTTGACTCAAAGAAAAAAGTAATCTCAATATACCTAGACTTATGTAAAGCCTTCGATACAATATCTCACAATATACTTTTTAAGAAACTTATTAAACTTGGCATAACTGGAAATGAACTTAACTTACTGAAAAGTTTTATGTCAGAGAGAACTCAACAAGTCATTATTAACAAAGTGAAAAGTGAACCCCTTCCGATCAGTTACGGAGTGCCCCAGGGTAGTGTTCTAGGTCCCTTAATGTTTCTTATCTACATCAATGATATCTGTGAACTAATTACAGAAGGCAACATTGTGACATTCGCTGATGACACCGTAATACTTTGTCAAGCTGACTCATGGATCAAGGCATTCCTTAAAGCTGAGAAAAGTCTTGCTGTCATCAAACAATGGCTCAATGAAAACAAACTTACTCTAAATACAAAAAAAACTAAATTCATAACACACAGTATAACTCAAAGAGGTCAACCTCCTCCAACCTTCGCTCTGAAAATACACGACTGCTCCCAACCCTCCTCAATATGCAAATGCGAAATCATAGAAAATGTCAAACAAATAAAATATCTAGGCGTCATAATCGACGAAAACCTACGCTGGAATGACCACATCAACTTAATTACATCCAAGCTTAAAAAAATCATGTATCTCTTAAATAATATAAAAAACATCTTCCCACGCACTATACTAAGATCTATTTACTTTGCTCTTTCCCAATCTATAATCATGTATGGTCTTCTGTCTTGGGGAAGTGCAAGTAATATTTCTCTAGATCCACTAGAAAAAGCACAAAAGGCAACAATCAAACTAATTCTTCAAGTAGCGTATGATACAAACTCTGAAAAAATTTACAAGATGCTCGACGTTTTGTCAATCAGACAACTCTACGCTAAATCGTCTATTCTTCACCTCTTCAAATTCAAACTGCATATCCCTTTACTTTCACAGTCCTCAATAACAAGCCGGTCTTCAATAAATCTAACACTTAACATCCCGCTAAAGCACACGACCCACGGACAAAGATCCTTTAACTACTATTCCATCAAACTATATAACAGCATGCCACCTTCTTTAAAACAACTTGCTGATTATTCACCAACATATAAACTAAAAAAACAAATCACAGACTGGATAAAAACTAAAGGAACACTATTTTTCCAAAACCTATTTACTCCAAACCAAACATAAAAATTAACTTGGTATTTAAATTATACCACTAGATCTAGATCTACAAAATAGATTAATATTGCATAACTATTTTTAAAATATTGGCACTAATATCATCTACTTTTGTTTGTTTCTTTTATTCTCTTTTCGTCACAACTGCTCTCAAGTTCACTCTTCTTGTATATTCTTTATTTTTTTCTTTTTACTATAATGTATTATCCATTGCGACTTTAGTATATTATGATGCTCAACTTACCTCAACTTACTACATTGTGTCTGCATAATATTATGATGACTATCTCAACACAGCTACCTACACCTACTATATGTACAATACTGCCACCATGGGTGGTACCACGGAGTCCTCCTTGAGAGTCTCAAGGGGGATACTGTGCTATCACTTATGATGGCATGATAATACATGCGTACACCTCAGCATGGGTTCTCCCAGTGAGGTGTTCACAATCCATAACCACATTCGTTTTAACTAATTACATACAGTTGCCGATCACATTTCACTCTACTACCTACTATGTTTCATATTAAGAATATTTTTGTTTTACTTCCACCTAATGTCATTGTCATTGCACTTATTAACTGTATATCATTGTATTTATTAACTGTATGTAAAAGCATAGAAATAAATAAATAAAATAAACAAATTGAAGCAAAATTTAGGAGATACATATTTGAGGAACACATTTAGGAATGAAACACTATATGAGCATCTCAAACAAGAGCGCACTTTGGCCATTTTGTCACCCTGAGCTAAATTTGAGTTTTCAGACACATGGAAGTATCGCAAAATTTCTTCAAACCGGTTCCGTCGCATTGATTTAGCTATCAACAATTTGTGGATATCCTCATTACTCTCCCAATACATACGTCGTCGCGGCAATGGACAGTAACCTGTCAATATAAGAATGCCGATGAAGCAATATATTTTCATCATCAGATGGTAAACGCCATAATTCCTTTTTCCACAGCATAAATAACTGTATGACGAACAATATGTATTATTACTTTGTGATTAAAAAATAATTCAAAGAAATGGACTGAAGAAATCCGACGCATCTGATATGGTCACCACTGATCTTGGAGGCGGTACAAACCACTCATTATCCATTTTAGATACGTCTTGTTTTACCCACTTACGGGCTTTTGGCTGTTCTAGTCGACTCGATAAAGGCACATCTGATGTTGTGTTTCGATTAGCTAAGGATGAAAGCGGAAGATCATCTTCTGACTCGCTGTCATCATTGTCTCTATTCCTATGAAACACCAGCTCAGCAGGGGCTAGAAGTTGTCTACGTGATAAATTTTCAAAACTTTTATTTGTTTTGCGCCCGAATCGGAGTACGAAACTAATCCATCTCCGGGGGATCTATATAAATGTCTATACCAGTCGCTTCATCGTTCGAATCCAAATTATGGACATATCAACTATTTCATTAGTCGATAAAGGCTTGCTCCAACTGAAATTAAAAAATGCTTATTTAGTATATTACTTACGTATATTTTCCCAATGTATCGTTTTCGAAACACTGGTATTATAAACAGCTTTTAGGTATTTGAATACAACAATATAGTTTTGATAATTGCACAAACATATGTTAAAACTATCCAACTCTATCATAAATTACGCAAAAACTCTAAACTAGAGTTAATTTGGATAATTACTTACTTTTTTGTGAAAGTAGCCATGATTTCTGCGCGCCATAAACAGGTCACAACTTGCACTGATTCATTACGGGACAATAAAATTTGTTTAGTTGAAACATTTAATTACCATTAGAAGAAGATACCTTAACCTTGACACAGATGGTGGTAGAATGCACTTTCCGAACGAAATGCGTAAGATAATTAGCGTTGAAAGAAAGCTTAAATTTTGATTCGTTTTCGAATCAGTAGGCAAATAAGGAACCAAATAAAGACATAGTTCTGGGCATATATGGGTTAACAGATGTCAAATTGTTTTTGAAGACTGGATGATCAACTAGAATATTTCTTCATAAACTTCCCTTTTATAATCTCATCTGCAGATATGCCACTGATAAAACAATTTTTATAATCTCATCTGCAGATATGCCACTGATAAAACAATTTTTATAATCTCATCTGCAGATATGCCACTGATAAAACAATTTTTATAATCTCATCTGCAGATATGCCACTGATAAAACAATTTTTATAATCTCATCTGCAGATATGCCACTGATAAAACAATTTTTATAATCTCATCTGCAGATATGCCACTGATAAAACAATTTTTATAATCTCATCTGCAGATATGCCACTGATAAAACAATTTTTATAATCTCATCTGCAGATATGCCACTGATAAAACAATTTTTATAATCTCATCTGCAGATATGCCACTGATAAAACAATTTTTATAATCTCATCTGCAGATATGCCACTGATAAAACAGTTTTTATAATCTCATCTGCAGATATGCCACTGATAAAACAATTTTTATAATCTCATCTGCAGATATGCCACTGATAAAACAATTTTTATAATCTCATCTGCAGATATGCCACTGATAAAACTATTTCTTTAATTCAGCACAAAGCCCAGACTTGAAGTACAAATTAATAAAATATAATATTCTTATGTCTATTATTATTATTTTAGATGAATCGAATTACAAAATAAACGGTGACAATGCACATTGTTTTAATTTAGTATTGTTTCTTCCAGACCAGAACCGCGCTCTGCAAGGCGCACAAGCCCCGCTCCTGCCGTGATGGCCACCAGCTGAACAGGCTACCGACTGAACCAAAGCCTCGAGCCACCATCACACCGCATGATTCCAACATACCGAGCGGCACCTCTATCACACCCTGCGGGGTGGTCTATCCCTAACATCCCCCCTGGATGGGATGACCCTGCGTACTCTGCTATCAACCACACCACTATATACAATTACCATTAATCCACGCATTCAATTCTTTAGCAACTAAGTGAAAACTGTAAGCAATCCCTTTTATGTATACAATAATGATGTTTGTTACTAAAATGCCTATTTAAACTGATGTAGAATAATGAATGCATCACTGCTGAAGCTTGGATTTGCGATTATACATGAATTATCTATTGCGTCGATGTTTAGTAAGAAAAAACACTATTAAATAAGTTAATCATAGAATTCATAAATCAAGTTAAATTTAATGAAAGAATTTTTCAATGCAAATTAAAGTTTTACTCTAAATAAATTATCATAATTATACGTAATTGGAAAATTTATGTTGCTTGACTTTTGTGGTGTTGGACTGTGTTGCTCTTTCTTCTGTCGATCCCCGATAGTCAATCAACATACAATTAAATATTGACTGGTAAAAATCTTATTCCGTAATATTTTAGTTTTTTTTTATGTTTACTAATCAAATTCCCAATTTATGGAATTGATGCTTTATCAGATTTTTTCTAAATGTTTGTAAATGATGATCGTAAAACCTGCCGCCTATGCACAGTGTTTTTTTTTTTTTTTTTTTTAAATGGTGCCTGTTGAATGATCTTTCTTTAGCTGGTAAACTTTTTGAATTGAGGATCAAAACATGTACCTTTTTTGTCAAATTACCCACTTCATTTTTAATTTGTTAAAAGATCAATCAAGTGCCATTGTATGCTGCAAAGTGGAATATAATGATGAGTGCTTTGTGTGAGCAGATACAAATTAAAAGATTAGCATTTTTATTAATTGATATTTCTGTGAGCATTGCGTGGTTCCATAATTTCCACAGCCTTTTTGCCTCGGCACCAGCCAAAATGTAAAACCTCTATCTATCGTTTTTGAAGGGACCTATTGAAATAAACTATGGATGCGGGAAATTAATGATTGCGGGAATATAGAACAAACACCTTAATATTAAAAGGTTTAAAATGTTCCTATATACATACATATTCTAAAAAAGATACACGTTTCAGGTATTTCTTTAAATAAAAAATATTGTAACAAAAAGAAGGAGCTGCATGAGACAAAAAAATTACACTTTAGCATTTCCCACATGCACACAATGTGCATTATGTACATTAATGTGCGTAAAAGAAAATTTTCAATCTTTCGATGATTGTGGTACACTCCCAAAAATGATGGGACAGATGGTGGATCCTATTTTACCTCTCTACAGTCTCTATCAAGCTTGCGTCATATTTATTTTGTATTGTTTCAATCCCACATGTTGGAATATTGTCGTTGAAGGTAACAAAATTATTAAAGTTTTTTTCTGTATCCAATCTGAGCCAATTATCTTCAGAAACCTCAACTTGTTATAACCACACTTTTACCACTGTAGACTGTTTAACTTGACTGTTGTAACCACACTTTTACCACTGTAGATTGTTTAACCTGACTTCAAGCGGTCAATGTAAAATGTAATGCCTGGAGAACGTCAGACACTTACTGTGTCATTGTAGATATATCGAGGCTCGTATCGCTCCAACACTTTTGGAAGCTCATTTATCCACAACGATGTTCTTTCTAGATCAACTTTCTAGACAAACAAACGATTAATGCGATCTACTTTTGCGTGTTTTATATGAAATTAATTAGATATTACAAGAAATAACGACACATACGGGTAAACGATTATTCAAGGAACGATAGATAGAGGTTTCACGGTTGTAATTCACAATCATATTGACTGACAAAGTTCTGTATAAATGAATCATTTGTTTTCTTCTACTGGTTGTATGTATCTTAAACTTCAATATCAGTAATAAGAGTCTGTTTAGAGAAAAAGAAAGCCTGATAAGGATGTGATAAAAATAAAGGTAGGTATGTAGGTATCTGAATGTAAAGGACTGTAATTTTTGGCTCGTAAAATTTTTAAATTTAAAAAAAGCAACACATCTTTAAAAAGTCGAATGTTGCATCACAAAATTGCATTCATGGTAATGTATTATTATTCAGTAATCATGAATAAATAAATTATTATTTGACTATTGTCAGAAATGTAAATAAATAAATTTGCTCTAAGCAATTATTGATGATGAATGAATGTTGGTTGGAACATGGAATAGGGACTTGGTACGGTACAATAACTGAAGCTGAAGCTGAAACACATTGCTGGGTCCATTGTGACAGTTTGTTAGTAAGTACCTATTATTCTTGTGCATTCTAATTCAGTGCTTATCGACGTTAAAAGTGATTACTGTATTTAAAACGGTATTATTATGTTATTATCCTGTTTAGAAAGCGCCGGATGTTTGTTCCACAACTCCGCATAGGTTCCTTTATAATATTATTTCGTAATGTGCAATGTGCATATTAATAAAATGACTGAAACAACACATTTTAATTTTTAATAGGGTAAAATTTAAAAATATATATTTTGTTTTTCTATGTAAACAAACATGTAGTTACTGAAAAATATAAAGTTGCTTCCATACAAAGAATATTGAATAAAATTCTTGTTTTATTTCTGTCGATGACTAGAGAATCCTTTGAGAGAGATCCTTCTCTTTCAATTGTCCTGATAACAGCTTGGTTTCAATGCATTTGCACCTCTAGTGGGTTCGTTTGCTTTGTCAAAAAAAGCTGCCAGCACTTGGAAGTGCTGGCAGGAAGACTTCATAACTGTTTGCCAGATCAGTCGACAGGATCAGAATGAGAGGGATCCAGAGCAATAACTCTGTATTTATCTTCCTCTTAGGTAAAAAGAAACCTTTTAGTTTTGAATTACATATTACATACTACTATGTAAATTGACCATAAATAAGTACTAGTGATATTGCTACAAATCAGCTTCTCAGAAGTGTAAGTGTAAATTAAGTATAATGTCCATTGTCAGTATACGATTTACAGCTTAGAAACAGGAACGATAGTATCAAGTCATCCACAGATCACAAATTGAAGCTTATATTCTGTAGTGTAATAATGCGCAAATATCATAAGTACTATATTTGCAAATAATTTAGACTTTGATTGAACTACATTTTAAAATATAATTTATTTGTGTGTAGAAAAACTATTGTGTTTTATGAAACTAAATTTAAAACATCCTTTCCCAAATTAAATAAAGGAATTTTCACTTGAGTGTAAATAACCCTTCTACACGTTTTAACTCATTTTGTTTTGCAATTATAGTTTTACATCTTGTATTATAAAACAATATTTTAGATGGATTAACTTCAAGAAATTATTTAATATCTATCTACTTAATAGCATACGCTGCATGCAAATTTTCCAAGCCTCCCGCTGCGCTACACTAAAATATGTATGTGCTTGTTTTAAAAAATAATTACATAATATATGACCGTCAAAAAGAGTGCCGCGCTCACCTGTAATCCTATGTATGTTCGGAATGCGGTGAAAACTTTTTAATTAACATTGAGAATAGATTTATTAGCGATGGGCATGATGAAATATTTTAATGAAACTTAACTTTTGAATTAGTCTTTCTTCTACTATTCAGCTTTCATTCTCATAATATGACGAATCTTTCAACACAAACGAGGTGGGAGTTATTGTTAACTCTATCCCTAAGGTGGGTTAAAGTCTGTAGTGGAGTTGAAGTAAACTGAATTTTTTTGCTCTGTGAGTTTTCATGTAGGTTATCAATTTTCAGCTTGGCCCTTCCCTGGGTGGATATTGTTAGCGGCGTTCACATCCCGTTCCACACCACTTTACGGTTTGTGCAAACTTAAAAGCGGTGCGGGGATTTGGAAGTTTTGGCAGTCTCGTGACATTGGGAACATAACTTAGTCAGATACGTTTTTAGATTTTCACGGCCAAAAGTATTTTCGTTATTTGTTTTTCGCAGTGTTTCGCTACCTCCTTCTTTAGCCAACATTTCGGACAGCATTACAGTGTCCATCATCAGGGCAGATGTGTAATTGTTAGTGGTGAAATGTGTGCTTTTGTACTTGGAAGCGATGATACCGTGTTGCCAGCTCCACTCCACTATGAACTGGTATTACAGTATACTTCAAAATAGATTAGATTTCAATTGCCTCTGTAATCAGGCGTGCTCCAATAGGAACTGGTTCCAAAAAACTGTTCCTCGAACCCACTGTCATTCAGTGATTGCTAGTCACCGGAACAAAGTAACCGAAACAAGCAATGGCTTAGGAACTGGTTCCAAAATAGCCTGTTCTTCGAATCCACTGTCATCTAGTGATCGCTAGTCACTGGTACAAAGTAACCAAGACAGGCAATGGCGTCGTATGTAGTATATAGCCGCGGAGGAATACTGCAAGTTCACTAAATCGTGGTACTTATACTTGCTTGGGGCACGTCTCCATGCGAGCTGCCGATGGAATTGGCAACATCTGGCGCTAAAAGAAGGAGGTAGCGAAACACAGCACAACCCCAAAAACAAATAACGAAAATAACTTAATCAGTCTAAACTTGCTCACTGTGTCAGCTGTGCGCTCGAGATAGTATGGGTGTTCCAATATATGCCTTGATGGGAGAATTGCCCTTCTGGCAGGTGTCTCCCGCAAATATCAACCCATCTTTCACTTCTTCCTTCCTGGAAATGCTTCAGTTCGAACTTGGCGTACTTGGTGGCAGTTCATCGAAGACATGGGCAACTCGGTCTCGCCTCTCAGCAGAATCGAATACGCTCTTCTTTGTTGAGTGTGAGCGTGCAATTCCTCTCTTCGAATGACTGCCCGATATGCTGTGAAACTTTTAAGAAGACATTTTGATGTTTTCGAATAGGCCGGTTTGCCTGTGATTTTGGTCAAGACCATCATCACGAGATAAACTGCTCACGTCACATCAGTGTCATAGCCACTTTTCAGCCCTCGCTGAATGAGAGCGTTCTTTTCTTTTTTCCGGAATCGTTTTTTCCCATTTTTGAATAGGCTTACGCAAGCCACCACGCCATCATCAGTGAAAGAACAGCGAAATTAATGATTTTTAATTTCCGGCATCTTCTATATCGCGTTTTTATTTTCAGTAAACTATTTGTAATCTTATCGCCTCGGTTCCTGGTGGAACATGACAAACGAATATCTCGGTTATGCCCATTGCTAGTGTATTAATAAAAAGTTTAATAATATTTGTGAAGGTAACACATACATACCACAAGTCAAATAACAAATATTACCTCACCTAAAAAATTATTTATTATAGAATATTTAGCCTTTTCATGAACTGTGCGCGTGCATTCGTTTTTGCATTAGCAATCACAACGTTCCTAAAGCTTAGCTTTGTTTGCTCGTAATATATATTTTTTTACATTGAGAGACATCTGTAAATAATATGTAATAACATTGTCTTTCAATTAACAGTTTTGATGGAAATATTTAACCAATGTAATTTTATGTTAGATTTTATTACAATTACACATAAATAAATATGTTTGGTAACACATCAAAATTTTACCCTAATGAATAAAATCTTATATTATTAATTTGTTAAAATGTGAAAATCTATTTCAATTGTATCTTCTACTTTTACATTTATTAACAAACAAAATGAAGCCTGACAAAGGTGACGTTGCCAATGTCTTGGGATAAGTTTTGAGATTCAATTGGACTGACGATTGAAATAAAATAGTTTAAGTAAAATAATAATAAAAACTATTTACGAACTTCTGATTTTCATTTCTCTCCCATCATTATAACTTTATAACCTTCATTGTAAAGTTATCAATTATCATCCAGTTTTTGATGTATAAATAAACAAATCTAAGCTTGCACGTATTGGTGACTTAGCAGGGCTGCCTGAGTTCATCTGGTAAGGTTCGTCAAGGTGGCGGATGTGTCTGCCCGACAGCTGCGTGGTGGACCGGATTGGAAAAGATCGGTTGCGGGAAGCCCTTTGGCCTGTCTAGCCAGACTCTCTCAACCCAGTGGGGAGGGATTATTCGTCTTCTTACCTTTTCCTTCCAAGAACTTTGTCTTCTTAAAAATACCCTCCACACAGCATCGCCAAAGATGACACAGGGGCCCCGGAGTTAATGGAAAAAAAATCCCCCAAAATTATATAACTACATAATATTTATAAGATCTATTTTTTATAAAACTAAAGTGTATTTAGATTTATAATTATTTTCTGTTGTGTGTCCTGCGATGGATGAAACGAGTTGTGCTGAAACTACTTGGCGTATATCGATCGTCCAGGTGATTAAACATGAGATCTCTGAGAAATCTAAATTTGAGTTTGAGTATGTAGTTGTATGTAAAAATGTGCCTTCTAATATTGAGATAACTCATAATGAAAAATTATAAAAAAAAAATATGTTTTCTGGGTTACTAGTACGAAATTTTGAAATGTCATGGTAATTATACCGGACTGTTATGCCTTTAGGTGTTGTACTATAGCAACGATACTTAACCTTTTTTCTCTTCGGGCCACATACATGTATTTGTAAATTTGCGCGGGCCGCAACACTATAACCCCCCCCCCCCCAACAAAGAAATATTCTTCTTCCCATTTGTCTTGAAGCACTCTCTTTTCGTCGAACATTTTTCGATTACATTTTGAAGACCAATATTTAAATTCTAACAAAACAGTACTTAATACGACAGCAAGAAATGCTGTTAAAATTAGTAGGTACCTGACGAAACAGTGACATTAACCAGTTTTTATGTATTATAATTGATGCGGTTGTTTCTAGAAGTGGCACTTTTATTTATAAATTATTTGCGCACGTTTGTGTCAAATATTTGTTTTTTTGGGAATAAATCTAGCATGTGTAAATAGCAACACTCTTACACATCTGCCCTGATGATGGACACTGTAACGCTGTCCGAAACGTTGGCTAAAGAGGGAGGTAGCGCAACACGGCATAACACCCCAAAAACAAATAACAAAAAAACCTTTTGGCCGTGAAAATCTAAACAACGTATCGTATTTTACTCTTGTACCAGATTATGTGGACCATAATAATAATCCTTTTTGGGTGTCACTATCTGTGCGTCAAAGTCGAAACGAATCTCAAGATATAAGAAATTTAGAATGATAGTTTTTTTTAAATTAAGTTCCTGATGGTAAAGTGTTTAGCGCCGCACACAAAAGCTTGGCGGGCCGCAGGTTGAGTATGGTTGTACTATAGCATACATATTTATTTAATATGCAAAACACAAGACATGTAAATAATATTTGAATTATAGTGAGCACTAGAATATTGCTTTCTTCATTATTTCAAAACAATATTACATTACATTATATATTAAACTAGACGTTTGATATATAAGTATTAAATAATTTGATTTTAATAAATAAAAAAGGGATGTATGTAAAGTAATTTGGTTTTCATTATAATACAGTGGAATCCGTTTATAATGACATTGAAAGGAAATGACAAACACATACTTAGGGTGGGTTTCTTCATTTACCGAGAATGCTAAATGCAATGCTAATTGTAAAAGTAAACAATCAAAATTTAAAATTTAAACGAAATTTCTATGCATTTGACCGTTTACTTTTACAATTAGCATTGCATTTAGCATTCTCGGTAAATGAAGAAACCCACCATAAGCGGACGTCATACAAAGCATTTTGTAGAAAATAAACAACCTGTTTTTATAAGGTATATATATATATATATACACCACAACACGGGCATGTGCCTAGTATGGTGGTCGAAAAATCCCCAATTTATGTAACGAACCATTTAAAGAATAAAGAAACTTAAAAAAATATATATATATATATATATACATCCCGCTATCATTGCTGCGTCTTCTAATGGTCCACTTTCATTCAATCCTGCGTCCGACCGTCATTCTGCGTCCGGTATACGGACGCAGGATTGAACACATGTAATTTCAAGTTTTCCTCACTCCTGTACCCTCATCCAGTCTAAAAACGAAAATAGGCCAGACGCGGTATTGGTACCTAAATCAACTGAAATATGCTATTTTAGTTCAGTGTTTTGTCACCGAGGTGGCGAGCCGCGGCGCTGCAGAGACGAGCGTATATTTTTAGCAAAATATACATTTGATTGACTCGCGTATCGCAACTCCTACATTTGGCAACATCGCTTTTTAATAGCGTTTCTTCTGATACGGATCAATCATAATAAAAACATCGCACATTGCAATTAAGATAATAAAAAACAAGATTTCATTCAAATTCAGCCTGTCATTATGTTATTATTGTACAGCAAATATTTCAGCAACTTTATTTTTTTATATGACTATTTTTAAACAAATATAAGTTATTTTCTTATCCACGATTATAAATTCCTACAATGCGGAATCGTGTGCCATGCCACTCTATTACTATTAAACAAGATAAAATAAATTTTAATATATTAGTAATTTGACAGTTAAAAAATATATGTGAGATATTTGGAGATTTGTAAAGAAGGCTGATGTATAGATGATAAGTATAATGAGTAAGATAAGAATAAGAGGCTGTAGAAAAAGTCGGGGACGCCCGAGGAAGACATGGTATGATTAAAAATACAAAAATTCTCGTGTCATGCCTAAAGACAGAATAAGCGGGATGATAAGTTATTGTTAAATAATGTATATTTATTATTAAAAGCATGTTATTTTATTTGTTTACACATTTTTGTGCATTAGCTTTTCTTTTTTCCCCCTTTTCGTTTTAATAAGTCAGGAACGCTTCATACGTCATACGTATGTCTGATAATTGGTAATATTATAATATCGTGAAAACAAGCCTTGGGTCCGTGCGGTTAAGAGGATTTAGCATATAATTTTGTTATAAGGTTCGCTAAAGACCCTTAAAAATTGTTTCTCTCGTAAACGAAAATACATTAGTTAATTCGAAAAGTTATCTAGCGTCCATCATGAAATACTTGATAAGCATTTATGTTATTCTTATTTAATTTTTATTTCTTTAAAAAAATACAATATAGCGGATTAAAAATATTTTTTTACTAAATGCATATAAATAAAATCTTTGTGTGCAGTTCACACGCGGTAGAAGTGAAACCTTCAGAAAACTAAACTTCGAGAGAATGATACGAATGCGGAGTATCTGGAGTAGAATAATTGTAGGGTTTAATTATAACAATATTGTTACCAAGTTACTCATTCTCTCGCAGGCTAAATCCTAATATAGATATAGGTATGCGTTCGTCTCTTTTTAGTGTCGCTCACAGAGTTTCGTTTTATAGAGTTTCAAATCACAACGGTGCTAAATAGCGATAAGAACCAATGGACAAGTATATGACAATTCTATTTTCTTTAATCTTTTTTTTTTTAAAGAAAGACAAATATTCCTGGGCTACGAATAAACCATCAATGTTTGAAAACAACCTACCACCACCATACTAAGCAGAAATTATTTCTTTTGTCGTGATGGAGGTTTTAGCCAGCCGAGGAATCGAACACGCGTCGCCCGGGTGGGAATGCGATGCCCACTCAGCCATTGAGCGATTAATTCTGAATGGTGATCTTACGCCAGGGCGATACTGAGAGCATTTTACATACTAAAACGTGCGGCCCTTATTTTATTTTAAGTGATTAAATTGTGAAATAATGCAGATTAAAATCAAATAAAATAAACTGCGTGGAGCTAATGTAAAAAAAATATTAGCTCACTTGGCGATATGATTTGGGAGGCGGGAATGGGTACCGCCGCCCCGGGAAACTTTATTGGATAACCAACACCTCTGTCATAGGTCACCCAAAGTGGTTCGCTACGTTTGGTGATTTAGCAGGGGTGCCCGGGTTCATGGGGTGAGGTTTGTCTAGGTCTTGGAGGCGGATGACCATGACCCACTGAACCCCGGATTCCTACCCTCCCCTTAAACCCTTTTTCTTTCCAGAACTCTCCTCTCCTTCCTTTCCTTTAAAAAACCCTGCACACAGTATCCCCAAAGATGACATAGGCCCTGAGGGAAATAATTTTCCTCAGGGCCTCCTGTGTGGAGCTCATGTAAAAAAAAATGTATATATGAACCCATGACTTCCTGATAGCAATTTGAGAGCCTTACACCTCGACCACGGATACCACGAGGTAGAACCCGATGATTTTCACAGCAGTTGTGGTTGATGTCCTCGATATGTAGGTATCCGCTATCATCGAGAGATACAGCTGCACAGTTGTCAAAAATGACGATTAAAATTGTTATCTTTTTAACGGCATCAACTGATCATTAAAGTAAATGCAATATTCCAGATGAAAGAGTTAATGAATGAATCTCTTGTTACGTAACGGGCCACCTAATCCATTATCAAAGTTTATGAACCACATTTCAAGTGTTTTCATGTGATGTATTTGTTTATAATACTAATAATACAAACAACTTTTTCATTTAGTGGGTCAAGTTCGTGAACCAGTACACTAATTATTGTACACCTTATAAAGTCTTGATGGTACGTGCGATACCCTTTAAATTATCATCTGATATCAATGGACTAAATGTTTTGCAATCCTCTTGTGTTTAGAGTTCATTCTTCAAAACTGGCATAAATAGACTAAACGTTTTTCAAAAATTTAAATACCTAGATATAATCAGACACTCAAAAGTTTGTGTACGTACTTTAGTGAAAACCATGTAAAAAGATAGATGAAGTAAAATCGATATATAAGATGCAGATATGATAGTGGGATCGTTTACGTGCTATAATCTTTTTTTTTTTCCAAAGCATAATAAACATGAAATGAGTTCAATGTATGTTTAGTTTATTCGTTAATTATTCATTAATTTAGTTTATTCGTTAATTGGTTGTTAACAATATCGTCGACACCAGCAAGCACAGTCCCACCTAGTAAAAATTGCGGATAGCACATCTCATATTTCAATAACTTTGACTGCCGTAGTCCTAACTATGGGGATTGTAGGATTATAATAATAACAACATTTTATAAAAATAATAAGAAACTTACTTACTTTAACGACTTACATTTCCTACATATTTTTTTGTACCCTCATTATTATCATCACCATTACATAGTATAAAATGAAGTCACTCAAAATGTATGTGCGCGTTAATCTTTTAAACTACGCAACGGATTTTCATATGGTTTTCACCAATAGATAGAGTGATTGAAGAGATTTAAAATGGCTGGCGGGCCGTACTATAGTCACTTTTGAAATTCGTTCTACGGAAGAAATTGAAAAATAGTTGTCCTAGAGTAAGTAGGTATTTGATTTTCCCTTTTCAAATATCCAGTGTTGCATTGCAAGCATTGTATAATTATTGGCGAGTTAATTAGTTTATATGTATAATACATGCTTATTATAGTAGAGAAAAGCCGATAAATTCAAATATTCAATTCAAGCAGCGAAAAGCGGGCAGCTGGCAAGCGGGTGGTGTGGATTTTATAAAGATTGGGTAATGGCGTTGTGTTTCGTTAGCCACAGCAACGTGTGGCCGGGTCTGCTAGTAATATTATATAACCAATCTCATTTTTAATTTCCATGGTAGTTTAACTACGTTAAATCTTACTAATATTATAAAAGTGAGAGTTTGGATGTATGTGTGCTTGTAACTCTTTCACGCAAAAACGACTGAATGGATTTTAATGAAACTTTATAATAATATAGCTCATACAACAGAGTAACATATATGCTATCTATAATTGTAAGCTCTGGCGTTATGAAATTTGTATAAATAAAAATGTGTGTATTTTATATATTTTAGCGGAAGGGAGGATAGGCAGGGGGAAGGGGAACGGCGGAGGTGGGGTTCGCGGAGGAGTAAGAGATGGGAGTTGGGGGAGGGGGGAAATGTGGAAGGCAACGGGGACGCACGGGAAAGGACATGCAGGGAGAATCAATTTATTTCTTACAATGGCATTGCAACGAATGCCGGGTACCACCTAGTTATTTTTATAAATCTGTAATGTTGCATTGTAACAGAATTTAATTTTCTGATTTTAAATTCTTTAATCAGAATTTCTGATCATAATAAAGATTAAAGAATTTAAAATCAGAAAAAAATCTTTAATCTTTATTATCATCAGAAATTCTGATTAAAGAATTTAAAATCAGTAAGTATAATTGTATTTATTATTAATTTTAGTGCTATGTAAAGCGGCTGTTTTTTAAATTAACTTGATTATATAATTTGCACTTGTAAAGTATGTATTAAGAACCCGCGTCAAATTATTTTTTATGTTAAATTTTATGCTATCTGCAGTTCAAAAACGATTTTTTTCTTTCACTTGTATTGTACATTTTAAAAATTTAAAAATACTATTACACCCACACATGAAACTCATGAGTGGGAGATACTTTCAGTATCGCCCTTGTGTAAGACCACCATGCAGAATTGATATGTCGCTTGAAATGACTTTAACCGTGTTTGGTGACCAGATCTGAATAGCCAGGTACTTCTCCACCTTCCTCTTCCTTATCTCCTTCCCCTCCCCACTACCTTCAGCCTCACAACATACCCCAAAAGGGGATGCCATAGTCTCACTGGCTCCAGACGGGAGCAGTTGGGACTCTCGTGCGGTATTCATATATACAAAAAGACACACATTTTTACCATCTATCATTTTAAATATTTTTTTGTTATCTAAACCTTTAAAACTGTTTTTGATCCTGTATGCAGTAAATCATAGAAATTATAAAAAGATGTAAAAGCCCATGGCGTTGATGATTAATAAAATTTTAAAATATGAAAATATGGCTCATCCATTTGGGGAATATTGTAAGGCGGAAGGAAAATAAGGATGGGAGTTCTCAGCAATACAGATCTATTCGCTAAACATAGCTAATCCCATTTTAAGCAACGCCAACGTTTGAATTCTGAATACGTCCCCAAAACATTCCTTACTAATTTAAAAAACTTTTTGTGCGCATCGCCACGCGCCCGGTTCATTTGAGCCCGCGACTTATGGACCATTTACCTTTTCCTTCATATTTGATACATACCTATTAAATCATCCAAACAAAACGTGAATAAATAAGCGGCAACGTTGCAAGACGTCGGTTTGTCGGCAAAATAAAACGAAATATATATTTGGACGCAAAATTGTTGACCAAATGAAAGAGAAAATAAGCCGGACGCCTTACTACATTACTTATGAAAGGAGTCTGGATTGATGAGTCGTTAAAAGACGTTTTTTCGGTTTTGTATATTTTTAAATTAACGTTTTCCAAAAACTTTAATACCTAGCTATAATCAGACAATTAGAAGGTTGAATATACTTTATTTAAAGTTATCTAAAATCAAGTCCTTCCGATAGACGCAGCAATGTCGATCTGAATATATATACATCCCGCTATCATTGCTGCGTCTTCTAATGGTCCACTTTCATTCAATCCTGCGTCCGACCGTCATTCTGCGTCCGGTATACGGACGCAGGATTGAACACATGTAATTTCAAGTTTTCCCCACTCCTGTACCCTCATACAGTCCAAAAACGAAAATAAGCCAGACGCGGTATTGGTACCTAAATCAACTGAAATATGCTATTTTAGTTCAGGGCTTTGTCACGCGAGCGGCGAGCCGCGGCGCTGCAGTAGACGAGCGTATATTTTTAGCAAAATATACGTTTCATTGACTAGCGTATTGCAACTCCTACATTTGGCAACATCGCTTTTTGATTGCGTTTCTTCTGTTTCCTAGAACGACGAGAACAGATCAGTCACAATAAAACATCGCACATTGCAAAATATGATTTTATTAAAATTCACAGAGAAGAACTTTAAATCATTGTCTAGAAAATGTGCAAATCGTCGAAATTATTGATACACATAAATTAATTCTAATGTACAAATGATGTTTTAAGCATTAAACCCAACCATTTTTGATTTATTCGTTGATTTTAATCAAAATTGGCGCCAAATACGACTCCAATAAATATGCATCTTGTCAAACATACATATAATAAAAAAAAATTATATCGCTAAAAGACGCCGTTGTTAACCAAGAGTTTTTTTATTAATATTGAATTTGCCGAGCGTTTTATTTGAAAAGTGAATTGAAATTTATGGTTTAATTTCGAGTAATATTCAATCACGGCTTATTTCTAAAAATAAAGACAAAGTTTCCTTAACTAATTTACTAGAAATGATATTTTTTCAAGTTCTTCTAAAGGTCTTCAGAGACTACCGTTGCATATTTTTGAAAAATTCTGAGTTAAAAAATGAATATAAAACTATCAGAATTTGGTAGTTTATTATAATAATATTCAACCTAAATTTTATCGTCATAGTAAGTAGTAAGTAGGAAAGGAATGCCGCTTTCTGTGTGTTTTAGTTAGTTAAGACGTACAAGAAAATCGAAAATTACTTTAATCAGGAACTGACGGCCTCCATGGTTGAGAGGTAGCGGATTCAAATCTCGGAGTGCGCAAGTAATATTTTATTTGAATAATTTGTGTTTTTTTTTTTCAGAACATAAATATTCATCATCATTATCATCATCATTTCATCATCATTATCATTACATAGTATAAAATGAAGTCGCTGAAAATGGATGTGCGCGTTAATCTTTTAAACTATGCAATGGATTTTCATACGGTTTTCACCAATAGATAGAGTGATTGAAGAGGAATGTTTATATGTATATTATAATAATAATTACATAGTATAAAATGAAGTCGCTGAAAATGGATGTGCGCGTTAATCTTTTAAACTATGCAATGGATTTTCATACGGTTTTCACCAATAGATAGAGTGATTGAAGAGGAATGTTTATATGTATAATACATGTAAATTATATTAGAAAAAAGCCGAGAAATTCAAAGAAAACATATTTTTGTGCGATTTAAAACGGCTGGCGGGCCGTACTATAGTCACTTTTGAAATTCGTTCTACGGAAAAAATTGGAAAATAGATGTCTAGAGTAAGTAGGTATTTGATTTCCCCTTTCAAATATCCAGTGTTGCATTGCAAGCATTGTATAATTAGTGGCGAGTTAATTAGTTTATATGTATAATACATACTTATTATAGTAGAGAAAAGCCGATAAATTCAAATATTCAATTCAGGCAGCGGGCAGCGGGCAGCTGGCAAGCGGGTGGTGTGGATTTTATAAAGGTTGAGTAATGGCGTTGTGTTTCGTTAGCCACAGCAACGTGTGGCCGGGTCTGCTAGTTATTAATAATTTGTAGTAACTTTTACGCCTCGTACCAAAGTAGAAAACATTCCGAGTTTGACCCCGGTGTAAGACCACCATTCAGAATTAAAATGTAGATTGAAATGGCTTTAGCCGTGTTTGGTGACAAGTGAGAGGATTACTGAAGATGCTTTAAAAGGGAGATATCATGAAACAATTACAATTAATACACCTAAGCGATTGTTCTGAAAAATTTAATAAAACACGACTCACTCAAAAAAAAACTCTAGGTATTTGAGTATCATTTAAAGAAACAATGTGATTTTTTTCATATTAATAGCATGTTAAATGACCGAACTGTGGGAGCTTTTTATAATTTTCTAAACATATGTACCTACTGTGAATTTTTTTTTCTACAAAGGGATTATTTATTGCGTTGCTTCGTGAAATTACTATTTTCGAATAATTTTTAAATAGAATAAGTAAAATTATTTTATACATTAGCTCCACACAGGAGGCCCTAAAGAAAATATTTCCCCATCAGGGCCATGTCATCTTTGGGGATGCTGTGTGGAGGGTATTTTAAGGAAAGGAAGGAGAGGAATTTCTGCGAAAGAATAAGGTGTGAGGGGTGGGTAGAAATCTGGGGGTCAGTGTGTCCAGGAATGACGGACGTGTGGATCTATCCCTCCTACTGCGGTACAAGATGATGTTCCGAGAGATTCCAACTGGAGAGGTAGAAAGGTCTCCCTCCACCAGTCTCTCCCAAGACAGAAGATAAACCTCACCCCAAGAACCTGGGAACCCTTGTTAAGTCAACAAACGTAGCAAGCCACTTGGGGTGACCTGTGGCAGAGGTTTTGGTTATGTGTAGTAAATGGCTCCCGGGGCGACGGTACCCAAACCCGCCTCCTAAATGGAAAATTATTAAAATGCGAATTATACCTACGAGATGAAACATGAATGTGATCGAAGACAAAGAGCGTAAAAATGTATGCGTTATTTCACCTCCACGCAGCACACTTTTTCATCTCATCTCGCCGACTAATAATATTTTTTGAACTGCAAATTACGCATCCTTATCTTAACTAATCATCCATAACTCAAAATAATTGTTTTGAGGCGATGTTTATGAAAGCATAATTAAATATTTCCGGGCAGATAAAACATTTATTGACTGTCAACGCCGGCCGGGCCTCTTTACGTTTGATTTTTTTATATACCATTATTTTAAATCTACGCGCTGATATTATGAGCGATATTATAACCATTTGTATTCCAGAAATAAGTCATCATTCTTGAATTGAAATGAAAAAATGCTCTAATTTATATTTAATTAATTTATATGTAAACGTATTCACTCTTTCCTCTCCTGAGGAAAATTATTTTCCTCTGTGCAGTCAATATAAAAAGATACACTAACAAGAAACGAATGCGCGGTCGTTTTAATACGTAGGTACATATATACCTAATTTTTTTTTTTTTCATAATTTAGAGTACCAAATGTCTAAATAGTATTTTTATTAAACCAGTTTTTTAAACTTCACAATTTTTTTCACAATGCATTTCATATTTAAAAAAAAAAACTTTTTTGGGTAGGTACCTGCAATCGACAAACTCTTAAATAAACGTTTTTTTTATAATAACTTTTTTTTCATTAATTTGTAAGGTGGGTATGGGTACCGCCGCCCAGGGAAGCATTTACTGGATAATCAACACCTCTGCCACAGGCCACTCCGAGTAGTTCGATAAGTTTTGTGACTTAGCAGGGGTGCCCGGGTTCAATGGGAGAGGTTTATCTGGATCTTAGCGGCGGATGCGTTTTTCCACCAACTGCGTAGCAGATCGGAAAGGGAGAGACTGGTTTAGGAAGACCTTTTGACTTCTTTAGCTGGACTCTATCGGAACATAACCTTGCACCGCAATGAGAGGGATATATTCATACGTCCCGTAAGATAAGATAATATTCAATTACGATTATCGTAAGACCCTCCACCATCCACATCCACTCCAGCATCCCCAAAGATGACAGGCCCTGAGGTGAATTATTTTCCTTAAGGCCTCCTGCGGGGAGCTAATTTAATACAATGTTTTTATGTATTTAAAATGAGTCTCCTGTTTTTTCATTATCATTTTAATTTTACTTCTCCGTTTTATTTTACTTCGAATCATTTTTATTTTACTTCTTCAAACAAAGATTTTTTTTATTTTACTTCGTTAAGCCGCCACTACCCGAATTTCTACCGATTTGTTACATATCTACATTAAACATTTAAAGTTCTTAAAAAAATATGTTATTTTTGAAGATAATATCTAGACGTTCCCTACAACGAAGTGCAAATCATATGAAATTCCTTCGATAGAAAAAAATCGAAAAGTATGCTCCGCAAATTAATATAAACACGTTCATTTCACTTATTTTAGAAGTTATATGTACGAAAAAATTCACAGTGTACCTTTAAATGCTACTTAGATGTTCTCCGTGAGATTTTTGCTCTATTTTAAACAAGTTGTGTTTTATTAAACGTTTTCACCCTTTTCACTTCAATTTTTTCGTTTTAAATATTAACGCGCTCTCTCCAACATTTGTAACTACATATCTCTCCATCTGCTTCTTTTTGAGCGGGTAAATGGCGCCTTAAACAATCATTATACATTCATATTTGACAGTGTTAAGAATTTTTATTTCGATGATCAATAAAATTACGACACAAAAAATTATATGAAAGTATTGGCCAGAAAAAATTAGATAAAATCACTGTGTCCAGTCTTCTTGCCACAAAAACATGCCTGTTTCGCATGTCATGGGACATTCTTTACGCTCCAGATTTTTTTTTAACATTAGCTCCACACAAGGGGCCCCGAGGAAAATAATTTCCCTCAGGGCCTATGTCATTTTAGGGGATGCTGTGTGCGAACCACTTGGAGTGATCTATGGCAGAGTTGTTGATTATCCAATGAATAATTCCCGGGGCGGCGGTACCAATACCCGCCTCCCAAAATGTCTGTACTAGGCTGCATTTTCATGCGTGTAACACGAATGACACGAACCACGAATTGTGGGAAAGGAATGAAACAACAGCAAACGGCGCGAAACGCCACTTGCAGATACTTCATTCCTTTCCCAAAATTTGTGGTTCGTTTCGCGTTGTTACACACATGTATGCTTTCATACTTGTAGGTGCTAAGTATCTAATATATTAAATAATGTGTTAAAAGTATTTTTGAAGTGAAAACTTCTATAGCATTGTTGTAATTTGAAACTCGATGAAACGAAAAGTAACGACAGTAAAAAGAGACCATCTATAATCTATAGGATTTGTCCTGTAAGAGAATGAGATAGTGTAATCGGTTTCTTCTTTGTGTATTGCTTCGTAGCCTATCGGTCTCCTATTTGTGCGTGCGCCGTAGCCTCCTCAATCTTGTCTTCTGAAGGTTTCACTTCTACCGCATGTGAATTGCATACTCTGACTTTGTTTTTAATTTTTAGATAATATTTTTTATTTTGTTGGTATCAGTAAAACAAACGCGAAAAAAAACTATGTACGCTAAATTGACGTTAACGCTTCAATTATTTTTGTGTTTTCTACAAACCATTAGATATTAAATGGCAAAAAAATACTAGAAATGAGTGACTTATTGTTCCGAAGTTTCTTTATAATTAATAGGTTACATAATTATTCTACTGATAATCGTGTTGTTTTAATAATTACCCACTTATATTCAGAGTTAATTCTTTAAAACTACATACCATTAACAGATTTTATTTTATTTTATACTAGCAGACCTGGCCACATGATGCTGTGGCTAACGAAACACAACGCCACTACCCAACCTTTATAAAATCCACACTACCCGCTTGCCAACTGCCCGCTGTCTAAATTGAATATTTGAATTTCTCGGCTTTTCTCTACTATAATAAGCATGTTTTATACATGTTAATCTTCCTCTTGAATCACTCTATTTATTGTTGAAAACCGCATAAAAATCCGTTGTGTAGTTTAAAAGATCTATGCGCACATACATTTTGAGCGACTTCACTTTGTACGTATTGATAACATATTTAATTTATTTTTGTTCTTGCTTATTCATCAATAGATTTTACGTGCGCATTGCCGCCGAGTTGGTTAGATTCCGCAACGTATGGGCCAGTCGTTTAAAGTCGTTTAACCAAAAACTTGAATGAATAAATGGCAACGTTGCAAGACGTCCGTTTGTCATCCACATGAAAATAAATATATAATTGGACCCTACATTGTTTACAAAATGAAAGAAAGAATATGCAGGACGCCTCACTACATTAAATATGAAAGGAGTTCAGATTGGTGAGACGTTAAAGGGCGTTTTTTTCATTTTGTATATTTTTAAATTAATGTTTTTCAAAAATTTAAATACCTAGCAACAATCAAACACTTAAAAGATACTATATACATTAGTTAAAACTATGAAAAATCGAGTCCTTCAGATAGACGCAGTAATGTCGATCCGATGAAAGGACGCAGAAATGATAGCGGGATGTATATATATATATGAATATATTTATTTTAATAGAGAGAAACACAGCATATTAATTCAAAATAAAGATTGAACATCGTCGGGCGTCACGTGACCCTCCCAAACACTGCCGAAGGTATTAGGAACCATGTCGGTCACTAAAACCGGACATAATTTATTAAATATGGGCTGTAATATGCGACATGTCGCTATAAGCAAAGTCATTATATCTGACTTTGTAAAAAATAATTTTATATGAAAACCAAACTTGGCTGTGTAATTACTTCTTATTAAGCGGTTGGTACATGGACATATGAATATATCTGGACCTGCCCTAAGTGATAAAAGCGTATTATTTCCCCCTCCTATTTCGCCGGTTCCATGGAGCCAGCTCGGCTTACGAGAGCGTCGCTTGAATCTAAAAAATGTGACGTTATCATTCTTGTCCTAACCAGCGCGCTGGTCACATCGCACATTTCACGAACAAAAGTGAGAGCTTGTGCTATACATTATACCCTAATATATGTGAACGTAGCGAATGTGGGCGTTTCTCCAGTGAGCTTGTCGCTGGTTACGGGGGTAAGTAAATTATGAAACATTTGTAAAAGTGTCTTGACTAAACACGGCAACAAAATATTCCCGTGTGAAAAAGGGCGAACTTTCCTTTGCGCATTTCGACTACGCAAATATGATAATAACGTGGCGGACAATTCGCGCTCCCATGTAAAAAGGTCTATTCATTTAAAAGCAGATTTTGCTTTTAAAAACTAAATGGTGATATTATAATGCGAGATGCCTATATACTGTCAGATTGATTTTTTAACGAATCACAGTCATCTTTCCCCTCTTCACCCTCCATAGTTTGGTTTTACCCCTCATCTGTATCTTCTGGTCTATTAAATTTGGATGTCTATGGGTTGGTATATATAGGCGGAGTCATAATAAACGGATTCTACTGTATTTAATTTACTCTACCCACGAGCATTAAAGTTTGTTATAATACCATGTATTAAAATCAATTAGTCAAGCATCATTGAGACACAGCTGGCAGTGTACACAGATCAGTGTATCCCCCCACTCTTTAAATAAAATAGAGACATAGTTCCCGCGAGCACAGCATAGTACAGATTCTGTACTATCTCCCGTTTACCTTTTTCCTTTCACAGAGGGTTACCTTCCATAAAGCTCACCAGGTTTGTCACTGGATATTCTGCTGTCTCCAAATTCCACAATGTATAGCTGAAACTTGTTCGCATCAGGGCTAGACTTACTGCATCTATTGTTGTTTTCTACAGCCGCATGTGTCTCCTGAGGTGGCAGTAATCCTGTGACAGGAGACGTCTGGAGGTGCCTTGTCTAAGCAATGGGTTCCTGACCCGAGTAGGACAAAGGGAAGAAGATGTAAGAATATGTCATTTCACATCACAGTAGGTAGTGAAGAAAGTTTGTGAATTCAATACATAGTAAACACAAATTTATTATTTAAAAAATGTAGATTTACTGTGAGAAAATAAATATATATGTGTACGATGGTGTAGATTATATTCAAATAATGCATCAAGTATCCAATTACAAAGAGAGGTCAATCTTCTGGTATCTGGGAGTCTTCAAATGTTCTGGATGCCGGCATGTACACTTTGAAGGAATATTCTGTTCTTGGGAACGAACCCTAGAATAAAAAAAAAACAAAACTGGTGACAATTACCTACAGATTTACCTTCTGAATGTTTTTTGATCCACCAAACTTTTGAAGTGAAAAATTTGTCTTTTTATTGCTTGGCACAAGCACACAAATAATTGTCATGTTTTTTCAACGTGTCTAGTAAACAAAGTTTACTAAACATGTTGAACTTCATGTTGGACTTCTTCACCTTCCTCTTACTTGCGGACTACTCTTTCAGACTCACAAGTCCCATTGAGCGCTTTTAAAATTCGTACCGTGACGGCATAAAAAAGGCAATAAACATACGTTCCTTATCACAATAATGCTGCAGCTCTTTCAGAAGATGAGATACACAATGTACGTAGTGACACGTACCTTTCTCAGTTAGCAAAGAAATTCCGAATGCATGAGCTCTCATCATCATCTCAGGGTCCTGCGTGGGATAAAAGAAAGCTACTATCTGATGTAAATAAAAGAACTCACATTAAACTAAATGTACTTGTTATTATTGACAAGCAAAAACATAATCTACATAAATACCTTTGTAAACTCAAAAAAATATAGAGAGAGAGAGAGAGAGATAATTCAGTTATTTTAGTAGAATCCACTCCAAATGATCATTCATAGCTTGCGATAGTTAATATAGCGCACCTCTTCCAACCTCAAAAACAAGGGCTCCAGATAGCTGGCGAAGAGCCCCAGAGCTGCCGCTTCACAAGCCCATGACACCGTGAAGCAGCCGAGATTCCAGTCCATCCACAAAGGCCCGCTGATCACAATGCGTCCGATGGCCATCTCTGAGCATTGAAAGGATATAACCCGCAGTTCTAGATTGTTGAGGTCATTTAAGAAGCGCCTGCAATCTTCATCAAAGTTGTCCTCGGTGATATTGGATTGTACGTGGCTGTAAACACGCCCGACCAAAACATTTATGCATCAAGCTGTGATCAGCAAATCCCGATGGCTATTTATCGGTGGGTTGTTTTTCGCGTCATTACGAGCGTCAAGCAATATTTCTTCACAGCACCAATTTGAAGGTGTAATTGCATTATATTGCAAATTTACACAATCATTTACGAGTATAAAAAACTCCTTACAAATCAAACTTCCGACCAATCCATTGTTCTGTCATGACGTGACCCTTACAACCGTTTCTGCTTTTTTTTTCCAAAATCAATCGAGCAACGTCCAGGCAATTTGAATTTGTTATCAGTCGTTCCAACGGCACGCCGAAATTAATAATACTCATTCTGAGCAAGAACCGACTGAATACTACCATGAAAATAATTACGTTACAATAGGTCCGTTTCCTACAGTAATTATTTTCTTGCATCTCTCTCACGCAACACTCCGTGACATCTCCGTAAAGCCCTACAATACTACTAGCCGTGACAATAATTTTGAAAGTATGGAATATAGTTACAAGGATCATGCTGAAGTGTGAGTGAATTCCAAAAATTCAAAAATGTCAATGTGCTGATGGTTTTGCTTTTGTTCTTAAACACATTTAATTTCATTAGACTCGTTTAATTTCAAAATCCTCTATATCAACTTTCACCGATTCGGAGAAAACCGCAAAAAACTGTCACATCTCTAGGGTAAATAAATAATTGCATTTTATTTTTTTATATAACAAATAGGAGTAATATAAATTCGAAAAGTGAACATTTTTCATTATTTGTCTAGCAATATTTAAGTATTTTCGATAAATAAAATGGATATAGCGGATTTTGATACTCACTTCAAGATTTAACTCATGATATAGAGACTCTTGAAACTCAACTGACATGGCGCGGGTGTTTCTAAACACGCCATCTTGGCAAAATAACTGCTCGTGATTGGTTGAATTCCGATATAGCGGGTTTTGTTTCTCACTCGCAGTATTAACATGGTTTTTTGATCGTGATAAGGCAAGATTTGAAACTCAATTTTTGGTTCATCTTGTTCCTCGCAAAAATGTGAACAAAATGTCATACTCATACATAAAATCGGATATAGCGGGTATTGAAATTATAGGACTCATATAATGCTTCAGCTTTTTCTTACACACTAAAAATAATATGTATGTCTACACCCCAAAGCAAACACACAATCATTATCATACACGTCCCCCAAATGTATAAAGAAAATTAAACGCAATTCTCGTCACCGTAGCCGAGCCGTAATCAATATATATTATAAAAGAAAGTCCAAAAAAGCGTGCGGAATGCAAAAACTCAGAAACGAGTGCCGGTACAATCAAGAGAGTTATATGGTATGGTAGATCTCTATCCCCCCTAGGGAATAAGGGTATTCGTTTTTACCTAAAGGGCTTGCTTTTGAAGATATAAGGGCTGAAAGTTCTAAGAAGACTCTAGAAATTTCAAGAAGAGTCTGGAAGATTCCGGAAACTTCTAGAAAATTCGATAAAACTCTGGAATGTTCTGGAAGAAATGGAGAAGTATGTCAGCGAGTCTAGAAGGTTCCGGAAAGTTCAAGAAGGTTCGATAAAGCTGCAGAAAGTTCTGAAAGGAGTGAAGGAGTGTGTCGGTGTGTCCAGAAGGTTCCAGAAAATTCTTGAAGGTTACATAAAGCTGTGGAAGTTCTAGAAGGTTTGATAAAGCTGTAGAAAGTTCTAGAAGGTGCCATAAGGCTGTAGAAAGTTCTGACAGGAGTGGAGGAGTGTGTCGGTGTGTCTAGAAGGTTCCGGAAAATTCTGGAAGATTCCACAAAGCTGTAAGAAGTTCTAGAAGGTTCGATAAAGCCGTGCAAAGTTCTGGAAGGAGTGGCGGAGTAAGTCGGTGAGTCTAGAAGGATCTGATGCTTCACAAATGCTTAGAAAATTGTGGATGTAGAAAGTTCTAGAAGCTTTCAGAAATAAATGACGGTGATTCTAGAAGGTACGATAAAGCTGTAGAAAGTTCTCGAAGGTGTGGCGGAGTATGTCGGTGAGTCTAGAAGGTGTCAGAAAATTCCAGAGTATTCGATAAGGTTTCATAAGGTTCGATAAAGCTGCCAAAAGTTCTGAAAGGAGTGGCGGAATATGTCGTTGGATCTAGAATGTTCCGGAAAGTTTTAAAAGGTTCGATAAAGCTGTAGAAAGTTCTGGAAGGCATGATGGAATATGTTGGTAGGTCTAGAAGGTTTCAGAAAGTTATATAAGGTTCTATAAAGCTACAGAAAGTTCCGGAAGGAGTTACGTAACACGTCAGTGAGTTTAGAAGGTTCCGGAAAGTTCTACAAGGTTCTGTAAAGCTGTAAAAAGTTCTGGCAGGAGTGGCGTGAGTCTAGAGGTTTCCGAAAAGTTTTACAAGGTTCGATAAAGCTTTAGAATATTCTAGAAGGAGTGGCGAAGTATGTCAGTGAGTCTAGAAAGTTCTGAAAAGTTCTAGAAATTTCGATAAAGCTGTAGAAAGTTCGGAAAGGAGTGGCGGAGTACGTCGGTGAGTCTACAAAGTTCCTGAATTCTAGACGGTTCGATAAAGTCGTAAAAAGTTCTGGAAGGCATGACGGAATATGTCGGTAGGTCTAGAAGGTTTTAGAAAGTTCTGTAAGGTTCGATAAAGCTATAGAAAGTTCTGAAGGAGTTATGGAATACGACAGTGAGTTTAGAAGGTTCCGGAAAGTTCTACAAGATTCAGTCAAGCTGTACAAAGTTCTGGGAGGAGTGGCGGAGTACGTCGGTTAGTCTAGAAGGTTCCGAAAAGTTCTAGAAGGTACGATAAAGCTCTAGAAAGTTCTGGAAGGAGCGATGGAGAATGTCGGTGAGTCTAGAAGGTTCTAGATAGTTCTGGAAGGTTCCCTAATGCTCTAGGATGTTATGGAAGGAGAAAATTCAAGAAGTTTTCAGAAATGAGTGGCAGAGAGTGTCAGTGAGTCTAGAATGTTCTGGAAAATTCTAGAAGTTTGGATAATTATATTATTAAAAAAACAATTTGCATGTCGCCAAAACTCAAAGACGAGTCCCGGTACGATAATGGGAGTTATATTGTGTGGTAGCCCTCTATCCTCCATCCATGAAGAAAGTTCCGGTTCTTAGCGCCTGGCGTGCTTTTAAAGATATAAGGGCTGGAAGTTTGGCCCCGTTGAAATTTCTAGAACAGTTGAAAAAATTCCAGAGTATTCTTGAGCATTCCACCACATTCCAGAACATCTCGGAACATTCTGGAATGTTCGGGAATAGGATGGAACGTTCAGGAACATACCGGAACACCCCAGATCATTGTGGAACATTCCAGAACACTCCTGAATGTTGTGAAATGATCTGGAACATTTGAAGTTTTTTTTGTATGGGGCTACCCATGTTGGTATATAAAGCAAGATCCGTCGTGGATTCGAACGTCAATTCAATCTCACATCCACTACATGAGTGATGTCGGACACCCAGTTAGAGTATTTGAGAGCATTCCACAACGTTCCAGAACATCCCGGAACCTTTTGGAAAATTGTGAAATGTTCGAGAATAGGGAATCGGGAACATCAATGTGAAACATTCCAGAACACTCTCGAATGTTTTCCTGAGCGAAGCCGGGTAACCCAGCTAGTAAGATATATTTGTTTCCTCCAAAGGAAAAAAGTAGTACTTTGGAAGAAACATATTTTGTGTACGTCATCTTTTATCTCACCATTATTTAAATGTGTAAGAGCTGCAGCATTATATAATAAGGAACGTATGTTTATTTGCCATCACGGTACCATAACCGTGAATCGTCACGGTAATAATAAAAACGTCCATTGGCACCAGTTAGTGGGGAGCAGTTGGGATTCTTGTGTGGTATTCACGTTAAAAAAAAAGATAGACATTAAAAAACATCAAATCACTCTTGTAGGTAAGGGAACGTACCCATACTACGCGACACGTTTAGGGGGGGGGTCTTCAAAATGTCACGCTTGGTACGTACAAATGAGCGGCGGCGGGCTTAGGTTTTTGGTCACCGGGGGTGGGAGGGGGAGGGGGGGGTTAAAAATTGCAAAAAGTTGGTCACGTAGTATGGGTACGTTCCCTAAGGTATACATAACTAATTTGTTATGAATAATTATTATATTATCAGTTATGAATAATTATTTATTTGTATTGTAATAATTATTTATTTCAGTTCTTATTTGTATTGTAATAATACCTTTCACCTTCACAGCCCGCAACATTGTAAATAACTAAATGCGCAAAAAATGTAAGCACCTAAAACTTTTTAAGATCATTTCATAAAAATTCTCCAGTCCTAAAGAGTGCTAAATTCTTCAGTCTTTTAAAATAAATATCAACTTTACTTTTGTCACTAATCTTCTAATAAATGTAATATCAATTACTATTAATTATGGAAAGTAAAAAGCAAATGTAAAATCATGCAATGTATTTTTAACATAGTCTCCTCTGCGTGCAGTCGTATCTTCTCCAAGCATAATCTTTCTAATAAAACAGAAGGCTAATAAAAAGACTAGACTTTTACAATAAAAATGACAGCTTCCGTGGTCGAGGGGTAAGACTCCCGACTCACAAGGTGTGGGTTCAAACCCGGCGTGCGAAAATAAGTTTGTGGTATTTCACAACGAATTATTTAAAAATAATCAATATATATTATAAAAGAAAGTCCAAAAAAACGTGCGGAATGCAAAAACTCAGAAACGAGTGCCGGTACGATGAAGAGAGTTATATGGTATGGTAGATCTCTATCTCCCCTAGGGAATAAGGGTATTCGTTTTTACCTAAAGGGCTTGCTTTTGAAGATATAAGGGCTGAAAGTTCTAAGAAGACTCTAGAAACTTCAAGAAGAGTCTGAAAGATTCCGGAAACTTCTAGAAAATTCGATAAGACTCTGGAATGTTCTGGAAGGAATGGAGGAGTATGTCAGCGAGTCTAGAAGTTTCCGGAAAGTTCTAGAAGGTTCAATAAGGCTGTAAAAAGTTCTGAAAGGAGTGGAGGAGTGTGTCGGTGTGTCTAGACGGTCCCGTAAAATTGTTCCATAAAGCTGTAGGAAGTTCTAGACGGTTCAATAGGGCTGTACAAAGTTCTGGAAGGAGTGGCGGAGTATGTCGGCGAGTCTAGAAGGTTCGATAAAGCTGTAGAAAGTTCTGGAAGGTGTGGCGGAATATGTCAATGAGTCTAGAAGGTTTCGGAAAGTTCATAAAGGTTTGCTAAAGCTGTAGAAAGTTCTAGACGGTTCTATAATGCTGTAGAAAGTTCTGAAAAAAGTGGAGAAGTGGGTCGGTGTGTGTAGAAGGTTCCGAAAAATTCTAGAAGATTCCACAAAGCTGTATGAATTTCTAGAAGTTTCGATAAAGCTGGAAAAGGTTCTGAAAGGAGTGGATGAATAAGTCGGTGAGCCTAGAAGGTTCCGTAAAGTTCTAGAAGGTTCGATAAAACTGTGGAAAGTTCTAGAAGGTTCCGTGAAGCCGTAGAAAGTTTTGATAGGAGTGAAGGAGTGTGTCGGTGTGTCTAAAAGGTCCCGAAAAATTCTAAAAGGTTCCATAAAGCTATATGAAGTTCTAGACGGTTCGGTAAGAATGTACAAAGTTCTGGAAGGTGTGGCGGAGTATGTCGGCGAGTCTAGAAGGTTCAGAAAAGTTCTAGAAGGTTCGATAAAAATGTACAAAGTTCTGAAAGGAATGGTGGAATATGTTGGTGGGTTTGGAAGTTTCCGGAATGTTCTAGAAGGTTCGATAAAACTGTAGAAGTTCTAGAAGGTTCAGTAAAGCTGTAGAAAGTTCTGATAAGAGTGGACGAGTGTGTCGGTGTGTCTAGAAGTACCCGAAAATTTCTAGAAGGTTCCATAAAGCTGTAGAAAGTTCTGAAAGAAGTGGAGAAGTGTGTCGGTGTATATAGAATGTTCTGGAGAATTCTAGAAGATTCTACAAAGCTGTATGAAGTTCTCGAAGTTTCGATAAAGCTGGAAAAGGTTCTGGAAGGAGTGGCGGAATAAGTCGGTGAGTCTAGAAGGTTCCGGAAAGTTCTAGAAGGTTCGATAAAGTAGTACAAAGTTCTGAAAGGAATGATGGAATATGTCGGTGGGTTTAGAAGTATCCGGAAAGTTCTAGAAGGTTCGATAAAACTGTAGAAAGTTCTAAAAGGTTCCGTAAAGCTGTAGAAAGTTCTGGAAGGTGTGGCGGAGTATGTCGGTGAGTCTAGAAGGTTCTGGAAAGTTCTAGAAGGTTTGATAAAGTTGTAGAAAGTTCTAGAATGTTCCATAAGACTGTACAAAGTTCTGAAAGGAGTAGCGGCGTACGTCGGTGAATATAGAAGGTTCCGAAAAGATCTAAAAGGATCGATAAAGCTATAGAAATTTTTGTAAGGAGTGGCGGAGTATGTCGGTGTGTCTAGAAGGTTCCGAAAAGTTCTACAAGGTTCGATAAAGCTGTAGAAAGTTCTAGAAGGAGTGGCGGAGTATGTCGTTGAGTCCAAAAGGTTTCGATAAACTCTAGAAGGCTCGATAAAGCTCTAGAAAGTTCTGAAAGGAGCGATGGATTGTGTTGGTGAGTCTAGAAGGTTCTAGATAGTTCTGTAAGCCTCCCTAATGCTCTAGGATGTTATGGAAGTAGAAAGTTTTAGAGGCTCTCAGAAATGAGTGGCGGAGAGTTTCGTCGAGTCTAGAAGGTTCTGGAAAGTTGTAGAAGTTTGGATAATCTTTATCTTCAATATACATTATTAAAAAAGTGTTCAATGTGCATGCCGCTAAAACTCAAAGACGAGTCCCGGTATGAATACGGGAGTTATATTGTGTGATAGCCATCTATCCCACATCCATGAAGAAAGTTATCGGTTTGCAAAGGCGTGCATTTAAAGATATAAGGGCTGGAAGTCTCGCCCCCTTGAAATTTCTAACAGTTCAAAACATTCCACAGTATTTTTGAGCATTCCAACACACTCCGGAACAATCTGGAATATATTTAGGAATATGCCGGAATATCCCAGATCATTATGGAACATTCCAGAACACTCTTTAATGTTGTGGAATGATCTGGAACATTATTCTGGAACATTTGAAGTTTTTTATGGGGCTACCCATATGGGGTATATAATGCAAGATCCGTCGTGGATTCGAACGTCAATTCAATCTCACATCAACTCCCTGAGCGAAGCCGGACACCTAGTCAGAGTATTTGAGAGCATTCCACAACGTTCCAGAACATCCCGGAACATTCTGGAAAATTGTGGAAAGTTCGGGAATAGGGAAACGGGAACATTAGTGTCAAACATTTCAGAACACTCTCGAATGCTGTCCTGAGCGAAGCCGGGTAACCCAGCTAGTATATTATAGTATATTTGAGGCACCTTCCCCAGAGTGCAAGATACTCTCAGTAAAGCCCTGGTGTAAGACCACCATTCAGAATAAAAACTTTGCTTGAAATGGCTTCAGCCATGTTTGGTGACCAGATCTGAATAGCCAGGATTTCCCCACCTTCATCTTCCCATCTCCTTACCCTCCCAACTACCTTCAGCCTCACAAGATACCCCATAATCTCACTGCCTCCAGACGGGAGCAGTTGGGACTCTTGTGTGGTATTCATATAAAAATAAAATGTGTTTATCGGAAGTGACCTGCCAGGAAAGTATGTTTTCTGCATCCGTTCGTAAATAATAAAATTAAATAGAACTTAGAAACATTAAATAAAATTTTCACTCCCTTTAGGTGATTTTTCCCAAAAATGTCGCTCTACAAATCATCCAATTATTATTATTATTATTAACTTACAACTATTTTAGATTTTGTTACAGGTATGAATCTTTGGACTAACCTCATTTAAGAATGACTACAGGCATAATCAAATATATTGAAATACAAGAGATATGCTATAATGGCCGCCTGACTGTCGGCCGACTGCTTCCTAATGGGTATAGTTTGAATGCGGAAAGAATTCGTTCATTTAGTTGATTTTTTAAAGGTGTGCAGTAGTATTGGTTAACAATATCGGTGAAGTCAGGAAAAACCGTCCCACCCAGTAAAAACTGTCGATAGCGCATCTCTCATATTTAAATATCTTTGGGCAATAATAACTTACAGGGTTGACGAAGTGGCAGGTCTGATGGGTGCGAGCATAGGGCTGGAAGTGGTCTGCGATGATGACCACATCGGGAACGGGATACAGACTGAGGCCGTCAGCGTGCTGCCAGTACACGGGCTGCACGCCCAGCGGCAGGGGCGTAAGGGTACACTGGCTCAGCAACGTCTTCGTAAGCTGGACACATCAGATTAAATATTTTTTAAATATGTAATGTGAAAGGTCCTGAAAAGCTATTAAGTGGTAAAACATTATATATGTAAGCGGGAAACATTAGGTAATTTATCAAATAAAACTTTCAACGGACATTAATTAAAACTACTTTTTAACCACACAGCATCTTCAAAGATGACATAGGCCCTGAGGGAAGTTATTTTCCTCAGGGCCTCCTGTGTGGAGTTAATGTAAAAAAAAAAAAACCCCTGATGCAAGGAGTGGTGTTATAAGTTTGACTTTCTGTGTGTCTGTCTGTGGCATCGTAGCTCCTAAACCATAGGTTCTCAACATGAGCGATGTCGCCCATGTTGAGAACCTATAGTTTAGGAGCGTTTCAGACCTTCAGGGGCGTGGTAGAAGGCCATGAAAAAATTGGGGGGGCGTTTAAGACTTTCGGGGGGGCGGTAGGAGACCCAGAGAAACCCATCCCATCCCATCGACACATGCGCCTGCCAAAAAAATATTTTCCCTATCCCATTAGGCCCCCTCCGTTGTTGCAAATGTAAGCCTGTCGTGGTATCCCATTACGCCCCCCCTCCCTCCGTCGATGAAAAATTAAATCGAACTGTTAGCATATTTCTACTGGTTGCTAATTTCCATTTCACTATCGCCATCTATTCATTATCTGTGAAAGTATTATCTCAGTTAAGTAACTCGCAAACATTCAGGCCGCAGGAAGGTTAAAATATATTCTAATTCATTTTGAAAAGTAAGGTATTCAAATGTGAAAGGAGTATCTCACGTGATCGGGGATGTCTCCAGACTCAGGAAAGTGAACTGAGTTCCTGCACATCTTGGTAACGAGGTCGTGGCGCAGCACCACTATCTCCTGGGAGCAGTACTGCAGGCGGCAAGGGTTGCTGGCCATCACAACCCCGTCTCCGAGCTTGTTCCGAATCTCCTCCGTCACATACTGTGGCAGAGGGGGGCTGCAATGAATTCAAACAACATATTACTGCTAAGTATTTTTATATCACACATAGCCCTGTTCATTATAATAAAGGATTGTTTAACTACTGTGCAATATATTAGGGATTTTAAAGCCCAGTTCAACACTGATATTATCACAAGTGATTTATGATTTAAGAATGCAGGGATAATGATATTGTAAAGATTGGCTAAAATAGTTATAATTTTTGTTGCCCTCAGCAGATTTTGAAGACAATTCTGCAAAAAATATTTTAAATCGTAGTTTAAAACGATTTCGATCCTTGCATCAACTCATAACTCCAATGTTTAAATCAGAGGTTCCCAAACTTATTTTTCTCGTAGACCCCTTTCAAAATTTTACTGATTTCGGTGGACCCCCTGCTGCTACATTTCTACCACATTCCCAAAACTCGTCAAAAAATGTGAAAATTAGATCTAACGATGGAAATTTGCTCGCGGCTGAGTTCCAACCCCAAATTCAGAGTGGTATAAATAAAAAGAAAAACCTCGGATTATTCGCATTAATTCAGACATCTGCATCTGCATCCACATCCGCATCCGCATCCACAATAACCCTGTCGTGTATTTCCCACCTTAATAGATTTAAATATCGAATATGCAAGTTTTTACAAGTAACAGTCGCTGACCTTCTTAAAATACACTACTCAAAAAAATTAAGGGAGGTTTTAAAAAAAGGAAATTATTGTTAAATATTAAGGCTATCTGATCCATAAGCCGGCCTAACAGAAAAAAAAATTTCAATCCCGTGGACCAAAAAATTTGCAAAATTATTTTTTCACACTATCTATTAGGATTGCATGAGAATCGTAGCTCAAAATGTAGTTAAAGCTTCAAAATGCTTTTTTTAAAGTCTCAACACGACCATTTTTCACCGAAATGCAGCCTGTCAAAAATCACCGAAAAATTTGGATTTTTTTGCTCCCCTAATTTTTTTTGAGTAGCATATTATCTGCCTACATTGATAGGTAAAGCCAAGTCAACATTTTGTTCTTTACTATCAAAACCAGATAAATTTTCGTGGACCCCCACATACAACTTGTGGACCCCCATTTTTTTATCACGCCAACGTAGACCCCCGTCGAGTCTCCCGTGGAGTCTCCACCTGGACCACTTTGGGAATCACTGGTTTAAATGAACATTCCCGAACAACATTTGTTTAGTGCAGTTTTGTGTTATTTTACTTCAAGTGCGCTTTACTACAATAAACTTAAAAATAATAATTTAGTTATATGAAAACAAATTACCATGAATACACCACTTATTAATAAAAATTATCAATATGTTTCAAAACCAATGGTTTCCTAATTTTATCCTGATGAAGAAACCGTTGGTTTTGAAACATGTTGATAATTTTGATTAAATTAGTGGTGTATGTGAAGTAATTTGTTTTAAAATAATTAAAAATGACACAAAAAGTGAATTTGTGAATATTAATTAATAAGTCAAGTAGGCCTCATATGTCATACATATGTCTGGTAACGTTATATTATGATGAAAACAAGCTTATGGGTCCGAGTGGTTAAAGAGTTAATAATTTAGTATTCAGTGGTCATATTCTTCCTACAGTGCTCCTTACATAATATTTTGGGAGGCGGGTATGGGTACCGCCCCCCCCAGGGAACCCTTTATTGGATTAGGTCTTGCTCTTGCCATAGGTCACTCCTGGTTGACTTAGCAGGGGTGCCCGGGTTCATGGGGTGAGGTTTGTCTAGGTTTTGGCAGCGAATGTGTTTGCCCACCTACTGTGTGGCCGGATCGGGAAAGACTAACCTAAGAAAGAGACCTAACCTCTCCAGCCTGACTCTCTCGAACCATCGCCTTGCACCGCAGTGCGAGGGACAAATTCAAACATCCATCACTCCTCGACAGACTTCTACCCACCTGACAAATCATTTTCCTTCCCAGAACTTCCTCTCCATCCTTTCCCTAAAAAGACCCTCCACAAAGCATCCCCAAAGATGTTCCATTCCCCCCCAAACACCTTTTTAAATTTAGATTTCAATTTTCACTACCCACAGCGGCAGCAAATATCGCCCGTGTGAATAGACCTTAATATGGTATTCTGTGAAATGTATTCCCATGTAAAAACAGAATACAGTGAATATGAATCTAAAAATCCTTTCGGTGGAACCATTGGGAAAGTGAGCAGGTTATTTAACCTTTTCTATGCTGGTCTTTGCAACGCAATCTATCCCACCAATCGGCATGTTTATTTTAGTGAAACTTCATGCGACAGCCACATAGTTTAGGTTAAATAGCAGCATAAATATATGAAAGATGTTTATTACCGTGGCAGCATATTGGCGGCCCCCGGATCGGACGAAGACGGCACCAGCACAAACTTGCAGGTGGCGGCCAGCTGCGGGAACTGCGCCACCAGTTCCCCGAGCCCTCGCAACGCCGTGCGCAGTGTCTCCGCGGTCTCGTGGCCGTACGGGCGCGACAGGAACTCACCCAGCAGCACCACGGCCACTGGCGGGAAGTCGTTGTAGCCCGAGAACAGGCAGCGCAGCTTTGACATCACCTGGAACATCCAACATTAAAACTTGAACTTTTAAATCTTTTAGAGCATGAGATCACTGTAAGGTTCTATATGTCCCAATAGCCTTGTCTTGTTGAAAGAGTGCCATATGACACATAAAACCAGGACCAAGTAAGTGGTCCAGGGGAAGCGACTAGGGATGTGAAAAATAATTGATTATGAAAAAATCGATTTTTCTCCAAGAAGAATCGATTTTATTAAGTGATTTTAATTTTCTAAAGAATCGATTAATTAGTAATCGATTTTTTTACACTGCCGATTTTTACATTCGCAGCTACGCGTAGTCAATAGTCCGGAATCCGGATAGCGAACCTCTATGATGTTTATAAACAAAACATGACATTAACGCCATCTGTGCGTCTACAATGACATTTCTTTTGTGCTTTAACCTGTTGTTTGCCAGGGTAGGCCAGCAAAAGGCACCACCAATTATGACGCGGCATCCATGACACCCAATGACATTTCGTGTCCAGCGATTCTTGACACTGTCCTTCACAAATTTTGTACATAGAAGTGTGGCGGTCATTTAACCCGTTCTGCGAAGTTTACCGCTGCGCCACTGACGTCCACAGAATACGCTGGAAGATATGGCATACCTACCTTAGCGTAGTAATAACTGGCGCATCGTAAATAATCCGCCACCTACGCGAAAGAACTAGAACGTCTGGCTGTACCAAACAAGTGCCCGCAGAAAGTTCGAGCGATTTCTCACCTTTGCGTGAATTCACCGCATTACCTACCGCGAGACTAATTATACGGGTATATAAGCCGCGCTCGCTTGCTCGGAGCCAGTCAGTACCTCAGTATTCATTCATCGGCCGGGCAAGCAACACAGAACGAGCAGTGTCGCGACTAAGTACCTGCCCACGCGGGGCACGGGCCTCGCGCAGTCAACAGTGAACATCAATTTATCCAGCGTGACCCAGGAACATTCCAGCACCTTCGAGGCACTTCTCCAACTACCATCTCGACAAGAGATGGCAATCAACATCCTGCAACGAGCAGCAACAACAACCGGCAACGCGCCAGCATCCACATCCTGCAACGAGCAGCAACAACAACAGGCAACGCGCCAGCATCCTCATCGCCTCTCAAGGTTCCTTCCTGCGTCACGTGTGTGCTCCGACCCACTGGACACACAGCCGCCATATCCCGTCAACACGACGTCGATCGACCGCCTGGACCAAGGTCACGTCTACACCGCCACGGTGTAGGGCAACACGCCGGCTTCCTGAAGACCTGTGATCTTCACCGCCGTAGTGTCCTGACCTTCATCTTCACATCATCGCGCAGCAGCATCACTACTGTCACTCCGCTCCCGCTCCGCATCGACCTCCGCTACGTAGCCACAATAAAGACTGACTCATACATCGACTGCACGCCTTTCATTTCTCTCGCCCCGTCTCTACCGATAACGGACCGCTCCCTCAGAAGGGTCAAAATCGTAGATGAAGGAATTTTTCCCACGCATGCGCAAGAACTGCGCAAATTCCCGCGTTCCGGTAAATTATTAAAATAAATTATTTGGAGTGACCAGGCGCATTGCGGTTTTCTCTATGGTAAAGGGCGATAATTGAGCAAGCGATTCTGACCGTGTTCTTCATACACTTTCTTTATACATAAGTAGAGACACTGATTCATCGCATTAACGATATATTCGCGAATTAAAGCGATAAATGGTGTTTTTAGCGATAAAAACGTTAAAACGCGAAATAGCAGCGATTTTTACAACAAAACTCAACAAATTGGTAAATGTATTAGAAGGGTCAAAATATCCATACGCTCATTTGCTTTGGGAGGACTTGGTGTTCCTAAGCCTTTCTTTACAAAAATTGAGTGATGGTGTTTTCCCTGCCAAAACCATAAAGGCTGTGCAGGAGGTAAAGAACCGGGTTGTCCTAACCCAAATAAAAACTCAAATAAGAGAGAGTTGTCAGAAGAGTTTTGTGGAACTGGCACCTCATATGCTGAACCGTCAAGACAACAGCACTAATCAATTTCTTGAGCACGCAGGTAAAATGTTCAATCCTGAAATTGTAGGTCAGAATGTCCAGCGATCAGACGCTATTCTTTTAGCAAGTAAAAGTAGGCTTGCTCCAACGTTTAAATCTGTTGATGACAGTAAATTTCTGGAAGGTAACAGGTATTTTCAAAGACAGCTTGTAGAGCAAGTGAGGGATGGAGTCACTGTAAACATAATTCAGCTACTCTTAGCTGTAAAAATTGTTCACAGAGAATTTGCTGAGGCAGCTCTGATGACTGTGTGGGCCCCTGTGAATAGTGTTGACGCAGAAAGATTTTTTAGTTGCTATAATCTTGTATTGACAGATCGTAGATCGAACATGACACACTCTACTGTAGAAACATGTGCCATGTTGAGTTTCAACCTTCAATATCTTTGGTTTCAACCAATAATAAAATAAACATGTTTCAAGTGATTTTGCCAATTTAATTGTTTTTCCCCTCTTGCCGACTCCCATTCCTTGACGTTATCCTATTTAGCTATAAACGCTATGAAAACCCAAAATTAAAGCTATAAAAGCTATTTTTTCAATAATTAATGCTACATTTCTTAAAAATTATCAGTGTCTCTATACATAAGGGTTAAAATCGCGTGTAAAATCTCAAACACACCGGTGCACGAACGGCAAATGTCGGGTTAAAAGCAATTTAGTTGAAGTTTCTAATCAAACTTGTCACTAGAAGAAGTCAACAGAGTTAACAAACAAATTGTAATTTGTGTTGATTATTTTACAACTTATAATTTCTGTTGAATATTTTTTAATTAAGTGTTTATTTTAATTTGACAAATTTGGGAAAAAATCGATTATTATAAAAAATTTTCAAGAAAAATCGATTATTTTTAAATATTTTAAAAGGCAGACTGAGAAAAAGGTAGCTAGACTGTATGGAAGACAAGGGCGGATCCAGCTTTGGCGTCAGGGGGGGAGGGGGGCACTAAGTCGTGGTCAAGTCACAAGAAGTTATAATTTAATTTTATTAGTGGTCCACCTAGGTCCTGGACCCAGCCCAGGGGGGGTCATAATCTCCATGACCCCCCCCCCCATGGATCCGCCCTTGATGGAAGATGATTGAAGCAGGAAGGAAAGGACTAAGGACTGGAGGCGAATGGCTGATTAATGAATGGTGAGGGATCAGAGCCAGTAAAAAAACGTCTGTGGAGGAGGCTAAATCCCACCTTGGGATTGTAATGTTGATGACATTATATTCTTTACTTCTTCAAACTTCGCAAATATACCTTGTGGCGTCATTATAATAATGAAAACAAATAACATAGTATGCATCACTATATTATTAACAATATGTACATGTTTCAAAAACAATGTTTTCTTCTTCAGGATAAGAGTTAATAACATTAAACATTGTTTTTGAAACATGTAGACAGTGGCGGCTCGAGCACAATTTCGATGGTGGGGATCGATATTTTTTATGTGAATAAATAAATATACTTACATGACAATTTACCTTAAACTCATTATAATTGAAAACATTCAAAATACCTACTCTTTTATATTCATGTACCTATACGAGTAGGTACCTTCATTTTTATGTTTTTTATTTTAATTTCTAAAGTCTAAAGTGAATAATTCATTAATTTTTTAATTTTTTCGAAAAAATATTTATTTTTCTCAAAAAAATATTATTCAATTAGTTACGCGCCTTACCAGAAATACAAAAATTAGTACATATATGAATATAAGCTTAATAAAAAATAACAAATATAATCCAACCAACTATGGTTTGGATCGCTTTTGAGGTTAATTTTCCACCAGAACGGTTCTATAGAAATAATCCGACCTATATTATTATTTTAATAACAAAATACGTACAACAATAATACCACTTACGCGAATCCCGGTTGGTGTATAGCTCACCTCTTTCAATTTGAACGAAAACAAACTCCAAATTGTCCACAAGGGGATCCTAGAGCTTATCCCCAAGATAACGATACTATGACTCAAATGCGCATGCGCGAATTCGCGAGATCCCTAAGAAACGTATTCAGTACGAATAAAAAAATATTAATTTCAAGGAAAAAATCCCGTGATGTCCCCCAAGTGCGCAGAACGGTTTGCGCAGTGCGTATGGCGCATGGCAACTGATAGTTTCGATCTCGAGCTTGCATTCTGCTGAGAAGCGATCTCGATTCGCGACGTGTTAGTACGCGACAAGGAAGTGAGCGGAGCGGTCGCACGTTCGTCCGAGAAAACTTTTGCAATTTCGAGCTTAAAAATGTTCTGAATTGAAATTATAGATTATGTTTCTGCAAATGTTAATAATTACTTTTATGTTAAGAATTCATGTTTGTAAACATAAAGCATCGAAAAATTCTCAATAGGTTTCTGAAATATGAAGTGGGGTCTGTCCCCACCGTCCCCTTGAGAAGAACCGCCACTGCATGTAGATATTGATAACCAGACAGAGTATTTTAAAACTTTTTGCTCACGAATTTTAACATGGAGACATAAAACTTATTATAGTGGTATATAGTCAATGAATTAACTTGTATTTTACCGTTTATCTCATATTTGTAGGATTTATAAAAAAATCGTTAATAACCGTGCGAATCTTGCTTGTTTTTCACTTTAAAACTGCCGTGAGAGGTACTTATTTGAGTCAACATAGAATATTTTTGATTTCTGTATATTGTCTGTGTTATACTTGATAATGAAAGGTACATATCTATGGAAAAAGGACTTAATTTTAACCGTAAACAGCTGATCAGAAATTCTGCGTGAAAAAAATATACTTATTTAAAATTTATTTTTAACATCGTTATAAAATAGTCTACGAAGTTCGGATTTGCAACATCTATGGTCATAAAAGATAAAGCATTTCAATAGCTTCATTTTAAGACCAAAATAACAAAGTGGGAGCTACAAATATTTAAAAAATTGGAGAGATGAAGTCAATCAAGAAAAAATCAATTTAAAATGGCGGGAATATACAGCAAAAAACGCACACTTGGTTAATAATATAGTGATGTATACTAAGTTATTTGTTTTCATTATTACATTATATTCTTATTGGTAGTGTGAATGCGAATCTACACCTGTGTCAGTCGTATTTGGCCATTCTCTTGGAAGGACAAAAACAACTTTTTAACCGGTCGAGAAAATTTGACACTGGGGACAAACATCCGATTATCGTTAGTAAATTTGACCCCTTTAGGGAACAGCTCGTAAGGTCTCATAAAAATCATTACATCTCCCTTACTTTCATGATGAGAAATGTGATCTAAGCAGTGTTAGAAAGAGATAACACTTCTCTACGATTTGAATTCCATAGATATCCGCAAAAAAATAAATTATTCGGATTTATGACGTCAAACTTCCACCAGAACAACGTAAGGTGAAAATTTTTAATGTTTGCATTCAAAATTTTAACATTTCAAAAATAACATGCTTACTTCTAATAATACAATTTGAAAGTGTATTTATTCGCCTTTCAAAAACAGTTTTCAGTTTTTGGATACTTTCAGAAATATTCAAATTATTATGATGGAATGCGGAAATACTTAAGAATTCGCCGGCCATAGACATCTTTTTTATTAGCGGTGTCAGTAATTTAATCTCAAATCTAGAAGGGTTAAAATACAATATTCTGTATTCTAATCAATTGCCTGCATATTATTTTGAGTCATCAGTAACATATGAAATACAGAGTCGAAATAGTTTTAAATGAAAACATTGAACACATTCAGAGGCACTGCTGAAAACCAGGAGAAATCCTAAATGTAAAGCTGAGCAGTGACCTTTTTGTTAACAGAATAAACAATAAATAAACAAAATGTATAAAATAAATTATAACAAAATTTTTTTAAAAAATTAAGAAATTTAAATATAATGAAGTAAAAATTATGCTTCAGATATTTCCCTAATGAAATAATACATTATTGTGTTTCATTTATAAACATATGTATCGCTAACTAACTAACTAACTAACCATCACGCCGTTTCTCCGCAGGGGTAGGCAGAGAGGACGGACCGCCAAACATCCCGGTCTTGGCACACACTCCTTGCCTCTTTCACATTCATACATCGTCCATACATGCTCTTCTATTATTCCGACTCTTCACATGGTCCGACTCAAGTATCTGATTCACTTGGTCGTGCCATGTATCGCTAAGAAGAAAAATGTTGGGTCATAGAAAAATAATAAACCGTAGTCATATTAAATCATTAATTAGAACAATTTTTAATTTGAGAGGAGGGTATGGGTACTGCCGCCCCGTATTAGATTACCAACACCCGTGCTACAGGTCATCCAAAGTGGTTCTCTACGTTTGGTGATTTAGCAAGGATGCCCGGGTTTGTCTAGATCTTGGCAGCCAGTGCATTTGCATACCCATGCGTGGCAGGCCGGGTTGGGATAGACTGGTTTAGGAAGATGTCCACATATTACAGGAATACTACTTTGAACAACTCTAGCCAGACTCTCGACCCATCGCCTTGCACCGCAGTGGGAGAGATGGATTCATACGTCCGTCACTTCAGGACATCTTGACCCCCAGATTCCTACATTATATACCTAATTATTATAAAAGCAGACTTCATGAAAGCGGTCAGTTACCCAAAATGGAATTTTGTTTCACTTTGTTGCTTGGCAAATGCTGTTAGACAATTTCATGTTTCAAATTTCCCAAAAAAAAAGAGTTTATTTACATCAAACTAGAATTCTTTAAAGAAAACAACATTCATTAAGTATTTAAGTTTATTTTACCTTTAGATTGTCAAGCCACACGTCTGATAAAAAAATGATCATGGCATCTTCATTTTCTTTCTCAATCTGCATCAGGTTCTCTGAGTTCTTCAACAGTGTCTTGGAAGGACCACCGTAGGTGTTCACATTGCCAAAGTATATTCTGTAAAGTCAAATCATATTCATCAATGCAACAAAAAAACTGGTAACATATTTAATATTAGGTCCTTACATATGAAATTGGCGTTTTGCCGTACTGGCAACTTTGATCTCAAATATCTTCTCATTGGTTAGGAATTCCAAATTCAAATTTATACAGCTATTTACTCATGTATTTGTGTTTCGAAAATTATAATTCATTTGTTTTTTCCTTAATTGTTTTTTTTTCTTTGCGTCACTTAGTTTACAAAATGGAAAACTTGAAATATCGCGTTATTTAAGAGTACGAGTTCCACCGTGGCACCAGTGCTGCAGAAACGGCTCGAAGGATTAATGATGTATATGGCGACGGTGCCGCAAAAGAAAACACAGTGAGTTTTTGGTTCCAACGTTTTCGTTCTGGAAATTTTGACCTGCAGAACCAGCCCCGTGGACGGCCGGAGACCAAAGTTGATAATGAAGAATTGAAGGCTATTATGGAAGCGTATCCATCGCAAACCACGTCCGAGTTAGCTGCAGGCTGCAGTGTTAGTGATAAAACTGTTTTAATCCACTTGAAGCAAATTGGGAAGGTGAAAAAGCTTGAAAGGTGGGTACCTCACAAATTGAGTAAAGCAAATCAACAAACGCACGTTAGAACGCTAGACCACACACTGCACAACAGACGGCTATCAAATTAGAGGAGCTTCAATTGGAATGTCTAAGACATCCACCGTACTCTCCGTACCTTGCTCCAACAGACTACCATTTTTTTCGAAATTTGGATAACTTCTTGCAAGGGAAAAAATTCAACTCCGATGGGGCAGTCCAAACCGCCTTCAAAGATTTTATTGATTCCCGTCCGAATGGTTTTTTTAGTAAAGGGATCGATGAACTACCTATGAGATGGCAAAAGTGCATAGATAGCAATGGTACATACTTTGATTAAATAAATATATTATATTTTTAAAAAAAAATCGATTTATGTTCCTCCCATACAAAACGCCAATTTCATATGTAAGGACCTAATATTATTTAGTAGTGGTTGTCATTAAAAAAATGGGATACTAAATAAAAGAATATGCAATACTACAGCTAGACCGCAAGCCAAAGAAGGTGTGCAGATTCACGTCTCTTGCGTGTGCGCAGAAAGGGTATGATTTATTAGTAGTTCGCTAGCGTTTGTTGGAGGCTTGCCACGCCGCCCTTGCCTCCCGCACCGCGCTTCATTCCAAACCACGCTAGGGATGGTCATACTGTTTTTGGTCAAACTATAGTTTTTAAACATAAATTTAACCTTAATTTTTATCACCCTTACAACCTGTAATATTAGTAATAACTTTGTGTTTTTCTTTTCATCAGTTCAAAATTTTTAATGGTACCAACCTACAAAAGGGGCTATTCTTACTAAGTTATTTAGAGATATTCTTAATTTTATTGTTTCATTGGAAATCAGGTTTATTTCTTACTAGCTTTTTCCTGCGGCTTTGCTCGCATGGTATTAGGGGATTCCCACTCCGCCTCCTCCACCTTCCCTCTCCCCACACCACTCCCCCCATCAACCCCCCTACCCTTTCCCCCAACCGTCCTCCACCCCTCTCCCTTCCCCTTCCTTCCCTCCCCCCTCTCCCACCCCTAACTCCCTCCACCCCACCCTCCTACCCCTCCCCCACCGCCCTCCCCACACCCCCCTCCCCTCTCCCACCTCTCGCATTACACACATTCATTCCCGGTACATTCAGTTTTCAAACTGCTCGCGTGCCACCTATTACAATTTTTTATACAAATTTCATAATGGCAGAACTCAACGGTAGTTTTATACAAAATAACAAACAATAAAAAGAATTATACAATTTGGTGCAGTCTTTCGGAAGTTACGCGTATATATACATTTATGTACATACATTTTGTATATATACATTTATATACATACATTTTGGCGATTCATTTTTAGAGATAGATATTAACTGCGACGCCAACAAAGCACTCTTTTTAGCGTGAATTGCCTAATTCAAAAAAAGAAAAAACATTGTTTCCAAGGCAACAATTTGTTTGCTTTTCTTCTGACATTTGCAATAACTCGATTTTGTTAGGGACAGAAAATGAATGATAAATAATTTCATAATGCCAGAGATTATTCATAACGCCAGAGCTTACCAATGTATATAGCCTATAGTACTGGCAAATAATGTAGCTTTCTATTAGTGAAAGAATTTTTAAAATCCATTCAGTAGTTTTTGTGTGAAAGAGCAACAAACATACATCCATACATCAATACAAAATTTCGTCTTTATAATATTATAAAAGGATTATATACCTACCATTAAACATTTTCAACGTACCTCATCTTTATGCGTCAATAAAATATAATATATTTTTAAATATTGTATCATTTACCAAATCACATTGTTTGCTTTGTTATTTACACCATTCTTAACTACTATTTACCATTCTTTGCTGTTTTACATGCCCATAGCTCTTTATTACTTACGCAATTCTAATTTCTCATTTGTATTTTATGCCTGATACTATGTTATATTATGTAAAAGCAGAAAGGTGTTAATGTTACAAATAAATAAAATTTTCAGCATATTTTGTGATAAATCTACAAATAAACAAACATCAACGTTTGGTCCTGTAAAGCGACAGATTTGCAAACGAACTGAATGTTGAAAAAGTATGTATTTTTAGAGTAGACTACTTACTGACTGGTGGCCCTGGGTTCGGCGGGAGGCATGACCAAGCCCATCACATGCAGAACCAAATCTTCATAGTAGCCCTCGGCAAGCACAAAACAATTCTCTGTAAAGAGGCCGGAATGAAATCTGCAAAAGTAATAATAATTGAGCCGTTATTAGAAAATCCATTCAAATTATGCGCCATATATTTTTTTCTTTTAAAGAAAAACAAACATTCCCGGGTTAAGAATAACTCAACAATGAGTGAAAATCTCCTACAACCACCACACTAAGCGGAAAATGTTGCTTGTATCGTGATGGAGGACTTAGCCAGCCGAGGAATCGAACATGCAACGCCCGGGTGGAACTCAAACGTGATGCCCACTCAGCTACTGACCGGTCTACACATCCATCCATGTTCACACCAGCTGAGCGATTCTATATCTTTTGTGTGATCGAGATCTCCTGACGGACGAGATCTCCTGTCAGATTTGTGTGATTTTCTATGGCTGTTATTTGTTTTTTCTATGTGCCGATGTCAAATTTCAACTGTGAGCTGTCACTTATTGTAGTATAGATCGTTTTAAAACGGCAAAGCTGGCCTGATACCCATAGAAAAAGCAAATAACAGCCATAGAAAATCAAACAAATCTGACAGGAGATCTCGAACCCACAAAAGATTTAGAATAGCTCGGCAGAAATCGTTATAAAATCTCAACCACAGACGACAGTACAAGTCGAAGAGATGCTCCTAGAGATAGTTGGGTGCTCCTTTGCAGTGCAACGGTCAAGTCAATTTGAAATTGATAGTTTGTGTGGGCGGTGCTTGGAATATTAGTGGTTATTTGAACTTCTTCTGAATAGAGCTGATTGGCTGAAAAATGTTTTGCAGTTTTGTCCAATCAATAATGAAAAAGTTTTACCTTACAATAAAACTTATATTATGTACTTAGCTTTATTTAAAACCTATGAGATAAACATTACCATTTTGCAGCCAAATCGACGTTCCTTACCAATATTCGTATGTAATTTTCAGTTTAAATCTGCCGCCAATGTCACCTGGCAGTTCCAATTGTATCTGTCAGGCGGCGTTACTAACAGGAAATGCCCCAATAATATTCATTAGATCTCATCAGGCAGCCCTTGCCTAGGTTTTAAATAAAGCTAAGTACATAATATAAGTTTTATTGTAAGGTAAAACTTTTTCATTATGTAGCATAGGCTTTATTTAAAACCTATAAAGTGAGATATTGTTTGTTATCGCCTGGTGACATGATGCTAATGTGAATCAATTATAATATTTATATGCTAGAAATTGGGGCAAGATTTCTAGGAATCGGCTAACCAGTTACAGTGGTTGAAAAAGGTCAGCAATAGATGGGATTCTGCAATTTCCCTTCTATAGAACTTGGCAAAGGTATTAGGAGTTCTCCAGTTGCCACACGACAGTACATCATCTTATATCAGTAAATACTTCTGCAACCAGTTCAGGGATGTCACCACTGAACGGATTCTGTCAGGTGGATCCTCTACTCCGGCATCCCTGAGGATTGTCCTAATCCAACCTGCAATTACTGCCCTGGAGGCCGCCTTCACCGTCCTACAAGTTGTAATAAATAGATTAGGTAATATCGCCTGCGCTTTCCGTCCCCTTGACAGTTCTAGGACCTTATCTGTTTAATAGACGGGGTCTATGTTCCTTGTCTCAGAGCGAGCCAGCTTCCATCCTGATTGCTGCCAGTCTACCGAATCTGTCTTGGCACCAGCCACTTGCCAAATGGAGATGCCTTCTCTGTCCACTGACAGTCTTTCAGCTGTGCAGTGGAGTAAGGTGAGATCGTGGACTCGGCGCCCTGATGCCAAAAGCAGGATTGTGGCTGCTCTCCTTGATGCTTCAAAGAGTGTTATGTGTTGAGGCAAACTCTTCTCCAGCCAAGATGATACAATCTTCGGGTCCCAAATGGGGGGGTTGGGGACTTCGAAGGCTTCACTGCAGCTAAAGATATTCCCTTTTAATATCTTTTTCACTACCGGATTGGAGTTCAGCTTTCTATTATCCTCTGGAGAGCCTAAGTTACACACCACTGACTTAAGAACTAAAATGGTCCTCAGCTATAGCGATAGCTTTTCCTTAATGTGTAGGTCGGCTAGGAACCTGGTCAGGTTGGGACATATGGCATCGAGCTGATTCTCTGACACCCAGTGCTGCCACCTCTGCCATGCCAGAGTATAAGTGCGAAGGATAGAACTTCTCCTCCCAGATCTAAGAAGTTCCTTCTGCTGAGTTGACCATCTTCCTAGTCCTTTTGTCCCATCCCCACAAAGCCAAATCTCCAGAATGAAGGATTCTACTTGAGGAGGAGGGTTGTTGGTCCTGGTGTCTACCAGTGCTTCTTCTAGATTGTGAATCGTGAGAGGTGGACCTAAGGCCCGACACTTCAGATCCGCTCTCCAAAATGCCCTCTCCCAACGAGGAGCCACTATCAGGTATAATTCCCTTGCTCTGTTCAGGTGGCAAAGAACCCTTAGCAAGAGGCATGGGGGAGGGAAGATCCAAGCCAGCTGATAGTCCCAATCCCTGGTCCAAGCATTGTGGTATCTGCTTTATCAACCTGAAAATCAAGAGAAACTTACCTCTGAACCTCTGTGCTGTCTTAGAGCCAAATAGGTCTATCTCGGATCGTCCCCATTTTCTGAATACTACCTCTGTAAAAGAGGGTAGCAAGTGCCATTTGGGTACAGCACGATGACGAGATAGACAGTCCGCTACTTCATTGAAGCGACCTGGTAAGTATTGTGCTGTCATGGAGATATAGTGTTCGTCCAAAACATCTAGCACTAGTCGAGTACAACTCAGGAGTTGAGTTGACCTGGTACCACATTCCTTGCGGAGGTAAGATCCGACAGATTTGTTATCCGACTGGAAGACCCGAGCCGGATAGCTCGAGCGCGTGAGGAGACAAGGCAGCCAACATGGCGAGCATCTCCTTCAGATTAGAGTGAAGATTCAGCTGATCTTCAAGTCAAGTACAGCTCAGGAGTTGAGTTGACCTGGTACCACATTCCTTGTGGAGGTAAGATACTACAGATTTGTTATCCGACTGGATCAGAAGACCCGAGCCGGATAGCTCGAGCGCGTGAGGAGACAAGGCAGCCAACACGGCGAGCATCTCCTTTATATTGGAGTGAAGATTCAGCTGATCTTAAGTCCACACACCACAGAGAAGTCTCTCGTCTAGCTGGGCACAGTTGTCAGGTAATGCTCAAACAGCGGCAGATGTATAGGTGACGTCAGGGTGAGCGATCGAACCCACCATCTCAATTCCCAAGCGGTAGCTGCAGGAATCGTGGTGATAACTTCCAAGGGTGATAGTGTCAGAGTCTTAAGCACCCTTTCCGTATATACCGGCTGTTGAGTCTGCCTCTTGGAACTGCAAAACTAGCAAAGTTGAAAGAACCCAAGAGGCTGCGCCCCTTATTTAGTGACCACCTTCCTGTCTGATTCAAACCCTTTAACAGATAAGATAGGACTAAAATCTTGTTCTGAGGGAGACTTTTCATTAGTTACAGTATTCCAACTGATACCAAGAAAATGGACTTGTGATGGTTCTAGTATTGACTTATCAAATTGTACTTGCCATCCCAAGTCTTGTAAAAACTTCACCATTTCGCCAGACTACTGTTTTAAAGTAAGCAGGCATTGGTTTACTAATAAAAAATCATGCAAATATATTCAAATTCTCATCCCTCTCTTCCGCAGTTCCTGCGCTACCCAGTTAGTGATAGTTGCGAATGCCTTGGTGCCAGGTGAGGCGGCCAGGCCAAAGGAGAGGGATGTCATCAAGAATTCATTCCTGTAGATAAGGAAACATCTATACTGCTCACTCACAGGCACATGGAAATCCAGGCGTTTGGTTGTAGGAAAATAGGAACTCAGTAAACCTTTACCAGACAAAATTTACTAATATTCAGAAAGTTGTCTTTGAACCATCTGATTTGGGGACGAGAAACATGTTAGAAATAAATGAGGGAGTGGCGGGTGCCGACTCTAAAACTTCAAAGGCCTTGAGTTTTTCAATTTGTTCCGTCATTGCCACAGAAGTCTTAGAAGCGAATGGGGAATTAAATAAATTAATATTTTTATTCAGCGGAGGTTTTGAAGAAAATGGAATTCAATAGCCCTCCAATATCTTAAGAATGATAGTAGGGGTGCCAAGGTTCCTCCACTTACCTGCGAATGATTGCAACTGACCCCCCTGAAAAGGGGGCTGGGTTAAAACCTCTTACCATCTGACTTCCCCGCCCTTTCAATGGGCCTAAACCTGTTTCGGCGAGTGAAATCTTTAGCAGTTCTGGGCTGGTTCCTGTTCTCGGCTCTCTGGCTGCTCCCTTCTCGCGATGGTCCTCCTCTGCTGCATTCTGGGACGAAAAGGGCTGCAAGTTCTGTGCTGCAACGGGTTTAACGGGTGGAGCAGATCGCGATGTGCTAGGCTGAGGAGCGAAGCACTTCTTCACTCCTCCCAACCTATCCAGCTGCGCCAACAGGATGTTTGGGTTGAAGAGATATTCTGATGTGGGTGGAATCCTTCGTATGGTGGAATATTTTGGCCATATGAAAGACTCCACCCACCATCTGCACAATGTCTTTGGACACCTTCTGGGAATCATGGCGAAGAGAGACTGTACTTTCTCATAAAGAGTGGAAGTGCTCAGCTTCATGCCCGGTTCCGCGCTCCAGTTGACCAACTCCTGCAGTGAGGCCGTCAGGAGATCGGCATGCAGTGAAAGCGCATTGGTCAGGGATACGCAGGAGTCCGTTGACGTACTGGCCGATTCTTCCTGGGCTACGCGCTTCAACTCCGGTTTCAATGCCAACATTGAGAAGAGAGGGGTTGTGGTTCTGGATCTCGAGGTAGCGGACATTGTTCCAATTAGCTGACCCCAGATGCTGAAGGAATTCTACTCTTTTCACCCTCCCTGGGTCGGCCGACGGTATCTTCGGCTGCTTTAGCTCTTTCGTCCAGTCCCGAGATCCAAGGCACGAGATAGCAGGGGACAGGTGAGACATTCATCTCTGTCAGCTTTCCTCGCCAATTCTTCCCTGAGCGACGCGGGGGTGTCCAGGTAGATGCTATCCTTATCATCGTCTTCCGAGGCGTCACGGATAGGGACATCCGACCGCTTTTCCAAAAACAGATGCAACATCTCCTACATCTAGGACATTTGCGTGTGCATGTCAATTCGCGGGTCGCCGGGTATCGGTTCACAGACCTTCTGCCTTTTGGCATCACCGCAGACCCTCGAACGTTTGCCCCGCGCGTCCGTATGAATACTATGAATAACCTTCATAATCTCCGTTTATCTCTCGAAATTTCGGCTCCCCCGCAATCCGAGCTTCCCGAATTCGACATAATCACAAAAAATCACAAAACACACGAAACTGGAATGTAATTTCGGGATTCGAACAGTATCACTGTTAAAAATATCCTCGAAATTAAAAATTTTGCACAAAATACTGTAGAATAACTATTTTTATGGTATTTCGGAGTTTCAAAACAAAAACGAACGTGTTTGACATTTTGCAAAATAAATGCTAATGAATATTATTGGGGCATTTCCTGTTAGTAACGCCGCCTGACAGATACAATTGGAACTGCCAGGTGACATTGGCGGCAGATTTAAACTGAAAATTACATACGAATATTGGTAAGGAACGTCGATTTGGCTGCAAAATGGTAATGTTTATCTCACTTTATAGGTTTTAAATAAAGCCTATGCTACATAATGATAATGATTCAGATAAACTCTGCAGTGAAACTGACACTGAATAAACCGATTTTATGGAAACAATGTAAAGAAATCACAAACGAATGGTGTCTTAGAGAAAAATGGCTTTTTTTTTCTTTTCCTTTTATTGTAGTTGAAACTATTAATTGATTAAAATACATATAACATGTTTTAGTTGATATTTCAGAACATATTTTTTTATGTGACCCTTATAAGAGCACCTCTATCTGTACGGTGTAAAGACAGTGGAACCCCATCGCCACTCGGTTGGGTTGTGAGGCAGGTTAAGGTAGGGACCAAAGGAAATTTTAATTTTAAAAATGTTAATTTAGGAGGTCCAGATTACCTATATGAGGAAGAAAAACAAATGTGACAAATTTGAAGGGGTATACAAACCTTGTGGAAGTAAAATCAAGAGAAACGGAACCAGTAGGATCTTCAAGATAATAAACCCCCTCAGTTAGTTGGGTAAGTAAACCTAAAAAAAACACAAAAGTTTAATCACATAAATGAACCCTGTGCAAGAGTCCCAACTGCCCAAAGCCAGAAGAAATTGGATTATTTCAGAAGCCTTTACTATTGGGAAAAAAGAGTACAACGGAGTGAGTGGGACGGGCTTGTGTGCCGGTACGAGGTGGCTACTTAATAAGATCCAAGATATTTATAAGAGCCAAGAACGGGCGGTAAGAAGATTCAAGAAGAGACAAGAAGAGCCAAGAGGAGACAAGGCGAACCACAAAGGAGGGGGGGAGGAGAAGATGTATGATGAGGCAAGAGGGATTAGAAGAGACAAGAATAGACAAGAATGGTTGGTAAGAGGTCAGAGAAGATTCAAGAGACAAAACAAGCCAACAAGGGGCAAAAAGATGTAAGAAGGTACAAGAATGTGGTATCACCAATTGGAGTATTTTGTGAGGCTGAAGGGTATGGGGAGGGTAAGAGGAAGATTGGGGAGTATCTGATTATTCAGATCTGGTACAAGACTGGGCATTTCAAATCTAGTTTTCGCTACAGATATGGAAGATACCGGAAAACTGAAATAGACTGTCTATTTCAGATTAACCACCTCAATTTCTGTTTCTTGAGAACTACGATGATGTGCGTAGTTCCTACAGGGATGTCATTTATCCTGCACCATTAATCATTTCACCTTGCCAGAAAAGCATTTGAAAATGGAACAATGACAACAGTGAATTCAAGTGCTTTTGTTTTTGAAAAAAACAGAAGAAGATTTTGGATTACATTGGAAGCATTTTGTTGGTTGTTCGTGTTCATATATATTTGTTTATGAACTAAAAGAAGGTGTTCTGGCCGTATCAAGATCGTGTTGTACTTGTTTGCATAGTTGTGGTGATAATTACCTTGAGGTAAGTGGTGGAACTACAGAAACTATATTTGTTATTGTGTTGTTCGTCTTCGCAGAGGTAAATTGTTGGTTGTCCTTCTTCCTTGTACTGCATTATTTTCCCTACATATATTATCACCCAATTCCAGCAAACACCATTTCGTTTACTTATTACAGTCCATTTTTAAGTGCATCTGAAGCTGTAATTCGGATGCAACACCCGGTCCACAAAATTTATACATCATACAATCAGATTGGGTACTTTTGATCCAATTGCTTTGCCAGTGGGTTGTGTAAAATGATCGACCAAGGACTAATTTCAAGCAACGTTTTGATTCTAAATATCTGGTCTTTCACCAGAACAATACTGAGAGCACCTCCAAATCTATGAAGTATGAATAAAAATATAATTACTTACCCAAGACGATAACTTCGTCTACCCGACTAGAGGAACTCAATAAATTTTCCACCATCTTCAGATTGAACACTTTATCTTGCTTGATTCCAGGTAGAGTTTCCGGGGCAAACAGCTTATTCCTCCTAGTTCTCTGACAAATAAGAGTATACCTGAAATATATATAAAATTTGAAAGTGTAAGGTGGCAAAAATTATTGTTAACACCGGTTCCATGAAAATTTCAGAGCTTTTTGTCTGGAAATTAGGGCCGGCCTTAGCCAAACGACGCCTGCCGCTAATAAGACCCTCAAGGGTGCTATATTAGGTGTAAGGTATTATCAGCGCATTGGCTACTTGGCAAGTCGGCACCCGGAGCAGACTACTCCAACTGCGCCTGCACAGGGCCGGCCCTGCTGGAAATTCTAGGACAATGCAACTGTTTTCAGGTTGCATCATCATCTACAAGAAAAAATAATTCTAGAAAAGAGTGGAAGTTAGGTGAAATTAGTTTATAATAAAAATACAAAAATCAATAGCAAATTAAACTTAGAAGATTACCTATCTATTAAATGTTGTGCCTTCCATTTAGGATCTGGATAGAGGTCGACTTTTGAGGAATTTTCATCGTCTTTGATAAATCGTTTTCTCTCTACGACATAATTAAATTTGGGTATTTCAAACACGTTTATAACATTGAAAATTGTCTCATTCTCATCACGGCCACTACTGCTGCATTCCTGAAAAATATTATTATATAAAACGGGGAAAACACACTTACTTATCCACTGAATAAAATTAATAACATCTGTAATTTTTGCTAATATTATGATGTGAACACCGCTGTGGGAGTCACTTTAAGTTAGAAAAGCTCTCTGAATAAATCATATAAGTAAATAAATATAATTTATTAATCAATCTTTTACGGTAATGTGTGAAATATCATTAAATTTAACTATATTCTGTATTATAAGGTAATGTTTTTATTATCACAAGAGCTGTTTCCAATTTTCTATAGATAAACGCTCCAAATCTGTGTTTGTGAAATCGTACCTTAAAAGCCAGTTCAACGTGTGATTTTTCTACAACAGGCTGAAGCAATCCTTGGTTTTGAATATGTGCTATTATTTTTTCAATCCATTTGTTTCTTTCATCTGTAGAATAACTTTTTAACTCTTCTGTCAAAAACATGCTTGATTCTCTGTGAATGTAATATCATTGTAAATAAATCACAGATCTAGGTATTTTATATGTTATTAATGTTCATGGAATACTTTATTTGTTGTCCAAAAATTATAACTCACCTTCGTATTGAAAAACCATTTAGTTTGAATGACATAGTAATCTCTTGTCTCATCCTCTGTGGATCCATATTTGGGCTTAATATGATCGATTATAATGATGTAAGTACTTAAACTTAATAGGAAATATTATTAAAAAAGCCAATGGGAAATCAAAAGTAAACACACTTCATAAAATGAAAATATCCATAAACGTCAAAATCAAGCGCCAACTTCCCGCCGTTTAGGAAACCTCATATTTTTTACCATACTCCTCACAGTAGTATTACAAAGTAAGTACCATTCGTTCTCACAAATTCGAAAAGAATAAAAAATCTTCCATTTATTATTAAACCTATTTTAATCAAAGGATAACTGAAAAGGAAACAAGATTTGATTGAAGCACAGGTAGAGGGATTTTTTTAAAAAGAAAGACGAACATTCCCGGGTTACGAATAACCCATAAAAATATACTAAATCACCCACGAATAACCTGACAATATTTGAAAATTTCCTTCTACCACCAAAGAAAGCGGATATGTGTCGTGAATCGAATACGCGACGCCTGGGTGGAACCCAAGCGCAATGCCAACTCAGCCACTGACCGGTCTAAATGAACTGAAAGATAATAATATTTTTTTTTAAGAACAACTAACTCTTCTTTTATAAATTTTGAAGGTTATTCCCATCAATGTAATTTAGCTTTGAAGAATAAGATAACACTAATAATCCAAGATAATGGTCGTAACTGGGACTAGAACCCAGAATCTGGGTTTGCGTCCAAGTTGCGACCATTATTTTTTTAATTTTTCTGTATCTTGTTCTCTTTCTTATGTTCATTTAGATTTTAAATTATTAGTTTTATCTTCTTCTTCAATGAGATAATAATATTTTTTAATAAGAAGAAAATAGATGGGAAAAGTTTCAGTAAGTGGTTTCTCAATAGTTTAAGATTTGATTTTCACATCCAAGCACCCAAATTGGTGTGACTTCATAATACATAAATATAATTTTTGGAGTGCTAAGTTAAGTTCACCAAGAAACACCACATTTTTCACTTACTGGGGATGGAGTCATATGTGGGAAAACATTTTTTTTATATTTCTATCTTAGTTCGACGATGGTTCAACGCAATTTGAATTTAGTAACGTAACTTCTTTTGGGGTAACTAACGGTTCATATTGGAAATAAAAAATGTACTAACCGGTTTCCTGTGTGTGTTTTATCACTTCAAAAATTTATTATAGGCGTTTAGTTTTCCGAACCCACGTAAATGTTAATTACAAGTTAAATTTAAATTTGCGAAGAATTCATTTTGGACTTATGGGAGCGATTATTCAAAATGAATTCATATCTAATTATTACCAAATAGAATGCATATTTTGGAACAAGAGTTCAAGGTTAGTAGGTTCGGTCGGTAAAGGCGGTCGTGTGGTATTTAAACGTCATAAGAAGTCACGTGACAACTTCCACCAATCAACAACCAGTTTATAAATCTGTATTAAAAAGTCAGGTGTGTTGTTTAACCCTAGTTTTTGCTTGTGGAATTTTGGAGTAATGCCGAAGAAGGTGAGATTTGTTTGTACAAAAATGAATAGTTTCAACATAAACTCTATAACAACAAATATTTCCCATCGGTGTTTATCTTCCTGTACGCCAGTTTTGACTTTGCTGTCGGCGTTTGCTCAGGGGTGTAACAAAAGTCATTCGTTGCCATGTCAGTGTGGGATCTCTGCAAAACATCTTTCGCCGTTGAATGACTCTAATATAAACATGTCAGATGTATTGGATGTGTGCAAGCAACCAAGTATTTTCTTCTAATTTTTGATTTGTTTGTAGGAAACCATGAAAACTAAACCTGACAAAAACAATGCTGAGAATGAATCTGAGGTAAGTTCCCACTTTTAATTTAGCGATATTGGCATGTGTGATTCGTAACATACTCACATACATTCATGTATGTGGGAAACATGTAACTGTATTTTCATAATATTATGCTAATCGCCAGTTTTATTACATGTTCCGATATTAAACAATGTGTCGAGAACACATATTTTGACAGGTGCTTATTTATAACATCTATTACAAGAACTGATTAAATAAACATTTTAAAATGTATCTTAACGTAATCATTTATTACATTATATTCGCGTTTTGTGCAGCGTACTTCTTTAAAATATATTTTACAATGTAACATGCATTGTTTATTTTTATCTATGATGTTTTCCAATATCCATCATCACAATCTGTTGAACTTTGATTGTTACATTGTTACAATTGCCTTGAATAATTGAATTAATGTTCCCAAAATGTTGAAAAGAGATATATAAGGTTTTAAAATAAAATCACTAAACACTAGTTGTTAGGAGCCAACAGTTTTTTTTAGTAAAAATATAAGGTCTAATGCCGTGGTCGTCAAACTGCGGCCTGCGACGGCTATTTGTGCGGCCCGCACAAATATCTGGCGTTTTTTTTGTTTTAATTTTTTTTTTCAAGTACAATTACACTATCCGTTTTTTTGCAGCCCGCACAAATACCTGCCATATTCTTTAGAACTATATTTTTTTTTCACACAATTACAGAGTACAATTATTATACTATATCCGTTTTTTTGCGGCCCGCACGAATATCTGCCGTTTTGTTTTTAAATATTTTTTTTTTATGTACGATCATACTATCCGTTTTTTTGCAGCCCGCACTAATATCTGCCGTTTACTTTTTATATATTTTTTTTTTCATGTACAATTAATTACAATTATTATCCGTTTTTATACAATATATTGTCATTTGAGACTTTCAGGGGGGGCAGTAGAAGACCTAGAGAAAATTAGAGGGCGTAGAGATGGCACAGTGAGGGTGTAGGTAGGTAAAAAAAAATATAGTCAAAAAGACCAAAAACACGCTTATAACGTACTAATAAAGCAAAATAAACTTTAATATTGGTAAATTTTTGTTATCGATGTATTGTTATCATTTTTATCACGTATGCGAAAATTCACACATTTCGATAGTTCGGGAAGTGGATGAAAATTGAACTTAAAGATTCTACTACAATTTTTTAAAAATGATTTTACGTGTATTATTATTAAGAATTGACACTAGGTATATCATGAACACAAGAAGGAAGGAAGTAGCAACCCGGAACTTAAACAAAATAATTGCTTTTTCAACTTGCTATACAAAAATGCAAAACACCCCCTCCGAAATAATAAGTGTGCGGCCCGCGGTGATACCTCACATTGTCCTATGTGGCCCTTGAACAGAAAAGTGTGACGACCGCTGGTCTAATGGAAACAAATAAAAAAAATTCTAGAAATACACCATACAATTATATAGATACAGCTAATTTAATTTCAAATTAAAAGAAAGTTAAAGTGCTTGGATTCATTTCAAATAATCAAAGTGAAGAAACCAAAGTGCCTCACGAGAAATTACTATAAAAATATAAAGCACTGCTGTGTATGATAAAAGATGAAAAATAATAGTGATGGTGTTCATTATTTCAAATTCTCTAAAATATTAACCTTTAACTGCTGACGTGATTTTTTTTACTTATACTCTGACGTGAGGGCCTGGACGGCCTGTTACTTTAAATGTTTATATGTATATTAGAGATCCATGAAAATTTTGAGGTTCAAATTATTATTTATTGGACATTTTAAATATATTTTAATAAAATAAAACAAAATACTTTTTTTTATTGAAGTAACTTATATTTGACAATTTGGATATTGTATAATAATTACCTATTAATAAGTAAGTATTATCTATTAAACTAAATAAAAACAATGAACTCACTTTTATTATAATATTTCAATAGTGTCTCAAATAAATCATGTAATGGGCTCTCCTCACGACACTGCATGAAGGGACTCTGCCGCAGAGAGTCCCTGCATGCGTCTCGTTCTAGCGGCACTTAAACAAACGAGACAGCGCTAGTTCGCTCAGACCCAAGCTCTCTGCATGCAGTGCCATGTGGAGAGCCCATAAGTACTGACAATGGATCGGAGAGGCCCGCAAAAAAAAATTGAAATGAATTTACTTACAGAAATTTAAAAATTTAAAACTTACGGCTCTGGCGTCACTAAATTCGAAGCTATTGGAAGCGGCGTATGCGTTGCGCACGGGGGAGGGGAGTATTTCAGTATTATTATAGCTGCTAGGACGGAACGGCCCCACGTCGGCAGTTAAAGCTTAAATAAGTTTTCCATTAAAAAAATATATTTATCTATGGGTACCTTAGGGAACGTACCCATACTACGTGACTAACTTTTTGCAATTTTTAACCCCCCACCCCCCACCCGGTGACCAAAATCCTAAGCAACCCGCCGCTCATTTGTATGGAGCGTGACATTTTGAAGACCCCCCCCCCTAAACGTGTCACGTAGTATGGGTACGTTCCCTTACCTGGGAAAAAAGTATCTTAATATTATTATTGTTCTCTTCATTTTATATTTATGTAAAGGAATACCTACCAAGAAATGCATAGGGAGGGATTCCTTCGTGTTCGAATAATGAATTACTTTTCAAATGTCATTCATTGATGTGTTGTCATGGTGACATACAAACAGATGATTATTGTTTTTGACGAGCTACGTAGCAGACATTCAAGTAATCAAGATATCAGAAAAATAAGTGTTAAAATGCTATAATGCTTTTAAGATTGACAAATAAACTTCAAATGTAGTTTCTTTGTTAACAGAGCAACACATGATTTGTTTTGTCATTACCAATAAAGAAGTACAACCAATAGACAAATTGTCTTATATTTATAATATGAAAATGAAATATTGTATCTAGTTGAACTTAGTGTAAGGAGAATATATGACACAAATGTGAATGGTAGACGAAGTCAGGGACCCTCGAGGAAGTCATGACATGATCAAGTGAATCAGATCCTTGAGTCGGACCATGTAGAGAGTCAGAATAATAGAAGAGTATTTATGAATTTAAATGAGGCAAGGAGTGTGTGCCATGACGGAGTTGTTTGGCAGTCCGTCCTCTGCCTACCCCTGCGGTGAAACGGCATGATTGTTAGTTAGTTAGCATTTTAGTCCGGGTGTTATGGATTCAATATTGCGATGGAGAGTACCTAATTAAAGTATATGAAATATAAATACCATAATGATCTTCATTTTGAAAAGCTTGCAATAGGTTGACATCAAATTAATTTGCTCTCAAAATAGACATTTATGGAAATCATATCCGACAATCTCTCGAGTGTACAACTGTCTATTTTTTTGATGAACAATCAACAATACACATTTAATTGGTCTTCTTATCTTTTTATCTCAAAATCAATGATGTTCGTGTTTGTTTCACACTTCAACAGTCACTCAACGAGTCTATTCTTACTGCATAATAATATTTATATATTTTAATTTCATAATATTATGTTTTATCTCTGTTGTTTTTAAGATTTTAGATTCTTTGATAAGATTTCTGCAATCTTTTAAAATACCATTTCACACATAGCCAGTAAGCAGGAGAACCGACTTGACTGAATGTGAATAAATTTAAATGTATGATTTAGTCAATGAAAATGTCATGAATTTTTACAACCTTCTGTGTAATCAAAGAAACAGGCAAGAAATAATATTCTTTGTATGTCTGGCTTATTTATATTTCCTTATTCCTTATGAGAGCTGTAAAGCCATATCAGGTTCCCCAATCTCTGCAATCAAGAAAAAGAAAAACTGTCTGTAAAGCCTCGATGACTCATGGCGAGTTTACAAGCTACTACTCTGGGAAATTCACTATCTGTTAGTAAACTCGCCCAGTGTCATCGTGTTACTTGCTAACTAGCAGCGACTAGCAGATTGTTGACAATCTATGAAAAAAAGTTGAAAGGTCGTCAACTTTTTTTTTTTTTTTTTAAAAGCGGAGACGGTTTACCATTGGTTCCCGTGAGTACTTAGGCCATGGGCCCATTGTACTTTCTCCCATTTTACCTCAATCCTTTAACAATAACCCAGTCCCTTTAATAAAGTTCACCAGAGTTGTTATCGGATATGTGGCTAGGTCTTCTGGTTCTACAACATGTCTCCCCAGGTATCTGAGCCTAATTCTCACCAGGGCAGGACATTGGCACCATAAGTGAATTGAAATCTCTTCATCCTCTTCACATTTTCTACATCTACTGGTGCTTTCCACTCCCATTAGCTGCATGTGTTTCCTGAGATGGCATTGTCCCGTTAGTAGGCCTACCAGTTCCCTCAGCGAGTTTCTGTCCATATCGAGTAGTTTCCTGGTCCGTCTGGGGTCGGGTCCGTTTATGAGTACTTTGGATTGTCTCATTCCGGGTGTCGTCAACTTTACTCGCATACACGCTTGCTCCGCTTGCTCGTGATTGGTTTATGTTTCCAACATGGCTTCCGATGAACAGCTGATTTCAAACATCTGAAGAATTAGTTCACGCAGGCGTCGTTATTCTTGTTACTGGCGCTAGCAGCGACCTCAGTTTCCTAGGCTTCTGAGCGAGTGGACAGTTTTGTGTGTCATCATGACAATCTCACTCGCCAATTTACCCGCTTTTAAAACTTAGTAGATAGTAGCTTGTAACTCGCCGTGTGTCATCGAGGCTTAACCAACCTCCCGACAAGTTTATTCTTTTCTATATATAGTATTTTTATTGTTTTGTTAACATTACCTAGCAGCACAAACTAAGTAAGATGAATAAAATATATCAAAAAGTCATACTCGTAAATTAATCATTTTTTCAGAGCAAGCCTGGACATCAAAAATCTGTACTATAATATCGCAGGGTAATTACCGCAGCTAGGAATTCCAGAATCACTATTTTTCAGTTACACACAAAATCATGCATTTATTACCCCGCTCTTTTATTTTATTTTTTGACGCCTCACTGTTCCTGTCTGTACAGTGTAAAGACAGGGGAACTTAGTCACCACTCGGTTGGGCAATGTTGTGGGTCGGGTTAAGGTAGGTTCTATAGGAAGGGATTTATTAATGCGGGTCTTGAAGATGCTCAGATTTTACGAAGGAGAAAACACAGATGTATGCCACTACATGTTGTGTTTGTGTCATGTAGTATATACCCCTCTTCTATATTATTGAACTTTCGTGCAAATTCGATCTACTTGTTTTTATTTTCAACTGTTTATCCCCAAATTTCAATCTTCTTGTTTTCATTCTCAAATGTTTGTCCCCAAATTATGATCTTCTTGTTTTCATTCTCAACTGTTTATCCCCAAATTTCAATCTTCTTGTTTTCTTTCTCAGATGTTTATCCCCAAATTATGATATTCTTGTTTTCATTCTCAACTGTTTATCCCCAAATTTCAATCTTCTTGTTTTCATTCTCAAATGTTTATCCCCAAATTATGATCTTCTTGTTTTCATTCTCAACTGTTTATCCCTTATTTTCGATCTTCTTGTATTTATGCTCAACTGTTTATCCCACATACCTGAACCTCTTTTCATATTCAGACATTTGTAAATACTATTTTTCGTTTATTTCATGAAATTTGCTTAATCGTAAAAAACCCTCAAAATGCTGATAAAGTGCCATTTTGCACCAAAAACGTCCTTGGTCCATGGTTTATAACTGCCATCTAGAGTATTTTTAAGTTAACCTAACTACAATATTGTCTCCACACAGAAGGCCCCGAGGAAAAAAATTTCAACAGGGCCTCTGTCATCTTGTTATTATTTTTTTATTTTCATTTCATATATCTAAAAAAGGTCAAGGTTTATTATTATGCTTTCACAACTGAACGGTTCAACTTTAGATTTGAATTGCAGAACTCTGACTAACAACATTATTTGTTGTTTTACCGAATGAAAGAAAAAGAATTTTCACTGTGCGGTTTTACATCTGCCCATTTTTTTCATACAATCATTTTACCTACTAAGACTTTCAACCACATCTTTGCTTTACTAAGTCTGTTTTGGAGCTCAGTAAATCATTTTACCTGTTTCTTACCAGGTGATTATGAAGATAAGAATTTCCAATTAAACATTTGCATGATTTTAATGTTTGTGCATTAAGTTAGCTTGTATTTGAATTATTCTTGGCATTTTTGTTCATTATTTTTTGCACAAGGTTCTAACTACATTTCCCTAAAGCCATTCCACATTCCAATTAAATATTTTCCTGAAAATATAAATTCTGTCAGATAAAAACAAAATGGTAATCGCAAAATTTATTTATTATTTTTGATATATATAAATGATATCTGCAACCTACACACTAAAGGAAAAATCATTAGTTTTGCTGATGACACTGTCATTTTATTTAATGAAAGTGATTGGTTAACCACTTTCAAAGATGCTGAACACGGACTTGTACTTCTGCAAAAATGGCTTAAGCAAAACTCACTTACACTTAATGTTAACAAAACTAAATATTTAACTTTTTCTATAACGGCCAAAGGACAACCAGCAGAGGATTATGCTCTTAAATTACACGATTGTCAAGGAAAATACTTAACCCAACCATGCCACTGCCCCACCATAACACATTCTAAAAACATAAAATATCTCGGCATTGAAATCGATGAAAATCTTCGATGGGACTCCCACATAAATAGCATCACAAAGAAACTTACAAAGCTCATGTACTTCTTTAGAAACATACGCAATATACTTAATAGAATACGGGATAACTGGATGGGGGTCTGCTTTGAGCACTCACACAGAGCGACTCAATATAGCCCAAAAAGGAGTACTGAAGACAATACTGAAAGTTCCGCTTAGAACTCCGACGGAAGAAATATTTAATAACTTTCAAAGTCTTCAATGTACAGAAACTTTATTCAAAAAATATTTTATTTAAACTGAAAAAAAACATATATGTATACTCCACAGCCCAACATAAATACTCAACCAGGTCAGTAAGCAATAACATCCTGGTTACTCCCAGTTTGAACACATCTTTTGGACAGAGAAATAATAAATTCCATGCTATAAAATTATACAATGCTCTACCAGATCAAATCAAAAATATAAAGGAAATGAATATATTTAAAACAAAAGTAAAAATATGACTGAGAGATCAAAGTGATAATAAAATTACAAACATCATGAAGACGATATAAAGACAATCCATAACCAAATACAAATACAAATATTTTAAAAAACTACAGGCCACCTCAGAACAGGAAATCCTAGTGAGGAGGTCTGTGAAAAAAAAATGAATCCATACTTATTATATACATCATACATACATGTACAAACCTTGTTATTGAAATTAAAAAAAAAAAAAAAATTAAATAAAAATGATCTATATAAAGTCTACTATGCTCTTTGCCAATCACGCATAGAATATGGGATTATAGGATGGGGAATTGCCTCAAAAATTCACATCAAGCAGCTAGCTAATACGCAAAAGGCAATAATAAAAATAATCATAAAAGTACCCATAAAAACTCCATCAAAAGAAATTTTTAAAAACTTTAATGTGTTCAGCATTATTAAATTATACTCAAAAAATGCACTACTCAAATTTAAAGAAAAATATGAATACCTTGCTGACCAACACACCTACACTACAAGGTCAAAATCCTCAAAACTACTGAACATTCCGCAATTAAACACATCTTTTGGCCAGAAAAACCATAATTTCCATGCTACAAAATTATATAATGCCCTTCCAATTGAAATTAACAACACCATGGAGATACAAATGTTTAAAAAAAACATAAAATTATGGTTAAGTAAACAGGTAGATGAGGAAATCATTAAAATTATGAAGTAACCCCAATACAACCTGAAGACAACAAACATAAATACTTTTATTTTATTTATTGTTATTTTATGAAAATCAAGAAACTAGAAAATGAGGAAATAAAAATCTACACCCATTCAGCAACATACAGTCCGCCTCGGAACAGGAATACCTAGTAAGGAGGACTGTAAACAAACCACTTTATTTTGTATAATTACTTATTTTGTAATTTTACTTTATCCTTATATTGTCATTAAAAAAAAAAGGTTCAAAGTGTTGTTAGAACCTTGTAAAATAAATGGAAGCTTTATAAACTTGATGTTAGAACTTCGTCATAAAAGTATCTACGGAAATACAACGCAGATGGCTCTGAAAATTGTTTGGGTTATAGAAATGAACAAAAGAAATGGTTTTGCATTCAAGGGTCATTTTTGAAAAAAATATCAATTAGAACGTTGTCCAACTAAGGTGACGATGTATTAGTCTTTTCACAAGTATTGTGCGAGTTCTTCCTTAAAATATTATTAATATTTTTATTATTATTATTTATACAGGTACCTAATTATATAGTTACCCCAGCCGATCCTGGCCTATCTACTGAGGATCAGAATACTTAAGTAACATTATTTTATTATCTGCTCCACCGCTGCATGCAATCATTTATGGTAATGCATTAAGTCATTCTGTATGGAGACTTGTATTGGCACTTCAGCCATTGTTTAGTCACCATTGTACTGATGATTAATGTCTCCAACTAACTGCAACTCGCTGCACACATAAAGGATGGTATATTATAATTATTATAACCACTGAAGAGATAAACTGATAGATGTGTTTTGTGGACTTGTCCATGTATCCAAAGTGAGCTCAATTTTATCTTACTTCTGCTGAAGTTAATTACGGCTACGGCGTCCCCAAATGGGCATGTTGTGAGGCTGAAGGAGTGAGGAGGGCGAAGAAGATGAGGTAAAGGAAGGTGGGAATGTATCTGGCAATTCTGATTTGTCCATCGAACATGGCTAAAGCCATTTCACGCGTTGCGATTCTGAATGGTGATCTTTTGCCAGGGCAATATTAACCCTTTGAACCTTGAGGCGTTCATTGTATTAGCACCGTATCCCTAAGTTCTTGAGCAATTTTTGACCAAAAAATGAGATTGACTAAAAAAAATTTCGCAAATCAGGCAGGCATAGAGTTCAGCTGTAGGGAAATAGAGACAATCCAAAGTACTCGTAAATGAACCAGACTCCAGACTAGGGTCCATGATTTCTCGAGCTTTTCAATTTCTCGGGTCTCGAGAATTCTCGAGGCTAATTTCTCGAGGCTTCTCGGGTTGCCGAGAAATTTACATTTACGTACGTTTTCTCATATTATTTGGTTCCAATAACGTCAACAAATTCAGTGGTTTTCCTCTCAAATAAAAGTATCAAATTAATTATAAAACTTTCATTGATTATATTCAAAAGCATTAATCTTATGAATAAGCTAATTAACTTAAAAAAAAAAAATACAAAAATAATATTATTCAGACTCATAATTATAATGACAGCACCATTTTTGACTGGTTATTTAGAACTTATAAACAAAAGTAGCTTCTATTAAACTAAACAAAAAATCAACACGAAAGAAAACGTTAATATCTTAACTTATAATTAAATTACAATCACAGCACCATTTTTAGCTGGTTATTTAGAAAAAAAATCAACTTAAAACTTGTAAACAAAAATAGCTTCTATAAAACAAAAAAAATAACATGAAAGAAAACGTTAATATCTTAAATTCAGGTAGAAAATAAATGTAAATTATAATTCAATTACAATCACAGCACCATTTATGGCATGTTAAGTAGAATAAAAACAAATGAAAACTTGGAAGATCAATGGAACATCTCACGCTGAGGAGCTGAACACTGAACATACAGACAGACAGATACATAACAATTAGGTCAGCTTACTCTGTCTGATGAAATATGCCTTTAGAAAAACTAAAGCATTTATAGTTTTATCAGACAGCCGGTTTCTTATTTTATTAACTATGTTTCGTGAAATTGAAAACACTCTTTCATTTTTAGTTGAAGTAGGCTTAACTGAAAGCAATGCTTTGTACATCGATTCTAAATTTGGTGACCTCTTCCCAGTCTGTTCCAAAAGTAAGAACTCTTTCTTTACTATAGATTTTGACAGTGCCACATCACTTGCCTCCTCATTTGTTGAAATGCCTTTAATTGCTTTTTCTAATTGAATTTCGAAGCTTTCGGGTTCATGTCCCGACTCATTTTCGGTCAAAGTTGTGATGGCAGGGTATAAACGATTATATTCTCTTTCAGCGTATCCGATCAAAAATGTCTATTGTTATCAATGAAGTAGTTACTTTTATGCATGAAATTGTCAGGGCTGTTCAAGTATTTTAGCGGCGATATTATTATTATGATTTCTCGAGTTCTCGACTTTTCTCGAGCTTGATTTCCCGGGAACAAAGTCCAAACGATTTCCCGGGAATGAACCCTACTCCAGACAGACTGGGCAACTACTTTTATCTTTTATCAAAGAAACCATTGTGTTTCCAGGAGGCAGCTAAATATCCAATGACAACCCTGGTGAACTTTATTAAAGGGACCATTGTGGAACTAGGAGATAGCAATAAATTCAATAACAATCCTGGTTAACTTTATCGAAGAGACCAATGTGATTCCAGAAGACAGCTAAATATCCGATGACAACCCTGACGAACTTTATCAAAGGGACCATTGTGATTCCAGGAGACAGCTAAATATCCAATGACAACCCCGGTGAACTTTATCAAAGGGACCGGGTTATTGTTAAATTAATGAGGTCAAATGGGAGATAACACAATGGGTCCATGGTTGGAGTGCTTGCAGGAACTACGGTAAACCGTATCTGCTTTAAAATAAAATAAAAAAGAGTTTGTTACATTCTGGAACATGCCACAAATATACTAAATTCTTTCTTGGACGGTTCAAGAATTTCATCAGTGTGTTTGTTCTAGTAATTCCAATCTAGGATTCGATAGGTCTCATGTAAATTGGAATGGTCAGTTTTCTGGCAAACGGTAGAGATCACACTTCTAGCAATTTTTCTGTTTCAGTGGTTTTACTTCACTGGGATGCAAATAAAATGTAAAGCTTTTGATTTATGGGATGTTTTTGTGTGCCTCTTCACTAAGCAATGTTTATATTGATGAGGAAGTAATACATTACCGCTGTGGGATTTAAATCATTTTTTCAACGTTTCTACTTGCCCCATTGAACTTCTAATTTAACCACTCGGATCCGTAATCTTGTTTACACGACAATGTAACTTTACTAGACATGTGTATGACATATGAGGCATACCTGAGTTATTAAAAAAAACTTTTTCGATCTGAATCAAACTTTTTAATTTTTAATGTTAAGAGGCTTTGCAGGGGCACTATAGCTGAATTGTAGAACAAATATTGTAAAATGATTCATTATACAAGCGGGAAACTGGTGAATCTGCTTTACACATAGAAACCTAAAAATACTTATTTTTCTTCGATTTAAAAAAAATTAAATATAAACTTTTCTTTTTTGATATCTAAAGGGTTGGTCTATGTTTCGACACATTTTAACAGACATTATTAACCAGTGGGTCCCATAAGCTTGTTTACACGATAATGTAACAGTACTAGATACACGTATGACGTATAAGGCATACCTGAGTTACTTAACAGCTGATTCTACCTAGTAATTGATTTTTTCAAATTTGTCCTTAAAATTTCAAACTTTGGACTCTTATTCGTATAAAAAAAATATTAAAAAATCGACTCCAAAGTTTCCTGCATGTACCATTACGAGTATCTGGACCCCGTGTATAGTAAATAACTGAACGGTAATCAATGACCTGGTGATTGGACAACACAAAATCACACAACTCCAACACCTCGAGTGGCGGTCCTTCCTTCAGGTCAATTGGTCAAAAACCTCCAAAAATTATAATATGACAGTAAAACATTGGGAAGTATTATGCTAATCAAAACTGCTGATATTATTCTAATGTATTTGAAATGCACCGCCAGATAGCCGGCAGCGGCAAGCAGTGACATCTATCATATTAAATGGAAGCTTCCTTTCCCACACACTATGATTGGCTCGGTCAATTTTTCAAATGTCCCAATATCATGTCTTGTCTTTTTACACGCCATACAATAAACGAGATGGCACTGTACCGCCTAGAAGAAATGTTTTCGGATTCTGAAGACAGTTTGGGTCATGGCCGTGAGCAAGAGAAAGCATGATGAATATTATGCGTCTGAAAGAGATGGTTTGATAAACGTAGGTTGATTTTGCATATTGTACGCTTGTCGCATAACATAATTTACTATATTAAATGTAATTTGACTCTCAAACTCATGGGGTAATTACAAATGAATAGTATCTTATTTAATTTAATGTTGTATCATAATATCATGACCTTTCACTTCTGGACCCCTTGAGCCGCCTCTGGTTAGGTTATGGGCATTTTCAATTTTTTTCCTAACAAGAAAGAATTTTAATCAATTTCAGAGAAAGAAAATGAAGGACACACCCAGAACACACTCCTATCAGTGTATCTCTTCAGTGCAGTAAACGAATTATCTCGCAATGGCCAGAATTAATTCAATCTGCAAGTTTATTGTTTGATTTTACCATCCACATTTGGAATATTGTTATCCTGTAAAATCAACCTTGCTATAACTGTAGTATATAGTAATATTAAAAATATCTCTATATTATTTATCTCTAGGCAATGTGTGTTCTGGTTAGGCTACATAATTATAATATTATGTTAGAATGTTAGCCATTATAACGTAACAATCCAGTCATAAAATATAACTGTTCATTTTCAATAATTTCTCCCACCAAGAGATGTCGCTAGTAGGTGTATTATGAGAACGGGAACTGTAGCTTTTGGTTTGCGCCCATGCTAAACGGAATATGATTGAAAAATCGAAGGTTTGTTTTTTGTTGTTATTATAAACTTAATAAATTATTCTGGTTTGATTAAAAATGTTTATAGACCATGTAAACAAAAGTATTATTATATTTTTTTAGTGGAGTTCAAGGTTTATTACTCTGTTTTCTGTGTATTTATCAAGAAATTTGAATGATACTGTTATTGTGTAGGCACATTTAATTATGTAGGTATTCAACCATATTTTGTGTTTGTTATCACATCACATGGAATCACTTTATCATGTGTGAATCATGAATCAATTAGTTTATGAATCAATTTGTAAGGGTGTGGATTCACTGACGATTTCTGTCCTGTTATTTTATTTGGTCTGTGATTTATGTCAATATTAATTTATTTATTCACGCCCCATTTGGGCCTTTACATTTTATTAGAAACATTACAGGCAAGATAAAAATAAGGATATAATAATAATAAGGATACAATAATAAATAACACAGTGCAGTATCAAAATGTATTTATGTAAATAATACATTTTTAAATGCATCTATTGGAATTTCGATTTTGGTTTCCTGAATGAACGACGAATGCAAATCTTGGAAGTGGAAATTAACCCGCTTCCAGGCATCCGAACGAGCTGAAACTCGTCAGGTAAACTCATTGTCGATGACAATGCATTCTATCAACTTTTTGGTACTCACGCATACATACGCATTTCTCTGAAATTGGCTACTAGTCAATTTTGTTTTTGTGAATGAACGATAAATGCGAATCTTGGATGTGGAAATTAACCCACTTCCCGACATCCAATCGAGCTGAAACTCGGGAAGTAGACTCGTTGTCAATGACAATGTATTCTATCAACTTTTTGGCACTCACGCACCCACGCATTTCTCTGAAATTGGCTACTAGTCCCAAGTCCCAAGAAATGGCCCGAAAATTGAAAATAGATGTACTATAGTAAAAAACCATTTTTTATTACGGGTTGATTTTTTTAAGAATTTGATCGCTAGCGTGGAGGGCCGTAAATGATGAATCATAATTGTCTCATTACTCAGTGAAGTAACGATAATCCCTCTATCTTAGAATTAATTCTTATCGAAATTAAGCCGTCCTTGCTCCAGTTAATTTAGTTCCATTGTTAGCAGTTTTTCCGCCTTTTGTTTATGATGTTTTTTTACGACCTTCACAGATGGCGTCTTATCTCGAGTGTTTTGAGTTGTGGTTATCGGCTGTGCAATGGTCGTTAAAATTTCCTTGCAAATTTAAAGGTCTTTTATAGAAATCCCAGAACTGTGATCACCGGAGGCATATTTTATAACTTTTCAAAAACAATTCTCAGGTTTCGGATACGTTCAGAATTATTCCATTTATTTGGATTTTATTGTAAAGCGGAAATATTTTGACTCTCATAAAATATGTCCAAGGCCTGAGGACTTAAAGGTTTGTTCCCAAGCTTCATTAATAAGTTCGCGTTCGTGGATTAAAAATTATAAAAATTATCAAAATATGTTAACTACATCTTTGAACAAAAAATTGTCAATAACCAACACATACATTATAAAGGAAGGACCTCATTTAATTTTAATTGCGTTTACAACCACCAACATTCTTATTACACGTGTTAAATGAGAAAAAAAAACAATAATTGAAGTATTTGAAAATATATTTATTTTTTAATCGTAACTAACTAACTAACCATCACGCCGTTTCCCCGCAGGGGTAGGCAGAGAGGACGAACCGCCAAACATCCCGGACTTGGCACACATTCCTTGCCTCGTTTACATTCATACAACGTCTCATACATTCTCTTCTATTATTCTGACTCTTGACATGGCCCGACTCAAGTATCTGATTCACTTGGTCGTGCCATGTCTTTCTTGGGCGTCCTCGACTTCTTCAACCATTCACATTTGCGTCATATATTCTCCTTACACTCCTTTCCTCGTTCATTCGCTCTACATGCCCAAACCATCGGAGCGTTCCTTTCTTGATCTTACTCATTACGCTTACATCAGCCTTGCATTCTTTGCGGATTTCCACATTTCTCACACGATCGTACATGGTTTTACCACACATACGCCTCAGGAATCTCATTTCTACAGCGTTCAGTCTATTTTCATCCTTCCTCTGCCATTTCCATGCCTCACTGCCATACATCAGGGTAGGTACCAGTACTCCATTATGGAAGGTTAGTTTCGCGTCTTTGGACAGTTTTTTGTTGGTGCCAACGGCGTTCAGTCCTCCATTAATAGAGTTACCTGCATTCACCCTTCTTTCAATATCTCTATCAGCCTTCCCATTTTTTAATCATCATCATCACTCTTGGCTCTACAACCCCTGGTGGGTCTTGGCCTCCTCAAGAATCTTCCTCCACTCATCTCGGTTTTGTGCCAGCTCTCTCCAGTTTAGAAGCTCCAAGATGGATATGTCTTTGAGGACGTTGTCGCTCCATCTTAGTCTTGGTTTTCCCAGGCTCCTTCGCCCTATTGGTTTTTGGTTTTTTTTTTTTTTTTAATATTACTGCTAACTTCAGGTGAGTTCGTGGCTCGTGTGTCATCCACCATCATCAGCTGAGTTTGCCGGCCGGTGAAAAGTGTTAAATACTTCCAAGAAGTAGTTAATGTATGTGTTAATTTTTATATCTGTGGACATTAATAATTGGTCTGTTTTTTGTTATCCTCTTATGTATATTATTTATTTATTACACGCCCTGATGGGCTTTTACATTATAATTTATAAGTTGAGTAACAAACAATGAAGAAAATATAATACAATGAGAAAAGAAAATACACAAAACAGTGTAACAACAAAACAAATAATAAAATAAAAATACATATTATGTAAAAATGATAAGGAGTCTCATATTCAATATAAACAAAAATTGAAGAAATTATGTAAATCTATTTGTGCCTAGAAGAATAAAAGTGATAGAATATACAACGATTACATATACTGATTAGTTTTTAGATGAAATGTATCACCTAGATTAGAATATTTATTTCCGAGACTGGAAAATTTTGATAAGCTAGTGTCCTGGTGTTATTGAAGTAGAAGGGTAATGAATGTCGACATGATTTTTGGGGAACATGGATATTGATAAATTGAAGTAATTCAGAACAGTCAATTTTGTAATGCAGTATTTTATGTAATGGTATTAAATCTGTGCTTATTCTTCTTTCTGAAAGTTTCAATAGAGACATTTTATCCAGGAGATAATTGTAATCAATGTTTAGTATAATAATATGCAATTTATAGTTTATAAACCTTAGAAACTTCCGTTGAATCTTTTCAATGTTGTCTGAATGAATGTTGTAAAAGGGAGACCATAACGTAGAGTTATATTCAAGTTGGCTTCTGACAAGGGTTTTATATAACATAATAAATGTGTCTAAATCATCTAAATCTTTGAATTATGTTATTAAGACTGTTTATGTTCCTTAAATAAAAAAATAAATAAATATTTTTTATCTGTGGTTTCGGCAAAATCTCTGATTTTTTATATGAAACTAGATTTTTTTTGCCGAAACTTGCCGAAACCGGACCTTCGGTCGGTCACTACAAATAATATTTAATTTGAAATCTTTGCAGTGCCAATGGAGTTGTATAAATTACCGGCATTCGGTATACGGTATTCATATAAATTTGCCGGTACGGATAAACACCTGACAGCGCAATTTGCAGTATTATGAGATGTCGATGTCGATATCGTTATCTGTCCGATAACGATGCGCTATCGGGAATAATTATTGTCTGGTCTGAGATATTACATCCGATAGCGTTGTCTAACACAGAAAAAAAATGTAATTGCGGATGATGTTTTGTTTTAATAATTCTGATTCGGAAGTAGATTAATATACATAGTAGATTAACACTTTAATAGTACACAACCTGTACAAATCGCAAGTGCGTCCCACTGTTGCTCTGGTCTGGAGCCCCAAAATACCTGAAAAAAAACCCTAAACTCTACAAAAACGGGCTATCCGTTTGATAGATTCGCCTATCTTAAGGGCCCGCAACCCGGATTTGTACCGATTTATTACATATTTCCCTTAAACACGGTAAGTTTTAAAGCTCTTAAAAAATATATGTTATTCTTGAAGATAATATCTAGACTTTGCCCGCGCCGAAACGCAAATTATATAAAATTCCCCCGATAGAAAAAAATCGCAAAGTATGCTCCAAAAATTATTATTAACACGTTTGTTTCAGTTATTTTACAAGTTATATGTATGAATAAAATCACAGTGTTTCTTTAAATGCTGTTTTTTTTTTTACATGAGCTCCACACAGGAGGCCCAGAGTAAAATAATTTCCCTCAGGGCCTATGTCATCTTTGGGGATGCTGTGTGGAGGGGTTTTTTTAGGAAAGAAAGGAGAGGAGAGTTCTGGGAAGGAAAAGGGTTTAAGGGGTGGGTAGGAATCTGGGGTTCAGTGTGTCCTGGTCATCCGCCTCCAAGACCTAGACAAACCTCACCCCATGAACCTGGGCACCCCTGCTAAGTCACCAAACGTAGCGAACCACTTTGGGTGACCTATGGCAGAGGTGTTGGTTATCCAATAAAGGTTCCCGAGGCGGCGGTACCCATTCCCTCCTCCCAAATTGGTTTAAGATAATGCCCGCGAGATTTTTGCTCTATTTTCAACACGTCGTGTTTCATTAAACATTTTCGCATCGATTTTGTCGCTGTAAATGTTAGCGCTCTCCTCTAACATTCGTAATTTCGTATCTCTCCATCTTCTTCTTTTCGGGCCCGGTTGCAGAGCCTTAAGGTGATTGTCAAAAGAATTCATATTCTTCCCTTTCATAGATGGCACGCTTATAATTATTTTACCGAAAAACGTTTTTTACGAGTTGTGCTTTAAAATAGTAAGAATAATTTATTGTTTGCGCCCGTACATACTCAATATGCATATGAATAAATAGTTTTGTCAATAAACAAACTCAAATCTTTCAAGAAAGGCTAACAAATTCAATATTGGATTGAATCACCGATGCAGTACTGAATTTGTTAGCCTTTCGTGCAATATTTTTACTTTTAAATCAGATATTTTTTAAGTCGATTTTAGGTTTGAAAGTGGTAAATAATGCACAAAAAATTATCTATATTTATAAAAATCTCGTGTCACGGTGTTTGTGGTCGCACTCCTTCTAAACGGCTGGACCGATTGTTATGAATTTTTTTATGTATATTTGGTAGGTATGAGAATAGGTCGTAAAGCATATTTCATACCGCTGATGATTAGGATGTCCCTATCCAGAAAAAATGTGTATTTTTTGGCAAATTTTTTTTGGCATTGCAAAATACCTATAAACCCGAATTTTCACCGTCCTACCCCCACCCTCTCATTTTTTAATCGCGATTTCAGTATTTTTGTATGAACAAATTACTTCAGAGTAAAAAAATATATTACTTTTTTCACTTAACTTTTAAGAGATCAAACAATGAATATGCCGGATACGTTTTAAGATTTTCACGGCCAAAAGCATTTTCGTTATTTGTTTTTGGGGTGTTATGTCGTGTTGCACTACCTCCTTCTTTAGCCAAAGCAATCTGCCCTGATGATGGACTCTGCAACGGTGTCCGAAATGTTGGCTAAAGAACGAGGTAGCGCAACACGGCATAACACCCCAAAAACAAATAACGAAAATGAATATGCCAGTTACTTTAAAGAAATACATTGATTTGAGAAAATGAGTGGTTGGTGTTTTTGTTTTTGTTTTTATCGGCGGTCATCGTCTACAGCGCTCCATTCCTTTTTCTGTCATAGATCCCATCCCCCCACACACTTACAATATATAATAATATACTTTATTTTTTATTTAACAACCAAAATATTCACTAGAAATAATTAAATGGCAGAACAACGTTTGCTAGTAATTTTATAATAATTATAATTTCGGGGGGCCAACTGTCGGGGGTTCAACTATCGGGTCACCGATAACTACTTATCTGTGACTTAATAATTTTACAGTACAGTTTTTAGTTTATTTTTCAGATAGAGAAGATCGGACGGATTTAAACTAATCCACCCTTAAATTCCCGCACATGCCGACTTTTATTTATTAGACTTCAGTGCTTTCAGATATTTTCAGGGCTTCTCGCAATCGCGTACTGTCACGTCGGTAAGGACTTTGGGAATGCTGGGACCACAAAAGGCATAAACCGACAGAGGTGTTTTGTGGGCCATTTTTCCTTACTTTGGATGAAATTTATTAAAATTATTTCTTGATCGGTTAATTAGTTTTGTTGGTCTGACTGGGGTCTGGGTGTGTCTGCCGAAACTGAAACTTTTTTAGACATGTTGAAAATCGATTGTTTACTGTTATTTGGCTTATTTTTTACACTTATTCAGACAGTTAACAGTAACACGTGTTAAATTAAATAAATAAATAAAAAAAACAATAACTGAAGTACATATGGGGCATACATTATTTACGTGAGCAGTTTTTCTTCCAATCCAGACCTCCCCCACCTTGGTGAAATAAATTTGGGTCACTTCGTATATTCTTTTCAAATAACGTGAGATTTTGCTGGACCACCCCCACCCCACCACTTTTGAGCTCACGTAATAAATGTATGCCCCCTGTGGGAAAAAATAATATTTTTTTATGTTACTTCTATAAAACAAACAAAATTTATAAAAAATAACAAAATAACAAGTACTTCTTGGAACAAACATTTGTCAATAATCAACACTTAAAGGAAGGACCTCATTATAATTGAGTATTTTGCTGATGATGGCGGGTGACATACGAGCCACGAACTCACCCGAAGTCAGCCGAACGAAAAGTTCCAGGAAGTAGTTAACATGTTTTGTTATTTTTTATAAATTTTGTTTGTTTTATAGAAATAATATAAAAAAATATTATTTTTTCCCACAGGGGGCATACATTTATTACGTGAGCTCAAAAGTGGTGGGGTGGGGGTGGTCCAGCAAAATCTCACGTTATTTGAAAAGAATATACGAAGTGACCCAAATTTATTTCACCAAGGTGGGGGAGGTCTGGATTGGAAGAAAAACTGCTCACGTAAATAATGTATGCCCCATATGTACTTCAGTTATTGTTTTTTTTTTAATTTATTTATTTAATTTAACACGTGTTACTGTTAACTGTCTGAATAAGTGTAAAAAATAAGCCAAATAACAGTAAACAATCGATTTTTAACATGTCTAAAAAAGTTTCGGTTTCGGTCGGACACTATCGGTAATCCTTGTGTAAAATAGCGACATCAGTGTTATTTTCATATCTGTCTGTTTTCCTGTACACTTCTAGGAATTTTCTGTTCAGCGGTAGGAACGGAAAGACCGCAGGCTGAATTGGAAATGAGAATGCTTGAAGCAGCCTTGATGCAAAACTGCATTAAAGCTTGACACAAATAACTTTGCGGGCGGCCAGAAGGGGAACTAAAGATCGAATGTTTCTTTGTTGAGGTGATGTACTACAAAGTCATATGTTTTTGGTTTCCAAATTTGATCGCTTAGAAATATTTTAGATGCTTTAATTACTATAGTATAGTACTCGCCAAACATTAAGACCGGCCTGAAAATGGTACGTGCAATTCTCGCGCAGCTACTGACTTTACAATGAACGTAAGCGAAAGTGGAAGATGCGTAAAAACAAGCGTGCGACAGGGGGCATGCCACTTTTCTGTCCTTAAACTCGCCTAATGCGACGATTTCTGATCAACGTCAGGCTGGTCTTAAAATTGGACGTATACTATACACATCTTAGCTTTTGAAGTAACCGAGCAATTTTGTCTCGAGTCGTTTTATAAAGCCGAGAAAAAAATAAAATACCAGGCCTTTAAAACGAATTAAACGTTCAAAATTTTCTACTTACGAATCCATTTTGAGTTAAGGTTTTATTGTATAACTAGCAGACCCGGCCACACGTTACTGTGGCTAACGAAACCTTTATAACCAACGCCATTTGTTAAATAAAATTACACCGTCCGTTTGTCAGCCCGCTACCCGCTGCCGCTTGACCAGATATATTATGTATTTCAACCAATTTACACAAAACCTTGACAAATTATATGTATACCTAAAAACCTTCCTCACAAACCACATCTATTGGTGAAAACCGCATGAAAATCTGTTGCACATACAGCGTGAGCGACTTCATTTTATACTCGGTAAAGATGTGGAAAATTAAGTTTATAGAAAATTGTCGTAAAAAATAAATATTTGTGCATGTACCTATGTACTTCGCAATTTAAAATAAAGCCCTCCTTTTGGCGATGATTTTTTCTTGCGTAAATCTTGGGAATTTAAACCTAACTAAAATCACGCCGTTTCCCCGCAGGGGCAGGCAGAAAGGACTGACCGCCAAACCACTCGGTCTTGGCACACTCCTTGCCTCGTTCACATTCATACATCGTCTCATACATGCTCTTCTATTATTCTGACTCTTGACATTGCCCGACTCAAGTATCTGATTCACTTGATCGTGCCATGTCTTCCTTGGGCGTCCCCGACTTCTTCTACCATTCACATTTGCTTAATTTATTCTTCTTACACTACTCTCTTCATTCATTCGCTCTACACACCCAAACCATCTGAGGGTCCCTTTCTTAATCTTACTCATTACGCTTACATCAGCCTTGCATTCTTTGCGGATTTTTCTGACATGATCATACACGATTTTACCACACACACGCCTCAGGGATCTCATTTCAACAGCATTCAGTCTGCTTTCGTCCTTCCTCTGCCAGTTCCATGCCTCACTGCCATACATCAAGGTAGGGACCAGGGCACCATTGTGGACTGCTAGCTTCACTTCTTTTTAAAGTTTTTATTAGCGCCAACTGCATTCAGTCCTCCATTAAGAGCTATGCCGGTCATTTAAAAATATCGTCGATAGGTATTGTAACGAATGTCTTCTGTTCCACTCCGCGCTCCCCTCAGGGGAACTGAGCGAAAGGGACAACTGCACATCGGACCGAAAATACCTAAATAAAATCGTCAAAATCGATGTTTTATATTCCCCATTTTTCTTCTCCAAAACTAAACCGATTTTAATTTTTTTTTCACTATCTGTATTAGAAGAAAATATTCTATGTCGGTACGTTTTGCTTTTTTTAAAAATACATTGTTTAGTTTGTATACTGAACGTCTTTTGACGGCGTTTAAACCAGGCAATTTTATTCATTTTTGGAAAGTCCTAACTTCTATAAGAAGTAAATTATCAAAAAAAGCAAAACGTACCTACACGCTAGTGGTAGATATCTATATTATGTAAAAAAAATTGCTCTAGGATCAAAATCCAGAGAGATAAACGGGGAATACTTTTGTATGGAAAAAACGCCGCCCGCATTCCCTCTTAATGGAGTTACCTGCATTTACCCTTCTTTCAATATCTTTATCAGCCTTCCCATCTCTCGTAAACATACTATCCAGATACGATTTTAGATTTTCACGGCCAAAAGTATTTTTGTTATTAGTTTTTGGGGTATTATGCCGTGTTGCGCTACCTCCTTCTTTAGCCAACGTTTCGGACAGCGTTGCAGTGTCCATCATCAGGGCAGATGTGTAGTACAAACATCACCCCTAACTATTACACATCTGCCCTGATGATGGACACTGCAACGCTGTGGCATCTCTTATTAGATTATCTCTATTATTGAAAATGTTAAAAAAACTACTGTACAAAAAAAATAGTAATGCTATTTCTAGGGAGAATACTTCGAAGAACGGAATTCAAAATGGCGGCAGTAGATCAGCTGATTGCCCAATCCTATACTAATTTTTCAGGAGTGATGACGACACACGATTCACCATACATCGGTGGTTTTCGGAGGGGTCTTGAAAAATTAAAACTTTAACAATTATTTTAACTATTATAACTAACTTTAAAAATAAAAATAAATATGCAGTTATTTAAGTTAGAAGGTCATTATTTATTAAAAAGAATAAAAAAAATGTACTGGAGTTCTCTATTCTATTTTATTATTATTCCTTCTAAAATCTCATTTTCCTTCGAGTCTTGCATTTTCTATTTAACCTTTTTATTTGATTTCTTCTAGCTTCTTTTTTCCACGAGCTCTTTATATGGGGCCTTTAGGAAACAGTGCCTACGTCATCTTCGGGGAAGCTGTGTTAGGTTTCTTTTTAAGGAAAGGAAGGAGAGGAAGTTCTCGGAAAGAAAAAAGTATGATGGGTCACCAAACCACGCATGGGTGACTTATGACCGTGGTGTTGGTTATCACTAAATGGTTCCCGGGGCGGCGGTACCCACTCCCACCGCACAAATAGTGGATCTTTTTAAATTCAAAGCTTCGCATTTTCCTAGCATCTTTTGAATCTCATAGTATCTCAAAATATCTACTAAAACTTAAACTAACCTAAAAAAAAATGAGAAAAAATAATACAGACATTCTGAAAAGACAATAAATTATTGTTCAAAAAAAGTAAAATGTGACAAAAATAATATAGACATTCTATAAAGATAATAAATTATTGTGCAAAAAAGTAAAATGGGTGAAAAATAATACAGACATCCTGTAATGTTAGGTTAGGTTTTAGTAGATATTTTGTTGGGGGATGTTTTGTCCGCAGGTTATTTTGTCGCGGGATGAAAACGCGAACCATGTTCATTTGGTGACTGGCCAACTCAGAATGAAAACAACTCTGAATAGATGATAAAAATATATTTAAAAAATTGGTTAAGTTAGGTTAGGGTTACCGGCTTCTTCTTCCTTGCTCTGTCCCAACTCATTGCCTAGGTAGGCCGTTGTGGTCGGCTCTTCTCGTTCTCAGTTTCTTCTGTTCTGAGTACCGCCTTCATCCAGACCTTTTCTCTGAAGTATTTTGGAGCATTGAGTCATCCAGGAGTTCTTCGGTCTTCCTCTGGATGACTGTGGTCTGATGGTCTCCGTTTTATGTGCCCATACCATCTTAACTGTCGTTCCTCCAGCTTACTGTTTATGTCTACGACACCCAGGCTACCACGAATGCGTGAACTTTGCGCTGATACTCCTGCTGACCATCTAAGCATTTGCATTTCTGCTGTTTTGAGTTGCCTAGAGTAGGAGTTGTACATAGTCCAGCATTCGGAGCCATACATTATCGCGGGTCTGGTAGTCTGGTATAACTTTCCTTTAAGTTTTATAGGCATTTTGGAGTCCACACAATATTCCTGTTATGGATCTGAATTTAATCCATCCCACACCTATTCTATGGATGACATCCGCTGCACATCTTCCGTCTCTGTGGATTAGTGAGCCCAGATACTTAATGAATCACAGTTGGCTAATGTTACTCCATCCAGTTGCATCGAAGGAGTTACAGCATTTGTGTCTTCAAATGGCAAATACAAATATTCAGTCTTTTTCCTGCTCATTTTTAGGCCATTATCCTCCAGGATCTTTCTCCACCTTTCCAGGCTATTCTGCAAGTCACAATGATTATCTGCTATCAGTACTATATCATCTGCAAAAATAATAATACCGGTTATTTTAAAATTATTTTTTCGTAGCTTTTAATGACTTTTCTGAGTTGGTTTCATTCTGAGTTGGCATGAAACCGTTCATTTACATTATTATCGACAGTTCTGCGAAAAAGCGCCTCAGTAGAAAAATTGGCACACAAACATCAAGTTATAAAACAGTTTTAAATGCCAATGGATGAGGGAAAAGTTGAGATCAAAAACGATTCATCTTCGTGATCTGTTTTTCGCAAGGCCGTAAACGATTTTCTAATACACAATATTTGTTTTCGAGAAATTCGGCGCCTGTAAGACTGACGATAATCGACATTTAACTTAAATTTATTATTCCTAAACCCCAACCCTTCAAAACTAGGTTAGGTAGATAAGTACTGAATTAATTTTCTTGGGTGAGTATTTGTGTACCTATGGCGTATGCTTTCTTTAGACCAGTGATGGGGACCCTTTTTACCGCCTGGGGCCATTTGAATTTTTGTTGTATCACCCGCGGCCCGCACTTTCAGGCCCTCCGTTCATGGAGATACTTACAAACTACGTGATTGTGACGCAACCACAAGTACCCTGCAGATATACTACTATTTAGTGCTGGTATCGGTACACGGCGCTACCCGAAATATACTGAACTTGATCATTTTTCACGTGCAGCCGTGGAGTTAACACGATGTCAAATTACTTTTTTCCAACATCAATCCATGCCTTCTCCACTAAATCCTTTCTTACATATTCTGGTAAAGTAATTCCGGTAAACACGCATTTTTTTCCACTTCCAGAACAAATCTTTCAATGAAAACATTACTCAAATAAAACATTACTTCCATGTTCCGACGCCATTTCTGTCAAACGTCAAACGAATAAGTAGCAAACACAAATGATGCGACGCGACGCGTCGCGTGCGATCAGCACCGTCGGTATCGTGCAACAAATTTGAAATCGACAGTCGTCGCGTAGCGCCGTGTACGAGCACCAGCAAAATCGTACGGGGGGTACTTACGATCGGCGCGCATGATACGCGCACGACGGTCGAGTAGCTTGTAAGTAGCGTCATGTACGGAGGCTCTCAGGGTTAAAAATGAATCTGCGTACGATTCCACCAGTTCTCCGTCTTAAATTAAAATTGTGCTTCTTTTTTTAAATTGCTGAAACACAAATACTATTTTTAACCCCCGACGCAAGGAGCGGTGTTATAAAGTTGACTTTCTTTGTGTCTGTCTGTGGCATCGTAGCTCCTAAACGAATGGACCGATTGTGATGCGTTTTTTTTGTTTGATATCTGACGTGATCGAGATGGTTCTTAGCTACTACAATTCATGAAAATCTGTTCAGGCGTTTCAAGGTCATCAGCTCTTTTTGAGCCGAGCCATGCTTAAAATTTTTGAAAATTCTACTTACAGAATGTTTTATTGAGTCGCAAGTTCACCTCCGACGAAAGTTAACCTTCACATTAATAACTGTGTATACATAATTTTTTTATTATTTATTTGAACTAACATAAAAATACATTAGACGTACCGTGAAAGAAAACAATTTACGCACTCCAAATGATTTTTTTTGTGGTTCCGAGGTTCCCCATCCCTGTTTTTTTTATACCAACAACAACAGAGGTGCCCAAACCAAAGAGTTTGGTGGGCTAAAAAAATATTATTGTGTTTAGGTTTGTCATCCGGGGGGCGGTAATATTTACCATTTACTTACAAATGACGGAGACCACCGTTAAATGTTTGTAAACGTTCTGTTTCGACACAGGTATACCCTAGTGAGACAGGCATACAAATAAAACCATTGTAAATATATTTTATTATAGATAAATAAATAAAAAAAAAATAAAAAAATTTACTTGTAAATCCAAAGTGTCCAAAATGCCATTATTGTGAAATCGCGATAGACATAAACTGATTATACGTACGCTTATAAGTGTCCTTTGCACTTACCCTCCACTTATTAAAATCAGGTCAGTTGTATTCGACCTTTCGAGAAATGTGCAGAAAAAATATTTTGGTTGGAATTTATTGATTGCGAAAATAAATTCCTAGTGCTGCCATGCGCCTTGCACTTTTCAAGCAATAAATCATTTATTTATTTATTTATTTATTTATTGTGAAAAACACTTAACATATATATCCAATTATATTTCACAATTTTTAGTTAATAGTGTAATACATTAATTATATAGGTACATTAATAATGACAGGTGCTAAAGAATACCTTTATTTCGCTCTTGAAATGATTGAAGTTTGATTGAAAAATATCAATTTCAGAAGAAAGGTTTAATAGTGAGGTCATTCTCCCCAGAGGCATAACCATCGGTAGGTTGGTCCTGCCTCTAGGAAAAGTAAAAAGTCTGTGTTGCCTTGCTCTGGTGAAGTTATCGGGGACATAAAGTGAAATCCTTTCCAGGACATCAGGATTACAAATGTGCCCGTTTAGCAGCTTGTGTGCTACTAGTACCATTGCAATTTTTCTCCTAACGTCGAGACGATTTAGTCCCAGCATTCCCGCGAGAAAATCAGAGGGATACAACAAAGGGTAGTACCCAAACTCTCGCATGTACAGGTACCGCATGAACTTTTTTTGCACCTTTTCAACATCATTTGCGTATAGGGCATCTTCAATCATAAACTCCATGAAGAGTCCGCAGTCTAAAAACAAAAATGTTTTAATTTCCCAAAATATGAACATTAAGAGAACGATTTTTTTTTACCAAAATCCAAATCGTAGAAAGTTGAAAACTTAATTTTGGGCCGCAAAAATCTGCAATTGGGCTGCAGGTTGGGCATGCCTGCTTTATACGAATGCTTTCCTTTTCTTCTGGGTGTTATTTTTTTTCTACATCATTTTTTTGATACAGTCTGACAGGAGGCGTCTACTAATATCTACAGGAATTCCAAAAACTGAAAAAATCGAACTAATATCTATGAGAACCAAAGTGTTGACGAATATCTACAGCTCAAACTGCTGACTAATATCTATGAGAACCAAAGTGTTGACGAATATCTACAGCACTGGCAGAGGTTGGATTTGCAATTATGTATAGCATATTGGAATAACGTAATATTGCGTACGCAGTTTAAAACTTAATTTATGTAAGTATGTATGCAAAAATTCCTAATATCGGACTATTGGACACATTTAGCTGATTAGTCAAACCTACGCTCTATAGATATTAGTTCAACCTACGCTCTGTAAATATTAGTCAACACTCTGAAGTTCGTAGATATTAGTTGAACATATGAGCTGTAGATATTCGTCCGACATACAGGCTATAGATATTAGTATCTGGAGTCCTTTATACGAATGCTTTCCTTTTCTTCTGGGTGTTATTTTTTTTCTACATCATTTTTTTGATATAGTCTGACACGGATAACTTGCGGCCAAAGGTGGAAATAACGAACAAACCAACTAATTTTTATAAATCAGCATTGCCCACACAGATAGTGCGGTAACTAGCGATTCATGAACTCTATACGCGTAATAAGGTTGAAGCACCTGGAAAATTCAACAACGAGTAGGAACCTACGCATTTATGGACCTCACAAGGTGTCTTACTGAGTATGGCAGCACCTAAACTCCTACGACCATAATAAAAACGACAACATAAACTCTCACAGGCTAAATCCTATAGATGTATATGTTTGTCTCCTTTTAGTGACGCTTTTTTTCGTTTCATCGAGTTTCAAATCACAACGAAGCTAAAGAAGTTTTTACTTCAAAATATCTCATTTATACTCGTTTTTTTTAAGAAACACTTGCTCTAATGGCTGGATCACATGTACCGAGTAAATGGGCGAGACAGTAAAATTATACTAGGCCTCGAGAGATGAATGGACGAGTAGGTGTTTACACGTAATTTTTAATTTGGCACCGAGTCAATTAGTAAATTGCGGGAAACGGTAGCGTGGTGAGAGCGACGTGAAAGTGGCGAGTACGATGCGAGTGAACGTTTATACCTGCCGAGTGGGCAATCGAGTCAGTACGGTAAGTAAGGCCTCGGCTAGTAAGTAAACAGGGTCTCCGAGAGCTTTTACTCGGCAGAGTGCTCGACCGAGTACTTGGTGATGTGTTACTCGTCCGAGGGCACTGTCTCGCCCATCTACTCGTTCCATGTGATCCACGCATAACACATTAAAAACATATCTTTGCTATTTATACCTAACCTCGAAGACAATCTTAGATTCGCGATCAAAGGGTGGCATTGCGCTGAATATTATGAACTGTAAACACAACATTACGAAATGCACAGAACGGGAACAACATAGAGTGGAAAAAGAAGTTTACCAGACGGCGTAAAATACATCAAGCCGAAAGTAAACAACCATATTACAGGCAAATATATCTGGCAAAATGTTTAAAACTGAATAATTCGTATACAGACTCTGCGGAGATTCCTACGTGCTCGACGGTATTAACTAAACACCATCACGTGCCAAAAAATAACGCTGCGCCGTTTCGTCCGGTTCGCGCCCACTGATCTTAGTACTGAATTTAAATAATATTATTTATCTTGACACGGATAACTTTGCAGTAGATATTGTATCCCTGACTAACTAACTAACCATCACGCCGTTTCCCCGTAGGCAGAGAGGACGTACCGCCAAACAACTCGATCTTAGCACACAGTCTTTGCCTCATCCTCATTAATACTAAGTCTCATACGTACTCTTCTATTATTCTGACTCTTGACATGGCCCGACTCAAGAATCTGATTCACTTGGTCGTGCCATGTCTTTCTTGGGCGTCCTCGACTTTTTCTATCTTCATATTATATTCTTCTTGTATTACTTTCTTCGTTAATTCGCTCTACATGCCCATACCATCTGAGGGTCCTTTTCTTAATCTTTACATTTGCATTCTTTGCGGATCTCCACATTTCTCACACGTTCATACATGATTTTACCACACATACGCCCCAGGAATCTCATTTCAACAGCGCCGTTGATACATTTAGTATTCCCATATCCCGTGTTTGTATTAAAGTACAGCATCTATTCAAAACTAAGTAATTATTTTCAAGCGTTATTATTTTCCACAAAGCTGAAAATAAACGGGCGCCAGCTCGTCCTAATTCTGAAATTATAATACTTATTAACCCCTCAAGTCTAGACAATAAAATATCATGTTACTTGCATAATTTGTCAGATTAGACATTTATTTAGAAATATTCTCGGTTGGCGTTCAATTTCAAATTTTTAAACGTATACTGGATGTTAAGAGATGTACTTAACTTACTTTTAACCAGTGATTCCTGACATTACTTAGAGTAAAAAATGTTAATGAAATTTTGGTCTCCGGTGACATTTTTGATTTTTTTTTCAATTTAAATCATTTAAAAAATCAGTAGGTATTGGACAGGTAGGTAGGTGTGGGGTTTTGTGTTTTACTCGGCTGAGTGACCGCACTGTTTTAAAGAAGAAGAAAAAACACCAAAAAGTCACCGGAGACCAAAATTTCATTTACATTTTTTACTCGGAATAATGTCTGGAATCACTGGTTACAACGAGTCAAGAACCTTACACCCCTGTGTACGTATATATTATATATGGTAAACTTTGAAATACAAAGAGAGAGCTTGTTGTTTTCTCTCTTTCTCAAACTGGTGATTTCACATTTCTGACCACAATATGAGAAGATTTAACGAGTCTTATGACGACTTATCATTTGGGGACAGATATAGTACAAAATGACTCCAAAATCTTTTAATATTTCGTGACAAATATAGCACTTGACTCGAGTGTAGGGTTGCCATATGTCCGGAAATTTCCGGACAAATCCGGAAAAATAGGTCTTTGTCCGGAATTTCTACAATTAAGTGGAGATTGATATATAAAAAATTAAATAAACCAAATTATTTTTATTACAAATCAAAGTAAAAACATCACTTCTGATATTTAATTCATTTCAGGAATTTTCTCCGGGATTTTGATTTTTTCAACCATAAAACCATACCCGAGTTTTTGGGAACCATACCCGAGTGGTTCACTTGCTCACGTAGTCACGTAGTGTGAAAAGTTTGAGAATAATGCTTCGATCTTCACTTTTCATAGGTTTTTCCAATTTGTATCGCTTTGTAATTTGTCAGAATAACAGAAGAGCATGTATGAGACGATGTATGAATGTGAACGAGGCAAGGAGTGTGTGCCAAGACCGAGTTGTTCAGCGGTCCGTCCTCTCTGCTTACCCCTGCGGTGAAACGGCGTAATGGTTAGTTAGTTAGTTTAGTTGTAATTTATGTGCTTTTATTATTTTTAGGTGCTTTATGTTTAGATCATGAAAACATAAATAATTAATATTTTTTAATTAGAATAATGATTCAGAAAAACAATATAAATATTTTAAAATGCGTAAAGAGATTGATCAAAAAGGTTTCGAAGCACAATACTTTTTTGGTTTACAGTCTGGAGCCAGTGAGATTATGTCAACCCTAATTGGGGTATGTTCCGAAGTTAATGCACTACTCCCGCATAAAGTAATTTATTTTATTAGCAATATTTTTGATACTGTCAAAACAACAACTGTGTTGGAATTCCATTATAATTAATCTTAACTAACGGATTGCAATATTTAGATCACTGGCGACAGGTGGCTATGCTGTCCTTGTTCTACCTGTATTTCAATGGAAGTTGCTCCGAGGAACTAGCGTCGTTGATTCCTTCGGCACCGGTGCACAGTTGAGAAACATGCCAAACGCGCCCAAAATTATTTGTACATATTTGACACGTGAGAATGGGTCGTTTCTAAGACTCGTTCTTGAGTTCAACAGCTAGGCTATGGGACGATTTTTCGACCTCTGTGTTTCCTCCCTTCTACAACATGGGTCTCTTGAAGACCAGATTCACATTTCTTTCCACAAAAAGACCCTCCTCACAGCATCCCCTCGGGTCGTTTCTACGACTTGTTCTTGAGTTCAACAGCTCCACTGTCGAACGGTTTTCCGGCCTTTGTGTTTTCTCCCTTCAACAACATGGTTTTCTTCAAGACCCAGGTTCACTTCTTTCTTTCCACAAAAAGACCCTTCTCACAGCATCCCCAAAGGTGACATAGACCCTGAAGAAAAAATATTTTTTGTGTAGAGTTAAAAAAAAGATTTATTAAAACAACTTAAAAAAATTTTTCACAGTTATTTTTACTCTTTTTTCCTCTTTTTGTCATCTTTTTTTTTATAAAAGTTTAAAATTGTTTCAATGAATTTTTAAAAATAATAAAGTTATATGAAAATGGCGTCTATAGATCCTCTTCTGGCCGCCTGCAAATATATTATTGTCACTGTGTAGCTATTGTGTCTTAACGTCGCAATATATCCCAAAAGACTTAAACATTGATGACACAATAAACGTATTTGAAGTATGCTCGGTCTATCGAACCGCCAATGGGCAATCATCACCACCATCGCCCCCCAGGAAGTGTCGGTCGTAATCCGGATGTTGTCATCTCACTCAAGTGACGCCACTTCCTCTCGGAGGGTCATTTAGGGACTGCGGGTCAGCCACGGAGAGGTCACTTGAAATCAACAATAGCTAATCTAAAGTCTGTTGAAATTATCATCGGAATCGTATATACCAGTAGATTATTAAGAGCGTTTAAACAGCCAGCGGACAAAAATCCACATTTCGTCGAAATTTGTTCTTACGATCGTGCAGGGCGGTTACAATGAGAAAGATTAATTATTCTCCGTACCAGCTTTTTTAAATTATAACTCAATATCGAATTTATTTCATTCCAAATTTGCTTTAATTTATACCTACATCCAAAAATGCTGAAAGGCGTGATGATAAAACTATTAAAATAACGTACTTTTTGTAATTATTTTTTGATTATAAGTATTTATCATTTTTCAATAATGTCTAAATTTAATAAGAATGTTAAAAAAATCTGAAATATATTAGTTTGTAAGTGCGCAAATAAATACACAAACGGACCAATTTTCGTCAAGAAACACATGTACGTATATATTTTTTAATGATTTTATTTAAACTAAAATTAAAATTCTAAAACATGCGATGCTCAGATAATGTATTGATTTATTTTACTTCATGATTATATGATTTGAAATGGGTGTGGTATATGACAAAATCTTTTTGAAAATTTAACAAATCTGCCAACGACCTATGGTATAACATTATACTAAAAATAAATATTTTTTCTCAAAATTTAAAACATGCGAATGCTAGATAAAAGAACAAGCTTTCGAAATGCATTTATAATTTTTTGTGGAAAAGAGCCAATACGTCTAAAATCTGATTTAAAAATGACATATTTCTGGTTTTCTCTGGTACCCTCTTAATTGAGAAATGTGGAGATTCGCAAAGAATGCAAGCGTAATTAATACCTAAGATTAAAAAATGGTCTCTCAGATGGTTTGGACAGTAGCGCGAATGAACGAAGAAAAGAGTGTAAGGAGAATGTATGACGCGAATGTGAATGGTAGAAGAAGTTGGAGACGCTCGAGGAATCATTTTTACAAAATCGAACAATTTGGGAGGCGGTATGGGTTTTGCCGCCTCGGGAACCATTTATTGGATAATCAACAAGGTTCGAAGTGTGGTTAACCCGAAGTGGATCGGTACGTTTGGTGACTTAGCAGGGATGCCCGGTTTCATGGGGTGAGATTTGTCTTAGTTTTAGACTTAGTTTGGCCTCTCCTCCAGGTGGGAGAAGAGGCCAAATGGTCTGAAAGGGCCCCAATTCTTTTCAAATTGAGACTTTGATGATGCTTTTCGGAGAGCAAATGTTCATGCATTGTGGGCAAATAAAATAAATTACGCGTACTCGCCGTGCATTCTCATATTTAGATTGTGGTTTGGAAAAACCTTCAAGTTGGTCAAGCCTTCAAGCCACTAAATGAAAACTGCATGAGACTAAAACGAATATGTAGAAATTCCTAAAACCAATTCAAAGTCTCGAAGTTTATATGAAAGCGGTTATTAGTGTTCAACATTTTGATGTAAAATATTACAATTCTGTTCATAATTATGAAAGATTTGAGAGTTGAGTAATTTCATCAACGGTTTTTTCGAAATATCCAAAAAATTTACGCTACTTAATTAAGTTTTTAATTTAGTTTTTATTATTAAAAATGCCTCAATCGTACAAAATTATTTTACCACGTTGTAGTTCGAAGACTATTCTACTTAAAAACACTAAAAAGTATCTTTCCCAAAAAATGTGGCTTTAAGGGTTTTACCAAAACACAGTCGATGATAAACCTGTGACTACCTTTTCGTTATTTGTTTTTGGGGTGTTATGCCGTGTTGCGCTACCTCCTTCTTGAGCCAACGCTGTCCGAAACGTTGGCCAAAGAAGGAGGTAGCGCAACACGACATAACACCCCAAAAACAAATAACGAAAATACTTTTGGCCGTGAAAACCTTAAAATCTGTGGCTACCTATTTGAGAATTTTTTTTTGAATTCCTATATTTCTATATATTTTTTTCTGGCCCATACAGCAAAAGCGTTCTCTAGTTTGGACTTTATAATGCAGGTAATTAAAAAATAGTAGTGAAACCTTCAGAAAACTAAAGAAGACAAGAGTGAGGAGGCTACGAATCACCGCACAAAGAGGAGACCGATTATACAATCTCATTCTCTCGCAGGCTAAATCCTATAGATGTACGTGTTTGTCTCTTTTTAGTGTCGTTTTCTTCGTTTCATTCATTCATTCGTTTAAAATCACAACGGTGCTAAAGAAGTGTTTACTTTAAAAATACGGATTGTGCAATGCACACGCGGTAGAAGCGAAACCTTCAAAAGATTAAAGTAGATAAGAGTGGGAAAGCTACGAAGCACCGCACAAAAAGAAGACAGACTATACTATCTCGGACTTTTAGTCTTTTTAGTGTCGTTTTTTTTCGTTTCATCGAGTTTCAAATCACAACGGTGCTAAAGAAGTTTTCACTTCAAAAAGTTACCCAACGACCACTTCGACGGTCCCGAAGAACAAAGTCTGATGTGGGATTTTGTAGTTTTGCAGTAGATCAGTTTAAAGTTTCGTTTTTTCATTTTTGCTGCTTTTAAGGGGTCGTCCATTAATCACGTGATGTTTTTTAGCAACTTTTTAACCCCCCCCCCCCCCGTGGTGAGGTTTTAGACTACCCCCCCCCCCCAAAATCACGTGTGTTTTTTTAGTACAAAGTATTTTGAAATTTTCAGAATATTATCACGAAAAATAAATACACGTGATAAGTGATTATACCCCCCCCCCTGGTTGATTTTTTCCCCCCTGGTTGACACTCTTTACCCCCTGGTTGACACTCGTGATTTTTTCCGAACCCCCCCCCCCCTTTCGAGCCTCACGTGATTAATGGACGACCCCCTAAGATCGATAAATAAAGTGTTGTTTAGATATTTTGCATTTCATTTAATTTTACTAAAAAATCCGAAAACACAGCTTTAAATAAACAAAAAAGCCAACGAAACCATTTTTAATTTTTAGCAGACCCGACATTGTTTTTTGGGACCATCGATGAATTTTTTCACATTTTCAAAACTCCCTGATTTGATCATGTAAAATAACGTGTTATTTGTGTAAACTGTAAATATCAACATGTTATTATGTTGTGTTTATGAATGCGAACAGTTGCCTTTATTATGTGGCGACCAGATATAACCGGTAACATTTCGAAGCGACAATAATTGAAGAGTCGAATTGGCTTCAGTCAAAACACCGAGTATTTTTGTCGCGGTTTTGCGTCAGAGATATTTTAATGGTCGCTCAAGGAGATCATTGTCTATAATTCTGTTCTAAATTTAATTATACGTTTGCTTTTGCTCAATGCTACAAGTAAATAAAAAAATTCAACATTAATGCACTTGACCATTTTATGCTTTTTAAACTTACTTTCATTTTCCAATGAGGTGGTTCTTTTAAAAAACTTTAAACGATCGCCACATTTACAATTTCTGTCCTATTAAATAAATTACAGACTGTGCTTTTTTATTTAACACTAGCTGAAGTCCCGGCGTTTTTTTGCATTTACTCCACACAGGAGGCTCCGAGGAAAATAATTTCCCTCAGGGCCTGAATCATCTTTGGGGTCTTTTTGTGGAAAGGAAGTAGTGAACCTGGGTCTAGAAGAGGCCAATGTTGTAGGAGAAAGGAAACACAGAGGCTGGCAAAACGTTTCACAGTCGAGCTGTTGAGTCAAGAACGAGTCATAGAAACGACTGTATAATATAATTTGTTCAATGCGCATACATACATACATACATACTCACACACACACACCCTCACACACACATACACACACCCTCACCTTCCCACTACATAAATCACCCGATAATTACATACGCATACCATAAATAAGACACTACAATGAAACCCAATGTTATGATGCAGTGCAAATCCTTATTCTTTTAAATATGTATTAAGTATGTGCCCTTAGATCTTTTAAACTACACAAGGGATTTTCATGTGGTTTTCACTAATAGATAAAGTGATTCATGAGGAAGGTTTTTAACTAACTAACTAACCATTACGCCGTTTCCCCGCAGGGGTAGGCAGAGAGGACGGACCGCCAAACAACTCGTTCTTGGCACACACTCCTTGCCTCGTTCACATTCATACATCGTCTCATACATGCTCTTCTACTATTCCGACTCTTCACATGGCCCGACTCAAGTATCTGATTCACTTGGTCGTGCCATGTCTTCCTCGGGCGTCCCCGACTTCTTCTTCCATTCACATTTGCGTCATATATTCTCCTTACACTCCTTTCCTCGTTCATTCGCTCTACATGCCCAAACCATCTGAGCGTCCCTTTCTTAATCTTACTCATCACGCTTACATCAGCCTTGCATTCTTCGCGGATCTCCACATTTCTCACACGATCGTACATCGTAATTTGTAAAGGTTTTGTGTAAATTGGTTGAAATACATAATATATCTGGCCAAGTGGCAGCGGGTAGCGATCAGTGGGCTGACAAACAGGCGGTGTGGATTTGATTTAACAGATAGCGTTGGATATAAAGGTTTCGTCAGACACAGCAACGTGTGGTCGGGTCTGCTAGTATACTTATAAATAGATTTTTCCGGCACCTCGAAGGGTCGTAAAAATTAAAATGTCCGTTATAACATATTTATTTTAACGCATCGACGCCCTCAAAATGTGGCGCTGTTGAATTTATTATTATTTGTTTTATTTTGTAATGTTTTAAAATGAATAAATAATTGAATTGGATTGAATTGAAAAATGCTTTGAATTCCATGGACAGCCAGACGACAAATGTGTCAATCCTGGAAGAGCAAGGCATCCACAACAGGCTTTCAACTGTCTGCCTACAACATTTCTTAAGATACTTTGGACACGTTGCTCACAAAACTGAGAATTGCAACTTGGAGAAACTCATTGGCAAAGTGGAAGGCGGAAGAAGCAGAGCACTGTCATCAATGCGCTGGAGTGAAAAAATATCGTTGGCATCTGGTACGTGGGTGTCCGCAGCTCTCCACGCAGCGCAGGACCGCGAGAAGTTGAGGAGTCTTGTCCACCATGGAAATTGGAGTAGTGGGTCACGATCCTCAGCAATGAGAAACGGACTTGGGAATAATAATTTGGTATTTAGCGTATATTGATTTGAAATGAATACACACACTTACTACATAGAAGATGTAAAAATGTATGTAAAAATTATACATTAAAAACATGCATAAAACATGAACAATTAGGCTGTGGATTGTGGAAGTCAAGATTGAACACAGAAATCACATCTAAAACATGAACATGGCTAACACCTGAACGTATAACTAAAATGAATTATTACCCGTGGCTCTATCATACCGACTTTCTTTTGGGTATGCTCGGAATGAACCATCTACGGGTCAGAAGGAATGTACACAGTGCTACGCATTTCTTCAGATTGATTCGCGGATGGTTTGAAAACTCAGCTATCTTGGAGAGCATTCATTTCTACGTTCCCGATGGTTATCTTCGCCACCGAGAGCATAGACTGTTCTATCTTCCGGCCTGCAGGACTAACTTGCCAATGGTCATTGGTCATGCCGGTCGGGAGAGTAATCTTGCTGTTGAACAGAATTAATTCGGATATCGACATATTTAGCGTTAGTGAAGCTGCTTTTAAAAGGCAAGCTCTATTAATGTTTTTATAGTTTTTAGCCTATCATTTATGTTTAATGTAATACTGTTACAATTGTATTTTAAAAACACATTAAAATGTTTAATTTTGTAATGTTTTTGAAAGAATAAATAAATTGAATTGAATGAAATAGCTAGTAAAGTTAATAATGCCAGCGATTTGAAAATGAAATCCTATTTTTATTCTCCGTCGATGGAAAAGAAAAAGCTTTTGAAATCTATGTTGGTTTACCTACTTGCGCTGCCGTCATAAGCAAAAAGGCAGCTGGATATTTTCTATGGTCACTTTGTGATTTACTTTTCACTGTAATCTATATAATATAATATATATATATAAAAATGAATCTCTGTTTTCTTTGGTCATGCCATAACTTCAGAACGACTTTACCTATTTCATTCAATTTTTTTTTCAAGTTTTCTAATACTTTCTAGAAGGTTCTTACGGAAAGAAAAATTAAGAAAATTGCGTAGTAAATTGGATAATTTCAGAAAATTTGGCGACTATTTTAACTTCGCACGTTTGACAGTTTGCGCGTTTGACGAATGTGAATTTAGCAGGCAGCTGTTTTGGTTTTTTTTTGTAACAAAAGATTTGTCTACGGATTTTTAAAATTATAGATATTTAATAAGGTACCAAATTAGATTGATTGTTCTTATAATATACGAAAATGAATATTTGTAATGTCGTAATTAATTTGTGTATATTTGTAATGTGAAAAATGAAAATTTGAATAAAAAAATTGTAATAGGTGGCACGCGAGCTGTTTGAAAACTGAATGTACTGGGACTGAATATACGGAACGCGGGAGGGGTGTTGGCGGAACGGGGAAGGGGATGCGGAAGGGGAACGGGGACGGGAAAAAACATGCTGGGAGAAACAATTTATTTCTTTGAATATGGCATTGCAACGCTTGTCGGGAAAAATTGACCATTGAAAATTTCCCGTTGCCTTTTTGCTTATGACGTTTAACTGGCCAAGCATTTAGTGTCTCACAGTCGCTTTCTTTCACTGTTCGGTTGCTTGCAAAATGTAGTCTCCATTAATCTCTTCCCACGTAATGTTATGTCCTGTCTCAAAATATTTTCTAAATAACATTTTTAAATGGCGTGCTTATAATGGATGTTGTCATGTTTACGTTATATATCCGTTGAATATAGGTATTACCTACGTCATATTGAACCAACTAACTAACCATTACGCCGTTTCTCCCCAGGGGTAGGCATAGAAGACTGACCGCCAAACAACTCGGTATTGGCGTACATTCCTTGCCTTTTTCACGTGCGTAAACCGGGTCACACAACAGGCAGTATACTTTCAGATTACTCAATTTCGCGCCCAATCCCACTTCATTCAATTCTTGCGTACAAGTATCCGTAGATTTTAATAACCCCTATTAGAATCTCATAAATATACTGAACCATATTGAATCATTTTTCTAGATGTCTAATTTTTCGGTTTTAAATTCTGCACCCAGAGTATTTTACTTTTAAAAAAGTTTTACACGCATAGAAATTAAATAACATTATGAACTCTTTAACCAGTTCGAAAACACGAAATTCTACCAATACAGCAACGATTTTGGACACGGACCATTTTTACAGTAATAAGATGTACCTAAAGTCGGGTCCATGGCTTCGTCATTTGCCTTGACAGTCCCATAACAACATTCAGTGTTTGTCATCAACATCATAAATATTGTCAACTTTTGTTGTGTTTCGAGCTTCCCGTGTTCGACGGAAAACATTTCCTAAACATTCCATCCCGGGTGAAGCGGGAAGACAGGCGGGAGGGGCGGAATAATTAATTTTTTGACAGATGCCGCGCAATGCGGTTGTGTATGGAGAATTAACGGGACGCCCTTTTGTGGTTATGTGCAATGAGCGGGCATAATCACGAGTTTAAAATATTATTATACCTAAATATAATACAATAATAATAAAAATATTTGATAATAAAATTATAATATAATATCAAATATTTATAATTATTCTGTTTTTGACGTAAATATTTACGCACTCTAAATTCTTAATAGTAACTTTAGGTCGTGCAATAATCGATATTAGTCAGAAATCTTTCCTGATAAATAAATATCTATTAAAATATCTGTGTTTTCTCCTGATGCATCTTTTTTTCATCAGAACGCATTTTAACATTGATATAAACGCCAAAAACGTCAAACGTCAAGTGCTCATTGCTTAAGCGTCGACACGTCTTTATCGCAGACCACAAGCCAAATTGTGTGTGATCGCGCGAACTTCGCAGTTCGCACCAATCTTTCACGCGTATTTAGTGTTTTAACAACGGAGGAGACGGAAAAAAAATGTTGATGTGATGTTTGATGGACTTTCACGGCAAATCGCGACAAATGTTTGAGCTCTGGACCTGCCTTGACGTTGTCTTTTAACATTTTTTCTATTATTTTATTTTTATTTATTTTAAATACATAAACGGCTATACTGCCTTTTATTAATAAACATATAATAGAGTACAAAAGTAAGAAAAATAATATCATTACATAATAGTAGTTTTAAACTTAAAAATAACATACAATTATTTTATGTATCACAACAAAAAATAACAAGAAATAAAAATGAGAAATATCATCATTTCATTTCAACATGTCCATATTGCGTATATAAAGTTACATTATGGAAAAAATAAAAAACTTAAAAACTGAAACCTAAAAATAACATACAATTATTTTGTGTATCACAACAAAAAATAACAAGAAATAAAAATGAGAAATATCATCATTTCATTTCAACATGTCCATATTGCGTATATAAAGTTACATTATGGAAAAAATAAAAAACTTAAAAACTGAAACCTAAAAATAACATACAATTATTTTGTGTATCACAACAAAAAATAACAAGAAATAAAAATGAGAAATATCATCATTTCATTTCAACATGTCCATATTGCGTATATAAAGTTACATTATGGAAAAAATAAAAAACTTAAAAACTGAAACCTAAAAATAACATACAATTATTTTGTGTATCACAACAAAAAATAACAAGAAATAAAAATGAGAAATATCATCATTTCATTTCAACATGTCCATATTGCGTATATAAAGTTACATTATGGAAAAAATAAAAAACTTAAAAACTGAAACCTAAAAATAACATACAATTATTTTGTATATCACAACAAATTATGACTTATTGAATTTATTGTGGTAATTTATTTTACTGGAAAGTGATCTTTTTATGAGGTTGTTTTTCTCAGAAACAGCAATATAAAAACGATATAATTTTTTATTATGATACCAACACATTAATTCCTTCCAAGGTTTGCTCCTTACCGAACCTGGTGGGAAGATAAACTATACATATGGGTATCGGAAATGTTCACTATATGCTAGCGAACAAATTCTGGTAAAAATATAATCGAAATCTGTGATTGAATATGAATTCCTCTCCTCCTTATTACAAAGTATTTATTGAATCATATTGGAAGTTTGTTGAAGTTTGAGTTTTTATTAAAGTTTGAATGGGTTTTGTCCAGAGTGATTTTGAATTTCAATGTTACCCGGAATGTCTGTATTTTAAACTAGCTGGTTCCCGGCATGCGTTGCTATGCCATTTAATAAAGAAATTGTTTCTCCCTGCGTGTCCTTTCCCATTCGTCCCGTTCCCCTTCCTACTCCCCTTCCTCTCCCGCGTCCCCTTCCCCTTTTGCGTTCACACTTCGTCTCCTCCACCTTTCCTCTCCCCACTCCACTCTCCCCCTTCCTCCGTCCCGCGAACCCCCCTCCCACCTCCCGCATTCCATAAATTCAGTCCCGGTACATTCAGTTTTCAAACAGCTAGGGTACCACCTATTGAATTTTTTATACAAATTTCATAATGCCAGAGCTCACCAGTAATTTTATACAAAACTTGTCCTGACAACAACGAACACACAAAAAAAGAATTATCCAATTTGGTGCAGTCGTTCAGAAGTTATGCACGTAGATACATTTTGGCGATTCATTTTTATTTATATAGAGATCAATAGATCAATTAATGTATTGTTGGCTTACAACATCAACCGATTAATTAAGAACGCACGTAGAGACAATTTATAAAGAAAAAAAACATCCCTCTAATAAGATCATAAATACGTGTAATATTGGTGATATAGGTTTTATGGTGACTTAGCTTACTGCCTGAGTACGGATTAAGTTCCAAGCAGTGCTAAGCTCGACATTCCAACCAAGCCGAGCTTAAAATCAACTGATAATCAAAATCATTTATTGTACAAAATTTACATTTAGTACAAAAGGTATAACTTATAGGGACCTATATCCTATTTCTTCCAGTTAACCTAACATGTTGTACAGATTTGAACACAAATGAAATATAAATATAAAAGTGGTGTTATACAAAGTGAATTTTTTTAAATTTATTATATAAACATAAATATAAAAACAGTTGTACCTATGTGAGGTATTCACTTAATGCGTAATGAGACCTGTTCAGAAGGAATGTTTTTAGTGATGACTTAAATCTGAGTGTATTTTGTATTTGTCATAGACATCCAAATGGATAGACAAGCAGTTACAGATGAGGGGTAAAACCAAACTATGGAGAGCGAAGAGGGGAAAGCTGACTGTCATTCGTTGAACAATCAATCTGACAGTATATAGGCATCTCGCATTACAATATCACCTTTTAGTTCTTAAAAGCAAAATCTGCTTTGAATGAATAGACCTTTTTACATGGGAGCGCGAATTGCTTGCCACGTTCAAAACATATTTGCTAAGGCCAAATGCTCGCCCCAAAAAGACTCGCGCTAATACACATATCAATATTTTGTTTCCGTGTTTAGTTAAAACACTTTTACAAATGTTTCATAATTTACTTACCCCTGTAACCAGCGACGAGCACATTGGAGTACCGCCCACATTCGCTATGTGTACATTGATACGTAGATATATTGTATAGCACAAGCTGCCGTTATTTCGTTAAATGTATGGATGTCAGCTTCTCGCTGTTCACGGCAAGAATGATGACGTCACACATTTTAGATTCAAGCGAGGCTATATCCCCTCCCCATGGAGCGAGCCGGTTCCAAGGAGGAGCTACAGCCGGCGCCATGTGGAGGGGGAAATAATACGTTTTTATCACTTAGGGCAGGTCCAGATATATTCATATGTCCGTGGTATTTGTTTAATATCATGTGGAAGGTTGTTGTATACTTTAATGGCCATGTAAAAGGGTCCTTTTTGGAAAATTGTTTTGTTTGCTTTTGGTATTAATAAATTTTCTGTAAATCTTGTAGCGTGTTTATGTGTAGAGTTTTTTTGTGGAAACTTTTCTGGAGATGATCGCACTAACATGCATAACTCCATTATATATATGATAGATATACCGGGCCTGTGTAGTTTTGTTCAGACGACGATCGGCTGGCGCACAAGGCAGTTCGCAACTAACAAATAAATAATGAAGTCGTCAAAAAGACAAAATTAAGTATATGTATAAAATGAATTGTGACTAGTGAGTAACGTTCAGCTATTGCTTGATTCTTATTCACACTTCCATGCTTTGAACGAAGCTATTAGAATTTGAACTTGCCGCTGTCTTGAAATGGTGTATTGTTATTTATCAATCCATTTAATATGGGTCAATGGTATTCGTTTGTATTGTCCCAATATCTGACGATCGTCCTTCCGATTCTCCGCTGACCACTCTATACCAATCACTTTCCACCTGTCGCTGGCGTCACTCCTGTGCCAGCTCTCAGATTCCTACATCCATCGCTTCTGGTAACAGTCGCTAATTCGCATACATCGTGTGTCGGGCGGCGCCAGAAATAATATATAGGAATCCGGCGCTGATGCCAGGCCCGCCCCCACAGGTGGCAGCCACCTCTCGGGCGGGCCCCCGCCCGGAGCCGAGGGGGGGCCGAGCGCATCCGAGTGCAGCCGAACTCTTGGTCTGGTGGTCAACATACCCCGAGGGAAGGTCGTGAGGGTGTTGCAGAATGAACTAGGTGATCCACGGAGTAGCTCCAGGCGACAAGAATAAATTGTTTATTTAAACCGGTGATTCCTAACCTGCCGAGCAAATCTATATCTTTTGTGGGATCGAGATCTCCTGACGTACGAGATCTCCTGTCAGATTTGTGTGATTTTCTACGGTTGTTTTTTTGCTTTTTCTATGGGTATCAGGCCAGCTTCGCCGATTTAAAACAATCTATACTAAAATATGTGACAGCTCACAGTTGAAATCTGACATGAGCCCATAGAAAAAGCAAATAACAGCCATAGAAAATCACACAAATCTGACAGGAGATCTCGTCCGTCAGGAGACCTCGTCCGTCAGGAGATCTCGATCCCACAAAAGATGTAGAATCGCTCGGCTGGATTATATCTCACACCAGTGGGCAAGAACATTGGCGAAGACAAATAAACTTGAAAAGTGGGCAATGGGCCGAAAAACGTTGGGAACCTCTGATTTAAACTATAATTTGTTGATCCTTTCTCTGACTAAAGGTGCGATTTTTACCTGATTCTATGAAATATTTCATTAGAATCTATCTAATAGACCAGTGAGAACATGCTTTTCTCTGGAATAGAAACCCAAAGTTGAATCAATTTCAACTTTCATTCTGCAAATTGACAGGTATGACCTCACATTAGATTCAAGAAATCTGTCAAATTCTTAGTGTTAGTAGATATTTTAAAAAAATGATTGTAATGTAGTTTAAAGGTCGTTAACGGAGCCAGTAGGGTTATGACGCACGCTGAGTTTCGAACTCGCAACCTCTGGCTTGCTTTTTTCCCTGAGGAAATGAGGGCCTTTATGAATTACGGTTCACACGATTTATGATAATTTTATAATAGGTAAAGGTTTGAATTTCTGACGTCCGATAAAAATCCAAACTGATTTTGTGCCCCTTTCTATTCGGCTTGTTTGCGATTTTCGATATTTTTGTGTTATGAATATTCATAGACGCAGCTAACGGAGTCAGTCTCATTTGATATACATTGAGGCCAATCTTGTGTATTCTGAATCGATGCTTGTCTAGTTCATGTGACGCCATCCATTTGTTGGTAAACACGGCGTTTAATAATAGCCCTGTTAGAAGGTCGCTGATGGTCGAGTGAGATGGGTTGTGGGCTGGTTATTATGAACACCGCTGAGGGCCGAGAAGTAAACACAATGTGACGTGCTACGCAGCATGTATGTACGTCCGCTGGTCATGTGCCATTATGCCCTGCTTAGCTGTCATGGTCACACGGTAAAGTCCACCCGATACGTCTTGCATTGTTATGCAGCGTTTCTTAATTTGACGATGATTCACGATTTACGATGATTTTTTGCATGTGGGTTTTTCATTATATTTTTATTTTAACGATATTTGGATTGTTGTTTACATTTTTGCAGTATTTTTTCGCTTGCCATGTTAGGGTTTCCCCATATTCTCTTCTGCTATTTACTTTTTTGACTTCAGCTTGCTTGTTTTCCATTTTTGTTTCTTCTATTTTCTTGTTTTGTCTTATCTACTTATTAGCTATTTTTCTTTTCTTCTTACATTCTCTCAAGTTTGCTTGTACATAGGTACTTTCGTCTGATATTTTCTCTTCTGATATTTACTTGTATTGTCTTCAGTTTGCTCGTGTCCTCAATGGCTATTTTTTTTTACTTTCTTTTCTTTGTTTTCTTGGGTTCTCTGCGGCTATTTTCTTGTATACTTTTCTGCTTGCTTGTATTCTTGTTTTCTCTTCTGCTATTTACTTGTATTGTCTTCTACTTGCTCGTGTTCTCTATTGCTATTTTTTTCTTTCTCTTCTGAAATGTTCTTGTGTTTTCTTCGGCTATTTTCTTGTATTCTCTTCTGCTTGCTTGTGTTCTTGTTTTCTCCCCTGCTATTTTTCGCTTTCTATTCTAATGTGTCCTTGTATTCTCTTCTGCTATCTTCTTGTATTCTAATCATCTCTTTTGGTTGCTTGTATTTCATTATTCTATTCTCTTCTTCTATTTTCATGTATTATTACCTCCTTGCTATTTTATGCTAACTTTATTTTTTTTCTTTTAATTTTCCATCTATTGTGAAGTACCTTATTTATACAATGCATCTTTTAACTGAGTTTTGTATTATTCTCACTCACCTGTAAATAATCAGTCAAAAGCCATAATAATAAATAAATTGATAATACTTTATACACATATAATATAAATTCAAAAAATAAATAAATTTTTGAATACTAAGTTGTGAAATTACCAATCGATTGCTTAGTCTGAAAACCAGCCAACATAATTTGTAAGAAATGTGCCAAGATATTATTGAATTAATAAACATATCGAAATTTGAACTCGCTACAAGTAATTTCGATGGCTTTTATTTTGTTGACGGGTCGACGGGTAGTTAACTAGCAATCCGTAGATCGCGGATTCAAATGCTGGCGTGCGTAAGCACATTTTTTTGATCAACTTGTGTTATTTCACATTTTAGTCATTTAAAATAGTATATAGTACCTATACATATTTGCGACACGTTCCAGAATGGAATACGCTATCGGTTTCGCCCTTGTGTAAGTCCACCATTCGGAATTGAAAAGTCGCTTAAAATGACTTTAGCCGTGTTTGGTGACTATATGTGAATAACCAGATACTTCTTACCTTCCTCTTCACATCTCTCCTTCCCCTCCCCACTACCTTCAACCTCACAACATTCTTCAATTTGGGTTGCCATTGTCCCACTGGCTCCAGGCGGTTTGGTGCAGTTGGGATACTTGAGCGGTATTCAAATTTAAAAAAATGCACAATGATTAATCTATTTTTAAGTTCAGGACCCTCATTTTACGAATAGTACGCAATATGTATAATATGACACCTTTCACCTTCGCCTTCACGGCCCGCGACATTGTAAATAACTAATTGTGTAAAAATACTAGTAAATTCTTATTTGAGGCTTTTTTAAAGGTTATTTCATTTATATCTCCAGTCCTGAAGATTCCTAAATTCTCTAGTCTTTCAAAATATATATTAACTCAACTTTGGCAGTATTCTTCTTATAAATATAAAGTGTAGCAAATTATATAAAATTCCCTCGATAGAAAAAACTCGCAAAGTATGCTCCAAAAATTATTATAAACACGTTTGTTTCCGTTATTTTGCATGTTATAGTTGTGAAAAAAATCATATTGTTTCTTTTAATGCTGTTTAAGACAACCCCCGCTAGATTTTTGCTCTATTTTAAACGAATCGTGTTTTATTAAACATTTTCACAATTTTCGCATCGATTTTGTTGCTTTAAATTCTAGCGCGCTCCTCTAGCATTCGTAATTTCATATCTCTCCATCTTCTTCTTTTTGAGCCCGGTTGCGGCGCCTTAAAATGAATATTTTTTTATTGTGCTCAATGTTTGTGGCACTTTTTTTTTTTTTTTTTTACAGTGAATACCGAAGAATCTCAACTGCTCCCGTCTGGAGCCAGTGAGACTATGGCATCCCCAATTGGGGTATGTTGTGAGGCTGAAGGTAGCGGGGAGGGGAAGGAGGTGGGGAAGAGGAAGGTTCGGAAGTACCTGGCTATTCAGATCTGGTCACTAAACACGGCTAAAGCCATTTTCAAGCGACGTTTCAATTCTGAATGGTGGTCTTACACCAGGGCGATACTGATAGTATCTTCCACTCTGGAACATGCCGCAAATATACTATATATTATTTTAAATGAATTAATTGTGAAATAACACAAATTAATCAAATAAAATTTATTTGCGCATGCCGGGTTCGAACCCGCGACCTCCGGAATGTGAGTCAAGAGTCTTAGCCACTGGACTTGTTTTAAATGTGATTGTAACATACAAACATGGGTATGATATGACTTTCTCCCAAGGTTAATTGCAATACGAACAGGATTTAGAATTAGCAGATTAGATTAGTCAAGAAACCCATCGCGCGGAATATTTAAGGGGGAATATTAATAATTATTCACTAATGACTGTTTGCCAAAATTACCCCCCATTATCCCCACTTGATTGAGATTATAAATTAATCTCATAGCTGTTCCACGTAATATAATGGAATTCGATGTGACACGTGCATTAACACGCCATTACCAAATGATGAATTAATTATTATAATTAATTAATCTATTTTCATTTCGGCTTTCTCAACGGTTGTATTAACCCCCTAGAAGCGGAATGTTAAAATATCGGCAAGACACTATGCCTCTCGAGTGTAGACTGGGCCATAGAAAACGTTTTGCAAACTTGGTCACAGCATGAGGAACATGAATTCCTGTTTAACTACCAACAGCTTATTCGACATTGGAATAACTTTTTTTTATTTAGCAAATAAAAAAGATATAATAAATATGTGTTGCGAAGAAGATAACACTAATAATCCAAACGAAAATATGGAAGAGAACAACACCCAGAAAAATAGAAAAAGATAATGGTCGGAACTGGAACTCGAACCCAGAATCTCTCTTCTAACCGGGACGTGCGCTTTTACCAATTCAACCATTACCACCTTCCGTCAAACCGTCACAATCGTCAATCTCATATTTTCAAATTTTAGAATTAAGAGGGCATTACCAGAGAAAACCGGAAATACGTCATTTTCAAAAAAGATTTTAGACGTATTGACTCTTTTCCACAAAAAATTATAAATGGATTTCGAAAGATTGTTCTTTTATCTAGCAATCGCATGTAATAAATTTTGAGATTTTTTTTTTTAATTTTTAGTATAATAAGGTTATTCCATAGGTCGTTGGGAGATTTATTAAATTTTCAAAAAAGATTTTGTATTATACCACACCCATTTCAAATAATATAATTATGCAGTAAAATAAATCAATACATTATCTAGCAAATGCATGTTTTAGAATTTTAATTTTAGTTTCAATAAAATCATTAAAAAATATGTACGTACATGTGTTTCTTGACGAAAATTGGTCCATTTGTGTATTTATTTGCGCACTTACAAACTAATATATTTCAGATTTTTTTAACATTCTTATTAAATTTAGACATTATTGAAAAATGATAAATACTTATAATCAAAAAATAATTACAAAAAGTACATTATTTTAATAGTTTTATCATCACGCCTTTAAGCATTTTTGGATGAAGGTATAAATTAAAGCTAATTTGAATTGAAATAAATTCTATATTGAGTTATAATTTTAAAAAAGCTGGTACGGAGAATAATTAATCTTTCTCATTGTAACCGCCCTGCACGATTGTAAGAACAACTTTCGACGAAATGTGGATTTTCGTCCGCTGGCTGGTTAAACGTTCTTAAGTAACAATATTATCTTCGACTAATTTTTCCAGATCTTAGGCAACTACCCTTTTCATTTGGAAACAATCATTCAAATAACTGGTTTGTAAACAAATTGTAACCTAGATAGCGTCTCGGATAAATATATCCGATTTTATTTGTATGGAACAAATATTGACTTTTTATAAAAGTCTAAATGAATATTCAATTTTGAAGGGTTATGAATAACAACAGTTCTTTAAAGCAATGAATTTATTTATATTAATCAAATATATCGGGAGACAATCTTATTGCTCAGAGTTCGAGCCGCGACACACAATTGACAGTTAGGGAACGTACCCATACTACGTGACACTTTTAGGGGGGGGGGTCTTCAAAAGGTCACGCTCCATACAAATGAGCGGCAGGTTGCTTAGGATTTTGGTCACCGGGGGGGGGGGGGGGGGGGGGTTAAAAATTGCAAAAAGTTGGTCACGTAGTTTGGGTACGTTCCCTTATAAGTACTCACAATTTGATATAGATGGAGCTCACGTCGCTTCGTATTATCTTAACTTTATCTTAACAAATTTTTTTAAAGAACAACTCTTTTTTTATAACTTTAAAAACTAAAACTTATAAAAACAATTATGGCCGTTATACACGACATCTTTTTTCAGCCCGATTCCAGCTAGACACGAAAGTCAACATTTTTCGCTCTACGCGATCGCTATTTTCATCTCTATTTTCATATCTACGATTTCATTTGGCATCACAGCAAACAGCATGGTTCATGTGTTGTTTGCAGAGATGACAATTGAAATCGTAGATATTTTTTATTTTTTTTATTTATTATTTAAACGCCCGTACATAGGGCTATTACATACATAATACAAGTGTATCGAACATTTATAAACATTATATATATAGAATAACATACAGTACATACATACGTTGCATATTAGTACAACAAATATTTATCATTTTACAAACATATCAGTTACATAAATAACTAGTTATTTTTGTTTTGATGCAAGACGGTGAGGTTTTGAAAATATCGAAAAGGTCTGTATACGTATTGGCAGTTCGATGAAAACGCACTAGCGGTGAATGATAGGAATAGTTAGTGCTATGATTGTCACTGTGGAAAAGGTGGTGGAGTCGAGTTGATTTAACTGGGACACGAATATTTATAACACTTAACATTTGAGGGCAGTCTGAGATTGTTCAGTAATTTAAAAAGTATAAGAACGTCATTAATAGTACGCCGGGTAGAAAGTAGTGGTAGGTTTAGATCAGACATTAATGCATTGTAGCTATGAAAATAGAGATGAAAATAGCGATCGCGTAGAGCGAAAAATGTTGACTTTTGTGTCTAATTGGAATCGGGCTGAAAAAAGATGTCGTGTATAACGGCCATAAAAGCCGTTTTACACCATTAATGCATTGTAGCTATGAAAATAACGATCGCGTAGAGCGAAAAATGTTGACTTTTGTGTCTAATTGGAATCGGGCTGAAAAAAGATGTCGTGTATAACGGCCATAAGAATCCCGCAGGCATCTGAAAATTGCTAAAAAGCATAAGATTGGAAATTGCTAAAAAGTATCTCATAAGAATCGTAAAAGAATCCGGTACGGAATGATATGTTAATCCCACGGCAGGAACTCAACAAGACATTTTAGGTAGCGCGTATCGGTTATTTCCGATTGATATCTCTAATTGATTCACATTGTGCTACTTTGACAAGCTGTGAGTACTTGTTTTGACAAACTCCGACAATATATTTATTTTTTTTATTTATTTGTTTCTATATATTACAGTATTTACCTATTTGTTGACATTTTTACATAATATATTTTGAAAACATTTTTAGATAATATATTTTGAAATTTAATTATGTTGGATGTAAGGTAGGTTTGTGAAGGTGAAACTGTGGATGGGTAATTTTGTATGTTTCGTGAACACCTCACTAGGAGAACCTGTGCTGAGGTGTTTACGTGTTTGTGATTAAGTGTGACAAGTATTTATGTGTTGTAGTAGAAAGTTTTTAATTTTTTTTTTAAACTTTAAGATAGATAATATTGAGATACATATATATTTGAAAAAATATATATACATAAACATACATATACATACACGTACATGCATATATACATATAGATATATATATACATACATTACAATATGTATACAAATTATGTATATAAAGTTATAGACTTTGTATATTATGTAAAATATATAAAGTCTATGTAAAGTTGGTGAATACTTGAAAACTATTTAATTATTTAGTTTATTTAATTTTATAATTTTTGTAGTTTTGTTATGTTTGGTTGGGGATTATAATGTTTTCTATAAAGTTAATATCTTGATTTTTAATCCAGGCAGTGATATGTTTTTTGTGAATATTTGTAGATGTATTAGCAGATAGTATTTGCTTCAAAGTAGTGGGCATACAATTAAAAAGTTTGGTAGCATAATACTCAAGTGTCTTTGTCCATGTGTGGTGTGTGTTATCGGTATGTTTAGTATTTTATTTGTTGTGGACCTGGTTTTTATTGTGGTTTTTGTTTGAATGGGAATATGCAGTTTGTTTTGGAGTAGGTGGAGTATAACAGATTTGGCATAAAGTTGTCTGATTGACATGACTTCTAATGTTTTATAGATTTCGCTAGAATCTGTTTGAAATGGTACTTGCAGGATGAGTTTAATTATTGCTTTTTGTATTTTTTGAATTGGGTCAATTGCTATGTTTGTCGCACTTCCCCAAGCTAGTATTCCGTATGTGGCAATGGATTGACAAAGTGCAAAATAAATGGATCTTAGTATTGTAAGTGGGAAGATGTTTTTAATGTACTTTAATAGGTGCATGACTCGTTTGAGTTTATTTGTGATGAAAGTAATGTGTTCAGTCCAGCGTAAGTGTGAATCAATAATTACCCCCAGGTATTTTGTTTGTTTTACCCTTTCTATAAGTTCGCATTGGCAGTTGGATGTACTAGTAATATGTACTAGTTATTTTGATGGTCGAGTGGTTTGTGGACTATTCAATATTTTATTATGGATTAATTTATTAATATTATTGTACAATATTCATCGGATGGATTAGAAATGATTATTTGTTATTTAGGGTTATTAATTTGGGAGGCGGGTATGGGTGCCACCGCTACGAAAACCATTCATTGGATAACCAACACCCCGGTCACCCCAAGTGGTTCTCTACGTTTGGTGACTTAGCAGAGTTCATGAGTGAGGTTTATCCGGGTCTTGGCGATGGTTTTATTTCTCACCTGCTTTCTCATTTGCCCTGCGGGGTGGGGCAAATCAGAAGAGACTTTTTGGGGGAGTCATTTTGACCTTTCCAGCAGGACTCTCTCTAAACATCGCCTGGCACCGCAGTGGGGGGGTTGGAATCATTCGTCCGTCACTTTTGGACACATTGACCCTCAGATTCCTACCCACCCTTTTTTTCCCAGAAAAAGATGTCATTGGCCCTGAAGGGGATTATTTTCAGGGCCTCCTGCGTGGAGTTTTTGTGAAAAATATTTATTCTTAATTTAAAATTTACCTACTTACTATTTTAAGTAACGAACGAAGGTGTTGGTTATTCAATAGATGGTTCCCGGAGCGGCGGTACTCATACCCCCCCCCATTTTTTTTATTTTTATTTTTTTTATTGAAAGAATAGATATACATATTAAAGGCATGCTAAGCCAATTGGATTGGCCTGTCAACAGGTGCTTATATTTTAGTACATATAGATTTTTTACATTTAAAATTTACATCTTATATCTACAGATTCAACATTTTTTCATACAGATCAATTATAAATATAAATTTTTTTTTCCGATAGCCAATTTTTCACCATATATTTAACCGTATTCATAGAATTACATTGCTTTATAGTATCAGGTAATAAATTATATTGGAAATAATATTGGAAAAGGTGTAACAGAGAGCACGACCGTCCTTAATTCGGATTCGAGCTCAGATGGTAGCCTTTAAATATCTGCGTATTTTTCTATTTCGTTGTTTGGACATTAATTATTAATATTTTTTCAAAAATAAATAAACTAATGGCATTCTTTTCTTTGTTTCAGGTGAGTACAACTTTCTAGAAAATCTTACAACCAAAGGCAATCAATTTGTCTTTATTGGTAAGTAGACGCCTAACTAAGCGAGAGTTTAATGGTTGAACAACATGGTTAACAGAAAATTTCAAATCCGAAAGGTAACGCGATGCATAAAAATTTTGGATGAAAATCAATGGCTATTCTCGTCGTCACCCTTTCGCGGAACAACCCTTAGTAGTGATTAACCTATGGGGCGCGGCGATTCATAAATAATTATTGTTATTATTTATTTTTTATTGCGTTTAATTTTTAATCTCCTCTGAAAAGGTTGCACCAAGCAATCTCCCGTCATCTACGCAAGCCAATGTAAACGAGACTGAAGTGAACACTTCTTTAGCATCGTTGTGATTTAAAACTCGGTCAAACGGAAACGAACGACACTAAAAAGAGACAAACCTATACATTTATAAGATTTAGCCTGCTGCGAGTGAATGAGATAGCAATAAAATATTTATTTAATACACGGGTACTCAGTTCCAATATAGTACTATAAATCCACAGTCCCACGCTAGTCTCCTTTGATGTAGCAGTATAAAGCGTCTGACGAACCTCAGCGGCCAGGCATTTTGCAGACCAAGGATCGATTTCTACATATTGATAAAAAATATGTATTTTTGTAAAATCAATAGCCAATCTTCAAATCACTCCATAGTGAACAGGCAAAAGAAAACCCAAAAGAAAGCGACATCTAGCGACTCGGAAGAAGAAAACACAAATACTAATTAGATGACCAAATGTATAGGACTCTGGAATTTGAGTGCGGTGCTTTGTAGCCTATCGGTCTCCTCTTTGTGCGGTGCTTCGTAGCCTCTCCACTCTTGTCTACTTTAGTTTTCTGGATTTTCACTCCTACTGTGTGTGAGTTGCACACTCTGATATTCTTTTTATGTTTGACCAATTTCATGGTAACTTCAAGGTAAGGGAAAATTGACCTTTCTTCGGTCACACCGACATACCCACGGCACACTTTTATCGGACTCTCTTCAGTGGATTTGACAAATTTTATAAACGGAATATATATTTAGAAATTTTGCTGCTGATTACATTGTTTTTCGTAATTAAATTACTGCTTTTGAAATTGTAAGTGCTTCTAGATAGCAATTCTGGTAATTGAATTGAAGTGAATAATTATTTAAAAAAATAAACAGGCAAAAACCTACAGAAATGTTTTGTGGGTGTTTCTGTAGCCTGAAATGCTCAAATTTTCCTTAATTCTTGTGAAATTGGTAAAATATTTTCAAATACCGATAGTAAAGGGTGTTTTTTTATAGAGGTATAGAACTTTGAGTTGGCAACACTTTTTTAACTGGCGGCCATTTTGTCAACTGTCAAGTAATTTATGTTTAGTTTGATTTGGCATTTCAACATGAATAGACTGACGCCTCAACAACGCTTCCAAATTGTGCAAATTTATTTTGAAAATCATGGTTCTGTTACAAAACAAGATTGCCGTTGATCCCGATTTTCATAAGCGAATTTTGTTTAGCGATGAAGCTCACTTTTTTCTAATAGATAAGTCATTAAACAAAACTGCCTATTTGGAGTGATGATAATCCTCAAGTGTATGTTGAGACACCTATACATCCAGAAAAACTGACTGGTGTGCTTTATGAACTGGTGGAATCATCGGTCCGTACTTCTTTAAAAACAACGCTGGTCAGAACGTTACAGTCAATGGTGACCGCTATAGAGCCATGATTACTGACTTTTTCGTTCATCAATTGAACAACCACGATGTGCAGGAGCTGTGGTTTCAACAAGACGGTGCGACATGTCACACAGCTCGTGCCACAATTGATTTATTGAAGGAAACGTTCCGGACCCGTGAATTGGCCTCCAAGATCGTGCGATTTAACGCCGCTAGACTATTTTCTATGGGGATGTGTGAAATCGCTAGTCTACGCCGATAAGCCCGAAACGATTGACCACTTGAAGGACAACATTCGCCGCGTTATTGCCGATATACGGCCACAAATGTTAGAAAAAGTCATCGAAAATTGCGGCGGTCATATGCCAGAAGTCTTAAATTGTAATGCCAGAAGATTATCTTTCGAATAAAGTAAATTTCATGTCAATTTAAATAATTCATTTTTGTTTTATTCCATTTCAAAGTTCTATACCTCTATAAAAAACATCCTTTATTTCTTGAACTGAAAAACAATTATTTATCTACAAAGCATTGGATTCGGCGACCTCAGTGTTCTTTCAAATCTGTATTGATTACACATAAATTACAATCCTAGGGATTATTAATTTGGACTCCAGATACGAATATCTACAGCCTGTAGGTCTGACGAATATCTACAGCGCATATGTTTAACTAATATCTACGAACTTCAGAGTGTTGATTAATATCTACAGAGCGTAGGTTGAACTAATATCTACAGAACGTAGGTTGGACTAATCAGCCTAAATGTGCCCAATAGTCCGATATTAGGGATTTTTACATACATACTTACATAAATTAAGTGTTTTAAACTGCATACGCAATATTACGTTATTCCAATATGCTATACATAATTGCAAATCCAACCTCTGCCAGTGCTGTAGATATTCGTCAACACTTTGGTTCTCATAGATATTAATCAACAGTTTGAGCTGTAGATATTCGTCAACACTTTGATTCTCATAGATATTAGTTCGATTTTTTCAGTTTTTGGAATTCCTGTAGATATTAGTAGACGCCTCCTTAATTTGTTCAGTGTTAGAACAGTCATGTTTTGTTTACCTAGTTGTAATCGTGAACGTCGCAATTGTCGTGTTAACTTGTTATTGCATTTTTACATACAAGTTTTATGCCAAAATTAAAATTTTCTTCTTTGAACCATTTCGTTATCCCGGACTATCTAGGTACGTGAATGCATCTGAAAATAACACACTGTGTTAATAAATATATAATGCTAAATAAGTAATGCAAAATCTCATTTTGTGCAACTTGAACAGCAAGGTTCCATCAGATTTTTTTTTTAGTTGACTTTGAGATTCTAACGCTTTTTTCTACATAACTTCTACGTAAGTTCGCAGGTAATTATGCAATAAAGAGATATTTTTAAAACATTTATGTTTATTCTTTAAAACAACAAGGTTTCATTTGCAGAACTACCACCATTTGGAGCTTCGTGGTTTCATTTGCGCCGTACGTACGTTTTACATACCCTGAGCTCAATCCCTTGAAACAACATCGTTTCATCTGCCAATTGCGTGAAATGGAAAAAAACGGATTTAAAGATGCTCTATAAAATTGCTCTGAGTTTTGTTTATTTTCGATGCAATAAGGTTACATCTTTTTGTGTTTTTTTTGCTAAAAGATTTTTTTTTGCAAAGAATGTTCTTGAATGTAAAAAAATCAATTACAATACGTTCTTCATATTCAAAATTTCATCAACATCAAGTTTTAGGAAGGGTTGTTTCACAGAATTTGAATTCATCAAATTTCATTTAATTTTTGAAGTTCACATCAAGTTCTGTTGTTATTTTAGTTTTGTGACGCATCTGTGCCATAATGATATAAAAAGAGAATTTCAATAGAATTTTCACGGAACTTGAACATTTATTTTGAAAATTGATGAATTGATTACATTATTCTGTAGATTTATCCCACGAAACTGACCCTTTGTTTTTTTACTCGAGGTTCAAATTTTGAACCCCAATATCTCAGTTTTTTTTATTCTTTTTATTATTTTTTTATTGAAACATAAGTTTACAATTTTACAACATAATATAACATCAATATTTCAATCACTCTCCTAATAAAGCAGCTGCTTGTGTTTAGGTGAGGACAACTAAATATTTTTACATCTGTTTAAATTAAAACAAAAAATATTACTGATTTTATGAGAAAATGTGGATAAAAGTAATAAAAATATAGGTTAGTTTATAAATGATTCAAAGAATTGATAATGCAAAAACATAATAATCATTTAATAAATAAACATTTAATCTCCTCAACATCTATTGGCAAATCTCTGTTATTTTTTAATAAACCTAATTTGAGTATCGAAGTCATTCTCTTCGTCAACCGGTTCCTCAACAGGAACGCGCGATAGAAAATCAGAACAATTTAATGCCGATTTAACGTATTGTACCCTATAATTTAATGACGAAAGAATCACCCCAGAGTGTTGAAGTCTGTTACACGCTAATACTGGAATTCCCTTCTTTTCACCAAAAATTCTACATAACGGTTCATTATTCTATTTCTAAACAATAAGTAAAGTTATGAGGTGGTACTAGAGTATTTTAATTTAATTTTTTTTTTATATTTGTCGTCGTTTTCTTCCGTCTTATCGTAGTTTTCTTCCTTTTCTTCACTTTCACACAAATGGCAGAGAGAGCCCTGTTGTCCCAAGGGAACGATTTGGCAACCAACTGTGTAAGTATTATAGAGCGCACTTGAATGAATATTCGGCTTTTCAATGTCTACGTCAACTGTATCACCATTGTAGTCTATAATTAAAATTCGTGGAATTTAAAACCCGCATTATGTTAAATTATTCATACAAAACAGTATAATAATAATTTTAACTCTAATCCCAAAAATGTGTCAATGTCTCGCTGAAAACTTGCGAATGTTGAGGTCTGACGTTTATACGATTTGCACCGTTATTTTTGTAGGAGTTTTTGCTTACGTAAAAGCTTCACAAGAGTCCAAATTGCTCCATGTTGTCCGAATCCAGGGGAACTATGGCATTCCAGAAATTAATTTTAATGTGTAGGAAGGGAAGGAGATGAGAAAGAGGAAGGTACTTGACTGTTCAAAACTGACCACTAAACACGGCTACAGCCATTTCAAGCAACGTTCGATTACTGATTATTTTTCACCAGAGGATCTGAGAGTAGGCATACAGTCATTTTAAGAGCTGTGAAACTCGTGTCCGAAAATAAGACTGAACACCATATATTATTATTTATTTTAATTTTTTATTGTTTAATACGGAATGTAATATAGGTGAGTAAGTACATGATTATGATCAGCAAAACATCACACATAGATAGATATAGTTTGTTCAAGTTTAACTGCAAAATAACGCTATTTTTTTTATTTTTTTTACATGAGCTCCACACAGGAGGCCCCGAGGAAAATAATTTTCCTCAGGGCCTATGTCATCTTTGGGGATGCTGTGTGGAGGGTTTTTTTAAGGAAAGGAAGGAGAGGAGAGTTCAGGAAAGGAAAAGGGTTTAAGGGGTGGGTAGGAATCTGGGGTTCAGTGTGTCTTGGTCATCCGCCTCCAAGACATAGACAAACCTCACCCCATTAACCCGGGCACCCCTACTAAATCACCAAACGTAGCGTAAGTAGTTGGGGTGACCTATGGCAGAGGTTTCCAAAAAAGGTTCCCGGGGCGGCGGTACCCATTCCCGCCTTCCAAATTGAAATTGCTATCATTATCATCTCTGATTGTTCGGTAGATTTCTTATGACAAGACTGTATCTAATGATGATGATGAATTAAAAAAAATAAAGGTCCAAAATGAGATCCCTGTGGGACTCCGCTTGATGCCGCAACTGCATATACGAATGAATCAACCTTGACCGCTAAGTACCTTCTCAATTGATAACCCTAACCATTTCAACATACTGCTTCTCATTCCAACAATTTTAACAGCTAGGTACATGCCAAAAATTTGTATCTACGCGATGGCGACTCGAATCCTCATCAAGAAACGGTTGCAACGGAGCTCTAGACGGCAGGACCATAATCAAATTAATACACGTACGATGACCCGTCTTGCAAAAATTGTGATACTACCTGGTCGTAAATCCAACCACATACCACGGCTTGGATCGCGTCATAGCCCGCCGTTGGATTCAAAATCTTGTTCTTGGCTGCGTGGATTCAAATACGAACACAGCAATAAACCACTCAGTCGAAATACCTGAAAAAAGGTAAAAATTTATTAAGTCAATCAAGTTGTTGCGCGAGTACTTTTTTTTAAGTGTCTTCTTTCTGCGCGCTTCTAATTTGGAGTCTAGTAGGTGGGCACATAGTCAATACACCTGAAGGAATGTGCGTTTGGGATTATCCGTTCCCAGGTGTTTTTGATGACGTGCCGTGAAATCGACAGATTTGTTTCCAAGTCTTGGGAGGTTCGGGAGGAGCGGCCCACGCTACTCCGCCCTCGGTCACATCCTCAGTTCCTCAGTCGACTCGCGACCGCTACCGCGTCGTATTGTACGCCCGTTAGTGCGCGAAAGCCTCTTCTCGAATACGTGTTTATTTACCAAATAAATATTTTAACCGGCGTGGCAACACCCGAAAGTGTTATTAATTGATAAACAAATGATGTGAGCATTCCTAATAATTCGAAAACTAAAAAAAGTGCATTAAATTCTTTAAAAAATCGTTTATTTAACTTTAATATTTAATATAATACTTAGTGCATTTTTCCTTCAGTTGTTTTTAACATTTAAAAATTGTATTGTGCCAAATGTTATAAAAGTGATGCTTCTGCCAATTGGATTATGTTACTGAAACGTGTTTTGAACGTGTTTTCGGCTCAGGTTGTTTAACCTCCATACCTTTTGTTGTTTTTTGTATGCTAATTTCATATATTTAGGTTTTTTTACTTGCTACTACAGCTGCACTTTGGTGACCAATTTTTCCAATAGTGTGTTATTTAAGTTACTTACTTCGCTTCGAGTGCTTTTAATGGTTTCTTATTTGCCCGCATTGGTTTTATTGCGCGTGTTAATTGAATTTTTATCGCCTTTTCTAGAAGTCCACGTAAATACAAGTTGTAATAATCTCTTACCAAAGTGAGTTGCTTCTCATGTTAAATGCCATTCCTATACAAAAAATTGTGATCGACAGGAATGCGCGCTTTGCAATATTTCTCTAATTATCGCTGGAACGACAACTCCCGCCAACTGCATAGAAAAAACCAGTTATTTTTCATTTATATCTTTGTTCCACTTATTTATTTGGCATCGAGCCGATTTTACCCTACTACAGGCATCTTCTGACTGGTACATTTTAAACTTATGCCAGTAGCCGGAATATTAACAAAATATGGGTCAAAGGTTGAAAACCTTCATTCTGTGTAGTATTTGAATGCAATCTTAATCTTTTAATTTGATTGTTAGCAGCATGAAATTGTTCTTTCGTATCTACCTGTATAAAATAACACCTTATTACGTCTTTATTTGATGTACTACATTTTGCCATACTGTTTGGTTATCGTCGCATTTTTTATGCTAGTCATATTTTCATAGGTTGTTGATTTCTGATTTTTATTGAGTTTTCCGCGTTGGTTGCTTGCTATAGCGATTAATTCAATGAATGGAATTACTTTTGCGAATTTACAATTTCAAAGACATCAATCTTTTTAATTTTTATTTGATTTATTTTGACTTGTCCCGTTATTACATCTCCTCTAGGGCAGAGGGTTGATTCCTTAAGGCTCTGAAACCGGGCCCGAAAAGAAGAAGATGGAGAGATACAAAATTACGAATGTTATAGGAGAGCTCTAACATTTACAGCGACAAAATCGATCCAAAATTGCGAAAATGTTTAATAAAACACGACTCGTTCAAAATAGAACAAAAATCTCGCGGGCATTATCTTAAACAGCATTTAAAGAAACACTGTGAATTTTTTCATACATATAACTTGTAAAATAACTGAAACAAACGTGTTAATAATAATTTTTGGAGCATACTTTGCGATTTTTTTCTATCGAGGGAATTTTATATAATTTGCGTTTCCGCGCGGGCAAAGTCTAGATATTATCTTCAAGAATAACATATATTTTTTTAGGAGCTTTAAAACTTACCGTGTTTAAAGGAAATATGTAATATATCGGTACAAATCCGGGTTGCGGGCCCTTAAAAGCGCCGTGATCTTTATTTATTTATTTATTTATTGAAAAAAATAAGAAGTACATGAGAAACATAAGCTGCATATCTCACTAGGGCATTCCTGTATCGAGATATGCAGTTTTACATTGTAATTTAAACAAAAAACATACTGGAATTCAGCTATATTTCATATAGCTGAATTCCAGAATTCATTCCTTTATCCTAAGGTTGTTATTCTTGAAACGTACATTTTTGATAGAGTTATAATTCGCATTTAGAATGGAACGAAATTGATCATTATTTATGGACATTTTAAATTTTAGTCGTTGCTATTTATAAAGTTAACGGAAAATTTAGCCATTGTAAATGACTTAGGCAAGTCATCATTGGAGAATTAATTTCTGTAATTGCATTTACGGCCCCGGATTAATTACTTTGCTAACTATCATCGCCTGTAGGGCGTTTAGTATATAGAGATCTTCTACAAATTCAAAGTTTCGATTCACACCTTTACTTCAAACCCGGCTTTGACAAACTCATCAAAAGTTATCAAAGAAAGCAAACACTTTGTGGCTTGACATTATACAGAATGAAACAAGTTCTTTGTTTAAAACCACTTTATTTTGATTTATATTCGTCGATCGGTTTCGGTTGAACACAACCTTCTTCAGGGCAATAAATTCAGTTTATATGTTTATTGTCTTGAAGAAGGTTGTGTTCAACCGAAACCGGTCGACGAATGTAAATCAAAATGAAGTGGTTTTAAACAAAGAATTTGTTTCATTCTGTCATCAAAAGTTCATTCAGTTCTTCATAAAATATTTATTAAAAAAAACCGTTGATGAAAGAACAATGATTCGTAATGTTTTATTTTTCTTTAGACGTGGCAAACAAAACCAAAATGTTCACCTGCGACGCCAATTCTTGTTATTTTCAGTGGTAATATTGCATTCCTGGTGCATGTTGATTTAACTTATTTACCAGCAACTCACTCCGTTCCTTGACGCGTCTTGTTCATTACTTACATTCATATTCGAAAGAAGTACCTACCTAGTCGAACCACGAATTTATCGCCAGGCCAATGAAAATGATTAGTTTGTATTACTTATCATTCAGGTTTTAAAATATTTTTTTCTAAAGGTCCTAACGACACGCCGAAATTTCACGTCATTTCGGAGTGCTCCTGAGATATTTTAAATGTGCTGTATCTACCTATCCTATTAATATTATAAAGGCGAAAGTTTGTATAGATGTATGTTTGTTAATCTTTCACGCAAAAGTTTTAAAATTGACATTTAAAAATTCTTTTACCAATAGAAAGCTGCATTATTTGCGAGTAATATAGGTAGGCTGTATATATTGGTAAGCTCTGGCGTTATGAAATCATTTATTACACGTTTATTGTCCAGACGAAAAGCAAAGCGTTGCTTGGTACCTACCTAACTCTTTGACGTGCGCTGTCATTTTGTTATTTCTTTAGGTTACTATGGAGATCCCTTTGATAAATAATTAAAATTATGCTAATCTATACTAATATAATAAATGCGAAACTGCGTGTGTTTGATTGTTACGCTTTAATATGTAGCACGCGAGCTGTTTGAAAAATGAATTTAACGGGTATGGAGGGGGGGGAGAGGTGGAGCGAGGAGAGGTGGAGCGAGGAGAGGGAGAGGAGGTGAGTGGAGCGGGGATAGGGAAGGTGGAGGAGGCGGATTGGGAACCCCCCTAATACATAGAGAAGTATCATTTTAGAAACAAGATACAAATATATTTGAGATGTTTGTATTTGAAATAAACATTTTGATGTCAAACAAGAAAATGTTAACAAAATAACTTTCCGAAACAACTTTTTGAATCGAAACGTCTATAATTTTGAAATAATTAGTGCTAAACTATAAATATTTTTTTAACTTTCAGCTGTTAATGAAAAAATCCCGCCAAAGTGTAATCGATATTATGGCATTTTTTTAAATTTTATCCATGGAATCGAGCATAAATATTTTGGACAAACTGAGAAGAATGATTATTTTTCTTTCCAACAAACAAAAGAGAAAAATACTTTTGTAATGTACGGACTCCCCGGTCAGATCTGTCCTTCAGAGTCTCTGATGTTTGTTGTTAGTAATGTCCTTCCGAGGTTTGAAGGGTTAATAGTAAACTTAAAGAAAATTTAAATAAATATAGTAGGTAATTCAAACTTCAAACGCTTGAATAATATTGACCATCGTCACCTTGGAATCTCAGAAAACAAGTTGTTGTCTGATCCAACAATACATTGAGGTAATTAAGTGTAAAGTAGCTCTTTGTAGAGCTCATTATGCCATGACAGTGCTGTGGCTGACGGGACCATATTGATCAAAGACGCAATTGATAGTTTAATAACAAGGTAGCTAGCCGCCAAACAACAGATCTCATACTAACTGTGGTAACCTTCCGGCAATAGTCCGATATTCTGGACTCCGTTATATGATGGATCCAGATTCCTTTGATGATGATCTCAGTACAGGGTGATTGACAATAATAAGTCGTGGGTAGACCAGTTATGTTTATTCCGAGATTGTACAATTTGGTTCTTCTGGGAAGCCTATAAGTAAAGAGGACGAATGGACAACAATCACACCCTTTTATACGTTAAGCGTCGATGACACGGGGCGAGTTTACAAGCTACTATCTGGGAAATTCACTATCTGTTAGTAAACTCACCCACTGTCATCGTGTTACTTGCTAACTAGCAGATTGTTGACAATCTACGAAAAAAAGTTGAAAGGTCGTCAACTTTACTCGCCTACACGCTTGCTCGTGATTGGTTTATTTACGTTTCCAACATGGCTTCCGATAAACAGCTGATTTCGACTGTCAAACATCTGAAGAATTAGTTCACGCAGGCGTCGTTATTCTTGTTACTGGCGCTAGCAGCGGCCTCAGTTTCCTACGCTTCTGAGCGAGTGGACAGTTTTGTGTGTCGTCATGACAATCTCACTCGCCGATTTACCCGCTTTTAAACTTAGTAGCTTGTAAACTCGCCCGGTGTCATCGACGCTTTACTCATGTTGTCTCACTCATACACGCATGTCTCTTTCATACCTTAAGACACACGTTCACCACACTAATCATCGTGCCACTTCTCTGCAGGACTTGGTAGAAATATAGACTAGCATCTTTCCATCACTATTTTTGTTGTTTATTCTTTTTTATTCACTATTAAATATACGTTTATTTGTATTATTTTGTCAATGAACGTATAATAATAGTTCTTAAATTCCACCAGGAATTCCATTCTCATCCTGTTCCGAAAGAACTGCAGGATGTTGTGTTGTGCTTAAATGCTGTGTTTATAATTTCCTCATCTTCATGTTTACTTTATCATACTGAATAAATTAAAGTTCAATAAAATTATTTTGACTGAATTCTTACGAGTCTTCGAAAATTATTTTTACTATGTTTTTTTTTGGTTCTTTAACGAGCTGTTTCGTGTGATTGTTTCAATCCAATACTATTCTAATTAGTTCGTGATTAGTAAAGAGCATAGTGGACTTTATACAGATCATCTTTGTTTAGAATATTGCATATGTTTCTAAAGATGAACATGAGCTTGGCGAAATTATTTTTAATAATTCTTGTTAATGTTGCCCTTCCAGGTCACACACATAATGAAAAAGTCTTAGCGTGGCTATTAGAAAACGCATAACCTAATAAGACCAGGAGACCGAGACTGATCTAGATTTCGAATACCAGTCTCCCTTATACACGCGTGAAAGTGAAGTTACGTCCAAGAATAATTTCTCGACGAACGTCACCGCCCGACTTGCATCATTACGTGTAATTTATGAACCTCCCAGTCTTGCAGCGGTGGGTCTTTGTCGATAATTCGGTTAACAGAACGATCAACTTTCTTCTTTTTCAACCAGTTTTGTTTTACTTACCTTTGTTACCGATGCTTTCATCGAACATGTTATACACCTTGTTTCAGGATGATGCCGCGAAACTCCAGACGGTTCATTAATTATTGATGATAATCTAAGGATAAAATGTTAATATTTTTTCTTGATTAGGGCCCGAATAAATACATGAACGTTGTGATATATTTTATGTAAATGATGGGTAACCGATCTTTCGTATAGGGTTTAAGTTTAGAATTAACGAGAGGGTTGTTTGTCGAAAGAAGCTCAATTTTTGATACTTATGATTGAGTATAGTCGGCAAATCATCATGCATAGACACAGGTTGGAACAACGCTACCAAATCTTTTAAAATTGCTCCGAAAATCGGTTGTTGGTCGTGCATTTTAGGTAAATAGATATTTTATTGCAAAAATATGTTCAGAATTGAGGCTCATTTTTGGGTTAACGGGTTTGTTAAAATGTAAAATTTCCAGTTATGGAGTGCAACCAATACAAAAGACATCCTTAAATCCACAAAAATGAACTGTTTGGTTCCGGTGGTTTTGGTCACTGGTGGCATTATTGAAGATCATTTCTTGAAAAATTAGAAAGAGGCTTGCGTTACCGGTGTTACCGGATCCTGATTAATGATTTTTTTTTTTAAATATGAACGACATTGATCCGGACTAGATGTGGTTTCTACAGGATGGCGCCAAGTGTCGCCCGGCAGCCGCAACCATCAACTTACGAGTATATATAAAAAAAACTGAAATAAAAACCATTTTCAGATTTCCAGAAATAGGTCTATCAATTGGCCTAACGATGAACGTGTGATTTGAAAACTCTCGAATGTTTTCTATGGGGCTACGAGAAGCCACTGGTTTGTGTTGATAAACCAACAACAATTGACGCCTTGGAAGTCAACATTGCTCGTGTTATTCGTGACATGCGACCAGCAATGCTCGATAAAGTGTCCCAAATTGGACGTGCAGAATGAGCTTCGTGGAGAACAGCCGCGGTGGCTATATGCCAGAAATTACATTCAAATATTATTTGCCACATGATGAAATCGTGGGCTAAAAGTAGGCAAGTGGCATTCTTGTAGGTCGTCGATTAATAACATGAACAGGGAAGGCCCTATATTTGACCCTTGTGGTACTCCAGAGAATGCAATGAATTCCCTACTAGACTCATAACCGTCTACGCAAACATAGTGTTAACAAATATTGTGAACAACCTATTGAAGTTTCGCGGTATCACCCGAAAACACACGGTGTAAAGTTATTTCAAAGCATGCTTTGTAATGAACAAACATATAGCCCTGTGCAGTCAAATGCACACACGATTGCAGCTAGGAGTAAATACGAAGCGAGGAATAAATAAAAGGCGTTTGCGCAATATGAGAACATGTTATGCTTCTCTTTCCCACTTACTTTAACAAGAACCGGGATGTGTGTATGTACGTGGGTGCAGTTTTTTGTAATGTGGTAATAGTTCCAACTGCCAACTACCGCACATGAATCCCAACTGATCCAGCGGGACGTGGGATTGTGGCACCCACAATGTTGAGGAATGTTGTGAGGCGGAGGGAACGGGGTACGAGAAAGAGGAGGGTTGGGAGAACTTGGCAATTCAGATCTGGTCACATTAATATAAAGTGTGCACACCACCCATCGTCACACCATCACATCATATTGCACGCCCACCACTACACTGCTGCAAATCCAAAAATATGATTTGAGCTTTGATGTTTGCATCTTCACTTGAATACAACAATATAGATGCCCGAATCAAAATTTATCGTTGTTAATTTTTAGGTTATTATGCCGTGTTGCACTTCTTTCTTATTTAGTTAACGTTTTGGAAAGTGTTAGTTCAGATGGGTAGATTGTAGTGGAGTGTTTTTTACATCAACCAACAATATTTTATTATTGTTGTTTTTTACATCGACTAACACTGGATGTTAGTCGACACCGACAAAAAAGACGCCGAAACCAAAATTACTAGTTATTAATTTAATTATTAGTTACCAAAACATTTATCAAAAAGAAAGTGCATTTGCAAGGACAAGGACCAGATTTGTATCCCAAGATGTTATCGAAGCGAGGCGACGGAATCAGATGGGGAGTTGGCTATAAAATTACATACACGATATAAAATTTTTTTAGTAGTCAGTGTGTATTCTAAAACATTGTACAATGCGGAATAAAAGTATGTACGTACCCAATTACCTGGTGAATATTGCGTAAGTTGACTTGTAGATGTAGATATCTACCTTCAACATACGACAAAGTTTTTACTATCATAGGTAGTTGCGTACTGAAATGGGTCAGACTGGTGACGTAATCTTCTTGCAGAGTCCTACGTGACAAAGGCAAACAACATAAGGTACTTATCATTTATCCTCGGTGTCAAAAGTTCAATGATGGCAGTGACCAAACTCTTAATATTGCAAAATTAACTCAATGAAAAATTTGTTTGGACTGAAACACGACCCCATGAAATCCTCAATCAAATAACAGTTATTGGGCATATTCTCAGTCCGTTTCGGCTTTTGATCAAAATGCAATCAGCTGTAAAGCATAACAGCACAATTTGGTCAATAACTGAAACGGTAAAAAAATCAGTGTTTCATTTCAAAAAATCAAAATGGTGATCGTAGATTTGATCGTTAAACAAATAACGGAATTTTAAAACTCCCCAATCACAGACATTTTAAAATAACAACCTGTGATTATATGTAAAATTTGCATATTAGTCCATGCTCTGCGTGGAGATATCTCTGCAACCAGCATCTCGAGTTTTTACTAGTCAAATTATTTCTAAAATTAGGTTTACCAAATTTGCGTTGCTTTAGTGCTTTTCTGAATCAGTCAGTTTTTTCAAAAAGACAAACATTCATTGAAGTCGGTGCAAACATTTATTTCTGGATTACGAATAACCTGATAACATTTGAATTCCCCCTAATTCCATCATTATAAGAGGAAAATGTTGCAATGGTCGAGGACTTAGCTAGCAGAGGATTGAATCCAACGCTTTGGACCGCTCTACCAACTAACTGCTTTATAAGGTCAAAATACTTAACATATCATCTAAGTAATTCCTCCATTGTTTCGTATAGAAGAATAAACTCTGTCCTCTATTAACTTTCAAAAATACATAGGATGATCGCATCTGAAACAATCCCAGAGCAATTTTGCTGTCAAAAACCAATGGCGTTTCCGAATGAACCCGGCACGCTTGTCGTGTGATGTTTCCCATAATTGGACGTGTCTGGCCCAGTTTCTGAAGACGGTATTTTCTTCAGAACCACGGAAAAATTACATCATCCCGGTACTAAATATCATCATCAACATCTTTTTCCCCTTGTTCTTTTTACGTGAATACCACGCAAGGCTCCCAAAGTGCTCTAATATGGCAGGAGTGTTAAGAGGAAATCGAGCGGCGTTTTTCCAACGTTTTAAACGTTTTCCTCAATATCCTCTCTGAATTTTGACACTAGTGCAAATGCTTTTTTTTATACATATAATATACTCGTAGATGACCACTAACGTGTCAGTACGTTTTTTGCTTTTTTTTGAGAAGTTAGTTTTTATAGAAGTTAGGACCCTCCAAAAATCGTTAAAATTGTCTGGTTTGAACGTCATCAAAAGACCTTCAGTACGCAAACCAGACAATGTATTTGTAAAACGTACAGATTAGATGGAATATTTTTTTCTAATGCAGTTGGTAAAAAAAACTTAAAAATCGATCCAGTTTTGGAGGAGCAAAATGTGGACTGCAAAACTTCCATTTTCACGATTTTTTTTTAAAGTATTATCAGCTTGAGGTATAGTTATCTCTTTCGCTCAGTATTCGGGGGTGTAAAAGCGAAAGTGACAACAAAAGTTTGGTAAAATACCTATTATTCAAATATCTCGGCGACCGGGTTTCGTCTGAAGGGACGTACTTGACTTACTTTAACCAGTGATTCCTGACATTATTTGGAGTAAAAAATGTAAATGAAATTTTGGTCTCCAATGATTGATTAGATTTTTAATTTTTTTTTTATCTATAATATAAAATGAATCGCTGAATGTGTTGCTAAGCGCAAATCTCGAGAGCAGCTGAACCGATTTCGCTAATTCTTTTTTTAGAATATTCCCTGAAGTACGAGGATGGTTCTTACGAAGAGAAAAATTAAGAAAATTGCGCAGAAAATTGGATAATTTCAGAAAACCTAACGACTATCGTACGTTTGACAGTTCGCGTGTTTGAGAATGACATTTTGCAAAACAATTCTATTTTTGAAAATCCTTAAGTTGATAAATTTATTTAAAGTAGGTACTTCCCTAATAATTTGAATCGAATCAAGAATTTTAGATATTTTAAATAGGTACCTACCTATGTTAGGTACCAAATTTAATATACATGGAAATTTGAATAAAAAATGTAAAAGGTGGCACGCGGGCTGTTTAAAAACTGAATGTACTGGGATTGAATATATGGAACGCGGGAGGAGGGTTGGCGGGACGAGGGAGCGGTTAAGGGAAGTGGGAAGGCGGGGAAGGTGGAAGGGGAACGTGGAGGTGAAGGGGACGTGTGAGGGGGAGGGGAACTCGGGAGGGGGGTTCGCGGGGCGGGGGAAGGGGGGGGGGGAGGGGAGTGGAGTGGGGAGAGGGAAGGTGGAGGCGACGGAGTGGGAACGCGAGAGAGGAAGAGAACGCAGGAGAAGAAGGGGAGGCGGAAGGGGAACGAGACGAATGGGAAAGGACACTCAGGGAGAAACAATTTATTTATTAAATGGCATAGCAACGCATGCCGGGACCAGCTAGTTTCGTATAAAAACGTAAAAAAATAAGTTATACTAATAAACTGGACAGTTAGGGGGCAGGGTGAGTGGGTTTGTGACAAAAATTTCGATTACATTTTTTACTCCAAATAATGTCAGGAATCCCTGGTTTAAAAGTAAGTCAAGTACGTTCCTTAACATCCTGTGTATCTTCTTTCACATCCGTATATTAATCCGTGACATGTGTTCACGTTCATTATGCATTCTCCGACCTACGTTCATTACAGAAATTATTCTAACTGTGCATTATACTCGTATATTAAGTTATTTCATTCGGTATACATTATGTATGTTCTCTATTCAAGAGGGGTTCCACCGAGCATTGACCATGAAATAGCAGATGTTCAGTTGGTTACCATCACCGGTGCAATCCATTCTCCTGCCTTGTAATCGCCCTCCAATCAATGATCTAATAATGAATGCACCATCAGAATATTACCCATAGTTTCACGGTCTCCGGCGAATGGTAACAACAGCTGTTTTGTAAATGTGTTGGTGCTCCTTTGCCACAGGTTAGCGCCGATGACTGACACTGTTATTATGCGTTTCGAAACGTCAGCAAGATGCAATAGCGCATCGTGACTTGGATAATAAATATCATAATTGGATCGTTTTTACAAAATCGTTTTTTTGTGAAAAATCACGTCAATTGCGCTTAACCCGAATTTCTACCGATTTCTTACATACCTCTCTTAAACATTTGAAGTTTTTAAGCAAAAAAATACATGTTATTTTTGAAGATAACATCTAGACGCGTTCCACGCCGAAACGCAAATTTTATGAAATTCCATCAATAAAAAAATCGCAATGTATGCTCCGAAAATTATTATAAACACGTTTGTTTCAGTTATTTTACAAGTTATAGTTGTGAAAAATACACAATGTTTCTTTAAATGATACTTAGGACGCCTTCCACGAGATTTTTTCTCTATTTTAAACGAGTCGTGTTTTATTGAACAAAAATTTTCGCATCGATTTTATCGCTTTAAATATTAGCGCGCTCCTCTAACATTCGTAATTCATATCTCTCCATCTTCTTCTTTTTGAGCGCGGATGTGGCGCCTTAACGGCTAATAATACCGAAAATCAATACGAATCTAACTGGAACTTGATGTTATCATGTTTTATTACAATACATGACATCTTTTTTCAGCCCGATTCCAATTAGAGACCAACATTTTTCGCTTTACGCGATCGCTATTTTCATATCTACGATTTCAATTGTCATCACTGCAAACAACACGTGAACCATGCTGTTGTTTGCTGTGATGCCAACTGAAATCGTAGATATGAAAATAGCGATCGGGTAAAACGAAAAATGGTGGTCTCTAATTGGAATCGGGCTGAAAAAAGATATCGTGTATTGTAGGCTTTAGCCACGATGACCGACACTGATATTATGCGTTTCGAAACGTCAGCAAAAACGCAATGGCACGTTATGACCTTTAATAGTAAATATAATAATTGGATTGTTTTTATAATGCCGTTTATTTGTGAAAAATCACGTCAATCGCCCTTAACGGCTAATAATACTAAAAATCAATACGAATCTAACTCGAACATGTTTTTATCATCGAACAGTATTAAGGTATTACAGTATTAACAGTATTAAGGCTCTGCAACCGGGCCCGAAAAGAAGAAGATGGAGATATACGAAATTACAAATGTTAGAGGAGAGCGCTAACATTTACAGCGACAAAATTGATGCGAAAATGTTTAATAAAACACGACTCGTTTAAAATAGAGCAAAAATCTCGCGGGCATTATCTTAAACAGCATTTAAAGTAACACTGTGAATTTTTTCATACATATAACTTGTAAAATAACTGAAACAAACGTGTTTATGATATTTTTGGAGCATACTTTGTGATTTTATCTATCGAGGGAATTTTATATAATTTGCGTTTCAGCGCGCGCAATGTCTAGATATTATCTTCAAGAATAACATATATTTTTGTGTTTAAGGGAAATATGTAATAAATCGGTACCAATCCGGGTTGCGGGCCCTTAATACCGTAACGTCTGCGTGGTTGAATTTCAGAACCCTGCTACGAGTGCGTGTACACAGATCAGATGTTATTTGTGGCGTGTCACGCCATACGCACCGCGCCACAAATAACATCTGTGAACGTGGAATTTCACACAAAGCTACTGTTATAATTCGGTTTCGAATTCAAGAATTGAATATTGAATACAAAATAAAGAAACCATCCCTTAATTATGTACAATTATTAGGGTTCATGGGGTGAGGTTTGTCTAGGTCTTGGAGGCGGATGACCAGGACATACTGAACCCCAGATTCCTAGCCCCCCTTAAACCCTTTTCCTTCCCAGAACTCTCCTCTCCTTCCTTTCTTTAAAAAAACCCTCCACACAGCATCCCCAAAGATGACATAGGCCCTGAGGGAAATTATTTTTCCTCAGGGCCTCCTGTGTGGAGCTCATTTAAAAAAAAATTCTTAATGTTCTCAAAAGTTGTTTTGACAGAAGCAAATTCCCGGGATATCTTGAACGGAACCATTCCTTTGTTAAGAATATTATGAACTAAATATACAATTTGGCTGTCCTGAAACGGATATTCTTCCCAGTTGGACAGACAAAGTATCATATTGTAATGTATTGTAATATATATGCATATATAAATAAATAAATAAAATTTTGAAAAAAAAAATTTTTTTTCAGCTGCAATAACGTGTCATATTTTTCAATCTTATCAATATTGCTCACTGAAAACTCACGGACCGCCACTGACAGATATGCCGTAATCCTTAAATTTTGCAGTTTTTTTGTTATGATTATAAGTTTATTATTACAACGGGCGTCTAAATATATAAATACATAGGTATAGATTTAATGTTCTTAATTAATAAAGCTATCGCTACCGTATAATGATTTACTTTCCCATTTTTCATACAAGTTAGATTAATGCTGTTCTACTTTTTCAATGCAATATTATGTTCTCAATATTTTAACGGTTTCATTAGTTGATCGAACGAATATTATTAAAATCATTAATTTTAACGTTTCTTTTCTCTTGTTTTGTCTCGAATATCTGGCGCAAAGTGTCTGCTATGAGATAAGATTTTACGAAGTCTCTAGTATTGGCCGATTGTATTATATGGAATACGGCATTATTGCCTGGGGCTGTGCCAGTAAAAAATATTTACATTAATACACTCTTTAAAGCTCAGAAAACCCTAATAAAAGTAATACTTAAGTTACCAATACTAACACCCACTTCAATCATATTCGAAAAATTCCCAGTGCTGAAAATTCAAAAATTATATTCAAAACAAATACTTACTTTCCTTTACAAGAACTTATCCACATTTAACACTTCAAAAAATTCTCGCAATACTAGAACAAGACATGCTCACCAACTACAAATACCAAAAACAAACACATCCTTTGGACAAAAACACTACAGATACCAGGCTATAAAACTATACAATTCTCTTCCTACACAATATATAACAACTAATATTATTGAATACAAAAAAAAACATAAGAAACTGGCTACAATCTTTTTAACTTTTAATTTATAATTTTTGTCGAATTGAAGTCGATTTTATATTTTGATTTTTATTGTTTCTCTTTTTATATTAGCTATAACACTCTTTTGTTTTACTATTCACAATTTATAATTTACAACTGAAAAATGTCCTCTACAACACAGGTGAACTCCTAGTGTGAAGTACAATATATTATACCTTTGTAATGTAAATGTACTAAGAATAAATAAATAAAAAATTAAATTTGTGTTATATTTAATTTAATTTAATATTTGTGTCTTTTTTAATTTAATGTTATTGAAGTGAAACTTCTTTATATTTGAGTGATTTGAAATTCTGATGAAACGGAAATGTTGCGCTACGGCACCTGCGAAGCATCAAACTGCGCTCTGGGCTCCTATTGGTTGAGATATAAAACGGAAACGGCGATAGGTCTGCGCTCATTGGCCGCTTTGTTTTTACGGGTCGTCGGAATATAATGCGTAAATTCGCGCCTCGCCGACCGCGTCCCATAGCGCAGCTGTATAGTGCGTCGCAAATCTCAGCGGCCAGAGAAATCCAGCGGACGGAGGTGCGAATCCTACGAAATCAAAAAAAATAAACTCTCATTCTCACGCAGGCTAAATCTTATAGAGATGTACGTATTTGTCTCTTTTAGTGTTTTCGTTTTATCGAGTTTGAAATCACAACGGTGCTAAAGAAGTTAGCTAAATAAGTATTTTTTCTACCTTTTATATGTATCGGTTACTATTAAAGTGAAAACTTCTTAAGCACTGTTGTGATTTGAAACTCGATGTACCGAAAAAGCGACACTTACAAGAGACAATCACATACATCTATGTATTGGATTTTGCCTGCAAGAGAATGAGATAGAAATATCGGTCTCCTCTTAACGCGGTGCTTCGTAAGGCGGGCATACATTAATTAAGTGAGCAGTTTTTCTTCCAATCTAGACCCCCCCCCCCTTGGTGAGATAAATTTGTGCCACTTATATTATTTTCAAGTAACGTGAGATTTTGCTTGACCCCCCCCCCCCTTTTTGAGCTCACGTAATTAATGTATGCCTCCTAACCTCCCCAAATCTTATCTTTAGTTTTCTGGAGGTTACACTTCTACCGCGTGTGAATTGCACACTTGTAATTTGTTTTGTGAGAAATAGCATCCCTTTCTTTCTGGCATCCGTCTATTTTTGATGATTAATTTAGATTAATTATCTCAGTATATCCGCTGGTAGATTGAAAACACAAACGATATTTTCGTTTCGTACATCATTTCCCCGCTTGATTAAATGGCACACCGAAATAATCTTTGTATCAATGATTCAGCTTTTAGATTAGACATTAATCCATTAGAACGTCTAAATATTGATCATAAACTGACCTGTCATTGTCTATTTATCGTTCGCTAAAAGTTACTTACTACCCGGCTTCGCCAGAGTTGCACAATTGTTTTTTGAAGTAAAACTTCTTTAGCACCGTTGCGATTTGAAACTCGATGAAACGAAAAATAGCGACACTAAAAGAGACAAACACATACATCAATAGGATTTAGCCTGCGAGAGAATGAGATAGTATAATACCTTTAATGAATCTCCTTCTTGCTTAGTAGTCTATCGGTTTCCTCTTTGTGCGGTGTTTCGTAGCCTTCCCACTTTTGTCTACTTTAGTTTTCTGAAGTTTTATTTTTGCGAAAATCATTACAGGTACGCTACGCTATTTTGTTTCTGCTCGGTGTTATGTTTATGAATTCTTTATTATATGTTTTCAGATTACATTCCGAGCTGTGTTGCTTTGAAGTTTCCATCGAAAAGCACAACTGTAGCAAATCTCTTTATTTCGAGCGCATATTGACAAAAGTGTCAAAGCTCGAATACTTTTCTTGTCTAGCATTGCTGTCTCTTAGAGACGAGGGATTCTATTGGCCAGAGGTGGCATCCCGCCGCTAGGGTTTTTTCACATATGGATCGACCCATAAAAGGTCATGTATGATCGTAAAAAGTTAAGTTTACCCGCCGGGGTGTCCCGCGTAACTTCAGGTCTCCAGAATGAGAATATGTATTCTCGTAAATCCTTTGTGTGTAAGTTGACGAGAAATTAAGGGATAATAAGTATCCTTTGGAGTTATTATTGGAATAATAACCATAAGGCTAGTGTTGTAGTTTGTACGTTTAAGTTACTACTGTTTTTTACCATTATTGAACTGTCTACTTGTGTAAATTGATTGTACCCACCCAATAAAGACTCATTGTGTTTACTAAATATATTTTACCGTTGATCTTTGACATTTTCTTCCATTTGCATTGTCGATAGGTACTCATACCATTTACAGAATATAGAGCACCCTTTGGTGAGCGGCGAGGTAGTGCGTGTTGTCGGCTAATAGATTAATCAAAAATGTTTTTTTAAGTAATTAGCGGCTGACATTGTTGATTTTCAAACACGATACGTCTTACGTCCAATTTGTATCTAAATAATGAAAGCGAAATTATCGTGGGAATTGATTTTTCTGTGTTTTGTTTCATAATTAGTATTGTATAAACTGGCGTGAACATAATAATTGTTTTATTACAAAACTGGAGTTAAAAATTGGAATAATAAAGTTATATTAAATATGTACTATTTTATGATACTATTATACGTTTTGTCCATATGCATAACTCTATTTTTCAATTGAAATTCCGACATTCCGGAAGAGTGGAAGATACCCTCAGTATCGCCCTGTTGCACGACCACCATTCAGAACTGAAACGTTACTTTAAATGGCTTTAGCCTTGTTTGGTGACTAGATCTGAATAGCCAGTACTTCCCCACCTTCCTCTCCCCCATCTCCTTCCCCTCCCAACCTTCAGCCGCACACCATACCGATTTATAACATATTTTTCCTTTATCACGTTAAGTTACTAAAATGAATGTCTAGAATATCATCCAGGAAGTTATCCATATCGTCCAGGATTCCCCTCCTTTCCATCCCTGTCGCTAAACTATATGAAATACATATATTCTTCAAACAATTTGCGCGCCACCAATTTCGTAACGCCAGAGCTCACCATTGCGAAACCTCCAAAAACCTTCGCGGGCGTGCGCACAATAACATAAGGGACAAACAAAGAAACATTCTTTTTTATATCTAAAGATAAGAGAAAATATATATTTCATTATATACATTATTTCTTAAATTCCGAAAATACATACTTTTAAATCGTCAAAACGATATTAAAATAGGCCAAAAAAACGATTTTCAATTTTTAGCAGATCCGACATTGGATAAGTTTTAAGATTTTCACGGCCAAAAGCATTTTCGTTTTTGTTTTTGGGGTGTTATGCCGTGTTGCGCTACCTCCTTCTTTAGCCAACGTTTCGGACATCGTTGCAGGGCATATCCGGTAGATGTGACACATCTACCGGATCTGCCGGATCTGCCCTGATGATGGACACTGCAACGATGTCCGAATCGTTGGCTAAAAAAGGAGGTAGCGCAACACGGCATAACACCCCAAAAACAAATAACGAAAAAAAAAAATATATATATATATCCTATATTGTTCTTCGGGACCGTCTAAATTTTCACTCAAAATTTTCATTACTTATTTATTTATTTATTTACGGACAAATAGTCCAATTAACAATATAACAATAACACGAAGAGAAAAGAAAAAAAGAGAGATCACAATGAAAGGAGATTATATATAGATGAAGAGCATTGACAAAATACATATAATATAAAAGTACATAGAGAAGATAACTACAAGTAGCTTGAAGATGGATTTAAAAAGACTTTAAAAAACCACATTGCGTAACGACTGCCGATAGTCATTTAGGCTTACACCAAAAAATTCAATGCTTTGATTTGTGTTGACTAGTCTCGACATTCTGGATAAAGGAGAATGATATCCATAATTAGTAGAATGTTGATTGAGGAACAGCAATTCATTATTTCGGAGTCTACGGGAAGGAATGTTGAACTGGATGAGTTGTAACAAAGCAGGTGTGTCAGTAATAATACTGTTGATAATTACACCGCTTTATTTGCAACATGACTTGAATGTGGGATTGTTGCTTGATTTAACGTGGTTAATTCAGTATAAAAGACGTTTGCCTGCTATCTAGAGTTCTAGAACATAATATGATATGACAGACTTGATGTTCCTTGGGTTTATTTAGAACTCTATGTTTATAGACTTCATTATGATGCAACGGTGAAGATAGTCCAAGTTATTTATTGCCCTGCATTGTGCATTAAATCTGCTTGCTGATGTTTACAATGTGCATGTAAAGCGTCTCCTCGTCGAACACGAACATTTGCTTACACATTACTATAAACATTACCAATGGGGGCGTGGCCTTGCACATTTTTGTGTGAGACCCGACTTAACCCTTCAAAAATTTGGCTTTTTTTTCGTTTGGTCAAAATATTTTCACTTTACAATAAAATGCAAATATTTGGAGTATTTCTGAGCACATTCAAAAACCAAAAACTGTTTTAGAAAGGTGATAAGATACGCTTTCAAATTATAGAACTCGAAAAATATATATTTTTTTTAAATTATAAAATTTTTGCATACAAACATAAAAAAGTTTTCAAAATGGCTCACCTTATGTTTTTTCTAAAGTAACTGATAATAAAAATAAATAAAAACACATACATATTTTATTAGACAAATGTATAACAAACACATATTGTAACCTCAATTTTTTGTCGCTTTATGAAAATTCTTTTAAAAAAAATCCCGAAATTTCAAATTCTTTTTTCAATTTGCGATTCAAAACTTTGTGTACATAAAAGTGTACATTTTACTTTTTTGGTGGCTATTTTTTAGATTGGAATATAAAGCATGATGTTTTTCCTTTCTAACACCGATTAGAACATATTTCTAACTATGATAGTAAGGGAGTTACGGCGTCTTATGTGAGACCTATGTGCGTTGGGACAAATCTGGTCTCCTGTGATTAACGGGTTAAAGGCCAGCAATCCGAATTTCTACCGATTTCTTATACATATATCTCCCTTAAACACGTTAAGTTTTAAAGCTCTTAAAAAATATATGTTATTCTTGAAGATAATATCTAGACATTGCCCGCGCTGAAACGCAAATTATATAAAATTCCCTCGATAGAAAAAATCACAAAATATGCTCCAAAAATTATCATAAACACGTTTGTTTCAGTTATTTTACAAGCTATATGTATGAAAAAATTTACAGAACTAACTAACTAACTAACCATCGCGCCGTTTCCCCGCAGGGGTAGGCAGAGAGGACGGACCGCCAAACATCCCGGTCTTGGCACACATTCCTTGCCTCGTTTACATTCATAAAACGTCTCATACATTATCTTCTATTATTCTGACTCTTGACATGGCCCGACTCAAGAATCTGATTCACTTGGTCGTGCCATGTCTTTCTTGGGCGTCCTCGACTTCTTCTACCATTCACATTTGCGTCATATATTCTCCTAACACTCCTTTCCTCGTTCATTCGCTCTACATGCCCAAACCATCGGAGCGTTCCTTTCTTGATCTTACTCATTACGCTTACATCAGCCTTGCATTCTTTGCGGATTTCCACATTTCTCACACGATCGTACATGGTTTTACCACACATACGCCTCAGGGATCTCATTTCTACAGCGTTCAGTCTACTTTCATCCTTCCTCTGCCAGTTCCATGCCTCACTGCCATACATCAGGGTAGGTACCAGTACTCCATTATGGACGGCTAGTTTCGCGACAGTGTTTCTTTAAATGCTGTTTAAGACAATGCCTGCGAGATTTTTGCTCTATTTTAAATGAGTCGTGTTTTATTAAACATTTTCGTAATTTTCGCATCGATTTTGTCGCTGTAAATGTTTGCGCTCTCCTCTATCATTCGTAATTTCGTATCTCTCCATCTTCTTCTTTTCTAGCCCGGTTGCGGAGTCTTAACCACTCCGACCCCTAAGCGTGTTTACACGACAATATAACAGTAGCAGTCAAGTACAAGCTAATGCGTATGTTCCCACAGAAATCGTTATAACTCCATTATTGTTCTAGTAACAACCCTAAAACAAAAAGTATTAGATCCATATTAAATCAAGCTTCTCATCTCTATTCAAAGTTGGCCATAGAAATACATAAAAAAGACTTATTTTGTAGAAACAGTTTTCACCCGCCAAATCGCCTACGCGCCGTTAAACATTGTTAATTTATTTTATTAAATATTCTTGTATGAAATGGTAAAAAAGTGAGATGACAAAATTGTTTATTATACATTTATACGATTATATATTTTTTTTACATCATCCGTGATTTTAGTACCGTTTTCACATAAAAACATCACGTGAGTCTTTTAAAAAAAAATCAGAGTGTGCAATTCACAAGCGGTAGAAGTGAAACCTTCAAAAAAACTAAAGTAGACAAGAGTGGGGAAGCTACGAGGAGACTCATACAATTTCATTCTTCTGCGGGTTAAATCCTATAGATTCAGATGTATGTGTTTGTCTCTTCTTAGTGTCGCTATTTTTCGTTTCATTGAGTTTTAAATCACAACGGTGCCAAAGAAGTTTTCACTCCAAAAAGTTTTAAAGTTACTTACGTTTTTTCTAATTAAATTACTGATATCGAAAGAAATTAAGACGCTTATATTTTAATAGGCAAATGTGTTATAAACGTTATCGTTAACTCACTTTTTTGTCGTTTCACGTAAAAATAATTAATAAAAAATTCCCAACGCTTCATATTTTTTAAGCGAAAACTTCTTTAGCACCGATATGAATTGAAGCTCGATGAAACGAAAAATGGCGACACTAAAAAGAGACAAACACGTACATCTATGGAATTTAGCCTGCGAGAGAATGAGATAGTATAATCGGTCTCCCGTTTGTGCGGTGCTTTGTAGCCAATCGGTCTCCTATTTGTGCTTCGTAGTCTCCCCACTCTTGTCTACTTCAGTTTTCTTAAGGTTTCATTTCTACCGCGTGTGAATTGCATCTGTTTTTTTTTTTTTTTATAAATATTAGTCACTTTACCATTCGCAATTTCATTATCTCTCTTTCAAACCATCTTCAGTAATCTTCTTCTTTGTCTTGAACGCCTATAAAGGAGCTTTAACCACTTATATGGCGTACTTGATTCTTTCTTGCTGATTAGGTGCTTTTAACATTAAATTCTATCGTCGCAGGCAAGTCCCGGTTTGCTGTGAAGTTAGTCTTTCGTGTACGGCGTAATGCACCCCATGTTACGTAAGCAAGACACGGTAAACCGCTCGCTCCGAAAAAAATATAATAATGATTCCCTTTCGTAAGGAGCGCCCCCTCGCGTTTATTCGAACGCATCCGCTCACATATTGCATACATGCATTATTCAAGAGGCGTAGCGCCGAGTTACGGTGCATCGGTGCGGAGGCGGACGACCTACCGTGATGAAGAAATAACCACTGGACTGGCTCCCTAACAAGCACATCGATAATGTTTTATCGATATTGTCGGTAACTTACCATTGTTCCTTAACAATTTTTTTTCCATGTTGAAGTGAAAACTTCTTTTTAATTTAATCACCGTTGTGATTTGCAACTCGATGAAACGAATAATCAACACTAAAAAGAGACAAACACATTCATATACGTTTTAAGATTTTCACGGCCAAAAGCATTTTCGTTATTAGTTTTTGGGGTGTTGTGCCGTGTTGCGCTACCTCCTTCTTTAGCCAACGTATCGGATATCGTTGCAGTGTCCATCATCAGGGTAGATCCGGCAGATCCATCAGATCCGGCAGATCGGCAGACACATCTACCGGATCTGCCCTGATGATGGACACTGCAACGATGTCCGAAACGTTGGCTAAAGAAGGAGGTAGCGCAACGCAACACGACATAACACCCCAAAAACTAATAACGATAAAAACACGTTCATATATACGACTTAGCCTGCGAGAGAATGACAGAATAATCGGTCTCCTCTTTGTGCGATGCTTCGTAGCGTCCCCACTCTTGTCTTCTTTAGTTTTATGAAGGTTTTACCGCGTGTAAACTGCACACATGATTTTATCCTTCCCTTAGGAAAAAAATCCCTGATGGCCTAAGGGGATGCTGTGTGGAGGTTATTTTTAGGGACAGATGCGAGGGGTGGGTGGAAATCTGGGGCTAGGGGCTAGTTACCGAGGGGTGGGAAGGAATCTGTGTGTTCAGGAGTGACAGACGTATGAATCCATCCTTCCCACTGCAGTGAAAGCCTATGGGTCGAGAGTGTCCAGCTGGAGAGGTCTAGGTTAGATCTCCGTCAACCACTCTCTCCCGATCCGTCCCGCTACGCAGAGGTGGGCAAACGCATTTGCCGTCAAGACAAAACTTGAACCCCGGCGTTGCCCGGGCTTTTCACAATTTTTGTTTTCGAAATACTTAACGTTTACACTATTTTTCCTCATATTGTGAATGTCAAATGTGCAAACTTTAATAAAGAAATTCAAAATTCCAGTTTAAAACGTGGCAAAATGTGGTGGGTTTGTTTTTTTAAATATCGTGTAGTCGGTGACCTTCCTCCTGTTCGAAGGTCAAGTATGCAAAATTTCAGCAATCTCGAAATAAAACTATAAATTTGTTTAAAAAACAACCCAAGCGAGGAAACTCTTCTTTGTATACATAAAAATTGATCAAATTTCATGAAGTAACTTCTTTTCAACTTCTTGGTTTTGCTGTATCCTCTTCAGTTATCCTACCTTGAATGTAATGCAGGAATAAGATGCATATTTCTTGGTTATGAGGACACTTTTTATTGCCCTGAATTTCCACCTTTGGGCTTTATAGGTTTAAACAAGACACCAGAATCTATTATTTAAATATTTTACACGGGTACCGTAATAACTGGTTTTGTGGAGAAATAAAGGAGATGATGTTATCATAAAAATTTTGAAATTCACAATATTATGTGTTCAGTTGACTACAATGTTCCCATGTCCTTATGATTCTAGATTAGGGTAAGCACGCACGTTAAGAGGGCAAAACTGTCCAATGCAAAAATGGCTTGCATACGCTTCAGATAATTGCGACAGGTTTGCACAAACTATTTGCACATGCATGTGGCTGTCGTATGGACGCCGCACAGTGTAACGTATTTTTAGCGCAAACTTTTGCAAAACTATTGACCTTAAAATGTTTGCTTCATTTTAATTTTAATTGCACTATATGCCAATATGCCGTATACGGAGAATTCTAAGAGTATATGCTAAGGTCAAGGCCATCTGACATTTATTGGTGTCGTAAATTAGGAATTAGTAACTTTAGCTTGTAGATTAGTGACTTTCTGACTCGGAGACAACGCACGCCGCCAACACGTGCTCTATGAGTCTAACACCCGCTAATTGGCTTACACGGCTAATTGGCTTTTTGTCCGGTCCTCCAGTGGAAACCTGTCTGCCTTCCATTGTCAGGATGCGACTAGTGTCTTGCCAAAGGACTTTGTGAGTCTGTGCAAACATCTGAATGCATAATGGTGATTGTCTGCCTTGTGTTCTGCTATTCAGAGTTCGTCCCGGCCACTCAGTCGGTCTTGTATTGTTGGTAAATAGGGTATTATTATAGAGTACCTAACTCTGGTCCTTTGGGAAACCCCTTTCTTTCCGTTCATATGACTTTTTTCAAAGGAAATCATATTTTCTTTAGTATGTATACTTAATGCATTTTTTTAATTCTCTTAGGAAACTGCAACTTTAAGATCAAATCAATATTTCCTAAACAAGTTGACAATTGCATTTTATTCTTACTCAGAATTGTGTGGCCATGGGTATGTTCGAAACATTTTGATAATTTTCGGATGTTCGAATTCTTTTGGATACTGCTGACTGTCTTGTACTGTATTTTCTCCCCTGTCCTTTGGTCGGTTTTTACTTAAAGATGTGGACATAATCAAATCTCATTAATATTTCTGTGTGCTGTGGGAACATTATTATATTCACAATAAAAAGCACATTTTAATTTTATTCAAACTACTGGTTTCGGAAGAACCCTTCCTTCATCAGAAGAATATTAACACTAACCTACGATATAAATTTTTCTTCTTGTATTCTATGTATTGGAAAATGATTTGTGTTCATAATAGAGACCCTAACATTTTTGTTTATTTAAATTACACTTTAAAAATATTCGTGATGGGAACGTGTAATTTTACACCAATGGCTAATCGTTTTCAGATAAAAATGTTCACTATTTTGGAAATTAACAATGAATAGTGAATAAGAATACTATCAATATATAACGTCACGAATTGAAACCAACTACCGGCATCCGTATTTACTATCGTATTTAATCCGGGCCTCTTCAAGACCTACATTAACAAACTCCTTTCTATGGGCCTTTCTACCGATAATGTGGACTTATGGGTTCGGTTTAAGGCTTTGCAACCGGGCCCGAAAATAAGAAGATGGAGAGATACGAAGTTACGAATGTTAGAGGAGAGCGCTAACATTTACAGCGACAAAATCGATGCGAAAATTGCGAAAATGTTTAACAAAACACGACTCGTTTAAAGTAGAGCAAAAATCTCGCGGGCATTATCTTAAACAGCATTTAAAGAAACACTGAATTTTTTCATACATATACATATATTGTAAAATAACTGAAACAAACGTGTTAATAATAATTTTTGGAGCATACTTTGCGATTTTTTTCTATCGAGGGGATTTTATATAATTAGCGTTTCGGCGCGGGCAAAGTCTAGATATTATCTTCAAGAATAACATATATCTTTTTAAGAGCTTTAAAACTTACCGTGTTTAAGGAAAATATGTAATAAATCGGTAGAAATCCGGGTTGCGGGCCCTTAAAGACCCGCATTGACAAACTCCTTTCTACAGGCCTTTCTTAAATCTGTCCTATAATGTGGACTTATGGGTTCGGTTTAAGGAAGTATAGAATTGATATAGCTTCCCAGGATCTGTGTTTGGTTTTGATTGAGAGTTTTATATTCCATTTTCATAAACAGCTAAACAGTTTCACTACAAACTTTCAGATAGCTGTGAAATTCAAATCACTGGTCGAAAAATATGTCTTATCTTCTGGTTTGCTTCGAGTGTTTTTTTTCTATTTCCGTATATCTGTGTTTACGCCATGCCAAGGTGAACCGCCTCTGCATTCATATTTTCTTCTCCTTTTTTTGCTGCAGACAGATTCTGAATCTTCGCGGATTTTTGCCTGCTCCGCATTCTGGAGGTTCCCGATGTACCCAGTCCGCGGTGATCACAAGATTAGAGGCTGTGGTCTGTCCCATACATGCCAGCATTCCATGTTTAGTCGTGTTATGGTTAGATTCTTACCAGACCCAGTGAATTATTTCCATACCTCTATAATATACGTATATATAGATTCTTGTCATAGCTAGTAACAACCAGATGTCTATTACGTCCGGCTTATCATATATTGTTAAATTAGATTCTTACTGGTATATGACTTCCGTACGTTTATTAGATTCATATCAGCCCTAATGCATTACATCCAGATATTTTGCACATTACGTTTATAGCCGTTATACACGACATCTTTTTTCAGCCAATTAGACCCAAAAGCCACATTTTTCTCTCTACGCAATCGCTATTTTCATATCTATTTTCATATCGACGAATGCAGTTGGCATCAGAGCAAACAGGATGGTTCATGTGTTGTTTGCAGTGATGACAATTGAAATCGTAGATATGAAAATAGAGATGAAAATAGCGATCGCGTAGAGCGAAAAATGTTGTATTTTGTGTCTAATTGGAATCGGGCTGAAAAAAAACGTCGTGTATAACGGTCATTGTTTATCCTGTTATTGTTGTGGTTAGATTCTTACCAGACCCAGTGTATTACTTTCAGATCACTATGGCATATATTAGATTTATATCAGATCCAATGTTTTGTATCCATTGGATTTCAGATCAATGTGCCGTATTTTAGATTCATATCAGACCCAGTGCTTTACATTCATATGACTATCTTGTACACATTGAGTCTAGCTTACCGTGTTATTGCTATGGTTAGATTCTTATCAGACCCTGTTTGTTACTTCCAGATCACAGTTTTTTATCGTGTCTAGTTTACCCTCTTATTTTCATGCTACTGTTAAATTGTCATCAGACCGGTGTTTACAACTCCGTATATTAGATTATTATAAAACTCATTTATGATTTCCACTTTTCAGTGGTGCATTATTTCCAAAATACTATGACGTTTCTTACCCTCAAACCATTTTCTTACTGTTGGCACATTTATCAATGGATTGTAATACCTACCAACACAAACCATTGTAATGGTCGTTATACACGACATCTTTTTACAGCCCTATTCCAATTAGACACAATAGTCAACATTTTTCGCAAACACCACATGAACCACGCTGTTTGCTGTGATACCAACTGAAATCGTAGATATGAAAATAGAGATGTAAATAGCGATCGCGTAGAGCGAAAAATGTTGACTTTTGTGTCTAATTGGAATCGGTCTGAAAAAAGATGTCGTGTTTAACACTATTTTCATCTCTATTTTCATGTCTACGATTTCAGTTGGATCACAACAAACAGCATGGTTCATGTGTTGTTTGCAGTGATGACAATTGAAATCGTGGATATGAAAATAGAGATGAAAATAGCGATCGTGTAGAGCGAAAAATGTTGACTTTTGTGTCTAATTGGAATCGGGCTGAAAAAAGATATCGTGTATAACGGCCATTAAAGCAAGTTTTCTGTCATGCCTTAAAAATGAATCTTTATAAATCTGTATTTTGATATTTCTTAAAGTTTTGTTATCGTCTGCGATTTTACGGTGTCAAAGTACAAAAGTTCAAAAAAGTACATGTATTCTTTTTTTTTTGAGAGCTAGGATTAACAAAGATTTTTTCTACTGAAAATCTACACAGTGACTGCAAAATTATCCGTGTCGAGCCGCAGCATACGAGTGTCACATAAGCGCTCTGGCGCTACCATCCACAATATCATCACTTTGGTTGGACAGGGTTCTAATTCACTTTAGATTGTTCTGAGATAAAGTTTGCAAAGACCATGTCTCATAATCTTATTTACCGATTTCTGATTTTGAGTTTGAATTTGGTGAAACATTATATATACATACACATAAAATAACAAATCTATACCAAATCAATCACATATCTTCGCAATTTAATTTTAAATGCCTTTATGCTTTCTTCCAATTTTATTTCTTCTGGTAATTCTCCAAATATCTTCAATGCTCCATACATCAATGACTTTTGACTCTGTGTTTTTTTTCCTGAAGGAGAGTCTTAGTTCATTTCTTTTCCTCGTCTCATGTGTATGTTTGCTTTGTAGTTTATCATTTTTTTTAGGAATTCAATAGACATATGGCCATTGATTAATTTGTAGATTAACAATACAGTATTGAAGTAAATAATTTGTTTAAATGACAAGATATTTAACTCCTTCAACATTTTCTTGACTGAAGTGTACCTATTTTTCTTCAATATAGTTCTCAGAGCTCTGTTTTGTAGAATTGTCATTTGTTTCATTAATCCGTCGTTGGCTAAGAATAGAATGCTGCTACAGTAATTTATGTGTGGTACAATGATTGCGTTGTACTTACTGGAGACTGTGAACTATGTTTAGCAGGTTTGAATGTTAATAAATAAAAAAAAAATGTTAAAACATTGATGTTAGAACTTGGTCATACAAGTATCTACGGAAATACAGCACAGGTGGCTCTGAAAATTATTTTTAAGTTTTGCATTCAAATAACATTTTTGAAAAAAAAAAAGCCAGTAATGGCCGTTATACATGACATCTTTTTTGAGCCCGATTCCAATTAGACACAAAAGTCAACATTTTTCGCTCTACGCGATCGCTATTTTCACCTCTATTTTCATACCTACGATTTAAATTGTCATCATTGCAAACAACACATGAACCCTGCTGTTTGATGTGATGCCAACTTAAATCGTAGATATGAAAATAGAATTGAAAATGGCGATCACGTAGAGCGAAAAATGTTGACTTTTGTGTTTAATTGGAATCGGGCTGAAAAAAGATGTCGTGTATAACGGCCATTAGAACCTTGTCCAATTGTGGTGACGATGTGTATCCACATCATCTGCCGCTGCGTGGATTAGCCGGCCGTCTCGCGGACGCCCCTCAAACCGGTTTAGTGGGTGCTCCACGCGGCCGGCGGCCAAGCCAGCTCCGCTGCAAGCCTGTCTATTCTACCCTGCTTAAGCTGAAGTCACAAGGTTCACTCGGATGAAGGTTTACTCGATGAAATGTTCCATTCTCGTTTCACCGAGTGTTCACACGGTTCCTTCGAAGGAAGAGTTCACTCGACATTCCCGCTACGAAGTCGTCGAGAGTAGTCGCGGCCGCATTGGAATTCGTCCGGCGCTGACGGCTAAGTTCGGGAATATTTACGATTTCAATTGACATTTCCGATAACGTCGAACTAAATTACGAGAAATTGGCGATTCTTGTAAACAGTAAATAAATTTCAGCACCATAAAATGAACATATGGTTAAATAATAACCTGAAAACTGATATCTACCACTATTTTTGCACCATGAAAATATTTTTATTCCAAAATAGGCCTCGGCTTGCAATAAAATCCATATAAATGGAATATTTATTAACGTATCCAAAAACTAAAAACTGTTTTGGAAAGGTGATGAAATATGCTTCCAAAATTTATTATTAGAAATAACCACGTAATTTTTTAAATAGAGTAATTTTTAATATAAACTTATAAAAGTTTAAAAAATGGCTCTCCTTGCTTTTTATTCTAACTAAAATTACTGGTTAACAAAAGAAATATAAAAACACACACTTATTTTGTTAGACAAATAAATTATAAACGTTTCTGTCACCTCACTTTTTTATCGTTTCATATAAAAATAATTCATAAAAAATTCACAATGTTTCATAATTTTTTTTTCAAATTCGATCAGAAACTTTGGTTCCATAGAAGTGTACATTCGTATTCGTTTGTGGTTAATCGTTATATTGAATATATAGAGCATTATTTTCTCTTTCCAATACCGTTTAGATAATATTTTTCACTATGATAGTAAGGGAGAAACTACGATTTCTATAAGACGTGTAGGAGTTATTTCGAAAAGCGAACTAAACGGAGCATTTTGACGTTTAAGCCGCTCCGGCTACTCGTCCTCACGACAGAACATTTCGGCCGACTAATTTGCGAGTGAAAGACTGTTCACTTGAGTGTTCACACACATCATTCGCGTCACGTGATGTTAAATTCCGGTTGCGAGTGAACAGTGCCGAAGGAAGCATTCCAACATTGTTGGAATGCTTCATTCGGAACTGTCTCTATTCACTTTCGTGTTCACACGGTTCATTTCGAGGGAAAGAGGCGGAATGAAATCACGAAATGAACGATAAATGAATGGTGTGAATGGGCTATTATTGCCTACTAGCAGAGCGCGTTTCAATGTCAATAATCATACTGACATGGCGGCTAGACTTCGTTTCAATAACACTCGTTTTTCTTGCGTCCACATTTCTCGGCTGTGTGATGAATTCGTCAGTTTTTATTACCCTAGCTTTTTATCAGTGGTTTTTTTTGTTTGTTTTTTAGCTTGGTCTTTCTTCTTTGTTTTTTTAGCCTGGTCGTTCTTCTTTATGTGTTTGTCTTGGTCTTACAGGTTTGCGTAGATTTCTCTTTTTACTTCTTTCGTAACTTGCTCCATGAAAGTGTGACAAATTTTCTAGCTTCTTCAGGCGTTGGTGTCATTTTTTTAACATTGGCTCCACACAGGAGGCCATGAGAAAAATAATTACCCTCATAGCCTATGTCATCTTTGGGGATGCTGTGTGGAGAGTCTTTTTAGGAAAGGAAATTCTGGGAAGGAAAAGCGTATTAGGGGTGGGTAGGAATCAGGGGTTCAGTGTGTCCAGGTCATCCGCCGCCGAAGCCTATACAAACCTCATCCCAAGAACCAGGACACCCCTGCTAAGTCACCAAACGTTGCGAACCACTTGGGCTGACCTATGGCAGAGGTATTGGTTATGGAGTAAACGGTTCCCGGGCCGGCGGTACCCATTCCCACCTCTCAAATTGAGTATTATACTATTATTTGTGTATTCTGTATCGTGTATTTTATTTGTGGAGGACTTGAAGCATGACAGCACATTTAAACAATCGAACATGCTAATTTTGGCTGTCTGCGCTGTGCGTCCTGTGTGAAATCTGGTTCAATGAACTCAAAGGTTAATTGAATTTATGTTATTAAAAATTTGAACGAATTGTGTAAAAATTTCAGACAAGCGATAATTGACACCTATGATATAATATTTTTTTTACACATTTTCGAATTTGGAACTGATTTGCCAAGATTTCAGATTTTCCGTTGATTTTTCACAGGCGCTAGTATTGTTTTAAATGATTACTATGAACTAGCAGACCCGGCCACACGTTGCTGTGGCTAACGAAACACAACGCCATTACCCAATCTTTATAAAATCCACACCACTTGCTTGCCAGCTGCCCGCTGCCCGCTGCCTGAATTGAATATTTAAATTTATCGGCTTTTCTCTACTATAATAAGAATGTATTATACATAATAAACTAATTAACACTCCACTGATTATACAATGCTTGCAATGCAACACTGGATATTTGAAAAGGGAAAATCAAATACCTACTTACTCTAGGACATCTATTTTCCAATTTCTTCCGTAGAACGAATTTCAAAAGTGACTATAAGTACGGCTCGCCAGCCGTTTTAAATCGCACAAAAATATGTTTTCTTTGAATTTCTCGGCTTTTCTCTAATATAATTTAAATGTAATATACTTATAAACATTCCTCTTCAATCACTCTATCTATTGGTGAAAACCGTATGAAAATCCGTTGCGTAGTTTAGAAGATTAACGCGCACATACATTTTGAGCGACTTCATTTTATACTATGTTACTATTACCATGTAATGATGACAAATATTTCAGAGTCGTTATACTCTTTCTTCTTTTAAGTGATGGGAAAACCTTTATGATCCAGACCCACTACACTAAACCAACAAAACTTTCCGACCTCACTTCTTTGAAGCTAACTAACTGCTTTCTGATAAACAGCGCCCTTTCGGCAAAAAAAATCACAAAAACGGTGCTTATATATCAGCCAACTATTTGTATACGCAGTACCTATCTGTTTATTTTTAGAAACCGAAACTGTTTAGATTATAAAAAAAAAACATGGAAAGGCTTCGGGTTCAATATAACAATGCTTACCGTCTGATGTTTGCACTCCCCAGGCACTGCAGTGCCTCCTCAATGGTTACAGAAGGGAGAGTTCCAGGATTTAAAGCTCTATTAAGAACCAGGATTGCAGGACTGAGGGGAAGGATAAACCACTCCAGAAATATTCTCATAATAGAATCCAGTTTGACTTCAGGATCGAGCTTAGAAGAACATTGGAGAAAGACACTGGCTCCCATCGATCCCACTGAATCGCAGACCCGATGGACTAATACGAGCCCAATTAAAGTTTATTTTTTATTAAGAACTCTAAAAACTAATGATGCTTACTATTTTTTATTTTATTTTATTTTATTTTTTTATTTATATGTATTTTTTTTTCTTCTTATTACCATATTTTGTAAATATCTTTGTGTTTTATGTGTGTACATACACTCTATGTAGGATGTGTGGGATGCAATTACCTCCCCACATTCTGGATTAAAGACCATTATTATTATTATTATAGAAAAATGAAACAATTCAACTTTGTATAAACCACTTATATAATGCGTAAATCCGACCGGTTTCGGAACAAACGTTCCTTCTTCAGGGAAAGCTTATACTAATTTGAGAGTTTCGAACAATGTTTTATTATGGTAGGGGTGGAGCCGTTGCAACGGCTTTGCTAGTTAATAATGTAGATTGGGTGGGTAGGTATTAATGTAGAGTGGGTGGGTAGGGTAGTGGGTTGGTGTGTTTAGATTATTTTTAAAAACGTCACTTCTAGTAGTACTAGTAAAATCCGCCAAGTTTTGCATATACTGTTTGCTATGTATATTACTGTTTTGTTTTATTTTAAGAACTGTTTGATGTGGTATTTCGATGCGATCATTTGATTATTATGATCAAAGAAGCTGAGGGCTAATGGTATTATGGGATGTCGTTCGGATCAGTAGATATTAGATAATTATATGATATTAAACATTAATGTTGACCCATGCGTGAGTTGCATAGGGCTGTGAGCTGTGACACCAAGGATACAAGACAATGAAACTGTAGTGTATTTTTAACTGATTAAGGTTACTTGGGAAACTTTCAAATAAGATCGAGGTTCGTTGAGATTACACGTTGGTTTATTTACGTTTATCGTAATTTTTACAATGAATTTTTCACTGGACCAGGCGTCCTTTCTGTAGGAGGCTCTAAGTTATTCTGCGGCTGCGGACTCACGACACTAATGGAGTCTAGCCGTCTCCCATATGCCTTCGGCTGATATCGTAACCGTTCATACATTAGACACGAACGACGATAGGTGATACTCTAAAAATACTACTTTATACTAAATAAATACCATTTTGACGGCCTCCGTGGTCCCGAGGTAAGACTCTCGACTCACAATCAGACATTTTATTTGATTAATTTGTGGAATTTCACAATTAATAAATTAAAAATAATATTATATAGTATATTTGCAATACGTTCCAGAGTGAAAGATACTCTCAGTATCGCACTGGTGTAAGACCACCATTCAGAATTGAAAATTTACTTGAAATGGCCTTAGCCATGTTTGGTTACCAGATCTGAATAGCCAAGTACTTCCCCATCTTCCTCTTCGCCATCTTCTTCTCCCCCCCACTACCTTCAGCTTCTCTGGCTCCAGGCGGGAGCTGTTGGGGACTCTTGTGCGATATTTATTTAACAAAACTGACATCTATTCAGATACCACAAAACTACGTATAACTAACTATACTAACGACATCTGTTGTGAGATGTTGAAACTACATGACTAACCACAAGGACACTGGTGGTACATGCGGAAAACTGGTGAACCATTTATTAAAGTACCGAAATACCTCGATATCTCGAATATGCCTATTATTGCCTGCATTGAATCTGTTCATCTAGTGTCCAATACGTCAGTGGAACAAGGCCACATTACAATGTAGAATCGCGCTGACCAGCAAGGAGTATGGAGTCATGTAGGAATGCGTGATGATCGCTGACAACGAGGTTCATTGAGAAATAAAGGTTGGTTGGCACATCGGCTCCCCTTACTGACACGTACCCAACAACCCAACCGCTGAACATACATATAAACCGATAGAATTGTTAAGTGGATGTATACCCGAATTACGCTCAATTTTACCATTTTTTTAAATGTTTCTAGCTTTCACCTTTCAAGGATGTTCTAGGCCTAGGCCATCATAGACCACAGAATGTACGATCTAGTGGGTCTAGGATTTGAATAAAGGTGAGAAGGAACGGAACCATGTCCAATTCTCATTCGAATAAGTTAGGAAATTTCTTTTTTTTTTGAGAAATGGGAATTGTTGAAACTGTATTTTTGATGGGATAGTCCTTTGTATTGAGGCATTGCAGGGGCTCCCTTGGATTGACAACAGCGTGCCAATAATCTGCCCAAAAATTGCTGTTTAGGTTGGAAAAATGTCAGGTAGGGGAATGTGGTTTACGAGGAAAACAGTAGAGTTTGATGCTCCTTGTTTTGCCAAGGAACCCGCAATACCGTTACCCACGATAACATAGCCAACATATCCAGGAATCCAAATCATTAATGGTTTTTCCAGAGCTTTGAATGGGGGCTATCAGCACTCGAATAAGGCATACAAAGTGATCATCAGGATGAAGAAGATGACTGAATTAATGTTTTTTAAGGGAACTGAAAGAGTCAGAGAGAACAACTTCTGCAAACATTTTGAAAATTCTTTCTTCAACGTAAACAATATTTTTGAATGTAGCTATTATAACTTTGTGCTTATCCAGGCGAGGTCTGTGGCCTAAAATTTAATAGGTTTTTTTAATGTAAATTATAGATCACACTTCTAGTGATTTTGTGTTCAGTGTACCCAACAAATATGGGCTGCCTTTATTGCTCTTCATGCTTACCTTCGCACGTATTTGAGCTCGTAAATTTTCCGGCTTGCCAAGAAGCCAAATCTCGTTCTTTGAATCCAGATTACTTGTGCAGATTATTAGACTCAACCGATTTTCTTTATAGTTTTCATTCTTCAGTGTTATGCAATTATTTGAATTGCATTAATCGCGTATTCTGAAATAAACATTACTTTGTTCTTAAGAGGCAATTTAATCCTAGTCGGAATGCAATGCACCAAATTATTGCTGCTGTGATTTAATTTTTTATTTCTTGGTTGTGATGCCATACTTGAATGAGTTCCTCGATGAGATTTTGCTTAGTGGTTACTGGTTACCTTTTTTTCTTCAATTCTTTTTTTATGATCGACCATGGACTTCACATCAGGATTGGGATTTGGGCCATGGGATCGTTGGAATTTTCATATCTTGAAGATATTTGTGGACAACTTTGGCATTGTAGCAGGGAGCCTGGTCGTGCCATCATCATTTGGAAACCATGGTTTCCATGTATAAAAAAACGAAGACTAAACCCAGCTCAATGCCATATTCAAAGAAATAAAATTGCCGGGCAACGCATGCCGGGAACCAGCTGGTTTTCAATATAAATGGTTTAAATTAAGCATGTTCCACGGTGGAGACATCTTCCAAGTTACTTTATCTGTCTATTAAAATTATCCCAATTATCGTTCTCTGACTCACAAGTACTCTGATGGGGTTAATTTGCCAGTGAATGGCGCACGTACATGATTGTGTAGTTCGGTAATTGAACGCGTCTAGCAATGTGTTCTTCCGAACACGACATGTGCTGGCCGTGAGAGGCAAAGGCCAAAAAAACTAACGCTCGAATTCGGGCCGCCGCACATTGAGCCAATCGGGGCTTCCTACCAGTAGTCATTGTCAAATAAAGTGTACTTGAAAGCCAATTTGATTCTCGTTAGATGTTTTAAGGATGTGGTGCTTATACCCGTAAATTAAGACGGGTGTTTGAATACCTGTGGAGCATTGTGCTAATACAGTAGGTACGAGATACGAGGCCAGCGGTGATTAGGCTTGTTGAAAAAGTATCGATATATCGTTATTTTTAATTAAACATATCGATATTTTGTATCGATATATTTTGATCCGATATATCGATACAAAATATCCAATATCGAAAATTGTATCAAAAACGATATTTTTTTAAATTTATGTATTTAAAGTCACTAGAATCCAAAACCGTATAGGAACGAACGGAAAAAGTAACTGTATTGGGTCATGACATCTGGCGGTTGAAATTTTAACTATTAATAGCTTACAATTCTATTGTCTTTGCATTAGTATTTGTGATCTGATCACCAATACTATATTTTTTCTAAGCCACTCCTATGTGTAGGTTCCCAATTGTCTATGATTATTGACTATACCTTGTTCCAAACACGAAGTCCTTTTTGACAGATTAATATGCCAATAGAATGTTACTGAGACGCATACAAACTTATACATATAAGTTAGAAGACAGCTTTTTAGTTTTTGATATTTTTGTAACTATTACGTAATAAAAATGAATAGTGATAAAAATACCTTCATTTTTATTGAGATTTTTGTACATTAAAAAAAGCAAATTGTGTACAAAAATTACTATTGATAATATTGAGCTGAATACACTGTTATTTTAAAAACGCAAAATCTCTTGAAAATTTGACCGATATATCGATATTTTTTCCTCGATATATCGACGTCGATATTGATATTTTAATAAATATCGATATATCGATATTTTTTTTCACTTTCGACATCCCTAGCGGTGATAGTGGAGGTCTGGTTTCAACCAAACCGCAAAGTATGAAAATGATGTAGATACTCTAGTAAAACTCTGTTACTTTCCGATAAGACGTTAGGCATCGAAAAGACAGGAACAGATTCGGTCGCATCTAGGAATTGAGCTTCAGACCTCTCCCTTGCTGGGGCATTGCTTTGAGCTCTAATTCAACCAGATCATTTTTAACTGTGTCATAACTTCGACTAAAAACTACTAACATTATCTTGATTTTCTTATTCTGTATATTTTTTAATGTAGCTATCACATTGTGATTATCCATTATAGAAAAATGAAACAATACAACTTTGTATAAACCACTTATATAATGCGTAAATCCTACCGGTTTCGGAACAAACGTTCCTTCTTCAGGGAAAGCTTATACTAATTTGACAGTTTTGAACAATGTTTTATTATGGTAGGAGTGGAGCCGTTGCTAGTTATTAATGTAGATTGGGTGGGTAGGTATTAATGTAGAGTAGAGTGGTGGGTAGGGGAACAAATCCATGATTGGGCTATAAGATAATATACAATATAATATCACCCACTCTACATTAATACCTACCAACCCAATCTACATTAATAACTAGCAACGGCTCCACCCCTACCATAATAAAACATTGTTCAAAACTGTCAAATTAGTATAAGCTCTCCCTGAAGAAGGAACGTTTGTTCCGAAACCGGTAGTATTTACTCATTATATAAGTGGTTTATACAAAGTTGTATTGTTTCATTTTTCTTATTCTTTGACTGCTATCTTTTTTTTCATGAGTTTTGATAGTGGTTAGTGATCTTCAATGATTAAATATTATAAATTGAGGTTTTACTCAATATTAAAGTTTACTGATTTTCCGCTTCTTTGTTTTTCTCTCTTCTTCTTGGTATGCAGCAGGTCATAATGATAATGATATGCTGAGGTTGTTCAGCCTGTCGGGAACCGATTGATTGAGCACAGATATGCCGCCTGGAAACTGGTGGAGTGTATATTCTTCCGATATGTTCTGAGCATCGACCAAGAAGTTAATTCGTCGATGGTTCTGTAGTTTTTATAATATTAGTAGGTATAGATTGTCGAGACTAACGTTGATAATTACCAAATGCTTTTGACAATAACATACATGTTCATGTTGCTTGTGCTGCTCATTTGTATTGAAATTGGCAATTTCAATTCTGGTGGCATGCCTTCTGTTACACAATTAATCGTTGTTACGCGTTCGCTAACAGCTCCATTGAAGCCTTGTCCCTGAACATGAAGTCTCATCGATTTGCAGGAGTGCTGGTTCAATATCGTTCGCTTTGAATATCACTGCCGATGATACCTTCTCGCATTAGGAAACTTTGGCAAAGACTGCAACATGAAATAAGCCCTTTGCTAACAGTTCTGCATCTGATCGATCTTTCGAATATATTAATTTACTCTAATGATGCAATCGTATAAAATTGAGTAGTTTTCGTGTTTTAAATTCTAATATATTTTCGCTAAACAACGTAGGCCATACTACTCTAAATCGTATTTCTTGCTTGATTCCCTGCCATTTCTATGTAAGTGCAACTATTTATCGCTTGCCACATCATTTTTCTCATCAGCCATAATATTCTTTTATAAGACAAGACGCCATATTTTTCAGTCGAAATAGGAAAAAGACTACACATTATCCTGCCCTGATGATAGACACTGTAACGATGTTCGAAACGTTCGCTAAAGAAAAGGGTAGCGCAACACGTCACGATGATTGTTTGAACTAAGGGGATGCTGAGTAATAACTTTCTAGAGTATTTATTTACGTATAATGTAAACGGATAGAGCGGTAGTCTACATTTTATCCAAAGTCGACCTATCCATGTGACGTCAGTTTAGTGATGAGGCGAAGGGCATTTTAATTCTGTATATGTTACCTATAGTTATAAGGCTGCTTTACTTTAGCTTAGTGCGTAACATTCTCGAGAGTGGAACTCAGATATGGGGGCCAGAGGACATCGTCTATGTACTAATGGTCGAGAAAATTCAAAAGAAATTTTTACGATACCTCTATATGAGAGAGTTTGGTTTTTACCCATGGTTGTTTCTAACAGCATTTATTTCGGGAATGCTGGGTATCTGCAGCCTTTGTTCCAGAAGAGATGTCGCATTACTGTTGATGGCTTATAAGCTTCTAACTGGTTTTATATTGGTACCAGATATTCTGGCTGAAATAGGATTCTATGTCCCGGATAATTTCACGCGAGGTCGCCAACACAGGCTTTTGATTCTTCCCAGATGCAGAACTAACTTACCAACGGTGATGCCCCTGGGAAGACTCACTATGTAATAACATCGTAAACAAATCACTTAAACTACTCGGCTTCATTCATAGAATTACCTCTGACTTTAAACATATAAATACATTTAAATCTCTTTACTGTTCGCTGGTCCGCCCTCACCTTGAATATGCTAGTGTCATTTGGTCTCCTTTTTATGCTGTCCACATTTGTTACATCGAATCTGTACAACATCGCTTCCTACGAGGAATTGCTTGGAGGTTAGGACTTGAAAGAGGAGAATACTCGTATGATGAAATTGAACAAACTTTAAACATTTCCTCTTTAGAAAAACGTAGAAAGGACTCTGATCTAATATGCATTTTCAAAATTATCAACAGTATTACTGACACACCTGCTTTGTTACAACTCATCCAGTTCAACATTCCTTCCCGTAGACTCCGAAATAATGAATTGCTGTTCCTCAATCAACATTCTACTAATTATGGATATCATTCTCCTTTATCCAGAATGTCGAGACTAGTCAACACAAATCAAAGCATTGAATTTTTTGGTGTAAGCCTAAATGACTTTCGGCAGTCGTTACGCAATGTGGTTTTTTAAAGTCTTTTTAAATCCATCTTCAAGCTACTTGTAGTTATCTTCTCTATGTACTTTTATATTATATGTATTTTATCAATGCTCTTCATCTATATGTAATCTCCTTTCATTGTGATTTCTCTTTTTTTCTATTCGTGTTATTGATGTATTGTTAATGGGACTAATTGTCCGTAAATAAATAAATAAATAAATGTATTTTAATTAACTGCCTCGCAGGAAATGTGGATATTTTCTACATTTCCTACAACGATTTTAAGCGTGAAATAGCACTTATGTTTTAACTAAATGTATTACTTTGACTGTTAATGTATTTATCATTTATCTTTTCTTGTCGCTTTTGCAATTTAATCGTTTTATCATATGTTTGCAAATAAATAAATAATTTAAAAGAAGAGACCTGAAAATTGTGCGTTTGCAACAATGTGATTTTTTTTCTAAATCCGTGTTTTTTTTTTTTTTTTTTTCAATTTCGGACAGATTTTGATTTTCTGGTGGTTTAAAAAAATAATATTATACATTTTAAATATTTATTTTTATGTGGTTTGTCAAAAGTTTGAACTATAATGTAAATATTTAATATGAAATAAACAGCATTAAAAAAAGGTCGCAATCTTTTTTTGTTGCAAAATATAAAAAAAAATACATCAGAGTGTGCAATTCACACGCTTGAGAAACTTAAATGGACAGTGAAGGCTACGAAGTACCGCACAAATAGGATACCGATTATACTATCTCATTCTCTGGCAGGCTAAATCCTATAGATGTATGTGTTTGTCTGTTTTTAGTGTCGCTATTTTTCGTTTCATCGAGTTTCAAATCAGAACGGCGCTTAAGAGAAATATAAACGCTAAAAATATTTCGAATCTCATGCCTGCAAAATGTTAAAATATTACTTCATAGTTAAGTCAAGAAAAAAAAAATCAATGGTTTACGCTTAAATTTTTTCTTACGTAAATAATAATTTTATTGTAATTCCAATACATAGAAAAGCTAGTAAAAGCTTTTATTTATTTGTAGCATATTTTTTGATTTTCATACTGCAAGCCAATTCATCGTAAAGATTAAACTAAATAGGATTTCACGTATAACTTCATCTTAAGAAGTTTTCACTTCAATAATCATGATACCACCGAGTTTGCTGAAAAATAACACCGCTTTTCCCAAAATTTCACGAAAAATAACGCAAATTTCTCCAAAACAACGAATCCGCGAAAAAAACGCAATAGTTTCAAATTCCTACTTAAATATAAATCATTTCATTTTATTATTATTTCATGTATAACACTGCCATCTGTTTTCAACCCAAAATTTTCCCAGGATCTATGAATACCACAGTAATATTATTTTATCGTCTTTTAGTTGACTGGCCTTCTGACGATAAATTATTATTTCTAGGAAACTTTTAGTATTAAATAACAGAGTAGTATCTACTTAATAATTTATACAAACTAATGGATAACAAAGATCCCGAAATAGAATGCCTGTGACGTCACAACGCTCCATTAATATTATCACATTAAATTTTGTGAAACGTGTAATTTAATATGGTACGACAGAATTGTTTTCTTCGTTATAAGGTAATTGAGAATTTAATAAACAAACAAATAGTACTTGATTTTTTATTACTTTAAATTTTAAGCCACTTTAGCAGACCTGTGAAAATTTCCGGGATATTATAATTATAGGTTAAGGATAAAACGAACAATAATTTAAAGTAGCTGTTAGAAACCCGGTCCGCAGGTGTTTACTGCTAGGCCTTGCGGGCGGCTTTCGGTTCGGCTTCGTCCAGTTACTGTAGGTGACCATTTTATAGATCCAATACGAACTGATTCCAAAAGCAACCCGTTCCTTGGATCCACTGTAGCTAGTCACCGGGACAAAGTAATCAAGACAGAGCAATGACGTCATATATAATATATGTATATAGCCACTTGATACTACATGTATTTCCGTCAATCTTTTCATAGCCGGATAGATACCACATAATCACAAATTCGTAGCAGTTATACCTAGGGGGAGAGGTCCCCGTCCGACCGGCTGTCGGAAGTAACGACATCTTGTGTAGAATTCTTGAATTCGAAACCGAATTATAACAGTAACATTGTGTGAAATTCCACGTACACAGATGTTATTTGTGACGCGGCGCATATGGCATGGCGTCCGACATGCCCTCGTAGCTGGGTTCTGGAATTCAACCACGTAAACGCTACGGTATTAATACTGTTCGATGCTGAGCTACAATCGAATTTTATACAAGGCACGCGCGTTGTCTTGATATCAAAGTTATGAATCCAATTTTATAATTTATTTATTCCAAGTTTTTGTCAAATTTGAATTAATCAGCTCTGAGCTTTGCGGTCCGCCGGAGGGCTGCGTTTACCCGTAGCAAGGTGGTGTGGGTTCGAGCTTTAGTTCCTTGTGTAGCCTGAAGCCAGGTGGTGTGAGTGCCACCTCCAGGTTTAGTTCCTTGTGTAGTGTGCTTGAGTGTGCCTTGCGCACGTGTCCAGCCACGCGGGGATCATCTGATCACACGCACGGCTGGGCCGGAGTCCCGCTGACGCACTACCTGTCATTGATACGGCGCCTATAAAACAACTAAGACTAAATTATAGATCTGGGTACACGGATTTTATTTACCACGGATGGCTGATTTTTTTCGCCTTTAGAAATATATTTTTTATTAGAATGATTATGACGCATTATTATGGAGTTTTCTAATGTAACTTTGTCCGTTTTATCCTTGACCTTTTTCAAAAGTTTGACTTAGCTTTTATTGGATATGCTCTATTATAACTTATTACGGATTCGTATTCATCACATCTTGACGCAAACCCTCGCAATGCAAAATTAGCACTCCAGCACACTCTAGAGCAGTGGTTCCCAACCTTTTTTGACCAGGGACCACTATTACATTTATTTGTTCTGACAGGGACCACAAGGTACAATAATGATAAACTGTTAATCGCGCAATTACTGTCATTTTGCAATTCAATGCGCTCTTCTTGGACTTCTTCAGCTACCTGTACATCATTTATACCAAAAGGGTTACGCATCAGCTTTTCGATTCGGTTTTTGTGGTGAATGCATAAATGTTTCGTGGACAACATTTTAGATCTCGCGGACCACCGGTTGGCAAACACTGCTCTAAAGTCACGAGCCGCCACTGCACACGAAGAAGAAATTTCAACTTATTTATTGTTTTCTAAACATTACAAAATTAAATATTTTAATGCATTTTTAAAAAACTTTATAAAAGAGTATTCCATAATACAAGCAGTAGGTATATCAACTATTCTGAAACTATGTTTAAATGCACTGACGGTAAATGGCGACTCTGCGGCTCAGAATCATGCAACTTCAACGCCTCCTTAGAAAAGTCATTAAAAGTGATCAATTTTTTTGGTAAAATAGGTTACGGGCTATTTTTAATTTTTTTTCATACCTAACTTTGAATGACTGTTCCAAAAGGTTGTTGAAATTGCATGATTCTGAGTTGTCTTGGAACTACGGTAAATATATCGATATGCTAATTCTCTTCAATAACTAGATTGCTCTCCCAACCGCCATAACCTTGGCAAGTTAGTCTTGCAGGCTGGGAAGTAGAACAGTCTATGTGGTCGGTGGCGGAGATAACCATCGGGAACAAAAATATGATAGCTCTCCATGATGGTTAAGTTTTCAAACCATCCACGAATCAGTCTGAAGAAATATGTAGCAAAGTTTACATCATACCCACAAGAAAAGTCGGTAGGATAGAGCCACGGGTAGCTGCCATACTCCCTCATGTAGAGAAATCTCAGAAATTACAACGGATGAAATCGAGATGGTAATAATCAGATTGATGGTGGCCAGTATTACGGAGAGACGGGATTTCCGAGACATTTTTAGATGCGTAGATTCTGTCCTTCATTACTGGTACCCCCTTCTTGAAGTGCCGCATATTACGAGATTCAATCTTAGATATTATTTGTTACGTGAATCATTTGGCCAATTTAGCATATATACCTACTTAGATTTTGTGTTTTTGATCGACTATGGTCTAGTTTAAAAGTATTTATTGTGGGTTCGTTACTCTTTTATAGTGTCCAATTTTAGCAATAACCTTGATATTAAATGGAGAGATTTGGTTAAGGCGATCCACTAGTTCACTACTGTGCCGTGGATAGTAGTCCTTCGGTGGACGCCATAGGGGTCACTTTGAATAACCGAATTCGTCGACTAGCGGCCGTATTGTAAAATATCAACGCGAAAATGCATATTTTATTTTATTTTGGGAAGATTGGGTGTAAATATCAACTTTTTTTGCGATTATTATAAAATAAACTGAATTTGCCACATTACACGATAAAACCATATCCGAAAAGGGGTTTATAAATAGGAGAGTTTGGACTTGAAAGTGTGTTTTTTAGACCTTATACTTTATTTTTTATAGGTTTATTAAAAAACTTATAAAAAAAATGACCGATATTTTTAAGGGCCAAGGTATGTTCTACACGCAGTATTTAATTGAAGCATCTACAATACTTCTAAGCGATCAAATTTTCAAAACAAAAACATATGATTTTGCATTATTTACTATGACTTCATCTTAATTCATGTTTTGTTCATGCGTGTCCCCTCAGTAATGTTTTATCTTCTTGTTGATTAATTGAAGTACAGCTCCATTCTGTACTTTGTTTTATAACATTGTTTTCTTTGATTCTTGATCGAAATTCCATTCAGTACTTCGTTTTTCATTGCGTTGTCACCAATTTATATCGATTTGCTTTAAGATGTGTCACCAATTTGCGTCGATTTACTTATCGCAACTTCGATTATTTTTATTTTATTGTGTCACAGTGATGTCTTTAATTACCGATAAAAGTTCCATTCTACATGTTGTTTTCCTTGAATTATGCAATATCGCTTTGTCACAAACCCACCACAACTTGGTCACAAATACACCAGTAGAATTGGTATAATAATCGTTCAGCAAAACTGCATCTCTTCTGTTCGACTTTGAACCGAATACACACTCATGAATTAACCTTGACGATTCCGGTCTAAGAATATGCGCCCGTGGCGGTCGGTCTCCCAGTATTTTATTTCGTGCATCAAACATCCGCATTTTGCGTAATAAATAAAGACCAGAGGTCCATCAGTGTTGCTTCACACCGTCCGCGTATTCAAGAGTGGTAGCACTTTTTCTGTAATGATGATGTGTTATTATCTCACCTAAGTATCTCCGAATCTGCACAATTACCCTCCAAATCGTGGGAAGCAATAAACATGCATTGTTCTGTTCACTTAGTCATCTTTGCATTTTTATTTGTACATTTTGGAGTATTTTCGCTGTTGTGTTTTCCCACTTAATTATTGTGTTTTAATATGTACACGTTGCTACATTAGACGGAATAACAACAATTGTAAAACTTGTTCACTTAAACAAGATGTGTAATTATAATAATATTATTAATTTTTTTTGTTAAATGTGTTGGATCACAAATCCTTTTTACACCTGTCGTGATGTGACGAGCTTGTATGTTAAGATTTATTATGCTCATTAATAAATTGGCGCCCAAAACAATAGGAATGGATGGTAGCTGCATACGTGCTAGTGGTGGGTCGTGATTCGGTTTCCGAAAGTATTTTATTTTTATTTGAAAGTATCAGGTTTCTTTATATCGTGGAGTAATTACTGCAACTAGGAGTAATTACTACAAAATTTTGAATGCAAACATAAAAAAGTTTTGAAAATGGCTAACCTTCCGTTTTTTTAAATAAAATTAAAAAGACGAAAAAAAACACACATTTTATCAGACAAATGCATTTTAAATATTATCATCATAACACTTTTTTGTAAAAAATATGAATAAAATTTTACACGTCACATTTTTTTTTTCAAACTGGGGACAGAAACTTTGATTTTATAATGGCGTTCGTTTTTTGTGTTTAACTTTTTTTTGATGTAGAGCTTTGTGTTGTTTTCTTTTTAAAACCCTTTAGATTACGATCATTACGATCTTTACACTTTAGATTACGATCATAGAGGAGATACAACGGTTTCTAAGAGACCTGTACGAGTTGTTCCCAAAAGCGAACAAATTAGCCTGAGGGGTTCAAATAAATTTCAAAAGTTTAATCTAATATTATTGCCTCGATTTTATGGTACCTATTTTGACCCTTAAAAATGTGCCCAGCCTACTAAAATATAGTTTTTTCCGCTTGGCAATAAAATAATACAATATCTTTATATTATTCTACTTATTTCGTCGCTTGCAAACATTGATCTTTTATCTGTGAAAATGCGCTTCACAAATTCCATATCAAATGTCACTCACACGGGCATTGTACAATGCGGGCTGGAGTGACTCGTATCACGCTTAGCGATCTACGAGTACAGGGAAATAGAAGACGAAGATGGCCGTAGATAAAAACGTTCTCGTCTTCGATTTCCTCGATAACCGATAAGTACAGTAATAATTTTTCATTTTAAAACTCTATTTTTATTGTGAAGAACTCTTATTTAACTGGAAAATGTTATAAAACTCAATAATGTGTTCGTTTTTCTTCATCGTGTTGTATTTTTTATAACATTTGAATTAATGAATTCCGATAAGTGTTACAATATCCCGAAATATGAATTAACTTGTACGTGCCTCTAAGAATAGCCCGACGGCTAATTTCACGTATGCTCGCACGCAATATGAAAATCCAACCCCGAGGTAAAGGTCTGAAACAGGTGCAGTAATACAGAAGAATGATTTCATTCATCTTCATCCTTGTCCAAACGCCAACAGCCCTTGCAATTCATCTTCTTCTTCTACCGAATGGTCCTCTTCTTCTACCGCCAAATAACTTTTCGGAAAATTTCAAAATTTAATTGTTTTTTTTTTTAATTAAAGACACAACATTTCCAGGTTACAAATAACTTGAATTTTATTAAATTTCTCCTGCCCATTATGAGCGGAAAATGTTGCTTGTGCCATCATGATGGAGGACTACTTTATTTTTTACATTGGCTTTACACCGGTGGCCCTGAGGAAAATAATCCCCCTCTGGGCCTATGTCATTTTTAGGAATAAAGAAAGGAGAGGAAGTTTTCTGAAGGATGAGGGTGGATAGGAATCTGGGGGTCGATGTGTCCAGAAGTGACGACGTATGAATCCATCCCTCTCGCTGCGGTACAAGCCTATGTTCCGAGATGGTCCTGCTGGGGAAATCAAAAGGTTCAACCATTCTCTCCAGATCCGGCCTGCCAGTGCAGTACAGTGGAGATTGCAATAGTTAAATTTATGAAGGGGCTGAACGCAGTAATTGCCTGTAAACAGCTGTAAAAATAGAGTCTAGCAGTCCACAGCGGAATTCTGATACTAACCCTGATTTTATACCTTTATCTGTGTGGCATGAAACTGGCAAAGGAAGGACGAAATTAAGGGTAATAATTGAGGGTAACCCGAAGATCCACCGACAGTTGGCCCTCCGAAATGATATTAACTATAAAATTATTATTTTTTGTGCTCTATTTAATAATTTCAAACGTAAAATCGATTGCACAAATGCCCTTTAATTAGTTGGTATGAATATCAAACGAATTTATACACACTGCCATTTTTTGTACTTATGTGCTGGTATATTCAGTATATAGATAAGCAGATTTTTTCTTGATCCATTTAAATGAAAATATGTTTTATAATTTTGTTATTCCTCGGAACATCCCTTCGGATGACTTAGTTATATTTTGGATAATTAGTCCCTAAATCGACTGAAATTGCCGGCGGGTCAACTGTCATGGAACCAACATTGAGATCCCGAGGCATGTATAATTCTTGTTATTAAAAATTAACAATCAATTTATGACGTAAAACGTTGTAGTTGTGGATTAGTTACTGATGCATTTTAAACAATGTGAGTTAGCAGTAATTGTTCAGATTTATGTGATGTTTTTGGATAATTTCCAAAACTTTCCCAACAAGTAGAATGAGTGAGAAAATCCAGAATGATCCGTTTGTATTTTTTTGTTTTAACATACAACTACTAAGAAAAATTCATTCATCGTTATTTTTTTGTTTGTTTATTTCATAAAAAATGTACATTTTTAGTATTATTTCATCCGCCATGATAGGGATGATATGCTTGCGATAATAGTAATTCGATCATATAATTCAGAATAAGTTAAAAATATTTTACATAGTATTTAAATTAGGAAAATTAGATAGGGCTTGTGGGAAGATACGAAGGTACATTAGATGGATGGAGTGTAATATGTATGGGTATTATTGATTAAGTGTTGTTAATTCATTGTTAATGTGAGTCTACGCAAAGACGTTACATACTCTAGACGCGGGGTAGAAATCTCAAAATGGGAAGCCAACAACAAGACAATTGTAGAGTACCCGATTTCTAGTACTTTAGTACTAAACTGCCACGCGTCGAGTAAGGTCGTGTCCTACTAGTAAGTAAATTGCATTAAAAAGCGCCAAAATTCCCTCCTGTGTGATGAGAAAATGTTTCCATTACACGGTAAACAGTCGTAAAAGCGAAGGAATAACATTTCATTTGTAAATACATGCAAATTACTTATTATTATCGCTTATAAAAATAATACAATTGCTTTCCGCCCAAAGATTTTATGCGTCATTAGAGAACTCAAGGCCTACTAAAGTACAGGTCTGGATGCGCAACAGCCAAATTACTAAGTCGATGCCATGCCGATGCTAAGTTAAATTTACTTTTTATAATAATAATCTAATGATTCTTTATTTACTTGCCTGCAGTAAAACAACATACAAATCAGCAGAAACAATAACAATCAACGCCATTTGCAAACTATCGTTGTTCATTATAGCTATTTGACACCTCAAAATTCGACTGGTGCCCAGGCCTCCTACTTTAGTCGGCCTTGAGACAGTCAGTATTCGACGCAACTTTTGAATTTTGAATACGAAAATGCCGCCCGCGTTCTATCTTTTGTTTCGTCCATATGCACATATTCTTTTAAGCGTCTATCTTTATCATACACGAATAACTTTTGAATTAAGAAATTATTGAAAATCACTGAAAACAAAAGAGTTTTGATTAATTGCCACATTATATCTTGAGTTTGTGAGACTATGGCAAGTCTATTTATATAACGTCATTGAGTCTACGTAGCTAAATTATTAAAGATATTATTGTTTAATTTATTTTTGAATTTATTGTAGTTAGGTTCTAATATCAGCTCTATTGTGTTGTGCAAAACTGGTATGCATTAATGGCGTACACAAGCGACCCACTGTGTTTTGCTTGTTGCTCTCAACGCGTACCATGGCGTGGTGCGACTTCTTAGAATAATCATTGTCTAAACATTATTTTGCAACTAAAGTAAAATTCTTACAAATATTTTGGTCCCACTTTGTAAAATAGAACTTTACTTGTTTATCCACGAAGCTTACTGTACATTCGCGTGTAGTTCCAAAAGTTCCACGGTCGATATTTATTTATATATTTAGCCGCTGTACTAATAGAGTACGGGCACTATATAATTAGCCTTAAACCGTTGGTACAAAGTACTAACAGTACTAGGCGCCATATTGAATGGCTTTTATTTTTGGGTTAACCGTAATAGGTTTCTGACGTCATAACGCTGTATCCAAGGTCGACTAGAATACAGGCCTGGGCACGCGACCGCCAAATTACGAAGTCTGTGCTCTCGCTAAGTAAACCTCACTGTTTAAAATAGTTTATTCACAGTAACAATGAGTATCGACTGATGGGTAGGAATCTGGGGGTCAATGTGTACAGGAGTGTCGTATGAATCCATCCCTTCAACTGCGGTGCAAGGCGATGGGTCGTAATGGAGGTTATCCACCACTTACCCGCCCTGGTATAAGTAACAGATGGTTACTCCTTCAAGGCTCTCGCAAGGATTTTTTTGAATGAACGAATCTACATTTAATATTGAACGAATCTAGACCTCCAGTGTCCCTGCATACGTTGTTAGTAAGCAATATGCAAGTGCTTAGCGGGAAATCAAGATACAATATGCGTTAGTATGACTGTAGTATTTAATTTTGAACGAATCTAGACCTCCAATGTCCCTGCATACGTTGTTAGTAAGCAGTATGCATATGCTTAGCGGGAAATCAAGATACAATAAGTGTTGTGCAATGGGACAAGTTGGTGATAGTCCATGAGGAGGCACCTGTAGGGAGGAACACACAGTACGTAAATAATAAAGGCGATGGATGGGTCGAGAGAGACCGGCTGGAGAGATCAAAAGATCCACCTCAACTAGTCTCTCGATCCGGTCCGCCGATCTTGGGCGGACGCATCCGCCGCCAAGACCTAGATCAACCTCCGGGAGCACCTGCTAAACACCAAACATAGCGAACCACTTGGGTGAACTATGGCAGTGTCGATTATCCAATAAATGGTTACAAATTGACTCCCTACACGTGTACAAAATTTAAATTTATCATGAAGAGTAACATCGAATTTTGCAAGTAAAATGAATAATTACATATGTTTTTCTTCAACTCATTTCACGAAATGCGTAATAAAATTATTGAATACATATTTTGGTTCATGAACGATGACGTAACAGAAGCATCTCTTTGCCACATTTTTAGCTTATTTCTGGAAACATTATTTTGCAGAATTATGAGAACTTTCGCTTTAATAATGTTCTGCAAGCACCATTGGCTCTCTTTCAAAAAATCGAATCTTATTTCCTTGCCACTTTGAAAAAAAGTACCGCGTATTAACTTGCTTTGCAGTGCTTGTCCATTTATATGAATCGAACTTTTCTACCAATTTGTCACCTTTCCAAACCTCTCACCGACTCTACAATAATGAATCATCATCGTAAATGAAGAAATTTTCTTTTAAAATACACATCGGATTTTATGCACTCATTTTTACGACTTTAACTTTAAAGTGATTAAATAACATCTGAAACACCGTTTTTTTTACGATCTTGTATCTACAAATCTTTATTCGAAATGGTAGAAAAAAAAACTTTGTTGAAAACTAGCTGGTTCGTGGCATGCGTTGCTATGCCTTTTAATAAAGAAATTGTTTATCCCTGCGTGTCCTTTCCCATTCGTCCCGTTTCCCTTCTGCCTCCCCTTCCCCTCTCGCGTTCCCATTCCGATTCCTCCATCTTCCCTCTCCCCACTCCACTCCCCCCCTTCCCCCGCCCGCGAATCACCCTTCCGAGTTCCCCCCCCCCTCCCGCATTTCATACATTCAGTGCCGGTACGTTCAGTTTTCAAACAGCTCGCGTGCCACCTACTGCAATTGTTTTATACAAATTTCATAATGCCAGAGCTCACCAGTAGTTTTATACATACATTTTCCTTCCAATAACGAACACAAAAAAAAAAGAATTATCCAATTTGGTGCAGTCGTTCGGAAGTTATGCGTGTACATACATTTCGGCGGTTCATTTGTATTTGTATAGATAGATAGATAGATAGAAGATAGATAAAACGACATTATTTATTAATAATCTTAGGGAAAATATAGGAAAATTGCGTTTATTTGAATGAATCTGAAGTAATACAAATTAATGAACGGGATTAACAAATGAGTTCTCTGGCGTCATGAAATTTGTTTAGCCTTTTCTGCCACGTCATTTCCCCGCTCTTTTCTTCCATATTTCCTTCCCATCCCCACTCTTTTCAGTCCCACAACATTATTATACTATGCTCGGTCGTAATCTCAAACTAGTTTCTAACATATAGGATCTTGGGATTGTGTATGAAAGTAAGCTGACATTTCGTCCTCATATCGAAGGAGTATGCCAGACGGCCATTAAGATGTTAGGGTTTGTTCTCCGAACCATCAGAGTTTTTCGGGATACCCGTGCTCTGAAGATTTTATACTTCTCCCTGGTCCGCAGTAGGCTAGAGAGTGGTTCGCTTATCTGGAATCCTCGTGAGGTGGGGTCCACCTTATGTTGGAGAGGGTTCAAAAAAAGTTTCTAAGATTTCTCTACATGAGGGAGTATGGCCACTACCCATGGCTCTACCCAACAAACTTTCTTCTTGGCATGCTGGGACTTCACTCACTGCAGCTCAAGATAGGGATATTATGCCGCCACTCACTTTTTCAGACTGCTGCGTGGCTATATTGAGAACTCAGCCAATTTGGAGCGCGTGAGTCCGTATGTTCCAGATGACTATCTAGACAGCGTCGTCATCATAGATTATTCTATCTTCCTGCCTCTAGGACTAACCTTCCAATGGTTCTACCGGTAGGGAGGAGTATATTGCTCTATTATTATGAATGTAACGGGTATGAAGGGGGTGGAGAGGGGGGGGGGGGGGGGGAGGGTGGAAGGGGTGATGGGGAAGGGGGGGAGTGGGGATAGGGAAAGTGGAGGAGGCGGAGTGGGAACCCCCCTAATACTATGCGAGCGAAGCCGGGGGCCAAAGCAAGTAATATTATAAAGGCGAAAGTTTGTATTAATGTATGTATGTTTGTTACTCTTTCACGCAAAAAATACTGAATGGACTTTAAAAATCTTTTCACTAATAAATAGAAGGCTACATTATTTGCAAGTTTTATAGGCTGTGTATATTGGTAAGCTCTGGCGTTATGAATAAGCTCTGGCGTTATGAAATTATTTATTATACGTTTATTGTCTAGACGAAAATCAAAGCGTTGCTTGTTAACTAAAAGTATTTATTTGACGTGCGCTGTCATTTTGTTATTTGTTTATGTTACTATGGAGATCCCTTTGATAGTTAAAATTATGCTAATCTATACTAATATTATAAATGCGAAACTGCATGTTTTCAATTCAATTTATTTATTCTTTCAAATACATTACAAAATTAAACATTTTAATGTATTTTTAAAATGCAATTGTAATAGTACCTACTACATTAAACATAAATGGTAGGCTACAAACTATATAAAAATTAATAGAGCTTGCCGTTTTAAAAACAGCTTCACTAACGCTAAATATGTCGATAACCGAATTAATTCTGTTCCATAGCAAGATTGCTTTCCCGACCGGCATCACCAATGACCATTGGCAAGTTAGTCCTGCAGACCAGAAGAAAGAACAGTCTATGCTGTCGGTGGCGATGTGTTTGATTGTTACGCTTTATTAGGTGGCACGCGACCTGTTTGAAAAATGAATGTAATGGGTATGGAGGGGGGGAAGTGGAGTAGGGATAGGGAAGGTGGAGGAGGCGGAATGGGAACCCCTCCTAATACTATGCGAGCGTAGCCGGGGGCAAAAGCTAGTCTAGAGAGTTAGCGCTCGTGTGAGACTAGCTTCATACAGTTTTTGTTTGGTAAACTTGTGCCTTGCTTATCGTTCAATAAGCTATAATATGACTTGGTTACAGGTCCGCCTCGGCCTTATCAATTATATTGTTTCTATAAACGTAATCTTTTGTTTGTTTATTTTCATTATCAGTTAATTCAACGTCCCGGTGTACTTGTTATACCTGTCGAAGCTACAATCGTAATAATTTTACCAGCATCAAAATGCATGGATTTGAAAAATTTGCCCACAGAATATTTGGTGATTTTATGTAGTGTGATCGGACCATTATTCACGTTTTTCGCAATATGAGATTATTTAAACATAAATAAAACAACGTTACTTTGTTTGCACCACTTATATATTTGAGTAAAGCCGAATATATCTAAGTGGTTCAAACAAAGTAATGTTGTTTCTTTTATTTATAATGGATAACCACAAAGTTACAGCTACATTCAAAAGTATTATTTAAAAATGTTTGTTGTCTTTTTTCCAGGCCAGAACATTCTTTTTAAACGACTTCGAAAAGGAGGAGGTTCTCAATTCGATTGTATTTTTTTTTTTTTTTTTTAAATGTTTGTTACCTCAGAACTTTCGACTGGGTGAACCGATATTGATGATTCTTTTTTTATTTGAAAGCTGGTGCTTCCCGTGTGGTCCCATTTTAATTTGGTCCAGTTCTGACAATGGCATCCATGAGAAAATCATATAAGTCTTAAATTTGCATCAAGTAAATGCGCGACAAATGGACGAATAACTCAATATCACGCCAACCGATTTGGATGATTCTTTTTTTATTGGAAAGGATGTACTTCAAGGGTAGTTTGATGAGAGTTTGGTTAGGTTCTGATTATGGGATCCATGACAAAGTAACGGAACTCTCCAATTCTGAAGAACAAATTTACGATACTCGGCCGAATCTTAATCGAATTAGTTAGTGTACTTCAGATTCACTAAAAATCAAAAAATAAACAAAAATTTTAACAAAACAAAAAAACGACTTCAAAAAATGCACTAAAAAGTAAAAAAATAATTTCGTATTCTTCTACAACTTTATAATCAACTTACCTTTTCTACTCATCAATATGTAGGTACGATTGTTATTTTTGGAGTCGGTGTCGGCGGAAGAGGAGCTGTCAAGTGAACACGCCGGGCCGCGGGTACCTTGGTTGATACCGACTCCAAAAATAACAATCGTACCTACATATTGATGAGTAGAAAAGGTAAGTTGATTATAAAGTTGTAGAAGAATACGAAATTATTTTTTTACTTTTTAGTGCATTTTTTGAAGTCGTTTTTTTTGTTTTGTTAAAATTTTTGTTTACTAGATGAAAATGTTCTTGCAAATCGTCGTAGGATTTTCCTTACAGATTAATTTTCTTTTACGGTTTCCCGCGGCATCTTACGTTATGAATAAACATGAATGTAGATGTTAGACGCATAAGATTTCTACAAAAGATTCTTTGTTACACTAAGAATATTAAATTTCTTTGCTTCTGCTTCACCTCCTGAGGGCATTTAAAATCGTCTTAAGTCTGCTAGAGACAGTTTAAAAATTTATTTTTGAAAATTAAATGTTACTGCTGGAAGAAATTTGCTTATCTTGGAATCTTTTCTAGCTGTCTAGTTCATTATTTCGTCTTATTCGTTATGTATAAATATACATATTTATTTTTTATTAATGACTATTTCAATACAAAGTAAAGTAGTTTTTCCCCATCTCCTTACCATCCCCACTACCTCACTACCTTCAGCCTCACAAAATTTCCTAATTGGGGATGCCATAGTCTCAATGGCTCATCGGGAACAACTGGGACTTGTCAGGAGGTATTTAAATAAAAAACCTCCCTTGGCATTCATTCATATTCCGAGGCGGACTCCGTAAGATTTTGTGCTGGTGTTAGTTACTTCATTATTTTCTCATCTTCGTGTTCGTTGATTTCTTCGTCTTCGTATTTGTTGATTTCCTCACCTTCATTTTTGTTGATATTTTTATATTCATGTTTGTTGATTTCTTCACCTTCTTGGTTTTGATTTCCCCATCTTATTTATTTATTTATTAATTTACGGACAGTAGTCCATTAAAAACATAATAATAACACGAATAAAAAAAAACAGAGATGACAGTTAAGGGAGATCACATAGCAATGACAATATATATGACACGTAAAAAGTACGTATATAAGACACTACAAGTCAAAGCATGAAGAAGCATTTAAATATTGCGTATCGACTGCCGAAAGTCATTTAGTTTTACACCAAAAAAATCAATGTCAACTTGCGTTGACAAGTCTCGACATTATGGATAAGGGAGAACGGTATCCATAATTAGTAGAATGTTGATAGAGGAAAAGCAATTCATTATTTCGGAGTCTACGGGAATGGATGTTCTTCGTGTTTGTTGATTTCCTCATCTTCATATTTGTTGATTTCTTTCATCTTCATATTTGTTGATTTCCTCATCTTCATGGATGTTAATTTCCTCATCTTCATATTTTTTGATTTCCTCATCTTCATGGATGTTAATTTCCTCATCTTCATATTTGTTGATTTCCTCATCTTCATGTTTGTTGACTATTACTTCATAATTTTCTATATCTTTTTTTATGCGTTTTGTTTTTTTTTTGTCTGCAACTAAGGATAGGGGTGTTTCAAACTCACATCTATTTGATGACCCTCACATTAATGATCAGCTCTATTTTGAATTTTTCCATTTGAAGGGCCTCTGTTTAACACCTATTCTTGACCGGTTTTATATTTTGGTGTAACTATGATAAGCTAACGCACAACACCATGACCTCGATGCTCGACAGATCTTGATAAAAAGCTGAAACGGGCTGAGGAATTATCAAACGTTGCAGCCTAGGACATATTTTTAAAATAACTTTCTGCTGCTAATTTAAGTCAAAGCAACTGTTTTCAGCTAAATGACGTTTATACTTATACTAGCTGCCCCGGCGAACTTCGTACCGCCTCAGAATCAATAACGGTTGTTAACTTATTAGCTGAATTGAATTCAGTTTTTTAATTAAGTTAAAAATTACTCAGTGAAGCAATTATCGATGCACAACTGTCCGTGTTTTGTCATTATCAGAGATGGCGTTGTGTACGGATTTATATTTTTTGTGATTTTCTTACTTTTCCTCTTACGGGAATTGAGTTTTATTTTCTTTATACGTGAGAGGGAGATTTATCATAATTATTGTATTTTTCCTTTGGAGGGGTGCAGACAAACGTTCACCGTTTGTCTCATTTTCGACTGTTGACATTTAGTGTGTAAGAAAGAGGGGCAGCATTAGGTATATATTTAAGAATAAAAGCAAAACAATCGGCGTATTGACATTTGACGTTTTTGAATTTTTGGAATTCACTCGCTATTCAAAATTATACTTATCACAATATTGCTGCAGCTCTTTCAAAAGATCGGAATTCGTTCCATACAAAATGTATGGAAAAAGAATTTAATTCGTAACTTTTTTTGTTCGTGAATTTTTCCGATGTTTTAACAGCTATACTTCAGTATATTAAGATTTGCAGATATAATGTACCAAATGGTCACCAGACAACTTTCAACTCAACACCACGAAAAGTCATTAAAAGTGATGAAAAAAATGATTTAATAGGTTAAACGTTAGGTTTGGTTATGGGCTATTTTTCATAGCTTTTAATGACTTTTCAAAGAGGTGTTGAGTTAACATAGCATGGAACCGTATCAAATATAATATTAAAGCATAAAAAATAAATTTTTGTTTGCTGAACATTTTTGAAATAGTAATTACTTTGTAAGTACATAATTCTTCGACAGTTGATTAACATTTTTGAAAATATACGGAAGACAAAAGAATGAAAGAAATCTACTTTTGGAAACGTCAAAAAGTCACTAACGTTCGATGTGTCAGAAATTATTGCTGTTCGCATTGTCATTGTAACGCGAATTAACCTTATGTCAAGATTATTTTATTTTTCCCTTTAATATTGACGGAATTTGAAGCAGAAAATAGAATTTTATGTATAAATCTATTTGAAAGATATTTATGAATGTCCACTGTTCATTGGGATGATGACGATGTTGAGGTAATTAAAACTGAGCATTTATTATATTTTTTACCTAAATTTGGAAAACTATTTCCCGCACGGCTTATGTCATCTTTGGGGATGCTGTGTGGAGGTTTTTTTTTTAAGGAAATGAAAGAGAGGAGAGTTCTGGGAAGAAAAAGGGTTTAAGTGGTGGGTAGGAGTCTGGGGTTCAGTGTGCATTGGTCATCCGCCTCCAAGACCTAGACAAACCGCACCCCTGCTAAATCACCAAATGTAGCGAACCACTTGGGATGACCTATGACATAGGTGTTGGTTATCCAATAAATGTTCCCGGGGCGGCGGTACCCATTTCCGCCTCCCAAATTGAATATTGCTTGATTTTATACATGACTAAAATCTTAAATAGGTATATGACATTTCTACTATCAAACATTCTGATTTCGGTTGTCTGTGATGTGCGTTTTTCCTGCTTTAAACTGATTGTGAGAAGAATAAACTATCCATGATATAATATTTTAAAGAAAATTAGTTTAATTGTCTTTTTCAAAATTGTATTTATAATAACAATATGCATTGATTTTTCACGGAGCTGCGCTATTGTTGACACTTTTTTGTTGTGAATTAGGTTAGATTGGTTTCAATGTTAGAAAGACCTCTGTTGAAGTACAATGTCGCAAAATTGCCCCATCTAAGTGTAATTTTCTAAAAATCATGAAGGGTAAAATTCTTTAATGGCCTTATTTAGTGACCTTCTTTAATTTAATGACCCTATCATAATTTAAAAACAAATAAATAATATAGGTCGTATCTGTGATACGACCGTTAAAAAAAAACATAAAAAACTGTCACCGAAAATTTTGATTAAAATTTTGTTTACATTTTTTTTACTCAAATAATGTCAGGAATCACTGGTTAAAATAAAGCAAGTCACGCTGCTTAAAAAATAAGTCCCTTATCGTCCTGTATAAATTACGTATATGAATGAGCTATTTTATTTACTGGTATCATGTAGGTACGTCCCTTAATATCCTGTAGTATTTGCTATAGGTTTTGATTTTAAAAAATAATGATTTAATACTTTGTTTCGGTGTTTTCACATAACTAACTAACTAACTAACCATCACGCCGTTTTCCGCACGGGTAGGCAGAGAGGACGGACCGCCAAACAATTCGGTCCTGGCACACACTCTTTGCCTCACTCACATTTATACATCGTCTCATACATTCTCTTCTATTATTCTGACTTTTGACATGGCCCTACTCAAGTATCTGATTCACTTGATCGTGTCTTCCTTGGGCGTCCCCGACTTCTTCTACCATTCACATTCGCGTCGTATATTTTTCTTACACTACTTTCTTCGTTCATTCGCGCTACATGCCCAAACCATCTGACGGTCCCTTTCTTAATCTTACTCATTATGCTTACATCAGCCTTTCACTCTTTGCGGATATCCACATTTCTCACACGATCATCACATTTTGGCCCCAAATCCTAATTTTGTATCAAAAGGTGCAGCCGTACCTCTATATTAAGTAAAACATTGTTAGCACCTTTGAGCTGTTGAGAGGTGACACTTGTGCCAATGAACACAATAATAATACAAATACATTCAGAGATAAGTGCACGATCATTTGCGAGCTAAACAAGCATTCGTCATCCCCCCAGGGCTGAGGTAAAATGCTTTAAATTGCATTACGATGCAATTTTCCGCGAGCGCTCGGGGAAAATTTGTTAGACTGCCAACCAACTCGCTCTTATCATAATAATACCGACAGATTTTAATTCTTATTTAAATTAAAATTCGCTGGCGCCTGCATTAAATTTACCGGATCATTTTAATTTACGTCATTTCGGATGGGATGTTTTAAAATTTTTTAACAATTCATCAATTTTTTAAGTAAAACTTCTATAATATAGCCCCGCTGCAATTTGGATTTCGGATGAAACGGAAATGACGATTACTGCACCTACGACGCATCCACTGCGCTCATTGGCCGCTTTGATTATGGTGTCACTTTTAAAGGCTCCCATTGGTTGAGATATGAAACGGAAATTACCCCGCTTTCATTGGTCGCTTTGATTATGATGTCACTTTTAAAGGCTCCTATTGGTTGAGATATGAAACGGAAATTACGCTAGGTCTGCGCTCATTGGTCGCTTTGATTATGGACCTTACTTTTCAGATATTGGTTGAGATTTTTTGGTAAAGCTTCGCTTCTACCGCGTGTCAACTGCACTCGATTTTTTTTAAAGTAAATTTTCACGTTCTGTGTATGTTCTATTCAAGTTTTGTTATTATATCATTGTAGGCCAGTTGCTTCATAAAACTGAAATAATCATAGAACTTTAATAGAACTTTCACAGAACATGTAAATTTTGACGAATTGTTGAATTTTTTTAAACAACCCAACCTTAAAGATTATCAGGCACAAATTTTGTGAAAGGTCCCTTCGCTCGAGAATTTCCCTATTTTTAGAATAATAATAAAAAAAATACCTATATATTTTTACATCAGCTCTGCACAGACGCTCTGGGGAAAAATCCGTCATATGGCGATTTTTTCTATCGACGGAATTACATATAATTATCGTTTCGACTCTACAAATGTGTAGGATTTTAATAAAATAAATAAAAAAATTGATAAAATAAAATCATTTTCAAACTTTAAAGTGTACAAGAAGTATGTTACAAATTGGTAGAAATTCGAGATGCCGAGTATTAGGTGTGAATGGTAGAAGAATTTGGGGACGCCCGAGGAAGACATAGCACAATCAAGTGAACCAAAATTTTGTTGTCGAAGTCTCCAGTCTAGGAGGATTGGGGCCCTTGCAATAACATTAATATAATTTATATATAGATAGCCCATGCCTCCTGGAATGTTATAAGTTGTATTTGCCGAGCAAATACAGCCAGGGACGGTACCACGATCTTCTATGTATCCCACATAGCAGAACGGACGTACTGGCTTGGCATAGCATGACACGAGGTATGGCGCTGTTAAATAACGCTTCCAAAACTGTTGACATCTTTAACAGTAGCCTTGAAGAATTCAAGAGGCATTTAAGTGCCACTCATTTTCCGCTTTAATATGTATGTATCTCATGTTACTATTTAACGTTTCTTTTATTTACCCATAAATTTGTAGTTTGTGTCACATGTGTATTGCAAATGGACACACAGTCTGTAATACACAAATAATAAAAAAAATGTTGAATCGGGTTGAAGAGTATGATTAAAACAGTGTTGAAAGTTGGAAGGATTGAGGAGTTGGTGGAAAGTGTTTGTACTGGTGCTCCGTCTTCACATAGACGAGTCCAGTACCAATACTTTACCATAAAGAGGTAGACAGGCTCCTGAGGATTGCGGTACTTCCAGGCCGCGCTCCGGTATTCAGAAATTATATTGGATGATGATTAATAACACTTGTTCATGTTCGAGAGATTATCATTTATTGAGATTAATATTTACAAAATTTCGTGTTCGCGCATGAAACGGGCAGAGAGGTAAAATAACGCGGTTGGTCGGCCGGATCGAGTACTAGAAGCGGAATCATCACTCGGTCATCGTCGGAGCAATCCAGAGATGTTTTTTTGCGTAGTGGGGATACCATAGGCATAAATAAATAAATGTAATGCCCATAACAGAAAGATTTGCATGAGAAGTCGAAATTATTTGACGGTCAGTTCTCATTGCCTACCCCTGCAGCGAAACGGCGTGATGGCGTTAATGAATTAATTTCAGCATGCCGACAAGTTAAAGGACTAAGACTATTTCGCTACAGAAGTCGTCTCATCTATTTTGGACTGTCTTTTGCAATACTGCCAACTAGTGCACTATAAAGTCTTTTGAAAATTTTCTAGCATCTGCATTAAATTTGCCACTTTATATGTTTACACTGCGATCGAGTTTAAACTGAGAGTTAATGCAAAAACCATCTGCTGAGTTCAAGAGATACTGAAAACGCCCTTCTACCTTATCTGCATTGAAAATTTATTCCCCAGAATGCTGCACTTTTATGAGCCATTAAACCTCCTAGAGTCGATGTTCATAAAACGGTTATACATATATTAAAATGATAAAAGAGAGCGAGGAAAAAGAAAAGTGATAAATTTATTGGATTATTTTTTTTTTAAGTTTTTTTTTTTTTTTTTTTAAGTATGTTTATTCAGTATTTTTAATTTTACAATATTTATCTTTAAAATCTTACAAAACTGATCAATCAGTTTGATTGTAAGAAATCTCTCATTTTTCCTATTTAATTAATACTATTGTACTTTTATGTTTTACATTGTAAAAACTGTGTAAAATTTACAATACTAATTATTATAAACTACTAATTACGAATACAGTGGGTGATAGTAATTTCCAGGTATTTGATCAATATTCGATTTGGGTATTTGTATACAATATTATTTGCTTTCATGTTCTACGGAGATAGAATGATTTAACATTTTTTTTGATATTTGAATAAGATGTCTCATTTTTAATATTTTCAGGTAATGCGTTAAATATTTTCGGAATTCTATGCCTCTTTGTTCTATCACCGTATACATTTTGAGATTTATTAATAATAAGCATTTGTGCTTCTCTATGCCTAGTAGGGTAGTTGTGGTTTACAGGTTTTTTGAATTCTGTATTCCAGAATTCATCTAGCGTTAATTGATGATCTACCTTACTGTGTATAGAGAGGACATTACACAAGGAGAAAATTTTTTTATAATCGCCTTCACATAATTGAACTTTTTTTTTGCCTGATATCAATTTTAGGAAACGGATTTGTAATTGTTCTATTTTATTTAAGTACGTTTTGTACGTTAATCCGTAACTATTTATTCCGTATCCTATAATTGATTCTGCTAATGCGTTGTATATACAGTATAATATATTTTTATCAACAAAGTTTTTTAGGTGATAAAATTTCCCTAATATGGATCTTAATCTATTACATACATTTTCAATATGATTTGACCAGTTAAAATTGACATCTATTGTAAGACCAAGGTATGTATATTGGTACACTTTTTCAATATTTGGGCAATTACACTGCAGGGATTGGTTTTTTGTGTGTAAACAATCATATGAATGACTTTTTATATGCAATTCTTTATCCTGACAATTTGTATATGGTGAGTGAATAAGCATATATTTGGTTTTTTTGCGTTTATTATAATGCCATTATCGTGTGACCATTTAATTATGTTGTTTAGGTCTTCTTGTAAAATTTCCTCAATTTTTTGTGGATTTTTGTCAGCGCATATAATGCAAGTATCGTCTGCAAACATGTAGCATTTACAACGTTTTATTACGTTTGGTAAACTGTTTACTTGCATTATATAACACGTAGGTCCCGATATCGAGCCCGTAGCTACTCCAGTGCTTGCCAACATTTCATCACTTAAAATTCCGTCGATTTTAACTTTAATTTTTCTATTAAACAGATAATTTTTAAACAATTTTTTTTAAAGGACCTCTAATACCACATTCCTCCATTGCCCTTAAGGCTGTCATACCAGCAAATCATAATTTCGATTCCGACTGCACCGCTCACACATCAGCCGTTGCAAGCGGACGTTTTTGGAACTAGATTTCGTTCCGCTAGAAGCCGGGTTTCACGTACCTATAGTTCACGCGAAGCTGGACCTACAGTATGGTTCAGATAAAGATGTTGAATTCTCGCTTCCAGAATTTTAATAAGTAGTAGTTATTTGTAATTTGTGTATTGAAGTGCGTAGACATAAATAGATACATAAACACAGTAGGTATAAAGTAGATACCTACACAAAAAAACAATTTGTTATATTTTTTAAATATTTTGGTTTTTGTTTTTTCATTTTATTTTACGGCCATTAGAGTGGAAGAATTGAAACGTTACTTGAAATGGCTTTAGCCGTGTTTAGTGACCAGATCTGAAAAGTCAGGTACTTCCCCACCTCCATCTTCCCTAACTCCTTCCCCTCCCCCACTACCTTCAGCCTCACAACATACCCCAATTGGGGGTGATAGTCCCACTGGCTCCAGACGGGAGCAGTTGGGACTCTTGTGCGGTATTCATGAAAAAAAGAGTACCTAATATTCAGTTGGATTGTAAAAAATATCTCATTTTGAAATATTTATTCGTGTGCATAATTTTTAATTTTATATTTATGTGAATACCGCACAAGAGACCCAAATGCTCCCGTCTGGAGCCAGTGAGACTATGACATGACTATGGGGTATAGTATGAGGCAGAAGGTGGTGGGGAAGGGCAGGAGATGGGGAAGAGGAAGCGAAGAATTACTTGGCTATTCAGATCTGGTCACCAAACACGGCCAAAGTAATTTTTAGCAACGTTTCAATTCTGAATGGTGGTCTTACACCAGGGCAATACTAAAGTATCTTCCACTCTGGAACGTGACGCAAATATATTATTTTTATATGAAATAACCCAAATTAGTCAAACAAAATTTATTTGCCCACGCCGGGATTCGATCCCACGACCTTCGGATTGCGAGTCAAGAGCCTTACCTCTTGACCACGCCGGCCGTCAATAAATAGTATCAGTAATTTGGAAGGCGGGTATGGGTACCGCCGTCCCGGGAACCATGTATTGGATTATCAACACCGTACGGGTAGCCCGGGTTCATGGGGCGAGGTTTGTCAGGATCTCGGCGGCGGTGGAATCTGCCCCACCAACTACGTAGAAGGCCGGATCGGGAGAGACCTTTTTTTACAATGGCTCGACACATTGCCTATCTCTTCTTTGGGTATGCTGTGTGAAGGTTCGTTTCAGGGAAAGGGAGGAGAGGATCTTCTGAGAAGGAAAGGGTATTAGGGGTGGGTAGAAATGTGGGGGTCAGCGTGTCCAGGAGAGCGGATGTATGAATCCATCCCTCCCACTGCGGTGCAAAGCGATGTTCCGAGAGAGTAAGGCTGGAGAAGTCAAAGGGACTCCCTCAACCACTTTCTCTAGATCCAACCTGCCATGCAGCTGGTGCGCAGACGCATCCGCCGCCAAGACCTGAAAAAACCTCACCCCATGAACCCAGGCACCCCTGCTAGTCACCAAACGTTGCGAACCACTAAGGATGACCTACGGCAGACGTGTTGGTTATCAAAAAAATGGTTCCCGGGGCGGTGGTACCCATACCCGATTCTCATGTTTGTTATTTTTGTAATACGAAAAATGGATATAAAAAAGCCTACCCCCCATCCCTCTCAACCCCCTCCCCCTCTCACCCCACAACCTCTAACCACCCTCCACCCCCCCGCCTCTTTTACCCCCCCCCCCCCTATATAAAAATCAATTGCTGTTTGTTAGTTTCACTAAAACTCGAGAACGGCTGGGCCGATTTAGCTGATTTTGGTTTTGAAATGTTTGTCGTAGTCCAGGAAAGGTTTAAACGTTGAGAAAATATGGAAAAGTTGCGAGGAAGATAGTAAAATCAACAATTTAATTCTCCCATATAAACTGTTCTACATACTTTCCTGTGAATTGCTAACCGTTCATCCGATTGCGATGAAACTTTGGTGAGTTGTTGTGAGCACGCCCGCAAAGTAGTCCAGTCAATAAATGCTCCAAAAGGAGGTGTAGAGTGCGTGAGCAGGGACCTAAGCGATTCCTCCAGAAACTTGTTTAGGGTGCTTAGGGTGTGAACATACTAAAAGTCCTGACGTCTTGGTTGTGAGCTAGGGGGAAGGGGGGGAGGGGGAGGTCCCAATTTTCGGGTTTCCGCTTATATCTCAAAAACGGTGCGTCACACATGAAAATTTCCTAAGGATAAGTAAAAAAAGCTCATAAAATTATCTACAACTTTTATTCTTTACGTAATTTTCGAAATCACGTCCATTTTTGACTTACACGCTCCACAAATGTAGATATTTTTGAAAAAAATTATTTTACCTCACATTTTTCATCAAACATTCCTTCATATCGTCTAAAATATTCATCAAAGAAAGAAATTTATTTATAAGAAGTTGTAATAAATTTAATTCCCTTTTAGAATAATAAGTCTCCAACCAGTAAATATTTACAGCAATTTTAAGGTTTTGCGTAAAATGTCGTCATTTTCAGAAAAAGCTGTTTTTATCTTATTACTGACACACCGACGTGCAACGACGATTATGCGACGCTCTTTTAGTAAGGCGTATGATCAGATATGACCATGGAAACCACATTGATGCTATCATTCAAAAGCCGAGAAGGCATAACAGGAGGCAGAGGTATTTTGCACAATGTACTAGAAGTGGTTAGTTGGTATGAGCGCAACTCATGAGATCTGCACTTCCCTTGAAGAGTATTGTGGAGTCTTCACGTCCAGTAACAACACAAGGACCTCGGACAAGCCCACCGAAGTAAAGATGCAGCAGACATTTTCAAACTCAGTCAGTGGTTTGATGCACATCCTCCCTTCCCACAAGCCAATGAAATAATATCAATTCCCAATGTCTTCTGTCAGCTCGTCGATAAAAAATCACGATGAAAAGGTTGCAGTTGACCCAACATTTCTGTTTCACCGGATGTGTATAAGCAAACGATCAGATGAGGATTTGAAGAAATTCTTTGAGTATGAGTTGGCCCCATTTCCCTTGGCACTGTTCAATGAAGGTGGGATGTGGAAGACAACTAAATCTGTCCTGTACAGCTTATTCGAGCCTACCAAAAAACTGGTCTACTGTCTCAGGTGAACATAGTTGTGGACGGAAAATTTCTACTACACAGAGTAATTTGGCAAAAAGATGCCTTCCTTTGTGATCGTTACATCAACTACGTCAACCACCACTATCCTGGATGACTCACACTGTGGTATTTGATTGGTACCCAAACCCAGCCAACGGTACAAAATCACAATAACAGATGCGATGATACAGACTGAGAAGGTCAGCTGACATCAATTTGACTTGGAACACTTCAATACCCGTTAAAAAGGAAGATTTGTTATCCAATCCTACCAACAAAAGTAACTTCATCTCTTTACTACAGACGAAGCTTCGGGAGAATGGGATACAGACTCTTCAGGACATGATGCTGACTTCCTTGTTGTGAAGATTGCTGTGGAACATTCCTCTCACAGTTTTGTGAGAAGCTTTCACTTCCTTTTGATTGCTTCCACTCCTCCCACCCAAGATATTCTGCTGCTGACAACGGACGAGGGAAAACCAAAACAATGCCACTGTCCATCCAAAAGATGCAGCACCGTGCATTTGAACACGTCCTGTTCTTACATTCATTTACCGGCTGCGACACAACATCTGCAACTTTCAGGAGAAGCAAGGTGGGCTTCTCAAAATTGTACTTGGAGTCAGAATTCATCAAGCAAGCGGCAATGATCTTTATAACCCCTCCTCTACTCACGACGAGGTTGAAGAGGCTGGAAATAAATGTTTCCTGAAATGGTATGCGGCGCCAAAAAGACAGACCTTCCTTAACCAGTACCGCTTTTAGTCGTTCACAGGGTTGGTGGCAAATATGAAGCCTGACATCAGCTCCCTCCCTCCAACAGAGAACGCAGTTAAACAGCATTCCCAGTGCACCGATTGAGCTGCCCCCTGAATAATGGGGGTGGAAACATGAAGGAGAGACCCTGATGCCAAATACAACAAAAGATCCACCAGCGCCGGAGGTCCTTCTAAATATGATATTTTGCCGCTGCACCAGGGATTGTGCAATTGGCAAATGTGGATGCCGAAAAGCAATGCTGACCTGTTCTGCAGCGTGTCTCCGAGTCTCCTGCCAAGGGAGATGCCTCAATAGCGTGCCTGTTGCCGAGGACGACGATGACGACGACATAGAGCCCATTCAGCAAGAACCATCCAATACTGAGGATGAAGATGCCATGGATGAACAACGCTTGCGAGGACCCCCACGTCCAAGGAGGATGAGAATGTAACATGATGTTATTGAGAACAGTGATAACAATGAGATCTATAATTTTATGTGCTTAATGTAACGAAATAGAATAAACATTATGATTATAAAATACAATTATGTATTTTTCAAGTAATATGATTTTTACCTATTTTATTTAATAACTGGTTTTAAAGTGTGGTCACACATATTATTAGGCGAACGAACAAGTGTTGTGTGTCAGTAATAAGATAAAAACAGCTCTTTCTGAAAATGACAACATTTTACGAAAAAACTTCAAATTGCTGTAAATGTTGAACGGTTGAAGATAAATTTACATATGTCTATATATTCTAAAAGAAAATTAAATTCTTTACAACTTCTTTCGAATAAATTTTTTTCTTTGATGAATATTTTAGACGATATGAAGGAATGTTTGATGAAAAATGTGAGGTAATATGATTTTTTTCGAAAATATCTACATTTGTGGAGCGAATAACTCGAAAATGGCTGGGATTTCGAAAATTACGTATAGAATAAAAGTTGTAGATAATTTTATCAGCTTTTACTTATTATCAAAAAATTTTCCTCTGCGGCGCACCGTTTTTGAGATATAAGCGGAAACCCGAAAATTGGGACCTCCCCCTCCCCCTCCCCCCCCCTAGCTCACCACCTAGACGTCAGGATTTTTAGTATGTTCACATCCTAAGCACCCTAAACAAGTTTCTGAAGGAATCGCTTAGGTCCCTGCTCACGCACTCTACACCCCCTTCCTTGACTGGACTAAAGGTTTCTGTATATACTGGTGAGCTCTGGCATTATGAAATTTGTATATAAAATTGCAATTGGTGCCACGCAAACTGTTTGAAAACTGAATGTACCGGGAGTGAATGCATGGAATGCGGGAGGAGGTGGCGGATGGGAGAGGGGTGAAGGATGAGGGAGGGAAGGGGAGGGGGACAAGGGAGGGGAACTCGAGAGAGGGGGCCCGCGGGATGGGTTGGGGAGGGGAACCCGGGAGGTGGGAGGGGAACTCGGGAGGGGGGAGAGGAAAACGGGTGGGGGTTTAAGGGATAGGGGAAGCGGGCGAGGGGAGTGAGGAGAGGGGAAGGGGACGTTGGAGAGGAAGGGGAGGCAGAAGGGGAACGGGACGAATGGGAAAGGACACGAGCTCTGGCATCATGAAATTTGTATAATAAAATTGCAATAAGTGGCACACGAGCTGTATGAGAACTGAATGTATCGGGAATGAATGTATGGAATGCAGGAGGGGGGAGGGGAACCCGGGAGGGTGGAGGGGAACTCGGGAGGGGAGAGGGGAATTCGAGAGGGGGATCCGCGGGAGGGAGGAGGTGATTATGGGAGGGGGGAGGGGAACTCGGGAGGGGGGATCGCGGGACGGAAAAGGGGGGGAGTAGAGTGAGGAGAAGGAAGGTGGAGGAGGAGTGGGAACGCGAAAGGGGAAGGGGACGCGGGAGAGGAAGGGGAGGTGGAAGGTGAACGGGACGAATGGGAAAGGACGCGCAGGGAGAAACAATTTCGTTATTAAATGGCAAAGGTTGGTACCCGGCATATATATAAATGCTAATAAATGAAAATGAATCGCCGAAATGTATGTACGCGCATAACTTCCGAACCCATGCATGCCGGGTACCCGCTGTATATAATTTATTTATTTATTTATTTACGGACAAATAGTCCATTAACAATATAACAATAACACGAATAACAAGCGAGCCTAAAGGCCCGACCCGCCTAGCAATTGATCACTGTTCGCATCGATTACCGTTCGCATGTCATTTTTTGTAACCAGCACCACTTTTCGTAACAATCACCACTTTTCGTAACGATTCACCAGTTAACCCCATGTGTCGAGCATGCGTAAAGAAGTTTTACTTTAAAAAAATGGGGCATTTGGGACTCTTGTTTTTTGTATCGTATAATAAGGGACAAATAAAAACATTTATTTTTAAATATAAAACTTTTTGCATAAAAATATTCAATGAAAATAAAAATTCGGTCAACCCTGTAGATTTTACGAACGTGAAACAAGGAATTCGTATGTATTTACATTTCGTTTCCAAAATATTATTTCAAACTGTTGTAATTCAGAGCGACGCGGACACGTCCTCGTCTGGCCACGTTTCGGACCGTAATGAACTGCGAAATTTTGTGTTTCGGCGCTATGATAAAATCGTCAAATGCGAAGCTGTTAATTAATTAAAATTAAATGCTTCCCAAAATTATTTTTCGGTCAAACTTATTTATGATTTGTCAATAATGTCTTAGCACAATAAGTATGTAAAAAAATATGAAATATATTAGTTTATAAGTGCGCAAATAAATACACAAATGGACCAATTTTCGTCAAGAAACACATGTACGTACATATTTTTTAATGATTTTATTGAAACTAAAATTAAAATTCTAATACATAACTTTGCTAGATAATGTATTGATTTATTTCACTGCATGATTACATTATTTGAAATGGGTGTGGTATAATACAAAAACTTTTTTGAAAATTTAACAAATCTGCCAACGACCTATGGAATAACCTTATTATACTAAAAATTAAAAAAAAATCTAAAAATTTATTACATAACTATGCTAGATAAAAGAACAATCTTTCGAAATCCATTTATAATTTTTTGTGGAAAAGAGTCAATACGTCTAAAAACTTTTTTGAAAATGACATATTTCTGGGTTTCTCTACCTATGTCCTCTTAATAGTGTTTCATGGTCCAAAGTGTCAAAGGCCTTTTTAAAATCTATAAAAATTATACCAATATAATATTTTTCATTTAATTGACAATTTATATAATCAGTGAATTTAGAAAGTAATTGTGTAGTACTTTTTTCTTTTTGAAATCCGTACTGTATGGGATTAATGATTCTATTTTTTTCTATAAAATTCTGTATTTGGTTAAAGATAGCTCTTTCAATAATTTTATCAATACATGAGAGAATCGCTATTGGTCGATAGTTTGTGAAATCTTTGTGGTTTCCTGATTTATATATAGGTCTGATGATGGATGTTCGTCAGGCATGATACTTTTACTTACACAAAGGTTAATTAATTTAGTCAGTACTGGGATTATATTATCAGCAATTAACTTTAGGTCTTTAATTCTTATTTGGTGATTATTTAGTGAAAACTTCTTTAAAACCGTTGCATTATAATATGCGAGTCTGAGGTGTGTGAATAACCCCAGACCCCCTGGGATTAATACCCAAAGACATGATTATGAAAATCTACTTGCGCGGACAATGTATCACAAAGAATGACAATCAGACAACTCCAGGGAAAATAACAGATCCACCAACCTTGTTTTGTTGTTCTATGCAGCTTTTGTCCACTTAAAATTCAGATCAGCAATTCCTTTTGGTGACTTGAAACTTGCACAAGAGTTAGTTGTCAACGATACACAACTAGTTAGTTTTTCACAATGACAAGAAAATTTTCCATAAAACAGACGATGTCAGTTATTCACTTGTTCGGATTCTATTTTTAAAAACAATCCATTTAGGTGTCTCTGTTAAATCCAAAGAGTGAGTAACTACCATTCTTGTGATATAAATATATTTATTTAAATTTTCGAACAAACAAAATAAACATATTGTAATGCCTAACCAACCGTTGTGATTTGAAAATCGATGAAACGAAAAAGAGACAAACCCAACAATCTATAGGATTTAGAGAATGAGATAGAATAATCGGTCTCCTCTTTGTGCAGTGCTTCGTAGCCTCCCCACTCTTGTCTACTTTAGTTTTCTGAAGGTATCACTTCTGCCGTGTGTGAACAGTATACAATTTTTTTATGTTAATACCGCACAAGAGTTCCAACTGTCTGTAGCCAGTGAGACTATGGCATCCCCAATTCTTGTGTTGTGAGGCTGAAGGTAGTGAGGAGGGGAAGGAAATGTGGAAAAGGAAGGTGGGGAAGTACCTGGCTATTCAGATTTAGTCACCACAGTATCTTCAAACACGGCTAAAGCCATTTCACGCAACATTTCAATTCTGAATGGTGGTCTTACACTAGGGTGATACTGAGAGTATCTTCCACTCTGGAACGTGTCCAAATATACTACATATTGTTTTTAATTTATTAATTGTGAAATAACACAAATTAATCAAATAAAATTTGTTGGGGATTTGAAACCGCTACCTTCGTATTGCTAGTCAAGAGTCTTACCCCTCGACCACGGAGGCCGTCGTCAATGACTTGACTTCGTTAAATCGTTTATATTTACCAAAAATTACTTATATTATTTAATATATTTTATCCAAGGTTACGATGACCTGATAAAATTTGAGTTCCTCCTACTTTAACCGAAAATATTGCTTGTGCAATGATGGAGGACTTAGCTAGCAGAGGATTGAACCTATGACTCCTGGTGGAAACGCGACGCTTTGGACAATTCAGCAGTATTATCCTTTAACGCATGAACATCGTCTACATTCGTGTTTTTGAAAAAAAAAATTGTCACCGTTGTGACTTGAAACTCGATAAAACGAAAAATAGCGACACTAAAAAGAGACACATACATCTAAAGGATTTAGCCTTCGAGAGAATGAGATAGTGTAATCGGTGTCCTCTTTGTGCGGTGTTTTGTAGCCTTCCTACTCTTGTCTACATTAGTTTTCTGAAGGTTTCATTTTTACCGCGTGTGAATTGCACTCTGTGATTTTTTGTTGTTGTTGAGTTTTCATCTACGAACACAATACAAATAAATGATGTTCCGCTCTTGACACTGCTAAACAAACTTGACCATGGGGGAAGAATCTCGCAAGTCAATAATTCCTGGCATTAAACGACTGTCCTTGTTACTTGTTCTATTGTCAGCAGTAAATAGAAATCGTTTCCTTGTCTTATGAATTATGAATAAGTAAATAGATTTTTTTTATATTCTAACCGCAATTAATTTACATGAAAATATATCGGTTTCTGAGCCTCAAACGGCGAATCAATAGCCTAGGATCTGCGTGTGGTTGAATTCCAGAATCCGACTTCCATTGCATGTCCTACGTCACGCCTTATACGCCGGGCCACAAATAACGTTGTAATTCGGGTTTTAGTTCAAGTATCTGCCAAAAAATGTCGCAACTTCCGTAAGCAGCTCGCATATGGACGTATATTACCTAAGGGAACGTACCCATACTACGTGACCAAATTTTTGCAATTTTTAACCCCCCCCCCCGGTGACCAAAAACCTTAGCCCGCCGCCGCTCATTTGTACCAAGCGTGACATTTTGAAGACCCCCCCCCCTAGACGTGTCACGTAGTATGGGTACGTTCCCTAAGTATAAGTACTAGGATTTATAGGCGGTTATGGGCTATATGTAATATACGAGTACATATTATGGCGTCATTACGTGTTTCTGTTTCTTTGTCACGGTTACTTTGTCTCGGTGACTAGCTGTCACTGGATCACAGTGGACTGAGGAACTAACTGGCTATTTTTGGAACCAGTTCCTACTCAAACTGGGCCGAACTAAAACTAAAAGCCGCCCGCGGGCCCTAGCAGCAAAAACCCGCGGAGCTGGTTTTTAACTGCTAGTAATTTAAAAACAACTACTTTGTGGCTTGACATTACACAAATGAAAAAGTTATTTGTTTAAAACCACTTTATTTGATTTATACACTTCGACCGGTACGGATCTCAACCTTCATCAAGACAATAAACATATAAACGAGATTATAAGATAAACCAAAGATAAAGAGAAGTAGTAAGAGAGGGAGAGACCACCAGATACAGGATGGGAGAGGGGTAAGGTAAGGAGATATATTTATTGACCTGTTAAAGGTTGAGATCAACCGAAACCAGTCGACTTGAATAAATCAAATAAAGTGGTTTTAAACAAAGAAACTTATCATTTGTAATTATCGATTGAAATTTTTAAGCGTTTGAAAATGTTTCACCGGAAATAGGGAAAAATTACTTCAGGCATATGGACAAGACACATTTTTTTTCATATTTATGTACATTTTTTGCCTTTTTCTGCAACGAAAGGGTTTGAAAACTTTTGTAGCCGGGTCTACCATTTTGACCTAAAAAAATTCAACTTCAGATTCGATTTACTCGAAAGCGAAATCTCAATTCAAAAAATGTTAAAACACATAATCGACTCCAAATGTGATGTGCGGATTCCACCAGTTTCCCGCTTATTCCACTAGTTAATGAATACCACGTATATGACTTTTTTCTTCCTATTTTCTGTTTTTTTTTTCTTATTTATGCTATCATTAAATTTGTTTGTATATTGTGCAAAATGAATGTTAGTTCTGTTTGGCATGTGTGTCACGCAATAATTGTATGTATTTTATTTATAACTCTTTTACTCATATTTTCCTTCTAGGAATGAGTTTCTTTCCAATTGGTAGTATATTATTATTATTATTATTATGAACTCTATCAATCTGTAATACGTTGTCATATGCAAATAAATAAATAAGTCGTATGCGATCCTCTCAGAGCGAGAATATTCCTCGGTGTTATTCTATTTAAGTGTCTTAAATAAACTCTCCAATACCAAGTCAATACGAGTCGTATCGGTAAAGGACAAGTATATTTAATTTCAATATCAAATTCATTAATTTATAGGCGTATCGATGATAGAGAAAAGTAGGCGCGGACTCTTTACAACCGGTTTTTCCTAGTTACACCATATTAGCGATGGGCACAATCGATGAAACATCGATGTTTCATCGATCTTTTGTACCATCGATATGTTTCGATTCAATGTCTCATAGATAAATCGATTCTTGGAAAACGATTTTTGAACAATTGATTTTTGGAAATCGATTCTTGAACAATCGATTCTCGCATATCGATGTCAATGTTCATTCGATTACGCGGTCCGAGATAATTGTTTTGAAACGTTATCGAAAGTGGAATAGATATAATCGTTGTGAAATGTCAGAAATCATCAAAACAGGAATCGACACAATCGTTTTCAAACTGTCAGGATTCATTTGAACCCCCTCCCCCCCTCGCGAGACAAAAAACACTGCCCCCCGATTAATCGATGAATCATTCTGATGTATCGATAAAATATATCGATTATGTAAATGGCTCAATCATTCCTATTACTACACCATATCATTGATTGTAATGGTTTATTACCAATGTATTGCCGTCCAAACAATTTTTATTGAGTAAAACGCTCACCAATCTTCCCATGTTGTTAGACAGTTTAAACAGTCTTTACCAGTGGCGGCTCGAATACTTTTCGATGCTTTTATTGAATAAACTTTTCTCATTATCTCATCGTCACCATCTTCTTCCCCTTTTCCTATTCGGGTCGGGGACTCATTGCATCGACAAGACTCCTCCATACGTCCTTGTCTTGCGATGTTTATTCGGCCTCCGTCCATGGCAGACCCATCCTCTCTTCGCACAGTTTCTGGAGTTGCCTCGCCCAGCTGTGTCTGGGGCGGCCCACTGGACGTCTACCCTCTGGAATCGCACTGAGTATCTTCCTCAGAATTCGCTCATCAGACATTCTTAGTACATGCCCAAGCCACCCCAATTGCGATTTTTCTATGAAGAGTAGCAGTGGTTCGATGTTTATATCGTCTCGGATCGTCGAGTTACTTATATGATCCCATTTCGTAATCCTTGCCACTCCTCTCAAGTATAAACTTTCTGCAAATGTTCATTATTATAAGTCTACAGAATTACTTTATTTTGATAACGACAAGGCTTTGACGATTTTTTTTCTTTACTGCATTAGTTTCGGCAATATCTGACAGGATTTGTCCCCGATTACGTTTAATTTACTTCGATGAATCTTTTAGAAATGAAATAATTTCAGGCATATTCCTTTGCCTGGAGATAACAAAACACTGGTTAAGTTCGTGATAATGATAATCTTTTTTGTCCACTTTCATTCGATTTGCCTTTAGAAGAAAAACGTAAGAAAACATCCAAAAGCACGCACCATTGATCTCATTTTCACCGAAGTTTCCATTCCATTTCAACAACTTTCGATTCAACGTGTTTCCATTGTATTGTGTAAAATACACCAAATAAATCTACTCGTCAAACGGCTTATCTCTAATTCGTACATTATAATTTATTCCATGGATTAAAACCAGCATTTTTGCGAAGTGTCTTCTACTTCTTATAAAAGTGTTTCCCGCGCTAATGCACAAGACGCGTTTCCTTTTCCGGCAGCGCAACCTATATCAGATCCAAAGCGCCCCAGATGTCTTTTCCACTCCGCCTTATAACTAGATTCCTTCGCCTTACTTTGCAGATACGCCCGTAGAAATAATTAGGAAAATTGCAGCAGGATTCCAATGAACGAATTCTCGCTCAATACGCGTGTGCAAGTATTCCGAGATGCATATCATCGCTTTATTCGAAGCGTTGCGCTCAAATACTTCAGATACTTCAATGGATGAACCCAGGTTCCTATTGATTTTAATTATTTGCCGTTTTATTGTGGTATGCATTTTTTTCGTTCAGATCGTCAAAAAGATTCGCTTCTTCTCGTTTAGTATTTATAAAAGTGGTGTTTACAAAGTTATTGTTTTATTTTAGGTTTTAGAAAAGTTCAAAAACATGCGTTCAATTTTAAACTAAACTAAAGCTACTCGTATATCTAGCAATGTTTTAATTCTGATTTGCATTATCTTGCTAGAATACAATACCATCGATGCCTTGGAAACAAACCATCCATTTTTTCAGGGTGCAAATGTACTGCAAGTATTCAATTTAGATTTGTGAATGAACCCATTTCTGCTCTATCTTTGTTTATTTTCCTCAACAAAATAGTTAAATATTCAATATTAAAAAAAAAATAAGTAGTAACTTTTGGGTAATTTTGAGAACAGCATTTAATATCCTAATTTTTTACAAGTACAATAGAAATATACTACGCAGTACCCAAGATTTACAGCATTGGATCATCTTACTAATATTATAAACGTGAAAGTTTGAATGGATGTGTGTGTGCTTGTTACACTTTCACGCCAAAACTACTGAACGAATTTGAATGAAATTTTACAATAATATAGCTCATACATCAGAATAACACATAGGCTACAATTTATAAAGCTAGGTAGGAAGGGACACCTGAGGGGAACGGGGACGGACGGGAAAGGTGTTTAAAAAAAATGTGTTTCAAATTATGTATTTCTTTGAATATAGCATTGTAACGCATGCCGGGAACCAGCTGGTCATAAATAAAAACAAGAATTCCCCCGTACAATAATTTTAATTTAAAGACTACGTCTTTTATCATTTCTATAATAATATTATTTACGTCTTTTGGCAAATAATGCCATTTAAAATCGTTTACTCTTCTCTTTTATGGTAATTTGACATTTGCCTGACTTCTAAAATAACTTTTTGGCTCCTTAATCCATTATAAAATACATCCCACAGATGTAAAACCTCATTAGCTAGTAAGCCAAATAGAAGTAGAATATTTATATCAGATTCTTCTTCTTCTTGTGCCCTGTCCGTTCAACGGCATTGGCTATCATGTTGGCTACCCGGATTTTGTTTACTGCGGCCCGGAACAGCTCTACAGTACACTGGCCAAACCACTGTTTCAGGTTTTTCAGCCATGAGGTTTTCCTTCTTCAAGGGCCCCGTCTTCCGGCAATCTTTCCCTGCATTGTGAGATGCGAGGTCTCATACTTCCCTGGATGTCTCATCACATGTTCAAGATATTGAAGTTTTCGGATTTTTATAGTTTTAATAACTTATTTTTCTTTATTCGTCAGATTCATAACATCTTCATTCGTAACTCTGTCCATCCAGTTTATTTTAAGTATTCTTCTGTAGATCCACATCTCGAATGCCTCAAGTCGCCTTATTAGTTCTTCAGTAAGTGTCCATGTTTCCATTTCATAAAATAATATCGAAAACACTAATAATAACAGATTAACATGGCGTTTTTACATCCATATTATTTTATTTCAAACGACGCGTCGTTTGGTTGGTTTGGTTAGAAGTTAGAATGTAGTCCACACCTTTACGAGAATTTGTGGGCGCGTTGAGGTAATAAAGTTATTATTATCTATAATATAATGAATATCCCTGTATGAGAATAATTCGTGATCATATTGGATAATAAATTTTGCAGTGATGTCTTTCTCTGTAGAAATTGCTCCATTAAATTCCTCAAAGGCTTATCGAACTCAATTTTCGAACAATATTACATACCTAATGGCTGCCAAATTCATGTAAAGTTATTAGCAATATATGATTTATATTGAAGATTTAAGCTATAATATAATTCGTCAAAATATCTGAAATGCAATTTATATAGTTACTAGCTGACCCGGACACGCGTTTCTGTGGTTAACGAAACACAACGCCATCGACTGGATGGTTACCCAACTTTTTAACTCACGCCGTCATTTGTTAATTTGCATACAATCAAATCCACACCTCCCGCTTGCCAGCTGCTCGTCCATCACATACTGACATTCTCCTTTAATTATATATTTCAACCAATTTACACAAAACCTTGTCAAATTATATACCTAAACCTTCCTCATGAATCACTCTACCTATTGGTGAAAACCGCATGAAAATCCGTTCTGTAGTTTTGAGTTTATCGCGAACAAACAGACAGATGCGGCGGAGGACTTTAATTTATAATATGAAGAGATACGAATCCCCTTACATTCATAATATCAAACATAGCGCGCACGAAAGCGCCGCTGGGGAATATTTTACTAGGCCCAAAAACATAACAATAAATGGCGTAGAATCTTTCGAAAACTACAGAAAAATTGGTATCGAAATCTTTTTGGAATTTTATTAAACGAAAAACTTCAAATTGTACCAAACTTAGATCACAACAAATAAACACTGAATTTTCTACAGTGTTAATAAATAATGAAGTTTGTGTTCAAAGTACACATGGCGCTCAAAAACTCTCTAAACCTATCTCTGGATCGCCCCACAAGCAACTTAAACCGCCGACTCTTGGGCGATATTGCCCAGGTTGGTAATGACTGTTGAGGCAATTCCCGGTAAAATGTACCTACCTGCGTAATATATGAAAACTTCGCCGTTTTTCTACGTTTCCAGTTCCAATAAAACATCTAACTTCTTTCAAATAATTGAATACAGCACTTTGTTATCTTGTAAGGGCCCCAAATAAAAGGAAAAGACCCAAACTTTCGTAAGACCTCGGAGTCTTAGAGATAAAGTTTTTTTTCTTCTCGAGTACAAGAGACTTGAAAATGTTGGATTTTCGCTACCTAAATTTTATGATTACTCTTTATAGCAAAATTTTGTTTAACTGAAGCACTAAAAACATAAACGGTGAGCTCTGGCGTCGGGAAATTATCTTTCTTAAATTTGCAGGTCAACGCCAACATTTTTGTTCTGTCAACAAATAAGTGAATCGTTGAGTTCCAAAACCCTCTCTAATTGATTTTCTTACTTTCGAGTAAATCAAGAAAAGCAGAGGCTGATGAGTTTCATGATTCCAGTTATTTTATTTTTTTCACACGTTAGAACAATCTTATAGGAACTGGATAAAATTGTTATTTTGTATTTAAATGTTGAATATATATTAAAAAAACGTGTTTTAATTCTTAAAAGCCCATATTTAAACACGATTTATAAATAAACTGGAAGACTTTTGGAAATAATAACAACGGGAAACCACATCTGCCGAGCGATTCTATATCTTTTGTTGGATCGTTATTAGATGACAGACATTATCTCCTGTCAGATTTGTGTGATTTTTACATATTTACTGTACACATATTTTACTTTGGATCGTTTTAAACACGAATTCCTGCAATTATGCATGATTATTTATTCATTTAATGTACGTTGCACAAACATTCGTACATAAAGCAAATAACAGCCGTAAAAATCGCACAAGTCTGACAGAAGATCACGTCCGTTATCTAATAACGATCCCACAAAAGATGAATCGCTCGGCAGATGGCATTCTTACGTAATTTTTGAACAAAATTCATTATGGAGGAATATTGTAACTCAACGATTCAAGTCAAGACGCCAAATTCCTTGTTCCATGTTTTACAATTATTAATTTAGAAAAAATAACTCTGAAAAAATGTGAAAGAACTAGTGCGAAACCGGGTCATTATTACTACATAAACATATCACATAAGATTTAAAAGTAAAAAAAAACGAGTGTGCTTTGCTTTTTGCACTGCTCTCTCGCTCCTGCAGTGTGATACAGACAATAGGCCTGTACTGTGTCTTAGATATACGAAACTTAACTGGCTATGAGAGAAAGAGAGAAAGAAAATGTGTGTTCGCACCTCTCTCTCTCTTGCCCCTACAGTAAAATACGAAACGTAACTCTCTCTCTCTTTCTATCTTCACTAACTTATATCTCCCTCTCAACTACCGTTCGCCTCGCTTTTCGTAACGCTCTCGTCACGCATTCACCAGCTTACTCCCCAAGTCAAGCGTGCGTAAAGAAGTTTTACTTCAAAAAATATTTTATGTTCCTTCTTAACTGTATTATTTATTTTCAAACTCGTTTTCGTAACGACTTGCAACCACCACAGAGATATCTTAAAAGCAAGTTTCATTTTTGTTTCTCCTTCAACAAAACATTCGGCGTATATACACTGCCGCAAATGTTTCAATTTCCACGCATATCGCATTACGATATTTTATCATTGTCGTTGAAATCCCGGAAACTACGGAGATTCGTCTCGCGAAATAACAGATGTTACAACGAAGCTTTTTATAATAACCTTTCTGCCATTCTGAGAACTCGCTTTTTGTTTTTTCACTCTATTTTTTTAGTGTACAATACGAGTTATGTAGATGAATTGTCTCGAATTGATATTCCAAGCGATTTTATTTTAATAGGAACATTTACAGGTTAATAACATTACGTGCATTAAAGAAAACAGCAAATTATAATAATTATGTTATAACCCAAGTTATAACCCAATAACAAATGTTCACATCTTGCCCAAATAATAAATGAAAAAGTCAATAACTATTAACTTTTTTTTACCTAATATTACAGGGATCGGAACTAGATAAACTGTCTAAATATAATCTGGATATGTACTGTCCAATACTGTATAATATATTTATATGTAAAATATTCAGATAAGATAAAAAAACAAGAAAAGTAGAAAAAATAAATATATGTTTATACCAAAATAATGATGAAAACTGAAAAACACCAGACGTAGGGTCGAGAAATAATATACAATTATTAAAAAATACAAGTAAAAGTAAAATGATAGTACTCACCAAAAAAAAAAGTAAAATATAGTGTGCCAGTTTGATGTAATACATCATTGAAGAAAAAGATAACAATAATAATCTAAACAAAAATATGAAAGAGAACAAGACACAGAAAAACAGAAAAAGACAATGGTCGCAATTGGGACTCGAACCCAGACCTTCCGTCTAACCGGGATTTCTAATTTCGCTATTGCCACCTTCTGTCAAACCGTCATATTTGTCAATACCATATTTAAAATTTTAGAATTAACAATATAATCTTCAACTAATTATTTTTTTCCATATTACGGGCAACTACCCTTTTTATTGGAAACAATCATTCTAAGAATTGATTTGTAACCTGGATAGCGTCTCGGATAAATATATCCGAATTTATTCATATGGAACTATTGACTTTTTATAATGTTTTTGTTTTGTTTTTTGATGTCTTTAATAAGTGTTTTGTTTCATCAAATTGTATTATTTTAACATTTTTATTAATGCGTTTTTGTTGAGGACGCACGCAATATACATATTCCTGATTATTTCCAACGGAACTCATTCTAATACTTTAATCTAAAGTATCCCTTTAGCTTATCTGCATTGATTCGCGGAATAAAAGATAAGCATTGGTACTTATTTCTGAAAACATTTGTCGGTATCTATTGCTAACGAATTATATACATTTACGGGGTGTAACGTACCGAAAAACCTTCTTGCGTTTCCTTGGCACATTTGAGTTATGACAGAAAGATGCTTTTTCACTCTAAAATACATTTTTGTAACTATATTTTTTTCTTAAACATGCTTTAAAATTACATAGACGGAATGGCACATGGACCAAATTGCACTTGGAGAGAATAACACCTACTTTTACATTACACCCTCTGGAATTATGTACGTAAAAAAAGGCCTGGTTTTTCTGTAGCGTACAAAGCAGCGAACCCATCCTTCACCTGCGAACATCTGCATCGACAAGGGAGGCCGAACAGCGCCCTTTTTGTATAGTAATACTTTACAAGAGTTTCAGCTGCTCCCGTCTAAGGCCAGTGAGACTATGGCATCCCCAATAGGAGTATGTTGTGAGGCTGAAGAGGAAGGAGATGGGGAAGAGGAAGTAGGGGAAGTACCTGGCTCTTCAGATGTGTTCACCAAACATGGCTAACGCCATTTCAAGCAACGTTTCAATTCTGAATGGTGATCTTACACCAGAGCGATACTGATAGTATCTTTCACTCTGGAACGTGCCGCAAATATGCTATACATTATTTTTAATGAATTAATTGTGAAATAACACAAATTATTAAAAATAAAATTTATTTTCCCACGCCGGGATTCGATCCCGCGACCTTCAGAATGCGAATCAAAAGCCTTACCGCTAGACCACGCCGGCCGCCCTAATACGTGTTTTAAATTTTAAAACCGATAAACTACCATTAATTATTATAAGCAATAATTATCAGCCTGAAACACTCATCCACATTGAAAAATCTTCCGAGAAAAGATACATGACGCCAACGGGACCTCTCGATTGCCGGTCGATTGCTCTTGACCACTGAGCTATGGCGGCTTATCTCGTACCCGCCAAATGATTCAATATATGCTAGTGTTTCATTCAACAATTACTGCTTATTATATTTTTTCCACCTGAAAACAACCAACTTTATTTTTGCGTATGTATCTTTTCTCGGAAGATTTTTCAATGTGGATGAGTGTTTCAGGCTGATAATTATTGCTTATAATAATTGTTACCCTTTGTGCTATGCATAAAAAATCTTGTCTTAAAAACGTTAGTTTTACAATTAAAAATAATAACTACCATTAAACCTATTCAATAAAAGAGCAGTTTTTTTATTTGAAATTTTAATAAGTGTATTCCGTCCGTTCGTAATTCTGGCAGAGTATTGGTACTTAATATTCAAGTATGTGCAATATTTCATGACACCGTTATAGCAATTGGCGATATTTAAAATATGTAAATACGCCTTTTTTCAACAGAAATAGTGATCTTTGAGCGAAATGTCGATCTGGTTTTACCACTAATGAGCTTAGGAAGCCAGTTGAAGTCTGTCGGGTACATCCTGTTACATCCTGTACATGTTTTGAAGGGCGTTTGAGCAAACTTTCATATAATGAATTGGATTAGGATAAGTATTTTGTTTACTAGAGTCATTTTCTGATATATCCCAGGTCGCAGGTGAAATTATCGTCTGTATGTTTGTTTATTGCGTGTGCAACTGTACAGGCACTCTGCAATGTTGAAATTGTGCAAAACAAGTTTTAAATACGGAATAGTTTCGAATACGGAATTTTAGCTTGGGGTAACACTCATTCTAATGCCCTCGACCCCATCATTAAAGCACAAAAACTAATAATAAAAATAATTCTTAAACTTCCTCTCACTACCAGCACCGATACGATCTTCAATACTTTCAACGTTATGGACATTAAACAGCTCTACGCAAAATCCATCTTACTTTATTTACATAAAAACAACAAAATCCTATACAAACCAACACAAATGATACACAATACCCGAGCCAAAAATAAAGAACTTCTCCAAACTCCCTTTTCTAAAACCACCTTTGGACAAAAACACTTTAAATACATAGCTTGCAAACTACACAATACACTTCCAGCCACGATTATACAAACTGAATCAATGACCAAATACAAACAAGATATAAAGAAATGGATTATAAGTATTGGACGTCACACTACTGCTAACATCTGTAAAATAGAGTACAAATAGACAGAATTACCATCTCACGTATGTCCTTACCCTTATTAAAGAACTTAAAATAGTAAAATCCTATATGTATAATATAACTACCTATATAGATTCGAAAGGATTTACTACCTTATTCATCTCTTCCTTCACCTATATAATGCTCTCTTTATGATATTAACCCTCAATCTTAATCATCTTTCTGTTTGAATTGTATAAATCAGTATGTATCTTACCTTAAATGTTCTTATGTTGTAATTAAATATTCTTTTGTATGATACTCATTCATGTACCTCTACGCCTGTCTCAACACAGGTATACCCTAGTGAGACAGGCATCGAATAATGTAATACAAACATTCTTTTTATAGATAAATAAATAATAAAAAAAATAAAAAAAATTAGTAGATGACTATTTTGAGTAAATAGTATTACTATATAGTTGAAGGTAATATCTATTTAAATCAATTAGGCAGGTCTCTGCCATAAATTTAAAATTTCCGCCATAGAACTTTTCCGTGATAGAATTTTTCCGACAAACCAGTTATTGTACCAGAGTAGGTATTTGATTTGGGATTTAACGGCATGGAGTATTATCGTGATTAATTTTTCAGTTATTACGTATTGCACTTCCTCTTTCTTTTCTAAAATCTTCAAACCATTCCAAAATGAAGAGGGGCTCCGAAGAAGAAAACGCAAATACTAATAACATGACCAAATGTAAAGAAACATTTGCAGTGGAATTCGACGACAAAAATAAGGAAAAATCATCTTTCACATTGATAAAAAAAGTGCTTCGTAGTCTCCCCACTCTTGTCTATTTTAGTTTTCTGAAGGTTTCACTTCTACAACGTGCGAATTGCACTTTGTGTTTTTAAAAATAATTTATTTTTTTTTAAGTGAAAATTTCTGAGCCCCGTTAAAGTGATTTGAAATTCGGGTGAAACAGAAATGACGCACCACGGCACCTGCGAACCATCAAACTGCGCTCAAGGCCCCTATTGGTTGAGATATAAAACGGAAACGACGATATGTCTGCGCTCATTGGCCGCTTTGTTTTTTTACGGGTCGTCTGAATATAATGCGTAAATTCGCGCCTCGCGGAGCGCGTCCCATATCGCAGCGGTATAGTGCGTCGCAAATGTCAGCGGCCAGAGAAATCCAGCGGACGGAGGTTGGAATCCTACGAAATCCAAAAAAATAAACATTTTTGTTTTTGTAAATCAATATCTAATCTTCAAACCACTTTAAAATAAACAGGAAAAAGATAGCGAAATCTTCACTTCTATCGCATGTGAATTACACACTCAATTTTTTTTTTTTATTATTTCAATGTTAAATACATACGTTGAGAATTTTTCGACCACCATGCTTGGCACACGCTCGTGTTGTGGTGGTATTTGTAATATACGTCTAATGTTGATTCGGCTCTGTCAATAATCTTCATTAATTTCGTTCTTGCTCCCTGGAAAAGACGACTGCCCGAGGTCAGCTGTCTGCCCGCCACGAAACATTATTTTTGGATTAACAGCTCCCAAAGTTTTAATTAATTAATGTGTTCCTAATCGCGATTCGTGACGAGGACAATGGGGCTATTTTTGGACGATGGTGCAAGCCGAAGATCGGCAAACTCTAAACAAAAAATTAACTAAAAGGCCCCTGGTGTGTATTTTTTTAAATGTCATCGGTTCAAAGGTAACTAGTCAAGTGACATAATATTGTACACTTGCGTGGCATTTTGAGTTTAACGTTTTGAACCTACGATGTTTGAACGAATACCTTACAGCTTGTCACGTTTTGACATTTCTGCCATTAACGCAATTTTGATCTACTCGATTGTAAATTTTACTATTTTTCTAAGGTAAAGTTTAATCCACAAAGCATGTGCAATATTGATCGACCGTTGATTAGTCAAATATCGTTTTATTTTATTCTAAGTTTTGAGATATTGTGGAAAGCAATATTCGAATGGTTACATAGACATCCAAATCGATAGACAAGCAGTTACAGATGAGGGGTAAAACCAAACTATGGAGAGCGAAGAGGGGAAAGATGACTGTCATTCGTTGAACAATCAATCTGACAGTATATAGGCATCTCGCATTACAATATCACCATTTAGTTCTTAAAAGCAAAATCTGCTTTGAATGAATAGACCTTTTTACATGGGAGCGCGAATTGCTTGCCACGTTCAAAACATATTTGCTAAGGCCAAATGCTCGCCCCAAAAAGACTCGCGCCAATACACATATCAATATTTTGTTTCCGTGTTTAGTTAAAACACTTTTACAAATGTTTCATAATTTACTTACCCCTGTAACCAGCGACGAGCACATTGGAGTACCGCCCACATTAGCTATGTGTACATTGATACGTAGATATATTGTATAGCACAAGCTGCCGTTATTTCGTTAAATGTATGGATGTCAGCTTCTCGCTGTTCACGGCAAGAATGATGACGTCACACATTTTAGATTCAAGCGAGGCTATATCCCCTCCCCATGGAGCGAGCCGGTTCCAAGGAGGAGCTACAGCCGGCGCCATGTGGAGGGGGAAATAATACGTTTTTATCACTTAGGGCAGGTCCAGATATATTCATATGTCCGTGAATGGTAACCATAATTATAGATATTATTACATATTTGTGAGTCTTACTTATTAAATATGCTGTAAAATAACACTGGAAGGCATGACGGTCCGGTACATCAGTATGACATTTTGAAATATCGCTAGTGACCCAGAAAACGTCAACTTTTTTTTTTCTACATAAGCTCCACCCAGGAGGCCTTGAGGAAAATAATTTTCCTCAGGGCCTATGTCATCTTTGGGGATGCTGTATGGAAGTTTTTTATGGAAGGAAGGAGAGGAGAGTTCTGGGAAGGAAATGGGTTTAAGGGGTGGGTAGGAATCTGGGGTTCAGCGTGTCCTGGTCATCCACCTCCAAAACCTAGACAAACCTCATCCCATGAACCCGGGCACCCCTGCTAAATCACCAAACGTAGCGAACCACTTGGGGTGATCTATGGCAGTGGTGTTGGTTCCATTGGCGGCGGTACCCATTCCGCCTCCCAAATTGATTTAATTCGCTTCAAGATAATATAGGGAACGTACCCATACTACTATTTTGGTCACCGGGGGGGGGGGGGGGGGGGGTTAAAAATTGCAAAAAATTGGTCACGTAATATGGGTACGTTCCCTAAGTTAATATAACTGCATACTTAACTCAAGTTTCGATTTTTCTTAAATGTCTGACATGTTCATTCTAATGCGGCATCACGTTCGTTGATCAAATGCATTGTACATATATTTGTATTAGTTTGCCATAAGTTTTTAATTTGGTAGGCGGGTATGGGTACCGCCGCCCTGGGAACCATTTATTGGATGACCAACACCTCTGCCACAGGTCACCCCAAGTGGTTCGCTACGTTTGGTGACTTAGCAGTGGTGCCCGGGTTCTTGGGGTAATGTTTGTCTAGGCCTTGATGGCGGGTGCGTCGGCCCACCTTCTGCGTGGCGGGCCGGATCGGGAGATGCTGGTTGAGGGAGACCCTTTACAACCGGTTACCGCTGTCCGGGTCGCTCGGTAGTACAGGGGCCCGACCCTCAGGCTCACGACTGAGGGTGGGCTGCCCCATCAACGAGTGTAAAAACCCCGCCGCTGCTGTTGTGCCGGTTCGTGACCGGAGGGGACCCAGCAGTAGCGTTTGGGGCGCATTGGGCGACCTCTCCAGCCGGACTCTCCCTGCCCATCGCCTTGCACCGCAGTGGGTGGGTTGGATACATACGTCCGTCACTCCTGGAAACTCTGAATCCCAGCATCCTACCCACCCCTTTACCTTTTCCCTCCCTGACCTTCCTTCCCCTCATATCACACTTAAATAACCCTACAAATAAAATCATGAATATACAACCATCAACAAATAACGTCATTACAGCGGCGAGGAGTAGGCGTCCCCGGTGCGGGCCAAAACTGTTGGTGAATTACACCAACATTCGCGGCCTGCACACCAATTTAAATTCTGTCCACCACCACCTTTTTTCCCAACGCCCAGACCTACTTTTCCTGTCTGAAACCCAGATAGCTGAGCCTGTAGACACCTCCTATCTGAACTGCCCGGGCTTCACCCTCGCAGGCAAGTTCAGACCTAAAGGAGGTGTCTGTCTCTATAGTCGAGCTGACGTCAACTGTGTGCGACTGTTGAATCTGGAAAACTCCAGATTCGACGTAATGTGGGTACGCGTCAATCTTGCCAGTACGGTAAGATTCTACGCGTGTTTATACCGCTCACCGAACCTTAGCGAATCAGACACGTCCGAGCTCTTCAAACACTTAAGCGATACTATTGATGACCTCTTGCCCCGCTACCCTACGGCAGAGTTTGTGGTCCTGGGGGACTTCAATGTTCATAACGAACCTTGGTTGAAGTTCTCAGGATCAACAGACTCGGCTGGACGCCAAGCGGAATCCTTTGCCCTTTGCTACGGATTGGAACAAATGGTTCAGGAGCCTACAAGGGTTCCTGATGTCCAGACTCACCGTTCCAATCTGTTAGATCTATTTTTAACTACTGTGCCACACGGTTACAGGATTGAAGTCACAGCGCCTTTAGGATCGTCCGACCACTGCCTGGTGACGACATCAATCCCTGTAAACTTCAGACCACCAAACGAGAGGCTGAAGAGAAAAGTGTGGCACTATAGGTCAGCAGATTGGTTCGGTCTGCGGGCACATTTTAATGCTTTTCCGTGGTCAGCTGTCTGTTTTCGGACTTCGGATCCCTCAAGATGTGCCCAGGAAATTGGTGAAGTCATCACATCCGCGATGGATGGCTTCATCCATTCTACTGTTAAGGAAACTGGTGTGGGCTCAAAGCCGTGGTTCAGTCGACAATGCGCTGAAGCAGTGCGACGAAAAAACGCGGCTTACCGAGCCTACAACACATCTAGAACATCCGAAGACAGAACAGCTTACAACAAAATGGCAAAGGAAACCAAGAGAATCATAAATAGGTCGAAATTGGAGCACGACCTGCAGATCAGCAGAAAGCTGGCTGCATGCCCGCATGGCAGCAGGCAATTCTGGTCGCTTGCGAGCTCAATAGGTCGCAATTTCTGCAAATCCAGTTTGCCACCTCTCACCAGACCTGACGGCTCACTAGCAAACACCGCCACCGAAAAGGCAAACTTATTAGGTAAAATGTTTGCGGATAACTCAACCCTCGATGACCAAGGTGCTGTCCCGACGTCGGTTCCTCACTGCGGTTTTCGTATGAAAAAGCTGAGGATTCGGCATCGGGAAGTACTCCATGTTTTACGAGGGCTTGATGTTAATAAAGCTAGTGGGCCTGACGGAATACCTGCCCTGGTACTGCAGAGGTGCGCTGCAGAAATAGCTCCAATTTTGACGAAGCTCTTTAAATTGTCCCTGAAGACTGGCTCTGTGCCCTCTGGTTGGAAAAAAGCGGTTATCCATCCTATTCCAAAGAAGGGTGACCGCTCCAACCCGGCCAACTACCGCCCCATAGCGATCACATCAGTTCTGTCTAAGGTGATGGAACGTGTGATCAACGACAAACTGCTCACATACCTCGAGAAGAACAAAATTATTAACGACCGTCAATACGGATTCCGGCGGAACCGCTCGTGCGGTGATCTTCTCGCGTATGTGACGCATGTTTGGGGGCGATGCCTGGAACGTTTCGGTGAGACCCAAACGGTTGCACTGGACATCTCCAAGGCCTTTGACCGGGTTTGGCACCGAGGACTTGTCAACAAACTGCATTCTTACGGACTTCCCGCATCCTTGTGTATGTGGATTGCCGACTTCTTGAGGGAGAGGTCGATTCAGACGGTAGTCGATGGTTTCACTTCTTCCTCACACTCGATAAATGCTGGCGTCCCGCAGGGATCGGTTCTGTCTCCGACTTTGTTTTTGTTGCACATCAACGACCTTTTGTCATGTGCACCAATTCACTGTTACGCGGATGACAGTACAGTTCATGATAGCTTTTTGTTTGACAAGCCCCCAAAGGGCTCACAAACTCCAACAGCTCGTAGGGCTTTGAAGCAAAGAATGGACGGTTACCTCGAGAGTGTTTTCTCTTGGGGTAAAAATAATCTCGTTGAATTTAATGTTTCAAAGACCCAATCTTGTCTGATTACGTCTAAAAGGGATCGAAATGAAAATCTAGTCTCTTTCAACGGAAGCAATCTTCCGAACAGGCCCTCCATTGATATGCTTGGTGTAACCCTAAGTGACCAGCTCAGGTATGGGGGCTCCATCGAAGCCAGAGTAAAGTTAGCCTCCCAAAAACTGGGCGTACTGTACAGGGCCCGCAGATACTTTAATAGTACACAACTGCTAACCTTGTACAAATCACAAGTACGCCCCACGGTTGAATTTGGCAGCCATCTCTGGTCTGGAGCTCCAAAATACCTGAAAAATACCCTCGACTCTGTGCAGAAACGGGCGGTCCGTTTGATAGATTCTCCCATCTTAACAGACGGATTGCAATCTTTAGAGCACAGGCGTCGGGTGGGAATGCTATCCTTGTTCTACCGGTATTACAATGGAAGATGCTCTGAAGAACTAGCATCATTGATCCCTTCGGCACCGGTGCATAGTCGGGAAACACGCCAAACGCGTGCCCAACATTTGTACACGGTTGACATTTGTCACATGAGAACGGGTCGTTTCTTCGACTCGTTCTTGTGTTCAACAGCTCGGCTGTGGAATGATTTGCCGGCCTCTGTGTTTCCTCCTTCCTACAACATGGGTCTCTTCAAGACCAATGTTCATTCCTTCCTCTCCTCAAAAAGACTCTCCACACAGCATCCCAGATGACATAGGCCCTGAGGGAAATTATTTTCCTCAGGGCCTCCTGTGTGGAGTTAATGTAAAAAAAAAAAAAAAAAAAAAAGTTGTAATAATAGTTTGTCTACTTTTTTATTGTATCAATAATTTGAGTTTAATTTGATTAACTCCATTTTACATGCGTTTTATATCGATTGTTAATTATAATCGAAGTGGTGTTCAAATTTATGATTCATAACTTTTAACATATAATTTAATTCATTTTTCAGTGTTATTTATTTGCCAGCTGCGAAATTCTCAGCACCGGCGTACTGCGAATCCCTTAGCACTTATCGGCCAAGTTATAAATTTGGTCTGTAAAAAGGACTGTCGCCAATTTTAAACACTCTATTATATTTTGTGCGAGATAAAAATTAATGGCGTGGGGCATTCGATTAACCGATTTCATTGGAAAACCATTCGCCCAGAAGGCTGGAGATTAGTCTCCATTGGTGGCCGAGGAAATGGAAACTCTTGATGGTGTTCAAATAATTATTTCAAAAGTGCTCTAATAATACAGAAAATGAAAGGGGCACAATTGCGACCGAGACTAGAACCTCTATTATTACCGGGAGTTTCTGCAATCTTTATTTATGGGTCCCGATAGCTCTAGTGTCTTTTGAAGTGAAAACTTCTTTAGCACCTTTGTGATTTGAAACTCGATGAAACGAAAAATAGCGACTCGAAAAAGAGACAAACACATACGTGTATAGGATTTAGCCTGAATGGAAGAGAGAATGAGATAGTAAGACGGCCGGCGTTGTCCAGCGGTAAGGTTCTTGACTAGCATTCCGAAGGTCGCGGGATCAAATCCCGGCGTGGCAAATAAATTTTATTTGATTAATTTGTGTTATTTCGCATTATTATTTATTAATTTAAAATAATAACACTAACATTTTGTCGATCACTATCTTTCAAATACACAATAGATAATAAAATTTTAGAAAAAGTCAAAGAAATTAGGGATCTTGGAGTTGTGTTTGATTCGCAATTAAATTTTATAAATCACATACAACAAATAACTAACAAAGGCATGAAAACACTAGGATTTATAATCAGAACAATCAAAGACTTCGACTCGTTGGAAGTTATAAAAATCGTATATTTGTCACTCGTACGCAGCTTGCTGGAATGCAATTCCATAGTTTGGTCCCCGTATTATCAAATTCATATAAGAAATATCGAAAGAGTGCAGCACAAATTTTTAAGATTTATTAACTTCAAGTTACACATACCTATTCAACACATTAACTACACATCTTTACTAAATACACTTAAATTGCATTCCTTAGAAAACAGAAGAAAAATAAACGACCTAACTTTTTTGTTTAAAATTATTCACTCCGAATTAGATTGTTGCGAACTCCTGCATCTCATTGACTTTAAGGTACCAACTCGAGCGACAAGGCAAAACATATTATTCTGCAACAATAATTCTCTAACCAACTATCACACACATGCATCAATTTCTCGACTTCACACACTAGGCAACAAATACACCTCAAATATCGATGTATTTAATATAAGTTTACCGTTATTCAAGAAATATCTGAACAATATTTTTATGTAGAATATTTTGATATCTAAGGAGCATCACCTAGGGTCTATTGCATATTTGTGTATTTCTATATTAATCTTCAATGTAAAAACTTGTTAACGTTTTCTTTTTATGTATCTTGCATTTTGTCATATATTATTCATGACATTTAATCAATCACCTGTAAATTTTGTTATTACTAACATACCTACTAATTTATTTCTATGTCATTTACAACTTAGAAACTTTCTCTTTTATTGTAATGCACTATCATTCCTAAATTTATCTGTATGATGTTTACCTACTAGTTATATTTTTATAGTTTATCTTTTTTATTCACAAAAACTGTCTCTGTATTATAAACTTGTCATGTAAAAGCCCATCAGGGCGTTGAAAATTAATAAATAAATAAAATAAAATAAATAAAATATATAGTATATTAGTGGCACTTTCCAGAGTGGAATACACTCTCAGTATCGCCCTGGTGTAAGACCACCATTCAGAATTGAAACGTTACTTGAAATGGCATTAGCCGTGTTTGGTGACCAGATCTGAATAGCCAGGTACTTCCCCACCTTCCTCTTCCCTATATCCTTCTCCTCACCACTACCTTCAGCCTCACAACATACCCCAATTGGGGATGCCATAGTCTCACTGGCTCCAGACGGGAGCAGCTGAGACTCTTGTGAGGTATCACTATAAAAAAAATAAAAAAGATCGGTCTCCTCTTTGTGTGGTGCTTCGTAGCCTCCCCACTCTTCTCTACTTTAGTTTACTGAAGGTTACACTTCTACCGCGTGTGAATTGCATACTCTGTTCTTTTTTTTTTCTTTGTCTTCCATATTTTGACTGAAAGTTGTTGATATTAAACATTTGAAATTGAAAAATAGCCCATAACCTAACCTAACGTCAACAATTTAACCTTTTTTCCATCACTTTTAATGATTCTTCAAAGGAGATTTTGAAGTTGCATGATTCTGAGTTGTCCGGTCGCCACACAATGTATGGGTTAAATAACCCATATATGCTTAATCTTTTTTTGACATTAGCTCCACACAGGAGGCTCTGAGTAAAATAATTCCCCTTTGTCATCTCTGGGGATTCTGTGTGGAGGGTCTTTTTAGGAAAGGAAGGAGAATAAATTTTGGGAAGAAGGAAGGTATAAGGGGTGGGTAGAAATCTGGGGATCAGTGCGTCCAGGAGTGACGGACGTACAAATCCTCCCACTGGGGGTGCAAGGCGATGTTCCGAGAGAGTCCTTCTCTAGTCAATAATTGGTTCTGCTCTTTTTTATGATAAAGAATTTCCGTTGGTAGCTATTACGTCGTAGGCAATTTTAAGTAAGAAATGTCATTCGATTGGTTTTTGATAACAGCTTTTTAGCACGTAATCTAGTTTTCACACGAGCATGTCTGATCGGTTCAAATAATTTCATTTAATTATTTCTTTTTTTGAAACTGTTTAAAATGATTCAAATAACCTACAAAAAAAACAAAGTCTTTGTTTATAACCACGATTTATTTTTTTAATACCGACTGGTTTCGCTTAACTCCAACATCATCAGGGTAAAAAATTAAACTAATAAAAATACATTGTGTAAGCTTATTAATACACACAGAAAGAGACAAAACATAACATAAAATAAAGGAACAGTGAGAAAGTATGAAATTAAGCCGCCGCTACCCGAATTTCTACTGATTTCTTACATATCCCTCTTAAAAATTTGAAATTTTTAAGCTCTTACAAAGATATATATTATTTTTGAAGATAATATCTATACATTCCCCACGCTGAAACGCATATTATATGAAATTCCCTAGATAGAATAAAATCGTTAAGTATGCTCCGAAAATTATTATTTTCACGTCTGTTTCAGTTATTTTACAAGTTATATTATGTATGAAAAAAATAAGTGTTTTTTTAAATGCTGTTTTAGACAGTCCCCAAGAGGTTTTTGCTCTATTTTAAACGAGTCGTGTTTTATAAAATATTTTCACAATTTTCGCTTCAATTTTACCGTTTTGAATATTAGCGCACTCTCTCCAACATTCGTAATTACATATCTCTCCATCTTCTTCTTTTTGAGCGGGGATACGGCGCATTAAAATCTTTCATAGCAATAGAGAGAAAGAGACAGGTGTGGTTACTATATTATATCTACAGGGACAAAACGTCACATGAATATGGGGTTAAACCAAAACATAATATGTTAATTTAAAGATGCTATATATTTTTTTCTTTTTTGTAAAATAACTTCTTCTAGGTGACCATAAACCAAGGAAACTGGGAAAAAAGGGAAATGTATTTTATTAGGTTCACTAAAGACTCCTTTTTAGAACGTAATTTTCTCTATCAAATATGTTTTTCCTCTTTTTTATGCTTAAACTTCCTGTAAGTCGTAATACCTTATTTCCCGGAAGACCGTAACACGATTTATAACGTCAAACAAATAATAATATGAGAAACATTTTTTTGATATGGCTTCCTGCTTCCATCCCCTTGGATCAATAATAAAATGTAGGCAAATTGTAATTTATATTGTGTTTTTATCAGATGTTTTGATATTGGGTTTTAATGGCCCCTACAGGCTTTTTTCAAAATCTTATAAGCAATGTTTTATGCAGGTTTTTATTTATATCAACATACGCCTATACAGGCTTTTATATCACGTGATATATGTGCATAATAATTTTGTTCGTAATTATGAAGTAAAATATGCTAGTTAAATTACATGTAGGTAGTAGTTTGCAGAAGAATAGTGAGTATCATGCTAACATTGGGGTTATTATTGAGATATGTTATTAAGAGGGTATTACCAGAGAAAACCAGAAATATGTCATTTTTAAATCAGATTACAGACGTATTGACTCTTTTCCACAAAAAATTATAAATGGATTTCGAAAGACTGTTCTTTTATCTAGCATTCGCATGTTTTAAATTTTGAGAAAAACTGTTTATTTTTAGTATAATAAGATTATACCATAGGTCGTTGACAGATTTGTTAAATTTTCAAAAAAGATTTTTTATCATGCAGTAAAATAAATCAATACATTATTTGGGTATCGCATGTTTTAGAATTTTAATTTTAGTTTAAATAAAATCATTAAAAAATATATACGTACATGTGTTTCTTGACGAAAATTTCCGTAAAGGTCCGTTTATGTATTTATTTGCGCACTTACACACTAATATATTTCAGATTTTTTTGACATTCTTATTTAACTTGGACATTATTGAAAAATGATCAATACTTAGGGAACGTATCCATACTACGTGACACTTTTAGGGGGGGGGGGGGTCTTCAAAAGGTCACGCTCCATACAAATGAGCGGCGGGTTCCTTAGGATTTTGGTCACCGGGGGGGGGGGGGGGGTTAAAAATTGCAAAAAGTTGGTCACGTAGTTTGGGTACGTTCCCTATATAGTCAAAAAATAATTACAAAAAGTACATTATTTTAATAGTTTTATCATCACGCCTTTCAGCATTTTTGGATGTAGGTATAAATTAAAGCAAATTTGGAATGAAATAAAATCGATATTGAGTTATAATTTAAAAAAACTGGTACGGAGAATAATTAATCTTTCTCATTGTAACCGCCCTGCACGATCGTAAGAACAACTTTCGACGAAATGTGGGTTTTCGGCCGCTGGCTGGTTAAACGCTCTTAAAGCCCGTTTGTAACTATATTTCGTGCAGTTGAACACATCTACTACTTCTGAGAAAGTATTGCCAACTGGCAAGCATTCAAGGTATATCTAAATGACTCAATTTTGATATTTTTGTTGGAACTTAGATCGAGTAGTTCTTGTTGGTATATGAAAGATAATTAACCCCTCAGGCCTCGGACAAGTTGTCAAAAGATCAGAATATTTCCGCTTTGCAATAAAATCCAAATAAATGGAATATTTCTGAATGTATCCGAAAACTGTTTATGAAAACCGGTAAAAATGTACTTTTAAATATTACAAAGAAATTTGTAATTTTTTAGATAATAAAAAAATTAATGCACATATATAAAAGTTTTAAAAATGGCGTAAAAATACGTAACTAAAATTACTTGTAATGAAAAAAATGAAAAACGCACGGATATTTTTTTTCAAACTGTCACCTCATTTTTTTGTTTTTTCATTAATAAAAAAATAGACAAAATTTCAAAAAAAAATTCTCAAGTTGCCATCGGAAACTTTGGTTTCATAGAGGGACCTCTACGAAATCAAAGTTTCCGTTTTCGTTCTTATTTTTCTAAAGTTACTTAACTAATAGATTTAAATATAAAGCGTGGTGTTTTCTCTTTCTAACACCTTTTGGAACATATTTCTCACCATGACAGTAAGGGAGATACAACTACGAGACCTTTGTGAGCAGTAACCAAAAGCGAACAAATTAGCCTGAGGGATTAAGCTTAATAATTCAGGGCTGTCCAAAAATATAAATTTTTGTTGCCGCCAGGGCCCATCTTGGTTATTCTATGTCGACGACTTTTGAATTGAGTTTAATCATCATAGTCCATTTAACTCTTACTAAATATTTGAAATGACGCCACGGAGAATTATGAATTTTCAAACTGAATTCATTCTCACAATATTCGCAGAGGCGCCCCACCGCCCCACGCCCGCCTAAATATCATTTGGTATGCACGCGACGCGACGTGGATCAAAGCAAATCTTGGGAGTTTTCCAAATCGTGAATATGTATGACTACTAAATTATGTATTAGTTTACTTCGAGCGAATCGCCGTCAATATTTTTATCGATGTAGCATACTTTCCTTACTATTATTTACGTACTGCTAAAATACAGTCATCATTGTTTTTCGTGTTGTCAGTATGTTTATTTGATCTGCCAGCCGGTATTACCGTGTTTTGTCACAGCCATGTTAGAAGCCATCATAATTTTAATTATTTTCCAAAAAATAATTCGTGGCATTGCGCTTTGTTGTCGTCTGTAATCTATCTGGGAGCTCTCCGACTTAGCGGGATTTATTGTATTTTTAACACTATTTATGTGCTCGTTTAACACTTAGGAGGCCCTGAGGGAAAAAAATTAGGCCTATGTCATCTTTAGGGATGTTGTGTGAAGGATCTTTTTAGGTAAAGGAAGGAGAGGAAGTTTTAAGAAGGAAAAGGGTACGAGGGGTGGCTAGGAATCTGGGAGTCAATATGTCCAGAAGTGACGGGCGTATGAAGGCTCTGCAACCGGGCCCGAAAATAAGAAGATGGAGAGATACGAAATTACGAATGTTAGAGGAGAGCGCTAACAGATGCGAAAATTGCGAAAAAATAGAGCAAAAATCTGGCGGGCATTATCTTAAACAGCATTTAAAGAAACACTGTGATTTTTTTTCATACATATAACTTGTAAATAACTGAAACAAACGTGTTAATAATAATTTTTGGAGCATACTTTGCGATTTTTTTCTATCGAGGCAATTTTATATAATTTGCGTTTCGGCGCGGGCAAAGTCTAGATATTATCTTCAAAAATAACATATATTTTTTAAGAGCTTTAAAACTTACCGTGTTTAAGGGAAATATGTAATAAATCGGTATAAATCCGGGTTGCGGGCCCTGAAACATCCCTTCCACTGCGGTGCATGACGTGTGTGTCGAGAGAGTCCAGCTGGAGGGATCACAAGAACTCCCTTAACCAGTCTCTCCCGATCCGGTCCTCTAAGCAAACCTCATGAACCTGGGCACCCCTGCTAAATCGTGGCGAACCATTTCAGATGCCTATGGAAGGGGTGTTGGCTATCCAATAAATGGTGGTATCCATTTCCGTCTCTAATATTTTTCTCAATTATTGCAAAATTTGGGATAATATCTTGCATATTTAAAAAAAATTAATAGTGTTTTTTAAAGGTTGCTCGTAATGAGTACGTCCCCAAACCTCCCCATCCCCCACTCCTTTCGACCAAATCTGAACTGTACTTCTCCACCTTCCTCTGCCATCACCTTTCCTTCCCCACTTCCTTCAGCCTTACAACTCACCCCAATCGGGTATACCGTGGTCCCACTGGCTCCGGACTATTGAAACTCTTATGCGGTATTCACATAATGTCGTTATCATAAGTTGAAAATCTTGTCTAACAAACAAAAGTACAGCAAATCGACTGGATAAAAAAAAATCTCTAAATTTCCAAGACTTTTAAGTTCGGATATTTTTCAAGAGAAATTGAATACCAATGTGCATCGTCGCATTAAAGGCTTCCTGATAATCTCTCTAATATGTAGATGGATATTATGTCGTGTTGACATTTTCATGTTGACGTTGGCCAAATTTCAGTCCACTAATTACAGTAGATTTTTTTGCAATGTGAATAAATTGAAAAAAGTGATGATGTTGTTGATTCGAGTATGTTAATATTTTACGTTGTTGATTGACACGTCGCTGTAATATAATTTCATTATCGACCCTGAGATTCAACGTCGATATCAATAAGAGTTTGAATATCAATTTCATTGTTCTTCTTAGAATAATTGTTTTTCTCCCAAGTTCTCCACCTTTGTTCCGATTTCTATACGTTCTCTTCCATTTTCCAGTTTGCGGTGAGATTCTGATAATTTTCTCTCGCGGTACTCTTTCGCTTTGTGTTTAGCACAAGCAGATTAAAATTCAGTGTTACATTATCTAAGATGAAGCAACGATCTAAGTTATTAATCGGAAATAAATCGAAAATGTAGTTTTGCCATCCATTTTTCTATTGATTTTCATGTTTTAATTTTCAATTGATATTTGCAAAATGCCTTATGATAATCATTTTCATTTTCACAACTGCTCCAAGCCGTGCAACACTTGGAATCGGGCCGCATTAAATAACACTCCAACAATGTAGATAGCGATAAGGTTTTAATTCCCGCTTAACACCTGCCGCCTGTTTTCATTTGTTCAAAAAAAAAACATCGCCAAAAAGTGTTTTATTTCGCGAAGTTAGGACAAAAATATTTAAATGTTTTACAATAATTTTCTAAAGAAATTAATTTGCCACATTTTACAATAACACCACAACCGAAAATAGTTTCGTAATTATAAGATTAGAACTATCTAGCAGTTTTGTAGGCTCGATCACGGACATATGAATATATCTGGACCTGCCCTAAGTGATAAAAACGTATTATTTACTCCTCCCCATGGAGCCGGCTGGAGCTCCGCCTTGGAGCCAGCTCGCTCCATGGGGAGGGGAGAGAACCTCGCTTGAATCTAAAATATGTGACGTCATCATTCTTGTCCTGAACAGCGCGGAAGTAACATCCATACATTTTTCGAAATAACACCCCAAAAACGGTAGCTCGTGCTATACATTTTACCCACATATTATATGGACATAGCGAATGTGGGCGGTTCTCCTGTGTGCTCGTCGCCTATGAAACATTTGTAAAAGTGTCTTAACTAAACACGGCAACAAAATATTGCTATGTGAATTGGGGCGAATCTTTTCGGGGCGAGCATTTGGCCTTAGCAAATATGTTATTAACGTGGCAAGCAATTCGCGCTCCCATGTAAAAAGGTCTATTCATTCAAATCAGATTTTGCTTTTAAGAACTAAATGGTGATATTATAATGCGAGATGCCTATATATACTGTCAGATTGATTTTTTAACGAATCACAGTAATTTTTCCTCTCTTCGCCCCCCATAGTTTTGTTTTACCCCTCATCTGTATGTTCTGGTCTATTGAATTCTGATGTCTATGGGCTCGATACTTATATATTTATCCGGGCTTTCAAAAGACATGTCAAAAAATTGTTTGATTATTTGCAAGGCCCTTTGCGTTCTACTCGCTGTATTTAATTAAATCACCTAAAATATTTCTAAGCGATCCAATTTTCAAACCAAAAACATAGGATTTTGATAGACGAAGATCTTTTTACAGTTAAGCTTTAATTGCATCTAAGAATTCGCAATACTTTTACTAGAATTTGACTGCTAGCAACGGGGGGATAGTCGACTGTGAATTTTCTCAGATAAGTATAATATTATAATATAAGTACCAAGGTGAATAAATGTCTTGATATAAATTATATTACTGATGATGTACTAAAATGTTAGGTATTTTATAATGGTCTAATGAAGTGTGTTTGTGCAGCTGGCTTCGCCACGAATATCACGTATCGCATAGATTCGTTCAAATAATTTTGAATGGAGTGACGTTGGTCCTGTCTGATTCAGTCCCTTGACCCACATATTAATAAAGCACTTGTAAGAATGTATTTATTTATATATAACGTTGCTTTTTTCGCTGTACAGTAAACAATGCTGCTGTTAGATTTATGAACGTTTATAAAATATCTTTTTTTTTCAATTTTGGTGTTTATTTTAATTAGTTTACTAATTCTAAATTTCTTATCATTATAATAATAGCAACATTGCTTTAACAGCTAACACTTATATTGACGTACAACTTGTTACCGTGGGATTATGTGGCAACAATTTACATTGTTGAAATGCTGAAAAGATATAGGTTGTTGTGAGCAATGTGGACTCAAAACGTCAAATGTCAAATTTAAGAAAAAACTAATCCTTGCAAATGGCAAGGATTACTTTTTTTTAAATTTTAAAATGAAAAGAAGATATTCGAAATACAAGAGTATATTATCATCTAAAAAAGACAACCTGCATCTACGTTAGCTGGGCTTAAAACTTAAAAGGACTTTTTAAAAATTTTTTTTATTTATTTATTTATTTTTTTTCTAAATGTCAAACGTCATTCTAAATCAATTAAGAAAACCCTTACACTTATTACACTTAGTGCAAGGCAAACCAAAGGGAAATACTCCGAATCCCACATTAGCACTCTCTCAATTAGTGTCTCTACAAATTGGTTTAACCGGTAATAAATCAACTTAGACACCTTTAAAAATTGACATTTAAAATCTTATAAATAAGTCGTCCGTACGTGGCTTCACCACAGTTTGAAAATGACCTTACAAGTCGAAACAGCTGTAACTAAAACACTAACCAAAAAACTTGCAGAACTCGATAATAACATTATCGAATTTAATTTTAATTAAATTTCTAAAAATTAAAATGGAGTTCTACGAATTAAACACAAAAACAATTAATAAAAGGACTTGCTTAAGTAATAAATTGATGTGATACCGATATACGTTGCAACGTAGATGTAGACTGGATACCGTGGCTTGGACTATCGTGGCTTGCCGAAAACTCCTCGCGTAGATCTGAGAAAGAATCTCACACTCACATCGTGATAATGGAACGCCTGCAGAACATTGTCTACCGGCCAAAAGGGCCTTCCTGATGCAGGACAGGCTGATGTCTTCAGATGCTAACCATCCTCCCATGATAACCTACAGTCAATTTTAAAGATAGCGGGACTGACTTCCAAGTTGTACGATCACAATCATTACCTGCCGTACGTCAGTCCAGAGGATCGCCCAACGCTCTGCGCTACCGCATAAAGAATACATAGCTCCATTTGAATATCCTACCTGCAGGTTTGATAACCCTTCAACTTCAAAATATTAGAGGCCTGCCAATCTGACCAATGCACAATTGTTAACGTGCAAGTACTGGAAGCGTTAGACCTAAATATGATGTGTATAAAAGGATGCACACACCTTGTTACAGATGCTTTTATGTAACAAACTGTTTTACTGAGACTTTAAAAAATAAATAAACAATTATATTTTATGTAAGAGGCCCCAAAAATGGTAACTTACAATATCTTCGTGTAATGGCGGCTACGGCGAAATTATTTTCTACGACGATTTTATATGATTGAATTTCTTGGCCATTGTCAAGTGTTTGCGAATATTATTTATTTAAACACGGCGCAATACACACAGAAGTGAGTTGCAAACGTTTCAATATTTACCGATACTGTACCATTCAATCGGCCTGTGTAAAGTGTACACGGCTGGCAGATAAATAATATCTAGAGGTATGTAGGTTATGTCGACACTGCCTTTATATGTGATTCATATTTTTTTAAATGCACATGTTATATCGAAATTGTTATAGAAAACAAGTCATTCAAAAGTGCATTCATTATAAAAAAATATTTGCACGTTTTGAAATTTACCTTTATTTAAAAAAATTAAGTAATAATAAGCCAGCTTTTATAAAAATCTGGAGATTACGCCAAACCGCATTTTTCAAGTCGCTATCATCTCTTACGATAGAAAATAATTCCGCTAGTTTAAAAGCTTTTAAAACAAAGTCAAACAACTTATGATTATTTGTACAAAAATGAAACTCCGAGGCTATTTTTTCGGTTTTCGTTAAAACTCATGTAGATCTCATATAAATCGTTGTGTCTCCCTTACTATCATGGTTAGAAACATGATCTATATGGCGTTAGAAAGAAAAAACACCATGTTTTATGTTCAAATCTAAAAGTTACCGCAAAATAATTAAAATGTACACAAATTTATCAAACCAAAGTGTCTGATAGCAATTTAAAAAAACATTGGGAGTTATTTATTAATAATTTTACATAAAGCGACAATAAAAGAGATGACTATTACAACGTTTATGCATCTGCCTATTAAAATGTGTTTGTTTTTATTTTTTTTCGTTATAAGTAATTTTAGTTGGAAAAATCATAAAGTGAGCTATTTTTAAAACTTTCTTAAATTTGCGTCCAAAATTATTTATTTCAAAATTATTTGCTTATTTCGATTTATAAAATTTGAAAACGTACTCGTATTTCATCACCTTTCAAAAACAGTATTTAGTTTTGGAATGCGATCAGAAATCATTTATTTGGATTTTATTGCAGAGCGAAAATATTTTGACCCTCCGATAAAATAGACTCGATTCCTGAGGAGTTAATACACCCACGACATAATATTTGAAACTTTTTTTACCTCTTAATAAATTGTCCAAAGAAGCGAAGCTAGCAGTTCACAGTGGAGTGCTGATAGTAATCTACCTTCAGCAACCTGCTGATATCAATATGCCTGATGTATGGCTGTGAGGCAAGGAACCGACAGAGGAAGGATGAAATGAGATCTCTGAAAAACTTGTAAAACTTTGTACGACCGTGTTAAAATGAGAAAATATGGAAAGAAATGCAAGGCTGATGTGGCGATATTTTTAATATTAAGAAAGGCGTGGTTTGGGCATGTGGAGCGGATGATAATACTTGTATAGAATTAATAATGGTTCAGAATTCCCGAGGAAGATATGATACGATCTTCTTCTTCATGTGCCCTGACGGTTCAACGGACGTTGGCTATTATGTTGGCTATGCGGACATTGTTTACTGCGGCCCGGAACAGCTCCACGGTAGACTGGCCAAACCACTGTCTCATGTTTTTCAGCCATGAGGTTCTCCTTCTTCCAGGGCGCCGTCTTCCGGCAATCTTTCCCTGCATTATGAGATGCAGGAGCTCATACTTCTCTGGATGTCTCACCACACATGTCCAAGATATTGAAGTTTTCGGATTTTTATAGTTTTAATTACATCCTTTTCTTTATTCATCCGAACCATACATCTTCATTTGTAACCCTGTCCATCCAGCTTATTTTAAGTATTCTTCTGTAGATCTACATCTCGAAGGCCTCAATTCGCCTAATTAGTTCTTCAGTAAGCGTCCATGCTTCCATTCCATAAAATAATATCGAAAACACGTAGCATCTGACCATTCGCATTTGTAATCCAAGGTTGAGATCATGACAGCATATACGATCAAATTTATTAAATACTTCGGTCATTCCATGGAGCCAGAATTGTCCGTCAATAAGTGTACGAGACGGTATATGAACATAAATGAAGCTAGGAGTGTGTGCTCAGAGTTGTGTGGTGGTCTATCCTCTTCTCTGCCTACCCCTGCAGCGAATCCGCGTGATGGTTAGTTAGTTGAATTTATCGTATAAGTTTATTTACTTCTGTCTGTCCTTCCTCACTAAATATTTATTCTGATCCAATCGATAAAGAACACACTCCGCGACTGTTAACTCCTTCGTTTTATGAAATGTGTGGTATGTTGTATATTATTTAAGTATACACGGCCTTTATAAGGCCGCCTTATCAGTTAGTCGTTTACAGTCGCTCTGAACGCATATTTTACCTTTCAATGTACGGGAAAGTTTGAGTTTAAAGAGTTTGAAACAAAATTATTTTATTGAATTGTGTTTCTCAATTATTTGATTGTTCTTGTTATTTGGGACCTTTTATTACTAATTTGTATATTTGCCTGCATCCGCTTTCTTGGAAATATCGATCGTCCAATTGATTAGTCAGGCATCTCCGAAAAATCTAAATTTAAGCTGCATATACGTAAAACTGTATCCTCTATCTGGTACAATACTCAGATTAATCGAAAGTTTGTGTTTAAAAAACAACATTATTCTTTTTATTTGTGATTCTCGATTATTTGATTGTTTCTTTTTATTTTGGGACCTTTTCTAACTAACTTGTACATTTGTCTACGTCCGCTTTATTGGAAATATCGGATTGTTTCTTTTTATTTTGGGACCTTTTCTAACTAACTTGTACATTTGTCTACGTCCGCTTTATTGGAAATATCGATAGTCCAATTGATTAATCAGACATCTCCGAAAATTCAAAATTTAAGCTGTGTATGCAGTTATGTGTAAAAGTGCACCCCCTATCTTTTTTTATTTAGCTACACACAGGAGGCCCTGAGGGCCTATGCTGTGTGGAGGGTCTTTTTAGGAAAGAAATGAAATCTGGTACAATACTGAGATTACTCGGAAGTTAGAGTTTAAAGAGTTTAATTCAACATTATTTTATTGATTTGTAATTCTAATTTTTTTTATTATTTCTTCTTATTTGGAATCTTTTCTAACTAATTTGTATATTTGTCTACGTCCGCTTTATTGGAAATATCGATCGTTCAATTGATTAGTCAGACATCTCCGAAAAATCGAAATTTAAGCTGTGAATGCAGTTATATTTAAAAGTGTACCCTCTATCTGATACTATACTAAACCAAATCAATTATAATGCAGAAAAAAATGTTGTGAATTTATCAAAGTGTTTATGTTTTTATCAACTGGACGATCGATATAGAAAAAAAATAGATTAATCACGAAATCAGTTTGCTGCAATTGGAATGTATTTTGCAAGCGTTCAGTGTGTAAATACACTCTGATATTATCGCTTCAGTATGTTATAGAAGAATCAGTTTTATTTTTAGTGTTTTCCTCGAAATCGAATGCGGTTGGCTTTGCTAATCTAAGCCAAGAACAGTTTAGTCCAATTTATTTAACAGTCTTTTAAATAATATAAAATCACTAGCTGGTTCCCGGCATGCTTTTCTACGCCATTTAATTAAGAAATTGTTTCTCCCTGCGTGTCCTTTCCCATTCGTCCCGTTCCCCTTCCGCCTCCCCTTTCCCGCGTCCCCTTCCCCTTTCGCGTTTCCACTCCGCCTCCTCCACCTTCCCTCTTCCCACTCCACTCCCCATCTTTCCCCGTCCCGCGAACCTCCTCCCGAGTTCCCTTCCCTCCTCTTAGGTTCCCCTCCCCCCTCCCGGGTTCCCTCCCCCCTTCCCGCGAACCCCCCTATCCGAGTTACCCTCCCCCCTCCCGCATTCCAACATTCATTCCCGGTACATTCAGTTTTCAAACAGTTCACTTGCCACTCTTGCAATTTTTTTTATACATATTTCATAATGCCAGAGCTCAAAAATAGTTTCATACAAACCTTGTCCTGACAATAACGAACACAAAAAAAAAGAATTGTCAAATTTGGTGCCGTCGTTCGAAAGTTATGCGCGTACATACATTTCGGCGATTTATTTTTATTTATACAGATTAGTAATTTAACCATACTTTTTGGATAAAAGGGGTTGGTTTTGTATTTCAACTTATCTTATGTTTTTTGTTCTAATTGTTTTGTTTAGGTCACTTTGATACCATTTCACGGAACGATTGTACTCTTAAATACCAAGTGTTAAACCAGTACTGTGAATTCTTACTTTAAACGTCAACTGCCGAGTGAAATTGCGAATAAAATCGTCGATATTTCTTCAAATTATTTTATGTGGACCGATCCGAATTGTTGGTCGAAGGTGTCAAATTCAATAAACATTGTTGTGTGACCCTCTTCACTGCTGAAGCTTGGTTAAATTGGTTAAACGAATTTGATACAGTTTGTGGTGTGGTCCAGTCCTCCAGTTGTTCGATTGTTGCTGGAGGGTTGTTGAAGAGTGTGCCGCGGTCGGTGGTTGGTGTGTTGAATCGGTCTCTCCGTCCGCCCCCGATGTCGGGAGGGCGGGCGTAGCGGCTACTGCGCCCCCAGGGCTGGAGCCCCCATGTTCGTGTCTGCCGTGGCCGCTACGGCTAACATGACAGCCATGTCCTTCGGCAACATGTTCCGCCGGAGGAAGAACTCTGCGGATTCGGTGAGTAAACTTAACATATCTGAATTCATGACGTTTTCAGTTACGGTCATTTAGCTTTACTCAGTGGCCATAGTTAAAAAGATTTTGTTTTTGTTCCTCCCTTTATATAAGGCCCGTTATCTCAGTCGTTAGGGCAAGTAACCCTCTTAATTAATCTCAGGGTCGTGGGTTACCACACAAAGTTGGGGCCACATTTCGGGTGTCCTAGCGTATCCCCATAAAATTGTCAGGTTCTTTGAAACAAACTTGCAATAAATTAATTCCGTAATCACTACACTACAAAATCCACCGTTATCCTTCTGTCTCGCTAAACTGCAGGTAGTATTATATTTTCAATTTTTTTCAAGTCGGGTATGGGTATCTACCGCCGCCCCGGAAACCATTCATTGGATAATCAACACCTCTGCCATAGGTAACCCCAAGTGGTTCGCTGCTTTTGGTTAGGTGAGGTTTGTCTGGGTCTTGGCGGCGGATGCGTCTGCCCACCAGCTGCATAGCAGGCCGGATTGTGAGAGACTGGTTGAGGAAGTCCCTCTGAATTCTCCAGCCATACTCTCTCGAAACGTTGCCTTGCACCGCAGTGGGAAGGATGAATTCATACGTCCATCACTCCTAGACACACTGACCCCCAGATTCCTATCCACCCCTAATACCTTTCTCCTTCCCAGAACTTCCTCTCCATCCTTTCCTAAAAATACCCTCCACACAGCATCCCCAAAAATGGGATAGGCCCTGAGGGGAATTATTTTCCTCAGGGCCTCCTGTGTGAAGCCATTGTAAAAAATAAAAAAACTTTTTTTTTTGGGGCTGCCACAATTTCACGATTTTGTTCTTAAACAGCTGCTGATAATATCACGAAAACCTACTTTTTTTGTTTTCTTTTTTGTCCTTTTCACAAAATATAATACATTATATCGCTCATGCACGATACTCTTTCCCTTACCCCAAAATGGTCAAACCCGTCGCTTCGGCAAGGCATTAATTACGACTTGCTTTTTATCATCAGCTTAATCCTGGATTATATAACTTCAGTAGGGTCTTACAGCATTTTTACGTCTATCACGCCAAACAAAACTTAGCCGACCCTTCACTACTAGTCCAGTAAACGAATGGTCCAAAAGGAGGTGTAGAGTGCGTGAGCAGGGACCTAAGCGATTCTTTCAGGACTTGCTTAGGATGCTTAGGGTGTGAACATACTAAAAGTCCTGACGTTTAGGTGGTGAGCTAGGGGGGGAGGGGGGGGGGGGGAAGGTCCCGATTTTCGGGTTTCCGTTTATATCTCAAAAACGGTGCGTCGCAGAGGAAAACTTTTTGAGAATAAGTAAAAGCTCATAAGATTATCTACAACTTTTATTCTATACATAATTTTGAAAATCCCAGCCGTTTTTGAGTTATACGCTCCACAAATGTCAATATTTTCTAAAAAAATCATTTTTCCTCACATTTTTCATCAAACATTCCTTCATATCGTCTAAAATATTCATCCAAGAAAGAAATTTATTCAAAAGAAGTTGTAAATAATTTAATTACCTTTTAGAATATATATACATATCTAAATAAATCTCCAACCAGTAAATATTTACAGCAATTTTAAGTTTTTTCGTAAAATGCCGTCATTTTCAGAAAAAGCTGTTTTTTCTTACCAAAATGTTAAGATGGGTTTTTTTTCATGGGAAATTCCTTATTAATTTTTGCACGCAAGAAAGCAGGTAAGTTGTTCTCGAACAGATGATTAGTGAAATTCATTTTATAATCATTATTATTGTGATGGGTAATTAGGTTAGTCGTCGGAGATGCTACAATAACGTGCTACGATGCTGTTCGAGTTGGTGAAAAGGCAATGAATGCGATAGTGGGCTTGACATTCTCAGACATCAAGTTGTCCCGCAAAGATCGGGCATTCCTAATGTCTTCTGTCAGCTCGTCGATAAAAATTCACGATGAAAAGGTTGCAGTTGACCCAACATTGCTGTTTCAGCGGATGTGTATAAACAAACGATCAGATGAGGATTTGATGAAATTCTTTGAGTATGAGTTGGCCCCATTTCCCTTGGCACTGTTCTTAATAACATCATGTTACACTCTCAACTTTATATGGATTAAAGTTTTCATATCCTCTTTGGACGTGAGGGTTCTGGCAAGCGTTGATCATCCATGGCATCGTCATTCTCAGTGGTGGATGTTCTTGCTGAAAGGGCTCTACATCATCTTCATCGTCTTCCTCGGCAACAGGCAAGCTATTGAGGCATCTCCCTTGGCAGTGAAGCCACGCTGCAGAACAGGTCAGTGCTTTTCGGCATCCGCATTTGCCAATTGCACAATCCTTGGTGCAGCGGCAAAATATCATTTTCAGAAGGACCTCCGGTGCTGGAGGATCTTCTGTTGTAATTGGCGCCAGGGTGTCTCCTTCGTGTTTCCACCCCCATTCTTCAGGGGACAGCTCAATCCCGAGCCACTGCTGAACTTGGTGGTATGTCCTATTTCATATCCTATGTCCTATGTCATATTTGCCACGGACCTTGTGAACGACTGGAAGTGGTACTGGTTAAGGGAGGTCTGTCTTTTTGGCGCCATATACCATTTCAGAAAGCATTTATTTCCAGCTTCTTCAACCTCGTCGTGAGTAGAGGAGGAGTTGTCAAAGATCATTGCCGCCTGCTTGATCATTTCTGACTCCAAGTACAATTTTGAAAAGCCCACCTTGCTTCTCCTGAAATTTGCAGACGTTGTATCGCATCCGGTAAATGAATGTAAAAATATGATGTGTTCAAATCCACGATGCTGCACCTCTTGGGTGGACAGTGCCAATGTTTTGGTTTTCCCTCGTCCGGGTTTCAGCAACAGAATATCTTAGGTGGGAGGAGTGGAAGCAATCAAAAGGACAGTGAGGTCCACATCCTCACCAAAGACAGCCCACAGAGTTGTGAAAGGATAGTTCTACAGCAGTCTTCACGATAAGGACGTCAGCATCATCGGTGGCCTGATGAGTCTGTATCCCATTCTCCCGAAACTTAGTCTGTAGTAAGGAGATTAAATTACTTTTGTTGGTAGGATAGGATAAAAAATCTTCCTGTTTAACGGGTATTGATTTGTTCCATGTCAAATTGATGTCGGCTGACCTTCTCAGTCTGTATCGTCGCATCTGTTCTTGTGATTTCGTACTTTTGACTGGATTTGCGTACCCAGCAAATACCACAGTGCGAGTTATTCCAGGATAGTCTTGGTTGACATAGGTGATATAACGATCACAAATTGCGGCAACGGAGGCATCTTTTTATCAAATTACTCTGTATAATATAGATAATATGTATAATATGATAGAAATCCTCCGTCCTCAACTATGTTCATCTGAGACAGTAGAACAGTTTTTTTGAAAGGCTCGAATAAGCTATACAGAATAGATTTATTTGTCTTTCGCATCCCACTTTCATTGAACAGTGCCAAGGGAAATGGGGCCAACTCATACTCAAAGAATTTCATCAAATCCTCATCTGATCGTTTGTTTATACACATCCTCTGAAACAGCAATGTTGGGTCAACTGCAACCTTTTCATCGTGAATTTTTATCGACGAGCTGACAGAAGACATTGGGAATGCCCGATATTTGCGGGACAACTTGATGTCTGAGAATGTCAAGCCCACTATCGCATTCATTGCCTTTTCACCAACTCGAACAGCATCGTAGCACGTTATTGTAGCATCTCCGACGACTAACCTAATTACCCATCACAATAATAATGATTATAAAATGAATTTCACTAATCATCTGTTCGAGAACAACTTACCTGCTTTCTTGCGTGCAAAAATTAATAAGGAATTTCCCATGAAAAAAAACCCATCTTAACATTTTGGTAAGAAAAAACAGCTTTTTCTGAAAATGACGACATTTTACGAAAAAACTTAAAATTGCTGTAAATATTTACTGGTTGGAGATTTATTTAGATATGTATATATATTCTAAAAGGTAATTAAATTATTTACAACTTCTTTTGAATTAATTTCTTTTTTGGATGAATATTTTAGACGATATGAAGGAATGTTTGATGAAAAATGTGAGGAAAAATGATTTTTTTAGAAAATATTGACATTTGTGGAGCGTATAACTCAAAAACGGCTGGGATTTTCAAAATTATGTATAGAATAAAAGTTGTAGATAATCTTATGAGCTTTTACTTATTCTCAAAAAGTTTTCCTCTGCGACGCACCGTTTTTGAGATATAAACGGAAACCCGAAAATCGGGACCTTCCCCCCCCCTCCCCCCCCTAGCTCACCACCTAGACGTCAGGACTTTTAGTATGTTCACACCCTAAGCATCCTTAACAAGTCCTGAAAGAATCGCTTAGGTCCCTGCTCACGCACTCTACAACTCCTTCCTTTACTGGACTATACCGCTTAATCCCAATAAAATTTGTTCCCAAGACCGCCAACCGCCCTAACAGGCCACTTGCATCACTTTTTTTTTAATTTTCCGGTTTAGGCAAATATTCTAAGACATTCTACATTTTTTTTAATCGTATTATTGAAAACATTATATTATTGAAAATAAATCCATAAATAAAGGCTATTTTCGCCTATAAAAAAAGTATGTAATTTGTCACTTTTTTCGAATCCGCCAGAAAATCCGAAATACGAAAAGCCACGTAGGACACGTTTGCAGATGGCGTAAGGATTATATTCGCAGTTGGGTAACGCCTCTTTTAATGCACTGAGACAAAACATCGTCAAAATTTATATTATTTTATTTTGTGAAGCTCGCGCGTAAATATAATTTTTTTTGCGATTATTATTTAAAAAAAACTGAATTTATCACATTATACAATAAAACCATATCCGAAAAGGTTATGGTTGATATGGTTGATACCTAACACTTTATTTTTTTCTAGGATTATTAAAAGACTTAATTTTCAAGACCGATATTTTCAAAGGCCAAGATATGTTATACTCGCAGTATTTAATAGAAGCATCTATAATACTTCTACGCGGTCAAATTAACAAAACAAAAATACATGGTTTTTGCATTATTTCGCATGGCTTCATCTTAAACGCGCGGTGAAGAGGACGTGGGAGGCAAACGGTGGCCGGATCGTAGATGGATTGTAAAGGGCAAGCAGGGAGAAACAATTTCTTTGAGTAGTATTGCAACGCATGCCGGTTAGTCGCTAATTATTATATAAATATCATAAAACACGAGTTTTGCCGTTTTCAATATTGCTATCGGTGTACTATTCAGCGTTCTGAAACATGCAGTTTGTCGGTTCATCGTAATAATAACCCACTCTCAAAAGCATCTCTATAAACCTATCAGAAGTGAGGGTTGCGGGTTGCCGGTTGCGGGCCTCTCAATCACTTATGGGAGTAATGCTATTAATCAATGTGACGGAGGACACATCGGAAAATTCTGAAACCGAACGTACAGTCTGCCAATAAATTTAATAAAATGGAACTAAAAAAATTACTTTGCATTTTACAATTGGGAGGCGGAAATGGGTAACGCAACCCCGGTAACTATTTATTGGAAAATCAAAACCTCTGCCATAGGTCACCCCAAGTGGTTCGCTACACCCAAGTTTGGTGACTTAGCAGGGGTGCCCGGGTTCATGGGGTGAGATTTGTCTGGATCTGGCGGCGGATGACCTAGCCACACTGAATCCTGGATTCCTACCCACCCTCTTACCTTTTCCCCTCCCAGAACTTCCTCTCCTTCCTTTGCTTAAAATAACCTCCACACAGCATCCCCAAAGATGACATAGTCTGCGAGGAAAATTATTTTTCTCAGAACTTCCTGTGTGGAGCTAATGTAAAAAAAATTAAAGTGTGTATTCACTCGCGATAGAAGTGAAACTAGAAAGTCGCTACATGTCGCTTTCGTTTGCCTGTTTATTTTAAAGTGGTTTGAAGATTGGGTATTGATTTACCTCCGTCCGCTGGATTTCTCTGGCCGCTGAGATTTGCGAAGCACTATACCGCTGCGCTATGGAACGCGCTCGGCGAGGCGCGAATTTACGCATTATGTTCCGACGACCCGTAAAAAAGCAAGGCGGCCGAAGACCTATCGTTTAATTATTTTACGGACAACCCTCGTACTATTATATATTAATAACTTCTTGCTTCCTAATCTGTAAACCATAACAAAAAATATTATAAATGAAACTTAAGATGAAGTCATAGTAAATAATGAAAAATCATATGTTTTTGTTTTGGAAATTTGATCGCTTAGAAGTATTGTAGATGCTTCAATTAAATACTGCGTGTAGAACATACCTTGGCCCTTCAAAATATCGGTCATTTTTTTAATAAGTTTTTTAATAAGCCTATAAACAAAATAAAGTATGAGGTCTAAAAAACACACTTTCAAGTCCAAACTCTCCTATTTATAAACCCCCTTTCGGATATGGTTTTATTGTGTAATGTGGCAAATTCAGTTTATTTTATAATAATCGCAAAAAAAGTTGATATTTACACCCAATCTTCCCAAAATAAAATAAAATATGCATTTTCGCGTTGATATTTTACAATACGGCCGCTAGTCGACGAATTCAAAGTGACCCCTATGGCGTCCACCGAAGAACTACTGTCCACGGCACAGTAGTGAACTAGTGGATCGCCTTAAATGGTTTATATTATATTCACTACTAATTGTGCAATGATCTTATATAATATAACGGTATGTTTCCTGAATAAACGTAAAAAAATAAAACGTGACTTTTTTATTTTGATAGAACACCTAATAAAAATAAGTTATTTGATACACGTGGGTACATTTAAAAAAAACGCAAAAAATTCCATGCTATATATTAATGCTATTTTTTAAAGTTGTTAATTTAGTTAAAACCTTTCAAACGACCACAGCGCCCTTCTTTTTAGTGTACTATTTGTTGATGGATGTAGATGTAGCCACTCCACTCAATTTGCAAATGTAATTTACCTTACGGTGTGCTTTTTATATCGTCCGCTTTTACCCTTGCACGGTACATTAGCGGTAAATTGTGATACCATCAGAAGTTTATCAAATACGTTATTATCACTCCGTGCCACTTTATATTCAATATTTAACCATCCATTTCACGAATAACGCGCTCTCAGACCTGAATTTATGAAAGGCTGATAACTGAAAAGGCTAGTTTTATTGAAATATTGATTTGTGGGAGTGTCAGTGTGTTATTTAAGGTCATATTTCTCTTTCTTCGGGTGAAATTGATATGAACATTTTCAAATATTGAAATTCTTTCTTGAACAGTTGGGTATACTTATTTCACAGAATTTGAACCATTCATCAAAATTCAAATTTAATTTTCAAGTTGTGTGAAAGTTTTATTCAAGTTTTGTTTTATATCATTTCAGGCCTTTATCGGCCAGTTGCTTCACAGACCTGAAATAATAACAACTTGAATAGAACTTTCACAGATCTTGAAAATTACCTAACTTTAAAATTGTACATTTTCTCTAAAACAACGTGTCTTTAGTTTATTAATTTCATTGTCCTGTCGGGTGCCTAGGAGTCGAAAGGTATTATGTATTGGCGACATCAGTTTCCTTTCAAATCGATAGCGATCACAATTCTGGGATTCAATATTGCTACCTCGGAACAAGCTCTATGTAGTGAGGTGGTATATACCAAAAAATGTATGTATATTGTAATATGGATAATAAATAATTTTTAAAAAAATCAGTGATTAATTCATATATTTTGTCCTCATAAAACTGGTTCTATCTCTTCTTTTCTATTATGGAAAATCCTTCTGTCTGACAATTTGAGCATATTCATAATCAACATAATTGCTGGAATACCCATTTAAAAAACTGAAGAATGTGTTTTTTATTCTTGTACATGAATTTTATAATGTGGGTTCCAGACGGGAGAATTGTACTCAAGATGACTACTTCTAACAAAGGCGAAATAAAACTGTTTAATACACTTAATATTGTTGAAATTTCTATTTAGCATATAAATACCAATATTTGTAAGCCCTTATTAGAGATTTCCGTTGTGCGGTTAACAAATGAAAGATGAAAAAAAATGATGGCAAGCCATTATTTTTGTCTAGACCCGAGTGGTTAAGGTACTCACAGGAAGTAAGATTGGACACTCTAAAGCAGTCAGATGGGGATGAAGTACAACATGGATGACTTACCCAAAAACCAAAAAATATTATTTCGTATTTGGAAATGTGTTTGTTTTATTTAAAAGATTAAATAATTCAATATTTAGTTTTATTTCCGTTTGCAGTTGGTGCAATTTGTTGATAACGTTTTATATTTTTTATTATCGTTTGTTTTGCTGTGTGTAATGCTGTGAACGTTTATAAAATGTCAATTAAATTTGCCACTTATTTCTGTAGATAAGCAATGGTTTTAAACCGGCTTTAAACTACTTTTAAACACTTTTTACACGGACCGGAAAATGTAATTCTTTCTACAATACATGTTTTAATAATAATATGCACTAGCGATTTCCGTACGTTTTGAATCTTCATCATAAATATGTCAGGTAATTTTACAAACTTGCTAATCATGTATTAATGAATGAAACAAACACTTCGTTTAAGGGCCCGCAACCCGGATTTGTACCGATTTATTACATATTTCCCTTAAACACGGTAAGTTTTAAAGCTCTTAAAAAAATATATGTTATTCTTGAAGATAATATCTAGACTTTGCCCGCGCCGAAACGCAAATTATATAAAATTCCCTCGATAGAAAAAAATCGATAGAAAAAAATCGCAAATTATGCTCCAAAAATTATTATTAACACGTTTGTTTCAGTTATTTTACAAGTTATATGCATGAAAAAAATCACAGTGTTTCTTTAAATGCTGTTTAAGATAATGTCCGCGAGATTTTTGCTCTATTTTAAACGAGTGGTGTTTTATTAAACATTTTCGCTATTTTCGCATCGATTTTGTGGCTGTAAATGTTAGCGCTCTCCTCTAACACTCTCTCCATCTTCTTCTTTTCGGGCCCGGTTGCAGAGCCTTAATTTAATAATATGTCAAACCACAAAGTGATTTCTTTCTACGAATTCATGTATTCGTTAATATTATTTTATCAATGCTGTTTTTCTGGAAGTGGAGGATACCGCCCCTCGGGGACGCTGGGAATTCTTGGGCATTCTAAGGGGCACCAAGAGCCGTGTCGGGGTTAAGCGGAGTGTAGCTTATTTAGTGTGATAGCAAACATTAAAAATTTCATAAACTTATATTCTTATCCCAGTTAAATCAAACTCGATTTTTACTTAAAATGCGACGCTGGTTATAGGTCTTTGGTGACTACAGGGACGACGATTTTTATTGTTTTTATGTGCCACCTCAGAAAAAACTGTGCATAACCAGGGGAACTATATCGCCACTCCCTTTGAGGTGTTACGAACTTATTGGGACTCTGGCACTCTTGCATAAAGGTCACCATCCGAAACCATCACCGTGGAATGGTCGGTGGCTCTGTAGGAATAACGCCCGATTTACAATCGAGTGATTAGAATTTGATAATTACTTACTCTCTTTTAAAAAGTATTGATAAGTCGCTTATATAATAGTCTGCCAGTCCACCATTCCATAACCAACATTATCTCTTATATTGTAGGTGAAATTCAAATGTTGTAAGGTTATTCGTAATCTAAGTATACATTTTGTAAATAAAACAAAAAATCTTTCCCTTTTATTATTATTAAAGTTGTCATACGGCTCTGCATCCCAGAATGGGACTTGGCCTCTTCCACAAATCGCATAGGTACATAGTCTTAGACTGTCACACATCGAAATAAATCAAAGAATGTATTTGGTATTTTCTTTCTTTAATTTTTTTACATTCATTAAATATGTGGTAGTTTTTTTAGCAGGTTTTCGAGCATTAAACTCAAAAATAAGTTTATCATTAATACCAAATGTTATCCACTGGTTGATGTCTATCGCCATCCGCCTCCAAACCTCAGTTCTCAGTTCTTCCTTCTCAAATCCTTTTACAAACAGTCCATCTATCTCTGGATTGCTTCAACCGGGGCTCCCATTGGTATTATGTCATGTATCGTCTTTTTTATTAATCATTTATATTAATTGTTGTTTTTGTTGTTTGCAGTCCACCAAGAGCGGTGTGGCCACCGCGGCGCCCTCGACGCCGCCCCCGCCCGCCGCGGCCATAGTGCCGCGCACGGCAGCCGGTGGCGCGCTGGGCGCCCCGCCGGCCCTCCTGCGCCGAGACCGCCGCCAGAACAGCTCCAGGTTCAACCTCACCCACAACAGGGAGCTGACGGAGCTGCCGCCGCTAGCAGGTTTGTTCATTACATTACACTTAGGTATATCAGTGGCCCCCGAGCAAGACTAAAAAAAGTTTAAAAGATCAAAACATTTAAGGCTTAGTTGTTTCGCAGAAATTCACGTGTGACAAAGTCATCAAATGGCCTTTCAGCGCCATTTTGGTTTTTCGACATTTCAAGGTCCCTGTTTAACACCGATTCCAGGTGCATTTCAGCTTTCTACCAATTTGTAGTGTCCGACCGAAATAGGACTTTCTACCGAAACCGAAACCTTTTTACACATGTTAAAAATATATTATTTACTGACATTGACATTTGGCTAATTTTTTTACACTTATACAGACAGTTAACACGTTTTAAATGAAATAAAAATACAATAATTGAAGTACACATGTGAAAAAAACAATTATTTATTTTTTTGATATTACTGCTACAAAACAAACAAAAATTAACTCACAAAACAATCACGCCGGACCGGCCGGCGAACTCAGCTGATGACAGCGGGTGACACACGAGCCACGAACTCACCCGAAGTCAACCGAACGACTCGCGATAATTCACGAACGCAGAGTTTCGGTGCGACCGAAGGAAATAACCGAAACTGAAGCCGAAACTAGATTCTTTTGCCGAAACTTGCCGAAACCGAAACCGTATCTTCGGTCGGTCACTACCAATTTGTAATAAGCTGACAAGCATGACATGATAGTTTTCTTCTACTGATTATTATTTGTTCAAAAGCTGTGACGACTTTTCAACTATAAAAAAATGAAAAAAAAATGACGCTGATTGGCCATTTGATGACAATGTTACATTTGATTTTCATTCATCTCTGGGCCAGAATTGTTAGATTAAGTTGCAAACCAATATTATATTTGTTTCCCTTTTTTATTTAAAGATTTGAGTTTTGTATGGATAAACATATTTATACATATTCATATTGCGTACGTACTGGCGCAAATAATTAAATCATCTTAATATTTTAAAGGATAACTTCTAAAAAGAGTTTTTCCTTAAAATAATTAATCTCACGCCATTTTATGAAAGAGTACATTATGAATTTGAAAGTTTCACCTTAGTAGATTATATTAGGTTGTTTTTTTGCTTATTGTTTATTTTTTACTAGTGCATTAAAAGATTTCACCCACCATTCCTTCATTCTATTATAATATGATCGCGGGAGTTTTTGAAAATGTTTAAAAAAAAAAATTAATGCATCTAGGGAAAATTTGCTGAAATTCAGCAGCTAACGAAATATAGGTTTTGTAGGTGGTGCAGAAATTCAGCAAAAAGCGCTCCAGTGGATAATGTTGTTTTTTTTTGCTTATTGTTTATTTTTACTGATACATGATAATAAATAAATAAATAAATAAATAAATTAAAACATTTCACCCACCATTCGTAAAAAAAAATTCAACAAACAATTTAAAAAAATGTATATTTTTACTGTTACTGTTAAAAATTCGCTAATCCCACTCTAATTCTTCAATTTTTCCAATACACAATTTTAATTCCAAGCTTCATTGACAGTGTACAGGCAAATTTTTGCTGAAAGGAAATAGAAGAAAACTCCTTTATTTTCCGCGTCTGTGCTTATTATCAATGACGCACACCAAAACTAAGGGTTGTTAACATGGTGCGCGTCTCTGCTAATAAAACGAATTTTCAGTTCTTTCAGTTGTTTGCAAGGTTATCGCTAGATGTCCCACATTTTCCGCTATTGGGGCGCCTGGAAAATTCAACAATTTTTCTCTGTCAAACCGGATTTTCTCAATGCTGAAAGTTACAAATTATTCCTCATAGAATAATATATTCAAGCGTAGTAATAATTTCACTAATTTATATTTTTATTACATAGATACAACAGAATGATGAAAATAATGTATTCAATTTTTCAATTTCAAAGGAATTTAAATAAAAGTATTTTATAATTATTACGAGATCCACTGGCACGAGATGAAAAATGCAGAATGCATTAGATTACATATTTGCGAAGAAAAAAATCATACACGCAACATGGCGCAATCACTTACATATTATGTACTGTTCGTACTGTGTTTTATTATAAAACTAGCTGGTTCCCGGCAAGTGTTGCAACGCCATATAGAAATACATTGTTTTCCCTGAATAACCTCTCGTGTCCCCGTTCCCTTCCGCGTCCCCTTGTTATTCTATGTATGATGTAACTATATTATTGTAAAGTTTCATTAAAATCCATTCAGTATTTTTTGCGTGAAAGAGTAACTTAATAACAGAATACATCCATACAAACTTTCGCGTGTATAATATTAGTAAGATTACAATAGAAAATTAAAATTATAAAACTGATAATACAATTTAAGTTTTATAATAGCAAGTTGAGTATAATAGCAGTTTTGACCGGTCAGTGGTTGTGTGGGCAAAGCGCTTGGGTCCTACCCGAGCGTCGCGTGTTCGATTCCTCGACTGGCTAAGTCCTCCATCACAACACAAGCAACATTTTCGGCTTTCTGTGTTGGTAGTAGGAGATTTTCAAACATTGTTGGGTTATTCGTAACCCGGGAATGTTTGTCTTTCTTTAAAAAAAAAAAAAAAAAGTAAACAATAAATATTCACCGTGTATAGAGGTATTAAGTTTGTACACAAGAGCAAACAAATGAAGATTTGATCACACTTATCCATCCCCCAGGCTAATTTGTTCGCCTTTAAGAACAACTCACATAGGTCTCATAGAAATTGTTGTCTTCCTTACTAACATACGAGTAGTTAGAAAAATGAATTAAACCGTGCTAGAAAGAGAGAACAAAAGGTGTTTTCAATTAAATCTATGAAACCAAAATTTCCGATCACTAATTGAAAAAAAAATTAAAGTTTATTAATTATTTTTGCAACAGTAAAATAATAATAACATTTATTGGTGTTTTAATTTTTTTGTGATTGGTAATGTTAGGTAGAAAAAACATATGGTGAGCCATTTTAAAAACTTTTTTGTTTGCATTCAAAAAAATTATGTTTTTAATAAATTAAATTATATTTAATAATAAAATTTGAAAGCGCTATTTTATCACCATTCAAAACGGTTTTTCGTTTTGGATACGTTCAGAAATATTTCATTTAGTTAGATTTTATTACAAGCCTAATCTGACCATATGACAAAATATGCACGCGGCCTGAGGGTTTAAAAATAAAACATGAAACATTTTGGAAGGCGGTTATGGGTACCGCCGCCCCGGGAACCATTTATTGGATAACCAACACCTTTGTCATAAATCACCACAAGTGTTTTGCTACGTTTGGTGTCTTAGCAGGGGCGCCCGTGTTCATGTGGTGAGGATTGTCCGTGTCTTGGCGGCTACTCTCTTGGAACATCGCCTTGCACCGAAGTGGGAGGAATGGATTCATACGTCCTTCACTCCTGGGCAGACTGACTACCAGATTCCTACCCAACCCTGATACTCCCGGGTTCATGGAGTGAGGTTTTGTATAGGTCTTGGCGGCGGATGCTTTTGCCTAACTACTGCGAGGCGTGCCGGATCGGGAGAGATTGGAGATTTCAACAAATACGTTCGTCACTCCTGAATACATTGACCCCCAGATACCTACCTACCCTTCATACATTTTTCCTTCCAGAACTTCCTCTCCTTCCTTTCCCTAAAAAGGTCCTCCACACAGCATCTTCGTCGGGGATTTTTTTCCTCATGCCTCCTGTGTGGAGATACCTGATGTAAAGAAAAGTCTAATAAATCGTGCATCCAACACTTTCAACACACACTATACACAATTTGACATTTTTAACTCTGTACCACACTCCTTAAAATCACACAGACACTCTCTCGATACTCTACAATAACAATACTTATAGATACCCTCTAATACAACCACCACTCTATAAACTTCCTTTTTTTTCTCTCTCTTTTAATTTTTTGTCACGTATATTTTTATTACTATACCTCAACTTAACCGATTCCCCCCCCCATCCTACCCCTTTCCTATCCCCACCTAAATAACTCGTCTCTTGAAATGTATTTTTTTTATGAGTAAATATCTCTGGAATAACTACACACTTGTATACAATACCCATGTGGAAACCTCTAATTAGTTCAATTATTGTACTCAATTATTATATACTTTGTTGTTAATGTAAACTGTTGGTCTCCCAAATAAATAAAAATAAATAAAAAAAGAATAAAAAAAAAAGTTAAACATCGCTTTTGCAAGCAATGCTTCTCTGTGAGTACTATCAACATTCGCTGCGATATCTGGGATAATAATTAATACTTCATTTAACACCCATAACTATATTTTTAACCACTTGCTTAGTTCCGTGGGGTCGATGGTGTACAAATATACACCTGTACAGGTTAACAAGTACCTACATGCAGCTATTTCTAATTAAGTACCAGCTGTCGGGGCATCGCCCACTCCATTTGTTTCCCTGGCAACACTCAAGGCTTCCACTTTGAACTTGGAACACGGAACGGGGGCGATTTTAAATACATGATAACTTACAATGATGTATTACATTGATGGGAATAACCTTCAAAAGTTATAAAAAAGAGAGTTTTTCTTATAAAAAATTAAATATTCATTTAGACTTTTATAAAAAGTCAATAGTTCCATATGAATATATTTAGATATATTTCCAGGATTTCCAGATATTTATTTACAGAAAAGTATCGTATATTTTTATATTTTATTCTGAATATCACTTAATAATAAATATATAAATAAAATATCTGTTAAGACAGATATTTTATTTATATTTAAATTATTTTTTGCATAAAACCTGTACTTACGTACCCTTAAACCCTTTTCCTTCCAAGAACTCTCCTCTCCTTCCTTTCCTAAAAAAACCCTCCACACAGCATCCCCAAAGATGACATAGGCCCTGAGGGAAATTATTTTCCTCAGGGCCTCCTATGTGGAGCTCATGCAAAAAAAAGGTGTCAGCCGGCGCGGCGTACGAATAGCTTTTTACGCCTCAATTTTCGTAGGGTTTTTACATAACAATTTTTCCCTCCCGTCAAAACGCAAGACCTCTAAGCTTATAAAAGTCAGGTACTATTTTAAATACCCAGATGCGGTTAAAATTGCAATACGTATATGACGCCGTTCTATTTGTATAAGGACTTTAAATTCAGTAAATTTAAATGATTCATCTCTTCATGAAATATAAGAATCTAGTAAATGAAAAAAAAAGCTTTTTACCCCTGGTGTAAGGAGTACAAGGTCTAGGGAAGTCGATATTCCAAGGGTTAAACGTTTTATCAATAATTGCAAAGATGGTATCCAATCGTGGTTTGACAGGAAATGCACATCTCGCGGAATAGGAAATATAATACGTTTTCCATCGCTGTCATCGAACGGATATTGGAAACTTTATTGTAACCTTCACGCTATATCCAGCAGTGAACTAATTTTATGGGTAATTTATTTGGTTTGCTTTCTTGAGCCCCCGCATTCTGAATTTCTATCGATTTATAACATATCATTCTCTTTAACTCTATAAGATTTTTATTTCCAAAAAAAAAAAATGTTATTTCTGAAGATAATACCTACACATTTGTAGAGCCGAAACGTTAATTATATGAAATTCCCTCAATAGAAAAAAATCGCAAAGTATGCTCCGAAAATTATTTAAAACACATTTTGTACTGTTATTAAAAAAAACACAGTATAACTTTAAGGGCAAGTCTAGAGATTTTTGCTTTAAGTTTTATTAAATATTTTAAGAATTTTCGCTTACTATCGTTTTTTTTTATAATAGCGCGCTCCCTCTAACATTCGTATTTACGTATCTCCGTTTCAAACCATCTTCTTCTTCTTTTTAAACGCTTACCACGGAGCCTTAAGGTATCCGCGTGTCCTCCGGGGTCGAGGGGTAAGGCTCTTGAATCGCAATCCGAAGGTCGCTGGATCGAATCCTGGTGTGCGCAAATAAATTTTATTTGATTAAATGTATTAATTCGTTAAAAATAATATTTATTTATATTATTTTTTATTTATTTATTTTTCGGGAAATCGACAGTTTACATTTTTTCAGTTTGTACATGTTTGTATAGCCAAAATAAAACCAATTATGGATTTCCTCCTTGTGACTTTACCTCTGATTAAACAGCATAATAAAAAAAATTAAATAATAAAATTTATAATAAAGCAGCATGAGATCAAAAATTTTATAAAACAAAAGATTAAGTATATAAAACTAAAATTTACATAAAACATAAAAATATCAAAACATTGGTAACCATAAGAAGCCAGGTTGTACGTATAAATCAAATCATAACAGAATTAAAGTATAAACGATAGAAATATAGACACATAACATATTCATGAAACATCAGAGAAATACTTTTATATTTTAATATATTATATTTGCGGTAAGTTCCAATGAGGAAGATACTCTCAATATCGCCCTGGTGTAAGATCACCGTTCCGAATTAAAACGCTGCTTGAAATGACTTTAACAGGGTTTGGTGACTAGATCTAAGTAGTCGGGTTCCTTCCTCTTCCCCGTCTCGTTCCCCTCCCAACTACCTTCAGCCTCACAACTACCTTCAGCCTCACAACATACCCCAATTTAGGCACGTTCCAGAGTGGAAGATACTCTCAGTATCGCCCTCTGTAAGTCCAGTTCAGAAACGTTGCTTAAAATGGCTTTTGCCTTGGTCGGTGACCAGATCTGAATAGCCAGGTACTTCCCCACCTTCTTCCTCATCTCCTTCCCATCCCCACTACCTTCAGCCTCACGACATACCCTAATTGGGGATGCCATAGTCTAACCGGCGCCAGACGGGAGCAGCTGGGACTCTTGTGAGGTATTCACATAAAAAAGTATGAATGGCGCGGGTGGTTGATGTTTAATTGATTTTGTCAATATCAACCCTATTTCCATTTAAATAATGGCCGCCGTGCGGTGACGTAACACGTCGAAAATAGCCACCCCATTGTTAATTCATGACGCTTTATACCTTTATTATTTACCTTCGGCTCATTTAGTCCCTTTGCGGCTTTAATGGGTCCTATTTAATTTTGAAGTTATCATAAAATCAATAGAAAAGACAATATTTATTCTGATTTTGTATTTATTTATTTTTTATTGGGTCATCATCATCACTATTGGATCTACAACCCCTGGTGGGTCTTGGCCTCCTCAAGAGTCTTCCTCCATCATCTCGGTTTTGTGCCAGCTCTCTCCAGTTTGGAAGCTCCAAGATAGATATGTCTTTGAGGACGTTGTCGCTCCATCTTAGTCTTGGCCTTCCCTATTGGTCTTGAGTTCAGCAGGGATTTTGGTGCTTGATGCTCGGTCATTCTCTCCACATGACCCAGCCACCGAAGTCTTCCCAATTTTATAAATTTTGCGACTTGTATAGAGCTTATTGTTATAACGTCTGCGCCAAAATCCATTTTCTAGAACCGGTCCGAAGATGCGCCTCAAAATTTTTCTTTCAAAAACGTCCAGTGCTCGCTCATTCCTCTTAGTTAGTACCTAAATCTCAGCTGCGTACGTAAGTACTGGTCTGATAAGTGTTTTGTACACTGGTATAGTCTGTCAAAATAGAGTAGAAAATATAAAAACTTGAACTACTAAATTTGTAGACTGGCAACACCAATTTAACTGTCAAATATTTTTTTGAAGTGCAATGACACTGAATGTGCAAAACACAGTAAACCACATTTTAAAAAACATTTTTCTTCATGACATAAAATTGATTAAAAGATGATTTATAAAGCGATTTGCTTTAATTTAATTTAACATAAATTTGAATTTAACGATAGATAGAAAGGAAGAATCACTAATGGTGAGTTTAGTAACACTACTTTTAGATCTGAACTAACTAACTAACTAACCATCACGTCGTTTCCCCGCAGGGGTAGGCAGAGAGGACGGACCGCCAAACATCCCGGTCTTTGCACACATTCCTTGCCTCGTTTACATTCATACAATGTCTCATACATTCTCTTCTATTATTCTGGCTCTTGACATGGCCCGACTCAAGTATCTGATTCACTTGGTCGTGCCATAGATCTGAATGAGTTAATATATTCAGATCTAAAATTAGAGACATGATCTAAAGCCCAGGCAACGCTAGGTACTTTATCTAGTATTAAATAAATGTGAGCAATTTCTAAACTGTGCTTTATATTTCATTACGTTATAGTTATTCTTCATTATATTAACACAAAATTGCAAAGGTATAATAATAATATACCTATACGCAATTCTAATTTTGAGATCGGCGGGTATCTATACTGCAATGAAAAAATATTTTTCCACTATTATGCCTTTTTATTTTTTTATAAAAATGTAGGTTACACTGCTTTACTTTAACACCATGGGTTATGTGTTTAGTATTGCTATTTGATCAACAGTGGCGCCCTCATATATTTTCTACTCTTTTTTGACAGACTATATCTTCGTGTTTCTGGACAGCAGTGGACTTTAATTGGTTTTGTAGGCGGAAATAACAGCGATTTGCGTTCACTATGCGCTTATTGGGTATTGATAAATAAAATCATATAAAATATAGATAGTAATTATTATTCTAGATTTGTTTTAAATTTTACTCTATTCTTATTATTATATGTTTTATGTGTATACCTCACGTAGTCCCAGCTGCTCCAGTATGGAGCCAGTCAGTTTGGCATCCCCAATTGGGGTATGTTGTGAAGCTAAAGATAGTGGGGAGGGGGAGGAGATGGGGAAGAGGAATGTGGGAAAGTACCTGGCTATTCAGATCTGGTCACTGACCAAGGCTAAAGCCATTTCAAGCAACGTTTCAAGACTGAATGGTAGTCTTACACCAGGGCGATGTCGAGAGTACCTTCCACTCTGGAAGTTATTCTCGCCTCAAAAATACTGCATAATTTTAAATGAATTGTGAATTAATTGTGTAATAACACAAATTAATCAAATAAAATTTAATTGAGCACGCCGGGATTCGATCCCGCGACCTTCGGATTGCGAGTCAAGAGCCTTAGCCCCCGACCACGGAGGCCGTAAATAGGGAAGTGGTAAAAAGTCATGTAAATATGAGTCGTTCAATTTCTATATCCGCTTATCAACTTTCACTGATTCGGAGAAAACCGCAAAAAACTGTCACATCTCTAGTGTAAATAAAAAATTGCATTTTTTATTTTTATACAATGAATGGGAGTAATATACACTCGAAAAGTATTCATTTTTCAATATATCTCTGGAAATATTTTAGTAATTTGAATAAATAAAATGTATATAACAGCTTTTAATACTCACTTCGTGATTTGTATGGAATATAGAGTCTTTTGAAACTCAACTGACCTGAGGGGCGTGTTAAACCCGCCATCTTGGAAAAATAACTGCTAGTGATTGGTTGAATTCCGATACAGCGGGTTTTGATAGTAACTTCTTGAATGATATAGCGGGTTTTGTTTTTCACTCGCAGTTTTAACATGGTTTTTGGTCGTGATAAGGGAAATTTCAAAACTCAATTTTAGGTTAGTCTTGTTCCTCGCAAAAATGTGAACAAGATGTCGTACTCAGATCATTTCGTAAAAAAATTGGAAATAGCGGGTTTTGAAATTATAGGACTCATATATGTCGTATCAATGTAGTACAACTACAGTTTTATGATGGCCTTGAATGCTGAAAGAGTTGTCACATCACTCAATAATATCAATACATTTGGTTTAGCATGACGGCAGATCGCTAACGAATAAGTAACAATTTACAATGACTGAGTGTTCTAACTAAATATTTCTCTCTTAAAATTCTATATCTTAAAGATTACTGTTTTAAATGCTTCTCCTTTGAATATCTTTCTTTACAATATTTTCCTTTTGAATGTTTAACTTTTTTATATTTTTTATTTAAATTTTTTCCTTTTAAATATTTTTATTTGAAATATTTTTCTTTTGGATATTATGGTTCTCTTAAAGTTTTTCTTTCTAAAATTTTCTGTTTAAAATGTTTTTTCTCTAAATGTTTTCTTTTTGGATGTTTAACTTCTAAATATTTTTCGCTTAAATGTTTTGACTTTAAATATGCTTCTTTGAAATATTTTTCTTTTAAATTTTTTTCTTTAAATTACTTTTCTTTTGAATATGTTTCTTTTGAATATTCTGATTCATATTATTTTTCTCCCATTTGTCCTCTGCACCTACTATGCATCTCTCCCTCAACCTTTCCTCACCTTCTACTCTCCCCTCTCATTATATATGTACGCACTACTACCTTACTAACCACTTTGAAAAAAGAAAGTATATGTATTACAAATTATTTTAAAATCAATCTGATCTTCTATATGAAATCCGTCATACAAGTAATTATCTATCTTATACTTAAATACAGATTCACATCACCCATAAAATGACATTAAATATATATTACCAAAATGTAAGAGGACTACGCACAAAAACTGACACACTTTTAAATGCTGTCAGATCCAACGAATACGATATTATCGGCTTAACTGAATCGTGGCTAACTGATGGCATCCGTAATGAAGAACTGTTCGACGATCGTTATGACGTGTTCCGCCAAGACCGAAATTACTGTGCAACTGGTCAACGCTTGGGCGGAGGTGTCTTGCTCGCTGTTCGACGTGAACTGGTAGCCCGCGGGCGTCCAGAGTGGCACTCAAAAGCAGAAGATTTGTGGTTATCCTTAAAAATTAAGGGTTCGTTGTGCAATACTTTAAACATATGTTGTGTTTACCTTCCCAAGGGTCCAACGTATAATGAAAACATGGTAAGCTTTCTCAGCGAAATTTCAAGATTAACCTTACAATTTCCTTGTGAAAAATTTCTTATTTTAGGCGATTTTAACCTCACTGACATTCTGTGGAACAAAAGTCCAAATAACACGTCGTACACACCTACCAATCGTTTATCTCCTCTCAGCTCTGCATTTGTTGATTGCCTGCATTTTTCGGGTCTCTGTCAATATAATGGGATTTCAAACTCCAACGGCCATTTTCTTGACCTCGTACTCTGTAACGATTGTGTTAAGGTATCAGCCTGTAATGACTCACTAATCGTCGAAGATATTCACCATGCCTCCATAACGATAGATGTAGCATTCTCAGAACCCGTTGCATTGAAGGAGGATATACGAAAGGTCCACGTCTTCAAACGTGGTAATTATGAACTAATAAATTTTCTTCTTAATAAAATAAACTGGCATGAGCTTCTCTCTGTTGGTGATATAAATTCAGCTTTACTAAATTTTTACTCACAAATAAACCAACTGATAGATGCTCACATTCCGCAAAAACCAAGTAAGAACTCAAAATATCCACCATGGTATAACTCAGCTCTTATAAAGTTAACGAAGGAAAAATACAAGTATTTCAAAAAGTTCAAAATTTACAAAAATCAATCTGACTACTCCATTTTCTCTCTCTTAAGATCACGCCATAAAAAACTTCAACGAGAATGTCATAATAAATACCTTATTAATGTTGAACACAACATATCCTCCGATCCAAAAAATCTTTGGAATTACGTTAAATTAAACTCCAAATCACAGGGTGTGCCAAACACTGTATTCCTAAGGGATGAAAAGGCTGAGAACGGATCTGAGATTGTTAATTTATTCTCCAAATATTTCAGTTCTGTTTACACCAACGATGTCCAAACTTCTCAATATAGGCCGGACAACTACAACATTCATAATTCTTCCACTATTCATAGTATTGAAGTTGACGAACGTCTGGTGCAGACATATCTGGAAAATTTAAATCTAAATAAAAGCGCAGGCCCAGATCAAATTCCTCCCTTTTTCATACTTAAATGCGCAAGCAGTCTCTCCAAGCCGTTATCGATTATATTCAATCGCTCCTTAAAAGAGGGTGTGGTACCTAATACTTGGAAAACTGCCTTCATAACACCCATTTTCAAAACCGGGCAAAAGTCTGACATTGAAAACTATCGTCCTATTTCAAAATTGTGTGTATTCAGCAAAGTGTTTGAAAAAATTATATATGATCAGATGTTTCCCGCTTTGAAATCCTCACTCAATGTTAACCAACATGGGTTTATGAGTGGAAAATCAACAACAACCAATCTAATAGCGTTCACGGAGTTCTTGCAAGACTATATGGATCAACGTGTACAAGTAGACGCAATATATACTGACTACAGCAAAGCTTTTGACCTAGTGAATCACGACATATTATTACGCAAGCTTATGCAAATCGGCGTCCACGGTGATCTTCTCAGATGGCTCTCATCTTATCTATCAAACCGTAGTCAAGTCGTAGTTGTGGGTGGCTTTAAATCGGACTGGGTAACCGTCCCATCAGGTGTGCCTCAAGGATCTCTATTGGGACCGTTACTATTTAATATTTACATCAATGATATAGGCCAATGTTTCAAATACTCCAAAACATTACTTTACGCTGATGATATGAAGGTTTTTTATCCTATCAGATGTATTGCAGACTGTCAAAAAATGCAGGAGGACCTAAACCGTCTAAATGTTTACTGTTCACAGCATACCCTTAAAATTAATGTTAAAAAGTGTTTTGTCGTAAATTTCACACGAAATAAAAATATCATTATCAATGAATATAATCTTAACGGCTCAATATTAATCAACAAAACAGAAGTCAAAGATCTGGGAGTGACATTGGACTCCAAGCTTATTTTTGATATTCATATAAACTCAGTCACATCAAAAGCCTCAAAAATGTTAGGATTCATTCTTAGGACATGTAAAAAATTCAATAACCTTAGAACAATGAAAATACTCTATTTTGCCTATGTCCGCAGCTTGCTAGAATACGCGTCACAAGTTTGGAACCCGCAATACATATCATATGTGAAAATTCTAGAACGTGTTCAAAACCGTTTTCTACGATACTTAGATTTCCGCAGCTACCGCCCACACCTAAGTTACCAAGATTCGGCCACGTACTTCAATATACTATCATTAGAAGTTCGAAGAAGCTCGGCCGATGTACTCTTTCTTCAAAAAATAGCCAGATCCGTCGTTGATTGCCCAGAACTCCTAAAAAGAATACAGATACGAGTTCCTAACAGACGAACCAGGTCAGACATTATTCTAAGCCTCCCTCGGTGCAACACCAATTCGAAGCAGAACTCGTTCATCTATCGTGCGTCCAATACTTTCAACACACACTACACAACATTTGACATATTTAACTCTGCACCACACTCCTTAAAATCACACACACGCTCTCTCGATACTTTACAATAACAATAACTACAGACACCCTCTAATACAACCGCCACTCTATTAACTTCCTTTTTTTCTTACGCAATTTTTTGTTACGCATACTTTTAACACTATACCTCAACCTAACCAATCCCCCCCCCTATCCTACCCCCTCCCTATTCCCCCTAAATAACTTGTATCTTGAAATGTAATTTTTTGTACACTTGTACACAATAGGTACTTATGTGGAAACCTATAAATGGTTTAATTATTGTGACTTAATAACTATAATGCTCTATTTAATGTAAACTGTTGGTCTCCCAAATAAAATAAAATAAAATAAAAAAATAAAATAAAACTTATTCGATGTCAACTGTTGTTTGTACGTTAACGATCTGTAGTTATCTTAGAGAACGATGAGAAGTTAGCGAAAGTTTTTTATCAATCCTTATCGATCGCCCGTGCTAGGACCCCAGAACTGGGCAGAACAAGCTTTTTATTTTTGCAAGAGGCAGGACCAACCTACCAATGATCATGCCGTTGGGGAGAATGACTACTTTAAAACCACTTTTCTTTTGAGGTAGACGTCCGGCATAGTCCAGCGGTAAGGCTCTTGACTAGCACTCCGAAGGTCGCGGGATCGAATCCCGGCGTGGCAAATAAATTTTATTTAATTAATTTGTGTTATTTTACAATTTATTCATTTAAAATAATATATAGTATATTTGCGGCACGTTCCAGATTGGAAGATACTCTCAGTATCGCCCTGGTGTAAGACCACCATTCAGAATTGAAACGTTGCTTGAAATGGCTTTAGCCGTGTTTGGTGACCAGATCTGAATAGCCAGGTACTATCCCCACCTTCCTCTTCCCTATCTCCTTCCCCTCCCCACTACCTTCAGCCTCACAACATACCCCAATTGGGGATGCCATAGTCCCACTGGCTCCAGACGGGAGCAGTTGGGACTCTTGTGCGGTATTCATGTAAAAAAAAATTCAGTTTCAAACTTCGGTGACTTCAAGATTGCAAAAAATATATTTCTAACAGAAAGCTGCGTCTGAACTTATTTGATTAATTAAGTACAATACTCGTATGTCGGAGACAATGCGGATTTAAATATTAATACTCTTTACGGTAATAATAACGTAATTACTTTAAAAAAAAAGCAAGTAATATTAAACGACTATTTGGTTTATAAGTCTCTCTCTCTGGTTTCAATCCTGGGATTGGTTTGCAGCAATTTCCTTTAGTTTCCTCTTCCATTCTTCCCTGTCTTGTGCGGATCTTTTGAGGTCTGCATATGATAAGCAGCGCACGTCCACCAGCAGGTCCTCCAGGTACTCTCGGCGTGGGCGTCCCCTAGAGTTTGTCCCCTCGGTCAAAACCTCCATTATGGAATGCAAGAGGCCTTCTTGTCGTATTACATGGCCGATCCATCTTGCACGCCTTTCGGACAAGGTCCTGAGCAGGTGCCTTCCTCCTTCGATTCTTTGGAGAACCTCCTCATTTGTAATGTGGTCTCTCCAGGAAATTCCTAATAGTCTTCTATAGGACGACATCTCAAAAGCCTCTAGTCTCCGTTTATCTCTTTTGGATAGGCACCATGTTTCGCAGCCGTACATCAAGATACTCCATACATAGGTCTTGATGAGGAGTATTCTCAGCTTTAGGTCTATATTATTTGATTCAATTATTTTCGACCTTTTATTGAAAGCAAGCCTAGCCTGGTGTATACGGCTGTCGACATCGCTCTTAGACCGACCGTCTTAATCGTAAGTAATAATTATAAATAAAATGTGAAATAGTTAATCAACTAATATTTAACGAAAAATTAAGATAAAAAACCGTACTATGGATTGGGATTCGCCATTGGCCTCGCGCAATGGCATGTAGGTACGGCTGAGCGCTTCACACTCTTCGCGCTTTATCTTAAAATCGGTTAAGCGTATAAAAAATTATTCAAGACAAAATTTGTAGAGAATTTTATACTCAACAACTTTTATTTTGAATGCAAATACGATTCGATGCAAAGGAAGCGAGATATTTCAAAAAACTGATTTTCGTGACCTTTGACCTTGAATATCCAAAGATGCGCACATGTCGTATGAGACTTTTGAGACAACATGTAGAATACCAAAATAAAGGTTTATTAAAATTTTCAGCTTATTCCGTATCATTTAGCGGCGAAATCCTTATTTGACTGGACGTAATGTTAAATAATATTGTTCATTTTGTGAAATGTCAAAGTCGTGTTTTATTAAACATTTTCACAATTTTCGCTTCAATTTTACCGATTTAAATATTAGCGCACTCTCTCCAACGTTCGTAATTACATATCTCTCCGTCTTCTTCTTTTTGAGCAGGGATACGGCGCCTTAATTAATGAAAAAGGCTATAGGCTCTATAACCTAAGTCCTATTTTCTCAAAATAGCTATTTAATTAAAACGGTGTGCGATGACATTTTCCATTTGACATTCGACAAATTTAGCGTGCCCCAAAAATAGCTGGTCGCGTGACTAATGTATAGTATATTACATACCTAATAATACTAATGTATGGTATATTACATACCTAATAATTACGTGAAATTACATTCGTATTGCGTTTGAGAGAAATTATTTTTCCTCAAAATTTTCCTCTGAATCACCATAAATAGCAAAAAAATGGTACGCTATATACAATTTTGTGAGTATTTTTTGCGGGTTAAGTTTGCAAAAAGTTCTATATTTGAACACGTCCTGAGAGTTGAACCTCCCACGTGAAAATGTATTTATTTTCAGGCAGGTAATGTATTGATAACTCGGGGTTGGTACCCATTGGTATTTTTTGGAGGCCTCTTTTAAATGTTTGAAAATTATTATGATTCAAATTTGAGTTTTTCTCGAAATATCTCCATTTCGCATTTCAAATTGACGATAAAACGTGCCGCAAATGTACACTGTACTATTTTAAATATATATAAATTGTGAAAACACTAATCAATCTCATAAAATTTACTTGCGCACGCCGGTATTTGAACCAGCTACCTCCGGATCTGTAGTCGAGAGCTTTACTCCTTGACCACAGGCCGTCAAAATGTATGAAAAAAGTATCGTATAAAATGCACATTAGCCAGTCAAAATATGGGTAATTTCAGGGGATAATGACAGCCTTTAGTGCAATCATTTATTTAATTATCTTGTAATTAAAATAACGCTCAGCTCCATCAGTGACGTCCATTTCAGGGAAAGCGCTCGCACGGCCTGATTAATGGGAGTGACCGTCAAAATTTCCAAGTATCGTTGGTCTAGTCCTAGTGTCACACTAATAACTAAAAATAGGGATAATTTCGTAATAATCTAATAGTTCGCATAGTTCTCTTTAAATAGTTTTCCTAGCTTCATGCATCGCGAAACTGTGTCAGGGATAAGCATCATCTGCTCTGTCCAATGTCCATTCCATTCATATGGAGTCATTAAAACACTATTCACGGAGCGTGCTGGACAGTTCAATCAGATACATTTCCTAAATCTGTACCTATATGGGTTTACCATTCGATTACCTTTTGCTACGAGCAATTTGTTTTAATCGGCTATACAGAATTATACTATTTTTTCCCTGGAGCTCCTTTCCTTCATTTCCATAAAAAGACTCTCCACACAAGATCCCCTAAGATGACATGAAGTTTTTTTTCTTCAGGGCCCTTTGTGAAGCTAATTTAAAAAATATATATGGATAATCCGAAAAACTTGTACCCTTTTTTATGAGCAACGGCTTCCAGAAAACTTTGACCAAACTAATCTTCCGTCGGTTACCGTGTAAACACGGCCATATTACATTCGTATCGGTTTCTCGCATAGCTTTGATGAAAATGCCATTTTCCCTTATCTGGTTTTTTCTGACGCACGCGGTGTATTTTCTTCCATGGTTGAGAGATTTCATTAGTTACATGTTTGATAAGAAATAAGAACCATGATTAGAATTAAGCTACCAGAAATTTTACAGCTTCCAATATGTTGCCAGAGAAACCAGAAATAATCGGTATCAACCAAAACCAAATTCGAAATTAGAAATGACCGAAAATAATCGTTGGTTGACAACATTTGCAATTTTAGGGTCCCGTAAGTGGAAAAGTTTTCTGTGGGTTTCGCGGCAATCTGTTTTATCTGAATGTAAATTTCTTTGCTTTTGCAACATGAATGTTTTTTTATTGGTTTTACGGCAGCTACGCTATCTCAATTTAATGTTTTCTTTATTACACGTGATTGTCAATTTCTTATGTTTTCGGGGCATCCTGCATTATAATACCTATAATAATTGGTATTATTAAATAATGACAGTGATAAATTATGCGTTTTCTTCTTCCTTCTTTTATAAGTGGTAGTAGTCGCTGTATTTGAGTGGCATGGGGAAAAAGTCCAAACTGCCGTAATTTATGCAATTTTTTTCAATGTTTTTTCAACAAGAAGCATGGTAGATTTAATATTCGAAAACGCTCGTGTCATTTTTCTTTCATTAGTAAAAAAATAATTGATGAATTTCCCCATCGCGCCGGCTTTTCTTTTGTCCGCACACCCTTAGCGTTTTCAAGTACGAAATTGTTCCGTCAATCGGCAGTGGTCGGCGCTGGTTCGGGCCCCCGCTAGACTAGCCTGATAAGGGGTGGGGTGGGGGGAGGGGGTGGTGCAGGGCGCGCGCTTGTGCCGCCGCTATCGATTTTCCCTCCCCCCCCCCCTCCCCTCCCTCCCCCCGCCGTCAGCAGCGGCCAAACCCAAACACAGGCCGCCTCCACTCGCCGCGCCATTACAACGTCCCGCCGCCCGCAAGAGTAGTTCACAGTACAGTGTAGCAAAACTAGCATCGATCCTCTAGGGATCTGCTGACTGACTTTACTAGTGCTAGAAAAGCTTGAAAATTCAAAGATACGAACTTTGTTTCCGGACGTGCTTTTCCCTCGCGACGGCCTGAAGTAACAGTTGACGTACCCCTCGTGTAACCATATTTCTAAGTTCGGTATGTTTCTCGTGTTGTCCGATGTTACGCTAAAGGATTGAGGAAGATATTTCCTAGATTGGTGTTGGTTGATGCGGTGGTCTAGTCTAGGCAGTGCAGTGTCGATGCGGGCGGCTGACAGGTGCGGGAGCAGGTCCGGGGTTAGGTCGGCCCCCCAGAAGCGCAGGTAGGAGTGGACTCGGGCAGGCAGAAGCCGGCAGAAGGAGGCGTGCCGAGTGCCCCGCCCGCGCTAGTGACGCAACTCGCCTCCACCACCCTCGGGACGCGCTCCACACCACCTTCCCGAATGTGCAATGGTACACACTGGTCTGTCCACTTACGCCGGGTTAACCCGTGCGATGTTCTTCAGGGACAAGGACAAAGGCACTAACGGCAAGGAGAAGAAGCAGCAAGGCGGACAGACAGGAGGGTTCACCCCCAAGAGCACCGTCTCCCCTCTAGGGATCCCCAAATCTCCCTCTTTCCACTCTGGACTAGATCTAGTGGCGTCTGATCAGGACAATAAGCGTTCGGAGACGATCGCGGATTTCGCTCGTTCGTTTCGTTTCGCGAGTTACGGTTTGAACTGTGAAGACAGTATTGTGAAGAAGGAGGTGTCGCCGGTGATGAACGGAGTGCCGCAGGTCCAACTACAGCCGCAGCAAGTCCCGCAGATCGCCATGACCAACGGGGGGCGCCAGCAAGGCAACGGGGGCCCCGGTCCAGGCCCGGCGCTGAACGCCACGCAGGAATTGTACATGAGGACGAGAGACAGAAACTTCTACCATACTAACGTCCAAGATCTTGTACAACTGCCCTACCTGAGAGGTACACGATTTGCTTCTAACATATATTTTAAATACATTGTTTTAATGCGGTATAAAGTGCACTAAATTCCTTGTTGATTTCCTTCAAAGCTGTCGACCATTTCAAAATGTCAGCCATCCGGTTTTCCGTGGTGCTCTTTTCAAACACGTTTTTCGCAAACAAATTATTGTGATATTCTTCTAACTTTACACTTGCTTCAATATCTCAGAATCTCGATATTGTTGTGTAAATATATTGATATTATTTGCTACCGCTTTGCCATTTTATTGCCGACAAAACAACTTACCGGAACCTATTTATCTTAAGTTCAACCTATACTGTTTATTGATTTTGCGTTTTGAACGATAGTACGAAATGTTATGGAGATTTAATCCGATGTTATCACAAACAGTTATTTTTCTTTTTGTTAATCTTGTGTTCTTAAAAAAACCCTGCGATGACGATTGTAGATACAATTTACACACGCCATTCATAACCTTGTTCATGCATCCCATCGATACGCTGCTCTTCGATTTGCAATTGCTTCAACATGTTCAACTTTCTCGTACGTGTGTTTTTTTGATCCAGGAATAAAACTACGATATTGGTATTGATTTGTTGCGTTCGCCCGGATATCCAATGTATTTTTGACTTCCTTTTATTTGTTGATTCAACTTCTATAAATACTGTCACGGGTGCGAAATAAATCATCATTTTCGTTCGTGTTTACAGAAATGCCGGCTTTATTTGCGTCTTGTGATGTAATTAACTATGCATAATGATAACTTTCGTTAATGTCCGCGCGAATAGTCCGAATGGCTACATTTAGATGTACACAGACCTTGGCTTTGCTGTAGGTTTTATTCGAATTAGAATCGTATTATGCACGTTACATTATTGTATTTACGTTTTATTATGCTAATCGTTGAGCTCCGGTCTCTCGGGGTTGTGAGAGAGGAGTATCTACAATAAAAGTGTAGGTACCCGTTGATATGATACCTTCATTGATTATGCATGTTTAGCTTATGTTAAGATCGCCATGACGAACGGTCTGGTTAAAGTACGTTTATTTATTCCACATGAGTCCGCAAAAACGTATCATTTCGAAACAACTTACACACATGAGGTTTTACATATGATAGTATTATTATCTTAATGACTGTACAGTTTAGGACTATACACGCGGAAGTGGCGCCCTCTGTTATTTTCAAGAAGAACCGTTTAGCTTTAGGTACCTATGTGATTAAAGTAAATTTTTGCACACATTCTAATACCTGCTATTCTACCAGGGAAATTTACTTAACCCTCCGCCCCTTTGCGCAGGGTCGCTGAGGACCCCAAAAATAAACATGATTAATTTGTTCTTATAGCTTTCACTTAGGGGTCGTCCATTAATCACGTGATGCTCGAAAGGGGGGGGGGGGGTTCGGAAAAAATCACGAAATATCACGACGGGGGGGGGGGGGTATAATGAGATATCACGTGTGTTTATTTTTCGTGATAATATTCTAAAATACACGTGATTTCGCGGGGGGGGGTTAGTCTAAAACCTCACCACATATCACCAGGGGGGGGGGGGGTAAAAAGTTGTTAAAAAAACATCACGTGATTAATGGACGACCCCTTATGTGTTATTTTAACTGATTATAGTCAGGTGATAATGACCTATTGAAATTTAAAAAATATATATATATACATTTATTTTCAATGCAAAAGCTTACAAATCAACAAACGTTTTTTTATAATTTTGAATCGTACTTTTTTAATAGAAAATAATAAAAAAGTCTAACCAATTTCTATCAAACTTGTAACTATTTGAGAATGATACAGACTTATTATTATTACAAAAAAAAACCACAAAATACAATGAAAAAACATATAAACTTGGTTTCTCACGCCGAAACACAAGTCTGTATCTCACATCACACATGCGCAGAATGAATGTTGGCGGCGCTAACGACAATTATAGTCCCTTTTAGGAACTACCTAAAGTAAGGAATCAGTGGGAACATTTAAAATGTACATGTAAACCTGGGCTTTTAAAGACCCCACGCGACGGTCGAGGGTTAACCGGGTGAAGCCCATCAAAAAGCCGCCCTACAGGACCCAGCAGCGAAGAAGGTTTTTATCTGCTAGTCTTTTTTTACCATAAAGCAGAATTCTTTTTGTTTTCACAGCAAAACCCTCAAATGGTGGGCACCGGCATCATGACATTTGCACAGCGTGTCTGCAATTCCTATGTTAACACAACTATTTTCAGACCCCAACGTCATTTACATCGTGAGCCATGGAGCTTTGATACATTTAGCTGCCAAAAATAAGACGAACGCCATATTGTTATTCCTCTTCATATTTTCCCAATGAAAGTTGTCATAATATTTTTTTACACAAACATTTCCAGATTAGAGATTACGAATAATCTGACAATATTTAAAATCTCCTACTATCACCACAATCCTCCGAAAATGATGCTTGTGTCATGATCGAGAACTTAGGCAGAATTGAACTCACGACGCCTGGGTGGGACCCAAACGCGATGCCAACTCAGATATTGACGAAAAAAAATAAATCAGTGAGCCCAAAATCGTAAGACTTTTGTTTGGCGAAGGCCTTACCTAGTATTTTTATATCGGAGTTCCAGTTGTACCATTAATGAAATTTCTTTATTTCATTTAAGTATGTACCTGTCCTAGTTAACAATTTTTTTATAATTATCTTCGCGTTTTCAACGAAGACATAATTAGTTCATCCGAATGACAAAGGAATATTTAAAAGGGTTTTCGCATTGTATTCAGCACCTTTGTCATTTTAACTCCTATTTGCGGAATTTAAATTTATTTTTAAAAAACAAAGAAGTAAATTTCAGAACAATCAGTTGAAAATCATAAAGCAAGTTGGCATTTAGAAATTCTGTCATCGCCGTAATTTAACTTTTTTAATTGGGGCACTAATTTACTCTGAATCAATCCAAAAAAATGTGGTTTTTGACACGTTTTCGGGATCAGCCGCTAACAATAACACTCCTTATGTAGATGGCGATAAGGTTTAAATACCCGATTAACACCATCCGCCTGTTTTGATTCATATTTTATTTTGTGAAGTTCAGGCACAAATATTTAAATGTTTTAAGATCATTTTCTAAAGACTGTAATTTTCCACATTATACGATAAAACCATAACCGAAAAAGGTTTCGTAAGGAGAAGATTTTGAACGTTAAAGCAGTTTTTATAGGCCTGATCTTAATTTTTTTTCTGGACTTATTTTTGTTTCATTCATTCTTACTTTGTCCGTAATGTCCTCCTTTGTGCCACTGTAACTTATAATCTTATCATTGTAATGTAAAAGCCGTTTATGGCGTTAAAGAAATAAATAAAATTACTTAGTAGTGCATTTTCTAAGGCAGGTAATTTTGTAGGAGAATTGCTGATGTGTAATCCATGAATCAATGGTGCTCGAAAAAACGACAATTTACTATGAATCAATGAAATTTCCCCATGAACTTGACTTAGTGAATTCAGGAACTACCTATGGTTTACTTGGTATAAAGTATTTTTGATTTAAATGATTTAATTTATTAGGTTGGGGGTTGGTGTATTTCAAACTTGAGCCATATTTTATTGATGACCAAGATGGTGAAACGGGCCGAGAGTCTGCATCGGAGAATTCAAATTCCGTAAACCGTAGCTACTTTGCAATGAAAATGGCGCTCGATCAAGGGCGCAATTTATTATGAGTTGTTAGGTTCTATCGGATTTTATTATTTACAAACTGATAAAGAAAAAATACCTATCTGGCTGGTCAATTCTGATAAACACACTTTTATTAGAAAGTTTATGCTTGGAGGAGATCAGGAGATACTACTTTGTATGCATTCGACACTATATTAAAAATACAAAACATTTATTCCTGGACAATTTTAAATTAGAGAATTCGAAATGCTGTGATTTTTTTCCATGGGAAAGTTAATAGCTCAGAAACGCAGAAAATAATTTGCAAGGCAGATAGAAACATTACACATTTAAATTTATATGATGAGAACGCCAACATTCTTGTAAAATACTAACCAGAAATGATTAGATTCCTGGTCAAATAAAATTATTCATGCAAAACACTTCAATTATCTCAACCAAACGTATGTTGACAAACTTTCGTCAAACAAATGGTTGAGTATTGGAGAGTTGAGCGCAGAAATAGAAGGATTTATGCTTGCCATTCAAGATAGAGTCATTAATACTAAAAATTGTAGGAAGCGTATAATCAAATATACAAATCAAATTGATGATTAATGTAGAACATGTTTGGCTTTTCCGGAATCTATAGAACATATATCGGGATGTTCTGTATTAGCGCCGTCCGAGTATACATTTAGGCACAATCAGGTTTTAAAAATAATTCACCAAAGTTTGGTAATTAAACATAACTTAATTGACTGCCGTAATATGATACCATATTATGAATATGAACCAAATTCATTTTTAGAAAATGAATTTTATAAAATATATTATGATAAAACTATACTAACAGACGGAACAATTAGTCATAATAGACCTGATATAGTTTTAAATGACAAAATTTTGAAAAATAACTTATATCATTGATGTCGCTATTCCAAATTCCTGTAATATTCAAAAATCTGTTTTTGAAAAAATAAGAAAATTTATAAAGATTTAGGAAATGAGATTAAAAGAATTTGGCATTCTCAGACTATAAAAATATTACCATTTGTTATTTTGGCTTCTGGCATTATATCCAGCTCTCATTCAAAATTTAGGCGTGTTAGATTTGTCAAAGAATTTATATACATAAAATTTTTAATTTTAATTTATTATTTTTATTTTTATTTTAACTTTATGAGTAAAACCTCAAATTGTAATATTTAATTAAATGAAGACAATATAAGCGAAACTCAATCGAAAATCTGAAAACAGAAAAATCAGAAAAAGATATTGACACATCATTCGTGTCCCAGATGTGTCAATATCTTTTTCTGATTTTTCTGTTTTCAGATTTTCGATTGAGTTTCGCTTATATTGTCTTCATTTAATTAAATATTTAATTTATTATTTTTATTTATTATAATATTAGAAAAATATACATGAAAATGGAAATAAAAATTTTTAAATGCAAAAATTAATAATTAAAATGTACCTAGTATTAAGAACTCATGTATTCCTTGATATACGCTCGTCCCCTTTCAAATATCCAATTTGTACACGTGCTGTATAAAGCGATTTAGAATTACTTGGACTTTATGTCAGTACTCAGAGCATTATATATTTTAGGAGCGATAAACCAGAATAGTAGTTGAGCGAATGAGGTATTAGTTTTTGGGACCACGTAACCCAGGTTTGATGATAACCCAGCTTGTGTGTGCTTGATGTTGTGGAGCCTTTAGTAGGTTATTTTTTCGTATACAATAAATGCTTGTCTTATTAAATAGCTGTCGAATATCTAAGACCCTGATTTTGGCAAAGAGTTCATTTGAAGGATGGGTAGGTTGACATTTAAATATAATTCTCAGAATTAGTTTATATTAATTAAGAACCATAATAGTTTTTAATTAGTTCTTAGTTAGTTAGTTCTTTAATCTGAAGTATAATAATTGAATTGCCATTTGATGACATTGTCACACGTGAATTTCTGCGGAGCAGCTAGGCCTATTAGTTGAATAATAAATATGTATTCATTATTCATTAACGTGGATTGAAGGTCCATATTTACATATTCCTTATTAGAGATCAAACAGAAGTTGTGTTTGACCCAGTTCCCCCCTCGTAGAATTAAATTAGTTCGAAGAAACAACTGAGTACACTAATTCCTCGGAGACAGGCGATAAAAGTTAATTTTACGTCTTGCCCGGCCTTGGGTAGACAGTTCATTGTAGGTATTATAGGTACTAACTGGTGGCTCTATTTATTTTTTTGTATTTTCTTCTTATTTTTTTGCGTAATACCACGCAAGAGTTACGTTTCTTTATCAGGCTCATTGTTATGAGTCCCCAGATACAGGTCCCCAGATACAGATACACTTCAGATTGGTACAGTAACACTGTACCAATCTGAAGTGCGCCCCAGTGTTGCATTTGGCTGACACCTTTTGGTCTGTAGCCCCAAAACGCTTGAAAAAACTCCCTGACAGAAACGTGCGGTCCGTTTGTTTCATTCCCCAATCTTAACAAACCGATTGCAATCTTTATAACACAGGTCTCAGGTGGATAAGCTGTCCTTGTTCTATCGGTGATTCAAAGGAAGATTCTCCAAGGATATAGCGTCATTGATCCCCTCGGCACCGTGCATAGTCGGGAAACACGTCAGACCTGCGCCTAACATTTGTTTACGGTTGACATTTTTCACATGAGAACAGGTCGTTTCTTTAGTTCCAACAGTTCGGCTGTGGAACGTTTTGCCGGCTTCTTTACTTCATCCTTCCTACAACATGGGTCTCTTCAAGACCAATGTTCACTCCTTCCTCTCCTCTAAAAGACCCCAGCATCCCTAAGATGACATAGGCCCTAGGAATATGACATAGGCCCTAAGGCTATGCGAGTTAATGTAAAAGAAAAAAGTCAATATTGTGAGGAATGAGGAGAGCTATTTCCACGATTTTTTAAAAACTATTTTACCTGGCAATCTCCGTCTTTTCTTCACAAAGATCCCCCACACGAGCTCCCCATAGAGGCGTCCTAAATTCGACCATTTGATCTCAAAATCGATTTATCCACTGTGACCATTTCATTGAAATTTTAATTTTTGAATAAAAAACCTTTATTACTTATTTCCACTTATTAATTAATAGGTATTTTAATTAGTTCATAGTTAAATAAGTGTTTTTTTTAATACAGAATTCATATTAAAATTGAATTTTACCACGAACTCATCAGTTTCAAAATTACAAATAATATTTTCGTTAACTTTTGTTAGGATATTAGCATAGATTATTTTTGTGTTTCTAAACATCTGTATCTCCAAATAGTCAACAATCACGTTTTATGATCACTTGAATCATCGATCAACGTTATTGACATTTTACGCACGACGGATATCCTTTCCAATCAAATTTGATCGTTTTTACTTTAAACGAAAGACGATAAAAAACGCTGAAAACTGACTTTTACTGGTTTCCAATTTGTTGTTCAGTTACGCATTAACCTAGTTTTTAAAACAAGCACATATTATGTACTTATATTAGGTAAGACAGAATTGTTTCCATTTTCTTTAAGGGTCACATTTCGTCGAAAGATGTTTTTACGATCCTACAGGGCGGTTTCAATGGGAAAGATTAATTATTCTCCGTACCAGCTTTTTAAAATTATAACTCAATATCGATATTATTTCATTCCAAATTTGCTTTAATATATACCTATATCCAGAAATGCTGAAAGGCGTTATGATAAAATTATTAAAATTATGTACTTTTTGTAATTATTTTTTTATCATAAGTATTTATCATTTTTCAATAATGTAAGCAAAATTAGAATGTTAAAAAAACTTAAATATATAAATTTGTAAGACCGTAATTAGTTAGACAAAATAGAGAAAATTTCGACTTAAATAAGTGTTTGGATATTTTATTTGAAGTAAAATTAAAATTTTGAAACATGCGTTTACTAGATAACTCATTGACTTACAATAATGTATGATTACATGGTATCAAATATGTCTTGTAAAATAAGATTTTTCGTTTGAAAATTTAACAAATCTTCCAACGACCTATTATACTAAAAATAAACATTTTTTCTAAGAATTTAAAACATGCGTTTACCAGATAAAAGAACAGTCTTTCGAAATCAATTTATAATTTTTTGTGGAAAAGAGTCAATACGTCTAAAATTTTATTTAAAAATGACATATTTCCGGTTTTCTCTGGTTATACCCTCTTAAGGTTTTTTTGTGTAATTTATCCTCATAGAATAAAGAAGAACACAAGAATTGGGATGTGGACGTGTTTCTTGATCTAAGAGTTTAATCGAATGGTTATTTCGAATTCAGAAATTTGTTTGACCATGACTACGAAATTTTTATTTCGATCAAATAGAAAGATTATAATCTCTCAAATAATTATTTGTCTACGATGTCAGACACAGGACATGCTAAATGGGCTAGAACTAAAGGGTAGGTACTAAGTCAATAGCGACATCGATTTCTATTCAAATCTAATGGAAGGCGTTTCTGTCTACCTACGTATTTATTATAGAAGGTATTAAGGGATGTACTTGACTTACTTTAACCAATGAAATAATGTCGAGACATTATTTGAAGTTAAAAATGTGAATGAAATTTTGGTCTCCGCTGTCATTATTTTTTTTCAACATATAAATCCGTCGATATTGGATAGTTAGTTTCCGAGTAAGGGGTTGGGATGTCACTCGGCTGAGCGACCAGTGACGACATGTGGAAGAATTTTTTGGTGATGTTTAGGTTTTGAAAAATATAAAATAAAACTAAAAAAAGTCCCCGGATCCAAAGTTATTCGAATGAATTTGTAATTTATTTTAGTAGAAAGAAAAAATTATACAATATTACAGGAAATCAAATAAAATAAAATATTACAGAAAAAAGAAAAGTCCCAATAAACTACTCTTAAATAGTTTGTCAATGGGTGCTTTTACTTTGAAGTTTTTAAAAAATAAAACTTATTATGCAGTTAGACATTTTTTTGTGTTACTACAAAAAGTGTTAATACAAACTTTTTCTTTCGGCTAGCCAATTTTTCAATATAATATTTGTTTTTACATTATTTGTACATTTTTTAATTTTAGCAGGTAACATATTTAAGCAAGTAGGTATCACGTAGTCCAGCGTTCTTTGTCCATATTTGTTTAAGTGCTTAGGTATGATTAGTCCTTCATTTAACGTAAATCGAGTATTGTAAGTGTGGTCCAGTCTATTTATGTATATAGGGCTATTCATATGCTGAAAAATAATTTTATGCCACAGAATTGCTCTTACTGAGAGAATTTTAAGATTCTGGTAAAAGTAAATAATTGATATGAAATGTTCAAATTCATTCCAAATACAAGCAATATGATATTATGATGTATGTAGATAGGTTATAGGTTGGATAGGTTACCCGTAAAAACCAATTAATACCCAACATAAGTAAAACTTACATGGTAGTATGGTAGTGGTGGGCATAATCGAAACATTTTGATAATCGAAATTAGCGTGTCTGAAACAATTTAATATTCGATTGGTTATCTTCTTGAGCTAACATGTCGAACACTCCAGAAACCTTAGGGAACGTACCCATACTACTTGACACGTTTAGGGGAGGGGGGGGTCTTCAAAATGTCACGCTCCATACAAATGAGCGGCGGGTTGCTTAGGATTTTGGTCACCGGGGGGGGGGGGGGGGGGTTAAAAATTGCAAAAAGTTGGTCACGTAGTATGGGTACGTTCCCTTAGCATGAAAGTCAATGTCAACACCATAAAAGACTAATCAACAATATTGGTGATTAGTCGACATGAGCGACACCGGTAATATTTGACAGTCGACATTGACTACAATATCGTTAACCCCTTAGGCCTCCCACCTATTATGCAGGAAGGTAAAAATATTTCCATTTTGCAATAAAATCAAAATAAATGGCATATTTCTGAAAGCATCCGAAAATAAAAAAAAACTTTTTTAGAAAGGAAATAAAATATGCTTTCAAATTTAATAATTCGAAATAAACAAATATTTTTTTATATATAAACATATTGATTTATTAAATTACTAGTAATGAAAAAAAAAAAAAAAACACATATTTTATTAGGAAAATATATTATGCACGTCATTGGCAACTCTTTTGTCGTTTCATGTAAAAATAATTCGTAAAAAATTCCCTCATTTTCTTTCAAATTGCGGTCGAAAACTTGGTTTGATAAAGGTGTACATTTTAATTATTTTGTAGTTAACTTTTAGATTGAATATAAAGCTTGGTGTTTTCTTTTTCTAACACTGTTTAGATCGGTGTTTCTTAACCGTATTGAAGGAATCGCCCCCTTTACCACAGTAAAATTGTCCAGCCCTCCCCCCCCCCCGAAACGAAATTTAAAAAGTACACATTGTAATGAAGTCCATGTTCGTAGTGAATTTCTTACTGCAAATAAAAAAATACGAGAAGTATAAAATTGAGATTGAGAATTAAACCTCAGTTTAAATTTTTGTGTGTAAAAGAGTAGTTTATTTAACAACTTGTCACTAAATTGGACAGAAACATTTAAGAAAGCAGAAGATACACTTAATAGGATTAAAAAATGGCTAGACTACCATTCACTTACACTTAATGCTAATAAAACCAAATTCATCACATTCAAAATAAAAAATAAGAAAAACTCTGAAGAAAATCTGAACTTGAAAATTCATAGCCCGCATCACTTAAATGAGAATTGTAATTGTCAACTTAGTTAGCTATATTCTAAAACTATACTCATATACATTCATAAGTACAAAACCCAAGAAATAACAACTAACACGTACATTAGAAACACTAGATCCTCATGGTCAAAAACATATCCAACAAGTAACTACTAACACAATATTTGGGCAAAAAAGCTTCTTATATTATGGCATTAAACTCTACAATAAAATACCACTCTCACTCAAAAACCTCAACATTATAACATTTAAATTTCAAATAAAAAACTGGATACTAAATATAGGGAGATCAGAAATATACTGATATCAAATACAGACTAAAACCAAATCTAGTGTACTGAATTATAAAAAAAAACTATCTTATTTACTTTATAATTATTAAAAAAAAAATACTACATAATATATGTTATGTCTAATTCATATTAATTTGTAAATGAAATCCTCAGCACGGGAGATCCCAGTGAGAATATCATTATCTCTACTTGTTACTAAGAAATGAAGACAATAAATCATTATTATTATTATTATTAAAAAAGAACGTGTGTTAAGGGAACGTACCCATACTACGTGACACTTTTAGGGGGGGGGGGGGGTCTTCAAAAGGTCACGCTCCATACAAATGAGCGGCGGGTTCCTTAGGATTTTGATCACCGGGGGGGGGGGGGGGTTTAAAATTGCACGTAGTTTGGGTACGTTCCCTAATGTATCAGTGTGCACAGCTCGTGAATGAACTTATTTTCTATATTGACACATTGCCCACTCGAACTTCTGCAGCGCCCCCTAAATGCAAAAAAAACATAAAAACGCCCCCCCAGACCTCCAAAACGCCCACAGGGGGGGCGCTGGCGCCCCCGTTAAGAATCACTGGTTTAGATCATTATCGGTTTGTTCTAAATATTGATTCATTTATCGATCTTCGGTCATACTCGGGACATCGATTGAAAAATTCGACATCTATGTTTATCCTACCCATGTTGCTTCGTTATCGATATGGTCACGCTAAACCCCCTGAGGTGTACATAATCGGGGCAGTTGTGTAGAATATAGATAATATATGTTTATTTGTGCAGTAATGATACCATACTTCATTAGTGTAGGTACAGCGTTCAATGGAAAATACCTCCGCAGAGCCAGGTGCCAGAAGTGTTGAGTATTAAACACGTCTTAGTGCTTGTTAATTTAAGCTAATTACCCCAAAACCAAAAAAATATATTAGTCTTTGTTGCGAGAGTCTTAAATCACTGCAACTTAAATTTATCCGATTACATTCTGTCACTCATTCCACTCATTATTATTATTTAATTATTACTAACCTATTTTTTGCATTTTGTTTTTCCTGTTAAGCACTTGCATACTGCTTACTAACAACGTATGCAGGGCCACTGGAGGTCTAGATTCGTTCAAAATAAATAAATGTAGCCATGTTTAACAAAAAAAATTGAATTTTGCGAGAGCCTTTACGGAGTAACAATCTGTTACTTATACGAGAGCGGGTAAGTGGTGGAAAACCTTAAATTTGACTCATTCCGGAAACCTTATTAGAAATATTGCCAAACCGCTTATTCGCCCTTTCGTGAACTTTTGGGAAAACCATACTTTTATATTATTGAAATTGAATTGAAGGAGATCGTGTACGCGATCCATAAATTAATTAATTCTTTTAAGACGCGATCAATTTATTTCATTTGATCTTGGAGAAACAAGGTGGTTAAAATATGATTAAAGACCTCATTAACTAATTAACAACCGTTTAGTCTAAAAAGTGCAATGTATATTACAGTTAGTATTTCAATTCGAATTTTTTTTTAATATGTGAATACCTCACAAGAGTCTTAGCTGCTCCCGCCTGGAGCTGGTGAGACTATGGCATATATATACCAATTGGGTATGTTGCGAGGCTGAAGGTAGTGGGGAAGGTAAGTAGATGGTACGGAGGAAGGTGGGGAAGTACCGAAAGTACGAAATGATCTATGTATTAATATTTTTGATTTTAACGTTGCGGTTTGTCGTTAAGGAATGAAAATCCATGGAAATCCGCTGGTGTTGCCAGCGTATATCGATTTCTTATTTATTTCCTGTCAATATCGGACTGGCAAGAGTGCGGCCGTGCTTGGAAAAAGGGTATAAAATCGTCGGTAGTTAGGCCTATCGATCCTCTATTGTAAAGTTTTAAATTTTACTGTGCTAGATCTCCAAAGGCAATATAAGAGGGTCGCCGAGGGCCTGGTAGGAAACAAATATCTTGGCTGCGAAATGTACGAGAGTGGACAGCTATTAGAAGTGTGGGGGAGCTATTCCGGGCAGCGCAAGATAGAGAGACATTTACCAGAGTGATCGGGGGGACCCGATAGGTCGCACGAAGAAGAAGATCTCCTAAACTGTATAGCCGAAATCATCTACTTGCGTGTTTGAATTAAAGTCGAGGGCTGGTCCTATGTATCATCATTAGACATCATCATTATCATCCCTTTAACCTTCGATTGTGTTTGTGTGATGATGTGTCCAATCTGCGATCACAACTCCAGTTTGAATAAAGTCACCAACCAGTACTGTCTTCAACAGCTGCACCGGGAGGCCGGGCACAGGTGAAACTGAGAATAGTTTATAAAATCTTCAGCAATAGAAACTAAATGCTTTCTGTTTGTGCAGGAGGAATGTTAAGAATAGATTTTTCTATATTATTTTCATTGAGCATTCTTGTTTTCATATTTGACGTCATTTTGGCTTCAATTCAAAGAAGATATGTAAGAATTTTAACGTAAAACCCTAATTCGCTCTTCGTTTAGAAAATGTTACGCAATTCAATAAAAATACTTCTCTTTGCTGCTGTTATTATTTTTCGTTCTGTTTGACAAACATCTCAGGCCAAAATTCAATATTTACTTGGGCCAGCCAACAACGAAAATGCTATTCTTTAGATAGTGTACACAATAATTCTGAATAATAATGCATCGATATAAAATACAAAAGATTGGCGTTGTTGTACCAAAAATAACCCTACCAATAGAAATTCTACAAAAACTAATGATAGACAAACTCAAAGATGAGTTTTTATTCGCAATGGAAAGTATCGTTGGGTAATTACTAGAGATGCCACGAATAGTGATTTTGCCGAATACCGAATATTCGGCTAGGCCCCCGGGCGAAGCGACGAATATTCGGCGGCCGAATAATCGGTGACACTTAGTACTTTTTTCGGGTGACAGGTTCCGACCTGCATCATTGAAGTGCGTGCGGTAACCACGTCCTGGGGGTATTTCTTTCATTTGCGAGTAGGTCGTGCCATCAATTTACATCAATTTTAATTATTTGTTGATTGTTACATCAATTTACATCAATTTGTGTTACTTAAATTGTGTATATCTTAAAAAATACATTGAAACTTATAGTGTATATCAAAAATACATGAAAACTTTTCGCCTAGATCGGATATCAGACCCTTACAAGTGATGGTCAGCAGACGCAAAAATACAAGTCTAGCAGAATTTGCTAACATTTATTTATCATATCCCGGGAGCAGCGTAACAGTGTAGTGAGCGGCTTTTTTCAGAAGCAGATATAATGTATTAGGCGAAAAAAAAAATATTAGGCGTTTTTTTTTTCATAATTTGGTATTCGGCCGAATGGTTTGTAATATTCGGCCGAATACCGAATAGTTAAAAAAAAGTAGCCGAATAGGCCGAATACCGAATAGCAGCCGAATATTAGTGGCATCTCTAGTAATTACTACAACTAGGTAACTCTGATCACCAGCTTTGTTGGGAAATTGAATTATACCTAAGATTGTAATCAATCTGATAAATCGGTTGCTGTATATGTATACCGATAAGTGTGGTTTAATCGTAGGTTATTGTGTTGGGAACCGTAATACTCATACTTTGGAAGTGTGAGACAACGGCTAAGGTTTTTTTTTATGTATTTATTTACAAATATGGAATAACTTATCTTGTTGTTATTATGTTTTATTTTGCGGGTTTTTATGGCGTGTCGTATTTCACAGACCTAATATGAAGCCAGCTTATTGGTTGCCGATTTGCATAATATTACACGAAGTGGAAAACGAGCATTGCTAACTGTGAAATCAAAGCTAATGCGTATTGGAACAACCGAAACTTGTGACTCGTTGTTTACCCCATCCAGTCGCCGAGGTAACCGATTGTACCGCGCTCCGTTGTTATATTGAAGTGGGAATAATGTTGCGTGGAGAATATCTTAACGACCCCGATTTTGAAATCGCTGGAAAATCTGCGGAAAATATATTCAGCTATTTTTGTCAATATTTCTCTCATTCTGTTCATGGTGTCGAGGCAAATTAGACTCTTTTGGAGTCTATTGGTGCAATGTTGTTAAAAAGAAACAAAACTAGCACCCTTTGAACGCAAAATACTTTGTACCTTCACCATAAAATAGAGTGCACCATTGAAATTAACCAAGAACTAGAGAATCGAATTAAGCATGAAACCATCGTAGAAATAATAATGCCATATCAGGACATCGAAAATCTAGATTGCTTTCAAGAACATTGAAGCAAGATAGGATTGCAAGAAGTAAGGACTAGAAACAAAATACTAGGGAGCGTAGCTAATGAAAAATGCTTGTAGAGGTGGCTAAATTGACGATGACGATTACGTCTTACTCTTGTAGAATAAGCTACTGGTGGAGCGTTTAAATAGCCCCAACAAAGGCGGGTTTTATACCCTAAGAAATATAATAAATATTTAATTATGTACGCGGCGTTCTCATCTCAAAAATTATGGTCAAGAATTGCCTAAACGTAAAGTGAGATGCCTTCCTGCAGAGTATAGGCAATATACCTACGATATCCTCATCCATCAGTTGGCGCATTTCATCAATTAGTTATGTTATGAAGGAAGAATTTTGTACCTTGTATTCTTCTTGAAATTTAAATTCTCAGAAATACTAATCTTTCAATGACATGAAAAAATGATGATTGAACACGTATAGGACGCAGAGAACAATTATTTTTAATCCAAAACAGACTAACTGCCGTTTGCCGTGCATTCGGATAAGTACCTACCAGATTAGTTCACATTATAAATACGTGCAGACATGAAACATTGTACTTACTTAAAACTCGTACGTAATTATAAACTAACCATAATAAAAAATAAATTCTATGTTATGGTGCTTAACCAGATACCTTGTAATACTTATTGGAATAAGTCCACGAAGATATCAATGTTAGCTTTGTATTAATTTGGTCACATGGAGGTTGACTTCAGAAAAACTTTCAATAAGTATATTTTTCTGATAGTGGTATATTTGTATCGCTTAGCTCACTTGCGAATCTTGTCCACGTCATAGTTCGTTCCCCCTTCCAAAGGTAAACCCTATTTGGTCGTTTCCAAGGGCATATTACGGCACTTTGTACATATCTATTCACTACGTACCTATTAACTACAGATTGGCCAAAAAGTAGCTCTACAATTTTTAAATCTGTTTCACAAATTTAAAATTGGTGTTCCAGCAATTATGTTGAAGTACAACACTCTTTTAAATGATATGAATATGCTTAAATTGACAGACAGAAGGATTTTCACCGACTTGGTATTTTTATATAAAATACTAGCTGGTACCCGGCATGCATTGCTATACCATGTAATAAAGAAATTGTTTTTCTCTGCGTGTCCTTTCCCATTCGTCCCGTTCCCCTTCCCCCCCCCGATCCTCTCCCGCGTCCTCTACCCCTCGCGTTTCCACTACGCCTCCTCCACCTTTCCTCTCCCACTCCACTCTCCCCTTCCCCCGTCCCGCAAACCCCCCTTCCGAGTTCCCCTCCTCCCTCCCAGGTTCCCCTCCCCATCCCTGATTCCCCTCACCCCCTCCCGTGTTCCATAAATTAATTCACGGTACATTTAGTTTTCAAACAGCTCGCGTGCCACCTATTGCAATTTTTCATACAAATTTCGTCATTTCAGAGCTCACCAGACAATAACAAACACAACAAAAAAGAATTTTCCAATTTGGTGCAGTCGTTCGGAAGTTATGCGCGTACATTGATTTCGGCGATTCATTTTTATAAAAATTTCATAATGCCTGAGCTCACCAATAGTTTTATACAAAACCTTTTCCTGACAATAACGAACACAACAAAAAAAGAATTATCCAATTTGGTGCAGTCGTTCGGAAGTTATGCGTGAACATACATTTCGGCGATTTTCTTTTAATGTATATTAAATGATGTAGTTGACAGTCCAAAATTGCTTGCATTGATAAGTTTTCGGTATCCACTGCATAATACTAACTCAGGATTTATTTCAGTGTAGAAATTCTGGTTCTAACTACCATATGTATTCCTCTTTGTCCAGAATACTAATGGAGAGAAATAATTATACCAATTTGGGAGGCGGGAATGGGTATCGCCGCCCCGGGAACCTTTATTGGATAACCAACACCTCTGCCATAGGTCATCCCAAGTGGTTTGCTACGTTTGGTGATTTAGCGGGGGTTCCCGGGTTCATGGCTAGGTCTTGGAGGCGGATGACCAGGACACACTGAACCTCAGTTTCGTACCAACCCCTTAAACCCTTTTTCCTTCCCAGAACTCTCCTCTCCTTAAAAAAATCCACCACACAGCATCCCCAAATTTCCTCAGGGCCTCCTGTGTGGAGCTCATGTAAAAAAAGATACCAATTCGTGAACATCTTCAATTTGTCATTAAAAAAATACAAAATGTTGTTACTGAAGCAGTTCAGTTATGTACAATGAATAGCGTATAATCTTTACAATACATACATATGTAAATGCCCCGAAAAGGGCGTAGATAAATATATAAAAGATCGCTAATTTGGTTTGATTCAATTTTGGCAGTCTAACGGGGAAAAATACGACTCGAAACGTTAACGACTATTCATTACCTACTCGGAAGCTGGTTGAAACGTTTAAAAAAAGAGTTGATCAGAAAGTTTTTGTCTTAAGTTTTTGAAGTGAAACTTCTATAGCCCTGCTATGATTTGGATTTCTGATGAAACGGAAATGACGATTACTGCTCCTGCGACTAGGGTTACCATCTTCTAAAATAAAAAAGCCTGACTCTGCGCTCTGTAAGGCCGGACATTTTGCCCTAAAAGCCGGACGTACGTACATAATTTTGGACATAACTTTTATACATAATAATAAAAAATCTGTTACAAATTACAGTTGTTTATTAATCACGCATTAACCAATTTAATAACAACAATCATAAATCAGTCTTATCCTTGTCATCAGTTGACATTTGCATAGAATATATGTCAATAACAAAATAAAAAAAAATATTGAGTGACATACTAAACTTATAAAACAAACAAACAAAACATAACTCTTTTTTTGATTAAACACTTAACTAAAAAATTTCATTAAATACATATACATATTTATCTTTGTGGACAAAAATGAAAAACATAAATTAAAATGAAATCTCGACTTCTCCAAATTAATAAAAAAATTACAAAAATCTACCATTTTATATATTTGGCATTTTCACCTACTTTATCCAAAACGTCGTTTTCTTTGGAAATCATTTAATAAAATCCTTGACATGTCATTTTTAAATTATACAATGTGTACACCATACCAATTGTTTGCAATTTATTGCGTTCCTTGGTCCACTGGGCGTTTATTAAAGAGAAAACTCTTTGAAAGTAATATTCCGCGAATTTCAGAAGTTCGAAAGACAAAACCCGCGCGAACCAAAAAAGCCTAACAAAAGCCGGACAGGCCGGACATATAAATATTTAGCCGGACACGACCTAAAAAAACCAAACATGTCCGGCTAAAGCCGGACAGATGGCAACCCTACCTGCGACCCATCAAATGCGCTCATTGACCGCTTTTATTATGGTGTCACTTTTAAAGGCTTCTTTTGGTTGGGATATGAAACTGAAATTACACTGGTCTGCGCTCATTGGTCGCTTTGATTACGACCTCACTTTTCAAGTATTGGTTGAGATTGTTTTGGTATAGTTTCGCTTCTACTGCACTCGAATTTTTTTTCTGTGTTATATATGTAGTTCTTATACTGCCCTCAAGTACGCGCGGTTTTGTCCTAATCCATTTGTCGCGTTATTATTAAAATGACGTTACTTAATGAGAAATGCTCTGGTCAACGAAACGTCGCCATTTGGTTCATATTTCAAAAGATACGATTTTGATGGAAGTTATCTTTTGACCACCTTGTAGGCACTTCGTACAAGGGATACCTAACTTTGGCTCGACCAGTCTGCAACCTTGGTAACACCTTATACTTCTGTGTCACCATAATATAAAACAGTAAAGAGTTCGTTACATAAATAATAATGTGTACACATTAGTACCTACAGCAAGCTTTGCATATCTCTGCACTCGTCAGGAGGTCTAAGCACAGTTAAATCGATATCTTTTCAATATCGGATCGATAAACTTCAACTACAAACTAGTTTTCCCAAGCACGGCCCCACTATTCATAGCCAGACCATAGATATAGCCAGACCGATATTGACAGGGAATAAATAAGAAATCGATGTACGCTGGCAACACTGGCGGATCTATCTATGGATTTACATTCCCCGTCAAACCGCTATGTAGAAATTACTTAACTATTAATTCATTTATTTTTTTAAACTTTTAACTTTATGAGTAAAATCTCAAATTATAATATTTAATTAAATGAAGACAATATTAACGAAAGTCAATCAAAAATCTGGAGACAGAAAAATCAGAAAAAAGATATTGGCTCCACTGGGACATGAACCCAGGACCATTTGCTGACAATTGCAAGTGCTCTACCAACTGAGCTACGGAACCTATATTCAATTCGGTCACTTTTAACTGTATCATAATTCGACTAAGAACTACCAACATTATCTTCATTTTCTTAACGCACATATTATTATTGGCTGCTATCTTTATATATGATTGCAAGATTCAACTCGAACTAAGTGCTATCTAGATAGTGTCTGGATAAATTTTTATCTTTATTTTTAATACGCGACACCTATTGACTTTCCTGCAAGTCTAGGATGAATATATATTTTTTAATTTTTAACCGTGGAGTCCCAGTGGAGCCAATATATTTTTCTGATTTTTCTGTATCCAGATTTTCGATTGAGTTTCGCTAATTTATTTATTTGTTTATTAAGACATACCTACACAGTACATATAATACAAATTATAAGGTATGTTAAATTAAATTATTACATGGTTATGTACCTATTACGTAAGTCCATAGAATGTCATTTGGTAGGTAATTAAGCCTGAGATATGAACCGGTCTTAAAACTTAATTATTGAGTAATTGAGAATAATAATAAAAAAGAAGAAAAAAAGGGGGGGGGGGGAGATAAGGAGACATTTTAAAATCAAGAATTATATGCTCACTAATTGTAATTGACTGATTAAAGTTTAATGAAAAGTTCAGTATAAGTAATTTTAAAACAATTATATCACGCCAAGAAATTTAATAAATTAGTTTTGTATGTTTGCAAGGAATCATGAAAAATGTCTAAGTGTAGTAATTTTTCATAGTGGGTATAAGTTATGATTGCGCGAGTAATTGGTGAGTTACTCGCTGCATTAGTGTTATTGGATTCTATATGAAAAAGAGAAGTGTGCCTGGTACGCCTCATTGGGACATTTAAACCAATAGTGGATAGCAATTCAGGACTATCTATTTTATTATTTAGCAGGTTATACAGAAACAGCAGATCTGATAATGTGCGTCTTTTTTGTAAACTTAACATGTTATTTGTAGTTTTGTTGTATTTCTTGAATAAATATTTAGAGAATTTATTCTGTATACTTTCTACTATATCTATGTACACCTTATATTGAGGATTCCATACCGGGGACGCATACTCCAGTGGACTGTATATTGTCTTCATTTAATTAAATATTAATTAATACTAATAAAAATACCATTTCGAATTGAAATACTAACTTTTATACATTGGCACTTCTAATGTACTTTTTTAGACTAAACGGGATTTGTTACTTAGATAATGAGGTCTTTAATCATTTATGATCTACTTTGTTTCTCCAAGATCGAATGGAATAAATTGATCGCGTCTTAGATGAATTAAGTTTATGGATCGCGTAGACGATTTCTTCAATTCTAAGAGCTTCGTTATAGCAAAGTATTGTGTTCTAGCTGACCCGGCCACGCGTTGCTGTGGCTAACGAAACACAACGAAAAGAAAATTTGTCCATCATTAAAATTTAAAGTTTAATATTGGTTATCATGACAAAAATAGCTCGATGGATCTTTATGGACTTAAAACAGTAAATAATTGGAAGAGACTCCGACGATATAATATATCTTCATAAAATTATCAATGGTTTTAGTGATTGTTCGCCCCTTTTGGCTGAGATTAATTTTAGAGTCGCAGGCGTTAGAACCAGAGAAAAATCACTTTTTCATCTTAAAAAATGTTGTACTAATCTCAGACAAAATGCTATTATATTCAGAGCATGCAATGTGTTTATATTTAAGACATATGTTCATGTAATTTAAGTACCTTAAAAAAGTATGTCATAGCTAACATTAAATAATTTTTTGACCGTTTTTCAAGTTATCATGTTTTTGCTGTGAATCCTTTCCATTTACATACTTGCCATTCGACTTAACTATTGTGTTCACTTCGAGTTGTAGGTACGAGGTACATATTATTATTATTGCTGTTGACTAGTGTTTAGAAATTTAGTGAGCAGATTATTAGTTTATATTGTGTTTTTATATCTTTTTTTAATAATTTTCAAGGTTATATTTTTGTTAACTTCTTACGTACAGGACCCTTACTTTTTAATTATACCTACTTTTAATTAATTATGTGAAAATCTATTATTAGATATTATGTGCACCAGATTTAAATGTCCGGGTTTAATTTTCCCCACAGGAAAAACTAAACCCTTTCACACACTTCCCAAATGATCATCTGGTCAATCCACGCTATGCAATTGCACTATATATGTAAGTATTATAAATACAAAACAATACAAGAACAACATGTCAACCTACCAGAGACCAAATGGGAAAATAATTCACCGACTCCAGATATTTTCATATCAGAGGGTTCGGCTCTGTGGAATTCCTAATTGAACCTATAAATCCTACTGATCCCTCAATATAAATATTTAAAAAATCTTTTGTAATCATACATGTATTTAAAATGACTGATTTTTGCATTTTTATATATAAATTCTTTGACAAATCTAATATGCCTAAATTTTGAATGAGAGACCTAGGTATTATGCCAGTAGCCGAAATAACAAATGGTAATATTTTTATAGTCTGAGAATGCCAAATTCTTTTAATCTCATTTCCTAAATCTGTGTATTTTCTTATTTTTTCCGAAACAGTTTTTTGAATATTACAAGAATTTGGAATAGCTACATCAATGATATAAGTTATTTTTTTTAATTTTGTCATTTAAACTATATCAGGTCTATTATGACTAATTGTTCTGTCTGTTAAAAATATTATTATTATTAAGTGTAAAATATCTGTTGATTTTCCCTAATAAATAAAATAAAAAAATAAAATCAAACAACGCCTTCTACCCATGATTTTAACTCACACCGCCATCTGTTAATTTGCATACAAATCAAATCCACACCGCCCGCTTGCCAGCCCGCTTGTCCACCACATACAGACATTCTCCTTTAATGATACATTTCAACAATTTACACAAACCTTGACAAATTATGTACCTAAACCTTCCTCATAAATACATGAATCACCCTATCTATTGGTGAAAACCGAATGAAAATCCGTTCAGTAGTTTTGAGTTTATAGCGAACAGACAGACAGACGCGGTGGAGGACTTTAATTTATAATAGTAGAGATTCTTAGCTGTTGTTGGTGAAAGCCATATCGATTGCGAGGTTTTTAATAATGGATCGACGGTACTCAGTGTCCAGCCATCAATGAAGCCCAATGTATTTTGCAGTCCCCCGTATCGATTAAAACATCAGTAGTGCTATTCCCAGTTTTGTTTACGGACCGGTGTCAAGGATATTCCACAGCGCTGTGTGTGAGGTCGCACGTGCACACGTGAGCAAACATGATGTGTCATCGGATAACGGAGACGGGTCCTCTTTAATGCGGTGGACATGGTTACTGGATACTGCAGCACTCTGGACTTCTCAAATAATATTGTTTTTTGCAATCATGACGGTGCTGTTCCCGCGGGATTTGGCCTGTGTCCAATTCTTTATATTTTGCTATTCTTCAATAGTTCCCGGGTCTTGCAGTTCTCCAGTTTTCTTCCACGCCAGCTTGACCTTGATCTTTAGTGTCCTCGATATTAAGATTTTTGATTACTACTACTACCACTTCCTAAGTTAGTACTATTACTACTCCCTAAAGGGCGCCTTCCATTGCGAGCGGAAAAGAGTAGAGCGGAGCGGAGTGGGAGCTGAGCGAAATAGTTTTGACCATCCATCAAAAAAGAGTCACTTAGAAGATAGGGAACATACCCAAACTACGTGACCAACTTTTTGCAATTTTTAACCCCCCCCCCCCCCCCCCGGTGACCAAAATCCTAAGCAACCCGCCGCTCATTTGTATGGAGCGTGACCTTTTGAAGACCCCCCCCCCCCCCTAAAAGTGTCACGTAGTATGGGTACGTTCCCATAGGTGTTTGCCTTCCACCGCCTGTGCGAGAGAAATGAGCGGGGCGAGCGGAGCGAGGTCAATGAAAAATGAGAAATAGTTTTGCCCTTCCATTGAAAACGAGTCAGTATCGCTTTGTTTCGAAGTGAACGGAGTGATTTTTGTGATGTCAAGTACTGATTCTAGTGAATATGATTCTGACAGCATGTATGCAATGAAAAAAATGTTACGTATGAATTAAATGTACATTTATAAAAAGAATCTCATCTCAAATATGTAAAAACTTTAAAAAAATAATTTACTTTCTTATTTCCGCCAATATCTTCTCAATAATGGTTTTCTAAGCCGAATCCTTTATGTTGACAATCTTTGCTAGTCGTATCCTATAAACGAAATTGGCAAACGGCTTCAATAAACACCTCCATCTCGACAAAAACGCAGCGAGGCAATTGAATTGGCTACAGTTCTTGAGCGGAGTCCGCTAGAAACTAGTCGGCGATGGTGTGCGCGAGCGGTCTCTTTCGGACCTATTTTAACAAGTTCGGTCCGCTCCGCTTTCCTCGTTCTTGATGGAAGCACTTGTATGCAGTTAACGTGTGCGAGTCGAGCGGAGATCGTACGGAGTCCGCTCCGCTCGCATTAGCGGAGCGGACTCGTTCGAAACTATTTAACTCGTTTAGTCCGCTTCGCTGGCCTCGTTCTTGATGGAAGCACTTGTATGCAGTTAACGTTTGCTAGTCGAGCGGATTCCGTAATGAGTCCGCTCCGCTCGCAGTGGAAGGCGCGCTTAAGTTACTACTAGTTTTAAAAAAATATATTGTTAAGCGCACTTACTTGTAGTGAAATGACACAAAACTGCGCTATAGAAATACAGCGTTATTATTATTATAGTACCACTACTCCTTAAGTTACTACTACTCCCTAAGTTACCACTACTACTCCCCTAAGTTACTACTACTACTACTCCCTAAGCGTGATTTGGCCTGTGTTCAATTCTTTATATTTTTCAATAGTTCCCAGGTCTTGCGACTCTCCAGTTTTCTTTGGTGTCGAGAATTTGGTTACTACTACTGCTACTCTCTAAGTTCAATCCTCCTACTGCTACTCCCTAAGTTACTACTACTACTACAACTATGTTAGTACTACTACTACTCCCTAAATTACTACTAGTACTACTACTCCCTAAGTTACCACTACTACTCCCCAAGTTACTACTATTACTCCTCCCTAAGCGGGATTTGGCGTGTGTTCAATTCTTTATATTTTGCTATTCTTCAATATTTTCCTGGTCTCGCAATTCTCCAGTATTGTTCCACGCCAGCTTGGCCCTAATCTTTCGTGTCCTACCGTCGAAATTGAGAATTTTGGATAGTTAAAATAAGGCCGTTAATATCAAAACGGTCAACTTGACATTGGTAAGCCCTCTTTCTTTACACGTTTCGCACTTCAATTAAGCTACGCACAATAATTTGACCATCGGTTGCCTTAATCAAATACGGTTGAAAGGGGCCCCTTTCGGCGAAACAATGTGAATAATCGACGACCAGTATTGACCGAACAAATATTTATTTAGGTTTGAATTTGGGCGACGCATTTTCCCACTTCATTTCTGTGTAATGTGCCGATATCGACCAACTATGGACATGTGTGTGTAGAAACTTATGTATATTCAAATACGATATTATATTCTCGTACACAAGCATAGGATTTGTATAAAAACCGATAAATTTTTCTTCGGTTCCTCATAGTTGTGAATCGTGACCCCCACTCTAATTTCCATGGTGGACAAGACTCCTCCATTCCTTACGGTTTGCGCTGCGTGCAGTGACATGGTCCCTCCAGTGCATTGGTGACCTTCCTCTGCTTCTCCTGTGCACGTGATGCCTCTGCCAGGGGAATCCCCGTCGCATCTAGAAATAGGGGCTATGCGAGCTGAAAATTCGAGAGACACAAAATTCGGGGCACTCCACGGGGAACATATGAAAGAAAATAACAGACCGTGTTCATATTAGGGAAATTTTATCACCTAAAAAACTTTGTTGATAAAAATATATTATACTGTATATACAACGCATTAGCAGAATCAATTATAGGATACGGAATAAATAGTTACGGATTAACGTACAAAACGTACTTAAATAAAATAGAACAATTACAAATCCGTTTCCTAAAATTGATATCAGGCAAAAAAAAAGTTCAATTATGTGAAGGCGATTATAAAAAAATTTTCTCCTTGTGTAATGTCCTCTCTATACACAGTAAGGTAGATTATCAATTAACGCTAGATGAATTCTGGAATACAGAATTCAAAAAACCTGTAAACCACAACTACCCTACTAGGCATAGAGAAGCACAAATGCTTATTATTAATAAATCTCAAAATGTATACGGTGATAGAACAAAGAGGCATAGAATTCCGAAAATATTTAACGCATTACCTGAAAATATTAAAAATGAGACATCTTATTCAAATATCAAAAAAAATGTTAAATCATTCTATCTCCGTAGAACATGAAAGCAAATAATATTGTATACAAATACCCAAATCGAATATTGATCAAATACCTGGAAATTACTATCACCCACTGTTTTCGTAATTAGTAGTTTATAATAATTAGTATTGTAAATTTTACACAGTTATTACAATGTAAAACATAAAAGTACAATAGTATTAATTAAATAGGAAAAAAGAGAGATTTCTTACAATCAAACTGATTGATCAGTTTTGTAAGATTTTTAAGATAAATATTGTAAAATTAAAAAAAAACTGAATAAACATACTTAAAAAAAAAAAAAAAAATGTATACAATACTTTGGTGACAATATCCTTCGTAAATTTTTTTCCACGGTCGAGTGTCACCCCCCTATCGGGTGGCACCCGTGGCGGTCCGCCCCCCCCCCCCCCTCGCTACGCCACTGGTTAGGACCCCCAAAAAACGATAAAATTGCATGGTTTAAACGCAGAAAACAGACTCAGAACCAAGTCAACTCAACACCTCTTGGAAAAGTCATTAAAAGCTGTGAAAAAAAAAATTATAAAAGCCCTCAACCCCAACCTATTTAACCATAACCTATTTAACCGAATGTTTTGTCATAATTTTTAATGATTTTTCTGAAGAGTTTCTAAGTTGATTTCATTATCCGGTCACCACTTCAGACATGAGTATATTTTCTTCCAATACAGTTAGGGAACGTACCCAAACTACGTGACCAACTTTTTGTAATTTTTAACCCCCCCCCCCCCCCTCCGGTGACCAAAAACCTACGGACGCCGCCGCTCATTTGTACCAAGCGTGTCATTTTGAAGACCCCCCCCTAAACGTTTCACGTAGTATGGGTACGTTCCCTTAGTTAAAACATCTTAAATATCGGTCCTGTTTTGGAGGCGAAAAAAAGGGGAATACGAAACCTTGATTTTGATGATTTTAGTTAGTTATTATCTGCCTGAGGTGCAGTTGTCCCTTTCGCGCAATATTCGGGGGAGTAAGAACGACAGTGACAGCCACATTTTGGTAACATACCTCTTGTTCAAATTTCGCGGCGACCGGGTATCCTCTTAAGGCGTCGCAACCGGGCTCAAGAAGAAGATGGAGAGATATGAAATTATAAATGTTAGAGGAGCGCGCTAGTATTTAAAGCGACAAAATCGATGCGAAAATTGTGAAAATGTTTAATAAAACACGACTCGTTTAAAATAGGGGGGGTTGTCTTAAACAGCATTTAACACTGTGAATTTTTTCATACTATATAATTTGTAAAATAACGGAAACAAACGTGTTTATAATAATTTTTGGAGCATACTTTGCGATTTTTTTCTATCGAGGGAATTTTATATAATTTGCGTTTCGGTGCGAGCTATGTCTAGATATTATCTTCAAGAATAACATATTTTTTTAAGAGCTTTAAAACTTGACGTGTTTAAGGGAGATATGTAAGAAATCGGTAGAAATTCGGGTAGCGGCGGCTTAATGAAATCATTCTATCGCCTCCTTTTTTTCTTGAAATCAATTGAAATATGTGTAAGTACACATATATTATTTCAATTGATTTAAAAACAATTAAAATAGCGCTGATTGTTCGTAATACCCGGAGAATAACGATGGCACAACTAAAAAAAAACCCTTTTTCGGGATAGCAGCACCAATAAAAAATCATTATTTAACAAAAGTTGAAAAACAATATATATTAATATTTATTAGGTTTAAAGTTTTGGTTTAGGTTTTTGCTTGAATTCGAGTAAAAAATTATATTATAAAATAACATATTCGCTTTTAAGAATTGTGCCGTTTTTTTATCGAAGATAGAATAGATCCAGGAACATTTCTGCATACATAACTCAAAAATGCACTTTTTTGACTTGTGCCATTGTTATTACCCGGGTGCGGTATGATCGTCAATCTTTAACGTGACGGAGTTTGAACTACCCCTACCTTGGATTATCGCGATTTTCTCTGAATTTAATATTATTAGCGCAAAATGCGATGTTTTTCTGCGAATGAATTTAGTTAGTGATTCGAACCTTTTGAATTTAATTTATTAGAGGGATCATCGTCCCTGATTACCTCTCGGGGTATAAATCCCACACTTAAATCCGTGCCAGGGGGGTTATTTAGGTTATTGAGGGGAAAATGCCCAATGTCTTGGACCACTGACTAACGTTACCCAGAACACCGCAGTGACCTTTCTTCGGGTCAGGCAGAGGTCGGCTATTAGGGTGGTCGACCTCGTTAAGGTATTTCCATTTGTAAAATAACTACCAATCTAAAAAACACGATGTGGTATAACTGTGAAGAAAATGCCCCGCACGTGTCACGAATTTAGCATACCCGAAATTTAATGCAAATCTAGTACAAAAATCTCGTAATAAGTTCTATTTAACTATTAACGATCACGCCGTTTACACCCGCAGGAGGATGTAGCGCCAAGAAACTCGGTCTTGGCACACACTCCTTGCTTCATTCGCATCCATACATCGTCTGACACATGCCCTTCTGTTATTCTGACTCTTGACACGGCTTGACTCAAATATTTGGTTCCCTTGGTCGTTTCGTACCTTCTTCTGGCGTTCCCGACTTCTTCTATCACTAACGTTCGCGTCATATATTCTACTTACACGCCTTTCTTCGTATATTCGCTCTATATGCCCAAATTTACTTTCTTTTCACTTTTATTTTACTTTTACTTGCGTATCTAGTTCCTAACTATATAACTTAATAATTGTCGATTTTTAATTATTATTTGTGCATGATGTGAACATTAGTTATTGGGTTATACCTAATTATTATATTTTGTGGTTGCCTTTAATGCATGTAATGTTATTAACCTGTAAATGTTCCTAATAAAAAAAAATAAAAAAAATCATCTAAATTTTAGTTTTAACTTTCGATTACGTCAATCTTGCATTCTTTGCGAATCTCCTCATATATTTATTTATTTATTTATTTAATACATGAATTATCGAAAGTACATATAGTTTTTTGTGATATTTCACCCTCCATGCTAGGGATGACCCTGTGTTATGGCGGGTGAAGTTTGTAGGTTGAAATTTTTTGACTAATTGATACTATCCACACAAATTCTCCTACAATAAGAGAGTTTATGTAGTTATATTGGATTACAAGAATAAGGTGTAGAAGTTAAGAATTATTGGAAAAGATAAGTTATTTTTAGTAAATTAAGGAATTATTGATATATATAGTTCACAGTAATCAGTCTTATACATATAATGCTGCTTAGATAGTAAATAAAGATATTTTATGTTTTGTCTGCTCTTAATACTATGCACACAGATCTTCTATAATAAGAAAATGATATACTTATAGTTAGATTGGGTTACAAGAAGAAGATGGAGAAGTTAGAGAATTATTATAAAATGAGAAATTTGAGGAGTTGTTAGATATAAATCATACTAATTAATCTTGTACATACATGCCGCTAATTTAGAAAATAGAGATATATTATGTTTTGTCTGAAAGGTGATTAAATTGATAGAGTGTAGAGTGAATGGGTGTTAAAATTGTAATGTATTCCATGTGTAAGGATCCATTTCGTTATTTTTTTTTTTAAAGGAATGGGGTTGACTCAACATTTTTAAGTTTTCAGGGATAAGGTTAAAGATTTTAGGAGCTAGGAAGAAAAATTGTCTTTGAGCTGACGTGGTGTGTAGTGAAGGTACATTGTAGTGTCTGTTGGTTATTGTTCTGGTGGTGTAGTTGTGTTGTAAGAGAGTTTTGTTTTTGTATTTGAACAGGAAATGTATTAGCATAAATTTTAAATGGAGTTGCCGTATGTTTAAGACGTTATACTCGATGAGGAGTTGTTTGGAGGGGTATCTTGCCGGTCGCTTGTTAATGACACGTATTACCATTTTTTGGGCTTTTAGTAGAGGTTCGATGATAGATTGTGCACAGCCACCCCAAGTTATAATGCCGTAAGCTAGTAAAGATTGGCAGAGAGCGTAGTAAACAGTTTTAAGAGTTGAGGTAGAAAGGATATTTCTTAGGATTCGGAAGACATAAGAGAGTTTGCGGATGCGTGGGGTTAGACTGGCCAAGTGCTGATCCCAACGAAGGTGTTGATCAATGATGACCCCCAGATATTTTATGTGGGTGGCGCGTTCCAAGTTTGGGCAATTACAGGAAGTACAAGTTCTTAGACAGGAGTGAATTATTATATTCTGATTGTTGGTAGGTTGGGTTGCAGCAGAAAGACTGAAGGTTAAGAATTTTGTTTTTCCAGCATTTAGGGTTAGGAGATTATCATCTAACCATTTCTTTATCTGGCGTATGTCGTTTTGAGCTATGTCGAATGCTCCTTTCCAGGTTTTGTGTCTAGTTATCAGTACAGTGTCATCTGCAAAAGATATTAGTTTCCCGGTTATGGGAAGGTTACAGAGATTGTTGATGTAGATGAGGAACAGAATAGGGCCTAGAACACTTCCTTGTGGGACTCCGAAGTGGATTGGTAAGGGGTTACTTGTTATGTTGTTAATTTTCACAGCTTGCGATCTGTCGGTTAGGTATGATGAGAACCAGTTAAGAGTTGTACCTCGGATGCCTATTTGAGATAGTCTTTCTAGAAGTATGGGGTGGGAAACCGTGTCAAATGCTTTGGCTAAGTCTAGGAATATGGCTAGGCAGGAATCACCTTCGTCCAGGCTGTTAGTGATCTTATTCGTCAAGTCTAAGATTGCAGATTCTGTATTTAAATTATTTTGAAAGCCAAACTGATTAGGCGAGAGAAACTTCTGGGTTTCAAGATGGGAGACAAGTCTACTTTTAACAATTTTTTCAATGATTTTTGACAGGACACTTAGCAAAGAGATGGGTCTATAGTTTTCAATATTTGTTTTATCTCCACCTTTATAGATTGGGATAACTGTTGCATGTTTTAGTAGGTGTGGGAAAGAACCGCTTTTAAAGCTTAGGTTAACGATGTGTTTTAACGGCGTTGTAATAAAGTGAACTATGTGTTTTATTATATAAGGAGAAATATTGTCATTACCAGCAGCACTGTTTGTTTTAATGGTGAGTATTGTGTCAATTATTTCTTTATTGGAGGTAGGGGCTAGGATTAGTTCCGGGTGCAAAGAGCTCTGTTGTCTTACCCGTGAGGTTAAGAGATTTTGTGTTTTGTTTGTTGCTTTTAGAATTTTGTTGGCTAAGTTCGTGCCGATGTTACTGAAAAAATGGTTGGCATGATCGGCCAAGGTTTTTGGGTCATCGTGGACTTGGATATTTTTCCCATTAATAGCGAGTGATTGCATTTTGAATGAGGTTTTTTTGTTTTCTGAGATGTCATTGACTACATTCCAGATTATTTTACTATCATATCCCGATTCTTCAATTTTTTTTTTGTAATAGTTTTGTTTGGTTATTGTTATGAGATTATTGCAAATGTTACGATATTTTTTATAGAAGCGCAAGAGTTGGGGGTCTGGGTTGTTTACGGATTGTTTATGGAGTCTGTCTCTTTTACGTATACAGAAGATAAGGCCATTTGTAATCCATGGTTTTAGTTTCTTTTTTTTGTTCGATGCCATTATAATGGGGAAAGTAGCGTGGTTAATGTGGGCAGTTAGTGATGCAGAGAAATTTTCAAGAGCGTCGTTGACATTTTCAGAAAGCAGGGTAGATTCCCATTTTTCTTCTTCTACATACTTTATCAAATGATCCATATTAACAGTTTTATGGGAAGGATTACTGGACTTAGGGGGAGTAGATTTAGAGTTGTGAAGTTCGAGAATGGTTGAGTAATGGTCAGTTACAGTGGATTCGAATACAGTTGATTTAGCGGTTAGCTTTGATCTAACCATAATATGGTCTATGCATGTCTTAGTAGTGAGGGTGACTCGTGTAGGTGTGTTGATGTGTGGTATAAGGCCATGTAGTGCCATTAGGTTTAGGTAATTTGTAGCGTGGGGGCTGGATTCATTTAGGATGTCTATATTTATGTCACCGATTATGATGAGATCCTTAGTTTTTTCATCGATATTTTTTTCGAGAGAGTAGAGAAAAGGGGTGACATTGTTGGACTTAGGGGAGCGGTATATTGCGAGTATATTTAAGTTTTCGATTGAGATATTAAGACAGTTTGCATGGTCGACTGAAATTTCGGATACTGCATGTTTTAGGTTAGACTTGACATAAACTATGACCCCATCGGATTGGGACCTGTGCTGAGACGTGTTGTACACAGAGTAGTTGTTTAATAATTTCGGGATGTAATTAACGTTTATCCAGCACTCTGACAGAACAATGATGTCAAATTCATTTCCTATGTCAGTAAGTAGAACAAGTAGGTTATCAAAGTTTTTGTTGAGGCTACGGATATTCATGGCAAATACTCTTAGAGCTTCTGGTTTGGAGATAATTTTTTTTAATGCATTTGTGTTGTTTGTCGTATGTGCCGTGATGTTAAGAAAGTTATCAATTGGGTTAATTGGGTCCATTATGGGCATCTGTGTATGGTGGGTGTTTGAGTTCATCAACGACTGGGTAAGTTAGGTTAATGTATAAGTATATTGTAAGACCAAAACATTTATGAATAAGAAGAGTTAAGTAGTTTGGAATATTTGGATAAATTAGAATAATTAGATAATTTATAACAATCGGATGCATAACATATATCAAATTAGTTAAAATAATTAAGGAATAAAAAATAATTAAAGAATTACAAATAATTAAAGAATTACAAATAATTAAATTAATTGATTTAAATGTAATAGTTGAATAGGTTAAAATAGTGGAAATAAATGTATAAATGAGAACAGTTAAATAGAAAATAATATTTTGATAATTTCGAATAATTCGACGATTTAAAATAATCGAATGTATCACATACATCAAATTAGTTAAAACAATTAAATAATTAAAAATAAATAAATAAATTGAGTTGAATATAATAATAGAATGGATTAAAATAGTGGAAATAAATGTATAGATAAGAACAGTTAAGTAGTGTGAAATATTTTTATAATTTAAAATGATTAGATAATTTAAAACAATCGATTGTATCACACATAAATAGTTTGTTAAAATAATTAAATAATTAAAAATAATTAAGTACATTGAGTTTAATTTAATAATTGCATATATTAAATTAGTAAAAATGAATAAATAAATGCGAAGAGTTAAGTAGAATGGAATATTTGGATGGATTAGAATAATTAGATCATTTAAAGCAATCGAATGTATCACATATATCAAATTAATTAAAATATTTAAACAATTATAAATAATTAAATAAATTGAGTTAAATTTAGTAATTAAATAGATTAAAATAGTGGATATAAATGTAAAAATGAGAACAGTTAAGTAGAGTGGAATATTTTGATAATTTCTAATAATTAGACGATTTAAAACAATTATCACATATATTAAATAATTAAAAATAATTAAGTAAGTAGAGTTTAATTTAATAATTGGAAAGATTAAAATAATGGTGATAAGTGAACAAGTGAGAACAGTAAAGTAGAATGGAATCTTTTGGTAGATTGTAATGGTAGATTGTTGATAAACGGTAATTATGGAGTTAGGTAGGATAAATATTTGAAGTGCGTTGATATAGTTAATAATAATTTGATTTATAATGTGAAAAAAAGTGACTGAGAAAAATATATAAATGAGCATTATTAAATTAGTAGTATAGGTTAGCTGATTTAGTAATGTAATTTTTTGTTTGGCCTCAAGTCACATTTTTTTAATGTCCGATTCATAGGATATTGTAAGGATTTTAGTGTCTTCAGACTAACGAACAAGCACCTGACCATTTTTCGTCCAAGTAAACTTAAAATTTTTTAGCTTCGCCTGTTTCTTAGTTTGGGCTAAGAGGAATTTTTTTCTAGAAGTCAGATGGTCAGAAATATAGATGGGCATATCCATTTGAGCATTCGATAGTCCTAATGAAGAAGTAGTAATTCGTCCTTTGGATTTAATATGATCTTTAAGTTTCGCCAAAAATAAATCACGCATCAGTTTAGAACTGAGGGTAATAATTACGTCTCTTGGTTTTTTATGGGTTTCATTGGAGCGGTTTCTACTTTCCACTCGTACTACGGAGATCACATCTTCGGGTTGGAGAACTGTTTTAATGATGTTTGTGGATAGGTTGTGGAATACGTTTGCTAGATTTTCCTGGGGATTTTCCGGTAAGTTGCGAATTTCTAAGTTGGTAGAATTAGATTCGTACTCCTGTTGATCAATTTTATTCTCAAGGTACTCCACTGTTTTTTTGAGGTCTTGGTGTTCCTTTTTGAATGTTTCGATTTCGGTTTCAATTTTTTGATTTTGTATTATGGTTTGGTCGATTTTTTTTATTAGGTCATCGTATTGTTTACTGACGAATTCCATGCTTTTTTGCGTTTCTTCCTTGAATATTTCCATTTTTGTTATAATTTCCTTTTTCATAATATCCATTTTCTTGTCTATATGTTGGATAATTTTTTCCATATTTTTGTCTTCAAGCTCCATTGTACTTTTGCCTCTAGTTGACATGATTAGTGTAAGTTAGTTTAGATTGATTTTTAATATAAAATAATTGTTATTTTATTATTATTATTTTTTATATTGGATTATGTTGTTATATCTAAATTTAATTTTTTTATTAATTATTTATGCGTGTATTGTTTGTAATATTAGTATTTATTTAATTTATATATTGTTCTGTTACTGCCATCTATTGCGTAGTAATGTAACTAGATTTAAATGAATTTGTGGTTTATTTATGTAATTATTTACCGCCATCTACGGACAGTTATTTTATAAATTTATTAATAAAATAAAAAAGATTATGGTATGGCCGAGGATTGAACACTGTCCGGAGATACTGGCAAACCAAACGCTTAACACCTACGCCAATTCACTGATTGACGTCACTGACATTAAATTCCATATAAATCAACTGTCAACGAAATGAACTAGAGAATATTTTAACTGTTTTTTTTACAAACACTATTTTTATTGTACAAATTCACAATTTAAATTTTGTTTAAAATTCACTTGTTGCAAGATTTTTCACGGCTTGTTTATTGGTTTAATTGACTCACTTTAATAAGTGATAAAATCATAGATAGTTTATGTGTCAATTTTTTAGAAAAAAAACAAAATCACTTTACGAGCGTTTCCCGGTAGAATATCGGGAGACAAACACACCGGATGATAGCCCTTGAAAAACACTGGACCTCAGTAACTATTTTGTTTCGATTTGTACACTGTTTAATGTTATGTTTCTTCAGAAACTGGAGTTAACGAAATTTGCGACTTATCAATATTATTATTGTTGAATATCGTACATGGTTTCATCACACATGATCAGGTATCTCATTTCTACAGCATTGAGTCTACTTTCATCCTTTGTCTGCCAGTTTCATGCCTCACTGCCAAACATATGTAGGGTAGGTCCCAGCATTCCATTGTGGACTGCTAGCTTCGCTTCTTTTGGACAATTCCCCGAAGTCATATTATTATTGAAGTGAAAACTTCTTTAGCACCGTTGTAATTTGAAACTCGATGAAACGAAAAAAATGATACTAAAAAGAGACAAACACATAGATTTAGCCTGCGAGATAATGAGATAGACCAGGGGTCGGCAACCTTTTGAGTATGAAGAGCCAAAAATTACAATTTACAAAATTTCAAAGTTTTAAAGAGCCACAAAAAATTTTCTAGCCGACACTAAATAGTAGGTACTTGCATAAATAAATGGGGGGGGGGGTTGGATAATTTCACTGTGGTAAAGAGGGCGATACGGTTAAGAAACACTGGCATATATGATTTTTAAATCGATCAATCGCATTTTTAGAGACATGATTTCTAACTCCAAATGGTTTAATGTAGATTTCAACTCAAATGGATTTCAACTCATGTGGATTTCAACTCAAATTCAATTTAACTCTAAATGGCCTAATGTGAATTTCGTTACTATTTGTGTTGAGGATTTACTATGAATGCTTCTTTATTTTTTTTTTCATCTTTAATATTTTTTATAACTGTGCTGAAGTAATTCGTGTCAACAGTTGCACTAATTTTATCGCGATATTGCTTTATAAATTTAAAATGAAGTAATAATACCTTCTGCAAAAATAATTAATTTTTCTTCGAAACAAACCAATTATTCTACCGAAACATAGGCTGGGTTTCCCTTTCCTTGTAGTTTTAGATTATTATTATTCATTTACATAGATACCTTTGAGAAGATAATTCGCTTCTAACTCTTCTACTTGAAACGCCGAACTGTCTTCCGTCGAAAGAGAATCAAAACCTCCGACGACGGCGTCATTGGAGAGCTTCCGACGGACTGACGACAGTGACGACGCGTGTCACGGGGGCAGGGTGCGGTGAAAAGCGAGTACAAGTAGCTGAAAGATATAAATGGTGCCTAATCCTCGTTCATCGATTCTGAACGATTTTTAAATATATTTTTAATATATTATTGCATACGGAACTAAAGAGCCGCAGCTTCACATCCAAGGAGCCGCATGTGGCTCGCTAGCCGCAGGTTGCCGACCCCTGAGATAGACTAATCGGTGTCCTCTTTTGTGGTGCTATCGGCCTCCTCTCTGTGCGGTGCTTCGTAGCTTCCCCACCTTGTCTACTTTAGTTTTCTGAAGGTTTCACTGAACTGCACACTTTTAATTTTTGTATAATAAACGGGCACTTTGAAGCTATACACATATAGTTCATGTTGAAAATAGTTGCCTCTACCAGACAGAAAAAGTCGTGCGAATTTCATGTCGCCAATGCTCACCCGTTCGCGAGTTTTTGGTGAGAAACGAAAGGGTTTGGTAAATAAATGCTTATATTTCGCTTAGTTAATCTTTCTTAGGGGGTTTTTCACCATCCTCCCAAACATATAGTTCATGTTGAAAATAGTTGCCTCTACCAGACAGAAAAAGTCGTGCGAATTTCATGTCGCCAATGCTCACCCGTTCGCGAGTTTTTGGTGAGAAACGAAAGGGTTTGGTAAATAAATGCTTATATTTCGCTTAGCTAATCTTTCTTAGGGGGTTTTTCACCATCCTCCCAAACACATATAGTTCATGTTGAAAATAGTTGCCTCTACCAGACAGAAAAAGTCGTGCGAATTTCATGTCGCCAATGCTCACCCGTTCGCGAGTTTTTGGTGAGAAACGAAAGGGTTTGGTAAATAAATGCTTATATTTCGCTTAGTTAATCTTTCTTAGGGGGTTTTTCACCATCCTCCCAAACATATAGTTCATGTTGAAAATAGTTGCCTCTACCAGACAGAAAAAGTCGTGCGAATTTCATGTCGCCAATGCTCACCCGTTCGCGAGTTTTTGGTGAGAAACGAAAGGGTTTGGTAAATAAATGCTTATATTTCGCTTAGCTAATCTTTCTTAGGGGGTTTTTCACCATCCTCCCAAACACATAGTTCATGTTGAAAATAGTTGCCTCTACCAGACAGAAAAAGTCGTGCGAATTTCATGTCGCCAATGCTCACCCGTTCGCGAGTTTTTGGTGAGAAACGAAAGGGTTTGGTAAATAAATGCTTATATTTCGCTTAGTTAATCTTTCTTAGGGGGTTTTTCACCATCCTCCCAATAGCTTATCCATACACATAATGAATATTTTGGATTAATTCTACAGGATTTATTTATTTAAAAAGTCTGAGTTTACTATTCGGTACTTGAACCTATGAACAATGGCTACATATAGGATAAATTAGCTGAAGTTTTTACCTGTTGCTAGTATTTATTTGTTTTTTTTATTAATATTCGTTATGTGTATGGATAAACTATTAGGAGGATGGTGAGAAACCCCCTCAGTCTTAATCGTTCTTAATGTTGGTTGCTGGAAATTGCCCCCTGCAAATATGCCCGCCTTTATGTACTTAATTCATATTTGATTAAAGTGTGTTAATACGTAAATAAATAATGTTTGAATATTCACACTTAATCGTGTGACAAACCCTAATTTGTTTGCTTAGGTCTTATTGTGGCTTTACACATATTTACGAAAATATTAGGTGTGTCTTGAATTTGTTTTTACTAAGAGTGCCATATTGGATATAACACGTCACATGTAGTAGGCATGTGAAGTTCTCATTCGGGATTTGTCAATATTTACTTATGACCTTGACTAACAATAGAGAACTCTAGTCCAATTTTTAATTTTTTTTGTAATGAATAATGACCTTCTAACTTAAATAACTGCATTTTTTTTTAGATTTAGTATACCTATATATGTATAAATAATGTCAAAGTTTTAATTTTTCAAGATCCCCCGAAAACCACCGTATGTATAGTGAATCGTGTGACGTCATCACTCCTGAAAAGTTACTATAGGATTGGGAAATCAGCTGATCAACTGCCGCCAGAATTTCGTTGTTCGAAGTAGCATTACTATTTTTTTGTGCAGTAGTTTTTGAATATTTTCAATAATAGAGAAAAACTAATAAGATATACCTTTATTTTTTAAACATTATTTAGACCTAAATAATGTTTCAATAAACACAACAACTAAATCTCTATAAACAGTATGTAAATAAACGAATAAATTAATACGATGGCTTGTGTCATACCTACATTCCCTTGCAATGACTTTACGGTGACGTTACGATACGACGAACAGTGACGTCACTACTAAACATTTCAATAATGCCAACTTGACGGCGTGTTTTTACGACCCAATTAAAAATGGACTTTTTAATAATTTTTTAAAAACTCTGCGTTTAATATTATTAAATAAAACTTATATATTCAGAATCAGCGTTTATTGGTCTATATGAACATATTTTTTTAAAGCCATAATATTTTTCACTGGGGTTCCTTATTCGAGAGATCTTTAGCTATGTAGGTATGCACTGTAAGTCCGTTTCTCAATTATTCTCCTCAATATGTATTTTGTTTTGATGATTAATTATTATATATAATCACTAGCCGAAGACCCGGCGTTGAAAGGGCTTCTTTACACAGAGTTTTCGAAATCAGATGTAGACAGTAATTGAGCAGCGTTTTCACAAGGAGAAATATGTACCAAACGTTTTTATTATTCTTATTCTTTGTGGTAGGTGTTCCGACGAAATGGCTAATTCAGATTTTCAAAAATCCATTTTTAAATACTTTTTTAAATGTTAAAACCGCACAATAGTCCCAACTGCTCCCGTCTGAAGTCAGTGAGACTACAGCATGCCAAATTAAGGGTATTTATAGGGTGAGGCTGAAGGTAGTGGGGAGGGGAAGGGGAAGGTGGAGAAGTGCCTGACTATTTATATCTGGTCACAAACACGGCTAAAGCCATTTCAAGCAACGTTTCAATTCTGAATGTTGGTCTTACACCAGTGTGATACTGAGAGTATCTTCAGCTCTGGATCGTGCAGCAAATAGACTATATTTTATTTTTATGATTTATGTATGTGATTTGAACCTGCGAACTTCGGTTTGCTAGTCAAGAGCCTTATCCCTTGACCACGGAAACCCTCAAACCTGCTTTATATGTAATAGAAAAAGATAATTTTTGCAAAGTGAAGCATCTACATGCCTACATTTAAATAAAAGTGAAATTACTAATTGGATAAATAATGTAAGAGAGTTACTTTTATCACACTTCAATGTATCTAAGTAGGTCCCTGGTTATATGAAAAAGAAACTTTATTTCTGATCCCCTATTCAAAAACCTTTGCCTAAGTATTACGTATGCATGTTTTATGTGTAAGTATCAGGATTAAGTTTTATATTTTTAATAAAGAATCATGGATTTAGAATTATGTATCTAATCGAAAGCTAACTATCTGTATCAAATATCATTTGTCTTACATCTTTATAACATATGTGGCGTGCCCCAGGGATCGCAACTATGACCTATTATTTTTAAAATATACCTAGGAAGGTATCTTACCACTGTAACAATATAGGGACTAATGCAGAATTAAATTCCATCTTGAACAGACTGCATAGTTCATAAATAAGTACTATATTGACACCACGGTTATTGAATGTCTATCAACTAAAAAAAGAATGTTTTTAAAATTGTTTGTTAATCTTTTCATTTATTGATATTTTTTTACAGTATTCTGTATTTATTTTTATTACTGTTATGGGTATTCTATATTTTGTATTATTTCCTTGTTTTTAGTACATTTCTTTTTTAAGTTTTCTTTATTTATTGAATTGTTTGTTACATGAATTGAGGATTTTTCGACCACCATGCTAGGCACATGCCCGTGTTGTGGTGGTCAGTGCCTAGCATGGTGGTTTCCCTCTTGTTTTTTTTATTGAATGAATGCCGCGGAATCTTGAAAATGGAATAAACCTACTTCCAGACATCCGATCGAGCTGAAACTAGTCAAATAGACCCATTATCGATGATAATACATTCCATCAACTTTTGATGACAATCACTCACAAACACTCGGACATATACGCATTTTAAAATAAATAAAGGACTTAATGTACTAAATAAATTTCGATTTTAAAAATCGAAATTTAGCAAGGTTGGTAGCGCTGTTGATTCTGATCACTGGGAAGGAATGTTCAAAAATCAGTTGAATCAAAAAGACATTTGAAAATAGATGATTTTTTGTCTAATAATAATAAGGTGTAAAAACCCAAACAGGGCGTGAATATATAAATAATCTGTAGTTAAAGAATCTGTTGTTTAACATTCCATTTTGTTTAATTTCCAGATGCGTCGCCAAACGACCGCGAGGAACTCTTCATCCAGAAACTGCGGCAGTGCTGCGTGCTGTTTGACTTTGCGTCAGAGCCGCTGTCAGACCTCAAGTGGAAGGAAGTCAAGCGGGGGGCACTCATGGAGATGGTGGAGCTGGTCACCATGCAGCGGGGGGTACTCACGGAAGCCATCTACCCGGAGGCTGTCAATATGGTAAATATATACATTATCCCTAGATAGTTTATGTTTTTATTGTACCTCAATAAGTGTTGTGTTCTCACAAACAGTTTCTCCAACACTTCTTGGAAGGAAAGGATTTCACTTAGGAAAAAATAGAGTTCTTTGGAAAATCTGTGATTTATTAATATTACGCGGATTACAAAGAAATGACTACGATTAGTCAACCTAACTAGGATTAATAGGCTATGATTGATCTGGTTACCACTGTCTTTTGTGGGAACAGCTGCCCTTGGCCCTCTGGTGACCTTGCTGGGAAACCTGCCGACATCTTACGGACTTTATTCAAAGCTTTTATACCTGCCATCTGTGTGAAAAGACAGAAAGCTTTTAGATATACTTACAATAAGTTAACCATTCTACATATTTTGAAGTCCTATTTTTTATTTATATTATTAAATAAAAAATGAAGTCCTATTTTTTATTTATATTATTATTATTTTTATTTTGAATGATGAGATTATAATTTAAAAAACATAATAATTTTAAAATAAATAAATACAAAGTAACACCACCTATGAGTTATTTTGCTAGTAAAAAATTAAGCATTTTTTATCAAATGTTCCTTTTTTCGATACACTGCCTCGAATGTATATGTTACGTGTTTATTATTTTAAATATTCGTGTAACTGATTAAATTGTTAAAAATAAAATCCGCGATAGCGCCATACCTAAAATATTTCTAACTGCCCAAATTTTGTGTTTTTTAAAAATGATCTTCACAAAGTTAGTAATTCCATTGGTGCGAACTTGCTTGAAAATAAATTAGCTCTATGCGTACCAACAAAAAGTAAAAACCAATGCTTCTTGTGATCTTTTGACTGAGAAACTGCACTTACTTTTTGATAAATGTAAATTTCTGTTTGATTTTTGTAAACCAATATTTTTGGTTCTGGTGTCATTTTTAAGACCCACACGCCTTGTCTAGATATGCTTGGTTGAAGGATTATAATGTTACCTTCATCATTTTCTTTCGTATAATACGCCTTGGTTTTCATTGGTTGAAGTGTTATTAATTTAACTTGTTATGACCTACGAGTCTTTGTCGTGCAAAATGACATCACAGTATTTAATTGTTACAGCGTGTCATATAAACACATTAAATGTTTTTGTTCTTAGTGTAATCACATTTATCTAAAGTCGTTAAAAAAAATCATCTAAAAGATGAGGTTGGCTTTAGCATTTAAGGGCTTTCTGTTTAAACAGAAAGCTAAACCATGAACTAAATTTAAATGAATTAATACTTAAAAATGTGACCAGTGTAAAAAGCAAACATTGTTTGAAATTATGTGAAAAAATATATTACATTATTTTTTGGTGTGGAATTAAAAATACCTCGGGCGAAATTGTTCAGTTTTCGAAACAACTCATACAGGTCTCATAGAAATCTTTGAGTCTCCCTTACTGCCATGGTGAGAAATATGATCTACATGGTATTAGAAAGAGAAAACACTACACTTTATATTCAAATCTAAAAATTAACCACAGAAGATTTAAAATATATATCTCTATGAAACAATATTTGCAAAAAAATGACTCATGATTTTTTCATTTATTATTTTTGCACGAAGCTTCAAAAAGTGTGGTGACTTTAACATTTATAATAGGTACATTTATCTAATAAAGTGTGTGCAGGTTTTCCTTCATTATCTGTAATTTTAATTAGAAAAAACTATCATATTGTTTAACATATGTTGTTTCTATCATATTGTTTAACACATGTGTTTGGTGTGTTCCAGTTTGCCGTGAACCTGTTCCGCACCCTGCCGCCGTCGTCGAACCCCAACGGTGCGGAGTTTGACCCCGAGGAGGATGAGCCTACGCTGGAGGCAGCCTGGCCGCACCTGCAGCTGGTCTACGAGCTCTTCCTGCGCCTCGTCGAGTGCCCCGACTTCCAGTGCAACCAGGCCAAGAAGTACATCGACCAGAAGTTTGTGCTCTCGGTGAGGAACTAACCTTATTTTATCTCCGAATCTGCTAAACTAAACCTAAGACTAAGCTAAACCGTTTTGCTGGTCACTATTTGAGCAAAAAAAAGGGCTGAGAATCTGACGGCCGGCTTAGTCCAGTGGTAAGGCTCTTGACTAGCATTCCGAAGGTCGCGGGATCGAATCCCGGCATGACAAATAAATTTTATTTGATTAATTTGTGTTATTTCAGAATTTATTCATTTAAAATAATATATAGTATATTTGCGGCACGTTCCAGAGTGGAAGATACTCTCAGTGTCGCCCTGGTGTAAGACCACCATTCAGAATTGAAAAGTTGCTTGAAATGGCTTTAGCCATGTTTGGTGACCAGATCTGAATAGCCAGGTACTTCCCCACCTTCCTCTTCCCTATCTCCTTCTCCTCCCCACTACCTTCAGCCTCACAACATACCCCAATAGGGGATGCCATTGTCCCACTGGCTCCAGACGGGAGCAGTTGGGACTCTTATGCGATATTCATGTATAAAAAATAAAAATGAAGGGGACCAGAAGTTTGTGCTCTCAATGATGATCTCACTTTTTAAAATTTTAACTTCAGACAGTAAATATTTAAATATTTTTTCTCTTTGCCTATGTCATCTTGGGGATGCTGTCTGGAAATTATTTTTGAGGATAGGATGGAGTGAATCTGAATCTTAGAAAAAAACATGTTGTAGGAGGAAGAAGAAATACAGAGGTCGGCAAATCATGCAGAGTTGTTGAACACAAGAACAAATTGTAGCAGAGACCCATTCTACCGTGTATAAATGTTAGCACTCGTTTGGCATGTTTTCTGATTAACGGGATCAATGACAACAGTCCCTCGTTGGCATCTTCTATTGAAGGACCAGTAGAAAAATCATTCTCACCTCATATTTTAATATTGTACCTGTTAAATGCCGATTGTTGGTCCATTTTGGCCCTTCACTAAATTATATGTCTTGCTTTCTGCACCCTTTCTCAGATGAAATTAATACACGTAAGTGACAAAAACTAATGTTCTTCTTTATTTAATTTCAGCTTTTAGAACTGTTTGACTCGGAAGATCCCAGAGAAAGAGATTTCCTAAAAACGACGCTTCACCGGATATATGGAAAGTTCCTGGGCCTTAGAGCTTATATACGTAAACAAATAAATAATGTATTTTACAGGTAAATATTACTAACTTTATATTTAAAAATTCATCAATATTTAATAAGGCTTTCTTTATCATATAACAATTTAACCCCTCAGGCCTCGAGCATATTTTGTCAGATTAAGGTGATGAAATATGCTTTTAAATTTTATTATTAGAAATAAACAAATAATTTTTCATTATTGAAATTTTGAATGCAAGCATGGAAAAGTTTTAAAAATGGCTCTCCTTACGTTTTTTCTGATAATGAAAACAAATAAAAACAAACGCATGCTTTATAAAGTCGGGTCCATAGCTTCGTCATTTGCCTTGACAGTCCCATAACAACATTCAATGTTTGTCATCAACATTATAAATATTGTCAACTTTTGTTGTGTTTCGAGCTTCCCATGTTCGACGGAAAACATTTCCTAAACATTCCATCCCGGGTGAAGCGGGAAGGCAAGCGGGGGGGAATAATGAATTTTTTGACAGATGCCGCGCAATGCAGTCGTGTATGGAGAATTAACGGAACGGCCGTTTGTGGTTATGTGCAATAAGCGGGCACAATCACGAGTTTAAAATATTATTATACCTAAATATAATATAATAATAAAAATATTTGATAATAAAATTATAATCTAATATCAAATATTTATAATTATTCTGTTTTTGACGTAAATATTTACGCACTCTAAATTTTTAATAGTAACTTTCGGTCATGCAATAATCGATATTAGTCGGAAATCTTTCCTGATAAATAAATATCTATTAAAATATCTGTGTTTTCTCCCTGATGTATCTCTTTTTCATCAGAACGCATTTTAACATTGATATAAACGCCATAAATGTCAAACGTCAAGTGCTCATTGCTTAAGCGTCGACACGTCCTTATCGCAGACCACAAGCCAAATTGTGTGTGATCGCGCGAACTTCGCACTAATCTTTCAACCGTGTTTAGTGTTTTAACAAACGGAGGAGACGGAAAACAAAAAACGTTGATGTGATGTTTGATGGACTTTCACGGCAAATCGCGACAAATGTTTGAGCTCTGGACCTGCCTTTAGACAAATTTATTATAAGCGTTATTGTCACTTCACTTTTTTGTCATTTTATGAAAAAATAGTTAATAAAAAGTTTCATAAATTTTTTTCAAATTACTTTTATGCAAAGTTTGGTTTCATATACGTGTGCATTATAATTCTTCTGTGATTAACTTTTAGATTTGAATATAAAGCATGGTATTTTCTCTTTCTACCACCTTTTAGAGACACAACGATTTCTTTGAGACTTATAGATAATATAATATGAGCTGTTACCAAAAACGAAAAAAAATTAGCCTAAGGTGATAAAGAAATTTTTAACTTAACTTTTTTTAAAGTTTACATCTACCAATTCTCAACTCAGCCACTGACTTTAGAATATTGAAGAAGTAATATCTATTCCTTATCAAATTCTCATTAGAATACAACCGTGCAAGCTAACAATACGTTTTCGCAACGTCAGCATAATACGGGCTAAAAGATACCCTCCAAATATTATAAAAACTTCATTCTAACCTTATAAATATGTATACATTTATTTGGGTTGCTTACATAATATTTCAAATTGTTACATTTTCTGTATTTCTCTGGTTTACACGTTGTATGTTTCACATTCCAGTAAGTTCATTAAAAAAAAAGTATACATAGTTTATTATTATACGTTATTTAATTATATTTTGTCTCTCTTTCTTCCAGATTTATATATGAGACGGAGCATCACAATGGAATAGCAGAGTTATTAGAAATATTAGGATCAATTATCAATGGATTTGCGCTGCCCTTAAAAGAAGAACATAAATTATTTTTACTTCGGGTACGTTTGAATTTTGTTTATCAAGCCATTTTAACCCATTGAAGGCCTTCAAAAGCCACGCCTGTGGTGGGGACGGTCATTTTTTGTGTAGACATTTTCATGTTTTTTTAATGTTGTGTTTTACCAAAAAAGTGAGTTATTGCGTTTGTCACGTGCTCCCACGAATTGTCGTGTTTTGTCAAACTTTCCGATAAATGTTTAAAATATATAAGATTAAAATTAGTTTTAAATCTTATACCCAGCTTGAGTACACCGTATCACCACCAAAAAGTATCTATACTTAGAATATAATTTTCAGTTAAAAGTCGACTTCATTAATTCTTTTTATAGATTTTTTATTTCTTACCAAAAGTATAACAAAAGTATATAAAGTAAAATAGATCAGAGGATAAGACACACACCTAACCAGGAACACCAACTAGGTACCTACATACATAAATATTAAGTTTAATAAAAATACACAAGATAATCATCGGCACTTTCGTTTAAATTACCTTTGATGTGTATTTACCACGAGAACGGCGCTATAGAAATAATCCGATCAATCGATAACAATATTACTATTTACTAAACGTCAAATACGATTATAAAACGCCTAACGTGAATTCCGGCCCGTGCATAATATTCACAATCTTCACAGGGGGATTCTTGAACCGGTCCCCGCGATTATGGTATAGATGGTTCAAGTGCGCATGCGCGGATCCCTAAAATCACATACAAAAATATTCAGCGCGCGCAAAAACTTCATTTTAGAAGGAATAGATCGCCGTGTTGTCCCCTAACTGCGCAGTAGTCAGTGCGCACAGTCAAGCGGGCACTAGAATCTAGTACCTATGCGTTGAGTCGAGCCCGAAGTGGCCGATTGGTATATTTATGTGGCCGACTGGCAGGCCGGTCGCGTTTCGCGGTATTAGTTTAGTTTAGTTGTATGCTTTGGAAGAAAGGAGATCGGTCGCACGTTTGTTCGCGGAAATATTTCAATTTTCGAGCCTAAAATTTATCCAAATTAATTTTTTAGATTATATTTCTAAGCGCAATGACACTTTTATGTTGAGAACGCATTAATTATTTTTTGTGAACACAAAGAATTATCAATTTTTTCTTGGTATGTTTCTGGAATAACTGGTGGGGACTGTCCCCATGGTCCCCTTATGGGGAACCGCCACTGCGAAAATGAACTGATGTTGTTAATTCTACACAAACCTGAATAGACATCGTACGTGAAAAAACACATTTCGAAGGTGATTGCTAATAAATAAATACCTTTATATGCATTTGAAAACGGAACAAAAATGCCAAAACGCCGACTTTTCGGTTTTGACCATGTTTTGACAGCGTTTGCGAGTCACAGATAATTCAAACACAAACAGTGTGGTGTTGCCACACAAATGAAATCTTTGAAGCCACCAAGAGAGATATTGGCGCAAGCGATTGTGACCTTGTCTTTCATACAGTTTCTTTATATATAAGGGTTAAAATCGCATATAATTTTTTTAATTCTACCGTGTCCACCGGATGACAAAGAGGAATGAATTTGATACTTACTGTGGTTGTTAACCTGTCATGCGATTTTAACCCTTATGTATAAAGAAACTGTATGAAGGACAATGTCAGAATCGCTTGCGCCAATATAATTCTTGACATAACTGTTGATTTCATTAATCTAGCTCCTCGGGTTATTTTTAAATGAATTTTCTATGACTTTGCAGGGTCATTTTTCAGAGTTAATTAAAAAAAAAAAATTGTCAAAGGTGAAACAATCGATATTTTACGTTTTCAAATGAGTATAAAGGTCTTTATTTATTTGAAAACTCCTTTGAATTGTTTTTTTTTTCATGTATTCAGGTTTGTGTAGAAATAATAAAATCAGTTTATATTTGTACGAATATATTTTTGTGAAATTTGTTTGCCGAATAGGAATTTTTTCTTTTAGTTAAAGTTAGCTATTCTGGGAAAACTTCTTATGATATTATTATGTAATAATACATGGATGAAAAGATATATTATCTGGTAAACATAAAACAATTGCAAAAAAAAACAATTTTTTTTTTTTTATATCAATGTTTGACCAGAACTTGTCGCGCAGTTTTTGAAATACCATCCAACATTCAACAGGTTAAACAATATTACTTAATTGGAAATTATGTGGTCAGTGGCTGATTTGACAACATGTCGGATTTCCACCCAGACATTGTGAGTTCAATTGCTCAGCTGGCTAAGTCCCCCGTAATGACTCAAGCAACGTTTCCACTTAGTGTGTTCACTTCTTGATTTTTTAGTGTGATGGTAGATTGTATCTTTGATCTTTAAACTGTGATCTTTCTTATCCAGTAATCTAGGGGCCACCAATTATAAAGCCATCAAGAATAAACATTAATAGCTGTTATGTTATTATTAATGATAGATAATTGATTTGCTGTTTGTTGGTGTCACCTGTGTTATTTTCTCATATTTCCAATTCTATCAAAGGAAATCTTATTGCATTGGTCTCTTATATAATCAAATAGTCAATAGTCAGTACATTCATTAATTTGGTTAGTTAGTTAGTGGTCTAGTGGTCCATAGGGTGGGGTTTCCACCCAGTTGTTGCAGGTTCAATCTTTTGCTACTTAAATTCTCCATTATTGTAGGGATGTCGAAAGTGAAAAAAAATATCGATATTTATTAAAATATCAATATCGACGTCGATATATCGAGGAAAAAATATCGATATATCGGTCAAATTTTCCAGAGATTTTGCGTTTTTAAAATAATAGTGCATTCAGCTCAATATTATCAATAGTAATTTTTGTACACAATTTGCTTTTTTTAATGTACAAAAATATCAATAAAAATGAAGGTATTTTTATCACTATTCATTTTTATTACGTAATAATTACAAAAATATCAAAAAGTAAAAAGCTGTCTTCTAACTTATATGTAAACTGATACGCATACAAAGTTTGTATGCGTCTCAGTGATATTCTATTGGCGTATTAATCTGTCAAAAAGGACTTCGTGTTTGGAACAAGGTATAGTCAATAATCATAGACAATTGGGAACCAACACATAGGAGTGGCTTAGAAGAAAATGGCGAAAAATAGCATACATTTCTATGTACGTACCTACACACATGAGATAGTATTGGTGATCACAAATACTAATGCAAAGACAATAGATTTGTAAGCTATTAATAGTTAAAATTTCAACCGCCAGATGTCATGACCCAATACAGTTACTTTTTTCCGTTCGTTCCTATATGGTTTTGGATTCTAGTGACTTTAAATACATAAATTCAAAAAAATATCGTTTTTGATACAATTTTCGATATTGGATATTTTATATCGATATATTGGATCAAAATATATCGGTTAAAAATGTCGATATATTGAATTAAAAATATCGATATATCGATACTTTTTCAACAAGCCTACATTATTGCATAAGCAACATTTTCCGCTTATTGTGTTAGTAGTAGGAAAAATTATAATATTGTCCGGTTATGTAATCTCTTTTTTTTTTTTTAAATAGACAATTTAAATAATTTCTTATTTTTTTTACATTAACTCCACATAGCAGGCTCAGAGGAAAATAATTTCCTTCAGAGCCTATGTCTTCTTGGGATGCTGTGTGGAGGGTCTTTTTGAGGAAAGGAAGGAGAGGAAGTTCTTTAAAGGAAAAGGTACGAAAAGGTATCTGGGGGTCAGCGTGTCCAGGAGTGACGGACGGATGAATCCATCCAACCCTTTTGTTGTATCTTTGCAGCCAAATATTTGGATATAATATGTGTTTTTAGTTTTTATTGTGCTTGCATGCAATTCAATGCCAAGTAAATGACTAATTGCATTTACACATACAAATAAATTTCTAATGTTGATTAGTAGGTACATTTGTTACTTTGTTATAAGAAACCTATGTCTATCGAAAACAGAATTACGGTTGGTTATTTCCTTTTGGGGTATTATGCCGTGTTGCGCTACCTCCTCCTTTAGCCAACGTTTCGGACAGCGTTACAGTGTCCATCATCAGGGCAGATGTGTGACACATCTGCCCTGATGATGGACACTGTAACGCTGTCCGAAACGTTGGCTAAAGGAGGAGGTAGCGCAACACGGCATAATACCCCAAAAGGAAATAACCATAAAATTTTTGGCCGTGAAAACCTAAAATCATATCAGAATTACGGTTGCTTTTTTAAACCGCTTCGTCATTGAAATGTGCGGTCCGACGCGCATGCTCTGCAGTGTGGCAATTTAATAAACATTGCCAGCATTTAAAAATCAAATTATTAATGGATCCTACAAACTATACAAATTTTAAAATTTCTTTTGGTGACTTGATTCATCAATAAGTGCCTTTGATATTATTTTTCTTAAAAATTATAACATTTTTATTTAATTATGTGTATATGATATTATGTTATGTTGTCATAAATGTATAATATTGATGTTTTCTATTTGCAGGTTTTATTACCACTTCACAAAGTGAAATCATTATCAGTATTCCATCCCCAACTGGCCTATTGTGTTGTACAGTTCTTAGAGAAAGATCCTTCTTTAACCCAGCCCGTCATAAGGTAAATACTCTTTTCTCAAATTCAACACGCCATCTTTTATTTTATTTGCACCTTTGATTCGGGTTTGTATGATAATTGTTTTATTTATTGTTAAGATTTGCAGACCTCTGTTTTTCCTTCCTTATAAGATATGGGTCAACAAGACGCCTTTCTTTTAAGACTTCTTCACTGATTCACTCCTTCCCTTTCTCAAAAACCTTACACAGCATCCACAAAGATGACACAAGCCCCGAGGAAAATGATTTCCCTTGTTTATGTAAAAATTGATCTTTTTTTTGCATTGGCTCCACACAGGAGTCCCTAAGGAAAATAATTCCCCTCAGGGCCAATGTCGTCTTTGGGGATGCTGTATGGGTTCTTTTTAGGAAATGAAGGAGAGAAGGAAAAAAGGGACCAGGGGTGCGTAGGAATATGGGGGTCAGTGTGTCCAGGAGTGACGGACGAATGAATCTATCCCTCCCAATGCGATGTTCCAAGAGAGTCCTACTGGAGAGGTCAAAACAAAGATATTTAAATACAAAAGACATTCTATGGTGTCCCCCCGACTGTTGGCGGATGACTTCCTAATGGGAATTGTTTGAATATGGAAAGTAGTTGATTTTTTGAAGGTGTGTAGTGTACTGGTTAACAATATAGTTTAAATACAGAAAGAATTCGTTCATTTAGATTTTTTGAAGGTGTATAGGGTAGCTATTCTCCAAGCCAGGTCGCTCGCAATCGCCGTCGAAAGTACGTACATTGGTCGACTTGGTTACTCTTGAGCCTCGTCGAATTTACATACTTAGACATCAAATGTCAAAAGACATTTCACACAACGAGTGGTTCGAACCCATAAATATGTAAACCAATCCCGTCAAACCAGTTGAAACGGAGTAGCGAGTGGTGGGTTGTTTGGTATCTTTGCAATTGGCCGTCAAAATCTAGTATTGTTTTCTTTACAAAGACATCGTATATTCTTATAAAGTCGTTTTAAGGTTCCATATTACAATGTATAATAAATATTACAAATAATTCAATCGAATGGCTGAATTGAAAACTGAACATCCAGAAATCCCCATCGCTTGGAGTGCATAACACAACAAAATAATTAGCGTCTGACCGAAACTGGACTTTCTACCGAAACCGAATCTTCGGTAGCTGTCTCAGTTTCGGCCGAAACCGAAACTTTTTTAGACATGTTAAAAACCGATTGTTTACTGAAGTTTGGCTTATTTTTTACACTTATACAAACAGTTAACATGTGTTAAATGAAATAAAAAAGCAATAATTATTGAAGTATGTTAAAAGAACATAATTTTTTTATATTACCAAAAATTAACAAACATGTTAACTACTGCTTGGAACAAAAATTTGCATTGTAAAGGAAGGACCTCATTAATTGAGTATTTTAATTTAAATTGCTTTTACAATCACAACATTCTTAAGACTAAATTTACCATTTATTGAGATCTTTTGCAGAGTTTCAGTGCGGCCGAAGGTTCGGCAGAAAATTTGCCTAAACAGAAACTGATGCCGAAACTAGATTTTTTTGCTAAAACCGAAACCGAACCTTCGGTCGGTCACTAAAAATAATCACGATAATACTTTTGGCCGTGAAAATCTCAAATCATATCTATAGGTTTAAGATTAATGCCAACTTAATTTAACTAAGTTATTGCTAATAATTCCGTTTGGTATTCTTTTTATTTACTCCCAACTGTTAAAATAGCATTTTTTTCTCGATTTTTAACCTCTTCAGCGTCGTGATGATTGCTATCGATATCATGAATTGTTTAATCACCCTGTGACTTGATTTGCAGGTGCCTGCTAAAGTTCTGGCCCAAGACACACTCGCCCAAGGAGGTGATGTTCCTTAACGAAATGGAGGAGCTGCTGGACGTCATCGAGCCGGCCGAGTTCCAGAAGGTCATGGACCCGCTCTTCAAGCAGCTGGCCAAGTGTGTGTCCAGTCCACACTTCCAGGTACGTTTCACTATTATACTTCTAATCAGAGGCGACTCTAGAAGTGGAAGGTCATTTAAAACAAAAATTGTGTGACAAATATTTATTTGATATTGTGATATACGCTGATATTATCAATGCCGATTTGAGAGTCAAATTACATTTAATATAGTAAATTATTTCATGTGACAAGCCTGCAATATGCAGAACCAATCTGTGTTTGTCAAACCATCTCTTTCAAACGCATAATATTCATCATGCTGCCTCTCTCGCGGCAATGACCCAAGCTGTCTTCAAAATGTGAAAGCATTTTTACGAGGCGACACAGTGCCATCTCGTTTATTGTATGACGCTTAAAGAGACAGAAGAATTGATATTGGGACATTTGATAAATTGACCCAGCCAATCATAGGTGTGTTGAAAAGGAAGCTTCTGTAACAGACGTATCAGCGTCGCCACAAGACTATAAAAAAGTACCGGGTTTTTAGTGCACGAACAGGATGGTGGTGATGGAAACAAATAATAAAACTGACCTCCCGTGCACCCAGTGCCTGATGCGTGAAGGACACTGGATGTGCTTAATCCTCTGCCTGATCCTGGCGCCTGGCGGTTGCCAAAGTAGGGCCGGCTCTTCTGGAGGAGTGTTGGCACCAGGACTGAAGACAGGCAGAGGTCGGCGGGGGAGGCAGCTGAGTGATAATAAACTTTTCCCAGTAGGAAATAAGAACACGAGTTGACGTTGATGGAAGAACTAATTTATTATTCAAAAAATCACGCTTTTTATACCCGTTTTCGTGTGAAAAAACGGTCACGTGGTACATTTTTAGAGTGGGGGGATTTACCTATCCCGTTTTGTATATAAGGTGCGGTTTTCTGTTGCCGCTGGTTTTGCCGACCATTTCCTCGAAAGTGGTCGATTAAAATTGGTTTCTTAAATTAATTATACAGCTTAAATTATAACTAATACAATGGTTTTCTTAATGCTAATGGGTTTCTACGGATATTGTTTATCCGTAGAATTTTTGTTTGATGATTTTAGAGTTAGTTTAATGAGTTTTGACATTTTGTCGGTAGGTATTTACATTTAAAAGGGGAATTTGAATAGTTATAAAGAAGTTAATATTTTTCCCAGGTCCCCCGTAAGCTTGGCTATCGAAACCTTTTGGTTCCGTCGCTTTACGAGGTCCTGGGATTTTTAAAATGGAGAAAAAGTGAAATGATGCTAAAGTCTCGAAAATCTGCTCAAATGCTGATAGCGCTGGCAGTTTAAGAGTTACAATATTTATTTATGGCTCTATGGATGCCCCGTAGGACTCTGCACTGAAATGTCTTAGTTTCAGCGTCCTACGGGGTTTGTAAAGGAAGTTATATTAAAAAATGATGTGTTTTTAACCAATATGAAGGCCCTTACTGGGGACTCCCAAACTGGTTTTTTGGCTTTGTAGCCGGAGAAATAGCCCTGAAGGCGATAAAATAATAAGTTTAGGATGTCTCCCGGTGGCAACTTGGTATCCAAGTTTTATTTGTGTCACCGGGGCATTTGTATTTTAAGAAAAAAGACATTTAAAAATGATAAAATGTGTTTTAAAAAAGATCGTTGCTGGCGGCACGGTAAAGCCGACTGAGAGCCCAAAAAAGGCCCTTGTGGGGGCCGCCGTAAAAGGGAGGTAAAGCAGCCTGCTTGGTAGAGCAGCCGCTTCCTGTCGTGCCATAACGGCAGAACGGCAAGGGAGGGAAGGCAGTCCGTTTGGCGGAGTAGCTGCTTCCTTCGGAGCCGAAAAAAAAAACGGCCCTTCTCAGGGACATAACTAAAAAGGAGGCTGGTCAGCCTGGTTGCCTTTGGAGGCGTAAATAATCATAAATAAAGTATTATGTATTAAAATTATTAAAATTATAGGATTCTAAAATGTCTCCCGGTGCAAACTTGGCACACAAGCTTTATTGGTTGCACCGGGGCATTGTACATAAGCAAAACATATAAATTATAAAATTAAGAAATGAGGGAGAGCAACACGTCGGTTACAGCTTCCATTTGAAACGTTAGATGTCCCCACTTGCTGCTGCCCGCTATCTCGCGGTGCATTTTCTATTAAATTAGAATAATTCTAATATAATAAATCACATATAAAACTTATTTCCACTTAATCTATTTGTGACCGCAACCGCTTTCAGCCTGTTAAAGCCATCTTCAGACTGGTAAAAATGTTTCTTAATCTTCAGTTTATATACGTAAATAGGAGAATAGGGAGGGCTGTAGTCTACAAGGATATTATTCAATTTATAAGGTTATTCCATATTTGTCTTCTTTGACGATTGGATTTTTGGTTATTTAACCGGTCAAAGGCCGGTGACGCGAAAATACGGGCGTCATATGCGCATGCGCGAGAAAATAATTCAAATATTTGAATAATATTGTCGATGAAAAACTTTTGGTCTGCGATTTTGACCCTTCTATGTACAGAATTTGTATGAAGAACAGTGTCAGAATCGCTTGCGCCATCATTACTCTAGGTGATGCTAAAAGTTTCATTCACCTTGTCACCCTGGAATATTTTTAAAACTTTTTATTATTAATTTTTTAAACTTTATGAGTAAAATCTCAAATTATAATATTTAATTAAAAATGAAGACAATATTAGCGAAACTCAATCGAAATCTGGAGACAGAAAAATCAGAAAAGGTATTGGCTCCGCTGGGACACGAACCCAGAACCCTTTTCTTACATGGAAACAGCTCTACCGATTAAGCTACGGAACCCATATTAATTCGGTCACTTTTAACTGTATCATACTTCGACTAAGAACTACCAACATTATCTTCATTTACTTAACGCACATATTATTGGCTGCTATCTTTATATATGATTACAAGATTCAACTCGAACTAAATGCAATCTAGATAGTGTCTGGATAAATTTTTATCCATTTTGTAATACGCGACATCTATTGACTTTTTCTGCAAGTCTAGGATGAATATTTATTATTAATTTTTTAAACTTTATGAGTAAAATCTCAAATTATAATATTTAATTAAATGAAGACAATATTAGCGAAACTCAATCGAAATCTGGAGACAGAAAAATCAGAAAAGATATTGGCTCCGCTGGGACCGCTCTCCGCTCTCCCAGCGGAGCCAATATCTTTTCTGATTTTTCTGTCTCCAGATTTCGATTGAGTTTCGCTAATATTGTCTTCATTTAATTAAATATTTTTAAAACGATTTCATCCATGACAATGCGCTGTCATAAATTGCCGCGAATTTAACGGTCGCAATAAATGCGTGTATCGCGAATAAAACATCATAAAATCTATTAATTTACGTAATAAATGCAAGTAATGTGGTTTTGGTAGATAGTTTATTGTGTTGTGAACGTGTTTCAGTCAAAAAAATATACAATAGCTCAAAATTTATCAACAAAACATTCAATTCAAAATTCAAAGTGGTGGTTTTTTAGTGTTTTTTCGCGAATTTTGGTGGAATGGCGTGGCCTTTGACGGGTTAAATTAAAAACTTAGTTAAAATTTTTTGTATAAATATTGCTTTTGTTGAAACTTTATAATTATTGAACGTATTTAATTCCAGGTGGCGGAGCGCGCATTGTACTACTGGAACAATGAGTACATCCTGACCCTGATCTCCGACAACGCCACGCACATCCTGCCCATCATGTTCCCGGCGCTCTACCGCAACTCCAAGAGTCACTGGAACAAGACCATCCACGGCCTCATCTACAACTCCCTCAAACTCTTCATGGAGATGAACCAGAAGCTGTTTGATGAGTGCACGCAGCAGTACAAGCAGGAGAAGCAGAAGTAAGTCCTTGTCTACTACTTGAACAGCTAGTTTACCCTGACTCTGATCTCCAAAAATAAAGCAGAAGGCCTCAAATGCTTGGCTTTTTGCGGTACGGAAGGCACAAACCTTATATGAGGGAGGAAACACAGAGACCGGCAAATCATTACACAGTTGAGCTGTTTAACCCCTCCGAATTTTCGAGAATATTCGCTTTTGGTGCCTCTAACGAAATGACATTTTACGAAAACTTTTTGTTATTACCGCTTCAGAATTAAAGCTCTATAAATGAAACATTTCTGAACGTAGCCGAATAGTAAAAACTATTTTAGAAAGGTTACAAAATAGGCTTTCAAATTATTATATTACAAATAAATATTAGCATTTGTAAATATTAAAATTTAGAACGCAAACATTAAAAACAGTAAAAATGACTCACGTGATGTTTTTATGTGAAAACGGTACTAAAATCACAGATTATGTAAACAACAATACTTATTCTATTTTATATATGTGTAATAAACACTTTTGTCACCTCACTTTTTTATCATTTCATATAAAGATATTTAATAAAAATTTAAAATGTGGAGCACGGTGGAGCCGCCGGTAGCAAATTTGCGCGGGTAAATATTTTTGTCAACTACAAGACTGACAGCTGATTCCTGTTATGTATTTCCATAGACAACTTGGTAGGGATGTGCAGCTTGATCTACTATCGACCTTTTACTTTTTGGTTTAGGGATGTAACTAAAACAATAACGGAGTTAGAACGATTTTTATGGAAACACACGCGCTGATGTATAAACACGCTTATTGTACTTGACTGCTGTCCTATTTCTAAAGCTTATATCTGCTTACGTTGCGGAGGGGTTAACACAAGAATGAGTCTTCTATTTTATAGAGTATTATGTGTCAGTACAACTCATCGCGGTTCAACAGAAAGGTGCACGCGTGTGACACCGTTTTATCTTTGCGTGTGACACTGACATAAACAATGTATATCTTTCTGTGGCTCGATTTTATGGCTCTTAAATGTGAGTTTTTATTTTACATTCTATTACTAAGGTTTTCCACACAAGGTATTTTCCACATACATCTTGAATAAAATTTTCACCACGTTATTAGTAAGGCTGCAAGAATGTAAAACAAGAGACAAGAGAGTATGGGTCAAGTAAAGTGGAAAACAAGAGATCCGAGAAATTTAGAAAAAGTTCTGGGGGCTGTAGCTAAATATGTCCGGGATCTTGCCGCTACAATCGATGTATGGTCGACACATTTGCACAAGGTAAGTTGGGAGAGGGTTAAGTTGTGTCTTTGGAAAGGGACATGGAAAATTTGGGGGTTTCTTAGTTAAAAGGTTATTGATACAGTGAAACCCTCTTCAGAAGTTTCGTAGCTTGAAGTTTGGTTTTTTCAGTCCTTTATCCCAAAATTGGCCCAATTTTTCCCATATACGAGGCATATCCAGAAAGTAAGTGTACTGTGACCACAACGGGCGGAGATTTTTTAGTTTTTTGAGGGTTGGCAACACTTAGTGGTACTGGGGGGTCTCCTGACCAGAAAGAGCATCGCAGGAATATTGTTGTAGGTAAACAAATGTTTTAGTGTCCAGTTACATGAAAGTTGTCGGCAAAAAATCCCGCCAAGTGCTGTGATCTGCTTTTTACTCACGGAAGAAATAACACCTACAAGAAAAAAAAGTGAGGATTTCTGAGCTCTATTGTTACTGGAGATGAAAGTGGGTGACTCATTACATGCCTGGATGGCCTCAGTGTTTTAGGACCGAAAAGGCATCATTTTGTTCAAATTTCGGCCTCAGATTGAGATCATCAATGCACAACAATATTGTGTATCCTAAAAAACTCAAAAGGAGCATTCAAAACAAAAGGAGGGGAATGCTGACCAGAGAAGTTTGCCTTTTTTCACGAAAACGTCCGAACTCATAAAGCCTTAGCCACCAATAAGATCATGGACTCATTTGATTGGGATGTTTTGAACCACTCCCCGTAATCCCCTGACTTGGCGTCTTCAGATTGTCATCTTTTCACCTTCCTAAAGGCATGTATGGATGAAAATAAATTTTCAACCGATGAGCAGGTGCAGAAAGTGACCCTGAAGAGGGGGAAGGAGCTGGCGGGAGAATTCTTCGAGAAGGGCAAAAGAAACTTGTGCCATGGCTCACCACATGCATTGAACGGGTTAGCAATTATTTGGAAAAATAGTCTACAAGTGTATCAATAATATCCTGTAATTTTTTTTCTAATACACTTTTTCAAAAAAAAATAAAAAAAACATTACACTTACTTTCTGGATATGCCTCGTACATAAGGTTTTCCTGCTTAAGAAGTTTGTTTTTTCCAGTCCCTTGGAAAACTTCTTAAGAGGGTTTCACTGTATTGGTTACGATGGGGTAATCGCATTCACCTTTACACGAAGTATGCTAACAGATGTGTTTGTTTATCTGTGAGCAGAGAGCGAGAGCGACTGCATCAGCGCGAGGAGCTGTGGGGCCGCGTGGAGCAGCAGGCGCGCCCCATGCCGCCCACCGTGGCGCCCCCCAACCTCAACCCGCTGCAGCTGGACGGCCTGGACTCCAACGACCTCAGCCCCGAGAAGCTGGAGGCAGAAGCCCGAGAGGTACCTGCTGCACTTTTATTCATTATCTCTGTAATCATACGGCCAGTATATACCCCCAATCATACCCTCAGTATGCCAGCTAAAATGCAGAGCGGCCTGCCATTTTCTGTAAATAAATGCGTGTATTATGTAATTATGAATATGAAAAATTATGGAATTTGGATGCACTTTTTCACAGATAAAAAAATCATTGTTTGCAAGTATCGAAACGACAAGTTAGAATGATATTAAGATACATTATATGAATCGTTCAATTTCTATATCCACCAAATGTATCAACTTTTATTGATTTGGATAAAACTGCAAAAAAACTGTCACATCTCTGGCGTAATTAAATAATTGCTTTTCAATTTTTTGAATAATGAAATGGAGAAATATAATTTCGAAAAGTGTTAATTTTTTTTTGTATGTTTATTAGAATTTAAGGAATTTCCATAAATAAAATGAATACAGCGGATTTTCATACTCACCTCATGAATTACTCACAATATAGCGGCTTTTGAAACTCAACTGACCTTAGCGCGAGTTTCTAAATCTGCCATCTTGGCAAAATAACTGCTCTTGATTGGTTGAATTCCGATATAGCGGGTTTTGATAGTAACTTTTTGAATGATTAGTTTCCACTCACAATTTTAACATGGTTTTTGGTCGTGATAAAGGAGGTTTTGGAACTCAATTTTAGGTTTCTCTTTAGGTTTTTGTTTCTCCCAAAAATACAAGATGTCATACTCAGATCATTTTGTCAAAAAATCAGATATAGCGGGTATTCAAATAATAGGACTCATCCTATTTTTTAAGATTCAAAATACCATAAAATCGAGGCAAGTGAGGTGAGTTCCTATCAAATCCGCTGCTGATTTGCTGACATTTCTAGAGTTAAAAGTAATTAATACATGCAACAGTAATACCTATGTATATTTTGTTTTATTTTTAGGCTAAGAAGACCCGCAACAAAGACAAGCCCCTGCTGCGCAAGAAGTCGGAGCTTCCCCAGGACTCGTACACCGTGAAAGCGCTCATCGACCACAAGCGGGCCGATGAGTTCTTGCCCACGCCGCCTGACGTTAACAAGTGCTAGTGCTCCCGAGCCGCGTCGCGCCCCGAGCGCCACGTTGCGACCCGCACGCCGCGTCGCATCAAGTCTCGCCACGCCCTGTCAAGTCTCACCGCGTCGTGTTAACACACTTAGTGTCAAGTCTCGCCATGTACTGTCAAGTCTCGTCACTTGGTGTCAAGTCTCGCGGCGTCGTGTCAATACACGTTGTATAGTGTCAAGTCGTGCCACATTGAATCAAGTCTCAATGTGTTGTGTCAAGTCGTGCTATGTTGCATCGGCTAAACGTGCTGCTCCTTCCCGAGCGCACCCTGTGCTCCGAGTACTTGCCAAATATACAAAGTGTAACACTGTTATCGTACGACTCTTCAAAATGAGTGAACTCTCTTAGAATGATTTCAGAGCGTTATACATATGAACAAATTAAACAGGACTACATAAATATTAACACATACAAATTAAAATATACGATCATGTTTGGGAAGATTCCGCATTTTATCTTTACGTGTAAGAATTATTATACTATTGGCATCGGTACGGAATACACAAGATTTCTGTACCTCTCTTTGTGCATCAGAAGAGTGTTGTGACAAGTTTTTAGGGTCTGGTTGGTACAGAGAGGCTTATCTGGTGTATATTTTGTATCAATGATTATTGGATCGTTTGAAGAGGTGACGCATCAAGTGCGCTCCTTTTGCCTTAAGTGTTTGTTGTTTACGCCTAGATTTGTCAGTATAATGATATCTCTGTTCTGTAATATTGTTACGACGCATCTAATGTACATGTTCATTAATCTGTCCCTGGCCGTTCGTGTGCCGGCGCACTTGGTAAAATTTTTCAATTATTATTTTTTTAAATGCTATTTTAACCCTTATGTATAAAGAAACTGTATTAAGGACAAGGTCAGAATCGTTTGGGCCATTCTCGTTCTTGACATAACAGGTACCCGAAATACTTCTAGCCACTCGGAATAATTTGTAATAAATTATCTATGGGATCTCGGCATCATTTTTTACTGCGATTTGATCTGACAAACTCCGAGCACGGTAGGTCACAAAAACATCATAAAACAGCAATTTATCAAATAAACGCAAGTAATGTTGTTTTTATACATAGTTTATTGTTCAAGGAATGTGTTTCGGTAAATATAATACACGATAGCTCAAAATACATCCACAAAATATTACCTCAAAGTGATGCTTTCCAAGATTTAATACGAAATAGGCCAGGCCATTGACAGGTTAATGAATCGCCGTACTCTCAATGGGTTGATCCTAGCTATTGAATGATTATTGGTTGGTAATTCTTTTAGTTTGATTACATTCTTTGTTTTAAATGATAAAAAGTAACATTTTTTACGTTTGTATGTAGTTCCCACACAAGTTTTAATGTTGTCGTTTGGCAATAATTAATACATATTGTTATCCACAGATACACATAGTGCCAATGTAGAAGATTAAATAATTCTGTTCCACTCTACAAAACCTCTGAGGCTTCTTTGCTGGTGTTCAAACCATGCAGTATTTTTTTAGACTTTATGTAATAATGGTTTCATTTCATATCACAACTTCATTTAAATGTTATCGTAGTGCTTTCCTTGAATTTCCTACTAATACTTGCATAATAATTAATCCCTTGTCTTATTGCATCAAAAGTATTGGAATTTATACTATCATCGCGTCATTAAATTTTATTTTAACATTTCAATCAATTAATCATCCATTAGATTTAAACTGTTGTATAATTAATTGTTTTGGTAAATGGTAACGACATTACAGCTATTGTTAAAGCATATTTTAAACTTAACTTGTGATAATTATATAAAACTTATATCTGAAATTTGAATAATGACTAAAAGAGGATTTACGTGTTGCCGTATTCAAACACTTTTATAATGTGTACATTTGTAATATTTGTAATTTTTTATGACTAAAAATATATGTGTATACTGGAAACATATTATAAGGTGTATTGTAAAAGAGCATGTGAAAGAGTGTTGGGTACGTTTACATGATTGTTTTCATTAAAATTACTGAAAGTGTTCAATGTAATCCCTAATTTTTGGAGCATTTTAATTATTATGAATAGTACTTATTTGGCAGTGTATATTATGGGGCTGGTTGTTAAAAATGAATAATTTATGTGTAGAAAATGTGGGGAAACCAGGGCGGCATACCACTAATGGGTAAATTCATCCTTCATACAAATTTGAACTATTAATCAAGATACTCTATTATGATAATTGTAAATATTGGGCTAGCCTAAAATATATATAATAATTTCAGTGGCGGCTGTTTGAAATATTATTTCTAAATTATTACTAAGTGCCTAATATTTTATTTGATCTTTTCTTGTTTTACACTATGTATGCATTGATATTTTGCAGTTTGCTTTGAATTCCTCTTATTAGTTTGTTAAAATTGTACCCATTTGTGGTAAGTTTAGTTGTTACACGCAAAACTTCTTTAGATTGTTAGCTTAGATTTAAATGTTAAGCCTTTTTAATTCACTATCATTTAAAGAGAAGAATTTGATACTTTGAAAATTAATATTTCCTGGTTTTACTAAAAGAACTCAAATATTATAGATAACTGAAATGGTATTTTACTATGTATAAATAATTGTGTTGCTTTAATATTGTAATGTATTATTTTTCATGAACATTATGTTGGTTGGCTTTGTGTATGATGAGCTGTTGCGATTCCATCTCTGTTCTTGAGGAAACATTTTGGATGGGCTTGCTTGTGGAGGATGGCACTGTGAGGCTGTTAGATATGTTGACTCAAGAAGAAAGCGGAAGGTCAACACGGATGTCAACCAGCCTAATACAATTGGCCATGAGATCTTAAACCATATCTTTCACAACCTCGTTTTACTTTAAGTGTTTTCATTTGCAGTGTGTATTATTAATTTGACTCTGTTCTGCAAAGATCTGCAATTATTCATATTTTTGTTCTGAAGAGTTTTATAAGCCTTGATGATCCATTTAATGATGAATGAAAAGTGTGACTAGCATAAAAACATGCAAATAATCTACTGTTTTGGTACGGCAACCATTTTTACCGCCGTTTTTAACATTTGCCGACATTTCCCTCCATTTTAGAGTTGCGTAGATCTATCGAGGCAAAGTCAACTAACAGTATTGCATTTTTTAATAAATTCTCTTCAAATTAAGGCATCTTAAAAGGCTGCTCAAAGGGTTATTTTTTAAATATATTATCTTTGTTTCTAACTCAAAATTATAAGCTTAACACACGATATTGGTCATCTGAAGTGAATAATAAGACAACTGGATTGTTGAACAATGAACTTACATATAAAATGCTGTAAATGCAAATAGTTTGTCACAATAAAAACCACTTCCGTAGTTGAAATAGCCCGACCGCACAACAAGATGTTCGTACAAGTTTTGAATACATTGATATTTTACATATCTACAGATAGTTTATTTATTTTATCCTAATTATTAATCATCCCTTTTTTCCATGGCAGTAGTGTTCAACCCTTCCAAATTTTTACAGAACATATTGGACGGGGTTTTCTAACCATCAAACATAGCACTTAACATGTTACATAGAATCATTGGCATCACATAGTTTGAACTCAAAACAATTTGTAGAAAAGAGCACTGTGTTTTTGATAATGTTTTAGAATAGATTTAGTGTTATCAGTTAAACTTAAATACATCACCAATAATTAGTATTAGAATGGTTAATTTTTCATTTTTACAAATGTAAACCATGATATTCTCTCTCTTGCAAATAATCAAAGAGGCAAGCTAACAGGCAAAGAGTCGTTAAAAAAATTATTTTAAAAATGTCTTATGGAAAGATTTCATGTATAAAAGGAGATTTGGAAATGGGGAGCGCTCGTCCTTGTGTATGTTGAACAAGTCTTTTGAAAAATATTTTCATGATGGAATTTTCACTCATCAAGAGATATAGCTGCCTCAGAGAAGACACGAGACATAGATCTTTGCTTTAACCCACTGTATCGTTACAAACTTGGTACCTATTGTGTTTTATTAATATTTTTATTGGTCGAACTAATTATCCGTACAAGCCTGCGTTGTTATAAACATGCATGCAAATTACACATTGAATGGTTTAGTTAGTGTTTTTGCTCTCCACGGTTCACCCTTCACCGATAGATTGCTGCCATGTATCGTATAAATTACATAGCTGTTTAAATATTTAAAAAATACCCGGTTTAATATTAGTTGTTAGATAAGTACCCACTAAATTAGTATCTCCCCTCATATAAGCTGTTAAATTCATAATTTTTGTGAGCAGTCTAGTTATATCTTTATAAATAATAATATGTACGTTACTTATGTGTGTAAATAACATATAATATCTATGTAATTTAATGGTTAGCCACAATGACTTGTATTTCTTTCTACGGCCTTTTCTCAAAATCAATACATTATTGATTTTGAATTAACTGGTTACACATTATAATGATAATTATTGTTGCAATCTGACAACATCATATTTTTTTAAAATGTAAAGCTTATGCTTAAAAAAATAAAAAAGTTTAAACTTATATTGTTTATTTTATTACTTCCCTCCATTACCAGAAGCCACCAACAGATCATCCGCAACTTTCCAAACTGAAAGTCTTACTTATCAAATTGACATATCCAGGAAAACTGGGAAAGTGTTGAGAATAATAATAAACGGCACATTCAGGAAGGAAGTAATCAAGAACGATAAGAGGTACTATCAAGCGCAGAAGATATATGAACACGGTTTTTCTTTCGGATAGAGATGGTCTGTTTATTAATATAATTTTTGAGGAACCGGTTAATTTTTTCACTGAATTACTCTAGTTACATTTTCGTTCTTTTTTTTTTCGAAGAACCGGTTCCAAAAGTAAATGATAAAGATCCTGTTCCACATCGGTCTCTGGTAACTGGAACCGCAGTGACAACCTAGTTCATGTACCAACCATCTCTAGTTTCGGGACTTCAAGCTACATGCCGATGGGTTTTCTTTCGAAAAGTGCCTGTATGAGCTAACCTTGTTAAATCCGTTTTCAGAGAAAACTAATGTGGCCATTTTACACAAAATAAGTTTCTAAGAAATTATATTTTACAGACTTCTTGTGCATCTTCTGGTTGTATACATCATCCTTATTTTCTGGAAGACTGGGATTTAATAGCATTACCAACCAGGGCCGTCTCTAAGGCAAATGGCACTAGTAAAAACCTCAAGGGCGCTGTGTTGGTGTTTATTAAATCAGCGCCCAGCTCTTCGGCAAGTCGGTGCCCGGAGCGGTCTACCCCAATTGCGCCTGCACAGGACCGGCACTGTTGCCAACAGATGGAAAGCTGCTTTGCTGATGCCATTACCTCTTGAACGGTCACATCGACGATTAAGAGATTTTAGAAAAGAATTCTCATTGTCTCTGGCAATTTTATGAGAGCGCGCGTGCACCGATCTTTCAGAGATGCAGAACTAATCTACCATTAGTAATGTCTCTCGGAATGAACTTAAGTTTGTTGTCTACATTTTCCAGGTGAAATATCACTGAAGAAGAAAATAATATTAATAATCTAAATGAAAATATGAAAAATGCAACTGAGACTCGAACCCAGAACCTCTCGTCTTACCGGGACAAACGCCTTATTAATTAAATTTATAACACTTTTTTATAAAAACAGTTTTTTTATTCGGGTTACACGTATAACATTTTACAATAGTAACAGTATACAGTTTATAAATCAGGATATCATTAGAAACTTATCAACTAGGTAAGTATATGTTTATCATTGACAAAAAGATAGAAGGCGGAGCCGAGTCGCGAAACTAGCCCATGGTTACTTTGGGCAGATTACTGGCTTCCAAGGGCTATGCGGAACACAGGTAGCCAAGAGGAGCGCGCCTAAACTAACCAAGGTAGTGCTCAAGTCGGGCAGTTGGAAGTAGATATCTGTCTTTTGAGGGTCACGGGTAGCTAGCAGAAGGAGGGAACTAGCCAGAACATGTTAACTACTTCTTGGAACAAAAATTTGTCAATAATCAACACTTACATTATAGAGGAAGGACCTCATTGAGTATTTTCATTTTTACTATGTTTACAATCACAAAATTCTTTTTAAAAGCGTTAAATGAAATAAAAAAAACATTGATATTACTGCTATAAAACAAATCAAAATTAACAAACTTGTTAACTGCTTCTTGGAACAAACTACTTACTTTATAGTTACTTCAATTATTGTTTTTTTATTTATTTAATTTAACACATGTCAACTGTCTGAATAAGTGTTAAAAATAAGCCAAATAACAGTAAACAATCGATTTTTAACATGTCTAATAATCTGCCGAAACTGAAACTGATGCCGAAACTAGATTATTTTGCTGAAAATTGCCGAAACCGAAACTTCTGTCGGTCACTAAAAATCAGATATTTTTATCCGAGACACTATCTGGGTTACAAACCAGTTCTTCGAACAATTGTTTTTGTTTCCAATGAAAAAGATAGCTGCCAATAATATGGAAAAAAATAGTCAAAGATAGTATTGTTAATTATGAAATTTTTTATTTTATTTTATTTTACTTTTTTAAGAAAATCATCAAATTATTTACATTTATAACAATAAAATTAATAACACATAAAATCCAATAACATATTTCCACATAACTTAAAATTATAATAAAAAAAACTATAATAAAGGGTCCTGTTAAGCTAACAAGTTTACAAAAATACAACAATGGAAATGATAAGGAAGATGTAAGAACACAGGTATAAACTAATAACCTGCTTAATAAATTTCAAAACATAAAGTATTCAGAAATTTATTCTCACTACACAACAGCAATAATAATAATACAGTACAATCTCACTCAGGGTGGCCACAAAAAACGGATTTCAAAATATGTTATTTCGGATATGTTTAATTTGATAAAAGGGGATATCGTTCGTTAGATAATTAATAAAGGGAATTCCATCATCTGTAGCATTTATTATTTCTTTGCATCACAATAATCTATTAAAAACAAAATACACTTGTTACAAATTTATGATATTTCGCCTGAAGACTTTTTTCAAACTTTTGAAACGACGGATAGAGATATAATCATTAAAAAACTATCTAAAAATGGAATAAAAGGAAAGGCATTGAAGTGGTTCAATGATTATTTAACTAATAGATATCAAACCACAAAAGTGGGTGAGGCAATCTCTGAACCAATGAAGATTACATTGGGAGTACCACAAGGGTCTGTTCTCGGACCTATTCTTTTTATAATGTACATTAATGATACGGTAAAAGTATTGAAACATTGGAAAATAAGATTATTTGCAGACGACCCATCGATATATATAGCAGGAGAAGATTATGAACTCATAATGAATCATTTAAATGAAGACGTACAAAATATATTAATATGGCTGAAGAAAAATAAATTAAAATTGAATGTAAACAAAACTAAATTTATGAACATTGGAAAACGAATAAGTAAAGCAAACAAAAAAAGACATTGATAGACGGTGAAGTTTGAAAGAAGTATTTGAAATTAAATATTTGGGATTAATAACCGACTCCAAATTGACTTTTGCTCAAAATACAAAACCAATTATTAAAAAAATTGCCAAAAAAATTTCGCTGTTGGGAAGAATAAGAAGATTCCTTGACAGTCTCCAGTAAAAATGTGTACAACGCAATCATTGTACCACACATAAATTAGCAGCATTCTATTCTTAGCCAACGACGGATTAATGAAACAAATGACAATTCTACAAAACAGGGCTATGAGAATTATATTGAAGAAAAATAGGTACACTTCAGTCAAGAAAATGTTGAAGGAGTTAAATATCTTGTCATTTAAACAATTTTTTTACTTCAATACTATATTGTTAGTCTACAAAATAATCAATGGCCATACGTCTATTGAATTCCTAAGAAAAAATGATAAACTACAAAGCATACATACACATGAGACGAGGAAAAGAAATGAACTAAGACTCCCCTCAGGAAAAAACACAGAGTCAAAAGTCATTGATGTACGGAGCATTGAAGATATTTGGAGAATTACCAGAAGAAATAAAATTGGAAGAGAGCATAAAGGCATTTAAAATTAAATTGCCAAGATATGTGATTGATTTAGTATAGATGTGTTATTTTAAGTGTGTGTATATATAAGGATTGTATTAGGACATAGATAACTATGTATCTATTTAAAACACCGCAATAAAACAATAATAAAACAACTTTGGGGTTTCACAAATTGCAAAATAACGAATTTAGTTTAATTTTTGAAATTCCCTGATATTATAAAATTTCCCTGATAATTCCAGGATTGGTAAAATTCCCTGATAATTCCAGGTTTTCCTGCCACCCTGTTACTAATCCGGCACTTCAATAGACCGATACGTCCAATAATCCGGCACCCTCCGTCCGCGCCTCCCTCGCTCCCTCTACGCTCCATCGCTGCGCAGTCTAACCTCAAAACTTATCTCATGCACACGTATTTAACTGTTGTTTTGAAGTGAGAATAGTGTGTAATATTCTCTTTATGAAATGCTTTGTTTTATTTATTATGATTTTTTCTCTATAATCCAGTAATCCGAACATTCCAATAATCCGGCACCCTGTGGTTTTTAACCGGTCATTTGCCGCTCGTGCGCCGGCGTGTCGCGAGCAAAAAAAAAAAATTTTTACATCATTTTTTTACTTTAGTTAGCTATTCTAGGAAAACTGGTAATGATATTATAATGTAATAAATATGAATAATAAGATACATTATCTGGCAAACAGAATTAAAAAAAAAAAAAAAAAAAAAAAAATGTTTTATACCGATTATAAGCAAAAGTGTCAGGGAGGTAATTTCTGCGTGATTTTTCCAAAAAGGCGCGGCATTCAAGGGGTTAATAGTGCCGGATTAGTGAGATTGTACTGTATTTACCTTCAACTCAAAGTGAACACATTAGCGCCGTTTACACGCACACTTCGGAGCGACCGAGTCCCGCGCCACTTCAGGCCGCCGCGCAGAAAAGTAAAGACCGATAGGTTTACAGCGCAGTTCACTGTGAGACTTTTCTGCGCGGCGGCCTGAAGTGCCGCGGGACTCGGTCGCTCCGAAGTGTGCGTGTAAACGGCGCTATTACATTAAATCAAATGGCAAGTATATAACTGGAAAGGATTCACAGTAATAACATGATAACTTGCAAAATTAATAATAATTTAAAATTATTTAATGTTAGCTATAACATTTTTTTATATTCTTAAATTACACGAAATATGAGATAGACAAATATGATGTTCAAATAAGAAGTCTCAGTAGCCGAATGGGTAAGGTGTTTGTTCCGGTAAGACGAGGGGTTCTGGGTCCCAGTTGTAACTGTTATCTTTTTATTTTTCTGTGTCTTAATCTCTTTCTTATATTCGTTTAGATTATTAGTGTTATCTTCTTCTTCAATGACATATTACATTGATGGGAATAACCTTCAAAAGAGAGTAAATATTGTTAAATTCAAAATGCGAATAATTTAGTTAAAAGTATCAACTAATAATTGAACGTACATTTTTGTTATTGGAATGTAATTTTGTAACGGCCATCATCATTTTCTTTACTTGTAACACAAAAGAAAGATAAATGGGACATTTATTATTATATAGTGCTCATTCAGACATATTATTTGCGATAGTGTCTCTATTTAAACATACAATGTTCCTCGGAACAGACATATTATTTGCGATAGTGTCTCTGTTTAAACGTGCAATGTTCCCCGGATCAGACATATTATTTGCGATAGTGTCTCTATTTAAACGTGCAATGTTCCTCGGATCAGACATATTATTTGCGATAGTGTCTCTATTTAAACGTGCAATGTTCCGCGGAACAGACATATTATTTGCGATAGTGTCTCTATTTAAACGTGCAATGTTCCCCGGATCAGACATATTATTTGCGATAGTGTCTCTATTTAAACGTGCAATGTTCCTCGGATTAGACATATTATTTGCGATAGTGTCTCTATTTAAACGTGCAATGTTCCTCGGATTAGACATATTATTTGCGATAGTGTCTCTATTTAAACGTGCAATGTTCCTCGGATTAGACATATTATTTGCGATAGTGTCTCTATTTAAACGTGCAATGTTCCTCGGATTAGACATATTATTTGCGATAGTGTCTCTATTTAAACGTGCAGTGTTCCCCGGATCAGACATATTATTTGTGATAGTGTCTCTATTTAAACGTGCAATGTTCCCTGGATCATACATATTATTTGCGATAGTGTCTCTATTTAAATGTGCAATGTTCCCCGGATCGTTAAATTCTTCAACATCATCGGGGAAATCGTCAATGTCATGGGTCCACTCTTCCGGATATTCCTCCCCACGATCGATGCATATATTATGAAGAACTCCACAAGCAACGATAACTGCCATTGTGGTGTTGAGGTTTAACCGAAGGCCTTTTGATAAAACGGGAAATCTTCTTTTCCATAAGCTGTTCTGTTTTTCCACAACATTCCTTGTTTTAGAGAGTTTTTGGTTGTAATTTTGTTGGGCGGGTGTTTCTGGATTCCCGTAAGGTGTCAGAAAATACGTCTGAAACATTAATGTTATTGATAAGTCAGTATCAATATCAAATTCTGCGCTATTACAAATCTGTGATCTATTGTACCTGTATTTTTAAAATTAATGATATGAAAATCAAGTAATGTTAGTAAAAGTATTTGAATAGGTATGGTAACAATTCAGCTTAATATGAAGCATAACTTGCAAAGTGTTTTTTTCATACATTAAATAAATTAGCGCCATCTACGAACACAAGGATTATAACGTATGTTCCGTTTTTACTAAGGGTCGACCGAGACAAGTTGTTCGTTCTCGGCCGAAACCGAGAATAAATTAAAATCTCGGCCGAGACCGAGAATAGATAAATTGAGAAAAAAAAAGTGCTATTTTTGCATAATATAGTATATTTAAGAATGTAATAATAATTTGTTTTAAATAGTTTTAATAATCAAAATTGAACAAAATTATGTTGCAGCACATAAAAAGTCATTTTTCTGCGTTTTCACCCTTCAAAGAGTGTCGCCTCATGTCGTATAATTGACTAGCTCTGCTAAAGAGCTGTTCACTTGCTACACCAGTAGGCGGTGCTGATAAAAACTTTTTTGCTGCGGGCCTAAGTACTTGATATGGTGACGAATACCAATACTCAAAAATATTTGCATTTATTTGCAGTCTTGGCTGTCTAAGAAAGCTATCAAGCGCTATTTCAGGTAAGTAAAACCCGCCCCGCTGCCAGCCGACCAATCACAATCGACAGCTCTCTCACGCACTGACACCAAGTGACTAATGTGGACGCGCGCGGTAGATTTGAATCCCATTATCCTATACCGTACCTACTTACAACGGTCTCGGTTATGGCCCAGAATCTCGGCGATTTTTCACCGAGACAGAGTTCTCGGTCGACCCTTAGTTTTTACCATTTTTACAGTATTTTTCAAAACATATTATTAAAAAAAAAAATTTACTACGCAGGAGGTGATGAGTTTATGCTGTGCGGAGGGTCTTTTCAGGGAAAGGAAGGAGATAAAGTTTTGGGAAGGAAAATATGAGGGGTGCGTAGGAATCTGGGAGTCAATGTGTCTAGGTGTGCTGGAAGTATAAATTCATCCCTCCCACTGCGGTGCAAGGCGATGGATCGAGAGAGTCCAGCTGGAGAGGTCAAAAGGTCTTCCTCAAGCAGTCTCTCCCGATCTGGCCCGCCACACAGAAGGTGGGCAAACCTAGACAAACCTCACCCCGTGAACCCGGGCACCCTTGTTCGTCACCAAACATACAAACCGCTTGGGGTGACCTATGGCAATCTTGTTTGAAAGTCATTAAAACTATGTAAATACTGAACACAGAATTGTGAATGTTATGTTACAGAAATGTCATATTTGAAAATTTAAACATTAAAGTTGTGTGATTAATACCATTAATGGATATCCGCTGTCCCCGACGAGTACTCCATTTAGGAACTTCCCTGAGTCGAAGGTTGCTTTGGCTCGGCTACCTAGGAAGATGAGCGAGTCGCACGTTGGTCCCGGCCACCTGGCGACTATGTCCCTGATCCTCAATCTGGCATCCGATATTGTTTGAACTTTCAAAGAGAAGTATCCCTTTTGATTTCGGAACCATTCAGCTTCTGATCCACCTGTTGGAGAAAACAGATGGTTTACACAACACATACTTAACACAATAAATTGGGTGATTTTTTAACCGGTCAGCAACGTAAGCAGATATATGCGTTAAAATGACGATAGCAGTCAAGTACAATAAGTGTGTTTAGACGTCAACGTGTGTCTCCATAGAAATCGTTATAACTCCGTTATTAATTTAGTGACATCCCTAAAACAAAAAGTAAAAGGTCGATAGTGGATCAAGCTGTACATCCCTATCAAGTTGTCCATAGAAGAACATAACAAGAATATTCTGTCAGTCGCGCGATTGACACTTATTTTTTCCGCCAAATTGCCTACGGGCCACTCGACATTGTTAATTTTTATTAAATATTTTTATATGAAATGATAAAAAAGTGAGGTGACAAAAGTGTTTATTATACATTTATACAATAGAATAAGTATTGTTGTTTACTAATCTGTGATTTTAGTACCGTTTTCACATAAAAACATCACGTGAGTCATTTTTACATTTTTTTAATGTTTGCATTCTAAATTTTAATATTTACAAATGTTAATATTTATTTTTTAATATAACAATTTGAAAGCTTATTTTGTAACTTTTCTAAAACAGTTTTTACTATTCGGCTACATTCAGACATTTTTCATTTACAGAGCTTTAATTGTGAAGCGGTAATAGCACAAAGTTTTCGTAAAACTGACATTTCGTTTGAGACATTATAAGTGAATATTTGCGATTTTCGGAGGGGTACAGATTCTTTAGAAAATTAAGTTTCATGTAAAAAAGCAATACCTTTTGAAGTTTGGATCATATTTAAATAAAATTTTCAGTATCTTACTAAATGTGGTCTTCTTAATGAAGTCTTTTATTAAATCTTGGATATTATTTTTTTAATTCTCAGGCGGGCTAGAGCAGATAGAGAACTGCTTACATTAATAAAAATCAGGAAAATTTCATATCTGGGTCATATACTTCGAGGGGAGAAGTATCACTTGCTCCATTTAATATTGAAAGGCAAGATAGAGGGTCGCCGAGGGCCTGGTAGGAGACAAATCGTCGCCTTAGTTTTTAATTGTCCAAACGACCATTTGAAAATTTTACAGGAGGTGAAGGTTTTCTTTCATTATTTCAATGAAACATTAAAATAGGTGTATGAGATAAAGCTATTTCCGTAAAGGAAAAGATCTCATTAGTTGAAATAATTCTTAGTTAAGTGATTAACTATCCTTTTTTATACTTTATTTTTAGTTTCAAAGTGGAGATTGAACAAAAACTTAAATGGTTGTTTGGACAATTAAGAACTGAGGCGACGAAATGTCTTGGCTGCGAAATATACGAGAGTGGACCGGCATTAGAAGTGTGGAGGAGCTATTCCGGGCAGCGCAAGACAGAGAGACATTTTCAAGAGTGATCACCAACGTCGGGGAGACCTGATAGGGCACGCAAAGACGATTAAATCTTGATACAAATTTTTGTATACAAAATTGTGATATTATTTTATTTTTTATTATTATTGTACAACAGAATAATTCCAATTACAGTACAATTTAGTTACCCTATCAGCATTTAGACAAGTGACTCTTCAATAATGTTTTTAAGGCATATAAAGAACAGTCACTTACATCCAAATGGTTTGCAATTTCATTTAACAGCACCACTCCCCTCGTCATGCTATGCTTTGCCAAGACGTCTGTTCTGCCGTTCGGTACTTTAAATAAGTCATGATGTCGACTTCGGCTGTAGTGGTCTGGTACATATAAATCATAGCATCCCAAGAGAAATGGGCTATTGATGAAATTGTTCCAAATTTTGAAAGACAGAATAGCAAGACTTGCTTTCCTTCTAGTTTCTAGGCTCACAGAATCAGTTTCCTCAAGTAAGTCAATATGGTGCATGAACCTTGGATAGGTTCCATGCTAAAAAATAATTCATTAAAAATTATTATTATTATTATTAGTCAAGGTTAAACTTGCACTTTTCAGGTATTGTTTAAAAATTAGTCATTTTATGCACTTAACATAATACAGGGTATCCGGGTATGTAATCTAAACATAATAAAATCCAACATTTCATTATCTAAACAATTATAATAACGTAATATGCGTCATGTATAGATGACACTCATCTTTTAGGCACGTGATCGGTTAGCATGTATACCAGTGGCGGTCCGTGAGTTTTCATTGAGCTACAGTGCTAAGATTGAAAAATACGACATTACTGATGTTGTAGCTGAAAATTAATATTTTTTTTCAAAATTTCATCTTTTGTCTACTATTTTGGCACTTTGTCGAGGTCCCTCAGAAGTGGGAGGCCCTAGGAAAATGTGTTGAAATGTTTGTCAAAGAAAAGTCCCTGGCGTGGGGCCCCCACGACATTGGGGCCCAAAGCCCGTGCCTTTAGCAGAAGTCCGGGGGTGAAATGCAGATCCTGTCAAAGTTTGGAAATTTAATAAAAAGGCACTTTCTAGATGAGAAAAGTGTGGAGAAGCTGAATAAAAAAAAATTAAGGCGCGCTCGGCAAAATTGAGGGAGATACAGCCGTTTAAAGTATAAATAAAATTTCACTTCGCGAACCGATACTACTACACTCCGCCCGCCATTTTGTCACTGTTATGTTGGTATCCCAGACCTACAAACAAGAGCTAGATATGATTGTAGCTGACTTCGTGGGATAAATAATAAGGCGCGTAATTAAGAAAAACAGAATTAATAATATAATGTAAACGAACCTCTAATCAGGCACTGGAATGGAGACAAACCATTCAAATCCTGGGATGTTTTTTAAAATAAAGATAATATACACAAGCCCCCTACACAAACCCTGCGTAGCCAAACAAACCATTCAAAAACGTAGGCTGTTTTTAAAAGTAAAGATAACATACACAATCCCGTTAGACAAACCATTTAAAAACGTAGGCTGTTTTTTAAAGTAAAGATAATATACACAATCCATAGACAATCCTAGACAAACCATTGCCTGAAGTGGCGAGGGACTCGATCGCTCCGAAGTGTGCGTGTAAACGGCGCTATAGTATACATCGTATTATCCATGTAACCCACGAAGTCGGCTACAATCGAATCTTGCTCTTCTTTGTATCAGGGATACCAACATAACAGTGACAAAATGGCCGCCGGGTTGACATAGCGTTGGTTCGCGAAGTGAAATTTTACTTAACGCAATTGAAAATTAATTACTTATTATTATTTTTTTTCTATTGCTTTCTGCACTTCTTTTCACCTTCCAGATTAAAGTTCTCAACTTAAAACGTGGTGAAAACATGGTTTTTGGCAAAAAAACAAACATTAATTTTATACAAAACCGGGACCAGCTCATTTTACACTAAAAAAAATAAATTTTTACGCCAGTAGATAGGTAATAATTAGATGTAATTAATTCCGTGAGCGGAAATTGAAAAAAATGTACACTATCGTTAATTTCTTAAATTTAAAAATACGAAAATGTCATTTTTCAAAGTGCAAAAGCGGTAATATGCACTTTTTCACGAAAAAACACTTTGCAGAAGTTGAATAATTGTTAGAATTATGTATTTCGGAAACTTTTTGCATTGGGGGAGGCGGAAAATGACACATTTTAAATTTCAATTGCGTAAAATCAAAATTCACTTCGCGTCTTCGAAACTGACATGGCGATCTGTCACACCTGTCACACAAGCCTGCTAGACAAACCCTGCGTAGCCAGACAAACTATTTAAAAACGTAGGCTGTTTTTTAAAGTTAAGATAATATTCACAAGCCCGCTATACAAACCCTGCGTAGCCAGACAAACCATTTAAAAACGTAGGCTGTTTTTTAAAGTAAAGATAACAACATGGAGGTCATTGAAAAATGACATTTTCGTATTTTTAAATTTAAGAAATTGACGATAATATACATTATTTTCAATTTCCGCTCACGGAATTAATTACATTTAATTATTACCTATCTACTGGGGTATATATTTATTTATTTTTGTCCAAAATGAGCTGGTCCCGGCTTTGTATAAATTTACCAAACAAACTTTGGCAGGATCTGCATTCCTTCCGAAGTCCGGCCCTGTTGGTACTGTAGAGAAAAACATGCAGGCACGATCAACAAATGTCATGTCAAGTAAGCGGCACTTACCCACAGATTGTATCTTAATGTGAGTGCAATCAATCGCACCTATTACATTGGGAAATTTAGCCACTTCATTAAATTCCTTCTTGACAATTTCCACCTCCTCTCCTTTTGGTAATTGAACGTGAAGAGGTCTCAGACTTGCCAAAGCTTGAGACACCTTTTTTATAATTTTACTGTTGGCAGATGGACTTATTTTGAAAAAGTCTCCATTTGTTATGTGGAAACTACCCGTTGCATAAAAGCGTAATGCTACTAGCAATTGGTTGCACGGTAAAACGGGGCAGTTTCTAAAAATAAAAAACAAAGCATAATAACAACGTAGAATTAGAATAATCTGAAAAGAGGTAAATTACAAAATATTTCGAAAGTAGAAACGTGGTAGAAACCTACCTTTCACTTGAATAAGTTAGGCTTTCTTTAATTTGATTTAAAACATACAAAAAGCATGTTTTTGACATATGAAAACGGTTGAAAAAATCTTTGTCGTTCAACATTTGGATATAATTGATATCCTCGTCCTGTCGCCGCCTGTGTAATCCGATATTATCGTCAATTACTTCCGCCCATTCCACGATATCTACTATATCTATTATGTCTAAAATATCTCTGATGTCCCTGACCCTGTCCATTATTTAAAAATATTGAAAAATGCAATACAACAAAACACCAAACCAATAAACAAATTGAAATAGACCATGACCATAAACAATAATACACAACACATAAATACAGTGTTGCCAATGCTTATGTTCTAAAATACCCGCAATAAATGTTCAAAATCCCCAAATTGGGGAGAGCAAAATATCAATATTCCCGCAAATTCCCCACAAGTTTCTTCATAATTCTGCCTCCAAAATACAACTAAATTCTATTGAAAATAGCATTTTTTATTTATTAAAATTTATTATTATTACCTACATAATACAAGATTAAAAAATAGATTGCAACCCAATAACCAATATTGAAACAAAAAAAAAATCATTTAAAAAAAAATTACCACCGAGCTTCTCATATTAGATATTGTTGGTTACAGCCAAGAAATCGTAAAATTTTCACAAAAAAGGATGGATGTACAGTCTGTCAAATAAGATTAGAAAACATAGGAGGGCGCTACTGTCGGCCAAATGGCAATACTAAAAATATAATCATGGTAATCAGCTGTGTAACCTACATTTTTATTAAAAATTAAAAAGGCATGAAAGTGAAATTTTTTTTTCTTTCCACTGATCTCAAAATTAGAATTGAATATAGGTATATTATTAGTATATCTTCACAATTTTATGTTAACATAATGAAGAATAACGATATTGTAATAAAATATAAAGCACACTTTAGAAATTGCTCACATTTATTTAATATTAGCTTAAGTCGTACCTACTAGCATTGTCCAGGCTTTAGGTCATGTCTCTAATTTTAGATCTCAATGAGTTAAATATATTCAGATCTAAAATTAGAGACATGACCTTATTAGATCTGAATATATTTAACTCATTCAGATCTAAAAGTAGTGTAACTAAACTCACCATCTTCCTTTCTACCTACTGTTACATTCAAATTTATGTTAAATTAAATGGAAGCCAATCACTTTGTAGAACACAATTTAATCAAACTATGTCATTAAGTAGATACCGTAACAACAGTGCTTCCTCGATTTATTTTTTTAGGAACAAAAAAACGTATTTTTAAATGTGTATACGGTGTTCTGCATTTTTAGTGTGATTGCACTTTAAAAGAATATTTGCCAGGTAAATTGGTGTTGCCAGCCTACAAATTTTGTAGTTCAATATTTTATATTTTCTACTCTTATATGACAGACTCTAACCACCAAAATCATCATTTTTTCAAATAATTACTTAGATCTAATTATATTGGTAGAAACACATACATTATTCTGTTGTTCATTGTAAAAATCAACGAGATAGGGGTTACCATTACTATTTTCTGATTTTTTGTTTTTGTATTTTCGACTTTCCCGAAAGTAGCCTTTCTGCCGACGATATTTTCTTCGCAAAGTTCAACTCCGATGGAGGCGTCTACTAATATCTACAGGAATTCCAAAAACTGAAAAAATTGAACTAATATCTATGAGAACCAAAGTGTTGACGAATATTTACAGCACTGGCAGAGGTTGGATTTGCAATTATGTATAGCATATTGGAACAGTAGCGTAGCGAGGGGGGGCGGAGGGGGCGGACCGCCCCGGGTGCCACCCAAGGAGGGGGTGACACTCGAGCGTGGAGAAAAAACTTACGAAAGTGCGAAATTGCCGTAAAAAATATTTTACATGTTAACACTGACTGTTATTTTGCTCTATGGCTTGGTTGGTCGGGGATTCCCGAAAAATGTTTTTTTTTATTCCTAGCTCAGTCGGGGATTTCCCTGAAATATTCTTTGTGTCATTCTAATTTCGTTCGTATTGTGATTAACGTAGACTCGTGAAGTGAATTGTTATCTATGGACTGACGGGAATTAGTGAAGAAGTTATTAGTGTGTTAGCGTGTTTATAAGTGTTGAAAGACAGTTTGAAAAACAAGGTAGGTAGGTGCAGTGGCGTAGCGTGGGGGGGGCGGGGGGGGCGGCCCGCCCCGGGCGGCACTTTTAAGGGGGGCGGCAAATTTTCACAATAAATAATAACATTATTTTGGAAAAATTTAAACCATTTGAAATCATTATTTGAACATGTTCTACGATCCTTTTGTTTACAAATCCAACTCTTTTTTTTTAATTCATTAAAAATATCAATAACTATATTTTTTTAAGCTGCAAATTTCGCAATTCGATGGAAAACCGTACGCATATTATGAGAGTAATACTAATTAAAACTGAAAACTCGCAAACAGATTCACTCTTAATTAAAATCAGAATTGTGTTCAGAATGTATTAACGACTGAATTTCAGTTGTGTATTCATCTGCTGATACATTTCGAAAGAGACCATTATTTTATTCGAAGTGCAATTATAAAATTCTAGTTGTAGATTATGTATGTGCTGCCAAAATCAAAGAGAAACCATTTTCATTTTCTGAGTGTAGTTTCAATTCGGCAAATACAAATTTAATTTGACCCGTCTAACCACAGGAGACGCAAATTATCCCACACATTTAATTTTAAAATAAAATTGTGAAATTATGTCCAACACATTTAATTTTAAATAAATTTGTGATTGCGATAATAAATTAAAATACAGTTTTATAACATTTTTTTTAAGAAAAGGAATCTGTATTTAAAATTTTAAGTTTATTCTATTTTAGATACTTTAATTCGAATATTCGCAGGCGTGTATTTTTGAGCCAATTCACATTTCCAATATGAAAATTTTAATGTTTAGAAACAATAATGTTCTAATAAGCACGTCGAAAAAATTACTTTATCTAGATTTTAGAACAGTTTTGTTTAAATAAAAAGGAACATTGCATGGGAAGAACCGGAAATTTTGTGCGGAAACATTGACAGGCAAAAGTTTATAGATATTTTTTTCTTATTATTCGAAGGGTTAAACCAATTTTCAGGATATAAAATTCCATTTGAGAATTCATCTGCTGACACAATTCAAAGGAAAACATTATCTTATTCGAAGTTCAGTTATTAAATTTTAGTTGCGGACTCTGTATATACTGCCAGAATCAAAGAAAAACCATATTCGTGTTCTGAGTGTACTTTTAATTCACCGCATACAGACTTAATTCAAACCAACTTTGTGTTGAGGATGTAAATTTCCAGTTGTGGATTCATCTGTTGACACATTTCGAAGGAAAACATCCTCTGATTCGAAGATATGATATTCTATTTGCAGACTATGTATAAGCTGCCAGAATCAAAGAAAAACCATTTTCATGTTCTGAGTGTAGTTTTAATTCACCGCATACAAACTGGTTTTGTGTTCAGAATACAACGATAAATTAAATAACGAGTTGCAGATTCATCCTGCATCGAGTGAAGCTTTACATTTGAGTTACATAATACTGTAAAATTCTGAGAAATTGATTGTTGCGTGTGTAACTATTTTTTGGGGACTCTAACGCAGTATCAATCAATCATCTTTGGAGTAGAATTTATATACATGATTTTCATTGAAAGAATACTCGTCAAATGTGATTATTAAAAAAATCCGGCTCGTGTATAAATAGGTCGTAATAAAAAAATTTGATTTCCATATACAACAACCACCCCCCCACCGCTTGAAGTACCCAAATAAGGGGGCGGCGAAATTTTCCTCCTCCCCGACGTTCTGAGTGTAGGTTTAATTCACCACAAACAGATTTAATTAAAACCAGTTTTGTGTTCAGAATGTAAATGCCGGCAGAATCAAAGAAAAACCCTTTTCATGTTTTGAGTGTAGTTTAAATTCACCGCGTACAGATTTAATTAAAACCAGTTTTATGTTCAGAATGTAATTGCCGCCAGAATTAAAGAAAAACTATTTCCATGTTCTGAGTGTAGCTTTAATTCACCATATACAGATGTAATTAAAACCATTTTTGTGTTCAGAATATAAGTGCGGCTAGAATCAAAGAAAAACCGTTTTTATGTTCTGAGTGTAGTTTTGATAAACAGTTGATGACAGTTTTGTGTTATCAATATATCAATAAGTTGCTAATTCATCGTGTACCGAGTGAAGTTGAATTGAATAATTTAATAAAATAATTTAATAAAAAGCACCTGAGTTGAATTCCATACGTATGCGTGATGAAGATGCGAAATTCTATTACAGGCATACCATTCTCGATTTCTGAGAGCAGTTATAAATAAATTTGTAGTAGAATTCATAGCATGATTTTATTGGAAGAGTACTCGGCACATAGGATTATAAGAATCGGCATAAAAAATAGGATCTCTACCCCCCCTCCCCCCGGTCAGCGCTTGAAATCTGCGGAAAAAGTACCTGTAGAAGTTAGGGGGGGGGGGGGGCAAAATTTTCCCCCGCCCCGGGCGGCCTATACCCACGCTACGCCACTGTATTGGAATAACGTAATATTGCGTATGCAGTTTAAAAAAATAATTTATGTAAGTATGTATGTAAAAATTCCTTAATATCGGACTATTGGACACATTTAGCTGATTAGTCCAACCTACGCTCTGTAAATATTAGTTCAACCTACGCTCTTTAGTTATTAGTCAACACTGGGACCGTCATAGATATTAGTCCGACCTTAGCTCTGTAGATATTAGTTCAACATATGAGCTGTAGATATTCGTCCGACATGTTGTAGATATTAGTATTTGGAGTCAACTCTGATTATATGGTTATTTAGGTACTCCGTGGTATTTATCGCCAAAAATTATTTAAAAAAAAAAACATAGACAAACCAAATTGTCAATAGACGTGAAAATTTCCTTCGCCGGATGTCAAAAATGTCACTGTTTGTTTGACAGATGTCTTCTCCCTAAATACTACTTTATATGTTTTGTGCAAAATATGGAAGGCATTCCGTCCGGTGACCTGCAAACCAAATACCAAAAGTTGGCCTCTGAATATTCTAAAGTAAGCGAATTCGAATTTTTTATTTTCGGGAGCCTTTCTCTTTGTAGTGGTGCGGCGGATTCGTGTGTTTATAGGGATTAGTTTATACTGGTGGGCGTAGTGCATCATTATCGGATTGTCTCCAAACGATATGCCAATTAATCTACATCATCCCATACGTATAGTTTGTATCCGCCAATCGATAAAACCGCGTTATCAAACGCAATTTGTCTTCCATACGTAAACGACCCGAGGTATTATTTTACAAATGAGAGGAATGCAGATTTATCTTTCCAGGGTTTCTCTTGTTGTGCATTTTTTCAAACCAATAATGCTATTGTCTTTTTATTGTTTGTTTCGGTAAACTTTGGGGATGACTGGACACGCTTAATATTTTTTTTACAAATGTCTAGACAAATTTTAAAGGCTTAATTTCGGTTTACGGAAGGTCTTCTAAAATAATAAAACTTTTGGTAAATTTATACAAAGCCGGGACCAGCTCATTTTGGACAAAAATAAATAAATATATACCCCAGTAGATAGGTAATAATTAGATGTAATTAATTCCGTGAGCGGAAATTGAAAATAATGTATATTATCGTCAATTTCTTAAATTTAAAAATACGAAAATGTCATTTTTCAATGACCTCCATGTTGTTATCTTTACTTTAAAAAACAGCCTACGTTTTTAAATGGTTTGTCTGGCTACGCAGGGTTTGTATAGCGGGCTTGTGAATATTATCTTAACTTTAAAAAACAGCCTACGTTTTTAAATAGTTTGTCTGGCTACGCAGGGTTTGTCTAGCGGGCTTGTGTGACAGATCGGCCGCGCCATGTCAGTTTCGAAGACGCGAAGTGAATTTTGATTTTACGCAATTGAAATTTAAAATGCATCATTTTCCGCCTCCCCCAATGCAAAAAGTTTCCGAAATACGTAATTCTAACAATTATTCAACTTCTGCAAAGTGTTTTTTCGTGAAAAAGTGCATTTTACCGCTTTTGCACTTTGAAAAATGACATTTTCGTATTTTTAAATTTAAGAAATTAACGATAGTGTACATTTTTTTCAATTTCCGCTCACGGAATTAATTACATCTAATTATTACCTATCTACTGGCGTAAAAATTTATTTTTTTTAGTGTAAAATGAGCTGGTCCCGGTTTTGTATAAAATTAATAAACTTTTTTTTTTTATACTAACTATTGGCTGGAGAATCCGAATCCGAAAGAATTTTTTTTCGGAAAGCAATATTAACAAAGTTACACGACTTTAAAATTTTCTATACGCATACATGAAAATCGACATATTGGAAGTATTATGACAGTTTAAAGTCATAGAAACAGCCACATAAAATTAAGTGTTGCCATATCAATAACTAACTTAAGTAATTATTTTTTATAAATTTTACTCACTTTTGGCGTAAACGCTAAACTACTTGAAAACAGGGATATTTTTTTAAATTGACGCGAGCAGGCGGTATAAAGGGGCACAAACCATGTGACACAAACCTAGCGTAGCCGTTAAACTACTTGAAAACGTAGGCTGTTTTTTAAAATTGACGCGAGCAGGCGGTATAAAGGGGCACAAACCATGTTACACAAACCTAGCGTAGCCGCTAAACTACTTGAAAACGTAGGCTGTTTTTTAAAATTGACGCGAGCAGGCGGTATACAGGGGCACAAACCATGTTACACAAACCTAGCGTAGCCGCTAAACTACTTGAAAACGTAGGCTGTTTTTTAAAATTGACGCGAGCAGGCGGTATAAAGGGGCACAAACCATGTTACACAAACCTAGCGTAGCCGCTAAACTTCTTGAAAACGTAGGCTGTTTTTTAAAATTGACGCGAGCAGGCGGTATACAGGGGCACAAACCATGTTACACAAACCTAGCGTAGCCGCTAAACTACTTGAAAACGTAGGCTGTTTTTTTAAATTGACGCGAGCAGGCGGTATAAAGGGGCACAAACCATGTTACACAAACCTAGCGTAGCCGCTAAACTATTTGAAAACGTAGGCTGTTTTTTTAAATTGACGTGAGCAGGCGGTATAAAGGGGCACAAACCATGTTACACAAACCTTAAGGTATGTTTTTCTGCTGTTATCTATTCACATTGATTCATATAAGAACATTGATATTGGTGACCGGTCTACGTCACAACTTTTTAAGACTACGAATTTTTATACTTTTGGTTTAAGAATACGGCCGTTGAGATAGTCATAATTCATCAGGTTAATGTGTTATGTGATGAATTATCATGTGAGAAGGTACCTTGGTCGATTTATAAGGTATGTTTGATGATATTATTGCATGGTAACATTTAATTTTGTGTGGTAAAACATTTTTCTAGTTTATCTATGACTTTAAACTGTCATAATACTTCCAATATGTCGATTTTCATGTGTGCCTATAGAAAATTTTAAAGTCGTGTAACTTTGTTAATATTGCTTTCCGAAAAAAAATTCTTTCAGTTTTGGATTTTCCGGCCCATAATTAGTATAAAAAAAAAAAAAAAAATTATTTTGGAAGACCTTCCGTAAACCGAAATTATTCCATTTTAAATATGTTTTTGCAAAATGCACACTGTTTGTTATTTGTAGGTACAATAATAAAATGTACGTATTACCTATGCACAGGCTGTGCCTTAGTGGGTTCCCATTACTCTTATGATTTCATAATATTTGAAATGTAAAAATTGGGAAAAAAAGGAAATAAAAGAATGTTTTTTAGAAAATACCTGTGGTGGATCCACAGGTTTTTTCTAAAAAAACATAAGTATTAATACATTGTTGTTAATACATAAAAAAAGTCATCCATCCAGAGTTCTTATGTAGCCAACGTTTTTCGAATGTTGTTAATACATAAGTATTAATACATTGTTGTTAATACATAAAAAAAGTCATCCATCCAGAGATCTTATGTATTAACAACATTCAAAAAACGTTGGCTGAAGAAGATTTAGTGCTAACCAGGGCGGACAAAGGAAATACAGTGATAGTAATGAATAGAATGGACTACCAGTGTAAAATGGAAGACTTTGTAAAAAGTGACGATTTCGTTACCTTAACAAAAGACCCCACTAATAAATTTCAAACAGATGTTAAAAATTCAATTAAAGCATGTAGATCTCGAATTTTCAAAGATGATTATCCTAACCAAAATAATTTTTTACAATCTAATCCCAAAATCCCCAAATTATACGGATTTTTGAAAATACATAAAAGCCATAAACCCATCAGACCTGTTGTATCATGTTGTGCTTCCCCGAATTTCATAATAGCTACTCACATTACTAATGTCTTTAATAATATTAATGTATTTTCCCCAAAGTATACAATTAAGAACTCGTTTGAACTGATCAATGCAATTAAGGACTTGGTTATTCCCGATAATGCCAAACTAATTTCCTTTGATGTTATTAATTTATTCCCGAATGTTCCAACTACTGATTGCCAAAAAATTATTGTAGATATTTTAAATTCCTCCAATTTGGATACTGATATGATTAATGACCAGTTTCGGTTATTCAACATGTGCCTTAAGCAAAATTATTTTCAATATAACAACAGTGTCTACCAACAGAATCAAGGCCTTCCGATAGGGGCTCCAACGAGTCCGCTGTTAGCAGAACTTAGAAAATAAGATTTTTAATTGTAATTCATCACTCTTAAATAATGTTCTAACTTGGAAGAGATATGTGGACGATATCTTCTGTATTTGGACAGGAACAGAGCGGCAACTGTCTAAATTCCTTCTTCTTATCAATTGTATTTCTTGGGTGAAAGGCAGATCCTGCCAATGTCTGGGAATTTAATAAAAAGGCACTTTCTAGATGAGAAAAGTGTGGAGAAGCTGAATAAAAAAAAATTAAGGCTCGCTCTGCAAAATTGAGGGAGATACAGCCGTTTAAAGTATAAATAAAATTTCACTTCGCGAACCGATACTACGCCATTTTGTCACTGTTATGTTGATTCACCTTAATTACATCAAAAGGCAACTATTTGCATTGGGGGAAGTGGAAAATATTTCATTCTAAATTTCGATTACGTAAAATTAAAATTAGCTTTCGTCTTGTGAGATTGTATGCCAGAATCACAAACCATGTTACACAAACCTAGCGTAGCCGCTAAACTATTTGAAAACTGGGATGTTTTTCTTGCCTTGATGCGAGTAGGCGTTATAAAGGGGCACTTTCTTTTGAATCACAAACCATGTTACACAAACCTAGCCGTTAAACTACTTGAAAACTGGGATGTTTTTCTTGCCTTGACGCGAGTAGGCGTTATAAAGGGGCACTTTCTTTTCTTAGGTTAGTGACAAAATGGCGGGCGAACTGACAGTATTGGTTCGCGAAGTGAAATTTTATTTATAATTTGAACGGCTGTATCTCCCTCAATTTTGCCGAGCGCGCCTTAATTTTTTTTTATTCAGCTTCTCCACACTTTTCTCATCTAGTTAGTGCCTTTTTATTAAATTTCCAGACATTGGCAGGATCTGCATTCCTTCATATTTCTTAGTTCTCCTCACTAGGGGGTCTTGTGCCGAGGTTTTTAAAAATATCGATATATCGATATCGATATATATCGAATTAAGTCGTTATTGATATATCGGTCTAGTAGGCCGATAAAACGATATTTCTAATTTTTTTAAAGCTTATAGAAATCCAATGTAGTTTTAGTTATATCAAACGTTTATCGATTATGTACCTATGTATATAATTTTTTATACTTACCTGTGTGAATAATCACAAAATTTGGATAATCATATAAAATGTTTCCACTAAAGAACACCAAGGAGTTTGTCTACCTAGGGAGCAAAATCACATGGGACGGTCGGTCTAAGAGCGAGGTCGACAGCCGAATACACCAGGCTAGGCTTGCATTCAATAAAAGGTCGAAAATAATAGAATCGAATAATATAGACCTAAAACTGAGAATACTCTTCATCAAGACCTATGTATGGAGTATCTTGATGTACGGCTGCGAAACATGGTGCCTATCCGAAAGAGATAAATGGAGGCTAGAGGCTTTTGAGATGTGGTCCTATAGAAGACTATTAGGAATTTCCTGGATTACAAATGAGGAGGTTCTCCAAAGAATCGAAGGAGGAAGGCACCTGCTCAGGACCTTGTCCGAAAGGCGTGCAAGATGGATCGGCCATGTAGTACAACAAGAAGGCCTCTTGCATGCCATAATGGAGAGATAAAATGTGTTTTTTTTTTCATAAATTTATTTAAAAAAAAATAATTCCAGTATTTTGTACCAGCTATCGAACTAAAAAATAGTAACTTTGACAGTCTGCTTCCTTGTAGCCGGTTTCTGCTTTGAGTTATAGTGGCTCCTGCGTTTCATAAAAGACGTTCAGAAGGAACACTCGTTGCCACAATTGGTAGACACAGAACAGAACCGACCACACACAGATCACAAACAACACTCACCTACCACAGATTAGTGTAGAGAACAGAATAATTTTTTTTAGACAGCCAGTGCTGTTAACAGCATTTTACCCGATTTTGTGGGTATTATAATTTGGGCGGGTTTTCGATATTCCGATACGATATATTGAATTTTTCGATATTGATAAATATCGATATTTTTGAAGTCGATATATCGATATTTATCGGTTTTCCGATATATCGTTGCATCCCTAGCAGAGGAGGACTAAAGTTATTAAATGTAATTTATTTGTCTTCTATCTTAGGTAAATATTCGGAACAAACGTCAACGGTTATGTAACGGGATTGTGTATGTTATCTTTACTTTAAAAAACAGCCTACGTTTTTGAATGGTTTGTTTAGCTACGCAGGGTTTGTGTAGCGGGCTTGTGTATATTATCTTAATTTTAAAAGTTTTATCAAAAAAAAGTGCGTATTAACCGTTGACGTTTGTTCCGAACTGCAAACAGAGTGATTTGACAGTGTGAAAGCAAATTTTCAATTTATTTAAATAAAATTAAAAATGTAACATTTTCAACCTCCCCCAATGCAAATAGTTGTCTTTTATGGTAATTAAGAAGAATCTAAAAGTTTTATAAAAAAAAAAAATGCGTATTAACCGTTGACGTTTGTTCCGAACAATTACCCTATCTTAACTTGGAGATTACCATTATGTTCATATTCTATGATGAAATTTTGAATTTGGTGTTTTCCATCGCCCTGATTGCAAAATGTTGCCTTTTACAGTAATTATGGTGATTTGAAAGGTTTTTTCCAGTCATCTCCAAAGTTTATCTAAACAAATTCTGCTGCATACTTGCCAATATTATTCTTTAGGTAATAAAACAAAATGTAAATTCATAAACATCTTTGTTATAATAAACAGCCGGTGTTATGCAATTGCATGAATGCCTCTTCAGCTTATAATTCTTCTTGGTCCTTTGTAGATTGGTTCCATCCGTTTTCTCACACTTTATTACTGAATGGATCTCGTATTATGTTGCAATTATGATTTATTCTCGTCCCAAGCATTTTGCCAATGGATTAACCAATCTATTTCATTACAAGTGAAGGGGCATTTTGAAATAATTCAAGACCACTCGGCACTTTCTAATATTACAATTTATGCTGTATTTATAGCATTTATGGGATTAGATCTTTTTTTACATTAGCTCCACACAGAAGACCCCGAGGAAATTACTTCCCTCAGCAACATACCTCAATTGGGGATGCCATAGTCTCATTGGCTCCAGGCGGTTGGGAGCAATTGGGACTCTTGTGCAATATTCACATTTAAAAAAAAAAGTTTTTTGAAGCGATTCTGTGTTGCGCGCTCCAATCCTCTTAGGGTCAGAATTTCATTTCAATTAGGGTATACTTTGTTAAATTATGTTTTTTGGTGTTTAGTTTTAGAGTAGCCATCAATTACCGGTTAACAAGAACTATTAAGCTTAAATACATTGTGACTTGACATTTTAAATAAATGAAAAGAAAAAACTTGGTTTTAACCCCTCCGAATTTTCGCGAATATTCGCTTAAGATGTCTCAAACGAAATGACATTTTACGAAAACTTTTTGTTATTACCGCTTCACAATTAAAGCTCTATAAATGAAACATTTCTGAACGTAGCCGAATAGTAAAAACTGTTTTAGAAAGGTTACAAAATAAGCTTTTAAATTATTATATTACAAATAAATATTAGCATTTGTAAATATTAAAATTTAGAACGCAAACATTAAAAATAGGTAAAAATGACTCACATGATGTTTTTATGTGAAAACGGTACTAAAGTCACAGATTATGTAAACAACAATACTTATTATATTGTATAAATGTGTAATGGACACTTTTGTCACCTCACTTTTTTATCATTTCTTATAAAAATATTTAATAAAAATTAAAAATGTCGAGCGCGGTCGAGCCGCCGGTAGTAAATTTGCGCAGGTAAATATTTGTGTCAACTACGTGACTGACAGCATATTCCTGTTATGTATTTCTATGGACAACTTGAATAGGGATGTACAGCTTGATCTACTATCGACCTTTTACTTTTTGTTTTAGGGATGTAAGTAAAACAATAACGGAGTTAGAATGATTTCTATGAAGACACACGCGCTGACGTATAAACACGCTTATTGTACTTGACTGCTGTCGTATTTCTAACGCATATATGTTCTTAAGTTGCGGAGGGGTTAAGTCACTTTATTGATATATTTACCAATTTTAAAACCAAGTATTTTCTTTTCATTTATTATTTATATTGTTAACAGATAAGGTCCCACGTCCAAGTGTTGAAGAAAGGCATCTTCGATGAGCAGGCCAAAGGGTCGGAGCTAAAGGAGTTGCTGAAAGAGCGGGAGAAGAACTTGCGAAAAGGCGAACTGGAAATAGACTCCCTGAACTTTAGGAACCAACAGCTGACCAAGAGGATCTCTGTCCTGCAAGATGAGCTCGATAGCACGCAGGTTCATATTTCTTTATAGTTCATCAATGTACTTTTATACATACTTCACAAAATACTGGCAGCATTTTCAGAGGGAAGACATTTAGTTGGCTGCCCCGGTTAAAGCTTTGGGAAACAACTCCGGAGACTCTGCAAGGAGAGGCGAAACCTGCAGTAGATGGAGACTTCTGAGTGATGGTAACCGGTTCCCACAAGAATTTTTTTTTACTGGGTCCCAAGAGCGTTAAATCAGCCAGTGGCCGAAAATCCACATTTCGTCGAAAGATGTTCTTACGATCGTACAGGGCGGTTCCAATGAGAAAGATTAATTATTCTCAGTACCAGCTTTTTAAAATTATAACCCGATATCGATTTTATTTCATTCCAAAATTGCTTTAATTTATACACACATCCAAAAATGCTGAAAGGCATGATGATAAAACTATTAAATTTATGTATTTTTTGTAATTATTTTTTGATCATTAGTATTTATCATTTTTCAATAATGTCTAAGCAAAATAAGATTTTAAAAAAATCTGAATTTTATTAGTTTGTAAGTGCGCAAATAAATACACAAACGGACCAATTTTCGTCAAGAAACACATGTACGTATATATTTTTTAATGATTTTATTTAAACTAAAATTAAAATTCTGAAACATACGTTTACCAGATAATGTATTGATTTATTTTATTGCACAATTATATGATTTGAAATGGGTGTTGTATAATACAAAATCTTTTTTGAAAATTTAACAAATCTGCCAACGACCTATGGTATAACCTTAATATACTAAAAATAAACATTTTTTCTCAAAATTTAAAACATACATTTACTAGATAAAAGAACAATCTTTCGAAATCAATTTATATTTTTTTTGTGGAAAAGAGTCAATATGTCTAAAATCTGATTTAAAAATGACATATTTCTGATTTTCTCTGGTTATAACCCTCTTAACAAACTAATTTTAAGAAATTGCCTGGTCTTCCTTGAAAAGATTAATTGTATTTGCACTGACAAAGAAATTGACATGCACTTCCATAAGTCAAAATACAAATCAAAATATATGGGATAATGAACTGTAAAGTATTATGGACAATCCTTGGGTGAAATGCAGATCCCGCCAATGTGGGGGATTTTAATAAAAATGCACTTTCTAGATGAGAAAAGTGTGGAAAAGTTGAATAAAAAAGAAATTAAGGTGCGCTTGGCAAAATTGAGGGAGATACAGCCGTTTAAAGAATGAATAAAATGACACTTCGTGAACTTATACTACGCCATTTTGTTACTATTATGTTGGTATCTCAGACTTGCTATGACCGAAGGTTGATACGATTGTAGCCAACTTCGTGTGATATATAATAAGACGCGTAATTATGAAAAACAGAATTAATAATGGTCACAAACCATGTTACACAAACCTGGCGTAGCCGCTAAACTACTTGAAAACTGGGATGTTTTTCTTGCGTTGACGCGAGTAGGCGTTATAAAGGGGCACAAACCATGTTACATAAACCATGTTTTTAGAGGACAATTACGAGTGCTACCAACTTTAAGGTTACAAAATGGCTGACAGTATCGGTTCATAAAGTGACATTTTATTCATATTTTAAACGGCTGTATCTCTCTCAATTTTGCCGAGCGCACCTTAATTTCTTTTTTATTCAACTTTTCCACACTTTTCTCATCTAGAAAGTGCATTTTTATTAAAATCCCCCACATTGGCGGGATCTGCATTCCTCCCCAATACTTTTTTGTTTTTCAAAATTGCTGTTACTTCATTGCTATATTTAGAATTATAAAAACTCGAGAACTTTATTATTATTAAATTGTAATCCATGTAACAAAATCTTGATTTATATTTATTGGATAATCAACAACATCTCTGTCATAGGTCACCCCAAGTGGTTCTCTATTTTTGGTTACTTAGCAGGGGTGCCTGGGTTTATGAAGTGATGTTTGTTCTGGTCTTGACGGCAGATGCTTCTGACCACCAGCTGCATGGCAGTCCGGATCGGGAGTAAATGGTTGAGGGAGACCCTTTGACTTCTTCAGCCGTACTCTCTCGGAACATCGCCTTTCACCACAGTAGGGAGGGATAGATTCATATGTCTGTCACTCCTGGACACACTGACCCCCAGATGGTTCCACCCATCCCCCATACCCTTTTCCTTCCCAGAACTTTCTTTCCTTCATTTCCTAAAAAGTCCTCCACACAGCATCCCCAATCTTCCTCAGGGCCTCCTGTGTGGAGATAATGTAAAAAAACAACACCTTTATTTTTATAATATATATTTATTGCCGACCAGGTTTTGCTACAACCGTTGCTTCTTCAGGGGAGGATAATACTCTACTAAAAGTGATAGTTGCAAAGTTATTGTTTTATGTTAAATTGATCATAAAATACATCATAAAATATCTGCTTCACAATGGCGGTTTGCGGGATTGAAAAGTGGTAAGGCACAAACATTTTTTAAAGTAAACATTGTGCATACCTACATCTACCTAAACCTTGAAAAAACAATGAAACTATTAACTGCGTCAAACTATAATAATAATATTTTGCAAACGCAAGGTAAATTACATCAACTGCAAATTCGCCCCACTAAATAAATCCAAATAGCCATGCTCCCTAGGTACCTACTGCCGCGTACTATCACAAATAATCACAAAACCAGATGAAACTTGGCCATTAGAACGCGAGAGCTAATCATAAATGATCAGTTCTACTTCAGAAGTGTTCGCTGTATGAGGCGCGCCTCAAACAAAAATTTTATGACATATAAAATTAATGTTTTACTATATTTTTGATATAATAATAATAAGGTTTTATTAGGGCGTGGTCTGGGGTGAGCACTCACTCATGAGTGGCGTTTGGTGCTGGAAGGTTGCGGTCACCACTGTGTTGTCGGAGGCTATTAGCCACATTGTGGCTCCAGTGTCACCCAGCGAATCCGTGCAATCCTAGCTTCGTAAACATTGTCGATGCACTGCTGTATCTTCTGTATCCAAATATAATTCTGCAGGCATTCAACTCTACACCCAAAGATGTAGAGATGTGAATACAAATGTACATGCATGCTTCATTGACTTAAAGCATTTGATAGAGTTAGACATGACAAAATGATTCAAATTTTGAAAACCTCCGGGATTGACGATAAAGATATAAGGATAATAGGTAATCTTTATTGGAACCAGAAAGGAGCAGTAAGAGTAGAGCAAAGTCTAACAGACGAAGTAGAAATAAAGAGAGGCGTGCGACAGGGTTGTATTTTTTCAACTACGCTGTTCAACTTATATTCAGAAGAAATATTCAATGAAGCTCTGCAAGAAGCTACTCAAGGACTTGTTATAAATGGGAAGATTCTGAACAACCTGCATTATGCAGATGATACAGTACTTCTAACAAGTCACATTGAGGATTTACAACTTTTGCTGAATCAAGTTGTGAAGACTTGTGAGAATTTTGGGCTAGAACTGATTATAAATAAAACAAAATACGTGCTCAAAAGCAAAAATAACGCATTGGATGAAAATCTTTATATTGCTGGAACAAAACTAGAGAAGGTACAGAGTATTGTATACTTGGGCTGCAATGTAAATGATAGATGGGATCCTTCAGTTGAAATCAAATGCCGCATTAAGCAAGCTCGTGCAATCTTTATCCGCATGAAAAAAATGTTCTGCAGTCATGATCTCAACCTTGGATTAAGAATGCGAATGGTCAGATGCTACGTGTTTTCAATATTATTTTATAGAGTGGAAGCATGGACGCTTACTGAAGAACTAATTAGGCGACTTGAGGCATTCGAGATGTGGATCTACAGAAGAATACTTAAAATAAGCCGGATGGACAGGGTCACAAATGAAGATGTTATGGTTCGGATGAATAAAGAAAAGGAAGTTATTAAAACCATAAAAATCCGAAAACTTCAATATCTTGGACATGTGATGAGAGATCCAGAGAAGTATGAGATCCTGCATCTCATAATGCAGGGAAAGATTGCCGGAAGACGGGGCCTTGGAAGAAGGAGAACCTCATGGCTGAAAAACCTGAGACAGTGGTTTGGCCAGTCTACCGTGGAGCTGTTCCAGGCCGCAGTAAACAAAGTCCGCATGGCCAACATGAAAGCCAACGTCCGTTGAACGGACAGGGCACAAGAAGAAGAAGAAGATGCATTATTATATTGGATCCGGAGTCGTTCCATCGAGGTGGTTCGGTAGTGACACCATGACTAGTGCAAAATGCAATGAACAATGTTTTTTTTACATTGTTACTTCATTGGTAGAATCTTCTGGCAATCATATTGGACAGTACATTGATATACTTCTTCTCTGTCGTTCAATATCACCATCATCCGGAGGTCTTCAGTAATCACATGCCCCAAGTATTTTACATTTGTAGATGTGTTTATGTTTTCCTCATTAAGTTGTACGGGGAGCATCTTCTCGGGATTTTTTCCATGGTGGAATGCGATTAGTTCTGTCTTCTTGGGGTTGTACATCATTTTGTGGTCGTTTGCGTATTCTTGATAGATTTTGAATAATATTCTCAAGCCTTTGATCGACGGAGCGAGAATCATGTTGTCTGCATCAAATATGTTATATACTGTAGACGCGGGGTAGAAATCTCAAAGCGGGAAGCCAAAAGCAAGGCAATTGCATTGGTCTCGATTTCTAGTACTTTAGTACTAAACTGCCACGCGTCGAGTAAGGTCGTGTCTTACCAGTATGAAAATTACATTTAAAAAGCACCAAAATGCCCTCCTGTGTGATGAGAAAATGTTTCCATTACACGGCAAACATTAGTAAAAGTGAAGAAATAACATTTCATTTATGTGTACACACAAATTACTTATTATTATCGATTATTATAAGCAATTCAATGAATTTTCATGTTCCCCTTCCAACAACTTTGTGCATCATTAGAGAAAAAAACACATGATATATAAATATATCTTCCCTATTTTCTTTGATTGTCTTATGGTACGGCCACACTGAGGCCAACTTCCAACTTCAAACTTTCGGACGATTGTGTAGAAGGGTAGTTCATGCGTTGGAAGTTTGGCTTCAGTGTGGAAGTAGCATATCTTTGAATAACTTTTGAATTAAGAAATTACTGAAAACCGCTGAAACAAAAGAGTGTTGTTTACTTGCCACATTATTTTGCGAGTATGTGAGATTATGGCGAGTCTATTTATATAACGTCATTGGTCCGCATAGCTTAATGTGATTTAAGCGTAGATAAAATTAAAATGGATGTATATCATCTTGTATCTTTTCCCCCTTTTCTTCCCTATTTTTTTGGGGAGGCACAACCTCCCCTGCCTCACAGCACAAACTGCCACTGCTGCTTTGTATGAAAATCCTTTATTCCATTTTGATATATTATGATTCAATTTGGCAGTCTAGTTACGAGTGTACGACATAACCTCTTCATCAATTATTTTGTGTTTGACCTTAATATTTGAATTATAATCATAGTTACAATTAACGACAACACGTTTACATGTATAATAATGAAATAGAACAAATGGTCATGTCTGTTTTGACCATTCTGTGATACATTCTTCCTTGTTGATTTGAGCACCTGTTGAATGTTGCTTGCACTAAACACTATTAAAACTGTTGTCACCTTTGTTTCAGTCACAAAAAAATACAAAGAAAGGCAAACACAAAGCTGAGGAGCGTAATGCCAACCACCAAGGGGAGGTCGCTAACAACTTGCTGCTTCAGGATGAATTACAAAAGAAGATAATTGAGAATGCACAAATTGTTTCACTGGTAAGATGCAATATTTTGAACACATCCAATCGTCCAGTTGATTAGTCAGACATCTCCGTAAAAAATAAAATTTGAGTTGGGATTCAGGTATACGAGGGCTGTCCTTAAAATAAGGTCTCCGAGGTGCTGCGATCGCGAGGAATTATTTTACGCGCAATCCAGCAACACTGGCGTGTAGCCTGGTTTCCCCTTGCCAAATTCCCACCATACCGCACCCTCTGTGACACTTAGTCTCAGCATGGTAGCCGTTCGCGATGCAGCTTCCCTCGCCGCACCCGCCAGGTGTGAGTTACGTTCTGTAATTCATTTTTAAACTTTGCTTCGGTGAATCTGAATGATGCCACTGGGATTGTTCCTTTGTCTCTGGTGTCGTGAAGTGTATCCAGGTCTTCTCCCCAGTAACAATTGAGTCCAAGAATTCTTCGCCATCGATGTTGTAGCACTCAAGGACCTCGAGGGCTGCTTCAACCCGTTGTTGTTTGTGATATCCGGTGAGCATTTTGTTACCCACCTTGGGCAGACTTGTGGTATTCCAAATGTTTTGTCAAAATCTTGTCAATAGTGGTCTTACTGACATCAGGGGCCATATCACAGGGCTCCCGAACCGTCACCCGTCGATCTGCAATCATTGTTTCTTCCACTTTGGAAATTTTTTCATCTGAAACCGATTTTAAATTCTCTGCACTATTTGCGCACGTTTTCGCACTCATACACTGTTTTCCGTACACTTCAAGTAGCTGAAAATGAATTTCTACTGAGATTTTGTTTATCTGTACAAAAAAACTAATTATAGAGCCTAATTCACACCTGGCGGGTGCGGCTAGCGGAAGCTCCATTGCGAACGGCTGCCACGCCGAGACTAAGTGTCGCAGAGAGTGCAACGTGGTGGGGATTTGGCGTAGGGAAACAAGACTACATGCCAGTATTGCCAGATCTCGCGTAAAACTGTTCCTCGCGACCGCAGCACCTTGGAGACCTTATTTTACGGACAGCCCTCGTATGCAAAAGTACACCCCAAAGATATTCAAATACAAAAGAGATTTACCAACTATTCATATGTACATATATACCTTATATATACCAACTTTTTGCAATTTTTAACCCCCCCCCCCCCCCCCCCCGGTGACTAAAATCCTAAGCCCCCCGCCGCTCATTTGTACCAAGCGTGGTATTTTGAAGACCCCCCCCCCCCTGAACAGGTCACGTAGTATGGGTACGTTCCCAAAACACCTCAGCACAGGTTCTCCTAGTGAGGCGTTCACGAAACATACAATATTACCAACCAACAGTTTCACCTTCTCAAACCTATCTTACACCCAACATAATGAAATGTAATATTAATATGTAAAAATGTTTTCAAAATATATTACACATGTAAAAATGTTAATAATAAGGTGAAAACTGTAATATATAGATGTACGAGACGTGGCACTGTAGTCGCCACCCGCACAGACGATGTAGTGGGAAGTTGCCGGCTGGCCGTTTCGACGCCTGGGGAGAAAGGGAGAAAAAGTGAGAGAGAAGGGAAAAATGGGGTAAATGTAGGGAGAAAGGGAGAAATGGGGAGAAGGCGAGGGAAAATGGGGAGAAATTGCAGGGAAAAGCGGATCGAAGGCGAGGGGAAGAAGGGAGGTAGAGCGGGGTAGAGGGGTAACCTGCGCCTTGATAAAGGCGTTTCGAAATTGTATGCAGTCTTCTTGGTGAGCAGTGCGGCCAGGGCCAAGAAGAAGTCCAAGTTTACCAGTGGTAGATCGGAGCAGGCAGGAGTGAAGGCGAGATGCTGTTGTGGTGTTAAATCTGGAGCTCTGCCGATTTGGCGAAATATCGGCCGTATTTAAAGGGCTCTGAGCCGGGAGTCTGCCCATACTAGGCCCTTTTTTTATCTCAATTCTCCGAACTGAGATGAGTTCTTAGAAATCTCATTGTCTAGAGTTAAAATCGCCACTGCGTTCGTTCCGCTGTTGCGTAACGAAGCAAAAAACGCCACAGCTTCAATCTCGCCCTACACTCTACGCTGCTCCGATATTTTATTTATTATGAGTTTGCATAAAATTTTACATGGTTGTTTAGAGCCAATTTGTGCAAATTAAATATGATCAATTTGCACAAATTAGGTATATAGAAGACCGGGTTTTGCACAGATTTTATATTTGTGCAAAACCCGTTTATAAACAAAGGATATATATAGATATTTGCGCAAATTGGACCTGCGCGAAGGTTTGTATAGGAACGACTTCGCACAGATTAAATTTGCGCAATGAAAAGGGTTTATCGAGATTAAAGTAGTGTGTAGGTATGTACACAAATAACTTTGTACAAAAGTATAAGAAAAAGGTTACATAGAACCAATTTGTGCAGGATAAAAATAAATGGTTTGCACAAATTGGGTGTATAGAGAAACACAGGAAATGGCTTTGCATAAATTTGAATTTGCGCAAAGGAAAAGGGGTTGTAGGTGTGTACAACAGACTAAGAAGGCTTTGCACAAATCACAATTTTATGCAAAGTAACAAAATAAGTGTGTAAGTACGTACACAGAGAAAAAAGGGGGTGAAGGTGGGGTCAAGCGTTGTTCTTTTGTCTTTAAACTGACTGCTATGACCCCTGATTAATTTTATTACTTGTAAAACATTATAAACTTTAAACATAATTATAATCTTAAATATAATCTTAAATCTACGTCCGGTACAATAGATATAAATAAATATGCTATACATCTATGATGTCCGCTCAACTGTCGGCGGACTACAACCTAATAAGGGTAGTTTGCATACAAAAAGAATTTGTTCATTTCGTTGATTTTTTAATGTGTGCATTAGTATTGGTTAACAATATTTTTTGAATACGGAAAGAATTCGTTAATTTAGTTTAACGTTCGTTTGGTTTATTCGTTCTTTCGTATATCCTCTATCTGGTACAATACTCAGATTACTCTTAAACACCACCATGTCAATTGTAATGCTGAAAAACTTGTAGTGAATTTTACTAAATGTTGATGTTATCGGGTCACTAGTATCATACTGATTAAAATTCCCAGTGTTATCTTGTAGTATACTTAATAACATGTCATGTCATAGTCACGCGTAAATAATATTTGATTGATGGTGAGAATTCAAATATTGCCTTCCTCATTATATCAAAACTTAGTATTTGGAGATGTCTAACTAATCAACTGGACAATTTATATAATATACACTTGCTGAAATTAAGTTCTGTTATTTTCCTCCCTACTTTTCATGTAAAAATTGACAAAATATTAATCGCTTTCACATATTGTCGAAGAAGTAAGATGTCTCGATCATAAATTTTTTTCTCAAAATAAAATTTGAGGTTCTTAATCATTATTTTTTATGAGAGTGAAATTTTTTTTTCTTAATTATCAACAGAATCTTGCCAATAATCATTATCTCCATGTTTTGGTAATTCTTTTTTTTTAAACACTTTGCACCATGTGTTGTTTTTGATTTAATGTGTAATAGGTGACTTTGACGCGGTTCCACAACGACTCAACAAAGTGGTATTTCAACACCCCTTTAAAAAGTCATTAAAAGTGATAAAAAAAACAGGTTAAATATAAGGGTTTTGCAAGAATTAAAGACCATTCTAATTTAATAAATCTGGAAAAATTTGTATTTACAAAAAAATGACATTTTAGGTACATATCACCACTATTTTTCGACATAGTCCCCATTACAATCGGTGAGCCGTGGTACTAGGTCCTTGATTCATTTATCGTAGAACTCCGCCACCAAAAATGCTTGTAACGAATTAGGCTCGTATTAAATATATCCTGGCGGCAGAGCAGAGATCCAAACTCGGGATAGTGGGCCAAGTAATTCTCTATCATGTAGGTAGGGATTCAATTAAATCAAAGAATATTAACTTTTCAAAAAAAAATATGTATTGAACACAAAAGCAACACGGAAGTGTACAAACTTCCCATCAGGGTATCAAAGGAAAACATATAAAAACATACGTACCAGATGGACTCGCTAAACTATCTATCTAACTAAAACAATGCCGTGATGATGTTCCTTGAAGAGGTGCGCGCCAGGATGAAAGCCGGCCCATCGAGAAATGTTGCGGGTAGCACGTTCCAGTCCGCGCCTGGATGAAAGCCAGCCTAGGGCTTTCCATGAGGATGGATTGGTGATGTGATGATGACCCAAGAAAGTCTCCAAACGAGGTAGGAACAGGCTCCCAGACAACGTGGCGAGATTATGAGATGTCGAACTTGTCCCAAGTAAATAATAATCTCGGCCGATGAAAAGCAGCGTCTTCCCGATTTTGGCAAAGCCACGATTGCAGGACGGGTGAGGATTGTTAATTCACGATTCGATTCGGATTAATTTGCCGGCCGTACTCTGATCGCGTGTTAGGCATCTCACGACCGAAAACATCATTGCACGGGCTTAACACTCCGTTTATCTGTCGGGAATTCTTTATATTCCCATTTCCAAAATACATCCCTTGACCGGGACAACTAATCACACTTTTAAAGTTACAGCAAGGCCGAAAATATCACTGCCGGTGTCGGTTAACCACATCGATAAAAAAAATGGGACTTACAAGTCATCCATTAACATTATACGTACACGAGCCTCGCGTGTTACGAAAAAATCACCCGCGATCGGTTAGGTTTTAATTTACTTAGATTCTCATGGTTTAAACTCAAAATTAAACACCTTTATGGTGAGTGACCAATTCCAGAACAACCTAGTCCATGGCTGCTCGGGAGGAAGTGCCCATAAACAAAAAAAACTTCTTTCTTTTCCAAAAATTACCAGTGTCCAAAAAAACACCATAGACAAAATAAACACCTAAGCAAGAACTGCATTAGTTACATAATTATTTATGTGATGAATTGCAAGTTACATAATTATTTATTCATATCTCCCTCCGCGTTCTAGTCAGTCTCCAAAGATTTTCCGGCCAAATGTTTCTTCAGGTGAAGAAAAAGATGCAAATCACATCATTGATTGCATTTTTGATTCTAGGGTTAGGCGGTGAACCCATGTTTCAGCCCAAAAAAGCCTTGCCTTGGTTGGAAAAACAGTTCAAAGAGACCCTACCATTTTGCGAACCTAACGAGCATGCAGTTTGCATATGCCATTTTTCCCTCAAAATCGTTTGTGTGGGTAGACTTATGGGCTCTACACACAACACTGCATGTAGTGACTGCGGCAGTGACTGCAGAGAGCGTGGAGTTGAGCGAACTAGCGCTGTCTCGTTTGTTAAAGGGCCGCTAGAACGAGACAGCGCTAGTTCGCTCAAACCCACACTCTCTGCAGTCACTGCCACAGTCACTACATGCAGTGTCGTGTGTAGATCCCATAACTGACGTCTGAGATCAAAATTGGAGCTTATAAACTTCAACAGGGCAGACTCAGACTTAGTTGAGAAAGCGAATAACTTAGTTGAGAAGTGAACATCGTAAACGGACGCAAAGATTGCACTGAAGCAGCTACCAAGCCGGATCAATGCTCTTTTTTTAAAGGAAAATCTGAGCTATATACTAGAGCCTCCATATTTTGAGAAATAATATCAGCGTCGCCAAAAATGAGGAAAGGTCTTTAACCCCTAGGATACGACACACTACAATAGCAGTGCAGTGAAATCATGACTACATCTACAAATGAACTGCAATGTGTGGGTGTAGAGCTAGGTTTTAGAAGTTTTTAATGCATTTTGTTCCTGTCCATGAAAATTCGAAAGCAAAAAAAGTGATATTGAAGAAACCTGTCTATTATTTCAAATATAATTTTCAATATTATGTTTGGTTTTCAGATATTTACAAAATACTACCCGTCTTCTAGGGGTTAATTCTTGGACAACCCTCGTGGGTTATGTTTTTTTTTCATCATTATTTAACTATGTGTTGAAGTGCCACTTTGTTGAGTTGTCCGATCACTATTTGATGTGTATTGTATCTTCAATTCATTGCAGATGGCAGACAAGGAATTTGAGCTTTCACAACTGAATCTGCGGCTTGAAGACGCTGAGCGAACACTAACAGAAGTTGAAACAAAGTTCAAGTGTGAAACGTTGAAACTCAGAAGCCAGAACCAAGAGCTGCTGATGAACCTGGAGAGTGTTTCCAACAATAGAGACAAGCACAGCATCACCAACCAGAACGCCCTCTACAGACAGAGCCAGTTGCCGAGCTTGAATGGGGATTTCTTGTCAGAAGGCGGAAGCTTGGTAAGTTTGTTGATTATCCAAGTGCAATAGATCCTCTAGTTCCGCTGTTGCGAGGCGTAGTCAATATGGTTTTAGGCCTCTGCAATGTGTCAAATTTCCGCATTCAATGGTTTTTGACCATGGCTTTTCGAGTCCTCTGTCTTTCCATCTTTAAATTATTATTATTTATTTTTTTTTACATTAGCTCCACACACGAAGCCCTGAGGAAAATAATTTACCTCTGGACCTACGTCATTTTCCACTTACTTTTTGTCACTTTCTTTTAATCATAAATTAGAATGCTGTTATCGAATGGAGCATTTTTGCAAATATTGGCGAGTGCCTCTTGCTAAAATGTGTCCAAATTGAAGAGATATTTTAAAATATTTTTTTATTTATTTTAAAAGTTCCTACATGTTGAGATCTGCGACAATCACAAGGCTAACTTAGAAGTTTTACAGTTTAACATAATGTTTCTCACATCTCTTCTTAATTATTTGTTATTGACATCAGCCACCTCTGGTCTGGAGCTCCAAAATACCTAAAAAAAACCCTTGACTCTGTGCAGAAACGGGCGGTCCGTTTGATAGATTCTCCCATCTTAACAGACGGACTGCAATCTTTAGAGCACAGGCGTCAGGTGGGAATGCTGTCCTTGTTCTACCGGTATAACAATGGAAGATGCTCCGAGGAACTAGCGTCATTGATCCCCTCGGCACCGGTGCATAGTCGGGAAACACGCCAAACACGCACCCAACATTTATACACGGTTGACATTAGTCACATGAGAATGGGTCATTTCTATGACTCGTTCTTGAGTTCAACGGCTCGGCTGTGGAACGATTTGCCGGCCTCTGTGTTTCCTCCCTCCTACAACATGGGTCTCTTCAAGACCCGTGTTCACTCCTTCCTTTCCTCAAAAAAGACCCTCCACACAGCATCTTCAAAGATGACATAGGCCCTGAGGGAAGTTATTTTCCTCAGGGCCTCCTGTGTGGCGTTAATGTAAAAAAAAAAAAATCCGCAAACCGAAAATATTGAAATATTTTATTCTACAGGGTGTCCGCCGGCAGAATTTACACTTCAAAAAATAAAATAAAATAAAAATGTGAATACAATGAAAGTTATTTATTCATTATCTCACATAAGAATAATGCGAATTTTAGTTTTTTGAAAATATCTCTACTCAAATTCTAGCCGTAAATATTTTTGCAATCTTTCCTTCATGTTGGCTAAAACTCGCTTGCAAAGTTCTGAACTGATAGCTGCAATCTCTCGTCGGATATTTTCTTGTAGGGCATCTATTGTTGATGGCGAATTGCTGTATATGTGAGATTTGAGATATCCCCACAAGAAAAAGTCGCAAGGGGTCAGATCGGGTAATCTAGGGGGCCAGGCTATGTCGCCGAAGCGACTAATCAATTTTCCAGGAAAAAGATCTCTCAGTTTAGGCATTGAGTCCCTAGCGGTGTGTGCCGTGGCGCCCGTGGCCCCATCCTGCTGAAAATGGATTCTGTTATTGTAACCAACATGAAGATGTAGCACCGGTATAAAAAAATTTACCAGCATTGCGCGGTACCGTTGTGCGTTAACGGTTGTTTTACCTCTACCGAAAAAAAAAAAAGATTTTGTAAAATTTCCCTTCTCACAAGTTTTGCGTTTTCACGAGTAGTTACAGTCGTTGAAGGTCCAGGATGAGGTTCATTTCCGACTGATCGAGTTTCTCTAAATTTCTGGACCCATCATTTGGTTCGATGGGCCATCCTTCAATCGTCGGATACCAAAGTGAGAAAAAAGCCGACGCCTCGCCACATTGATCGAATAATTGTTCGTAAAGTACGCCTCAACCGCAAAAGTCCACTGACTCATGGCTACTAAACAACCCGCAACACTCGCGCGTTGAGTGATACCCCGCTCCTCCCGCTGCCGCATTCCTACAAGCTGTGAGCTCAGTTCAAAGTGTAAAATCTACCAGCGGACACCCTGTACATATCATCAGCCTTACTAAAAAACATTGTGAATATTGTATTCAATTGATGAACGACCGTGTATGTGAAAATCTTACTACAGTAAAATCCGAATATAACGAATCTCAAGGTACCGGCGATACTTAGTCATACTAACCGGACGACGCACAAAACGGCCGGATAATTTAAGCTGTTTTTATTATGATAAATGTATCCTTTAGTATTTAATAAATATGCTTCAGTATTTAATAATTGCAATATTTGAAGCTTCAAACACAAAAAGTAGAAAAAAAAGCTTACCCAAACATTTTTGAGTAAAGTGTTGAAAATTTTCATAAAATTGAAAATGGAAAAAACAACTTCCTTCCTTTCCTCCTTTTATATGAGGAATTTGCAACAAAACTGTCATCTCACTTTTTATCTCATTCATACAATTAAAATTATAAAAAAACTAGCGAGTTCCCGGCACACGTTGCTATGCCACTTATTAAAGAAATTGTTTCTCCCTGCGTCCCGTTCCCCTTCCGCCAACAAAACTGTCATCTCACTTTTTATCTCGTTCATATAATTAAAATTATAAAAAAACTAACGAGTTCCCGGCACGCGTTACTATGCCACTTATTAAAGGAATTGTTTCTCCCTGCGTGTTCTTTCCCATTCGTCCCGTTCCCCTTCCGTCTTCCCTTCCTATCCCGCATCCCCTTCCCCTCACACGTTCCCACTCCACCTTCCCTCTCCCCTCTCCCGCTCCCCTCCCCGCAAACCCCCCCTCTCGATTTCCCCTCCTCCTTCTCGAATTCCCCTCTCCCCTCCCGCATTCCATACATTCAATTTTCCCTGTAGGTACAAACAGCTCGTGTGCCACCCACTTTTTTAAATTTTTTTATACAAATTTCATTATGCCAGAGCTCACCTCTTCTTTTATACAAACCTTTTCTTGACAATAAAGAACACAAAAAAAAAGAATTATCCAATTTGGTTCAGTCGTTCGGAAGTTATGCGCGTATATACATTTCGGTGATTCATTTTTATTTGTATAGATTGTTAGCGGACCTAAATGGGGTCCCTACATTCTGCCGACAGACTAGCTCAGGTTTTAGTCAGCAGAGCGGGAGAGGCCCTCACCACCAGGGTGGTAGGATCTGTGAGGCGTGTGTGGGTCTTTCCTGAAATAAAGCTCAAATTTCTACGGGCTGGGAGAAGGCAGTGAAACCAGTAATCAGGGTAAACGTCAGTTATATTGGGTAAAACACCTGCGTAAACACGATATCACAATAATGCATACATAGTAATTCAGGGTAGCAACAACAGTTATATCTAAAAAGGAGGAATCTGTCTCTATAATCTCTCTGGAAGGGCTATTTATCTCCGCGGTGAATTTACTGCGAACACACGCAAATAAGGGGGAAAACAGCTTGGGTACTTACAGTGAGCGTTTGGACTCCTGTATCTTCCGTGTCGGGAAAGAGTTCGGCCATTCTTGGTGTCGCAGTGTAACACTTAGCAAAACACGTTCCATTGTTTTCCACGTGGAAACTTCTAGAATGAGCGCGGAACGGTCCCCACGCCATGCGTGCTTACTAGACCAGGAGCTACGGGTAAGTGGCGGTTGGTGGCTCGCTGCCGACGGTGGCTTGTTTGGGTTCCGCCGCCGGTAGCGCGCCGGGAAGCTAGCGGAGAGGGGGCGAAACTGTAGTTTGCGCAGTGGCGTGCTCTACAACTTGGGAGGAGGGGGCCGAGTAATTTGCAGGGGCGTATTTGTGTATCGTAACAAGATTATAATAATTATTCCCCGAGAATATCTAAAAAATCTGACATTTTGGATTCATTTTGGACAATTTAAACATTGGTTTCTCGAATTTGTATTTATATATACATGCACAAGGAATTTATGTTATTAAATAATAGTGTCCGACCGAAACAGAAATTCTACCGAAACCGAAACTTCTGTATTTGTCTCAGTTTCGGTTTCGGCCAAAACTGAAACTGAAGCATTTTTAGACATGTTAAAAATCTATTATTTACTGAAATTTGGATTAAAATAAATAATAAATTTGGCTTTTTTACACATATACAGACAATTAACGTGTGTTAAATGAAATAAAAAACTATAATAACTATAATTTTTTTTGTTTATATTACTGCTAGAAAACAAACAAAAATTAACAAAACAAAACTTTAACTGTAACAAAAATTTGTCAATAATCAACACTTACATTATAAAGGTAAGACCTCATTAATTAAGTATTTTAATTTTAATTGCATTTACAATCACAACTTTCTTATTACACGCGTTAAATGAAATAAAAAAAAAAAAAACAATAATTGAAGTATGTGAACACATAAACTCACAACACAATCTCGCCGGACCGGCTGGCAAACTCAGCTGATGATGACGGGTGACACACGAGCCACGAACTCACCCGAAGTCAGCTGAATGACACGCAATAATTAACGAATGCAGAGTGCCGGTGCGACCGAAGGTTCGGCAGATTTTCTGCCGAAACCGAAACTCATGCCGAAACTAGATTTATATGCTGAAACCAAAACCGAACCATTGGTCGGTCACTATTAAATAACATTACTTTTATGGAAGTCTTACTAAACTCACACAGCAAGTCAATTTTTTTTTTTGTTTTTACATTTTACAAATATAAGACAAAAAGTCCCGATAAACTACTTTTTAGCAGTTTTTCTAACGGGTTCTTTACATTAAAGATCTTATTATGGTGATTTAATAGTTACATTTTTACAATTAAAGATATAAAATTAAATTAAATTTTTACAGAAATATACTTGATACATTTTTACAATTATAGATATAAAATAAAATAAATTTTTTTACAGAAATATACTTGATAAAAGAAAAATTACGAAAACATGAATAACAATTTTAAAGTCTTTAGAATAAATAATATGTTATTGTAAGCTAATACAAATTAATTCTTTCCGTGAGCCAAGTCTTCAGTAAGTTCACCAATTGTTTGTTTTGGGCACAGTTTTTAATTTCAGCTGGAAGTATATTTAAACAACTGGGAATCATGTAATTTAACGTTCTTTGTCCATATTTATTTGTATGTTACAATTACAATTACAATTAGTCCTTCATTAAAGTTAAAACGAGTATTATGGTTGTGTTCCAGCCTGTTTATATATAAAGGGTTATTTATGTGCTGAAATATAATTTTGTACCACATAATTGCTCTCACTGAAAGAATTTTGAGACTTTGATAAAAGTATGGAATATTATGCCTTTCTTTGTATAAATTTTTTTCAGCTAATAATTTAACCAATGAATTTTGCACTGATTGAACATGGTCTATATTTGTTTTACAAAAAAATTCCCAAGCTGTTATTCCGTACCTTATAACTAGACATCGGATTATATGCATTTGCATATTTGCATATGCAAATGCATATAACTCTCTAATTACGACGTTAATGCATATTTCAGCCTTTTTTCCCAAATCGTGCATATTTCGTTTAATAGCGGGAAGTATCATCTACGTATAGGAAGCTAGGTGACGATGACGCGTAGGGCACCAGCGCGGTGGCTGACGTGAAAGCTGGACAAGCCTTGCAAACTTTTTATCCAAATTTACTACACATTACCTGCTTAGCTCACGGGTTTCATCGCCTTGCAGAAGAGATACGCCAAGAGTATGGGAATGTTAATGAAAAAGTTTTACCTTACAATAAAACTTATATTATGTACTTAGCTTTATTTAAAACCTATATAGTGAGATAAACATTACCATTTTGCAGCCAAATCGACGTTTCTTACCAATATTCGTGTGAAATTCTCAGTTCAAATCTCCCGCCAATGTCACCTGGCAGTCCCACAAGAATCCGCTAGGCGGCGTTGCCAGCACGGCGTGGGGACGCCAATGATTATGCGTCATTAGCATTTATTTTTGCGAAGTCAAACACGTTTGATTGTACAAAATACACTAGAAGTGGCTTTCAAACAGTATTTTGTGCAAAAATTTTAATTTACCAAACATTTTAACAGTGATACTGTTCGAATCCCGAAATTGAATTTCAGTTTCGTGTGTTTTTCAACTTTTCTTTGTGATTGTTCCGTGATTGTGCCTTTATTGTTATGGCGAACTCGGAAAGTTCAGATTGTGGGGAAGCCGAGATTTCGAGGGCGGAAATCATGAAGGTAATACATACGGACACGCGGGGCAAACGTTCGAGGGTCTGCGGTGATGCCAAAAGGCAGAAGATCGGTGAGCCGACTCTCGGCGACCCACGAATTGACGTGCTTACGAAGCAGATGTCCCAGATGCAGGAGATGTTGCATCTGTTGTTGGAGAAGCGGTCTGATGCTCCTATCCGTGACGCCTCGGACGATGAGGATAGCATCTCCCTGGACACCCCCGCATCGCTCCGGGAGGAATTGGCGAAGGAAGCCGACAGAGATGAAGGGATGGGTCTCACCTGCCCTCTGCCGTCTCGCGCCTTGGATCTCGGGGAGTGGACGACGGAGCTGAAACAGCCGAAGATACCGTCGGCCGACCCAGGGAGGCTGAAAAGAGTGGAGCTCCTTCAGCATCTGGGGACAGCAGATTGGAACAATGTCCGCTACCTGGAGATCCAATTCGTGGGTCGCCGAGAGTCGGCTCACCGATCTTCTGCCTTTTGGCATCACCGCAGACCCTCGAACGTTTGCCCCGCGTGTCCGTATGTATCACCTTCATGATTTCCGCCCTCGAAATCTCGGCTTCCCCACAATCTGAACTTTCCGAGTTCGCCATAACAATAAAGGCACAATCACGGAACAATCACAAAGAAAAGTTGAAAAACACACGAAACTGAAATTCAATTTCGGGATTCGAACAGTATCACTGTTAAAATGTTTGGTAAATTAAAATTTTTGCACAAAATACTGTTTGAAAGCCACTTCTAGTGTATTTTGTACAATCAAACGTGTTTGACTTCGCAAAAATAAATGCTAATGACGCATAATCATTGGCGTCCCCACGCCGTGCTGGCAACGCCGCCTAGCGGATTCTTGTGGGACTGCCAGGTGACATTGGCGGGAGATTTGAACTGAGAATTTCACATGAATATTGGTAAGAAACGTCGATTTGGCTGCAAAATGGTAATGTTTATCTCACTATATAGGTTTTAAATAAAGCCTATGCTACATAATAAATTGATTTCCTCTACAAAAAAAGTGTTTTTAAAAGCACCGTCGCGTGTGCAGTCTTATAAAGAGCAATTGCCAAATCTAGCATTGCCGCCAGAACCCATAATTACTCGATGGGGTACTTGGCTAAAGGCAGTATTATTCTATGCTGAAAATTTTGAGGCCGTAAAACAAGTAGTTGGGCAATTTGACAAATCTGAGGCCATTGCAATTCATTCAAGCAAGCTAGCATTTGAAGACGCATCCATTAAACAGAATATCGCCCTCATCTCAACACATTTCCACAAGTTACCAGATGCCATAAAAAAAATTGGAAACAAAAAACCTTCCTCTATTTAAAGCAATAGAAATACTGGAAACAATGATGTCTAGTCTACATTAATGTACTACCTAGCGCCATCAGTTTAGTAGGTACCAGTAAGAAATATAACAATATTGTTCTTTCAAAATCTGTATAATTTTGTGTTATTTTGTTAACTTGTATAATTATTGTTAACCTCAACACAGGCTTGTCCTAGTGAGGTAACAAATTGTATTGTAAACATTTTTACCTGCAGTGTAAAGAAACAATAAATAAATAAATAAATGATCGAACTCGCCAACGCCCTTCCTAATTCAATATCAGAAAAGATTAGAGTAAAAAGTTAGACTCTATTTTGCTTAAAAACCCGAGTCTTGAAGACTGGAAGAACATTAATGCCTACATCAACGGCACAGGTCCCTGCCTAAACAGGTATCTCCAGAAATGGCGGAAAATTTTAAATTTTGTCCAATGACGTCAGTTGACGTAGAGAGGTCGTTTTCGGCGTACAAATTAATTTTTTTTTATACTGGGTGACAAACGTCACAAATTTGAGCTCGAAAATTTGGAAAAATACTTAGTTGTATATTATCACAAAAACTATGCATAATTTTAAGAATATTTCGCTGTTTTTATACGGTCTTTAATTAAAATATACAAAAATATGAATGGTTTTTTGATTTTGCATTGTGCATATTTTGGGCAAATCAAGAGTTTTTAGTGCATATTTCGGCCTTTTTTAGTGCATATTTGCATGCATATTTTGGCACTTTGTTAGTGCATATAATCCGATGTCTACTTATAACAGATTCAGCTAGAGATAAATAAATTATTCGAAGTGTGCAGATAGGAACAAAAAAATTTAGTTTATACAATCTGCTTACAATTGATCTTAATCATGCACAAATTTTGTTTATTTGTATATCCCACTTGAAAAAGCAATCAATAATAACCCTAAATAAACATATTCTTTAACTAGTTCCATATTTTCACATGTACACGTTGCTGGAATACCACTGTGTAAGCAATCAGATGTATGTGTCTTTATTTCAGTTGTAATACATACCTTAACATTAGGGAATCTTATGTGTAACAATTTAGTTTTTTTGGCATTTTTAATATGCACCAGATTTAAATGTCCGGGTTAAATTTTCCCCAAAAAAAAAAGAAAAAAAAAAAAAGGAAAAACTAAACCCTTTCACACACTTCCCCAAATGATCATCTAGTCAACCCACGCTATGCAATTGCACTATATAAGTATTATAAATACAAAACAATACAAGAACAACATGTCAACCTACTAGAGACCAAATGGGAATATAATTCACCGACTCCAGATATTTTCATATCAGAGGGTTCGGCTCTGTGGCATTTCTAATTGAACCTATAAATCCTACCGATCCCTCAATATAAATATTTAAAAAATCCTTTGTAATCCTACATGTATTTAAAATGACTGATTTTTGCATTTTTATATACAAATTCTTTGACAAATCTAATATGCTTAAATTTTGAATCAGATTCCTAGGTATTATGCCAGTGGCCGAAATAACAAATGGCAATATTTTTATAGTCCGAGAATGCCAAATTCTTTTAATCTCATTTCCTAAATCTGTGTATTTTCTTATTTTTTCAGAAATAGTTTTTTGAATATTACAGGAATTTGGAATAGCTACATCAATGATATAAGTTATTTTTTTAATTTTGTCATGTAAAACTATATCAGGTCTATTATGACTAATTGTTCTGTCTGTTAGTATAGTTTTATCATAATATATTTTATAAAATTCATTTTCTAAAAATGAATTTGGTTCATATTCATAATATGGTACTATATTACGGCAGTCAATCAAGTTATGTTTAATTACAAAACTTTGGTGAATTATTTTTAAAACCTGATTGTGCCTAAATGTATACTCGGAAGGCGCTAATATAGAACATCCCGATATAATATGTTCTATAGTTTCGGGAAAAGCCAAACATTTTCTACATAAATCATCAATTTGATTTATATCTTTCATTATATGCTTTCTATAATTTTTAGTATTAATGACTCTATCTTGAATGGCAAGCATAAATCCTTCTATTTCTGCGCTCAACTCTCCAATACTCAACCATTTGTTTGACGAAAGTTTGTCAACATACGTTTGGTTGAGATAATTGAAGTGTTTTGCGTGAATAATTTTATTTGACCAGGAATCTAATAATTCCTGGTTAGTATTTATAAGAATGTTGGCATTCTCGTCATATAAATTTAAAGGTGTAATATTTCTATCTGCCTTGCAAATTATTTTGTGCATTTCTGAGCTATTAGCTTTCCTATGGAAAAAATTTCTAAGCATTTCTACCTGATTGTGTTTCAAAGATGTTATTTTGACTACACCTCTACCTCCTAAATTTCTAGGTAAATTAATTCGTTCTATAGCTGAATTTGGATGATGGCAATTAATTTTGTTAACGTAGTTCTAATTAATCGTTCTAAACTATCTAAATCTGTATTGGACCATTTAATTATGCCAAATGAGTACGTTAGTAGAGGTATTGCCCAAGTATTTATTGCTTTTACTAAATTTTTAGCAGATAGATTGCATTTTAAAATTTTTCTGATCCTAGTTTGAAATTTAATCCTAATATCATTTTTAATACTAGTGTGATCTAATCTATTCGATTGCGGGTATCCTAAATATTTATAAACCTCATCCCCTTTCATACTTTGAATTTTGAAATTTCTTAATATACCCTCGTCTCCATCTACAATTTTGCCTTTCTCTATATGGATAGTTTTACATTTATCTAAACCAAAAGTCATTTTAATATCATCTGAAAAAATTTTAACTACCTTAATCATTTTCTCTAAATTTGATTCAGAATTTGAAAATAATTTTATATCATCCATATATAATAGATGTGAAACTATACTACTCTCTCTTGTATTACCCTTAATTTGTATTCCAAACTTGCTTTTAATTAACATTTTAGAAAGGGGATTCAATGCTAAGCAAAACCAAAGAGGGCTCAATGAGTCTCCTTGAAAAATCCCTCTTTTTATTGAAATGCCCGGTACTACTATTTTCTTACCTTTTAAATTAACTAGCAAATCTGTATTCCAAAAGGACATAATATTTTTCAAAAAGCTAATTATAATTGGGTTAACTTTATATATTTTTAATATTTTGATTAGCCACGAGTGCGGGGCACTATCAAAAGCTTTTTGATAATCTATATAACAAGTATGTAAATTACGCTTTTGATTTTGAATTTGTTTTAAAATTACAGAATCAATAACTAACTGTTCTTTACATCCCATATGTTTTCTGCGACAACCTTTTTGTTGTTCAGATAAAATATTTTTTTCATCCAAATGAGTATATATTAAATCTGTCAAGCAAGAGGTTAAAATTTTGTATATTGTCGGTAGACATGTAATGGGTCTATATTGAGAGGGATTATTAATATGTTCGCTTTTAGGCAACATATAAGTAATGCCCTTAGTTAGAAAATTAGGAAAATTTTGAGGTTCTCTGACAAGTTTTGAAAGATTTTTTGCAAAAAGAGGATGTAAAGTAGTTAGACGTTTGTACCAAAAATTATGTATCCAATCGCAACCCGTGGCTTTCCAATTATGAGTATTTTTTATAATTTTGGCTAACAATTCAACCGATATATCAGAAAAACTCATTTGTTCAATGTCTGAACAATTGAGTTCTTCATTTTCTATCCAGTTACCTGCCTCATTATGTTTTATATCTTTACTCCAAATGTTTGTCCAAAAATCGCGCATATCTGATTCAGATGGCAACGGAATATTAAGCCTTATTATTAAGCATTATTTTTTGATTTTAATTTATAATTAAAATTAAAAAATAATGTGTCAGAAATATGTAATCTAACTTTTCACAACAAAGATAAATTCACAGCGGAATTGCGGAACACTCCAGCGGTTATAGACACACTTCTGTGGATGTCTTTTTTTGTGTGTAGCTTTATAATATTATTTATGTTTATTGCTGCACAATTATTAACATTTCACAATTTCATTCTGGGAATAGCAATGTGGTGATGATGATAATATTGACTGTCAAATGAAATAACTTTGTTGTGTCATTGTTTTAGATGGGCAGCGAAGATGCTCTGTCAGCTGAAGAATCTCATCTCAACGAACAGCTCAACAAAAATAGTCAACAACTGGCTAAACTAGAACAGGTTTGCATTTTACCAAAATACAGGCATTACTCTTTCAGGGATTCACCGCTCAATTGTTATTATTTAATGAACAGGTAGCATTCTTCTGATCCCTTATGGTACTGACAGAAATACTCATTAGTAGCACGAGAGCATGCAACTAATGAGCAAATGCTACTTAGCGGCATGTGTGTCGGTGACTTTGCTAGTATTGAGCATGTTACTGGATTTGCGGATGGAAAGGGGAGTGCTGTAAGCATGTGTGAACAGGCTCGCTTATGAGCATGTAATGCCATTTTTCCTTTCCAGCTTGATATAAATTTTATATTTGTTTTCAGGAAAACCAATCTCTTAGAATAGAATTTGATCTAATGAAAATGGAAAACGAAAGATTGAAAACAGAAGCTCAAAGCGCAACCCAAGTAGCAAATAAAAAAAATAAAGGCGATGATGGAAGCACAAAGGGCGGCGAACTGGCCAACAGTGAATTGTCAATCCCGGGCAAAACAGACGGGGTCATTACCGAGATTCTTGGGAAGATGAATTGTCCCTTCATACTGAGCAACGAAGTCATGCAACGGGAAGAGACTCTCAAGACGTACTTTAGGGATAAACTCACAGCACTGGCCGCCGAAAGACAGAAGTATGAGAGCATGACGAAACATCACATCGAAGAGGTAATTTTTTCAGTTTTATTTATGTCAGGCACCAGAGTTCCACTGCTCCAAGCCAGTGGAACTCTGGTGAACTCTAGCAAAGGCCTACTTATTTGGGGAATGTTGGGAAGCTAAAGGAAGTGATCCCAATGGATCCCATGGTTAACGCCTTTTCAAGCAACATTTCAATTTGTTGGTCTCACTTGGGCGTAACTAAGGGCAATCGCAGACGAGAGACTTTAGTTATTTATGATGCATCGTCGGAAAACACGCTAAACGCTCGCCCAACATATGTACATGGTTGACATTTGTCACATGAGAACGGGCCGTTTCTACGACTCGTTCTTGAGTTCAACAGTTCGGCTGTGGAACGATTTTCCGGCCTCTGCGTTTCCTCCTTCCTACACCATGAGTCTCTTCAAAACGCATATTCACTCCTTCCTCTCCTCAAAAAGACCCTCCACAGAGCATCTCAGGCCTTGAGGGACATTTTTTTTCTCAGGGCCTCCTGTGCGGAGTTAATGTAAAAAAAAAGTTGAGGAGACAGTTAAGCTGGGAACATACTAAACCCACGCCACGCTACGCGACGTAGGTAGACGTCATCATTTCCATATCTGGACTACTTACCATCCATACATTTTCTATGGAAACGGATGCTTTAGAATCACACTAGCCCCACGCAACGCAAACCGACGCCCCCTACGCGACGCGGATCTGCCGCGGCCAGATCGGCGTGGGCCATGTGGAAGGTGGAGGGGGTATGGTCACGCCTACTACGAGATGATTTTACATCTTTGTGGTGTTGTCTAAGCATCTAAAGTTATGTTTCGCAATATCTGTGGTTGTTTTTTTGACAGATAGGACCTCCGTAGTCCAGTGGCTAAGACTCTTGACTCACATTCCGGAGGTCGCGGGTTCGAACCCGGCATGCGCAAATAAATTTTATTTGATTAATTTGTGTTATTTCACAATTAATTCATTTAAAATAATATATAGTATATTTGTGGCATGTTCCAGAGTGGAAGATACTATTAGTATCGCCCTGGTGTAAGACCACCATTCAGAATTGAAACGTTGCTTGAAAATGGCTTTAGCCGTGTTTAGTGACCAGATCTGAATAGCCAGGTACTTCCCAACCTTCCTCTTCCCCACCTCCTTCCCCTCCCCACTACCTTCAGCCTCACAACATACCCCAATTGGGGATGCCATAGTCTCACTGGCTCCAGACGGGAGCAGTTGAGATTCTTGTGCGCTATTCACTGTAAAAAAAAAAAAAAAAATGGATGACGAACAGTTCATTGAAACTGTTAGACGGCACGAAGTTATTTATAAAATTACAGGATTATAGAGATTCTGCATACGCAGTGCAATCAAACCTTAGACACACTGCCAGTCTTTCTCTGATCCGAATGGACTTTCGAAGACGTGTGTTTTCTTTTTTTATGTCATATTCAATTATGCTGTGAAGCTCTTCAAATACCACTTTACTCATACGGAAGTACATGAAGAATCGTCCGTCATCAGATTCTAGTTCCTTTACTAAAGTATGGAACTCTCCAAACATTTTTCTTTGTTTGTTAATGTTGTGGACCCAAATACTTCTCACTTTTTTCTTTTTACGAGAATATTGATTTAATAATAATAATCGTAGCAAATCATCTTCAAATTCGCTTTCAAAACATGGCAAAGCTGTCATCTGCTGAGAAGATAATCACATAAACATAACCTAAAAAATAAATGTCAAATGTGTCGAATCAAACGTGCCTGCGCACAACCAGAGACCCCTTGTCACGTGGTCACAGCGACGCGTACATACGTCAGCCAGTGGACAGGAACGTTGCGTCGCGTCGCGTAGCGTGGCGTGGGCTTAGTATGTTCCCAGCCTTATGGGAATAAAAATCCATTACGATATATGGAGGTGCGCACACGAAACTTTTTTTGAATTTTGGAATAGTTTTACAACAGTTGCCGCGACTAAAGTCTCCCATCTGCGGTTGGCCTTAAGAGTATCTGACAGGAATTGGATAATTCCAGTCTCAGTTGTCACAATTTCGCTGATTTAAAAAAAATTTTAATACAGACATAAAGATGCATTATTTTAATTTTAGGCTGATGCTCTGCATTCACGAATGGAGTACTATCAGAAGGAGAAAGAAAGCTCGGACCAGGCCCTCCTTACCACTCAATCAACCATCAGCAGACTGGTAATTATTTTTTTCTGTGCGAACTGACTGCACTACAATAAATACAGGGTGTCTGGTGGCAGATTTATATTTTCAAACTTAAATAAAAAACGTAATAATTGACACAAAGTTTTATTAAGAGCATTGAACGATAGAATAGAAATGCGGATTTAATTTTTTAAAGATTATGTCATCCAAATGTCTTCCATCGAGTTGCACACACTGTTCAAAACGAAGCCTTGTGTTCTGCGCCACACGCAGCAGTAAACTTGGTTCAATTGAGCTGATTTCTCGACGAATATTTTCCTTTAAAGCCACAAGAGATTGGGGATTGTCATTATAAACCCTCTCTTTGAGGTAGCCCCATAAAAAAAATCCAAGGGAGTTAGATCGGGCGACCTCGGTGGCCATGGGATGTCCCCAAAGTGACTGATCAGTTTAAGGGGGAAATTTTCCCGAAGCAAATCCATCGAAGCTCTGGCTGTGTGTGCAGTCGCCCCATCCTGTTGAAACTACGTGTGTGAAGAGTAGGATGGATGTGCTCACAGGTTTGGCAAAAAGAAATCCATAACCATGCGTCGATAATTTTCACCATTGACATTCGTCGCCTGACCTCGAGAATTTTCGAAAAAAAATGGTCCAATTATCCCATGCGTGGATAAGGCACACCAAACAGTTACCCTGGAGCAATGCAATGGTTTTTGATGTTTCAATCGAGGGTTGCGGGTTCTTGGAGACCAGTAACGGCAGTTTTGCTTGTTGACGTGGCCGTTTAAGTGAAAATGAGCCTCTTCGCTCCAAAAAATGAGATTTACAGTGCGAAAACGCTCCAACATCGTTTCACAAAAATTTTTGCGTAAATCAAAGTCACTTTCTTTCAGTTCAACAACTTTCAATTTTAAAAGGATGGAACTTCAGATCCTTTCTTGAAATTTCATGAATAATTGCTCTTGGAAGTCCCAGTAAGGCTGCTCTTTTCCGTATTGAAAGTCGCGGATTTTCACGTAAACTGCTTTCAACCAGTTCAATGTTTTCGGGGGTCCTTGAAGATCGACTGGGCCCTGGCCGTGAGGCATTCATAGCCGAAGCAGTTGCGCGAAATCTCTCCACCCTCGAACGAATTAAATTTACACTCGGTCCATTGCGTATTCGCCGAATACCGAACTTTGAACAAAATTGTCGATGGGCAATTACGTAAGAATCATTACTCTTAAAAAATGTCTCTACAGCAAACGCGTGATGCTCACTCGACCACTGCGACCTCGTGACTGATAAATCCGCACGATCGGTGATTCCAACGGCGCCACCCTGCCCCCAAACCGTTTATTACTTTTTGAAATAATCGTATTTAAAAATATAAATCTGCCACCAGACACCCTGTATAAAAATATCTTAATATTGTTGAAACTTCCAGGGAATCTAGCAGAGATGTTTTTGCACAGATTCATGATATCTTTTTCAGGTGTCTAGGGGTTTGGTGGCTGCAAAACTTAACACTGGGGATTTACATGTGTACAGTGTCGGCAATTTTATCCAGTGGAGGTCTGTGACTTTTCAGTGAGCTAGAGTGCTAAGATTAATAAACAAAAATTTTAACAAAACAAAAAAACGACTTCAAAAAATGCACTGAAAATTAAAAAAATAATTTCGTATTCTTCTACAACTTTATAATCAACTTACCTTTTCTACTCATCAATATGTACGTACGATTGTTATTTTTGGAGTCGGTGTCGGCAGGAGAGGAGCTGTCAAGTGAACATGCCGGGCCGCGGGTACCTTGGTTGACACCGACCCCCAAAATAACAATCGTACCTACATATTGATGAGGGGTCGTCCATTAATCACGTGATGTTTTTTTAGGAACTTTTTAACCCCCCCCCCCCCCCCTGGTGATATTTGGTGAGGTTTTAGACCAACCCCCTCCCCCCCCGAAATCACGTGTATTTTTTTAGTGCAAAGAAATTTGAAATTTTCAGAATATTATCATGAAAAATAAATACACGTGATATCTCATTATACCCCCCCCCCCCCCGTCGTGATATTTCGTGATTTTTTCCGAACCCCCCCCCCCCCTTTCGAGCATCACGTGATTAATGGACGACCCCTGAGTAGAAAAGGTAAGTTGTAGAAGAATACGAAATTATTTTTTTACTTTTAAGTGCATTTTTTGAAGTCATTTTATTGTTTTGTTAAAATTTTTGTTTTTTGATTTTTAGTGAATCTGAAGTACACTAACTAATTCGATTAAGATTCGGCCGAGTATCGTAAATTTGTTCTTCAGAATTGGAGAGTTCCGTTACTTTGTCATGGATCCCATATCAGAACCTAACCAAACTACCCTTGAAGTAGGTACATCCTTTCCAATAAAAAAAGAATCATCGAAATCGGTTGGCGTGATATTGAGTTATTCTTCCATTTGTCTTGCACATACTTGATGCAAATTTAAGACTTATATGATTTTCTCATGGATGCCATTGGCAGAACTGGACCAAATTAAAATGGGACTACACGGGAAGCATCAGCTTTCAAATAAAAAAAGAATCATCAATATCGGTTCACCCAGTCGAAAGTTCTGAGGTAAAAAAAAAAAAAAAAAAAAAAATACAGTCGAATTGAGAACCTCCTCCTTTTCGAAGTCGTTTAAAAAATACAATATTATTGATGTTGTAAGCTGAAAATTAATTTTTGTATGATGACTAGAAAAACTAAAAGACCCCAAATCTTCATACAAAAAATTGAAATTTTGTTAAAAAATATAATTCATTTTCAGTTACAACATCAATAAAGTTGTATTTTTCTATCTTAGCACTCTAGCTCATGAAAAGTCTAAAACTGCCCCTGATTTTATTGCGATTATTGAAAACTCTATATTATGGCTTCAATGGAGCCACCGTACCTGAGCTCTTCACATAAGTTTACACCGAGGATGTCTAAGAAAGGCTTGTTGGGAGAATTGCTTCCATTGAAGACCGTAAAATTTTCATTTTGATCTCTTTTGGTTGTAATCAGACCAGTTTGGGACTTTGAGTCATTATATTCAATGCAGCTAGTCATTATATTCTTGCCTTTCACCTGATCTGTGCAGCTGTCGCTTACATGATCCACAGGTGGCTAACCCCATACGCAGATGAAAAATATACAAATCGCACATCCCCCGTATAAAAGTGTCGTAAGTCAAAAAGTTAATTTTACAGGAGAGCGAAAACAAATGAATGAATGATGAACAAGCAGTTCCGGCGAAAAGAAATACTAGCGACATCTTACTCCTAACTAAAGCATGGTATAGTACTGTGAGGACTCGGGTGTCTCTGAAATTTCTCACAGTGCGTAGGACAAAACCCAGCGTTTTCAATGATATACATCATTATGATATACGCTTGAGAAGTTAACATACTATCAAACAAAAGATCTTTCATAGTGGAGACACATTTTAAATTCCGAGCTCTCTGGATAATCACAATCACTTAAATTATTATTTTTTAATTTATAAACTAACGTTTAGGCAAGATTTTTATGCATAGCACAAAGGGTAACAATAGAGAACTCCAGTCCAATTTTTTTATTTTTTTTAATGAATACTGACCTCCTAACTTAAATAACTGCATTTTTATTTTTATTTTTAGAGTTAATTTTAATAGATAAAATAATTGTCAAAGTTTTAATTTTTCGAGACCCCCCGAAAACCATCGAATCGTGTGACGTCATCACTCCTGAAAAATTAGTATAGGATAGGGCAATCAGCTGATCTACTGCGGCCATTTTGAATCCCGTTGTTCGAAGTATTCTCCCTAGAAATAGCATTACTAATCAAAGTTTCAATACAATGACTGGTGACGCGTGACGTCACATTTCACCATTTCAGTAATGCCAACTTAACGCTGTGTTTTCAGGAGAGGTTTAAAAATGCACTTTTTAATAATTTTTTAAAAACTCTGCGTTTAATATTATGAAATAAAAGTTATATATTCGGAATCAGCGTTCATTGGTCTATATGAACATATTTTTTTAAAGCCATAATATTTTTCACTGGAGTTCCTTATTATTATAAGCAATAATTATCAGCCTGAAACACTCATCTACATTGAAAATCTTCCGAGAAAAGATACTTGCTGCCAACGGGACTTGAACCCGTGTCCTTCTGATTGGCGGTCAGCTGCTCTTGACCACTGAGCTATGGCGGCTTATCAAATACCCGCCAAATAATTCAATATATACTAGTGTTTCATTCAACAATTACCGCTTATTATATTTTTTCCACCTAAACTTAGTTAATTTATAAAGCCTAAACGTTAGTTTATAAATTAAAAAAATAATAATTAATTTGTGTCAAGTTTAAGTATTTCCCCAATAAATGCAGACATAATTTGTCTCGACGCCACCTAGCGAGGGATTTAACACTTACAATGTTTCACTCGCAAAAATAAAGTTGGTTGTTTTCAGGTGGAAAAAATATAATAAGCGGTAATTGTTGAATGAAACACTAGTATATATTGAAAGCCGTCATAGCTCAGTGGTCAAGAGCAGCTGACCGGCAATCAGAAGGACACGGGTCAAGTCCCGTTGGCGGCAAGTATCTTTTCTCGGAAGATTTTTCAATGTGGATGAGTGTTTCAGGCTGATAATTATTGCTTATAATAACAATCACTTTACTTTTCAGAAATAAAACTTAAAATAGAAAATTTTAACTTACGACACTTTTCTATGCAGTGTGTGATATATGTTCCATAAAATTCCACTAAAACATATACATATATATTTTTTACATGAGGTCCACACAGGAGGCCCTGAGGAAAATAATTTCCCTGAGGGCCTATGTCATCTTTGGGGATGCTGTGTGGAGGGTTTTTTTAGGGAAAGGAAGGAGAGGAGAGTTCTGGGAAGGAAAAGGGTTTAAGGGGTGGGTAGGAATCTGGGGTTCAGTGTGTCCTGGTCATCAGACCTAGACAAACCTGAACCCGGGCACCCCTGCTAAATCACCAAACGTAGCGAATCACTTGGGGTGACCTATGGCAGAGGTGTTGCACCGCGTGTTGTGATAGGATATGCGGTTTTAATATTCTCACATTTACGGAATGGTGACATTACAAAAAGGCAATAAACATTTGTTCCTTATCACAATAATTCTGCAGCTCTTTCTTACACATTAAATAATGGTGATACACAATGTACTTACGTCTGTTTCCTCCAAAATACTACTTTTTTGCTTTGAAGGAAAAAGATATACGTGCAATTGTGTGTTTCATCTTTTGTCTCACCATTATTTAATATGTATGAAAGAGCTGCAGCATTATTGTGATAAGGAACTTATGTTTGTTGCCTTTTTGTATCGTCACCGTTCCGTAAACGTGGAAATATTAAAAGTGAAAAGATTGAGGAAATCTAGGAATTGAGGAATTTTATTAACTCTAATTTGAAATATTAATACCCGTTTTTAGGAAGACGAGCTACACTCAACGAGCACGAACTACGAACAACAACTTAGCATACTGACTGAACATTTGGGAAATCTAAATGATAAGTTGACACATCAGTTTGAAGAGATTCAACACTTGAAGATCCAACTGGGAAAGAAAAAGTGATAACTTCAACTACTCAGTTTCTATCTTCTAATTCTAAAATAATGTATTGTGATTATATTGTTATTTTTATTTATATCTCTACCTATTTTTATTTGAATTTATTTATATCTCTAACTATTAACTATACAAGATAAAAATAATTAAAAAAACATATAAAAATGAAAAAAGTTTTAATTTGATAAATAAAAAAAACGAGATGATTGGCATTTTGTATTTTAATTTGTTCTTCTTCTTCTTCTTCTTCTTCCTTGCGCTGTCCCAACTCATTGCCTAGGTAGGCTGTTGGGGTCGGCTCTTCTCGTTCTCAGGTTGTAATTTCTCCTGTTCTGGGTATCGCCTTCATCCAGGCCGTTTTTCTGAAGAATTTTGGCGCATTGAGTCATCCAGGAGTTCTTCGGTCTTCCTCTGGATGACTGTCGATGAAGCTCCATAGACATTGCCTGCCTCACTGTGTGGTCCGATGGTCTCCGTCTTATGTGTCCATACCGTCTCAACTGTCGTTCCTCCAGCTTACTATTTATGTCTGTGACACCCAGGCTACCACGAATGCGTGAACTTTTGATCTTATCTTTTAGTGATACTCCTACCGACCATCTAAGCATTTGCATTTCTGCTGTTTCGAGTTGCCTAGAGTAGGAGTTGTATTAGTCTAGCATTCGGAGCCATACATTATTGCGGGTCTTACAATAGTCTGGTATATCTTTCCTTTAAGTTTTATAGGCATTTTGGAGTCACACAATATTCCTGTTATTCTATGCAGTGGCGGCTCGATCACTTTTTTACGTACTGTACCGTAATCTCACCACCCGTAGAATATAATATAAAATTTTTCAAAAAAAATTTTTATGGTCTAATCATGCTAGTCGTATATCTAAACACAAGATAATATAAAATATCTATAGATATATGCCAATTTACAATATAGTATAATAAAAATAAAGCTTTATCTTGCAAGATTATTATCAAACTAATTTGAACGCGAGCGATTCCCGCCCGAAACTTCGCAAACAAATGTTTCTGTGGGGATCCAAAGAATTGTCCCCGCGGGTATTTGAATGCACATACGACTGCGCATGCGCAGTTGCACACGATCGCGAAACAACGCAAGGAAAGTACGGGGATACTTCGGATCGTCCCCCAAGTGCGCATTAGATTCTGCGCACTGAGAAATTGACCCGCTGTTTTGTGCTCCGTACATTATTCGCTGTACGCGCGTAGGGTCTGATTAAAATCATCCGGAATAATTATTTGTATTTTATTTCTGCAAATGTTTAAAGAATTCATTCATTTTGGTGAAGACAACGCATCGACTGTTATTTCCTTTTCCTTTAGTAGGTTTTGAGTGTAACTGGCAGGGACCGTCCCCATTGTCCCCCTGTGAAGAACCGCCACTGCTAATTACACAAAATATAACCTAAGTGACCCCGAATAACAAAGTATAAAACCTACTTTCAATTAAATGCATCACAGAAAATCTACTTGTCTATATCAACACTAAATTTGTTTGATATTCATACCAACGTATTATTAAGGGTATTTTTGAAGTCGATTTTACGTTTGAAATTGGTAAATAATGCACAGAAAATTATAATTTTATGGTAAATATCATTTCGGGGCGCCAAGAAAATAATTTGTAAAATTCTTGATATTCTTTGTTATTTTTTTCTTTACACATTTTTATAATGGAGCTTGCTTGAATATGTCATCGAAATTTGGTACTGGAAACAATTTAAAAAGTGATTCTGTTGAGAAGGTAGATTTTTTTTTTAATATTACTTTAATGATGATTCTTTGCTATAGTTTTACCGAGTTTAGATTGTTTTCGTAAGATCCTCCCCAACCTACAATTCCTTAAGTTGAAGTCACATGGTTCACTCGGATGAAGGTTTACTCGATGAAATGTTCCATTCTCGTTTCACCACGTGTTCAGACGGTTCCTTCGAGGGAAGAGTTCACTCAACATTCTCGCTACGAAGTCGTCGAGCGTAGTCGCAGCGCGCATTGGAATTCGTCCGGCGCTGACGGCTAAGTTCGGGAATATTTACGATTTCAATTGACATTTCCGATAACGTCGAACTAAATTACGAGAAATTGACGATTCTTGTTAACAGTAAATAAATTTCAGCACCATAAAATGAACATATGGTTAAATAATAACCTGAAAACTGATATCTACCAGTATTTTTGCACCATGAAAATTTTTTTATTCCAAAATAGGTCTCGGCTTGCAACAAAATCCATATAAATGGAATATTTATTAACGTATCCAAAAACTAAAAACTGTTTTGGAAAGGTGATGAAATATGCTTCCAAAATTTATTGTTAGAAATAACCACGTAATTTTTTAAATAGAATAATTTTTAATGTAAACTTTTAAAAGTTTAAAAAATGGCTCTCCTTGCTTTTGTTCTAACTAAAATTACTGGTAACAAAAAAATATAAAAACACACACTTATTTTGTTAGACAAATAAATTATAAACGTTTCTGTCACCTCAATTTTTTGTCGTTTCATATAAAAATAATTATATAAAATAAATAAAGCTGCTCCGGCTACTCGTCCTCACGCCAGAACATTCTCGGCCGACTAATTCGCGAGTGAAAGACTGTTCACTTGAGTGTTCACACACATCATTCGCGTCACATGATGTTAAATTCCGGTTGCGAGTGAACAGTGCCGAAGGAAGCATTCCAACATTGTTGGAATGCTTCATTCGGCACTGTCTCTCTTCACTTTCGTGTTCACACGGTTCATTTCGAGGGAAAGAGGCGGAATTAAATCACGAAATGAAAGATAAATGAACCATGTGAATGGGCTATTAGATAAGTAAAGAATGTACAATGGCATAGTTCACGTTTTTGATTATTTTTATATTTAAAATATTTCTTAACCTAACAAATATATACATACATTTCCTTATTCTCTTCATTAACTCTGAAATGTGACTATTCCACTTCAGGTTTTGATCAATGATCACACCGAGATATTTAATTTCGGAAGAAGAGTTAATTACGGTACAAATAGGATTATGTTTCTAATATTTTTTATATGTGTATTGTTATGATTTATATTGCGATCTAAGAATGTTTTGAAGCCATGTGTATTCTGCGCAGGAGTTCAGTAGAGTTTGATCCTTCCGGTAATGTTCTTGCGACAAATGTGGCACTTGTGAAGAGTGGTGGAGCAGCCTGAGCAGACGCTGTGACCGCAATGGAAGACCACATCTTTAGGTGCCTCCATGCAGATGGAGCAGGTGGACTGTTCCTTAAACGCCTCCACCTTACTCTCCAACTCGCGGAGGCGCTCATGATTCGCGGACTCATGGCTAATGGAAGAATCCTCAATCGACTCAAGACTTATGATAGAATCCTTGATCGAGCCTTGCCCTGAAAGTCAACAAAACGATTTGTTAATTTTATGGGTGCCTATTTGAAAAGATTGATCGTTCCGTTCATTTGTCAGATAAACCCAAAAACGAACAAAAAAATTTAAATATGGTGTTCTGTTAATGTACGGTCTATCAGAACTGGCTCGATACTCAAATTAATAATGAATAATTAGAGTAATAATAAATGCACTCATACGGTTTACAATTTTAATAAACTTGTACAGAATTACAAAATCTTGATGTTCTTTGGGGGCCAAAGAGTCAGCGATGTGTGAATGCAGTGTTGCCGCTCCATTCATTCCCCGGCAGGATTAACGAGATCCACAGGGCTACATCTGAGCCCCTAAACTGGCTCTTAGACCTAGATGTCTATTACCTCTGTCCCCACCCACCATAAGAAAGAAGAAATTTTGAGGTGACTGACTAATGAACTGGGCAGTATACAAAATAAATCATATATAGATTTAAATGTACGAGGGCTATTCAGAAACTAGGGAACGTTTCCGTCTGACGCCGCTAGGCGCGCGGCGATCACGTATGTTTTGGTGTGCGCGTGCTCGTAGCTTCAGTCGGCATCCAGCCGTCAGAACGAGAGCGTCTCCGTGCTGCCCGTTTTCCCAATATTCCAATTTAAAATGTGCGCTGCAATTTCAAATCCCGCCAGTTGTGAAGTGCGGTCCGTAATACGGTTTTTGTTAGCAAAAAACGAAAAACCGATAGAAATTCATCGGCAACTTTGCGAAGTGTATGGCAACGACGTAATGAATGAAAGTTCAGTGCGAAAATGGTGTATCCGGTTTAAAAGTGGCCAAACCAACGTGCATGATGAAGAGAGGAGTGGACGCCCGAGCATTGTGACAGACGATCTTCTCGCCAAAGTTGATGAGAAGATTCGTGAAAACCGTCGCTTCACAATAACGGAGCTTTCGCTTTGCTTCTCACAAGTTTCACTGACTTTGTTGTTTGAAATTGTGACTCACAAGCTTGGCTACCATAAATTTTGTGCAAGATGGGTGCCAAAAATGCTTACAGACCTCCATAAAGATCAGCGAATGGGAGCAGCCTTAACATTTCTTGACGCCTACCACACACATGGTGATTCTTTACTGGATCGAATCGTAACGGGTGACGAGACGTGGGTGAAGCACGTCAATTGCGAGACAAAATTTCACTTGTTCCCGAAGATGAAGAACTGGCTAGCGACACAGCGTTTTGATGACGACGACGAGCTCTGGGCGTGCGTCACTGAGTGGCTGAGATCGCAGGCGGCGGATTTCTATGACGAAGGAATTTCGAAGCTTGTCCATCGCTATGATAAGTGCCTTAATTTGTTTGGTGACTATGTAGAAAAGTAGCATTTTAGTCCCTCTTTCAGATGTATATAATAAAATATTTTTCCTGTACCTAGTTTTTGTTTTATTACAAAACGTTCCCTAGTTTCTGAATAGCCCTCGTAGATATGTAAAATGCTCTATTTTATATTGCACATAAGCAGTTGTGATAAGACGATCGTTACGTTGTCACAGGCTGTAATCATTACTGTCGCTTGAGATGAGCTTTTTAAAATTATTTATTTGCATTTTAAACAGTCTTTATAAATTCATATATAACAGTGTTAAGAATATTTATGTCATTGACCAATAAAATAACGTCATTCAAATTTAAGACATTAACCTTCCACCGGGCACGCTGAGTAATTTTCCTTGAGCGGGCGTTTGTTGTAAATTTTATGTCATCAAGTTTTCTCCATGTAAATGGTGTTTTCTATACATAAATATTGTATAAAAATGATAAATGACAGTACTTTAAAAAAATGTATATTTGACTTTCGTAAACAAAAAACGAAACCACACTCTACATACGTTAATATTTCAAAACAAAATATTTAAATGACCTATTAGTCAGAATCAATATTCTCATCCTTAGAGTCTGTCAAATAAGAGTAGAAAATATAAAAAATCGAACTACTAATTTTGTAGGCTGGCAACACCGATTTAACTGTCAAATATTATTTCAAATCGCAATGACACTGAATGTATAAAACACTGTAAATCACATTTAAAATAACATTTTTTTATTTAAAGAAAAAAAAATAATTCAAAGAAGCACTGTTGTTAAGGTACCTCATAAAATTGATTAAATGGTGTTTTATAAAATGATTTGCTATGATTTAATTTATCATAAATTTGAATTTAGAATTTAAGCAGTAGGTAGAAAGGAAGAATCACTAATGGTAAGTTTAGTTACACTACTTTTGGGGTCTGACCGAGTTAAATATATTCAGATCTAAAATTAGAGACATGATCTAAAACCCTGGCAATGCTGGGTACTTAAGCTAGTATTAAATAAATGTGAGCAATTTCTAACTATGCTTTTTATTTTATTATAATATCGTTATTCTTCATTGCATCAACAAAAATTGCAAAGGTATAATATACCCATACGCAATTCTAATTTTGAGATCAGTATATATCGAAATTGCAATAAAAAAAATATTTTCCCACTTTTATGTGTTTTTGATTTTTTACAAAAAAATGTAGGTTACACAGCTTCATCGCCACCATGTGTTGTATTTTCAAGTATTGCCATTTGATCAACAGTGGCGCCCTCCTATGTTTTCTACTCTTATTTGACAGACTGTACAATTGTTGTAAACCAACTCAAGTGCAGAATGGTTCTTGCATGTAAAGGACTGGCAACGGCAACAGATGCTAAGGATCTTTTATTCTGCAGTGCACATGACCGACAAATACCGCATTTTGGAGGGCTTCTTTTTTCTTCCTGTTATCAGTTCAACTTCCCGGCCGTAATTCACTTTAAAACGTAAATGTTTGACATTAGATCTGAAGATAAGACGCTCTTTCATCATGGTAAATTCCAATTTTTTTAGGAAAATTCTTCGATGCTTTGGAGCCTTTCCTGGACAGGCAAATTTGTATAAAATTTGAGCATTTATGCTGCCAATATTCATTAGAGTGTAGAAAACTATACACGGCCATCTCTTTGTTATTCTAGAGACCACATTTTGCCGACTGTATCCACTCCATCTTTGGTTTCGTTGTAGTCCAGTACAACCTGAAGCTTTCTGGTGTCAGGATCCATAGTTTATTTAATATACTTACACGTTAAGGCGCGTGTCGTAAAATTTACACTCAAAGGAAATTTCCAAATATCAATGAATAACAAAAACTTCTAAGCACACTCGGTACATCTATAGTTTAGAGAGACCCTGACCTGACCCTAAGTGGTAAATGTGGGGGAAGCGGTAAGGCGCATTTGTCATAAATTTTGCAACAGCGCGTCTGCTGGAAGGTTAATAGAAAAAGAAAAATACATAACATTCAAATACAAATAGCTCTGAAAAAGTGCATCTACTTATTTATATCTACAAAAAGTGTTTTATGTAATATTTTCAAGGCATTTGTGCCAGTAAGACGAGAGATTCTGGGTTTGAGTCCTAGTTGTGACTTATAACTTTTTATTTTTCAGTGCCTTATTCTTTTTCATATTTTTGTTTAGATTAGTAATCTAGTACTACATCTACTTTATTAGTTCTAATAATTGTTTTGTATAAGGTTATTTTGGTTTTCCTACGAATGTTTCGGGATTTGAACACTGGCAGCAACGCAAAGTAAGTATTGTTAGCGGCTGTGATGCCCAGATAGGTAAACTCTTCGACCACTTTGAAGTTATAGGTGTCTTTAAATTTCACTTCATCTTTTATTTTGCGGTGTGGAGTTCTGGTTTGCATCATGATTTTAGTTTTATTCTAATTGATTTGCAAATCCGCCTCTCTTGCCGCAGTCTCCAAAGGGTCTCCTCTCTTACAGCCTGTAGGGATCTTCCGACAACGTTAAGGTTGTCTGCCTAACCAACTATTTGATTGCTTTTGTAGCAAATGTTTGAGTCAGCCCATAGCCCTAACCTAAAGTATCCTATTTAACCATTTTTTTTTTTTTCATCACTTGACTTTTTAAAGGAAATTCTGAGTTGATTTCATTCTGAGTTGTCGGGTCACCGTAGACTATAGTTTGGCAATTAAGTGTAGAAATTAAATAAATTGGAACTAAATGTTTTCATTACTATAGCAACACCGAATTACTCGCTTTGCTCTTATGTTTCCTATGGCTGTCATGTTATTGCATGTTACGGTTGATTTATTGTCTTAAATCTGAGTAGAAGATTGCTGATTTGATAATATTTTTAATCATTGTTTGCCTGAATATAAGTAAAATGAATAAACCATTACATAGTGATGCAAGAGGGGTTATATTCTGCGTTCTTCAACACTGCCTAGCTGAGTATCACGCGAAGAAACTTTTGTCTAATTTAGAAGATGTTTACAAACGAACTGCAGAAATGACTGGTACGTAGTATAGTTTGTTTAATAAATTTCATTAGTATGACAAGATTTATGCCAATTTTCGAGCGACTATAACCATTACAGCTGTTCCAAAGATATGGTGGCGTTATGTCGATGATGTTTTCGCCATTTGGCCTCATGGAATAGAGAAACTGAACGAATTCCTAGACCATCTTAACTCACTTCACAGTAAAATTAAGTTCACAATGGAGTTGGAAAATAACCACAAAATCCTGCCTTTTCTAGATGTGGAAGTGATGCGAAAAGAAGATGGTAGCCTAGGACACACAGTGTATAGGAAACCAACTACGAATAATAAACCAATACGAATCGGTATATACATGCTGATTCGCATCACCACCCAGCGCAGAAAAGAGGACTTATCCATACGCTGGTAACCCGAGCAACCAGAATATGTGAAGAAACAAAAATCGGAGCGGAACTTACTAAGCTCACCGATGCACTGGAGCGTAACGGTTACCCGGCAAGGCAGACAAGGCAAATAATAAGAGCCAAATCTACACCAAAAGAAGACAGAATTGAACAAGAGTCTAAAGGCTGTGCTTTCCTACCTTATGTTCACAATGTGACAGACAGAATTGCCAGACTGTTGAGGAAAGAAAGCATCAAGACTGTCTTCGGAACCACGACCAAAATACAAGACCTACTGAGGTCTGCAAAGACCAAGTTTCCTCTGGAAACAGATGGAGTATATCGTCGCCGTTAAGGCAAAAGTCACCAACCCCGAAAAAGGCAGTTTTGAGTTGAGTATGCCACCCGATGCGTAAAATTATGTTCTTTAATATGCACAAGTCACCAGAGTACTTTAGTTAGTAAAATGTTTCGTAAATCTGATTTATTTATTTTTCACTGCATGACTTTCGATAAAATCTCAACAAGCATAAGTCTTTATACGCGGATAGACATGTTTGACTGAAATAAAACTTATTATTAACCACATTTTATTATAACTTATATCCCTACCTTTCACTGTTCCTCTATTAGCTATTACTGTCCAGATTATTAACAAGCAAAAGTCACCAAACCACATTTGAGCCACCTTCCCCCCCTTTAAAACCATTTTAAATATATTAATGAGCATCAAAAATTGAAAATAATTTTTGGAAGTTATTAGGAAGACATGGGAGAATGAAGTAATGCAGATAAAATCTTAAAAATATTAAATTCTGATTTTTCCTCCATCTTCAAACTTTAAAATCGCGATATCTCAAAATGATGTTTTTAGGGTTGGTGACTTTTGCCTGAACGGCGACGATATAAACTCAGCTGTTCCGGATGTGATAAGGTCTATGTTGGCCAGACAGAGCGGACGATCTCCAAAAGGATATCGGAACACTGAGCATGTAAACTTGGCCACCCTGACAAATCGGCAATCGCCGAGCATTTAATTGAAACCGGCCATTACTTCGGATTTGTTCCTGAAGTCCTGGGAAGACCCAAAACCTATAGAGCACGCTTAATTACAGAGGCAATTGAAATTTATAAAAATCCTATTAACATTAATAGAGACGACGGAGCTAAGCTCAATAGTTCTTGGTATCCGGTAATTGACGGCTACACCAAAGCTAAATGCAAAAAACCATCTTGAAGTATACTGTAATGCCAGCCCGCAGTGGATTGGTGCTGGCAACACGGTATTGCTTCGACAGGGCCGGATCTACGAAATCTGGCGCCCTGTGCAGTAGGTACCGATGGCGCCCCCCCCTACATTTTTATTTTGATTAAAAATTCGTTCACCCCAATTTTTTAATTTATTTTTTTATTATTTTTTTTTTTTACACTAATTTATCAAATAAAATCAAGACATATAAAGGGTGTAACTTTTCCAAGTGACCTGGTGGTAGCTCTCAGACTCGTTTTTTTATAAAGAGGATCGCCAGGAGCCCTATACTCTCTGAATCTATTGGGTAAACATAAATTATGGTACTATTTTAATTATTTTAGGAAAAACTCTTTGCAAGTTATGCTTTAAAATAATACAACGAATTGTTTGTTTGTGCCCGTACCATGATTTAAAATATAGGTTACGAGACAATGCGGGTGGTTTCGCTGAACTAGGTCCATTAGACATTCTTGAGATTTACTGCGTTTATGTACCTATATACCCAACGCGAATATGTATTAGAAAAAGCAAGTATAAATACGTTCTCATGGCAACGTACAACACAAGAATAGCATCTACAGCTTCTGACTAGCAACAGGCAGTCCCAACGAGAGACAGTGAGCAGTGATAATAAGAATATAACCTCAAATTTGTACCTTGCATTTCCCCTGTGTTGAGCGAACAAACACTAAACACTGACGTATGGTATCAACGGCTTACGAACAAAAATACTGCGCTGTGATTGGTTATTGAATTTGGATCGCACCTATTCGTCGTAAAAGACGGTAAAAGATATATGGAAAAATAGAACTTACGTTTAAACTAAATATATGGAATTTGTAAAAAAATTCTGTAACTGACTATAAATTCGTAAGCAGTTGATACCAACCTGATGCGTGCGCATTCTGTTTCTTTGGAAAGTGTTGCTAGAGCGTAATAATTATTTCGTACTATGGGTAATTTTTAAACGATTCAGGCAATATTATAACTAAATTTTAATACAATATTTATTTTCTCACGGCGCCCCTTCGGAGTTGGCGCCAGGTTTTTGCACGTTTTTGAACGTATGGTAGATCCGGCGCTGTGCTTCGAAGTACTTAAGCACACATTTCATCTCTAACATTTACACATCTGCCCTGATGATGGACTCTGTAACGCTGTCCGAAACGTTGGCTAAAGGAGGAGGTAGCGCAACACGGCATAACACCCCAAAAGGAAATAACCATAAAAAAAATTTTTGGCCGTGAAAATCTAAAATCATATCTAATTTTTATGATGTTTTTCACACACAGGTAAATCTCAATCCACGGTAATTACCTTATAACGAAATAAACGCCCACTTAAAATTTGTTTTCTTTTATTTTACTTACATTAAATTACAATTTTACTTCTATTATTTACTTTTGTTAAATTATAGTTTTTTGTGCAAAATTTTTGAAAATACAAATACGTTATGAAATATGCATTTTGACCGAAGTGTTTTTTTAAACATACATTAATTGTCTTATGAGCCATCTTGGTGTTGTCATTTAAAACCTAAAAAACGATCGCAGCGCCATCGTTTATTTTCTACACTTAATTGCCAAACTGTACATCGACATTATCCATAGCAACAAGTACTGTGTGAACAATTATGCATAGATTAGTTTCTGTCAATTTTTTGGTCACAAAGCCGAGTTAATTCGAAATGATGTGTGGTCATATGCAAGGAAAAATGATTTTTTCAAAACTTTACCCATTACTTTTAATTTAGAGATCAGTATATAATTGTCAATATTACGCTTGTCTCCTTTTTTGAACATAGTCATTAGTCCATAACATAAATACTAGCGCAATTCTTTGAAAATACCGGGTGTATACCATATTTTTATCCAACTTTCACTATAAACCAGAATTTTTATCTGGAAAATTAAAAAAAAATTAGGAAATAAATAATAAAGCAACGTACCCAGATCCAGAGTTGGAAGATGATTTTCGTAGTAAATCCCCCCTGTAGCAGCTTTGACATATTTCAAATCCATTTCTCCCTTGTCTCCAACTCTGTGGAAAGAAGATTGAATGTTTTATCCTCACTTTTAAGATTTCTTATAAAATAAAGTGATTAATACCCATGAATCTATGCGAATAAGACACTTTGTTAATTCAAATAACCTAACCTAATCTAATCAACGGTCGTTATTCCTAATTATTCAATGGATCAATCTGAGTCTTCGATCAGCTACGAGATTTGTTTAGTGATGCTTGATTCGCCTGTTAGTCAGATAATTGGTTGAGAAGAGCATATTTGTTCATTTGAGGAGTGTTCAAAATTTTGGCTCAACAGTTGATCAGTACAATTGGGAACAACGGCCGTTAGACTAATTTTTAAAAACTAACTGAGCTGGTAAATCATTTTCGGCTCTCTTCAAAGAATTTAATGTGCTTGATATTCGACAGTCTTATGTAAAATAGATAATAACGCACGTTCATAAAAATAAAAACACTTGAAACATAAACATAAGACTAGAAGTAAGGCCAGATATGACCTCTCGGTCTGCCGCAGGGGTTTGCAGTCTGTCGCCGACCTCGGAATCACACTTTTCATGATAAAATTTATTAATAATGCTTTTTACTACATCCATATTTGGATAAAAAACGGGCTCCTTTGTTATAAATGTGGGTTTTATTATATTATTTTTTGTAACCTGTAATCATTTTTTTTTGTATCCGTCCATTTGACAAAGGCCAATGATCGACCGGTTTTACTCGCATCAAAAATACAGTTCAAAAAGCCACGTACACCTGCGTAAAGAAATTAAACAAGATTAAATCATTGAACTGTATTAGAACTGTATTGGCGTATGGATGTGAGGCGCTGACACTGACGGTAAAGATGGCTGAAATGCTGGATACTTTTGAAAGAAAAGTGCTGAGTAGAATATGTGGACCCGTGAAAGAGGGTGAACAGTGGCGCATCCGGCACAATACAGAATTGTATGATATATATAAGGCACCTAGCATCTCAGCACATATGAGACTCTTCAGGCTGAGATGGGCTGGGCATGTACAGAGAATGCCGGATACACGCGTCCCAAAAAGAATTTTGACTGGACACCCAGGTGGAAAGAGAAAAGTGGGAAGACCCAGACTGAGGTGGGAAGACGAAGTAAGAGGGGATGCAGCTCAGCTTCTCCAGGTACCAAATTGGAAGTCAGCCGCTGAGGACAGGAGGAGTTGGAGGTGACTGTTGCAGGAGGCCAAAGCTCGATATGGGCTGTAGCGCCATCGAAGAAGAAGAAGAAATCATTACATTACCAATTCCGCGATCTTTGATGCCCTGGCACATAAAAATATACCAATGATTTTTTAAAATTTATTTATTTGTTCATATTCTCTATAAAATGCTGATAAACGAGTGAAGATTACAAATTTGAGGTACATGTAGAAATAAAATAAAATAAAATCTTACAAATATCCTTAGTTTTCCATTACATTCTTTCTTTTTTTAAAAAAATTCACACCATTATCAAATACATACTGCAGCTCACATATATTTATGTACAATTAATTATTTAAATACTAACTTATAACTAATAACTAATAGCATTTGTGTACACTCCCCTTCCATACACAAGCAAATGCTTTAAATGGAAGGGTAGTAAAAAAAAAAAAAATACCTGTAAAAAATATATATATTTGTTGTAAAATTGTAATTATAATAAATGATTCAATAAATAAAAAAAAAAAAAAAAAAAAATCCTATAAAAGGGGCAGTTTCACTAATTTGAGACAATGTGTCAAAAGATAGTTGCTAAACTGTCTTTAAGACCTGTTCGGACTGGGCAAGTAGTTTAGTCGAGAAGCGAGTAATTTAGTAACAAAACGTATCCGAACACCATAATTTTAGTAGAGTAGTTTAGTTAGCACTTTAGTAGAGCCAATCCATTTATTACTATTTTTTCTCGCGAGTAGCGTACTAACCCCACCATGCTCACGGCTCAACCACTTAACAAGAGTTCATTTAGTAGCAGCAGAAATGTCGCCCTGATGGGGCGAAGATGCTAGTCTAAAATTCTTTATTTTTGCTGTTATTAACCTATTTTCATTTCCATAGTTTATTTACTTTCATCTCATTAGTACCTTCTTCCACCTTTTTTAATACACGGTGCGGCAAAACGAACAGTGCAGTTTTGAAAGGTTATTAAAAAAAGACGCAACTTACACAATTGAGGTTTATTTTATTTTATTCAGTACATCATGCCGTTGTATGCATCAAGTCCTGAAGATAACATCAGAAAGATGATGGCCCCAGCAGCGATACATTGATGAAGACGATTTATAAGTTTTCAGCTGCATTTTGGCACATTTCAATGGGCATAGCGGCGGTTTCCTCCCGAATTCGATCCTTGACTTCTTCTAAGGTGTGAGGCCGATGTTTAAAAATGATGTTTCTTCAGATAATCTCACAGGAAGAAGTAGAAAATGCTTAAATCGGGTGAGCGCATGGGCTATCCCACGTCATCCCTCAGAGAGACGAGGCGCGCATGGAACATCTGTCGCAGTTTTGTCATTGAAACTCGAGAATTATGAGCCGTAGCACCGTCCTGTTGAAACCAGCTGTCTCCCGGATCTGTTTCAATAGCCCTTCAAAACTGCTCTGTTTGTTTTGCCGCACCTTGTACATGTACAACCATTACAATCGGCTTAATTACTTTATTGCGTTGCGGCCCGTTCATTTTGCAACGCGGCGCTCACTACTACTATACTCAACCGTAATACAAACGCTTTTTGGTTAATCAAGTAACGAGTTACTCGCCATTTTACTAAACTACTTGCCTAGTGCGAATAAGCCAATATGGCTAAGCCGTTGTAACATTTGCTGCTAGCGTCGTGAGCGATTCGCAAATTTCGCATGATTTGGTTGGCAGCATTGCACTCCGAAGGGGCGGCAGTTGTTTCAAGATGCTTCGGAAAAAGTTCGGGCGCTTCAGTGGACGGGAGTACCACAGATCGAGCAGGTGTTTTTGTGTGACGGGCTGTTGTATTGCTGGACTCAAGACATTTTGGATCACGAGAAGTGAGATTTAAATTACTTATATTTTTAACAGATCGAGATTGTGCTTTATAGATTATTTTTAGGGATTACTGATTCATAAATATGTTACGTTTTACGTCACAGGCGCCCATCAGTAATTTTCTTATGTCGTTACAATATAATTTCTTTCTTATTGACACGTGTCGAGAAACTTTAAACATTTACAGCTGGGTACGATACATCGTAACCAGTCACCCCTGATGATTATTTCCGTTGTTTAACTTAGAGTCTCATAGCTAATCATTATAATATGTTCCAAGGGCAGGGTTTGATTTTTTATAATAAATTATACATTGTTCTCATACCTACTTATTATTGCTACCTAACCTCATGGCTTGCTTGCTGGCTTTGTATGTGATTATTAATTCTATTCATGGATGGATGACCAGGTTTGGAGGGAATGAATTACAAGTAAGTATTGAACGTCACATTGGCGCGCTTCGGCTGAACCTGTCTATGTTTGTTTTTTCTCGCACGTGTTCGCGGTAGTGTTGTTCACGATTATCAAATGGTTTTTACATCTCGATCTGTTATTAATTTGATTCTCACTTTTCCTTGGGTTTATAACAGCCCGTCCCACGACTAACTTGCCGATCTGATATTTTTAATACATAGTTTCACACAGTTTTTTTGCCTTGGTTTCCGTCAACTCATCGGCGTTATTACGCTTTTAACTCATTTTGGCTGCTCAGTTCGCTGGCAGCATACATTATTTATTATTTTCTTAGAATTGGTGATTGCATGTGCATTGTCATTTTTCATGTCGTGTTGTTGCATGTATTCTAATAATTTTCTTTCTACCCTACAATCGAGAAATAGGTTATGGATGAAGGAGTAGGTACAAGAAGTAGAACAGCGGCAAAATTCATCATGGCGAAACAGGATGATACACCGGCGGGGTCCGGTTCAGCTTTGTCAATTCCGTCACTTCCGTCGTTTCCGGTACACAAGTGGAACCTCACCTTTGATGGCTCTGCGGATGTCAGAAATTTCTTAGAACGGGTAGAAGAACTTGCTGTCGCTAGAAACGTAAGTTATGCTTCTCTTTTTTCTTCTGCAGTCGAATTGTTTTCAGGGCAGGCGCTACAATGGTTCAGAGTAAACCGCTCCGCTTTCTCATCTTGGGCGGACATTGTGGTTGCGTTAAAAAACGAATTTGAGCTTTTAGACCATGAAAAGAGGTTATTGGCACAAATAAGATTGACGTTTCAAGGTCAGAAAGAGAATTTTAGTTCTTTTATCACTCGTGTTCAATTGCTGAATAATCGTTTGTCCACTAGGTTGCCGGATGATGAGATCCTAGACATTTTGCGGAGTAATATGTTGCCAAGATATATTCAGAAACTTTCTCTTTCGGAGATCCCTGATTTGTTAACCTTAAAAAAATTAGGTAGGATGATTGAGTTGGCCGACAGCCGTTCAAACGACAGATCAAACACTAGTAATTCTCATCCTATTAATTATTCTAGTAACAAAGGTAATCAGAGGAATCACAGTAAATCTAATTTTTCTAGAAATAACTTTTCTGGTAATAGAGGCAATGAGAGGTATTCGAATGATTTACATTTGTCTAGGAACAACCATGCTGGCAATAGTAATAATAACAGAGATTGCAACAATTTGAATTTTTCTAGAAACAATTATTCTAACAATAGAGATGGTTATGTAAATTCTGCCGATCCTAATTTCAACTTCAGGAATAACCGTCGTGATTTTTCGAATGTTTTGCATAACCCGTCAAATGTGAATTCTAGGGAGGTGCACTGCTTTCGCTGCGGGCGTCCGGGGGTCAAGGCTCCTCTCTGCGGCTGCCGTCCTCAAAAAAACTGATGGCCCGTGAGGTCCTGTCGGTGGGCGCTATGACGTCTGCGTTTGCCGAGATTACTTCACGGGAATGGGTTTTGTGGCTGGATACCGTAAGAGATTTTTATAAGAATTTAAGGACTTCGAAGGAGGTGCGAGCGGCCAACAGGGACGGCCGTCCTTACATCTCTTTCCAAGTTTTGAGCACAGGCTACTCTGGTCTTCTAGACTCTGGGTCGCACGTTTCGATTTTAGGAAATAACTTTCATCGTAAATTTTTAGATTTAGGTTTCAATTTGTCAAAATTGGATTCTGATTTCGCTCTAGTATCGGCGACTGGTCATTCGGTTACCTGTTCTTACAAAATAGCTCTCCCGGTGCGTTTTGAAAATGTTGTTAGAACGTTCAATTTTGTTATTATGCCAGACATTAAATCTGACATTATTCTGGGTTGTGACTTTTGGAAAGTTTTCAACATCTGTCCTAAGATCTCAAAATTAATGTCTTGTAATGATTCTGTTAGTAGTGTTCGAGCATCGAATAGTATTGGGCTGGATAGTGAGAAAAATTTATCTCAATCCCAACGCTCCGTCTTGAACGTTGTAGTTCAGGAGTACATGGATTACTCAGGAGATCGGTTAGGCAGGACAGGGTTAGAACATCATGTCATAGACACGGGTGATGTGCCTCCTATCAAACAAAGGGTTTATCCCATTTCTCCGCACTTACTTCCGGAAGTACATAGGGAGCTTGACAGACTCCTAGAGTTAGGTGTGGTAGAACCGAGCAACAGCTCGTGGAATAATCCCATTGTTCTGGTACCTAAGAAAAATGGCACATTCAGGCTATGCCTCGACAGCAGACGCTTAAACGCCGTCTCGAAACGCGACGCCTACAATTTACCGTTAATCTCAGACATTCTCAATAGCTTGGGTGGTGCTCGTTTTCTATCAACTTTGGACTTAAATGATGCTTTTTTCCAAATTCCGCTAGACGAAAAGTCTAAGGAGAAAACCGCGTTCACGATACCCAAGCGAGGGTTGTTTCATTTCGTCACAATGCCGTTCGGTTTACATGGTGCTAGCTCCCGGATGATGCGGCTGATGGATAAAGTGTTAGGGCCTGAATTTGATGGCAAAGTCTTTTGTTACTTAGATGACATCATCATTATTAGTTCATCTTTCGAAGAACATATTTATCTCTTGAGGAAGGTTAAACAGAGACTACAGGCCGCCGGTCTTACGATTAATGTGCAGAAATCCGTTTTCTGCAGGGACTCACTCAAATACCTAGGTTTTGTCATTGATGATAAAGGTCTCCGCACAGATCCGGATAAAGTCAAGGCAATTGTTGATTTTCCGACCCCTTCGTCACAAAAGAGCTTACGTAGATTCATTGGGGTACTCTCGTGGTATAAGAGATTCATTTTCAATTTTTCTAGCATTGCTTCACCTTTGTATAATTTAACAAAGAAAGAATTCGCGGGTAAGAAATTTGTGTGGAATGATCAAGCGCAATTAGCATTCTCAAAACTTAAAAACATTCTTGTATCCGCTCCGGTTCTCGCATGTCCTGATTTCAAGAAACCATTCACGATTAGCGTAGATGCTTCAAATGTAGGGCTCGGAGCATGTCTTTCACAAATGGATGATAAGGGGTTAGAACACCCTATTTCTTTCATTTCAAGAACACTTTCTGCTCAAGAGAGGAACCACTCTACCACAGAAAGAGAGTTAAATGCTATGATTTTCGCGTTGGAAAAATTCAGGGGTTATATTGAGGGTTCGCCTATTCCGGTAAAGATTATAACAGACCACTACAGCCTGAAGTGGTTGACCAGCTTAAAATCGCCTTCAGGACGGCTCGCGCGCTGGGCAGTCAGGTTACAACAGTTCAATTTTGAAATTATTCATAGAAACGGTAAGGACAATGTAATTCCTGACGCGTTATCACGGGATCCTTTACAGGTTAATACGATCAGTCAAAATTTTTCTACATCGGACCAATGGTACGTCAAATTAAAGGAGAAAATTTTGGCAAATCCTGAGAAGTATCCGGCGTGGAGAATTACTAACGATAGGCTCTATAAACATATCCAGAGTATGGAGGCTTTACATAGGTCCTACGACTGGAAAGAGGTAGTTCCGAAGGAACTCAGGAATAGTTTAATTGTACAGCACCATGTTCCTCCTACTTGCGCCCACTTTGGGATTTTAAAAACCCTGAACAGAATTAGACACAAATATTATTGGCCTAAAATGTCTGCTGATGTAAAAGCTTTCATCGGTAAATGTCAGATATGCTTAGGTTACAAGAGTACTAATTTGTTACCGCCAGGTTTGATGGGAAATCCCAAATTGGTTCAGCGCCCTTGGCAAATGATTGCAACTGATTTACTGGGGCCTTATCCGAGTTCATACAAGAAAGGTTATACTTATCTCTTGGTAGTTTCTGATTTCTTTTCTAAGTACACGAGGCTGTTCCCGCTGAGGAAGGCTACTGGGTTGAATATTGCTTCCATTTTAGAGAATGAAATTTTCCTGAAGTTTGGAGTTCCGGACACCATTGTGTTGGACAATGGTCCTCAATACATTTCACGTGATATGAAAGCTTTAGCCAATAAGTTTCATATTCGTCACCTGTTTTATAACTGCAGATATCATCCTCAGAACAATCCTGTGGAACGTGTTAACAAGGTTTTGGTAGCAGCGCTTGGTTCGTATGTTGGATCTGACCACAGAACCTGGGCGAATCATCTTCCAGAAATTGAGTTAGCCATTAACACGGCAGTCCATGAAGTCACAGGTTACACTCCGTTTTTTCTCAACTTTGGCAGAGAGATCATCATTTCAGGAAAAGATTATTTAGGCACTGATTTCAATGCTGAAGAAATTACGTTTGCTAAGCGTGACTCTTGGGCGTCAGGTTTAGAAGAATTGAATGACATTTTTTCACAGGTACGGACATCGTTAAGGCAGTCATACGAACGGAACAAGCTGAACTACAACTTGCGTCGTAGAGATATTCAATTTAGGGTTGGGGAAACCGTATGGAGGCGATCATTCGTATTATCAGATGCAAGTAAACACTTTTCAGCAAAATTGGCACCTAAATTCATTAGGAGCAAGATTATTGGGAAAATTTCTCCAGTAGCATATCAGTTAGCTGACATGAATGGCAAAAAACTGGGTATTTATCATTTAAAAGACATTATTAAATCTGAAACTCCAGCTGATCGTTAGGGTTATTTCAATAGGGGTTGGGTTTTTCTTATCTCCGTTGAGAGATTTTCTTTGTCATTTTATTTGAATGTTATATGTGTTCTAAGTATTTGCATGCATATCCAGCAATTGCATGTGGATCATTCAGCGTGGTGACGTGACTTATCCTTACGTCCTCACGTTGATTGCATTGTCCTTGTCAGTGTTTGTGTTTTCAGATATTACACGTATGTGTTGTACTTTGCAAGTGTATAATGCGTATACTTAAGCATATGTAGTTCAACGTGTGAAAGTGACTGATCATCATTTTCATACATTGAATTTACTTGTAATTTCGGTTTGTTTCCCTGTAGCAAAACCGTTTTTACATAGTTTTTCAAAACCTTTTATTTTAATTTTTATTGAACTATTTACTGTGTATTTTTGCGGATGTATAGAGGTGTTTAGCGTAGTATCATTATTGCTATTAGTGTGTAGAAACCTAGAATACCTTATTGTTTCACTTACTTTATGTTGGTGTCTTTTGGAATAATTTCCATGGGAAAAAAAATATATATATTTATATGAAAGAGGCTATAGCTTCAGAAGCTCAAAATTATCTATTTTTCATATCGTTTTAGGAAACGTATGGCATGGGCATTGTTCCAATTTGTTTACTCTGGTTATGGTGATGGTTGTTTTTCACACGCAATAGTGAACATATTCCTTAAGGTTCTATTCTATGATACTTAAGTTATTATTTTATGATATACATAACATCGGTACATATATTTGATGAGTAAGCATAATATAAATACATTTATTAAGTTAATTCCGCTGTGGATTTTTGTTTTAAGATTATTATAAAGGGTTTTGTAATTGTTTTGTTTTACAATATTGGTTAAACAATTTTTAATTCCATGGTCAATTTCTGGATGCATTTTATCCTCTATTTATACCAAAGATTTTGAACTTAGTTTGTTACTTCAATTTATTTCCATATTCGACTGGTTGTTGGAGTTCGCTTAAGAGCTCGAGCGAATTTGAACACCCTGTCAAATGTGAGAAATACTAATTCTGTTAAAAGAGTTACATATTTATTACAATAAATTATTGTCATATAGTTATTTGCTGATTACAAATATGCTATCTAAAACTAGGGGAATTAATCATGTTCACATCCAATTTTATTGGGATCTTCTATTTGGGTAACTTTTTTCGACAGAGGTCTTCATTCTGTGAGTGGGGTCATTACTTGCTTGAAGTTTAATGGTTTGATTCTCGGCTATTTATTTTTTTGATCAACAGGTGTCAGGGGTGTTTTTTTTTTTTTTGTTCAAACTAGGATTTAAAATAAATGTTTGTGTTTGGACTTCAGTATTTTTATGTAATATCTTCCTCATTCAATTGAACTTTAGAATGTTAATTAGGTATTCAGTCTTGCAGGTCATCTATGAGAGTTATTTACTTCCTTTTCAAATAATTTTTTTGAAACATTTCATTTAGTAGGTAAAGCACATTTCATTCTTTACTTAACTTAGCTTTTTTCATGCAAATTTTACTCAGTAACATTATGTAAGCTTTAGTGGAGCGGTTAGTTAGAAATCTCACTTCTGAATACTCTTCAGCGTCGCATTGTCAACCCTCATCAGCACGGGGAAATTTCTTCAATGTATGCAGAACCTCACTCAAGGATCTTCTTCAGCTTACACAAGATGCAGTCTTGATCATAATACATCTTCATTCTTTTGGACGGCAGAGCTAGCAGCGCGGGAAAAATTTCATCACCTACACAGAACCTCACTCAAGGATCTTCTTCAGCTTACACAAGATGCAGTCTTGATCATAATACATCTTCTTTCTTTTGGACGGCAGAGCTAGCAGCGCGGGAAAAATTTCATCACCTACACAGAACCTCACTTAATGACTTTCGTCTGCTCCAATTTGAGATGTTTCATCGCTACCTTGGGCCATCTTGGGTCATCAGTTTTGGAAGAAAGAAATATCAGAAGACGCTGAATTTGAGATTTCAGACCAAATGTTTCATCGCTACCTTGGGCCATCTTGGGTCATCAGTTTTGGATGAAAGTAATATCAGAAGACGCTGAATTTGAGATTTCAGACCAAATGTTTCATCGCTACCTTGGGCCATCTTGGGTCATCAGTTTTGGAAGAAATTAATAGCAAAAGAAGCTGAATTTGAGATTCCGGACCAGATATTTCATCTCTACCTTGGGCCATCTTGGGTCATCAGTTATTGAATGCATCATAATTGGAGAGAAGCTGCATAGATTGATGCGTCTTTCTGTTCATCGCATTATGTCATGGCTTCAGTATTGCAGTACGGTGGTCACCGCTTCTTCCATGAGGTACATTATATGGATTGGGAGTACTTCTATCACCAGGATCCTTCCGGCTGACAATCCTTATATTTTGGCATCTTCCATGACTAACATTTACGACCAAGGCTCACATAGTATGCAGTTCTCTTCAGGAAGTGACACATGGACCACTTGATTTCCAGGAGGAAATATTTTCTTCTTGGTGGAGGGGTAATGTAACATTTGCTGCTAGCGTCGTGAGCGATTCGCAAATTTCGCATGATTTGGTTGGCAGCATTGCACTCCGAAGGGGCGGCAGTTGTTTCAAGATGCTTCGGAAAAAGTTCGGGCGCTTCAGTGGACGGGAGTACCACAGATCGAGCAGGTGTTTTTGTGTGACGGGCTGTTGTATTGCTGGACTCAAGACATTTTGGATCACGAGAAGTGAGATTTAAATTACTTATATTTTTAACAGATCGAGATTGTGCTTTATAGATTATTTTTAGGGATTACTGATTCATAAATATGTTACGTTTTACGTCACAGGCGCCCATCAGTAATTTTCTTATGTCGTTACAATATAATTTCTTTCTTATTGACACGTGTCGAGAAACTTTAAACATTTACAGCTGGGTACGATACATCGTAACCAGTCACCCCTGATGATTATTTCCGTTGTTTAACTTAGAGTCTCATAGCTAATCATTATAATATGTTCCAAGGGCAGGGTTTGATTTTTTATAATAAATTATACATTGTTCTCATACCTACTTATTATTGCTACCTAACCTCATGGCTTGCTTGCTGGCTTTGTATGTGATTATTAATTCTATTCATGGATGGATGACCAGGTTTGGAGGGAATGAATTACAAGTAAGTATTGAACGTCACACCGTGAGCAGGAAGGTATGGTGGGGGCTACTCGTCTGAAAAAATAGACTAAATGGATTGACTCTACTAAAGCACTGACTAAACTACTCTACTAAAATTATGGAATTCGGAGATATTTAGTTACTAAATTACTCGCTACTCGACTAACTAAACTACTTGCCCAGACTGAAACGGGTCTTAAGTAACATTGAAATGTCTATGGTCAATGCAGAATCGTTAAAACAGTTGAGCCGCTCTGTTGATTGACATATTATCTGATTAAAGAATAAGACATGACTATATATTATGATAAATATTTTACAACAGAATATATTATCAGAGTTTCAATTTGAATTCAAAATGTCATAATCGTAGCGGCGCTGGCGGGCCCCCTTAGTAAATATACCAGAACTTTTTATTATTACTATTTTCTTTATTCATAATATAAGTTTAATACACAGGTTTTTTTTACATGTTTTTCGACTACCGCACTACCGTATTATGGTAGTCAAAATTTGTGTATATAATCAATAAAGGTATATTATAAAAGAAAGGGTTCAAAAAATGTGTCCCGTTAAAACTCAGAAACGAGTCCCGGTGCAATCAAGCGATTTATATGGTGTGGTAGCCTTCTATCCCCCATCCATGAAGAAGGTTCCCGTTTTTACCTGAAGGGCGTGCTTTTGAAGATATAAGGGCTGAAAGTTTCGCCCTCCAGAAGAGAACAGTTTAGAACATTTGAGAGTGTTCAAGAGCATTCCACGATATTCCAGAACATCCCAGAACATTGTGGTATGTTTGGGAATAGGGAATCGGGAACATCATTAATATGGTGGGAAGGAATATTGGTCCTCGGGACGCCAGTTGCCGATCCCTGTTGTAAGCTATGATTTGTATAATAATAAGAAAAAATATTTACCATAGCTCGCATCTGTGTTTGTCCATTTCCAATCATTTTGTGCAAGAACTCTTAACCTGCAAATAAACATAAATTTTATTTGTAAATCAAGCATTGGAACGAATATTGTGTATTATGCAGACATCTATTTATATAAAGAAGAGTGACTGTCGAGCGGGAAGGCCACGTAGATTAGATTTTTGTAAAAATCTGCAGTTTTATTTCAAGACTGAAGAATTTTTACACACTTGACCTTCAAAACAAAAGAAAGGTCACTGTCTAAATCTGATTTCAAAAAACTCTACGTAAAGCATAGAGCTCTGGCAATGCCGGGGACTTCAGCCAGCTTATTGTTATCAATGTTTAATTTTTAAAGTATTTAATTTTTAAACTCCGTTTTCTTTTTTCTTTTATAATAAAATTTTTATTAATTTATAAAAACAGTTTATTTATAAATAAGTTCTGCGGTGTAATTATTACAAAGCTGTTTCGTCGTCTGAAGGCATTACCAAACTTTACAGCGTAAAATTGTGCATTAGCATTCAAAAGGTGAAAAAGCTGGCACGCGTAATAATAATTATACAGCACTTCGCCTTAGTTCTTAAGGCTCAAGTATCAAACCTCAGGGGCTCTGCAGTTAGGTATTTTTGCTACTTGTGAACGAATTCGGTGGCCGCTAAACACCCGTTTTATCCACCGTCTGTTTGGAGTAGACGCGGGTATGTTAGTCATGGTTTTGATAAATCAGTCAGGGCTTTGATAAAATACAAAATAAAAATATAAGCGCTCGCGGTTCAACAAATATCTGCTCGCGGTTTTATAGCTGTGTCTGTACACAGCTATATTGAGATATTGAGATTAGAAAAGATTTTTTTTTTTAACATGAATACCGCACGAGAGTCCCAAGTGCTGCCATCTGGAGCCAGTAGTGGGACTATGGCATCCCCAATTGGAGTATGTTGTGAGGCTGAAGGTATTGGGGAGGGGAAGAGCGATAGGGAAGAGGAAGGTGGGGAAGTACCTGGCTATTCAGAGCTGGTTACCAAACACGGCTAAAGTCATTTCAAGCAACGTTTCAATTCTGAATGGTGGTCTTACTTAGAAGGACGCTCATTCTCAAAAAACTTTTTTCCACCTGAAAAATAAATTATATCTCTTCAGTTTTTGATATCAGAAAAGTTTCTTTTCGTCGGTACCTATTGTCACATAAATAATTATGTGACTAATGTAGTTCTTGCTTAGGTGGTTATTTTCTCTATGGTGTTTTTTGGACACTGGTAATTTTTGGAAAAGAGAGAGGTTCCTTTTTGTTTATGGTCACTTCCTCCCGCGGCAGAAGGGCACTGTGGCGGAAATTAGTCACTCACCATCAAGGTGTTTAAATTTTCGTTTAATCATGAGAATCTAAGTTGATTTAAAACTTAAAAGTGCGCGGGGTGTTTTTACGTTACACGAGAGGTTCGTGTATGGTGTTATTTATAGTGGATGATGTGAAAGTCCCACTTTTTACCGGTGTTGGCGGTTGGCCAAGTATAGAAATGTTTTTGGAGTGAAATTACAAAGTGATTGTCCCGGTTTTGTGGCTGGTATAATATGCCTTTTTGACCCCGCGTCGCGAAGTCACGGATTACGTATTGATCTTCCGAAATTCTTAAGATTTGACACGTACCTTCGGATGGAGATTGTTGAGTCAGCCTGAGGCTGCAGCCGCTCCTTGGAGATTTAGCGGTATTCTCCCTACATAGAAGAATGACCTAGGTTCCCCGGATTCTGCGCCATTCCCGGTTGTTGAGACTAGGAGTCTCGTCCCATAACCGTTTCCCTCCACGAAGCAAGTGTGCGGTCGTCATCCGGAGTAAATTTTAGTTAGATTAGCATAACCCAAGAGTCCATCTGGTACCTATGTGTATTTTACTATGTTCTTTTGTTACTTTGGTATGAAGTTTTTACACTTTCATGTTGCTTTTTGGTTTGGATTCAATACATTTTTATAAAGTTCATCTTCTTTTATTTTTCTGAAAACCTACCTACCTGACAGATCTACATGGCCCATTATCCTGAGCTCTGATCTCTGCTCTGCCGCAAAAAATTACATTATATGCGAACATGATACGTTACACTATATTTAATTTGATTTTTATCTAGCGTTATTGTTAGGTATATTATTTTTGGGATATAATAAGGTGGTTAACCTAATCAGATTTTAGGACTAAATAAATATAAATGAGTATAAATAAATATAGACCAGTTTTATAGGAAAAAAATCCTTAAAAAACAACTGTCATATAATTTTCGACATCTCGCAACGGCGCATTTTGGTATCATTTCTTACGATAAGTCTCTCAACTTATCAAACTGATTTGATAAGCTGTGATGCTGTGTGGAGGTTTTTTTTTAAGGTAAGGAAGGAGAGGAGAGTTCTGGGAAGGAAAAGGGTTTAAGGGGTGGGTAGAAAACCGGGGTTCAGTGTGTCCTGGTCACAGGGCTGGGCAGTATTTGAAATACTTGTAATTGAAATACGTATTTGAAATACAAATACGTATTTTGTATTTGTATTTCAATTACTTCCTAAAAATGTATTTTGTAATTGGTATTTCAATTACCTGGGGCTGAGGTATTTTGTAATTTGTATTTCAAATACTTATGGCTTCAAAATACATTTTCAAATACATTTAGCGATCTTAATAATGATAATGAAAAATAAACTGACATAGATAATACGTAGACTAAAAACGCTAGAATCCAGAGCTATATGTTATGTGTGTTAATATTTAGAGTTGGCAACACGTCCTGTGCTATAATAGCACTGTTATTGTACATTTTCTATCATATTATGTAATGCTTGTCATTGCTTTGTATTGTACATTTTTGTGTCATAGTATTAGATCAAGCACTATAGGAATAATTTGACTGAATACTAAACTATTTTTAAGTTAATTACAGTAGAGCGCACTTGAAGTGAAATAACTAGTGTCCGACCGAAACAGGATTTTCTACCGAAAACGAAACCGAATATTCGATATCTTTCTCAGTTTCGGCCGAAACCGAAACCGAAACTTTTTTAGACATGTTAAAAATCTATTGTTTACTGAAATTCGGCTTATTTTTTATACTTTTATTCACTATAAAGTAAGGACCTCATAAATTGAGTATTATAATTTTAATTGCGTTTACAATCACAACATTTTTTTACATAACTCCACATGAGAGACCCTGAGGAAAATAATTTCCCTCAGGGCGTATGTCATCTTTGAAGATGCTGTATGGAGGGTCTTTTTGGGGAGAGGAAGGAGGGAGGAAACATAGAGGCCGGGTTCCACAGCCGAGCTGTTGAACTCGAGAATGAGTCATAGAAACGACCCGTTCTCATGTGACTATATAGTATATTTCGGATAGCGCCGTGTACGGAGACTAGCATTAAAAAGTAGTATGTATATCAACAGGGTACTTGTGGTTTCGTCACAATTACGAAGATTGTAAGTATCTCCATGAACGGAGGGCCTTACACCAAGCACATCAAAGGAGGGACTGTTTAGAAGATCGCTTCCGTTGAAGGAGACTAGATTTTAATTTTTGTTTACACTTGTAAAATGAAATAAATAAAAATAATTGAAGTTTGTGATCACATAAACTCACAATACAAGCCCGCCGGACCGGCCAGCGAACTCAGTTGATGATGGTGAATGACACACGAGCCACGAACTCACCCGAAGTCAGTCAAACGGCACGCGTTACTTCACAAATGCAGAGTTTCGGTGCGGCCGAAGGTTCGGCAGATTTTCTGTCGAAACCGAAACTGATACCGAAACTAGATTTTTTTACCGAACCTTGCCGAAACCGAAACCGAACCTTCGGTCGGTCACTAGAAATAACACAAAATAGCGCTATAATGTCGTGTTATAATAATAATATATTATTATTATATTACCTAACACCTGAGTCCTTTACCACAAATTTTTCAAGCGAAACGGAGATGAGATGTGTCTTTTGAGCAATATGATTGGTCAATTTTTGCACGTCTCTGTTTCACTCTGCTCAACATTGCTTCTATGGAAACGCACCCTTAGATAAGGGCATTTACGACAATTTATTGCAACCAAAGGTTCTACCAAAACCAAATGTATTTTGTATTTTGTAATTTGTATTTTGTATTTGAAAGAAAAAAATGGTTAAAATACTGTATTTTGTATTTCAAATACATGCGAAAAAGTATTTTGTAATTTGTATTTCAATTACAGCAAAGCATGTATTTTGCCCAGCCCTGCCTGGTCATCTGCCTCCAAGACCAAGACAAATCTCACCCCATGAACCCAGGCACCCCTGCTAAATCACCAAACGTAGCGAACCACTTGGGGTGACCTATGGCAAAAGTGTTGGTTATCCAATAAAGGTTCCCGGGGCGGCGGTACCCATTCCCGCCTCCCAAATTGAAAAATCTAAAAAAGAACATTGCAAACAGTGAGATCTGATGATTTTAAAATAAACTTACCCTGAAAATATTGCTCCGGTGTAGTTAACTGTTACAAACAAATTGGGTGTGGTACATTGTGAAAAGCATTTCTCGCAAATTATTTGCCGGTCGACAGAACTCTCATTCAAGTAATGCAAATCGAGGGAACTTTTTTTACAAGAGTCACAGTACGTAATTGTATCTGAAAGAGGAAAAATGCGTAAAATTTAAAAACAAAACAAGTCATGTAACTAAACTGTAAAACAACTGTTTTTTATACAAATAATATATATCCAAGCACTGTGGGTAGGTACACAGGCCGTAGCATGACAGCCCAACACCATCATGATAACAAATTGTTTCTACAATGTCGGTTATTAGACGCGAGTACGGTGTGGAGGTCTAGCGCGAGGAATCGATAAAACAATACATAAATGGATATTGACTACGTTTGACATCTATGGTCAGTTGGCAATATTTGCGAGCACAGTCTACAAATGATAAGAAATATTCCGACCAACGCGACGAGTTACAAATTTTAGTGCGGCCTCCATAGTATCAGGTAATGGGCAATGTCAGCAGTTTAGTTTGTCTTATCACTAAAGACCGGATTATATGCAACAAAAACAGATCAAAATATGCTTGCAAATATGCAATAAAAATAGCTAAAATATGCACGAAAATCCATGAAAAGGGCCAAAATATGCAACATGAAATAATACAGGAAGTCATATTTTTAAGTATTTTTTATTTTAGTAAGCTATTAGTTCCCAAGGATAACAATCGTATTTTCGAAAATATCAATTACAAAATGTATTTAACCCATTGGCCACAGAATTATTGAGCTAAAAAGTTGGCCTTCACCACTGAATTAATTTTGTTCGAAAAATTGAAAACCTGCACTGGTTTGCTAAATCTACTGTTACTTTTGAACCGTATATTCAAAAGAATTAATTTCTTTAAATTCGTTTACATATTGAATTAAGGTAAAGAAAACATAAAAATAAATTTTTTTAAAAATATTAAAATATGTGTAAATGTAGGTTACAAATATAACCTTCTCTTTTTTCGTAAGTTTTTTTCCACATTTTTATTCAAAAATTTACAAAAAACATAATATTCATAAATCGAACAATAATAATTTTTTATTTTTATATACATGTATACTAATAACTAATAAAATAATTGTGTATAATAGTCCTCAAAGCAATCAGGGACGTTCAGGATCACTACCAAAAGCCCAGAACCACTCGCAATTTTGAAGAAATTAAATGGCGGCTGGCTGCATTCAAAACTTGGAACACAAATATCAGGGAAAAAACATTAGAAACATATTATTGCCAATTCTATGAAATTAATGATTAATTACTTACAGAGCGTTCGACATTTAAAATTTTATTGAAAAATGTCACTATTATGCTCGTTTTCCGTTTTTTGACGGACCTACTCTAGCCCGTCAGCGTGCCGGGGTTTGTGGTTAAGTACCTGAGTTGCACACCCGGCAGGCTGTCGGGGTTTGTGGCCAATGGGTTAACAGTGAAATTTAAAATTTACCTTTAAAAACGTATATGACTAGTTCTAAATGTTCTGTAGACAAATTGTGTCTACGATCGCTTTACATATTTTTGTAAGCTGAAAAAGGAGCGTTCTACGTCTATTGATGTGACTGGACAGAATTTAAATTTGGGTGCGATTTTTGGACTTATTTTGCCGGGCAAAATTTCACCTGCCCCGTTGATGAAGCTATCAATTTGGCACAAGGGTTCAAACCCAGGGTTCTTGTTCAGTAATTTTTCAAATTTTTCTTTGTGTTTACGCGGGAATAGCTTTGGCAATGAGGAATTCATAAGGCGAATTTTCTTCATAACCTGATTAGATTCATTCATCGCCAATCCGAACGTTTTCACTAGTCATGGGGTGATAAGATCACTAGCCGCGCATTTAGCCATCTGACATTTATAGTGTCACTATGTGAACGATGAAGGAGATCGAGCGTAAATATGCAAGATCTCAATTTTTTTGCTAAAATATGCAACTACCACTGAAAAGGGTCTAAATATGCAAATGCATATGCAAACATGCATTTGCATATAATCCGGTCTTTACTTATCACTGTTGGTTAATAAAATTTGAACTGTGAGATTTTAAGGGTAAACTTAAATGAATTCATTTCATTCAAGTTAAGTTATCGGTAAACAAATCTGATTGTCCTTTTTTGTGCTTAGTTTTTATAAAACAATTTTTTATAATACAGTTTTTTTTAACCCGGCGTCAATGACGTGAAAATAATTACGTGATCAATGACACCCGGTAACCGTGACCCGAAATATTGGTGGGTTGTGCCAAAACTGAAAGGGTTATCTTGATTTTGAAAACTATTTATTATTTATGGGTTCTTTGCTCATAAAAAAAATACAAGTAATACCAGTATATTTTATAAATCAACTTTTTATTATACAGGGTGGACCTTAACTGTGTTCGCGGTTTGTTTCGTTATTTTTTTAACAATGCGTGGGGCGAGCGCGGTTCGGGGGGTATCGTTAGACGCGTTATTTCGTGGAAATTTTAGTCGCCATGGAGCCGTTCACGAGAGAGCAGCGCGCATTTTGTGTTCGTGCATATTACATGAACAATTATTCCGTGACGATTTCGAGACGAATGTACCGGGCTGATTTCGGTTTACGACACATTAATCAAGCGCCAAGAGCAAAATCTATTCGGAAATGGATCAAAATGTTTGAGACAACCGGCTCAACAGTAAAAACAATTAATGAAGGCCGCCCAAAGTCAGCGAGGATACCAGAAGTTATTCATCGTGTTAGTGAATCAGTGAGGGAAAATCCACAACAAACTACTCGCAAGAGAAGCCAAGCCTTATCCATCAAGAGGACCACTTTACAAAGAATTTTACGCCACAATTTACATCTAAAAGCATATAAAATTTAGCTGACGCAAGAGTTGAAGCTGAATGATACTGATTTTCGATTCAATTTTGCCAATGTGATGCTGTAACATTTTGATAATTTTTACAACATAATGTTCAGCGATGAGGCCAATTTCCATATCAATGGCCATGTTAATAAACAAAATTGCCGGTATTGGTCTGAGAATAGAAGAAGAAGAAGAAGAAGAAGAAGACCCCCGACAGAAGCATCAACGTCCCTTGCACAGCCCGAAGGTCGTTGTGTGGGCTGCAATATCAGTGGGGTATCATTGGCTAATATTTCTTTGAAAACGAAAGGAGAGTTGCTATGACAGTGAAATCTAAGAATTATTGTCAGATGCTTCAGGAGTTCTTGGTCCCAGCTCTTCAAGATTTTCAAGGCCACAATTCCAGAAGCTGGTTTCAGCAGGACGGCGCCACCTGTCACACTGCTAAACTGTCCATGGACCGTTTGAGGAAATGTTCCCCGGAAAACTCATTTCACGATGAGGAGACATTGAGTGGCCCCCCCGGAGCCCAGATCTCAGCCCGTGTGATTATTTTTTGTGGGGATACTTAAATCAAGAGTCTATGAAGACAATCCGACAACAATAAATCAGTTAAAATAAAATATTGTACGGGAAATCAACGCCATCCCACGGGCAACTTGTCAACATGTTTTTTGAGAATTTTCAAATCCGCCTTAGACAATGTCAACAGGCTGATGGAGCTCACTTGGACAATATAATTTTTAAAACTTAATGTCATTAAAATTTCCATTTATTGTAGTTTTTGAACAAATTAATAAAACTTGTCTAAGTTCTACCATTATTTATTTATTGTTAATTGAAACTAGGTATACAGTTAAGGGCCACCCTGTATTAGTAAAAAACACATGCAAAATCAACTATGAAAAAATAACTATAGAATTTCATTTCAATTATAGGTCATATTCTCCCGTTTTAACTTGACGCACGTTTATCTCTTTCGGCAAGCGGCGTCGCACTGAGCACGCCGGCGGTGCGGGTAGAAAGGGGTTGTATCTCCAGCTACTGAAGCGCTCAAGTCAAACGGTCGATGGGAAAAAAAAATATGGCCGTTTTAAATCGCCTAGGGGTCAATGTGACCCAGCGTCATCGATGCCGGGTTAATATGATTGAACTTTTAACCCATAGGCCTCAAACTCCAACCACCCCGGGAAGGCAGGTCTGAAGTGTGTCGGCTTAAAATTTCCTCGATTGCTTTGAGAACTATCATACAATTTTTTTTGTTTAGTTATAAGTATATATACATACATGCAAAAAAACTAATTATGCCGATAAGATTGATCAATGCAAATTTTTTTTTTATGTGAATAAATTATTTTTTTTAAGTCAATTTTATATCCACATTTAAACACATTGTATTTTTTTTTCAATCACAAAATATTATTTGTACTTGCCATGATTCAATAAACACGTAAATTAAAAAAAAATCACATGTATTTTAAAAGTTATATTAGATTTAGTACCACTGAAGATTTAAAATTTTTGTTATAAAAATAATTTGGATGTGACAATTTTTTGGCTTAACAATTCGAAGGCAACTCGAATAATTCGAAGGGTTAATGCCTGGATCACATGTACCGAATAGACGGGTGAGACAGTGCTCTCGGCCGAGTGTTCGATACGTGTATACATATCCCCGAGTGCTCGGCCGAGTTAAAGGGCGAGACAGTCACTCGGATGCTGTTCTATTTACTAGGCCGAGTGCCCACCCCCGCACTTTCGCACGCTGATTCGACTCGCTTGCCCACTCGGTAGGTATAAACATGCACACGGTGTGTACTCGCCACTCGGCATTTTGCGATCTACGATGCCACTATCTTTTTGAGATTGATCGACTGACTCGGTGCCAAATTAAAAAAAAAATGTGTAAACACCTAGTTCTAGGAAGAGAGCATCGCTCTCGAAACATGTCAATTTTATAGACAAAGAAATCTTTTTTAATTATGTGCCACAATGAAGAAGTTTTCAAGAAACAATTTTTATGTAGTATTTCTGTTAATTAACCTGTTAATTGATAAATGAAATCTATTATAATTATTTAATTAAAAACAAGCATAAAGCGTCACTCGTTATTCATCTTCGGTCATCATCTAAGAAATGCGAATGTCGTAATATAGGATCTTAATAATAATAATCACCCTTAGCTTGAATTGTCCATTTCCAGTGAACTTCTTCTAGTTGTCTGGCTGTTAGTTCTTCCCTAAAACGACAACAAAGTCATTAATTCAAATGTGTATGTGTTTGCCATTGGCGGTTCTTCACAGGGAGACAATGGGGACAGTCCCCACCAGTTGCACCCGAAACCTACTAAAGGAAATAACAGTCGATGCTTTTTTCTTCACCAAAATGAATGAATTCTTTAAACATAAAAGTAATTAAGTAAGAAATAATATACAAAAAATTATTCCGGATGATTTTAATAAGACTTAACGCGCGTACAGCGAACAGCGTACGGCATATGAGAACAGAGGATAGCCGACCAGTGCCTGAACCATCACAGTCCATTTCTCAGTGCGCAGAACCTACTGCGCACTTGGGGGACAATCCGAGTTCCCCTAGGCGCTTTGGTTCATTCCTTGCATTTCTTTCGCGATCGTATGCAATCTGAGAACCGCGCATGCGCACTCATATATGAATTTCGAATACCGTGGGGATAATACAATATTATGAAATAAAAAGTAGCATATAACTTATACGCTAAGTATTGTACGAGGGTAGGCTGAAAAGTAATGCACACATGCTTGTACAGCGCGGACAAAATTCCTTCAGAAGCACGCTAGGTGAAAAATGGAAGTGACATTCCTCCTCTATACGTACGCGCAAGTTTGAGGTTGTTGAATTCATCCATTGTATTTTGAGAAGCGGAAATATAGAGACGTGTTTTAGTGTTATCTGAATGCAAGGTAAACAGTGTACTGTTGTCGAATTTTTAACTGCTGAATAAGTGACTCCTACTGAGATTCATCGCCGTTTAAAGGACGTTTATGGTGACGTCGCTGTTGATAGGTCTACTGTACATCGATGGGTAATAAAATTTCATGATTGTGAGCCTGGAAAAACAATAATTGTTGGTGAAGCACGCAGCGGACGCCCGATCACTGATACAGACGATAAACAATCCAAACTTATCCGCGATTTGAATCAAAATGACCAGCGAATCACTCAAAAGAGTATCACAAACCATTTTGTAATATCCAAGGAACGAGTTGGATTCATTGTTCAACAATTAGGTCAATTAGGATTCACACAGCGTCGTCAGATGAGAACACACAGCGTCGATTAGCCTCCGCACTATCTGAAGTTTGAACCGATTCCCTCCTTCTCACTCCCCCGCCTTGCGATTTTTATTTTTTTCCTCTACTCAAGAGACCCCTCAAGGGTAATCATTTCACCTCGGATGATGAGGTGAAGGCAGCTGTCAAGTCCTGGATTCGAGAAATGTCAGAAGAATTTTAGAAGAAGAAGTAATGAAAAAATTTGTTACACGTTGGGAGAAATGCGTTTAAAAATAAATATATGATTTCGAAGCGTACTTTAACGAACTTTTGCCCAATCTTGTTATTTATTTTTGTTCATGTTAAAGCATGCGTGCATTACTTTTCAGCCTACCCTAGAATTTTATATATTACCAAATTATTTTATAAATTACAGAATATTTAAGTTTCAGATGTTAATTTTAATTGTCAGTGAGTAATAGAGAAAATTTAATTTCATTTTTAATGGTTTGCAATACTAAATTTAACAAAGTTGATATTTCTTTATAGGAATCAAAGATTGAATACTGAAAAAAAATTGACGAAAAATACAATCATTTCTTAAATGCAATTACATACTTGAGTTGCTGACAATAGTTGACGGTGTTTTTTATTCGTTTACACAAAAAAATCACATCAATAATATCCTTTTAAAATTGGAGTGAAGACTGGTGAACTTTTCTATTCCTATTCCAAGACAAAAAAATTGGAAAAAAGTTTGGAAAAAAGTTAATTTTGAACCAAGTCAACAGATATAATTTGAGAGTTTTTTTTAAGTGTTAGATAAAGTAAGTACCTTGAAGAATATTTTAAGAGATATTTTTAAATACTTTTTAAATAATAAGTACACAATTTGAACAATACGATTCCGCACAAATTCATCTACTTATAGAAGGGTCAAGGCACGCCCGCACGTCTCAATTAATTACCGAGTAAGTAAGCTTCGGGTGTTATTTTCAATGATTTTTTTAATGTCAGTGGTTAATTGAGAATACATTTGTAAAAAAAATCATTTTGGGAAGATGCCGATCAGGGGTCAAATTCCGCCACTGTGCGATGAGGTGTTGGTACAATGAAGGTATTGCAAAACAAACATAACGATAATGAAAAAGTTTTATTGTACAATAAAACTTATATTATGTACTTAGCTTTATTTAAAACTTATAAAGTGAGATAAACATTACCATTTTGCAGCCAAATCGATGTTTCTTACAAATATTCATACATAATTTTCAGTTTAAATCTGCCGCCAATGTCACCTGGCAGTTCCAAGTGTTGATACAATGAAGGTATTGCAAAAAAACAAAACATTTTACAGATTTCTTTTTAATTGGCGCTGGTCATTGAACATCACCAAAAGGAACAGGGGTTCAACCAATCAGGACTAGGTAAGCTGATTGATATTTTTATTGATTTAATCGACGGCCTTTTTATGGTCAAGGGGTGAGGCTTTGACAAACGGAGTGGAGCTCGCACAAATACCATTAATTCAGTAGCGCACCGGCACACGTGGACATTGATCCTTGAGTTGTTCAAGTAGAGTCCAGCTTGTAAAAGCAGTGCGTTCACTCTTATTTCATCAGAAGTGCAGTCTACAAGCTGATCTTTCCTTTTACTATTTGGCATTGTCTAATTACAAGTTTAATTGTACTTATACTTTAAATAAAGATATTATATCTAAATCTCCCAAGTTATCATTTGTACATGAGAACTTCCAACTTTACCTCAAGACATCTACATATACATCTGCGTACATTAACTTTCATATCTGCAGATACAGTACTTCATATTCCATCGACAACCGAAGAGAACTTCTTGAACATTGAGCACAGCAACGGAGTTAATATTATTTTTCAGCGTCCTCAACCGAGGGTCGTAGAATTCTGTTATTTTGGCATATTATGATAAAATGATTTAATAAAATCAAGATGAACTCACCCGGGCACCGAAAAACGTCTCTGGTCAGATTTAAATCTTGTAAAGCTATGGTTAAGTTGGTGCCTTCCATTTTGGTAACAATCAGTACAGAGGTCACAGCTGTGACAATCCATGCATTTATATCGTGCGCCTAATATGGGGCAACTTTTACAAGCATCACACGCCACATCATTATGATAAGTTTCTGAAAATAATTTAAGATGAATCTTCATTATATTAGACTTGCTTTTAACCAGTGCTGACATTATTTGGAGTAAATAATGAAATTTTGGTCTCCGGTCATATTTTTGATGTTTTTTTTCTAGTAAAAACATAGAAAATCAATAGGTCTTGGACAGCTGTGGTCGAAGAGAGGGATTGGGCGGTTACTTGACTGAGTGACCAATGAGGACATGTAGAAGTAAATAAAAAAAAAAAAATAGTAAATATAAAAAATACCACCAAAAAGTCACGGGGATCTAAATTTCATATACATTTTTTTTTCTTATGAAGCTTTACTACAACAGTGTAAAAACTAGCCGGCCGCAGCATAAAGCTAGATAACTTTGTAAATATATCATAGGTAACTAAGTATCCATCTCCCCGTTTCCTCTACTAAGCAGATAGGAGGTACCGCCAAACAACTAGATCTTGGTACACCCTTGGTTCACATTTATACATCTTTACTACTCCTACGTTTTCTGTCACATCTTCTAAATGCCTAAGTTTTATTCAATTTTATTATACGTAGAATATATAAATCATCACTTAAAACCGAATATGTTCGGGTGTTTAATTACATTAAAACACGATCGGCCTAATTATATTAGATCGGCCTCTACAGCAGTGGTTACCACCTTTTTTTTGACCAGGGATCACAAGGTACAATAATGATAAACTGTTAATCGCGTAATTAAAGGCATCCTTGCAATCATTATCATTTTGTAATTCAAAGTGCTCTTCTTGAACTTCTTCAGCTTCCTCTCCATCATTAATACCAAAAGGGTTACAAATCAGCTTTTGGATACATTTCGATTTGGTTTTTTATAGTAAATGAATAAATGTTTATTGGACCACATTTTTTCTTTTTAAAATTTATTTTTTTGGTAAGGCCTTTCAACATTGTAGAAATGAAAAAAAAAAAAATTTGCCTTTTTTTAAAGAAGGACATTACACAACCAGGAAATGACTTAAGCAGAAATTGAATTTTTAAAAATTAAATTTGGTAATGTTATTATCGAGTTCTGCAAGTTGTTAAGAATAGTGACATCTATGAGATAAATACTGTAGTTAATCGCATTGATTTAATTTTTCTTAGCTTACTAAGAGAGTATGAATGTTAGAGACCTCTGGATGAATTTTATAGAAGCTATTGTTACCGACTAATTAGAATGGACTCAGTAGATATCTAATACCGATGTTATTGTTATTATTGTCTTTTTAATAGTCTGAAGGACGGTATTTTTACAGTTTTTAGCAGTATAAAAGGGGTGCTATTTAAAATATTTCCCTCTCTCGCATTAACCGATACTTAGAGTACAGACCCTGTACTGCCCAGGCGGGGTACGGGCCAAAATTAATTACAAAAAGTGTTGATTTCATTGTTACTCAAAAGTGTTTGTAAATAAAACGACTCTTCATTAAAAAGGTGTTTTACAATAAAAAAAGTCCACCACTCCAGATGAAATGAAGTATTTTACAAGTATTTTAGTATGTATTTTTGTTACAGTTGTTTCGGTTTACAGTACATTATTTATCATAAAATTTTACCCCCCATAAAAGTGCCACCCATATCGTCCCCACTACGCTACACCACTGACCTCACTGCAAATCGGATGGTCTGGAGGCAAGCTCCAATCTGCAGCACTTTAAATTGGATGGCGTGGAGGCCCTGTGACAACAGCGGCTGTTGAAAACAAAGTAGGTATTTGAGCCTAGATTGATTACACTTTGGTTAGTCAACTGCATATTTTAATTATTACATGACAACTTATAGAATTTTTCCTTTGTGGTACCTATTTATTATTATATTAGAATTATTACAACCAACAATGATAATATCACACCCACCCCACATAATATTGTGTAAGCAGATTATTATACAGGGTGTTACGGGGCGAGCATAACTTTCTTTAACCAGTGATACCTGACATTATTTGGAGTAAAAAATGTGTATGAAATTTTGGTCTCCGGTGATTTTTTTGATGACTTTTAAAACAAAAATTATTTTCTTTAAGAAATTTCACCGATTTATTTCTAATATGCATAACAAATAAAAAAAAACACATGTATTCAAAATAACAGATTCTTGAACAGAAAGCTTACCCAGCCAAGATTTTTTCCCCTCCGGGTCCATGGAAATTTCTGAAAATGGCAAAGTATGACACGATTATAAAAGTTATTTTTTTTTACATCATCTCCACATATGAGGATCTGAGGAAAATAATTCCCCTCAGGGCCTATGTCATCTTTGGGGATGCTGTGTGCAGGGTCTTTTAAGGCAAGGAAGGAGAGGAAGTTCTGTGAAGGAAAAAGGTATGAAAGATGGGTAGGAATCTGGTATCAGTGTATATCTATCCCTCTCATTAGACATAAGCGAAAATAATTATTCTACGGAGTTGAGGTAGCCTCTCCAAGTCTCTATTACTTCACATTAGTAGTTCTAAAACCGTTGACCGCAGCTGACCTGTGTTTAAAAGTGTGAAACCAAAATGGTGTGGGAAAGGATGAAACCATGGGCTTGACTAAAAAGAAAGGACTGTCTGACGGCCGAGCCTTTCGACTCGGAATGTACGGGTAGGCCTTTACCACGTTGAAGTGTAATCAATATATAATTGCTGCCAAAAATACTGCTAACAATAATACTTCAAAGTGACAGCTGGATGTTTTTGTTTGCTCACGAAAATTTAATAAAAAAAGTATTAAAAGTGACAGAAATCATCGGAAAAGTGCACAAATTGAACCGTGCTGCTAGTATTTTAGTTATGTGTTGTGATACACTTCTTTTAACTCAAAAGGTTTGCTCCTGTTATACACAATCAAAGCCGACCAAGCCACCGAAAAAGTGAAATTATTTACAATTCAAATTCAAATTAAATAACTACATTTATAGGGGCGATCTTTCAATACAAAACAAACACTGGATTACATTATCAATCATAATACAATGTACAAAGTGATGTGTGTTTTGTGTGAATGCGGATGTCGAAGGACCTTGATTGTATGTGTTTTGAAATATAGGTGTTCGAAAGACCACTGTACAAGTAGAAAGAATGCACTTAGAAGAAAGGAAGGAAGGGACTTACTGCGGTAACTTGTGACACTCTGCTATCTTGGCTGGTTTATTCATGCACTTATATACTTGCGGTATGCGGATTCAGTTTGAGGATGCGGGGAGCGGAAAATTATATGATTACGCGGCGAGTTTCGATAAACGACACTCGCCGCGAACATGATTGTTATGGTAACGTTAATAGGTACATAGGGATGGGATAGGATGGGGAAAAGGAACATGATAGGGATGGATAGGAAATAATATGTGACAATCAAGCTACAAGCACCGAATCTATGATATATGTATATGTATGTAGGTAAGTGTAGCTATAAATTGTGCAAACGCCCAACCACAAAGAAAGTGCTTAAGGTTTTCTAGTCAATGTTTCGAGTTGATTTAGTTAACTGAAAAATAAAATAATTAAAATATAATTAACACTCACCAACTTCGCCTACGTGATAGAATTGCCATACCCAATCCCAGTTTCTTTTGACTACGGTTGCTCCCTTAAATATACCTCGTACTTCAATTTGGTTGTCTTCTTTTAATCTTGGTGTAAGTTTTACCCTGTAAAACATGTTGTCACATTTTTGATCTGCTAATCACTCGCTTTTGTAATTGGTCTAATTTCCAAAATAAGCATACTATGTTTATGGTTTAAAAGGTGGAAAACCATGAGTAGCAAAATCATATAACAAAACCATCTAGATCACAAGGCCGGGACACAAGTCGACCTCCTAACTCGTATGATAATCAAAACATTTAACATTTAAAAGTATTAATGTTAATTTTAAAATTAACATTTTAAAATTAACATTAATACTTTTAAATGTTTTAATAAAAAATGAAAAATAATCAAAAATGGAAATATTTTGAGGTTCTCATAAACATTAGTGGGCCGATTTTATTCACTGTCCCGGCATTATGAAAAGCGGCTAAAGAGAGGGTCATGTGACAAAGTACGGTGAGAAGCTATTTACCTAAAAGTGCCCTTATTGCTCTTCCCCACTGCTTCCCCTCCCCACTAACTTCAGCCTCGCAACATACCCCAATCGGGGATGCCACAGTCTCAATGGCTCCAGGCGCTTTGGAGCAATTGAGACCCTGGTGCGGTATTCACAAAATATGCTCTAACGTGAGAGCTAACGACACGATACGCTAAAAGTTTATCAAAAATATTGGTTATTGGTTAGTCGACATTTGATATAAACAGGTGGTCAGTTGTCTCTTCTAAAATATTGTTAAGCCACCGCATTCGTAATTTCAACTCGTTTATAACATATTTCTCTTGAACATTTCAATTTGGGAGGCGGGTTAGGTACCGCCGCCCCTGGAACCAGTTATTGGTAATAACTGTAATTATTATTTATAACCAACACCTCTGCCATAGGTCAACCTAAGTGGTTCGCTACGTTTGGTGTCCTAGCAGTGGTGCCCGGGTTTATGGGGTGAAGTTTTTCACGAAGAGTCTTGGCAGCGATGCGTCTGCCCACCAGCTGCATGGCAGGCCGGATAAGGAGAGAATGATTGAGGGAGTCCCTTTGACTTTTCCTCTTTTTATATCATGTAGGTATGTATTTTTTTTTATCGCAACTTTATTGTTTTTATTTTTCACTGCACTTTAAAATTTTTGTTGCTTTTATTTTTATTTCATTTAGGTATGTATTTTTGTTTTCTATCACAACTTTATTTATATTATATATTTATTTCTCATGTTAAAATTGTACTGCCTTTATATATTTATGTAAAAGCTCTCTGGGCGTAAAATAAATAAATACTTATTAAAAACTCACCCTTTGCAAGCATCTTTATATTGATCAAATCTTAAAAACGGGTGCTCAAGGTCGTGATCTCCATCGTGATAACATCTGGTACAGAGGTTATAATTTTCACAAACTGTACACTCGAACCTAAACCCGCGAATGTTTTCTATCTTGCAAGAATCACACCACACAAATATATGTATAATTCCTGAAAAAAATCTAATTCAGTTTATTTTATTTTATTAATAGAGTAAGTACATCTTTAATACTAGACATGATAGGTTAGAACAAAAAATACTAAAAATAAAATCAATAAAAAAAAATTCAAGAAATATTAATAAAAAATATGTATAATAAATGTATGTACTATAAATTGTTTTAACAGTATGCAATGTACTAGATTCCTACAATAGACGTAATATACATAGGTACATCAAATATTCAAGTATACAATTTTAGTTAAATATAACTTACAAGATTTTTATTTTATTTTTATTTTTTATTAATATTTGTTTCATTTACATTTTCATAATATAACATAATATAGCTTACATATTTTTATACACTCTCCTAAGGAAGCAAATGCTTGTGTTTAGGAGAGGACAACTTGTTAATAACTTAAGAATTACTTAAAAAAAAGATCCTTATCACAAACTAAAGAGTTTAACTAGTGAAGAGATTTAGACTTAACATATTTTAAAAGTTCATAGGAGTAATTAAACAAGAAATGTATATAGGATGTACATAAAACATTAGGAATAACAGTCAAAAATATATCTAGGAGAAAATTAAAATTATATGGTAATACTACCAAAATAAGATTTTTTTTTTTTTTAAATTTGTTGTCATTTTTTTCTGTTCGTATATTAGCGGGTAATTGATTAAATAATTTTATTCCTTTATATACATAGTGATTCTGTGCAGTTGTGGTTCGTACGGGAGGTACAGTTAGTCCACCAATAGAAGTATTCCTTATGCTAATATTTTGCAGTGGGGTAATATTTTTATTAAAGATATCTTTGTGTAGCTGAAGTAGTGCTATTTTTCGTAAAGTTTTGTAAGTGGGGGAACAGGGAATTCTTGGAATACGTTTATTGTTGGGTAGTAATACGGTTTTTTTAGGATAATTTTTATAAGAATTTTTTGTATTGTTTCGAGTGGGAGAAGGGATGATTTGTATGCACCCCCCCAAGCTAGGATTCCATATTGTAGTACAGAATGGGCAAGTGCAAAGTAAATTTCTTTTAATATTTTTAATGAGATAGTATTTCTAAGTCTGAAAAATATATATATTAGTTTCCTCATTCTGTCTACTGTAGAGTTTATTTGATTTTTCCATTTGATGTTATTGTCAATAACAATTATTGGCAGAATAACATTAAAATCCCAAAAATAAAAAGAAAACACCAAAATTAAGCATGTTGAAATCCACCTTTATCCAGGAATGATTTACTTTAAGAGCGTTTAACCAGCCAGCGGCCGAAAATCCACATTTCGTTGAAAGTTGTTCTTACGATCGTGCAGTCCGGTTACAATGAGAAAGATTAATTATTCTCCGTACCAGCTTTTCAAAATTATAACTCAATATCGATTTTATTTCATTCCAAATTTGCTTTAATTTATACCTACATCCAAAAATGCTGAAAGGCGTGGTGATAAAACTATTAAAATAATGTATTTTTTGTAATTATTTTTTGATTATAAGTATTTATCATTTTTCAATAATGTCTAAGTTAAATAAGAATGTTAAAAAATCTGAAATATATTAGATAAGTTTTAAGATTTTCACGGCCAAAAGCATTTTCGTTATTTGTTTTTGGGGTGTTATGCCGTGTTGCGCTACCTCCTTCTTTAGCCAACGTTTCGGACATCGTTGCAGTGTCCATCATCAGGGCAGATCCGGCAGATCCGGTAGATCTACCGGATCTACGGGATCTACCTGATGGATCTATCTGATGGGCAGATCCGGCAGATCCGGTAGATCTACCGGATCTACGGGATCTACCTGATGGATCTACCGGATCTACCTGATGATGGACACTGCAACGATGTCCGAAACGTTGGCTAAAGAAGGAGGTAGCGCAACACGGCATAACACCCCAAAAATGAAATAAATTAGTTTGTAAGTGCGCAAATGAATACACAAACGAACCAATTTTATTTAAATTAAAATTAAAATTCTAAAACATGCAATACCCAGATAATGTATTGATTTATTTTACTGCATGATTATATGATTTGAAATGGGTGTGGTATAATACAAAATCTTTTTTGAAAATTTAACAAATGACCTATGGTATAACCTTATTATACTAAAAATAAACATTTTTTCTCAAAATGTAAAACGTGCGAATGCCAGATAAAAGAACAATCTTTCGAAATCCGTTTGTTTTTTTGTGGAAAAGAAAAGCCTAAAATCTAATTTAAAAATGACATATTTCTGGTTTTCTCTGGTAATATCCTCTTAAGTTTGTTTTTATATTTTTACAATTTTTTGTGTGACACCACACAAGAGGCATTGCTGATCATGGTAAAGAAAAGGACTGCAGTGAAAATGATAGCGACCCCAGGAGGTCTAGCATGGTTGATCGATGAAACCAATATCAATACGATATTGACTAAATTCGTCATCTATGGTCAGTTGGCGTTATTTGCGAGCATGGTAACAATTGATAAGAAATATTTCGACCGACGATTGATTAAATTCATCGTCTATGGTTAGTTAGCGTTATTCAACATATGATTCCGACAGTCTGTTGACAAAAGCCACCATTTTTAGCATGGCCCCCTGAGTGTCAGATAAGCTGTCAATATACCTACACAACTTTTTTTAAAAAGTCGTCAAAATAACTGGCTTGCCAATGAATGGAGGTGAACTAATAAAGCTCTTAGAATTGAAAGAAATTATTTGCGCACTCCATATACTTAATTAATTCATCTATTAGTTAAGACGCCATCAATTGATTCCATCCGAGCTCAGACAAATGAAAGTTATTCAAATATGACTAAAGACCTCATTAATTAATTAACTCCCTTTTATTGCCAATATATATTAAATTTAGTACTTATTTCAATTTGAAATTAGTATTTTTAATTTTTAATACTGGTTTGACATTTTATTTCTTATTTATTGGGTTATCAATATCGGTCTGGCTATTGACACCGCGACTGTGCTCGGGAAATCGGTATCAAATAGTAGGTAGTTAGGTATGCCTATTGATCCGATATTGTAAAGTTGTCGATTTCACTGTACCGGACCCCCTAAAGTGGCTGTCATTCGATTGAAAAATTAGTATGCAGTTTTGACTTCAAAAGTTTGTGTTTTAGACAAAATACTGATTTGAGGTAATTAATCTAGTCATGTATACAAACCACATTGTGCAGTGTCTATCACTCTGAGGTCATATTTTCCCTGGAAACCTGCCCGGTAATTGGATCGCAGACCCCAGTCCCAACACACTTCCACTGTGCCAGCAGGGGATCGCTTGTGGTCTGAACGCCCTAGGCCAATCACCGTCCCCGCGTGGTTCAACCCACCATCTGTTGATAGTACAGAGTCATAAATAATCTTAGTTTCAACACACAGAGTTGAGTTGCAACTAAGATAATAAAAAAGGGAATATTTGGTTCTTTCCAAGCTACAACCAAGCTGCACGGGCTGTCAAAGCAGTGCACTTAGGGCCTTCACTCATGGAGAAATTGAAAAGAAACCAGTTGCCAACGCAATTGACAGTTCGTGAGCTGCTACCATGGCAACCTGTTAACTATGCAACTGAAACGCGACTGCCACACGGTCAGCAGTGCTGGTGCGTTGACAACTGGTTTCATTTCAGTTTCTCCATGAGCGAAGGCCTTTAGTGTGTAGCTACAATTTTCAGTAGCATGGGTGTTAGCAACAATGTTGTCGACATGCCCGCGGTTTCATACTAGCATTGGTTTGTGTCCCATCATCCCTTGTATCTATTATTTATGAGTTGCAACGACATATTTTAAGTTTTGTTTAGTTCAGTGGAAGTAAGTTCCTACAATGAGCAGTAAAAGTTTTGATAGTTACCTTCATCTTCCCACTCCCAATCTTTGCCTCTGATGACTCGGCAACCCAGAGCGTTCACCAATTTTAACATCACTGTATTGTTACTAGATTATAGGTAAAATATTTATGTCCTGTCTAGGTTCTAGATCCGGTTTTGGGACACACAGCTGAATTGCAATGACTGAAATTCAAAGAAAAGAGATTAATCAATTAATTGTTAGTCTACAAAAAGCGTGGGGAAAATAATGGAATGGAAACAAAAAACATTTCAACACTTTCCAGGATTGAGAAAAGATTTCATAGAATTTTATGACTACGACAGTTCATTCACCGTCCCTGTCTTCTAATATTCTTTTTTTTTTTTAAATATTCAACCTGCAAACAGTTTTATTTTGATGCAGATTTTCTGTAGAACATGTTAAACCGATCAGTCAATATTTTTAATCTTAATATATAAAACAAAGTCGGGTTAGTTAGACCATTTATAATTGGAAAACGGCTGGACCGATTTCTAATATCTTTGATTTGTTGGATTTGTCTCCGCCATCCGCCTTGTCAAAACATCGAAAAAATTCACGAAAAAAAGTTATGAAGAAAATTCTTTTCCTCATACATTTTTTATGAAACGAATTCTCATCTTTTGAAAGAGCTGTAGAATATTGTGATAAGTATAATATTAAGTAGTGAGTGAATTCCAAAAATTTAAAAACGTCAAATGTCAATGCGCTGATTGTTTTGCTTTTGTTCTTAAACATATAATACTGCCCCTCTTTCTTACACACTAAATGTCAACAGTCGGAAATGGGACAAACAATGAACGTATGTCTGCACCCCTCCAAAGGAAAAATACAATAATTATAATAAATCTCCCTCAAACATATAAAGAAAATGAAATGCTATTAATTAAATTCTCATAAGTATGTGGAAAAGTAAGAAAATCACAAAAATTAGAAAAACATACACAACGCATCTCTGATACTGACAAAAACAAAACATGGACAGTTTCGCATTGATAATTGCGTCATTGTGTAATTTTTAACTTAATAAAAAAACTGAATTTAATTCAGCTAATAAGTTAACACAGCAGTAATTGATTTTGAAGCGGTACGAAGTTCGCCGGGTCAGCTAGTTTTAAATAAATAAAAAGTAAGTATATATATTTGAATTTCACTTTTGTTTTCTTGATTGAATGAATGTATGAATGATGCGGAGTCTTGGAAGTGGAAATTAACCTACTACCCGGCATGCAATCGAGTTGAAACTCGGCAAATAGACTCTTTGTCGATGACAATGTATTCTGTAGTGTATTTAATAAAGAGTGTATAGGTAGCTAAGGTACAGCTGCTTACTAGGGAACTAAACACCGCCTTTGAAAAGTCATTAAAAGTGATGAACAAAATAAATTTGTTAAGGGGACATTCAAGTATTACATAACGCAACTTTTGAAGATTTTTGACCCTCCCTCCCCCCCCATGTAACGCGCCGTAACGTTTTTCTGTACCCCCTCCCTAAATGTTACGTAACACCCAAGTGACTATTTTCACAATTAAGTTGCGCAAAGTACTGGAAGTACCTTTGTTCTTGTTTTAATCGCATTTGCGGTAATAAATAAAACCAGAAATTTCTAACTCGCATTATTAAGTTAGTTGCCAACTTGGGAGAACAAAATAAAAATTACAGTACGGTTGAGGGATTCCCCGTAAAACATAAACGAAAAGGATCGCCAACTTGGGAGAACAAAATAAAAATGACGTACAGTACAATCGAGGGATTCCCGGTAAGTTAGTTGTCCTTCAAATTTTTATGCGAGATTTTTAAATTAAGTAGATGTTTTAAGACAAAACTGTGAATGTAGATTTGAGGTCAATTATTTGAGACAACTCAGAATGAAACCAACTCAGAAGCACCTCAGAAAAGTCATTATGAGTGATGATAAAAAATATAAAAAATTGGTTAAATAGGTTAAGTTAGGTTAGGGTTACCGGCTATTTCAAAATTATTTTTTCATAGCTTTTAATGACCTTTCTGAAGTGTTTCTGAGTTGGCATGGAACCGTTGATAATGGAGTAAAAAGATTCAATGTATATATATTTTTTTTTTTTTCATACGTTCTTATTTTTATGTTTACATACAAAACAAAATTAACCTCACTAGGACTAGGCCTGTGTTGAGGTTAACTTTTATAAATTTGAGTGATTTTACACACAAAATACTAAAATACACTACATTTAAAACACTAAAATATCATAATAAAGTAAGAAATAAAAATATCATATTAGTGACCAGATGGGTAATTTAAGTATGATTTGTAACAATATAGACCATAAATAAATCTTTAATTACTATACCCACCAAGAAACAAAGCTAGTACAAAACATTTAGGGTGACACTCCAATTTAATATTATGATTAACATTTGCGTTTTTGTCTGAAAAAGACTATTCTGCACTTAAGTATTTTATTATCAGTGGATATTCAGTTCTTGGCAATAATTAGGAACAGTGTTAAAGTACTTTTTAAGGTAATTGTTCATATTGGTGATGGTAGTGGTACTTCTATCGAAGTGTAATGAGAAGTGAAGCCTAATTCCTCTGTGTTGAAGGACAGATCCAACAAAGTTTCAGTCATGAAATATATATATGAAAGGGATGGATTGGAAGCGATGATCTTAGCTCATTATATTTGCTGCGGCAGCCTTTAATGTTCTGGTAGTAACTCATAATAGGTATGTTGAATGAAGCTGAGACAATGGGCACTAAGCCTTTATAAAAAGTTTATTTATTTACAGAGGGATGACCAAAAAGTGCCCACTTCTGACCACGGAGAGGAGCAGGTAATCAAGTACCTCATTGAGAAAAATTCACTTACCCTTTAGGAACCCTTTTTCAGAAATATGCACTGGTAATCACTTACATCTAACCCACGTCTTGCCTACGCCGAACTGTTCAATTGTTTATCTATTACTTAGATCATAATGATAAATTTATTAACGGCTCGTTACAATCTAATACCCAATATTGATAAGATAAAGATTATAAGATGTTATGTACTGCATTCATTCAATACATCTCTGCCAAAACTGAAATTCCATTTAACAATATCAATAAAAAAGATAATTATGTACAAATGGCGTAATAATAAAACTCTAAAAAAAAATTAAAAAGTATATCTTACATCTATCGATGAATCACATTAAGACGGTTGAGAGCGGTTGGGAATCTTGCGTGGTATTCACATAATTTTTTTTCTTCTTTTTTTACTTTCACTCCACACAGAAGGCCCTGAGGAAAATAATTTTTCTTCAGAGTCTATGTCATCTCTGTCATGCTGTATGGATGGTTTTTTTTAGGAGAAGAAGGACTGAATACGGGTCTTGAAGAGATCCTGTTGTAAGAGGGAGGAAACATAGAAGCCATCAAATCATTCTGCACTCGAGATCAAAACTCTGGAACTTGAACATAAGAACGAGTCATAGAAACGACCAGTTCCCACGCGACATAGATGTTAACCATGTAAAATGTTGGGCAACTGATCAGCAATTATGCATCAGAACAGACGCTAGTTCCACGGAGCATCTTCCATAAATACATCATCGCCATAAATACAAACGGTAAGCCGCTATAAGCAAAGTCATTATATCCCAATTGTACTACATATATAATATGTTATTCTATGTAGAAATAAAATATTTGGGTGTAATAATAGATGGTAACCTTAACCCATTACCTCCATGAATTTATTTTTATTTTTATAAACTTGAATCATCATTATAACCCGATAGTATAGACTTAAATGAGAGCCCAAAATCAGTTATAGAATTTTCCGCCCGCCCACCCTCTTACCAGAGCGTCTAGAAAATTGATGCCTAAACGCAACTCTTGGAGGTAACCCCTCTAAGCAAAATTTATGTCAACTATGGGTTAAGTGCAGACTACTGTGTGATTTATATTGACAATATAAAATAAATTATTGCCTTTGTTTATAATTCAATGAAAAAAAAAATATTAATGGAAAATACGCAAAATAATAAAAAATTCAAGAATGAGGAAACTAACCAAATCTAAGCAAATTATTCTTTAAGTGATACTGTTCGAAGTAGTCAAAATGAAGGGCTCGGTTGCAGGCCCGGCACCGATAGCCTGTTGGATTTTTTTTTACACAGAGAATAACGAATATGAGATTTGCCACGGTATTGCAAATTAAATTCTTGCCTTCGAGGCACACAATTGTCATCTTCTGCGTCATGGCCTTCCTTCACAGGAGGTTCTCCGAATTCGGTATTGACCTGATTTGGAAAACACAATAAAAGAGTACGGGTAAACTCCACATGGAATGCCTTCTGGGAAAGGTTTCTCTGTTGCCTAGTCATCTTCTGGTTTCCCATATCATGCTCGTACTTTCTTAAGAAGCATTGCAACTTCCATCCATTTACAAGATACAAGAGCGCTGCTGAGGCAAGATACAAATAAAGGCCTGTACCACTTCTTTGACCGAACGTTGACCAGATAATTTTGTATACCATTATCATGGAGGTCCACCCATTCCCAAATTGTAATTTTGTATTGGCGCCGGGCAATCGATTTTTTTTGCGTGCTTTCTCCAAATTGTTGCCTTTTTTGTCTTTCTTCGATATCTGCCAACGCTGCACTTGACGTACTGGCTCCATTCGATCATAGTTCGTTGCCACTGTTACTACACGGCTGTCCTACCAACGGCATACGAGGATTTGGTTTTCTACGTCTACCACCGAATCAAATTTACCTCTAATTATAAGAGCTATGAGAGTTACACTTTAGCTAGGTAAATGAAAGCTATGCGCAAGGGAAATATAAAAGAAAATGAAATCTTTAGGCAATTGCTTTCCTGTCTTCAACTTGCCTGAAGCTTCAAAGTTAAGAAGCTACATGTGCCAGTAGCGCGCATTCTCTTATCCTTCAGGATACACATCAAATGGTGAGATGTGATGAAATTGTCCATAAATAGCTCATAGCTCATGGCGTATGGGGATCTCTATATATTCTATCGCAGAAGTAGGACGGATAATCCCTGATCTAATTCGGGGTCATATGTATCAGATGCTCCGGAATACGGCATTGCTTGGAACAGGTAGCCTTAGACCACTTATGTTTATAGTGAGACTTCTTTTTGTACTGTAGTTTTGATTTTTTGGCTGGTGGTGCATTTGAAATAGATATTCGCAAGGTATTGCGACTCACACAGGACGATGTCGAAGGCTGACTCCAGTGAAGGTCATTAGCGAATTCATCTGGTTCATGCTCGTCAAGGCATGACTCGTCAATTTTCTCAATTTCGATGTTGCGCTCGATTACAAATTTGCCGGCAATATTTCGAAAGTTATCCACCTCCACATCTTCATTATATGTCATCAAATTATCCTCAATATGCTCTTCGTTCATCTGTTTATCAACGTTCTCTGGAGGAATCACAACAATAACGCGTTATTAACAACATTATTGTCATCACTTTCACTTACGCTAAAAGAGCGCTCCAATTCTGCCATCATTTCATCGTGATTCAACGATTTCGTTTTATAACGACGAATTAGGTAGGTATAGGAGAAGTAGGTATTTTCGACATGATAAAAAATATACGAAAACCGCAGACAAACTATTGATTTCAATAAAAATCACTCATAAAAACACTACAAAACCGTATTATTTGAAGGCAAGCTAACCAAAAACGTATGTAAACACTGTCACAGCTAACCTCCAAAGGTTGCGCGCAGGCATCACCTGATTTCAGTGACATCTAGCTGTCATCTTATGCATAAAATACTATGTTGAAACAGTGTTTCCGACCATTTAATCTTTTGATAACAATATGTGAACCACATATGTTTTATTTTTTTCCTATTTATTTTTTTTTCTTTTTTTCAAAATGGGTCTATTTTCAGGGCTTTAGTAAAAAAATAATTAAAAATAGGATAATTAATAAAATTTATCAAATTATGTTAATTATTGAAAGCTAACATACCATTCTGTAAATGCTGCATAACAACTTGGTGGGATTTGGCTTTATTCATAGTGAAAAAAAATCATACTTTTCATCAATTTTTTTGATGCCTATAGACATCGTCATGGAGGTAATGGGTTAAGTGGAAGACTCAAATTACCAATACTATAAATAGATTAAGAAAAATTATATACATATTATTAATTTAAGAAATATACTTAACTTAAAAATATATACTATGCTCTGGCCCATTCGATAATACAATACGGTATCGTTGCATGGGGAGGAGCTTACAAAACCACAATTTTGCCGTTGGAAATTAATATCTTAAATAATTTAGCCACTTTACTTTAACGGTATTAACCTTTAATTAACAATACTTATTCAATAATTTATTTTATATTATTTTATTTTTTTTATACATTTTGATTTACATAAGTACGCATATATAATGTATGTGTTATAATTTTTAATTAAAAAAAATAAAATATATATATATATATATTTTCTCTTCCCTTTACACACGAGTAGTTACACTCTCGTAAAGGTTATTATATTATATATGTTTATACTGTTTCCAATCCATGTTGAATGTTAGTATTTAATGATTTGAGTTTAAGGCTGTCATACCAGCAAATCATAATTTCGATTCCGACTGCACCGCTCACACATCAGCCGTTGCAAGCGGACATTTTTGGAACTAGATTTCGTTCCGCTAGAAGCCGGGTTTCACGTACCTATAGTTCACGCGAAGCTGGACCTACAGTATGGTTCAGATAAAGATGTTGAATTCTCGCTTCCAGAATTTTAATAAGTAGTAGTTATTTGTAATTTGTGTATTGAAGTGCGTAGACATAAATAGATACATAAACACAGTAGGTATAAAGTAGATACCTACACAAAAAAACAATTTGTTATATTTTTTTAATATTTTGGTTTTTGTTTTTTCATTTTATTTTACGGCCATTAGAGTGGAAGAATTGAAACGTTACTTGAAATGGCTTTAGCCGTGTTTAGTGACCAGATCTGAAAAGTCAGGTACTTCCCCACCTCCATCTTCCCTAACTCCTTCCCCTCCCCCACTACCTTCAGCCTCACAACATACCCCAATTGGGGGTGATAGTCCCACTGGCTCCAGACGGGAGCAGTTGGGACTCTTGTGCGGTATTCATGAAAAAAAGAGTACCTAATATTCAGTTGGATTGTAAAAAATATCTCATTTTGAAATATTTATTCGTGTGCATAATTTTTAATTTTATATTTATGTGAATACCGCACAAGAGACCCAAATGCTCCCGTCTGGAGCCAGTGAGACTATGACATGACTATGGGGTATAGTATGAGGCAGAAGGTGGTGGGGAAGGGCAGGAGATGGGGAAGAGGAAGCGAAGAATTACTTGGCTATTCAGATCTGGTCACCAAACACGGCCAAAGTAATTTTTAGCAACGTTTCAATTCTGAATGGTGGTCTTACACCAGGGCGATACTAAAGTATCTTCCACTCTGGAACGTGACGCAAATATATTATTTTTATATGAAATAACCCAAATTAGTCAAACAAAATTTATTTGCCCACGCCGGGATTCGATCCCACGACCTTCGGATTGCGAGTCAAGAGCCTTACCTCTTGACCACGCCGGCCGTCAATAAATAGTATCAGTAATTTGGAAGGCGGGTATGGGTACCGCCGTCCCGGGAACCATGTATTGGATTATCAACACCGTACGGGTAGCCCGGGTTCATGGGGCGAGGTTTGTCAGGATCTCGGCGGCGGTGGAATCTGCCCCACCAACTACGTAGAAGGCCGGATCGGGAGAGACCTTTTTTTACAATCGCTCGACACATTGCCTATCTCTTCTTTGGGGATGCTGTGTGAAGGTTCGTTTCAGGGAAAGGGAGGAGAGGATCTTCTGAGAAGGAAAGGGTATTAGGGGTGGGTAGAAATGTGGGGGTCAGCGTGTCCAGGAGAGCGGATGTATGAATCCATCCCTCCCACTGCGGTGCAAAGCGATGTTCCGAGAGAGTAAGGCTGGAGAAGTCAAAGGGACTCCCTCAACCACTTTCTCTAGATCCAACCTGCCATGCAGCTGGTGCGCAGACGCATCCGCCGCCAAGACCTGAAAAAACCTCACCCCATGAACCCAGGCACCCCTGCTAGTCACCAAACGTTGCGAACCACTAAGGATGACCTACGGCAGACGTGTTGGTTATCAAAAAAATGGTTCCCGGGGCGGTGGTACCCATACCCGATTCTCATGTTTGTTATTTTTGTAATACGAAAAATGGATATAAAAAAGCCTACCCCCCATCCCTCTCAATCCCCTCCCCCTCTCACCCCACAACCTCTAACCACCCTCCACCCCCCCGCCTCTTTTACCCCCCCCCCCCCTATATAAAAATCAATTGCTGTTTGTTAGTTTCACTAAAACTCGAGAACGGCTGGGCCGATTTAGCTGATTTTGGTTTTGAAATGTTTGTCGTAGTCCAGGAAAGGTTTAAACGTTGAGAAAATATGGAAAAGTTGCGAGGAAGATAGTAAAATCAACAATTTAATTCTCCCATATAAACTGTTCTACATACTTTCCTGTGAATTGCTAACCGTTCATCCGATTGCGATGAAACTTTGGTGAGTTGTTGTGAGCACGCCCGCAAAGTAGTCCAGTCAATAAATGCTCCAAAAGGAGGTGTAGAGTGCGTGAGCAGGGACCTAAGCGATTCCTCCAGAAACTTGTTTAGGGTGCTTAGGGTGTGAACATACTAAAAGTCCTGACGTCTTGGTTGTGAGCTAGGGGGAAGGGGGGGGAGGGGGAGGTCCCAATTTTCGGGTTTCCGCTTATATCTCAAAAACGGTGCGTCACACATGAAAATTTCCTAAGGATAAGTAAAAAAAGCTCATAAAATTATCTACAACTTTTATTCTTTACGTAATTTTCGAAATCACGTCCATTTTTGACTTACACGCTCCACAAATGTAGATATTTTTGAAAAAAATTATTTTACCTCACATTTTTCATCAAACATTCCTTCATATCGTCTAAAATATTCATCAAAGAAAGAAATTTATTTATAAGAAGTTGTAATAAATTTAATTCCCTTTTAGAATATATATACATATGCAAATAAGTCTCCAACCAGTAAATATTTACAGCAATTTTAAGGTTTTGCGTAAAATGTCGTCATTTTCAGAAAAAGCTGTTTTTATCTTATTACTGACACACCGACGTGCAACGACGATTATGCGACGCTCTTTTAGTAAGGCGTATGATCAGATATGACCATGGAAACCACATTGATGCTATCATTCAAAAGCCGAGAAGGCATAACAGGAGGCAGAGGTATTTTGCACAATGTACTAGAAGTGGTTAGTTGGTATGAGCGCAACTCATGAGATCTGCACTTCCCTTGAAGAGTATTGTGGAGTCTTCACGTCCAGTAACAACACAAGGACCTCGGACAAGCCCACCGAAGTAAAGATGCAGCAGACATTTTCAAACTCAGTCAGTGGTTTGATGCACATCCTCCCTTCCCACAAGCCAATGAAATAATGTCAATTCCCAATGTCTTCTGTCAGCTCGTCGATAAAAAATCACGATGAAAAGGTTGCAGTTGACCCAACATTTCTGTTTCACCGGATGTGTATAAGCAAACGATCAGATGAGGATTTGAAGAAATTCTTTGAGTATGAGTTGGCCCCATTTCCCTTGGCACTGTTCAATGAAGGTGGGATGTGGAAGACAACTAAATCTGTCCTGTACAGCTTATTCGAGCCTACCAAAAAACTGGTCTACTGTCTCAGGTGAACATAGTTGTGGACGGAAAATTTCTACTACACAGAGTAATTTGGCAAAAAGATGCCTTCCTTGTCACAATTTGTGATCGTTACATCAACTACGTCAACCACCACTATCCTGGATGACTCACACTGTGGTATTTGATTGGTACCCAAACCCAGCCAACGGTACAAAATCACAATAACAGATGCGATGATACAGACTGAGAAGGTCAGCTGACATCAATTTGACTTGGAACACTTCAATACCCGTTAAAAAGGAAGATTTGTTATCCAATCCTACCAACAAAAGTAACTTCATCTCTTTACTACAGACGAAGCTTCGGGAGAATGGGATACAGACTCTTCAGGACATGATGCTGACTTCCTTGTTGTGAAGATTGCTGTGGAACATTCCTCTCACAGTTTTGTGAGAAGCTTTCACTTCCTTTTGATTGCTTCCACTCCTCCCACCCAAGATATTCTGCTGCTGACAACGGACGAGGGAAAACCAAAACAATGCCACTGTCCATCCAAAAGATGCAGCACCGTGCATTTGAACACATCCTGTTCTTACATTCATTTACCGGCTGCGACACAACATCTGCAACTTTCAGGAGAAGCAAGGTGGGCTTCTCAAAATTGTACTTGGAGTCAGAATTCATCAAGCAAGCGGCAATGATCTTTATAACCCCTCCTCTACTCACGGCGAGGTTGAAGAGGCTGGAAATAAATGTTTCCTGAAATGGTATGCGGCGCCAAAAAGACAGACCTTCCTTAACCAGTACCGCTTTTAGTCGTTCACAGGGTTGGTGGCAAATATGAAGCCTGACATCAGCTCCCTCCCTCCAACAGAGAACGCAGTTAAACAGCATTCCCAGTGCACCGATTGAGCTGCCCCCTGAATAATGGGGGTGGAAACATGAAGGAGAGACCCTGATGCCAAATACAACAAAAGATCCACCAGCGCCGGAGGTCCTTCTAAATATGATATTTTGCCGCTGCACCAGGGATTGTGCAATTGGCAAATGTGGATGCCGAAAAGCAATGCTGACCTGTTCTGCAGCGTGTCTCCGAGTCTCCTGCCAAGGGAGATGCCTCAATAGCGTGCCTGTTGCCGAGGACGACGATGACGACGACATAGAGCCCATTCAGCAAGAACCATCCAATACTGAGGATGAAGATGCCATGGATGAACAACGCTTGCGAGGACCCCCACGTCCAAGGAGGATGAGAATGTAACATGATGTTATTGAGAACAGTGATAACAATGAGATCTATAATTTTATGTGCTTAATGTAACGAAATAGAATAAACATTATGATTATAAAATACAATTATGTATTTTTCAAGTAATATGATTTTTACCTATTTTATTTAATAACTGGTTTTAAAGTGTGGTCACACATATTATTAGGCAAACGAACAAGTGTTGTGTGTCAGTAATAAGATAAAAACAGCTCTTTCTGAAAATGACAACATTTTACGAAAAAACTTCAAATTGCTGTAAATGTTGAACGGTTGAAGATAAATTTACATATGTCTATATATTCTAAAAGAAAATTAAATTCTTTACAACTTCTTTCGAATAAATTTTTTTCTTTGATGAATATTTTAGACGATATGAAGGAATGTTTGATGAAAAATGTGAGGTAAAATGATTTTTTTCGAAAATATCTACATTTGTGGAGCGAATAACTCGAAAATGGCTGGGATTTCGAAAATTACGTATAGAATAAAAGTTGTAGATAATTTTATCAGCTTTTACTTATTATCAAAAAATTTTCCTCTGCGGCGCACCGTTTTTGAGATATAAGCGGAAACCCGAAAATTGGGACCTCCCCCTCCCCCTCCCCCCCCTAGCTCACCACCTAGACGTCAGGATTTTTAGTATGTTCACATCCTAAGCACCCTAAACAAGTTTCTGAAGGAATCGCTTAGGTCCCTGCTCACGCACTCTACACCCCCTTCCTTGACTGGACTAAAGGTTTCTGTATATACTGGTGAGCTCTGGCATTATGAAATTTGTATATAAAATTGCAATTGGTGCCACGCAAACTGTTTGAAAACTGAATGTACCGGGAGTGAATGTATGGAATGCGGGAGGAGGTGGCGGATGGGAGAGGGGTGAAGGATGAGGGAGGGAAGGGGAGGGGGACAAGGGAGGGGAACTCGGGAGAGGGGGCCCGCGGGATGGGTTGGGGAGGGGAACCCGGGAGGTGGGAGGGGAACTCGGGAGGGGGGAGAGGAAAACGGGTGGGGGTTTAAGGGATAGGGGAAGCGGGCGAGGGGAGTGAGGAGAGGGGAAGGGGACGTTGGAGAGGAAGGGGAGGCAGAAGGGGAACGGGACGAATGGGAAAGGACACGAGCTCTGGCATCATGAAATTTGTATAATAAAATTGCAATAAGTGGCACACGAGCTGTATGAGAACTGAATGTATCGGGAATGAATGTATGGAATGCAGGAGGGGGGAGGGGAACCCGGGAGGGTGGAGGGGAACTCGGGAGGGGAGAGGGGAATTCGAGAGGGGGATCCGCGGGAGGGAGGAGGTGATTATGGGAGGGGGGGAGGGGAACTCGGGAGGGGGGATCGCGGGACGGAAAAGGGGGGGAGTAGAGTGAGGAGAAGGAAGGTGGAGGAGGAGTGGGAACGCGAAAGGGGAAGGGGACGCGGGAGAGGAAGGGGAGGTGGAAGGTGAACGGGACGAATGGGAAAGGACGCGCAGGGAGAAACAATTTCGTTATTAAATGGCAAAGGTTGGTACCCGGCATATATATAAATGCTAATAAATGAAAATGAATCGCCGAAATGTATGTACGCGCATAACTTCCGAACGACTACACCAAATTGGATAATTCTTTTTTTGTTGTGTTTGTTATTGCCAGGACAAGGTTTGTATATAACTACTGGTGAGCTCTGGCATTATAAAATGTGTATACTAAAAATTCAATGGGTGGCACGTGAGCTGTTTGAAAACTAAATGTACCAGAACTGAATGTATGGAATGCGGGAGGGGGGATAGGAACTTGGGTATTGGTGCCGCGGGTGGAAAGGGACGGGAACCAGGGAGGGGGAGGGGAACCTGGGAGGGGGGAAGGGAATTCGTGAGGGGAGTTGGCGGGACGGGGGAAGAGGAGTGGAGTGGGGAGTCGGAAGGTGGAGGAGGCGGAGTGGGAACGTTTGAGGGGAAGGGGACGCGGGAGAGGAAGGGGAAGCGGAAGGTGAACGGGACGAATGGGAAAGGACACGCAGGGAGAAACAATTTTTTGTTGAACGGCATAGCAACGCATGCCGGGCACCAGCTAGTATATAAATGAAAATGAATCGCCGAAATGTATGTACGCGCATAACTTCCGAACGACTACACCAAATTGGATAATTATTTTTTTTGTGTTCATTATTGTCAGGACAAGATTTTGTATAAAACTACTGGTGAGCTCTGGCATAATGAAATTTGTATACAAAAAATTGCAATAGGTGGCACGCGAGCTGTTTGAAAACTGAATGTATCGGGACTGAATGTATGAAATGAAGGAGGGTGGAGGGGAACTCTGGTAAGGGGTTCACGGGAGGGGGGGGGGGGGGGGAGGGGAACCCGGGAGGGGAACTCGGGAGGGAGGTCGCGGGGCGGGTGAAGGGGGGAAGTGGGGTGGGGAGAGGGAATGTAGAGAAGGCGGAGTGGGAACGCGGGAGAGAAAGGGGAACGGGAAGGGGTAGGGAAGAATGGGAAAGGACACGCAGGTAGAATTTCTGTATTAAATGGCATAGCAACGGGTGCCGGGAACCGGCTAGTTGACAATAATAAAAAATAAAAAATTTGGAGCAGTTGTGACTCTTGTGCAACGTAGCAATAATTTACAATATATTTTTTTTAAATATATATTTTGGAACAGTTGGGACTCTTGTTCAGTATTCACATAACAATAAAAAAATATTCGAAATTTCAAAAATTTTAGTATGAAAGTATTCGGTCAACCTATAGATTTTACCAATACGAAACAAGGAAGACGTAGGTATTCAGAGTTCGTATTCAATTCATCATTTCAAACTGTTTGATTTAGAGCGGCGCGGACACGTCTTCTTCTGGCCGCTCTTCGGGCCGCAATGAGCTGTGATATTTCTGTTACGGCGCTCTGATAAAAATGGTGAATTGCGACGCTGTAAATATTAAATATTAAATACTTCCAAAAATTATTTTTCGATCAAAATTATTTATGATTTGTCAATAATGTCTTAGCAAAATAAGTATGTAAAAAAATCAGAAATATATTAGTTTATTAGTCCGCAAATAAATACACAAACTGACTAATTTTCGTCAAGAAACACATGTACGTATATATTATTTAATGATTTTATTGAAACTAAAATTAAAATTCTAAGACATAACTTTGCTAGATAATGTATTGATTTATTTTACTGCATGGTTATATTATTTGAAATGGGTGTGGTATAATACAAAAACTTTTTTGAAAATTTAACAAATCTGCCAACGACCTATGGAATAACCTTATTATACTAAAAATTTTAAAAAAATCTAAAAATTTATTACATAACTATGCTAGATAAAAGAACAATCTTTCGAAATCCATTTATAATTTTTTGTGGAAAAGAGTCAATACGTCTAAAAACTTTTTTGAAAATGACATATTTCTGGTTTTCTCTACCTATGTCCTCTTAAACCGATTGTAACCTGAAAATGTTACTCATGATTATATTATATGTATATATTGTATATGTATATAAAAACTAATAAAAAAAAATTTAAAAAATGTTTTTCAGCTTTTTTTTTAAATCTCTCCCTGTTGACTTCGTCCAGTTTTTATTATTTGTTTTTATTTATTTTGTGTTTTAATTAAGACTACCGTTAGTAATAAGTACCTTGTCCTTTGTCTAAAACTATGATAATATTCCATATAATTATAGATTTTATTTATTTATTGAAAAAAATAATAGAGTACATAATACAATTAAAAAAATCATAACATATATCCTCACTAGGGCATTCCTATGTAGAGATGGGAAGCTTTTAAATAAATGTAGAAATAAAAAGAGAAAAAATACATATAAACTTCATATAATATTAAAAATACAAAACTATTAATACAAAAGAAACACTAAATACAGTTACAGCTGGACAGTTTATTTATAGTTGGCACCAATAACATTCTGCTGCAAACTAAATAAGTATTACAAGGCAGTGGAGTGGCAATAGAGTGAGCTGGCACGGGTGGCACCCAGGGCGGCCCCCCCCCCCGCCCCTCCCTTGCTACGCCACTGTTACAAGGTACCAGTTGTCGCTTGTTAGCTAAAATCTTGGGGTAACCATACTGACAAATTACAAGAGGGATAGTATGAATAATTATAAACAAAAATAAAAATAAGTAAATTAAAGTAAAAATGGGTAAATAATAACAGGTAATTAATAATAAGTCAATAGCAATAAATAAATAATACACAGTAAGTAAAAATAAGTATTTTAAAAATTATTATGTGAAGGTGTAAGAAAATTAAATAGATAAGGGAACGTACCCATATTACGTGACCCACTTTTTGCAATTTTTAACCCCCCCCCTCCCCGGTGACTAAAAACTTAAGCCCCCGCCGCTCATTGTGACCAAGCGTGGTATTTTGAAGACCCCCCCCCTGAACGGGTCACATAGTATGGGTACGTTCCCTAATAGATAAGAGAATAATTATACATATAAGTAAATAACAATAAATTATGCACTAAGTGCGTAAATTAAGTACTAAGTGCGCGTACATTAAGTAGATAATTATAACAATAAGTAAATTAAATGTTTAATAATAAGTTTTTTTTTAATTATCTAAACAAACAGTACATTGGTAGTGATCGAGACCGTTTACAGATATTGAATAATATTTCATGGGGGGTTCCCGATGATATGCTTCTTTGTAATGTCTTATTTATTATTATTATTGCCAGTATTAAGAACTTCTACGGCTATTGTGATTTGCTAAGTGCGTAGTGTATATTTTTTATTTATTTTAAGTGTAATATGTTTCTAATATTTTTTATATGTGTATTGTTACGATTTATATTGAAATCTAAGAATGTTTTGAAGCCATGGGTATTCTACGCGGGAGTTCAGTAGAGTTTGATCCTCCCGGTAATGTCCTTGCGACAAATGTGGCACTTGTCAAGAGCGGTGGAGCAGCCTGAGCACACGCTGTGACCGCAATGGAAGACCAGGTCTTTAGGCGCCTCCATGCAGATGGAGCAGGTGGACTGTTCCTCAAATGCCTCCACCTTACTCTCCAGCTCGCGGAGGCGCTCATGATTGGCAAACTCATGGCTTATGGAATCAATCGACTCATAACTGACAGAATCCTCAAAATCTTGCCCTGAAAGTCAACAAAAAAATCTGTTAATTTTATTGGCGCTTTAAAGGATTGATTGTTCAGTTCATCAGTCAGATAAACCCAAAAACTAATAAAAAATAAATAAATGTGTAGTTCTATTAATGTATGTTTCATCAGATCTGGCTCAATAATCAAATTAATTATAAATAATTACAATAATAATAAAAGCATCCATACAATTTACAATGTTGATAAACTAATAAAGAATTACAAATTCTTGATATTGTATGGGTCAGTACTGACTAGTAGAATATTTCAAAATATCTTGCTAGTGCGTTAGACCATACTAGCAAAAAAACTATTTTTTAATGCGTAAACAATGACGATATTATTGCAATATTGTTTTAGAAATGATGAAATATTTATTTCATATGTTTGAAAAAGATGCATCTTTGTAGTCGTATTTGGAGCTAATTTTGATTAATGTCAACGAATAAGTCAAAAATGATTGATTTTAATGCATGAAATAAATCAAAAATAGTTGGGTTTAATGCTTGAAATAGATTTTCCAAAATGGGATTCAACTTATTAATTTGTATCAATAACTCAACAATTTGCGCATTTTCTAGAGAAAATTTTGATTTTGAGTTTTTCCAATGAATTTTAATAAAATCTTATCTCATTTGTTGCAATGTGCGATGTTTTATTATGATCTATCTCTTCTCGCCGTTCTAGGAAAAAGAATAAACACTATTAAAAAGCGACGATGCCAAATGTAGGAGTTGCGATATGTGAATCAATGTAAAAAATTATATAAACTAAAAAATATATAACAATTATTATAAGCAATAATTATCAGCCTGAAACACTCATCCACATTGAAAAATCTTCCGAGAAAAGATACATGACGCCAACGGGACTTGAACCCGTGTCCTCTCGATTGCCGGTCGATTGCTCTGACCACTGAGCTATGGCGGCTTATCTCGTACCCGCCAAATGATTCAATATATGCTAGTGTTTCATTCGACAATTACTGCTTATTATATTTTTTCCACCTGAAAACAACCAACTTTATTTTTGCGAGAGAAACATTGTAAGTGTTAAATCCCTCGCTAGGTGGCGTCGAGACAAATTATGTCTTCATTTATTGGGGAAATACTTAAACTTGTCAAATATTAATTATTATTTTTAATTGTAAAACTAACGTTTTTAAGACAAGATTTTTAAAAAAAAACGTTTTTAAGACAAGATTTTTTAAAAAATAATTTTCTGAAGGTAATTCCCATCAATGTTAAAGAAGATAACAATAATAATCTAAACGAAAATATGAAAGAGAACAAGACACAGAAAAATATAATGGTCGCAACTGTTAGACGAGACATTCTGGGTTCGAGTCCCAGTTGTGACCATTATCTTTTTCTATTTTTCTGTGTCTTGTTCCCTTTCATATTTTCGTTTAGGTTATTATCGTTAACTTTTCTTCAATGATAAAAAATATTCACCCATCTTCTGCAGCACCACGGCCCGCCGCTTGGACCCAAAACACTGAACTAAAATAATATTTTCTTGTTTTGGTAGGTACCTAAATACCAAAACTGGACCAGGCTTATTTTAGTTTTTGGATTGTACGAGGGTACAGGAGCAGGGAAAACTTGAAATTACACGTGTTTGATCCTGCGTCCATATATCCGGATGCAGGATTGAATGAAAGTGAATACTTTAGTCTCTTTTCACTCTTAATTTAAATAATTTGTGTTTTCATGTCCATTTGTGTTCATTTTTATGTAGGTACTCCTTCACTTTTCATAACATTTTTAATTTTTTGTATTATTAGCAGTCTCAGAACAAACATCGTCTAGTGAGGCGGGTGACTTACTTGTTTCTACATAATTATATACATTTTTTTTACATGATTTTTTTTTTTTTTAAGTTTCTTTATTTTTTGAATTGTTCATTACATGAAATGGGGATTTTTCGACCACCATACTAGGCACATGCCTGTGTTGTGGTAGTCGATTTTCGTATACAGTATATTAACAGACGCAATATAAAGAAATTCGCGAGAATATAAAAAAATAAAATAAAAATATATAAATATACATATTATATAAAATAAAATTAAAGAAATTTAAAGAATACAAATGAATATAAAAGAATGTAAATGACTAAAGAGTATGGAAACAATAAATGACTATAGAGTATAAAAGAGTATGGAAGATTATAGTAGAATATAAACGTAATATGAAAAGTATAGAACATAGAAAGCAATTATAATACATGAAAGAATATAAAAATTATAAAATATATAAAGTCGAAGTAAGTACTTTATAGAGTATGTAAATAAGAAATGATAACGATTATAATGAAGATCTGTGTGTACGTGGTTATATTGGTAGGTACATTATTTCAAACCAATTTTTGTACAAATAAATTTTGGAATAAATTTCTGTTTCGAGTCCGGCGAATTACACTGGTCACTAGAGTAAATTATTATTGTTACAGTGGTTTTCTGGTGGCACTAGGCTCTGAGTATATAAACATGTAGATGTAGGCACTAGTACACAGTGGTGCCAAACAGTTTTAAAGAATTAGTTTTTAAAAGTATTTAAACTTTTGGCTATTTATATTATAGTGATTACAACCAAAAGTTTTTATTAGCGGTATATAAACCGATATCAATTTTATTTACAAAAAATAACTAAAAACTTAAAAACACGCAATTTCGCTTAACTAAAGCGCTGGCGTAATAAAAACAAAAGAATACTGCACAACACTGCTCCCGTGTGGAGCCAGTGAGACTATGGCATACCCAATTGGGGTCTGTTGTGAGGATAAAGGTGTAGGGAGGGGAAGGAGATAGGGAAGAGGAAGGTGGGAGAGTACCTGGCTATTCAGATCTGGTCACCAAACATGGCTAAAGCCATTTCAAGGAACGTTTCAATTCTGAATGGTGGTCTTACACCAGGGCGATATTGAGAGTATCTTCCACCCTGGAATAGTGATGTAACGAATATTCGCATTTGCAAAGTTTGAGCGAATGTTTTGCGAATATGAACATCAAAAAAAGAGACGAGACTTTAAATTATAGGATGGACACAAATGCTTCATAAGATAAATCTTACGAATCCAACACTTTCCACGAAACTAAATGGCTAGTCATCCGATGTAACCATTTCTCTTATTGAATTATCAACGGCCAATGACTTCATAGATTTATTATCCCACTGTTTCGTTTTATCGACACATTTTTGAAGCGATATCTGTGACATATAGGATTTGGTACTTTGATGGGAAGATGATGCCACTTCAAGTGTTTTAGATGCATCCTGTTTTCGTTTTTCACACTTTTCTAATTTGGAAAACTTTGTTTTATGCATTGCCTTCAAACTTTGTTTTATGCATTGCCTTCAAATGATTTCTCACAGCCGCTGTAGTTCTTCCTTTTCTAGAATATTCCTTGTTACACAGCTTGCATTTAGCTCGTTCAGTGTCGCAAAGTATAAAAAAAGTCAAAATTTCACTAGAATTTGATTTAATCATGTTAATCACTAATCAATCACACTCACCTTAAAATTCACTTGTTTGTTTTTTACAAGCAGACGACAAATGAAATAAAACAACCAATCGGCTTTTTTCGGATCAACTCGGAAATTCTCGGAACAAGATGCAAACGTGAGCCGCTAAGTCATACATATTGGCGCCAAATTAAAAAAAAAACTCAATATTCGCATTCGCTCAAAAAATGACATTTGTTACATCACTTTTTTTTTAATTAAATTTTTTATTTTTTTTTTTTATTAAATTACATAATACATTTTGTAGTAAAATTTGAGTAGACCCACAAAGCTGTCATATGACAGCTTGTCTGCAGGTTCTAACAATTTAAACATTCTTAATATAATACATTCTTAATATATACATACCACCAAACTCCGACATCCAAACCTACAAGAAACATTGTGAAGACATCGAATTTCTTGTGTCAAAAAATCCTACATCGAAAATAATTATTGTCGGCGACTATAATCTTCCCAATTTGAAATGGAACTCTAGTGACAATGGTTATTGTAACGGACGTATCAGCGTCGCCACAAGACTGAAAAATAGTACCGGGTCTCAGTGCACGAATAGGATGAAATGGTTGAAATAATAAAATACTGACCTCCCGTGCACCCAGTGCCTGATGAGTTGAGGACACTGGATGTGCCTAATCCTCTGCCCAGTCCTGGTGCGTGGCGGTTGCCTGAAGTAGGGCCGGCTTTCTGGAGGAGACTGATGGCACCAGGAGCAAAACCTAGGCAGAGGTCGGCGGGAGGCAGCAGATGATAATAACTTTTCCCAGTAGGAAATAATAACACGAGTTGACGTTGATGGAAGAACTAATTTATTTTCAAAAAATCACGCCTTTTATACCCGTTTTCGGGTGAAAAAACGGTCACGTGGTACATTTTTAGAGTGGGGGGATTTACCTATCCCGTTTTGTATATAAGGGGCGGTTTTCCGTTGCCGCTGGTTTTGCCGACCATTTCCTCGAAAGTGGTCGATTAAAATTGGTTTCTTAAATTAATTATACAGCTTAAATTATAACTAATACAATGGTTTTCTTAATGCTAATGGGTTTCTACGGATCTTGTTTATCCGTAGAATTTTTGTTTGATGATTTTAGAGTTAGTTTAAGAAAGTTTGACTTTTTGTCGGTAGGTATTTATGTTTAAAAGGGGGATTTGAATAGTTATAAAGAAGTTAATATTTTTCCCAGGTCCCCCGTAAGCTTGGCTATCGAAACCTTTTGGTTCCGTCGCTTTACGAGGTCCTGGGATTTTTAAAATGGAGAAAAAGTGAAATGATGCTAAAGTCTCGAAAATCTGCTCAAGTGCTGATAGCGCTGGCAGTTTAAGAGTTACAATGTTTATTTATGGCTCTATGGATGCCCCGTAGGACTCTGCACTGAAACGTCTTAGTTTCAGCGTCCTACGGGGTGTTTAAACGAAGTTATATTAAAATATGGTGTATTTTGACCAATATAAAGGCCCTTAATAGGGACGCCCAAACTGGTTTTTTGGCTTTGTAGCCGGAGAAATAGCCCTGAAGGCGATAAAATAATAAGTTTAGGATGTCTCCTGGTGGCAACTTGGTATCCAAGTTTTTACTTGTGTCACCAGGGCATCTGTGTATTAAGAAAAAGACATTTAAAATTGATAAAATGTGTTTTGAAAAAGATCGTTGCTGGCGGCACGGTAAAGCCGACTGAGAGCCCAAAAACGCCCTTGTGGGGGCCGCCATAAACGGGAGGTAAAGCAGCCTGCTTGGTAGAGCAGCCGCTTCCTGCTGAGCCATAACGGCAGAACAGCAAGGGAGGGAAGGCAGTCCGCTTAGCGGAGTAGCTGCTTCCTTCGGAGCCGAAAAAACGGCCCTTCTCAGGGCCATAACTAAAAAGGAGGCTAGTCAGCCTGGTTGCCTTTGGAGGCGTAAATAATCATAAATAAAGTATTAATTATTAAAATTATAAGAGTATAGAATGTCTCCCGGTGCAAACTTGGCACACAAGCTTTATTTGGTTGCACCGGGGCATTGTACATAAGCAAAACATATAAAATTAAAAATTAAGAAATGAGGGAGAGCAACACGTCGGTTACAGTTATATTACTAACGAAAGTTCTAACGACCCAGCACGTGAAGTGATAGATACGATAAACTATTTAAATTTGCATCAACATAATTTTGTACCCAATATATGTGGTCGTCTTTTAGACCTTGCCCTTTCAAACTGCTCTAAACTGTGTGTTGAAATGTCAGACGATCAGCTCGTTCCGGTGGATAATTATCATCCCCCCCTACACATTATAGTAAATATGTACACAAACAATCCACCACTGAAACAAACAACACTCAACTTCAAAAACGCTGATTACGATTCTATTAACTACCAACTCACTAATACAGATTGGACTTTCTTGACCACTAACAGTGATATCGAACAAATACTAGAAAAACTCTATGAAACATTTTCTGAAAATATAAAATCTCATGTCCCCTCGTATACACCAAAATACAGAACATATCCAACTTGGTTCTCCACGGACCTTATACTCTTACTGAAACAAAAAAAACCGCTACACAAAATTTTTAAACTAACCCACCAAATCAACGACTACTTAAACTTCTCAGAAACAAGAAAGAAATGTAAAACACTATCGAAACTGTGCTATAAAGCACACATCACCTCCGTTGAGAAAACTGCGCTAGGAACAAAGAATCTTTGGAATTTCGTTAAAAAATTAAACAATGAAAGTACAGACTACCCTCCCACAATGCATTATGATGGCAAAATAGCCAATAGCACCTTCGATATTGTTAATTTGTTTGCGGATCATTTCCAAAGTGTATACGAAGGCGAAATATCAGATAACAATGTACCATCATACACATATCAAAACACAATACATCTACATAATTGCCTCATAACACAGGAATCATGCTTAAATAAAATAATTTCACTTGACCCTAACAAATCTGCAGGCCCAGATAACATCCCACCAATATTTTTCAAACAATGCGCATCTGCAATATCAGGTCCACTCACCGCATTATTTAACCACCTACTTTCTTCTGGACATTTTCCAACCCGTTGGAAATCTGGTTATATTACACCGATTCTCAAAAAAGGTGACGACACAGATATTAAAAACTACCGTCCTATATGCATACAATCAGCACTCCTGAAAATCTTTGAATCCCTTGTTCTCGATTTAATTTATCCATCAGTATTAAAAGTAATTGATAAAAACCAACACGGATTCGTTTCTGGTAGGTCAACTGCTACTAACCTGTTACTTTACCATAACTATATTACAGAATCTTTTACAAAAAAAAACAAGTTGACAGTATCTACACAGATTTTTCAAAAGCATTCGACAAAGTATCACATAAATTATTACTTAGGAAACTGTATGCCTTAGGACTGAGAGGCAAGTTGTTGGATTGGTTCTCAAGTTATTTGTCTAACAGAATCTTATTTGTTAAAATTAAACATTATAAATCTAAATTAATATATGCAACTAGTGGTCTACCGCAAGGGAGTCATCTCGGCCCCATCCTTTTCTTAATATTCATAAATGATATCATAAGTTGTTTCGACGATGTAGAAGTTCTGCTTTTTGCCGATGATATCAAATTATACAAAGAAATAGCCAATATAGGTGACTGCCTAATCCTACAGTCAAACATCGTCAAATTACAAAATTGGTGTGTCGAAAACAACTTATTCCTCAATATCGATAAATGTAAGACACTAACATTTTGTCGAACAAAGACTCCACTATCTTTCAAATACACAATAGATAATAAAATCTTAGAAAAAGTCAAAGAAATTAGGGATCTTGGAGTTGTGTTTGATACGCAATTAAACTTTATAAATCACATATAACAAATAACTAATAAAGGCATGAAAACACTAGGATTTATAATCAGAACAATTAAAGACTTCGATTCGCTGGAAGTTATAAAAATCGTATATTTGTCACTCGTACGCAGCTTGTTGGAATATAATTCCATAGTTTGGTCCCCATATTATCAAATTCATATAAGAAATATCGAAAGAGTGCAGCACAAATTTTTAAGATTTATTAACTTCAAGTTACACATACCTATTCAACACATTAACTACACATCTTTACTAAACATACTTAAATTGCATTCCCTAGAAAACAGAAGAAAAATAAACGATCTAACTTTTTTGTTTAAAATTATTCACTCCGAATTAGATTGTTGCGAACTTCTGCATCTCATTGATTTTAAAGTACCTACTCGAGAAACAAGGCAAAACATATTATTCTGCAACAATAATTCTGTAACCAACTACCACACACATGCACCAATTCCACGATTGCACACACTAGGGAACAAATTTACCTCAAATATCGATGTATTCAATACAAGTTTACCTTTGTTCAAGAAATATCTGAACAATATTTTTATGTAGAATATTTTGATATCTAAGGAGCATCACATAGGATCTATTGCATATATTTGTGTATTTCTATAAATCTACAATATAAAAACCTATTACCGTTTTCTTTCTATGTATCTTGCATTTTGTCATGTATTTTTCATCACATTTAATTAGTCACCTGTAAATTTTGTAATTACTAACATACCTACAAGTTTATTTCTATGCCATTTATAACTTAGAAACTTTCTCTTTTATTGTATTGCACTATCTTTCCTTAAATTTATCTGTATACCTACCTTTCATATGATGTTTACTAGTTATATTTTTATAGTTTATCTTTTTTTATTTAAAAACTGTCTCTGTATTATAAACTTGTCATGTAAAAGCCCATCAGGGCGTTGAAAATTAATAAATAAATAAAATAAAATAATATCTAAGAAAATATTAGTAAATACATTTATAGTTTTAAGGAAACATTAGAATAGATCACATAGTAATATTAGATAATTTAACTTACAACCATAAATATATAAGATATTTCAATATATCTGCCTAATAACAAGATATGTAGGCAGCTATATTAAGACATTCAAAGATACATGGAGTTTTCGTTCATTAACCATTGTTTTATCATTTAAGGACTTAGTCTCTCATTTTTTTCAAATTTTATGTTTTTATTGATTTTATTGAAAATCACTGGTATTAGATATTCAAGAGTTCGGCTTCCATATTTATTTAATATTCGAGGAGTTTTTAGGCCCTTTCCTTCTCTAAATCTTGTGGTATGTTTGTGTACAAGTAGGTGTTTGTAAGGGCTTTCCCCCATATTATCCATAATAGTAGTGAACCAGTGAAGACCTTTTATTGTAAGTAGACTCTGGAATGTTCCACAAATATACTATGTGTATATACTATGGGATTCGATCCCGCGACCTTCGGATTGCGAGTCAATAGCATTACCGCTGGACTACGCCTGCCGTCAGATCTATACTAATCCACACTAATATTATAATCTGAAAGTGCGTGTGTTTGTTTGTTACGCTTTCACGCCTAAACCACTAAACCAATAGAAAGCCACATTATCAGCGAGTAACATCATCATCACTATTGGCTCTACAACCCCTGGTGGGTCTTGGCCTCCTCAAGAATCTTCCTCCACTCATCTCGGTTTTGTGCCAGCTCTCTCCAGTTTAGAAGCTCCAAGATAGATATGTCTTTGAGGACGTTGTCGCTCCATCTTCAGCGAGTAACATAAGCTGTATATAATGGTAAGTCAGGCGTTATGAAATTTGTATAAATGAAAATGTGTGTATTTCATATATTTTAGCGGCAGTGAGGAAAGACAGGGAGAAGGTGGGGTTCGCGGAGATCGAAGAGACGAGGGGGGGAAGGCGGTGAAGTTGGAAGGGATCTAGGACACACGGAAAAGGACGTGCAGGGAGAATCAATTTATTTCTTTGAATGGAATTGCAACGCATGCAGGGTACCAGCTTTGTTACGCTTTCACGCCTAAACCACTAATCCGATTTTCAAAATTCTTTCACCAATAGAAAACTACATTATCAGCGAGTAACATAAGCTGTAGGTAAGCTCTGGCATTATGAAATTTGAATAAATGAAAATGTGTGTATTTGTATAAAGTCAGGGGGATGGTGGGGTTCGCGGAGAGGGAAGAGACGAGGGAGGGGGAAGGAGGGGAAGAAGGAAGGGAACGGGGACACACGGGAAAGGACTTGCAGAGAGAATCAATTTATTGTTTTTAATGGCATTGCAATGCATGCCGGATACCAGTTAGTTATTGCAATAAACGACCAGGTTGCCGGCAATAATTAAAAAAAAAAATTACATTAATACAAGTAAATGCGGACTAAATAATATAATAAGAATCCACATTTATACATTTTATTATCCAACTTTCACTAGAAACCAGAATTTTCATTTGGCAAATTAAAAAAAAAAATTAGGAAATAAGTAGGGCTCGGATAAATATGTATTAAAAAATTTAAAATATGTACATATAATATGGACTAAAAAATGTAAAATATGGAAAAAATATGGAGTATAAAATAAGAATATCTTTCATATTAAACAATGTTTATTGTGAAAAATTACTCTTCAGTAACAGTTACATTAAAAAATATATAAAAAGATAGCGAAATGTTCAGGTAATTCAAATAAAAAAATAAGTTTTATTCATCTTCCTCTAAATCTGTCTTATTAAATTGATTGCAGTACACAATAACATGCTTTTTTAAATTATCGAAATTAAAACTTTGTCGATTTGGTCTAAATATAGCCCTGTATTGGCTGAAAGATCTTTCCACGTCACATGATGTAATGGGGGCGTACTTAAAGACACCTAGTTCCTAAATTGTGTAAGGCATGTCTGCAGTACCCTCAAAGCTTCCGCTCAGAACTTTATTAATTGTTTTTAGGGTGTCAAATCCTTTATTTTTGTCTAAAATATACTTTACTTGATACGCAAAGGTTGTTTATCGTTGGGCATTTTGAAATTAAACTGATAGGTACCCAGACAGTACTAGTAGGTGACTTGAGTACGTAAAAATAAAAAGACGTGCAAGCAACAGCGAGCAAGTAGAGGAAGAGAATCAAAAATCAAATTACGATGAAATACGCTAGAGAAATGAAACACACGCGGCCGTGTGGTGGCGAAGATGCAAACACGTAAAATTATATCAATTTTTGTGAACCAACTCATGTTTTATGATATAAAAATCGAAAATATGGATGATCGAGATATTTTTTGTAAAATATGGACTTAACCATGAAATATGGAAAAATATGGAAAATAAAAATTAGTTTTTCACAATCTGTATATGATAATCTAGGTAGAGAACACATACGAGACCGAAAATCGTGCAAATTAAAAATATGTATTTACATATTAATCCGGGCCCTAGAAATAAGTAATTAACCTTTTCCCCGCGTTGAACTACTCCGTTTTTTCAATACCCATACGCGGTACATGTATATGTCATATTTCAAATACCTATCCATCCAATTTTATGTCAAATTACAGCATATTATGGCATGATTTATCATACTATATAAACAGATGAGATTATTATCTACAATTTGAAACCAAATCGTCGTCTGTAAACACTCCTAGATGTTTATAAAAAACAAAAAACGTAAAAAAAGTACCCATATTATCTTAAAGACGGCGCCATTTATCCGCGTGCTTGTACTCAGGACACTGCGTTGATAAACACAAGTGGTACCTCAATCACTTATTATCAATTTGTATAAACAAGTTCTAAAACTTCTGATGACACTAAAATTAATAAAATTTTTATGTAAATTCAAAATCACAGTTTCACAACATAAACAAACGTGTGCGAATACGTGCGATCTCGACAATAAATGTTATCGACGCTTGTCCAATTTGGTCAGTCGGAATCGCATGGATGCGCGTGCGCAAACTACTAGCGCCATCTGTGGAGTAAATTGTGAACTATGCATTCAAAGGCACGAGGACACATTCACTTGATTTTAGATGTTTTTTACGAAATACAATTTTACTTTCAAAATATGCCTGAAGATGTCAGCATCGTGATAGTTACACGAATATCCCAGCGAGCGGGAAAAAATACTGTGACATAGTAGCGCTGTGATATCGGCAGTCGAAGTTAGCGTAACAAGGGCTGATACGGGCGCGTGTGAGGCATGGCTTTTGCCGTATCAACTGTTGTTACGATCGCGTGGAAAAAGTTAAGTAACATACCCAGATCCAGAATTGGAAGATGACTTTCATAGTAAATCCCCCCTGTAGCAGCTTCCACGCATTTCAAATCCATTCCTCCCTGGTCTCCAACTCTGTGGGAATAATAATGAATGTTTTTTAACCTCACTTTTCAGATTTCTTACAAAATAAAGTGAATAATACCTGCGAATCAGTGTAGATTAGATACTTTGATATTTGAAATAACATAACCTAACCTAAATGACGGCCGTTATTCCCTACTTTTCAATCGATCAATTTTGAGATCAATCAAGAGATTTGTTTAGTAATGCTCAATTCGCCTATTGGTCAGAGAGTTGCGTTGAGAAGAGCGTATTTGTGCATTTGAGGAGTGTTCAAAATTTCGGCTCAATAGTTGATGTTGATCAGTACGATTGGGAACAACGGCTGTTAGACTTATTTTTAAAAATTAACTGAGTTAGTAAATCATTTTGAATTCATATAAATATGGATTAATGAGTTTTCTGCTCTCTTTAAGCAATTTAATGTGCTTGATATTCGACCGTCTTATATAGAATGGATAATAGGATAATAACGTTTGTCCATAAAAATAAAAGCACTTGAACCATAAACATCAGACTAGAAGAAAGGCCAGATATGACCTTTCGGTCTGCCGCAGAGATTTGCAGTCTGCCGCCGACCTTGGAATCGTACTTTTCGTGATGAAATTTACTAATAATGCTCATATCTACATCAATATTTGGATAAAATTGGGCTTTTTTGATACAAAAGTTGGTTTTATTATATAATTTTTTTTTTTTTTTTTAAATTAAAACATACAATGAAGTTGAACAGAACACTCCCATGAGTTATAAAAACTCATTAAGGGATGCCAATTGGTACTTTTGAAAAGTTAAACCCAACCCAATATGCAGACTTTGTTGATAAAAATATATTATACTGTATATACAACGCATTAGCAGAATCAATTATAGGATACGGAATAAATAGTTATGGATTAACGTACAAAACGTACTTAAATAAAATAGAACAATTACAAATCCGTTTCCTAAAATTGATATCAGGCAAAAAAAAAGTTCAATTATGTGAAGGCGATTATAAAAAAATTTTCTCCTTGTGTAATGTCCTCTCTATACACAGTAAGGTAGTGTGGCGACACATCATTATTATCTTCGCCACCAAAAGAGGAATCGAGAAACATCTCCTAATATCCGCGCGCATCGGCAAACCTACTTGCCTAGGTACCTTCGTACCTATACTGGCCGTGATGTACTTTCTCGCCTCCCGTGCCAGCCCGACGTTAATAATATCGCCCTCGCCTAGAAAGGTCTCGAGACAGCACCGTACAATATCTGTACGGCGCCGAATATTCTCGAAGTGGCTCGTATTACCTACCGCGAGGTAGTTACTCTACCTCGGCTATATAAGCAGCCGATCGCTCGCCCGCTGCAGTTCAGTCGAGTTCAGTCTCACACTTACAGTCGGTCAATATCTCAACATGTAATAAGTGCTCCTGCATGGCACCGCTACGCATCCAGGGCAGCTTCCTCGAGGTCCATCACCACGTCTCAGCTACAAGGCCCATCGTGTCTTCAGCTCCTGAGATCAGCTCCATCCCGCGACTTATAAGGATTGACGCACCTTCAGTCCGGGGATCAGCTCACCACTTCATGGCACCCCGAAGCCCACCGTGCTTCGCTGCCATGGAAACACGCTCCTGGAATATAGGTCATCTCCACCGCCATGGTGTCGAGCAACGCGCTGACTTTCACCACACCATCTCCACCTCCGTACGCCTGCAGCATCATCTACGGCACTCCGCATTACATCATGTTACCGACCACCGACCATCTGCTACGTAGCCCAATAAACGACTGACTCACCACTTCGACATGACGACTTTCATTTCTGTCTCCCGCTCCCTCAGTAGATTATCAATTAACGCTAGATGAATTCTGGAATACAGAATTCAAAAAACCTGTAAACCACAACTACCCTACTAGGCATAGAGAAGCACAAATGCTTATTATTAATAAATCTCAAAATGTATACGGTGATAGAACAAAGAGGCATACCTGAAAATATTAAAAATGAGACATCTTATTCAAATATCAAAAAAAATGTTAAATCATTCTATCTCCGTAGAACATGAAAGCAAATAATATTGTATACAAATACCCAAATCGAATATTGATCAAATACCTGGAAATTACTATCACCCACTGTATTCGTAATTAGTAGTTTATAATAATTAGTATTGTAAATTTTACACAGTTATTACAATGTAAAACATAAAAGTACAATAGTATTAATTAAATAGGAAAAATGAGAGATTTCTTACAATCAAACTGATTGATCAGTTTTGTAAGATTTTTAAGATAAATATTGTAAAATTAAAAAAACTGAATAAACATACTTAAAAAAAAAAGACACAATATATATGAAGAAAAATTTTACAAAACATTTCACAGAAGCATGTCTTATAAAGATTTTATGAATTATTTGTAACCTGTAATCATTTTTTTTGGAATCCGTCCATTTGATAAAGGCCAATGATCGACCGGTTTTGCCTGCATCTAAAATATAGTTCACAAAGCCACGTACACCTGCGTAAAGAAATTAAACAAAATTAAATCACTACATTACGATTCAGCAATCTTTGATGCCCTGGCATATAAAAACACATCAATGTTTTTTAATTTAAAAAATATCAATTATGTAGTGCCGTTCCTCATCCAGAACATATTTATATATGTGAAAGACGACACGTCGATTTATGTCCTAGTGGTCTAATTTGATTTCCTTTTTCCTTGTTTGGCATCATCTATTCGTTCTGTGATTCGTTGTTTGTTCTGTCGCCAGCAGTTGGCATCTGGCGACATTTCCTTTATCAATTGTAATTTCACCAAGCAGTGGATTAAATATATTCTAGATGAGGAAGGCAACATATTAAGAGTTTTAATGGTAGGTAAAACTCCATCATCATGTAGTGCCATTCCTCAAATGTAACCTCAAATGGAAATACCAAACAGAAGATGTAGCAAACAGGGTGCGTACACTGATTCATACATTTATTTCATTGCGGGAGATTTAAAAAACCCACTACTTAAAAATATATATATTATGGGCTATGTAACTCGATCATAACCTACGGCTGCATTGGGTGGGGGGCTACAGGAAAAACAATATTAAATCCGTTATTGAAGGTACAGAAATCTATTTCAAGTGATATTATGAAGAAACCTTTCAGATATTCGAGCGATGCTCTCTTCAGGGAATTTAATGTTATATTAAAAAGATAATAATGTATGCTCATAAAAATAAATATAAAATGAAAACAGTTGAACACAAACATCAAACCAGAAGCAAAGGCAGAAATGACCTTTCTATTCTAACAAGCAACACAGCGGCTCATCAAAAAATATTCTCATACCTGGGACCAAAATTACATAACAAAATCCCTTCACAACTAAAACTGTTAGAAGTGTCATCCTTCAGTCCAAAAATAACAAAATGGTTAATAGATTTGAGCAGGACAGAGTCTCAGAAATATTATTAAAAAATGTCACGTACAAATCTGATAATAGGTCACTTGCATCACATTGTTTTAAATTTTTTTCCGGTTTAGGCAAATATTCTAAGACATTCTGTTTTTTTTTTTTTTTTTTAATCGTATTTTTGAAACCCTGGAGATTTTTTGAAAATTTCAAACCGAAAAATCAGACCATTTTTTATAAACAGGAAAGACGGGACATAATTTTATAGGTGTGAAAAAAACGATAATTACATAGCCGAAAATCATTTAAAAAAAAAGAACGTTTTCCACACGAATGGCACAAGAGAATAATGAGGCATACCAAAAATATTACATCTCATAAATATTTTTTTCCTTGATCCATCTTATTGATCATAAATCATTATAATGTACAGCGTCTATATTACTAAATTCAATGTAATATACTTGAACTTGTAAATTGTAATAATAATAAGAATATTATAAAATTTTATTTTGTTAAAATCAGCACCATAATCATTATATCTCTAAAACATGTACCGACATCATCTTCACGTTCTGAAGAGAACCCCGTCCCGTACCCATTAATTGTACGGGGTTCTCTTCAGAACTTCTGTCAAAAAATCAAACCCAATGATAAGTTCGCAGAGAACAAACAATAAATCTAGTGAACGAATTCAAAAATTCGCCTGAAATCAAAGTGATGCCATATAAAAAAATAAATCAGTGTGGAATTTTATAAAATTAATAGGAACATTTTCGGCGACGGGACATTTTCATGTAGTGACGTCACGAGCCCAAATAATGGATTTATTTATTTAAAAATTAAGAAAAATATACATTTCTAAAAAATTTTACTAACATTTTCGTAACCTTAGTCAAAAACTCTATCAACACGATTTTTTCCAAGTCGTTATGAAGTCCATGCAAGTGGCTTATTATGTATTACGAGCGCCTTATATATTTCTTTTGTATCAGAAATTTTTATTTTGTTTTCTATCTATATACTGTTTTTTCTTGAATCCAAAATTTTTATTTTCTTTTTCTTTTACTGTTTTTCTTGTACACTCACTTCGAATACACTTTTTCTTATATATCAATTGATTCCAGAAATTAGTACTCGACTGTATCATCCTACTTCCTACTAATATTAAAAAGGCGAAAGTTTATATGGATGTATGGATTTATGGATGTATGTTTGTATGTATGTTTGTTACTCTTTCACGCAAAAAATACTGAATGGACTTTAAAAATTCTTTCACTAATAGAAAGCTACATCATTTGCGAGTAATATAGGCTGTATAAACTCTGGCATTACGAATAAGCTCTGCCGTTATGAAATTATTTATTATACGTTGATTGTCCAGATGAAAAACAAATCGTTGCTTGGTAACTATAAGTAATTGTTTGATGTGCGCTGTCATTTTGTTATTTGTTTAGGTTAAAATTCAAATATGTATAAAATACTAAAACTGCCTGTGTTTGTTTGTTATGCTTTAATGGGTGGCATGCGAGTTGTTTGAAAAATGAATGTAACGGGTATGGAGGGGGTGGCGAGGGGAGGGGGAGACAGGGGGAGGAGGGAGTCGAGGATGGTGGGGAAGGGGGGGAGGGGGGGAGGGGAGTGGGGATAGAGAAGGTGGATGAGGCGGAGTGGGAACCCCCCTAATACTATGCGAGTGAATCCGGGGGCGAAAGCTGGTACATTATAATTATGTAAATGCAAGTTTCTTCACTGTACTTTACTATATGAATCATCTTTACTATATTTGACAGCCGGCATAGTGTAGCGGTAAGGCGCTTGACTAGCATTCCGAAGGTCGCGGGATCGAATCCCGGCATGGCAAATAAATTTTATTTTGATTAATTTGTGTATTTCACAATTTATTCATTTAAAATAATATATATGTATATTTGCGGTACGTTCCAGAGTGGAAGATACTCTCAGTATCGCCCTGGTGTAAGACCACCATTCAGAATTGAAACGTTGCCTGAAGTGGCTTTCGCCGTGTTTGGTGACCAGATCTGAATAGCCAGGTACTTCCCCATCTTCCTCTTCCCTCTCTTCTTCCCTCCCCACTTTCTTCAGCCTCACAACATACCCCAATTGGGGATGCTATAGTCTCACTGGCTCCAGACAGGAGCAGTTGGGACTCTTGTGCGGTATTCATGTAAAAAAAAAAAAAATCATGTACCTACCTACATAATATGAACTTGTCAATTTGACTGTTCTAGGACGGGAGAACTTCCTAGTTGGACAGTCAAAGCTTCCTTATACTGAATGTATTTTTATCACAAATAAAATAAAATACTGTTAGCAGCAGTTATTCTGTTAGTTAGACTCTATTGTATTTAGTTGGACAATTCTGCGCATGCGCGCCAATCCAATAAGTTTTCCATAAATCCTGGGTATTTGATAAAGACCAGCGTAAGCTGGTGACCGTGACGTCACTCATGCATGTGCGAGCCTTCTCAGTAAAAATTTTGTAAGGATGAAAATTACATGTTAGTATTTTATTATAGTTATTGGTTCTTAGGGAACGTACCCATACTACATGACCAACTTTTTGCAATTTTTAACCCCCCCCCCCCCGGTGACCAAAATCCTAAGCAACCCGCCGCTCATTTGTATGGAGCGTGACATTTTGAAGACCCCCCCCCCCCCTAAACGTGTCACGTAGTATGGATACGTTCCCTTATGGTATTTATTATAGTTATTGGTTCCCACTCGGGTATTGCGGGTTCGATCCTCTACTAGTTTAGTCCTTCATTATTGAACAAGCCACATTTTCCAAAAATAATGATGGAAGTGGGTGGATTTTCAACATTGGTGAAATTGCTTATTTCCAAGAAGAATTATTCGGTTTCACTTCTCTTAAATATGTTTGCAACATGCGACAACTTTACGAAAAACTTACATTTATCTTTTGTTCACAAGAACTAGATATGGTGCGCCAAATATGGTGGGAAGGAGTACTGGCCCTCGGGCCGCCAATTGCTGATCTCTGGTGTAAACTATGATTTGTATAATATTAAGAAAAAATATTTACCATTGCTTGTATCTGTGTTTTTCCATTTCCAATCATTTTTTTGAAGAACTTTTGCCCTGTAAATAAACATACATTTTATCTGCATCAAATTGTATCACTTTTAACTGTATCATACTTCGACTAAGAACTACCAACTTTATCTTCATTTTCTTAATGCTCATATTATTGGCTGCTATCCAATTCAGTCACTTTTAACTGTATCATACTTCGACTAAGAACTACAAACATTACCTTCATTTTCTTAATGTGCGTATTATTGGCTGCTATCTTTATATACGATTGCAAGATTCAGAGTACAGGACCCTTACTTTTTAATTATACTTTTAATTAATTATGTGAAAATCTATTATTGGATAATATGTTATAATAATAACATTAATAATACACATAATAATTATGTGAAAATCTATTATTGGATATTATGCGTATTATTAATGTTATTATTATAATTGTAAAATATTTGTTGATTTTCCTTAATAAATAAAATAAAAATAAAATAAAGATTCAAATCGAACTAAATGCTATCTAGATAGTGTCTGGATAAATTTTTACCCATTTTATAAATTTGAGGTTTTACTCATGAAGTTAAAAATAAAAATAAATATTCATCCTAGACTTGCAGATAAGTCAATAGATATCACATAAAAACACAAATACCTAAGTCAATAGATGTTACAAAATTAAAATGGATAAAAATTTATCCAGACACTATCTAGATAGCATTTAGTTCGGGATTGAATCTTTATTTTATTTTTATTTTATTTATTAAGGAAAATCAACAGATATTTTACAATTATAATAATAACATTAATAATACGCATAATATCCAATAATAGATTTTCACATAATTATTATGTGTATTATTAATGTTATTATTATAACATATTATCCAATAATAGATTTTCACATAATTAATTAAAAGTATAATTAAAAAGTAAGGGTCCTGTACTCTGAATCTTGCAATCGTATATAAAGATAGCAGCCAATAATATGCGCATTAAGAAAATGAAGGTAATGTTTGTAGTTCTTAGTCGAAGTATGATACAGTTAAAAGTGACTGAATTGGATACAGACACCTTAGCTCAGTTGGTAAAGCTGTTGCCATGAAAGAAGAAGGTCCTGGGTTTGAGTCCCAGAGGTGCCTTAGGTTCGAGTTTAATTAAAAATTATTATTATTATTTTCATAAATGGCTTTAGCCTTGTTTGATGACCTGATCTGAATAGCCAAGTACTTCCCTACCATCCTCTCCCCCTTCTCCTTCTCCACCCAACTGCTTTCACGAAACCCCAATTGGAGATGCCATAGTCTCACTGGCTAAAGATGGTTGGGAGAAGTTGGAACTCTTGTGATTTTGAACCCTAAGGCTACGTCCGCATAGGCAGGCGGCTTGCTTAGCGCCTAGAGCCTAGATAGGTAGTAGATAGCCGCTTAGCGTGTATCCAGGTAAACCAACGTGTTGGTTTTTTGCCACTAGGCTAGGCGCTAAGCCAGCCGCCTGCCTGTGCGGACGTAGCCTTAAGGATAAACCACGTAAGTCCATAGCAAAGTCTATTGCTATGAGTGGTTTATGGTTTAAGGCTCAGAATTAATTAAAACCTTAAATGGTCATTTTGAAGAAATATTGGAATGTTTGTAGCGGGATTGCAGCAGAGTGCTGATGTTTATGGAAAATTTATTCGGGACATTAATTTTTTGGACATATCCGTCATGCATCATGCCGGATGAGGTCATTTAGGGACGCATTTCAATTCATTGGCTAAACATATTCATCAGGGCAGACACGATTAGGTTTTAGGTTTAAAGAAATCATTGGAAACGTTAAGATTTGATGAATTTTAAAACAAACTTACCCTGAATTTCTTGCTTCGGTGTTGTCAATCATTACCAACAAATTGCTAGTGGTGTTTTGTAAAGAGCATTTCTCGCAACTTATGTGTCGTTCGACAGAACTCGCAGGAACCTCGCTGTAATGCAAACCGAGGGAACTTTCTTTACAAGAGTGACAGTAGGTAATTGTATCTGAAAGAGAAAAAAAATGTATAGAAGTTATAAAAATTATATCAACTAAACTGTAAAAAAGCATTCAGAAAATGTGAAACCATTGTATCTTATTGTATTTTTATACAAATAATACATACAGTTGACCAGCAGTAATCCGGCCCTGTCTAATCTGGCATCCCCTATAATCTGACACACCTATAACAGTATGTGTATGTCGGCGGCCGATCGTAAAATCAGGCGGATCATGATGCGCCTAGTCGCTTAATAATAGAATCGGGCATTGTCGAGGATGAGAAGGGCTTGCATGAGTAGGTTGTTTTCCTGTAGATATTTCTTAACAGAAGGGCCACAAACCAGGTTTATCCACTGCACAAATCTTTGTGCAGTGGATAAATGGCTGATCTCAGCCTAGTGTGGGATAATGCGAGACGCACGAGGCGCAATAAAAAAAGATGCTTCGACAGCGAGGTAAACAAGCACACTGGGGATCTCCCCAGTGTGGGATAACGCGAGACGCACGAGGCGCAGTAAAATCGTGGGTCGTCTTCAGCCGGTCGTTCCTCGTATCTTGAATTTTTGCTGTTATTTCATACAAAATTTCATTCGCTCAACGGCTTGTTTCTCAAATATCTCGTACGTCAGGGCACTCATATCTCGAGGTACCACTGTAAATGTCATTATATAGATCTTAATAATAATACGAGTAAATAATAGTATTCCTATAGAAGACTATTACGAATTTCCTGGAGAGACCACATTACAAATGATGAGGTTCTACAAATAATCGAAGGAGGAAGGCACCTGCTCAGGACCTTGTCCGAAAGGCGTGCAAGATGGATCGGCCATGTAATACGACAAGAAGGCCTCTTGCATGCCATAATGGAGGGTATGACGGAGGGAACAAACTCTAGGGGACGCCCACGCCGAGAGTACCTGGAGGACCTGCTGGTGGGCGTGCACTGCTCATCATATATGCAGACTTCAAAAGACCCGCACAAGACAGGGAAGAATGGAAAAGAAGAATAGAGGAAATTGCTGCAAACCAATCCCAGGATTGAAACCAGAGAGAGAGAGAATACGAGTAATAATCACCTTCATCCTCAAATGTCCATTTCCAGTGAACTTTTTCTATTTGTCTGGCAGTTAGTTCTTCCCTAAAACGACAACAAAGTCATTAAATCAAACGTATCTGTGCTTGGTATGTAGTTACTGCGGATTGGGATGCTTATTAGAATTGATGCAAATACTTTTTAAAAAATGAAATTTTTCTACATAAGTATTTAATTGTGGAGTTGATAATATTATGACAGTCAAAAACAAAACAACTGGCAAACGAGTAGCACAACAAACAGCAGTAAAATTTTACAGATCAGTCAATGTGCCTATGTTTTATTATCTAGAGCAGAGGTGCCCAACCCAAATCGATGGTTGGGCCAAAAAAAAATTACTGAACTTAGAGATGGGCCACACATATACAAAAAATCACACAAAGAACTTACTTCCTATCATGAAATTTCTTGCGATTAGAAAATTGTTGCTATTGTGATTGTTGGTATTTGTAAAAATATGAATACCTTCAATGCTAGAAGGCATAAACTGACATTGTAAATAAATTTATAAACAATCATTTAAATGCTAAGGGGTGAATTACTAATATTTTATTATCTTTCACTTATTTGCCTTTGTCGCTTTATAAAAAACAAAAATGGCACGTCTATGTGTCCTTTGCACTCACCCTCCACATATTAAAATTAGGTGAGTTGCATTCGATATTACGAAACATGTGCGGAAAAAATATACTGGTTGGAATTGATTGCGAAAATGAATTCCTAGTGTGGCCACCCGGCACTTTTCAAGCAATAAATCAAAACCCCCATTGAGGAGGATCCGAGGTCTAATAACAATAATGTCCTAATTTCATTAATTTATTTATTTTTTTACATAATATAAAACTTTGATTATATATATATATTATATAACATTCGATAACTCAATATCAAAATACCAAACATAGAAAGATCAACGGCCATTGTGGTCTGGTCGAGGGAAAGCAATTCGAAGGTCGCAGGTTCAAATTTCAGCGTGCGCAAATAAATTTTAATTTGATTGATTTGTATTGTTTCACAACTTAAGCCATCAAAACCACAAGACATCTTTTTTCAACCTGATTCCAATTAGAGACCAAAGTCAATATTTTTCGCTTTACGCAATTGCTATTTTCATATCTACAATTTCAATTGTCATCACTGCAAACAACACATGAACCATGCTGTTTGCTGTGATGCCAACTTTCAAAAGAGAGATTTTGTTCCTTTTAAATTTTGTTTTTGATTTTAGTAAGTGTTAAGTTTGGTGATGTTTCGAAATTTTTCGAACTGGAAAATTTTGGTCATGGAAAATTTTATTTTTCTGAAAAAATTTCTTCAGGAAAACTCGGAAAATTTATCGTACATACTAGTAGACGGGAAATTTTTTTTTTTATATTGAAGTTTGGAAATTTTTCATATTGAAAATTTCCGGTTAAATTGGAAAATGGGAAAAATCTCGAAAAATTGGTCGGAAAATGGGTTGGGAAATTGTACAAACGTTTTCGAAACTGAAAAATTACAGGGATGTTGTTTGAAAACTTCAACGGTTCTTTTTGAAAATAACAGAGGGCGTCCATTTACAACTATCCGAAACTGTATGTACATTACGCACCGTATGTATACAGATTGTGAATAAATCCGAACTTCAAAACTACACAAGGCTTGCATTGGCACTTCCGTTTACAACTATCCACATTACATTACATTAGGCACGCACTATTGTATGGTATACAGATTTTGAATAATATTCATACCCGAACTTGAAAACTACACAAGGCCTGTATTTGGTCACAAATCGATGAATGCTTCTGTTATGTAGGCATATTATGATAAAATGGTTTAATATATGTATAATCTAATCAAGATGAACTCACCCCTCCTCCGGAAAACGGTTCTGGTCATATTTAGATCTTCTAAATTTATGATGAAGTTGGTGCTCTCCATTATGGTAACAATCAGTACAGAGGAAATAGTAGAAACAAATCTGACATTTAGGGTCAGTGGGCCGGTTGTGGCCATTGGGCCGGTTCTGGCCATTTTCAACTTTACAAGTCGAAATATAAGCTAAATAAAATCGAATCTTTTTTTACTCTATGGCAAAATGCATATTTGTCTATGGTCTTCGTTGACAAGTGACACAATAAATCTTATTGTTAACAGTTTGTGTTTGGTCGATGCAAATAAGTGTTGCGGAATTTTTTATTGAGATTGTTATCCAAAACCTTAAGGAACCCACTGTAAGTAATCTCAATATATATTTGTAATCCTTTTGATGTTTTATTTGAAAACAAGTTGTACCCATTATAAAAGGGTAAAGTAATATGTTTTTGAGGTTATTTTTAGAAAATTGGTTGTTTAAACATGATTTTTCGATGTGGCCATTACTGACACAAGAATTTATACAAATGTATGGGTTGTGGCCACGTTGGTGGCCACAAGTGGCTCCCATACAGTACTAGTTTTGGCCATTATCTAAAAAAATGAACATATCCGCTAATTTTGATATTTTAACTTAATAAATTATTATGTTTCTTCTTCAGAACTGTGAAAATGACTCCGGCAAATAAGAAGAAAGATGCTATTGAGCACTCAAAACGCAAACTTTTTTGTTATTCACCATCGAAAGTGATTTTGGCCCTCGATGCTATAAAAGGAGGTATGAAGGTATCTACTGCTAGTAAAAACTACAAAGTCCCCCGTAGTACTTTGCGTAACAAAATATGTGGACGTGCACCAGCGGCCTCAGGTCACGTAGGACCACAAGCTGTACTTGGTATAGAAATAGAGATGTCACTAGTCAGGTGGATTAAAGATTGTGCCCGGGCAGGTTTTCCAATTAACAGGGAATGTTTATTAGATTCCGTAAAGAAGATTGTTGTTACTGGCAACATCAATACTCCTTTCATCAATAATCGCCCTGGGAGGACATGGTTTGAGTCATTTATGACGAGACATCCTGATTTAAGCAAAAAACATGCAGAGTACATAAACAAGGCACGCGCATTGATAACCGAAGAAAAAATCAGAAACTGGTTTGAAGAAGTCATTACTTTGTTAGGACCTGATGGATGTAAGATTTTTGAAGATCCTGCTCGAGTATGGAACTGCGATGAAACTTCATTCTTCTTAGCCCCCAAAGGTGGACTTGTCTTAGCGACGAAAGGCGAACATGTTTACGACACTTCAAAAAACAGTGATAAAGAAAATATCACTACTCTGTTTACAGTAAATGCTCTTGGAGAACTGGCTCCACCTTTGACACTTTACAAATACAAAAGAATGAATTCAGATGTAGTTCAAAATGCACCTAATCGTTGGTCTATTGGTAAGACAGACAAAGGGTGGATGACTGCTGAGTCTTTCTATGAATTTATTGGTAATGTGTTCCTGCCTTATCTCAAAGAAAAGGGTACAATATTTCCAATCGTATTATTTTTAGACGGACATAAATCCCATCTGACTCTTCACCTGAGTTCACTTTGCAGAGACAACGGAATTATCGTCATAGCCTTGGTTCCAAACACAACACATATGCTGCAGCCACTGGACGTGGCTGTATTTTTTCCTTTAAAGCAACGTTGGTTGAAGTACATTCGTAAGTGGAGAATTGATAACGAAGGACAAGAAATAACTAAATTTAATCTCCCTTCTGCTTTGAACAACATTCTGATAAATGATACAAATTTTTCTAATAATGTGAAAGCTGGATTCAAGTCTTGCGGACTTTATCCATTTGGTCCTGATTTTGTAAACTATAAAAGAATTATAACTGCACCAAAACATACTGAAACTAATGTAAACATGCGCCTAGTGGAATCGACTCATCTACAGTATTTGGAGAGTAAAATTGAACCAAATATGCTTAAAGATTTCAAAGTCACTTACAGCACTGGTATGGATTGGACAGGTTGTACTGAAGGGTTGTTCCTGTATAAAGTATGGCTGGCCTTCAAAGACGATAATACTGCATTGCCAAATACAGATCTTACTTGTATTAATCTAGATCGAGTTACAACGCCTCCAGAAACTCCTGTTATTGAACCTTCATTTCCAATAGCGGTAAACGAAGAAATCCTGGACGTATCAGCATCAACATCTAAAGATATTGTATCCTCTTCTGAGATTGTAGAATTGAATATGCCGACTAATGCCGCAGAATTAGTGAAAAATTGCGTCATATGGCCTGAAAAGAAGACAAATACTACCAGTCGAAAGAGAGAGTATATTCCTTCGGTGTTAACATCAGATAAATGGAAAGATATTATGATGGCTAAGGAAAAGGAGAAAGACAGAAAAGAAGAACAAAAACAGATAAAACTAGCTAAAAAAATAAATAGGAACATTAAAAAAAAGAAACCGACTATTGAAATTTTAGAGACGTCAGAGGAAGAAAATTTGCATGATACGTCTCATTCGGACTGCGAAGACTGGATTCCACAGGTAAAGCCGTCGGGTTTCGAAGAACTAGATCGAACACCCCTGGAAGGAGATTATGTCCTGGTTGAATTCAAGAATCCCAAAGCCACTTTTTATTATGTCGGCAAAATATTGCGTTCAAAAGACGAAGACAATGAGTTCGAGATAAGCTACCTGAGAAAACATAATAACACTGGTAGCCAATTCACAATGCCACAAATTCCTGATTTGGCATCTGTTGCTGAGATTGATATTAAAATGATATTGCCACCACCATTGTTTACAGGTACAACCAAAAGGCAAAATTCTTTTTATACTTTCGAAATCGAACTCTCAGGTCTAAATATGCGCTAAATCTTATTTTTTTATAAGTTTATTGTATAACTTGAATAATAAACATCGATTTATAATCATTACTGTGTTTAATTTAGATAAAAAAATATAAGTTCCCTACATAGATTCATGTGGCCAAAACCGGCACACGGGTGTGGCCAGAACTGATTAAATTGTGGCCACAACTAATGCATGGGTCCAGTTCAATGAAAAAAAATTATTTAAAAATAATTAAAGAACTGTTATTCGATATATTTACATATATTAAAGACAGGCATTTTTATTGTACATTAATGTTGGAAAAATTATAATTTACATTTATGTGCAAGTTTGGTGCTCATTCAAAAACGAAAAAATCCTTAAGGTGGCCACAACCGGCCCACTGACCCTATATCGTGCCCCCAATATGGGACAACTTTTACAATAGCCGCACACCATACTGTTATGACAATTCTCTGAAAATATTTTATGATGAACATTCATTAGGTATATTAGACTTACTTTAAACCAGTAATTTCTGACATTATTTGGAGTAAAAACGTAAATGACATTTTGGTCTTCGGTGACATTTTTGATATTGACCTAAATTTCATCTGTATTTTTTTACTCCAAATAATGTCAGGAATCACGTTAAAAATAAGGGGGCATTCAAGTATTACATAACGCAATTCCTTAAAATTTTTGACCCTCCCTCCCCTCCATGTAATGCGCCATAATGTTTTTCTGTAACCCCCCTCCCTCTCCCTAAACGTTACGTAACACCCAAGTGACTATTTTTACCTAAAAGTCACGATTAAGGACATTATAGTACCTAAACTCACTTTAACATTACTGACTACAGCAATTTGTGTTCATGCATAGTTCGTGTTTAAAACACTAACGAATACTGACAACGAAAATAAAATAAAAATGATGTTCAATACAGTCTAGGGATTCCCCGTAAAACATAAACGAAAAAGGTTGCCAACTTGAGAGAACAAAATAAAAATTTAGTACAGTACAATCGAGGGATTCCCCGTAAAACATAAACGAAAAGAGTTGCCAACTTGGATGATTTTATTTCCCTAGTTTTTTATTTTAATTGAAAAAAACATGTTAGTATTATGATTAAATTATGATTATGATTAAAATTTAATTTGAAAAAAATCTTACGAAGCTTTGCCAAAACACTATAAAAACTAGCCGGCCTAAAACTAGACAGCTTTGTAAATATATCGTAACTAACTAACCATCTCATTTATGAACGAATAAGGGACAAACAAAGAAACATTAATTATTATTATACTCAGAATTTATAAATCGTCATATAAAACACAATCACTTTAAAATACACTCTTTGGTTGAACGACTGAATCACGTGTCTCGAAACCAGTCTGCGCGTATGGTATATCTATTGTCTACAATCCACATTTGATCTCGTGAGCATGAGCAGGTTTTCTTTGTATTTAAAAGATTTCATTATTGTTATTTTATAGTGTTAATCGAATGGTGAAGAGCATTTAACCAGCCAGCGGACGAAAATCCAGAGGGCGGTTACAATGAGAAAGATTAATTATTCTCCGTACCAGCTTTTTTAAATTATAACTCAATATCGAATTTATTTCAATCCAAATTAGCATTAATTTATACCTTCATCCAAAAATGCTGAAAGGCGTGATGATAAAACTATTAAAATAATGTACTTTTTGTAGTTATTTTTTGATTATAAGTATTTATCATTTTTCAATAATGTCTAAATTTAATAAGAATGTTAAAAAAATCTCAAATATATTAGTTTGTAAGTTCGCAAATAAATACACAAATGGACCAATTTTCGTCAAGAAATACATGTACGTACATATTTTTAATGATTTTATTGAAACTAAAATTAAAATTCTAAAACATGCGTTTGCTAGATAATGTATTGATTTATTTTACTGCATGATTATATTATTTGAAATGGGTGTGGTATAATACAAAATCTTTTTTGAAAATTTAACAAATCTGCCAACGACCTATGAAATAACCTTATTATAATAAAAATTAAAAAATTTTCTCAAAATTTATTACATGCGAATGCTAGATAAAAGAACAATCTTTCGAAATCCATTTATAATTTTTTGTGGAAAAGAGTCGATACGTCTAAAATCTGATTTGAAAATGACATATTTCTGGTTTTCTCTGGTAATGCCCTCTGAATGCGCGGTTGCATTTTGTGGCATTGGTTTTTGAACCACGAGCTCGGTATCTTCTATGGAGGCATTTCATGGACGGCTTTGTGCCTGGGGAGTAGTGGGGAGCGGCCTAGTTTCCGCTTCATGGCTGATAATACTGCAGAGACGCCACGGAGGATGTTGCGAGTCCTGACCTGGAGGTATTCCCGTTCCTGTTTCAGAGGATGTAACGAGTCCTAACCTGGAGATATTCTCATACCTGTTTGCTGGATTTCTGGCATGTTGCTAGGCTCTTTCGAAGTGTTTATCTATCTTAGAAATTTGCCAGGTCCACCAGGTAGGTACTGTACTATGTTAATATATTTTAAGATTTCGCACTATGATAATTTGGCTGTTACTAGTTATTTTTTTTGTTCCTCAGAACCAATTCTGTTTGACGACTTCAAAGTCCTATGTATTAAATAAACAATTAACTATCTAATAGACATTATTATTTTATTTTAGTTATGTTTAGGAACCTTTCTACAGAGTACCAAATTCCCCACTATCCTGACCAGAGCACCATTACGCTCTACTGCATTTTTAACGGTTTTTTGTACCTTTTGTAAGTTATGCTTTGATTTCCTACTAATGTTATAATGCATGGGTGTGGTATAAATCCTCCTGCAATACCTACAAATGTTATAACTTCTTGCCTCATTCTCACATTCAAACATCGTCTCATACAAGCTCTTCTATTGTTCTGACTCTTGGCATGGTCTGACTCAAGAAACTGATTGGTCATGCCTTGTCTTCCTTGGGCGTCTCTGACTTCTTCTGCCATTCACATTTGCATCATATATTCTCCTTACACTCCATTCCAGGTTCATTCGCTCTAGATGCCCAAACCATCTTTCTCTTACTCATTAAGCTTACATTGGCCTTGCATTATTTGCAGATCTCCATGTTTCTCACATGATCACATATGATTTTACCACACGTATGCCACAGGGATCTCACTTCTACTGCATCCAGTCTACTTTCATCCTTCCTCTGCCAGTTCCAAGCCTCACCGTCATGCATCAGGGTAGGTACCAGCACTCCATTGTGGACGGCTAGCTTCGCTTCTTTGGACAATTCTTCATTAATTAACCCTTTTTTCGATATCTCTATCAGCTTTCCCATCTCTCGTAAATAAACTTCCCAAATATACAAACTCATCCACCTGCTCCGAGTATTCATAATTCAGAACTATGTTGAACCTTGTTTTCGTAGTCTCTCTTTCAAATATCATAACTTTAGACTTACTGACAACATTAAAGGTTCATTGATTAGAAATGGACCAGAGTTCATTATTGTAATTTATCTTTTAAAAGGCAACTTCTTCACTGATTTATTTCTAGTATAGTGTGTCTAAAAAAAACATACACATAATCGAACAGATTCTTGAACAGAAAGCTTACCCAGCATAGATAAGTCTCCGTCAGGGTCCACGGAAATTTCTGAAAATCCATAAGTTTGACACGATTATCAAAGTCATTACGCAGCACAGCCTTTATTATTTAAAACCTATAAAGCGAGATAAAGATTACCATTTTGCAGTTGGTTGGTTTTTACCATTACCAATTTTTGTGTGTAGTTTTCGGTTCAAATCTCCCGACAATACCTCCTGGCAGTCCCAAATGTATCCGTCAAGCGGCGTTACTAGTAGGGGACGCCCCAATGACGCTTCATTAGCATTTATTTTTGCGAAGGTCTAACATTTTCGTTGTCACCAAATTGCTAATTCTACAGTATTTTGCGAAAAGTTTTTAATCTTTTTTTCGAAGATATTTTAACAGTGGTACTGTTCGAATCCTGAAATTACATTCCAGTTCATGTGTTTTTGTTTTGTGATTGTCATGAACAAAGGAGAGCTCCTTTAGCATCTGGGGATGGCTAATTGGAACAATGTCCGCTACCTCGAGATCCAGAAGTCGCATGATGCAATTCCTCTTTTCTCAACGTTGGCATTGAAACCGGAGTTGAAGTGCATAACCCAGGAGGAATCAGCCAGTACGTCAACGGACTCCTGTGGATCCCTAACCAATGCGCTTTCGCCGTGCGCCGATCTCCTGAAGGCCTCCATGCAGGAGTTGGTCAAGCGGAGCGCGGGACCGGGCACGAAGCTGAGCACTTAAACTCTTTTTAAGAAGGTACAGGCTCTCTTTGCCATGGGGTCCGAGTCCCAGAAAGTATCCAAAGACATTTAGCAGATGGTCTGCGGCAGACGGGCAAGTCATATTGAGTATCGAAGAGTACATTGCGGGGCATCAGAAACGGGTAGAGACCCCGTACGAAAGATTCCACTTACATTCCACCAATATCTCTTTATCACAAACAACTTGTCGGAGCTGTATAGGTTGGGGAGTGAAGAAGTGCTTCGCTCCTCAGCCTAGCCGCGACCTACTCCACCCGTTAAACCGGTCGCAGCACAGAACTTGCAACCCTTTCGTCCCAGAATGCAGCAGGTCCCTCTTTTCAGGAGGGTCAGCTGCACTTATTTGCACGTATGTGGAGGAACCTTGGTGCCCCTACTATCATCCTAAGGATGTTAGAGGGCTATCAAATTCCATTTTCTTAAAAACCTCCACTGATTAATAATATTGATTTATTTATCTCCCCGTTTGCTACTAAGACTTCTGTGGCAATGACGGAACAAATTGAAAAACTAAAGGCCCTTAAAGTTTTAGAGATGGCACCTGCCACTCCCTCATTTATTTCTAACATTTTTCTCGTCCCCAAATCAGATGGTTCAAAAACGGGTCTGGTAAATGTGAATCGATTTCCTACTTTTCTACAACCGACTGGATGGTTTAAGTGAACCTCACCATGCTTATTTCCATGTGCCTCTGAGTGAGCTGCTTAGTTGTTTCCTTAGACTTATAGGAATTAACTCTTGCAGATAAAATCCCTCCCCTTTGGCCTGGCCACCTCACCTGGCACCAAGGCATTCGCAACCATCTATACATCCATCGACTACCTGGGTAGCGCAGGAACTGCGGAAGAGAGGGACAAGAATTCAAGTATATTTGGATGATTTTTTTTATTAGTAAACCAATGCCTGCCTCCTTTAAAACAACAGTTTAGCAAAATACTGAAGTTTTGACAAGACTTGGGATGGCAAATACAATTTGATAGTCATAATACAACTAGAACCATCACAACATCCAATTTCTTGGGATCAGCTGGAATACTGTAATTAACGAAAATTCTCTCCCTCAGAACAAGATTTTAGCCCTATCTTATCTGTTAAAGAGTTTGATTCAGACAGGAAGGTGGTCACTAAATAAGGGGCGCAGCCTCTTGGGCTCTTTGAACTTTGCTGGTTTTGCAGTTCCAAGAGGCTCAACAGCCGGTACATTCAGAAATAATGCTTAGGACTCAGACACTACCACCCTTGGGAGTCACCACCAATTCCTACAGCTCCCGCTCGGCAATTGAGATGGTGGGTTGGATCGCTCACCCTAACATCACTTATAGATCTGCCGCTGTTGGAGCATAACCTGACAACTGATGCTTCGGATAAGGGTCGGGGTGCCCAGCTAGACGAAAGACTTCTCAGTGATGTGTGGAGCGAAGATCAGCTAAATCATCACTCCAATCTAAAGGAGATGCTCGCCGTGTTGGCTGTCTTGTCGGGTCTTCTGTTCCAGTCGGACAACAAGTCTGTCGTATCCTACCTACGCAAGGAGGGTAGTACCAGGTCAACTCAACTCCTTAGCTGAACTCGACCAGTGCTAGATGTTTTGGACAAACACTGTGTCTCCGTGACAGCACTAGCTACCATTTCAATGAAGTAGCGGACTGTTTATCTCGTCGTAACGCTGTACCCAAATGGCACTTGCTACCTTCTTTTACAGTGGTAGCATTCAGAAAATGGGGATGACACGAGAAGATTTGGCTTTAAGACAGCACACGTGGTTCAGAGGTATGTTTCTCTTGATTTCAGGACAACAAAGCAGACTACCACAATGCTTGGAGCAGGGACTGGGACTATCAGATGGCTTGTATCTTCCCCCCCCCCCCCTCTTGCCGAGGGTTCATTGTCACCTGATTAGAGCAAGGAGATTATATGTGGTGGTAGCTCCTCATTGGGAGAGGGCATTTTGGAGAGTGGATCTGAGTCCACCTCTTACGATTCACAATCGAGAAGAAGCACTTATAGACACCAGTACCAATAACTCTCCTCATCAAGTAGAATCCTTCAACCTGGAGATTTGGCTTTGTGTGGGTATATAAGAAAATATTAAAATGAATATCTTAGCTAGCCTTCGAAGCCCCCATTTGAGATCCGAGGATTGTATCATCATGGCTGGAGAAGAATTTAACGTATAACCCTTTTTGAAGCATCAAGAAGAGCAGCCACAATCCTGCTTTTGGCTTCAGGGCGCCGAGTCCATGATCTCACGTTGCTCCACTGCACAGCTGAAAGACTACAGTGGACAGCGAAGGCATCTCCATTTGGCGTTTGGTGCCAAGATGGATTCAGCAGATTGGCAGCAATCAGGATGGAAACTAGCTCGCTCTGAGACAAGGAACGTGTCTATTGGATGGAGAAGGTCATAGTACTGTCGAGGGAACAGAGAGCGCAGGCGATTCTAGTATATTAGTTACAACTTGTGGGACGGTGAAGGCGGCCTCCAAGGCAGTAATTGCAGGTTGGATTAGGACAGTCCTCAGGGATACCGGAGTACAGGATCCATCTGGCAGCATTCGTTCAGCAGTGGCATCCCTGAACAGGTTGCAGAAGAATAAACTGAATGATATACTGTCGCGTGGCAACTGACAAACTCCCAATACCTTTGACAAGTTCTATAAAAGGGAAATTTGCTGAATCGGCTGGTCGAATCAACACCGACCCATCCGTTGCTGACCTATTTCAACCTCTGTAACTGGTTAGCTGATTTCTGGAAATCTTGCCCCTATTTCTAGCATACATAAATATTTTAATTTTTTTTTTTTTTTTTTAAACTTTATTTATTCCCATTTCTTTGTACATATAATGTATAATAGCAAATAGTATACATATAATAACAAATAGTATGAACAAGAAATGAAAACCCACTAAGGCACTGCCTGAGTGTGGGTAATATTAAAACAAAATACTATATTTACAAGTACCCAAAGTATAAAATAGACTTAAAAAACATATAAAATATAAAGATAGTATTACAAAGTTAATTTATTACATTAAAAAGTTAGTATTACATAGGTAGAATAAGAGAAAAAGGTTTTTTATTTCAGCTATTATAAAAATAAAATAAAAATATGGAGAAAAATATACTGATTTTTTTTTTTTTTTTTAGTTATTATAAAAAAAAACAGAAAACATATTGTACTACAGTTTAGAAAGTTACAGCAAGTGAGTTGTAGAAGGATGGATAAATTTATAGAAAAAGCGTTTCAATATCTACATTATTCAGCCATAATTTTACCTCTTTTACACATTTTTACATAATTGATTCCCACTAGCATCATGTCACCAGGCGACAACAAACGATACTCACTTTATAGGTTTTAAATACACAATGAAAGAGTGCTTACAGGTCTTTACAGGTCTTAGAGTGCACTTTACAGGTCTTAGAGTGCAAAACAATAAAATACAAAAAACTTAATTCATGTACTTAGTTTTATTTAAAACCTAGGCAAATATTGGTAAGAAACATCGATTTGGCTGCAAAATGGTTATCTCACTTTACAGGTCTTAGAGTGCAATACAATAAAATACAAAAAAACTTATATCATGTACTTAGTTTTATTTAAAACCTAGGCAAATATTGGTAAGAAACATCGATTTGGCTGCAAAATGGTTATAAAAGCTAATTACATAATATAAGTAAGACAAAACCCTTTCATTTTTTTATGCATTAGCTCCACACAGGAGGTCCCGAGGACAATAATTCCCATCAGGCCCTATATCATCTTTGGGGATGCTGTGAGGAGGATCTTTTTAGGAAAGGAAGGAGAGGAAGTTCTGAGAGAGAAAAAGGTATGAGGGATGGGTAGGAATTGGATGTATGAATCTATCCCTCTCACTGCGGTTCAATGCGATGTACTTTGTAGCAGGAATGAACGGGTGAATGTTCAATTCTATAGCACCGTGTGATTGCAGATTAAACAAAAATTAACACTCACACGAGATAACTGTTTGATTCCTGCATTCCTACAGTACCAGCATTAGTAGTCAGTTGCAACCGTTTCGGAATGTTCAGTTCTTCAAACCAATAATTTTTAGTGAAAATATTAAAATTACACATTTTTAATACAACCATCAGAATCAGAAAAAATAACTTTAAAACTTCCTCACATTTTAAATGGCATTCATCGTTTATGAAAATGCTCCATTATTGTTGCGGAGTATTATATATTTTGCATAGTTGCTCGATTTGGTATTTTGAAGTGGATGAGATGCAGGAGTTCACAACAGTCTAATTTGGAGTGAATAATTTTAAGCAAAAAAGTAAATTTATTTATTTTTCTCCATTTTCTAGGGATTGCATTTTAATTGTATTTAGTAAGAATGTATAGTTTATGTGTTGGATAGGTACGTGTAATTTAAAGCTAATAAATCATAATGTGTTGCACATACTCCATATTTCTTAAATATATTAGTAGCTGACCCGGCCACGCGTTGCTGTGGTAAATAAAACACAATGTCATCTACTGGATGGTAATCCAATTATAACCACCGCCGTCTTTGAGTTTATCGCGAAGAGACAGACAGATGCCACGGAGGACTTTAATTTATAATACGTAGAGATGGTGTGAAAGATTATAATAATGTGCTTGAAATGCTTGGGGTAACTAACGTATTTAAGTTAATAAGGATTAATACTGAATCCGTCTAAATAACTTTTCAATTACCGCAATGTACATGACCTTTTTTTTAGAAGATAGAATGGGTATAGTAAGCTATCCGTAAAAGATAGATATGATATATGCCTCCATGGACTTTTTTGTAGATCTTTAAAAGAGGAATATCCCACCATGCATTGTTTTGTTATATCCCAAAAGGATTAGGCAGCGTTTTCGATGAAAGCTACCAGGCAGCTTGACTTTTTCCGACACTTCTAACAATTATCGTTATGTTTCAACCAATTTACACAAATCCTTGACAAATTACATACCTAAACCTTCCTCACGAAACACTCTATCTATTGGTGAAAACTGCATGAAAATCCGTTCAGTAGTTTTCGAGTTTATTGCGAACAGACAGATTTTATAATATTCAGATCAGAGAATTTATAATATGTAGAGATTTAAGAGACAATCCAACAATTTGTAAGTGGCTACTCCGAAAAAGGTCAAGGGGACTGCCGTCTCGTTCATTGGAAAAACAACACCTCTTCTATAGGTCACTCCAAGTTTTCGCTGGATGACTCATCACCTTCTAGTATTGGATTCAAACATCTGTCACTGTTAGAGACATTGAATCCCAGAATCTCCTCATACCTTTCTCCATTTCAGAACTTCCCACACAGCACCCAAGATGATATAGGCTCCGAGGGTAATTATTTTTCTCAGGGCCTCCCGCGTGAACCCATTACCCATTAGGGTATGAATACAACGTACAAAGAAAGCACTTAAAGTTTTCTAGATAATGTTGAATTGATTTAGTTAATAAAAAATTACAAAAATTTTAATTTAAATAATACTCACCAACAGTTTCCTCATGGGAGAAATCCCACACCCAATCCCAGTTCCTTTTGACTACGGTTGCTCCCTTAAATATACCCCGTACTTCAATTCGGTCTTCTTTTAATCTTGGTGCTAGATTTAACCTGTAAAGGCAGGTACAGATTGCTGTAACGTAACATGCAATGTAACATGAAAGGAACATTTCATAAGTGTGGACGCAGCGCGCGCACGAACCGAACATGTACCTACTCGCAGCTGTTCCCGGCATGCGCGCGGTGAACATAGCTCAGTCTGCCGAGAACAAGTTCTCCATTGCTCCATTGTTCACGCGCGTTCTGACGTACAGACACGAACAAGCCGTCCACACTGTATTCGGCGAAAAAAACGAAGCATTGTGGAATGCGGCGCGCACGAGTTGAAATGCTCTGTTCGCGCGCGGAGTGTGCGCGGTTCGTGCGCGCAAGGCGTCCACACTATGAGAATTCTGTTACATTGCATGATACATTGCGGCAATGTGGACGGCAAATTCTTTCATTACGTGTTACATTGCGTGTTACGTTTCGGCAATCTGTACCCGCCTTAAAACATTTTATTATATTTTGATATGAATCACTCCTTTTTGCAATTGGTCAATTTCCAAAATAAGCATTACTTTATTTATTTATGGCATGGAAAAACATGATTAGCAAAACCATTACCAAAAAAACTAGATTACAAGGCTGGGACACAAATTGACCCTTTGACTAGTATGAGAATCTCCAAAAATATTTTATTTTTATTTTCTTATAAGAACAACCTCTTTTTATAACTTTTGAAGGTTATTAATAATAATAATATAAGTTTATTCCAGAATGTATGCAGGGGAAGTGTAATGCAATACATTCCATAATGTAAAATAACAAAAAAAATATAAATAATAAGTTAAGGTAAAAAGTAAATAACAATACATAAATTAAATTAAATAAACGAATAAGCATGAAAAATGAAACTGAGAAAAAAAAAATTAATTATGTATGTAAACACTAAAATGAATGTAAATAGCCGTTTACGGAGGGTATTTCATCGTCTCCCGTCTCCAGAGGGTCATCAGGGAAGATTCCATCCAGGCAGTCATGGCGGTGATGATCGCATTCTTCGAATGGCGCAGTCTGCGCCATAAACTTCCCATGCGGTGGCGGAAAAGTGCACGGAAAGTATGAACTCGTCCCTCCAGGAACATTTCCGTAGCACTGCAGTATCTCGGTAGGCGGAAAAGTTGGCGATAAGCGTTATTGTAAGCAACCTTTAACTTATGCCATTGGGTTGCAGTGTAGTCAACCCACAGTTCTGATGTGTACAACGAGGTACAGAAAGCGTTGAACAGTATTCTTTTTACTTTGGGGCTGCAGGAGTAAAAACGTCTTGACAGCATACCCGCTCTAACTGATATTGCTCTTCTCTGCCTTTCCATGTCCTCGATATCCTTAAGGTCGTCTGTGATGACATGTCCCAGGTATTTAACGCTGTGATTAACATTCATTTTCCTTTCATCTAGCCATACTGAGGGTGTTTGGACGATTTCGTTTTTCGGTTTAAAAACCATAACTACTGACTTGGTGGTATTATACAAAAGGTTATGGTTTTTTGCAAAGTCTTCACAAATTTTTAGTAGTTTCTCTAATGCGCTATTATTTTCCTCAGGGCCTCCTGTGTGGAGCTCATGTAAAAAAAAAAAAAAAAGTGACGGTGCAAGAAGAACCATGTCATCTGCGTAATTAATGTTATTTACACACACTCCATTTAAATGGCAGCCTATTTTCGTGGCATTAAGTCTTTGAATAAGCTCATCGGTGTATAGATTGAACAGAACCGGAGACATGCTTCCTCCTTGCCTTACGCCACTTTTCAAAAAGAATGGGTTGGAAAATTCCCCAGACCATTTCACAATATTTAAATTGAAAGAATAGCTATTACATCTTCTGAAACTGCTCTATTCCTTAGTTTTTCCCACAGTTTATTATGACATACACGGTCAAATGCTTTGCTTAAATCTAGAAAGCAAGTATAGATTGGCGTTTTTCTTAGTTTATAATAACTGATGGTTTCTTTTAGGGAATATATTGCCATAGATGTTGACAGTGCAGGTTTGAATCCGAACTGGTTATCCTCTGTTTTTAGCTGATCTATTACGACAGCAGATAAAATTTTTTCAAATAATCTTGCCACTGTGGTTGAGAGTGAAATTGGTCGGTAGTTATTGATCACGGATGGATCAAGATTTGTTGATTTAATTATGGGAATAATTACCGTTTTCGTCATTTCATTCGGGATGTGCCTGTAATGTACAATATTTGAAAATAGTTTTGCTAGGATAATATAAATCGCTGGTCCAGCATACTTAATGTGCTCGATTGAGTCATGTCCTGTGGCTTTTCCTGTTGCCATTTCTCTGACAGCTCTTTCTACCATATGCGAAGTAATGCTGAGAGCGTTAGTATTACCTACGTTTTTCAAACTAATATTTATATTCTGCTTCTTCACCCGCCATAGAGAGGAAGTTACGAAACTCATTGGCGATATTTTCCTTGCCTCTTACTCCATTGACACAGAGAGGAGTTTTCATATTAGTTTTCAATTCTGAGGAGGTTTTTTGCCAGAATTTATGGAAATCTTTATTTATCAGTGATGCGGCGATACTATCCATTCGTTGCTGAATTTCTGACTGTTGACATTTTTTCAGAGCTACTTTGAAGATCGTTCGGTATTTCTTCCTGTCTTCGGCAACCGGCCCTGAGAGTGGTTTTCCGGCTTGAAGCCATGAGAGAAAGGCGCTTCTTGATTCTGCGTATTTGGCTGCAACCATGTGATTCCATCCTGGAATGTTTCTATTTTTTCGATTCTTGTTATTAAACGTGGTGGAGGCAGCACTTCGCAGTGCTTCCACAACATTTTTGTACAGGGAATTTATTTGGCTTTCGTTTGAATTTGCAGATTTTTTGACAGGTTCTAATTGGGAGAAATCTTGAATTATCTTTAGAAGTTTGTTGTTGATAGTTTCAGCGTATTTCATTATTTCAATATTAGATTTCGGATTCCATCTAGAAGAATCAAATATGTTGTCATCACACGATTCCACAAAGGCTGGCAAAAATCAAAAATTTAAGGTTGAGATTTACAATCATTGGCAAGTGATCAGACCATACTGCGTCATATTGAATATCTACGTTGGTAATAGCATTTTCCAGTGCTTTTGTGATGACACAATGATCTAACCAACTTGTGGTACTATGGGCATCACTTAGGTATGTAAATGTATCGCAATTCATTAACTTCGTATCTGCGCAAACATAGCTAAACTCACTGCAAAATTTTTCTAGTTCTCGGCCAAAAAGGCTTTTAGGATCTGCATTGAAATCACCTAGAATAATCGCACTCGACGAGTTCCTTTCATTGATTATTGCGTTTACCTTACTCATGCAGTTCGTGAATTCCTCAAGATTCTCCGGTTTATTTGTCGGCATATAAAGTGAGAAAATTAATATTTTGCCACTGTTGACAGTCAATTGTATTGCAGCAAGTCTTAGTTCAGAGCGTTCCACTATGTTGACAGAAAGTGAATCCCGCCATAGGATAGCAATTCCACCATAAGGGAACGTACCCATACTACGTGACCAACTTTTTGCAATTTTTAACCCCCCCCCCCCGGTGACCAAAAACCTAAGCAACCCGCCGCTCATTTGTACCAAGCGTGATATTTTGAAGACCCCTCCCCCCTGAACAGGTCACTTAGTATGGGTACGTTCTCTTACCATGGAGAGCCTTAACATGTCTACATACATGAGTTTTTGCATTCTTTCACTTATTGGGGCCGGTACATTGGTAATTTTTTAATTAGTATCACCAGGTTTATCTTGCCAGGGCTCCTATCAGAGACCAACTTGATGGACGTAAATCTCTCACAGCGAGCGAAGCTTATAAACTTTACGATTTTTTTATATTTTGATTTATAAATCCTACAAATATGAAATGAACGGTAAAACACGGGTTAATTCATTGGCTGTACAGCACTGTAATAAGTTTTTATTTTTTCATGTTAAAATGCGAAGGTATGATTTTTTTAATGTTGGCGAAAAATTTTAAAAATGATCTTTTGGGAAATCGCGAGCAATTGAGACAAATTTTTTTACTTCACGCGGTCGCTCCAGTGGATAAAGAGATAAATGAATGAATCATAAAAATAAAAAAAATATAGTGATAAAGGCAGTAATGTGTATTATGGTGGTATTGTGTATTACCTTTTATTCTTTAACTTTATAAAATTTTTGTAATATTGCCTTTTTTTGTTGTTTTCCATTTTTTAAGTTTGTGTGTGATGTGTTTTTTATTTCCCTCAGTTTTTCTATTTTTACATAACTCCACACAAGAGGCCCTGAGAAAAATAATTTCCCTCAGGGGCTTATGTCATCTTAGGGGATGTTATGTGGAGGGTGATTAAGGAAAGGGATGAGAGGAAATTCTGGGAAGGAAAAAGGTAGGAATCTGGGAGTCAGTGAGTCCAGGAATGACGGATGTATGAATATACCAACTGCGGTGCAAGGCAATGGTTTGAGAGAGTCTGACTGGAGATGTCAAAAGGCTTCCTTCAACCAGTCTCTTTCGATCCGGCCCGCCATGCAGAAGGAGGGCAGGTGCATCCGCCGCCAAGACCTAGACAAACCTCAACCCATGAACCCGGGAAAGATTGTTGAATGCTTTTACTGCCTGGTATTTGCCTCACTTTCTGCAGCTATTATTTTTTACATGCATGTCTAAGTACATTCATTTTATTCAAAACTAATTGCTACAAATTATTTATTTTTTTATACTTAGAATCTGTTCTGACTCCCCCATGCTATGTGCATATTTTCCTGTAAGTACTTATTATGTACGGTGTGAAACGCGTTGTATTATTATGATACAATTAATCCAATTTTTTTTCACAACTCTAGACAAGTACCTCGTTATAAAAATAATTGTCTAGGAAAACGTCAGAGGAATTTTTTTTAAACATGGAAACTGAGGGATGCGCGAGGCATTTTAGAAGTAAAAAATGTATGAAATATTAATTGCATCAGTTTTAAAAAGAGAACCTTGTCTTTGATGCGGAATCCAGCTAATAAAAAAGCTCCATAAAGATGCAAACTATAGGAAGAGGTAGCAATCGAAGTAGAAAAAGATGGTTTGTACTGAAAAGTGATTTATTTATGATGAGATTTTTTTTATATTGAGAAGTTAATTATGGTTATAAATTTTCATTATTTGTTTTTTGGGGTGTTATGCCGTATTGCAGCTCACCTGCCCTGATGATAGATACTGTAACGCTGCCCGAAACGTTGACTAAAGAAGGAGATGGCGTAACACGGCATAACACCCCAAAAACAAATAACGAAAATACTTTTGGCCGTGAAAATCTAAAAACGTACATGGTTATGAATGTATATTATGGTTATGGCGTTGGATTATGTTTTCAGGCAATGAGTTGTTCTGCCAGGTAATCAATCAAATTCCGTTAAAATAATTCAACAAAATTTCTCTGGTTTGTAATGCACTGTTTAAAAATCTACATCGTTTATACTGAACATTTAACTCCCCATGACTTGACCGTGACTGAAGGCAGAAACATACTTGCGTGTCGTGGCGTGTCGTGACTACAAATTAACCAATCATCGTCGTGGCTTGTCGACACGCCACGACCTATAAATATATCTCTAACCATAATAAATGTATGAAACCGATGTGCTTCTGGAGCGTCACGACACGCAAGTATGTTTCTGCCTTTATTTATGTCATGAACCCAACATGATGGATAAGACCGTGAAATGGAATATTTTAAATATGAATTTTCTGTAAGTAGCAGATTTAGAACTATTTTTGAAAGTGACATCTCGTCAACGTGCCGACAAGCAAATGACCAAGGAACCTAGCGACCCACCAAACAAACCACTTTCAGTGCGGCCACCATGGATCCTAGCAAGTAGCCAGAGTGCAAGCCACTAGGCTCTAGGCGCTAAGCCAGCCGCCTGCCTATGCGGACGTAGCCTAAGAAAAATAATAGATATTAGACGATCGGAAAGGAAAGCAATTGACTTGTTGAGAAGGGGCCTATAGAGGCAGACCGCTTTTCGATGGTCAAACGTGATCTATTTGATTTTTCTAAAAATGTAGAATCGTACGAGTACTTTGTCGATTATCAGGCGATTTTGCAATCATACGATGACTTCATATAAATAAATCTCTCTTGAGTGGTCGCGCTTGGAATTCGGCGCGATACAATGTTTTTCTTTAAACTTAATGGCACGGGTGTACCGCAAATGTTGGAATTTGAAACGGAGTCTTCTTCTTCTTTCGTATGGTGGGGGGTCAGAGGGGGACATCTAGGTCTGTGAGCCAGTCTAGGGCCTCAGGCGTTGCCCTGTGGACCTCATAAATCCCGCCGGGGAATGAATGGAGCGGGCATTCGTTGACCACATGTTCGGTGGTCTGCACCGCACCGCATTCACACGTCGCCGACTCTTTAAGGCCCCATCTATGCATCATGTGAGCACAACGGCTATGGGAGCACCTTATTCTATTGATGGCAGTCCAGAGTTTGCGAGGCAGTGAGAACCCAGGCTGTCTCTCAGTGGGGTCTTGCACGAGATCGGCGTTTTTGACGTTGGCTGATTGCCACTCAAGCTTCCACCTATCTTCTGGGGTGAGAGGTGTTCGAAGGAGTCTTTCTCCTTCCGTCCAGAAGGGTTTTCGAGACTTTAAGCGGCATGCCGGGTGAGAAATGACATCATCGTGCAAGGGTATTTCGCTTTTTTGCAGCGCCTTCTTGTATTCCCTCAGTGTTGCAATCTCTCGCCTGATATTTGGCGGGGTTATATTTGCAAGTACGGGGAGCCAAGGAAGAGGAGTCGATTTTAAGGTTCCGCTGATGGTTCGCATTGTGGCATTAAGCTGAACGTCGACCATGGAAGTGTGGGCGCTTCTGGCCCATACTGGAGCACAGTATTCAGCTGCTGAGAAAACCAGGGCAATGGATGCCGTTCTGAGCGTGTTGGCGTCGCATCCCCAGCTAGTACCAGCCAGCTTATTGACTAAGTTTAGTCTTGTCCTGGTTTTTTTGCCCACTGTTTCCATGTGTTTCCGGTAATTCAGGCTCCTGTCCAAAGTTATTCCAAGATAGCGGGGATGGGGGTCATGGTAAATATTTTTTCCATCAAACTGAACACAGAGTTTTGCGTTTGCCTGTGAATTACTGAGATGGAAAGCTGTCACAACTGTTTTCGACCCATTTGGCTTTAGTCGCCAATTGAGGAAAAATTCTTCCATAGCCTTGAGGTCAGAATTAAGGATCTCTTCTGCTGCATTGAGGGTTTTGGCTTGGACTGTGATGGCGAAGTCATCTGCGTAAGCAAATTTTCTGCCTTCAGTGTGAGGAAGATCTCGAGTATAGATATTGAAGAGTGATGGGGCCAGCACTGAGCCTTGGGCAAGGCCATTATTCAGGTGCATTTTTTTGCTTTTTAGCCCTCCTAGAAAAACCCTGAAAGTACGGCCAGTTAGTAGTTGCTCAATAAGTCGTACTGTGTTGCCATCCTCTATGGTATCGTAGAGCTTGACAAGGAGGCCTTTGTGCCACACCGTGTCGTAAGCCGCAGAGAGATCAATGAACGCTGCCGCAGTCTTAAGCCGTTTGAAACGGAGTGAAACAATGTTTTCTGTAAATTAAACAAGCATGCATACGCATGCAAACATACAGCAAATGTTTTAATTATTGACGGATCACTATGCTATCTGCTATTAAATCATACACAGGTCAGAGCACCCGTGTATAAGTCCACCGTCAAGATGATTGACCCCTGGTGCGAACCAATCTTGGAATCTGGAGTTTTCAACATGTCACGTGGAGTTTGACTCGCCAGGACTGAAATTGTCCGTTGGTTGGAGCGAACTTATCGTGTGATACATTACCAGCAGAATTCCAGACAGATGGGAGTTCTTCAATACGGGAACCTCAGTTCACCTACAACTAATTATTATTATTATATAATGAGCAGGCAGCATTCTGCTGATGCGCTCATATCTAATTTCACAATAGTTTGACAGTAAATTTTAATTTTTAACTAAGTTAGTCCTTTCTTCTCTCCAAATATGAATCCAATAGAGCTTTGAATTGGTTTATGTTAGTTGCATCGATGACATGTTGTGGGAGTTTGTTCTAAGCATCCACCACTCTATTTGCAAGGAAGTGTTTTCTAGGATTAGATGCAAAAGGTGTTTTGGTAATTTTTTTCGAGTGTCCACGGAGAATTATATTTTTACTAGTAGTGAAGATTCCTTGGATGCCAGGGCAGCTGTAGTGTCCAGATAAAATTTTGAAGGTCTCGATCAAGTCACCCCTTTCTCTTCTATCTTTTAAGGTTGGTAATCTTAATTCCTTGAGTCTATCTTCATATCGCCGATCTTTCAAAGCTCTTGGTATTTTAGTGAAACGTCTCTGTACTCCCTCTATCAGATTTATATCCTTTGCGAAGTAAGGACTCCATATTTGGAAAGCATATTCCAGGAGAGGTCGCACATATGTTTTGTATATTTTTAACATCATGTCCGGTGTTAGGTCAAGGAATGCTTTCCTGATTAAATATGTTAGTGAGTTTGCTCTTTTCACAATCCCAGCGATGTGCAGTTCCCATTTTAAATCTTGTGATATGGTAACTCCTAAGTCTCGTTGTAATGTCACTGCTTTTAGTGGCGTTTCATTAAGTTTGTATGTTATTTTAATTAGCTAGAATTACATTGGTATTTTTATGTTCTCTTTGGTTAATGTAATTTCACTTGTAAATATATTTAATTTGGTATTCAATACGAACACCGCTTTATCATTTGAAAACCTTATTGACTATAAAGTATGTACTTCCTAAGGCCCCGTTAAAGAGGATTTTGCTCTCCGCTGTTAGCCTGGTCCAACGACCAGTGGCATCCTAATAAAATAAAAGTTAACAGTTGCAGACAACTCACCCTTTTCGCATTATATTAATTATAAATACCTACATTTCATTTTCTCCAGTAACAGTATTTAATATTAAAATACGTACAATAAAAATTTAATACTCGTATATTAAAAACTCACCCATGACAAGCACCTTTATATTGATCAAATCTTAAAAACCGATGCTCAAGGTCGTGATCTCCATCGTGATAACATCTGGTACAGAGGTTATAATTGAAACAAACTGTACACTTGAACCGAAACCCACGAATGTCTAATATCTTGCAAGAACTACACTTCACATGTATATGTAAGATTCCTGAAAAAATTAATTAGTTTATTTTATTTTATTAATACAGTACATCTTTAACAATAGAGATGCTAAGTTAGAACATGAGAAACGGAAAAAATAAAAATAAAATAAAGATAAATAAAAAAATTCAAAAAATATTAATGAAAGATATAATAAATTATATTAAACTAAGTACTGAAACTTGTTTTGACAATGTGGAATGTACTAGGTACCTACAATAGGCGTAATAGATTATAATATCAAATATTCAAGTATGCAATTTTAGTTAAATATAACTTACAAGACGGCAGAATAACAATAAAATCCCAAAAATAAAATTAAAAGCATGTTTAACACTCCAGTAGGCGCTCTATACATGTAGAACACTTTTAATCTAAGTTTTTTTTAAAGGAAAGTCTTTATAAACGGAACAAAAACGATTGTCATGTTTATAAAGGCTTTATTATAAATATAAATCTTAAAATCAAAATTTAAAATCAGACTTTTTGAAAAACTTGAAATTATTTGAAAAATTTTTGGCCCTTTATCTTCTAGTTTTCATATTTTAATCACTCATGTCCTCCACCTCCATTTCATGATTTTCAGTGCAGTGCAGGACATAGAAGAACCTGATGGTCTGGACAAATCCACTAATTACATGTGTAACACTGTTTCCTAGGGGACTTATTACGCGCTCTGCCACAGAAAAAAATGTCACGCGATTGCTCGCGCATTCTATTGTAGAAATTCACTTTGGCGCATAATTTCTCTGGCATGCAGTCGCGTTCATAAATAAACCAGTCAGTCGCGTTGGTCGCCGCAACGGCACTAGTTATATTTATTATCTAGTTGTAGAGGAATACTGTAAGTGTGTGCGTGAATGACCTTCAATTCACGTTCAAATTCTACGAAATGCATGTACGTTCTACAATGGTAGAACGCGCAACTACTGGAGTGTTAAAACCACCTCTATGTAGAAATGATTTACTGTTACATTTTGGAATTTTTCATGTGACACCACACAAGAGGCGTTGGTGATCATTAATCATGGTAAAAAAAAGGTCTGAAGTGGAAATGGTAGCGACCCCAGGAGGTCTAGCACGGTTGATCGATAAAATCCAATGTCAATATGATATTGAGTAAATTCATGATCTATGGATAGTTGGCGTTGTTTGTGAGCACGATCAACAATTGATAAGAAATATTCCAAACGATGATTGATTAAATTCATCATCTATGGTTAGTTAGCGTTATTTGCAAGCATGGTCAGCTCAGCATATGATGCCGACATGATGCTGACAATCGGTTGACAAAAGCCGCCATTTTTAGCGCAGCCTTCTGAGTGTCAGAAAAGCTGTCAATATACACAACTTTTTAAATATTGTTCATTTGCAAAGTAACTAGCCTAATGGAGGGAGAAATGAATGGAGGTGAACTAATGAAGCTCTTAGGATTATAAAAAATCGTATGCGCAATCCATGGACTTAATTAATTCTTCTATTAACTAAGACGCCATCAATTGATTCCGTTAAAGCTTGGAAACAGGAAAGTTATTCACTAATAAACTCTCTTTTATTGTCAAAAAGTGCAGCAAAGTGCCAATGTATATTAAAGTTAGTTTCAATTCGAAATTGTCAATTTATTAGTATTTTTAATTTTTACGTAGTGGTTTGACATTTAGTAATGTAAATCCATAAATAGATCCGCCAGTGTTTCCAGCGTATATCGATTTCTTCGATCGTCGGTAGTTATGCTTATCGATCCGATATTATAAAGTTGACGCTTTCACTGACTCCAGTTACTAATATCTACAGCCTGTATGTCGGACGAATATCTACAGCTCATATGTTGAACTAATATCTGCAAACTTCAGAGTGTTGAATAATATCTACAGAGCTAAGATTGGACGAATATCTATGACGGTCCCAGTGTTGACTAATATCTACAGAGCGTAAGTTGAAATAATATCTACAGAGCGTAGGTTGGACTAATCAGCTAAATGTGTCCAATAGTCCGATATTAGGGATTTTTACATACATACTTACATAAATTAAGTTTTTTCAAACTGCATATGCAATATTAAGTTATTCCAATATGCTATACATAATTGCAAATCTAACCCCTGCCAGTGCTGTAAATATTCGTCAACACTTTGGTTCTCGTAGATATTAGTCAGCAGTTTGAGCTGTAGATATTCATACGCACTTTGGTTCTCATAGATATTAGTTCGATTTTTTCAGTTTTTTGAATTCCTTTAGATATTAGTAGACGCCTCCCTTTCACTGTACTAGACTCCCTAAAGTGACTGTCATTCGATTGAAAAAATAGTGTGCATTTTGACTTCAAAAGTTTTGTAATTATTATCTAGTCAGATTTCCTTGCTAGATCCCAACCAGTATGGTTTTCAAAAGAAAAAAAAGTACGGAAATGTTGCTTCAGGAATTTTCAAATCACGTAAATCATGAATTGAATTTAAAAAAAACATGTGTTGGTTTTATTCATTGATAACTCAAAGGCGTTTGATACCATTGATACAAATAAACTTTTAGAAACATTGGAGGCAATAGGAATTCGAGGAAAGCTACTAGTTTTGTTAAAAAAATTATTATCGGATCGACAAATAACAGTAAAAATTCTAAACAAATTTAGCAAAAGAAAATACATTTCAGCAGGTGTTGCACAGGGGTCAATTTTAGGGCCAACCCTGAATATTATATATTAATTTCAGTAAATTATTTTCATTTGTTAAACATTTTGTGTACGCAGACGAAACGGTACTCGTAACATCACACGAGGACCTGATTACTGCAATGAACCTTATGCAGCATGATTTTCTGGCTGAATCCACAATCTGTTATGGAATAACTTCTTGGGAACATTTTTGTAAAACTAATATATTCAAACATTACAAAACTCCCTCACAAAATTGTTAATCCATAAATACACCAATGCACACAGAAGCAATACTAAATTAATATACCTTAATGTTTTACCTGTCAGAGGATTATGTATTGTTTTACAATATTGTAAGTCAGTATCTTATATTGTCTGATTCCTTGTATAGGGAAAGAGTTTTCCATAAACATAATACAAGATTCACTCAAAATGAAGGATTGGTGGTTACTAAATGTACCAATAAATACGGTGAAAGAACCCTAAACTATATTGTACCCAGAATATTTAATAAACTACCAATGACAATTAAAAATATAAACATTTTTACAGCTAAAGTCAAATACGATCTAAGAAAATGGCTATTAGATGCTGATGATTTATATTCATGCCCTACCGAAGTTCTTGTTTTCCTAATTGGAATTCACATTCACAATTTGTATTACCTTATGTACCTATATTAAACTATAGAAGCAGGGCCGTATTTACACTTTTCATTGGTGTAGGCCACTTCATTTGCGCCGCCCCTTCCTCCTTCTTAGAAGTTGCCACCTATCATAATCATTCACTTGTAGGCTTTTATTAGATGACATACCATTTTAAAAATAAATATTCAAATATAGGTTAAGTACGTAAAAATAAACGAATGAATTATTCACAAAGAAAAATCCTCCTATTTTTTCTCTTAGGGTCGTCTAACTCTTAATGTCGTCCTGTTATTGCTAAAGTGTGCTCATTTCAATTGCACTTTCTTCGAAATAATCATAGTTTTCTTGTTCTGGTATGTATAATAAACTCGAGAAGAGATCCATAAAAATCAGATACCGGCAGTACATCAACAAATGAGCTCTGAATCTGAGCGCTCTCTTTATTTAGTCTTTCCAAAATATCATTCCAAAATACGATTAGTAACCAAATAAAGGTAGCCCACTGTCCAAGCATTTTTTTGTGAAATATTCGCACCATAATCCACGACGCAATCCGCGGTCCCATACGGGATCACAGGTCTGAATGTTCCTTTGGGGAATAGGTGTGAGGCTTAAAAATTTTATTTTTCATAATCGCACAATTTGGGAGGTGGGAATGGGTACCGCCGCCCCGGGAACCTTTATTGGATAACCAACACCTATACCATGCATAGGTCATCCCAAGTGGTTTGGTGATTTAGCAGGGGTGCCCGGGTTCATGGGGTGAGGTTTGTCTAGGTCTTGGAGGCGGATGACCAGGACACACTAAACCCCAGATTCCTACCCACCCCTTAAACCCTTTTCCTTCCCAGAACTCTCCTATCCTTCCTCTCCTTAAAATAACCCTCTACACAGTATCCACAAAGATAACATAGGCCCTGAGGGAAATTATTTTCCTCAGGGCCTCCTGGGTGGAGCTCATGTAAAAAAAAAATGACAGAACTATTCAAAAATAAATCCTGAAAAATTCAAACCAATATACCACGCCATTTTAAGATTATATGCGTTTGAGTGAGGGTCCTTCGGTCGGACTACCACTATTTTACTGCCACTCTTATTTTCAAACACATTTTTTTCAAAATTACTTTTTTCGAATTCGTGTAACCTCTAGCTCCTACAGTTTTTGATCAATCGTTATAAAACTCAGCACATAGTTTCATTATATAAATCCTTAAAAGAATTGTAAAAAATCATACAAAATTTTCACACTTCTCAAAAAAATATTAATTTTCGATTTTTTTGTAAGGCGGAGGTTCAAATAGAAGAAACTTGAAAAATTGAGTTTGGATGAAAATTGTGACCTCCAGGAGTTATACAAATTGTCCAGCCGGATGGCGACTTACAATGTGCGGCAGCTGATATCTCCGTTATTTTTTGAGGAAAATATTTGAAAATACTGTTGTGTACGTGTAAAATGACCCCAAAGTATAAATAATATATATATTCCTTAAGTCAGGGGTTCCCAAACTTTTCCAAGTCGCGACACCCTTAGAAAATTTGAATTTTCTCACGGCACCCCAGTCATCACCCCCCCCCCCCCCCCCCCCCCCCCTCCAGCACCTCCAAGCACGAACCAATTTTTTACCTACTCCACTGAATAAAACAACTCGTATTTAAAATGAATAAGTACGCTTATTGGTAGGAAAACTTACAAAGGAAATGCAAATATAATTACAAAAACCGTTTAGTGCGACGGGTGAGCCTGCAGCTCGCTGCAAAATTTTTCAAACCGGGGAATAAGGCTTGATATAGCTACTCTCCTCTCATTTCTTTTTCCACATTTATTTTTGAGCGATATTTGCTCTTTATAAGCGCAACCGCTGAAAATCCAGCTTCGCACAGATATGAAGTAGCAAAGGGAATGAGGACCCTTACAGCTTTTGCATTTTTGCATTTAGAATCAGATACTGATTTTTGACTGATATCCAAAACTCAGTCAAATCCGAACAAGCGTATTTTGATTTTAGGCTGCTGTCGCGCGGCACCCACTTTGGGAACCTCTGCCTTAAGTGTTAAAAAAATTCATGAAAATCACTAAAAATACGCCGTCCTACACCTATTTCCCCCCTTAAACGCTCGATCGGCGCGTATAATAAAGATAGACCACTGCCAAAGCATTTTTGTGAAATATTCGCACTACAATCACCCGTCCCGTATTGGACGGTTGGGCATTGAACCCGTACGGGACCACTGGGCGCCTAAAGGTTTACAGATAGAAAACTCTATCTATCCACAGAGACTTTTTTTATAATCGTACACAAACTTAACTGCTTACCAAAACGAGTGAGTGCCGCCCCCTGAACTCTGCCGTCCCTAGGCCGCGGCCTATAAGGCCTATTGACAAATCCAGGACTGTATAGAAGTACTTGTTGAGTATATTCATTTGTTCATAATAAATTCATTTGTACTCGTATGTTATATAAGGTTTATGCTACTTTTTACATATTTATATTCATATTTTCTGTTATATTAACAATAATTACACAGCAGAACTTATTTAAAAATAAACTGTTTTTATTAATTTAATAAAATATTATTGATTATATAATAAAAAAATAAAAATTAAAATGGAGTTCTACAAATTAAACTTGATAGCAATAAATACTTTTCTGTAATTTAACCAACTTATCTTTATTGTTAAACTTATCATCAACTTTATACATAGCTAGATACTATTTACTATTGTACCATGTTATTGCAAAAAAGTTGTCATTATGTACCTGCTGACAAACTACTTAGGGAACGTACCGATACTACGTGACCAACTTTTTGCAATTTTTAACCCCCCCCCCCCCCGGTGACCAAAATCTTAAGCAACCCGCCGCTCATTTGTATGGAGCGTGACATTTTGAAGACCCCCCCCCCCCCCTAAACGTGTCACGTAGTATGGGTACGTTCCCTTAAGTAGTTTAGCAGGTTTAAATGTTAACAAATAAAAAAAATAAAAAAAAGATATACAAACCACATTGTGCAGTGTCTATCACTTTGAGGTCATATTTTCCCTGGAAACCTGCACGGTAATTGGATCGCAGACCCCAGTCCCAACACACTTCCACTGTGCCAGCAGGGGATCGCTCGTGGTTTTCGCGCCCTAGGCCAATCACCGTCCCCGCGCAGTTCGACCCACCATCTGTTGTTAATACAGAGTCAAAGTTGGTTATAAATATTCGTAGTTTCAAGACATAGAGGAAAGAGTTCAGTTGCAAATAAGATAATAAAAAAGGGGAGATATGCATGAAGGCGTGCCAACTGTTTCTAAGCTACGACCAAACTGCACGGACTGTCAAAGCTGTGCATTTAGTGTGTAGCTATGATTTTCAGTAGCAAGGGTAAATGATGTTGGTGACACTTAGACGCACGCGGTTTCATACTAGTATTGGTTCCCATCTCCCTTGTACGAGGGCTGTCCATAAAATAAGGTCTCCAAGGTGCTGCGGTCGCGAGGAACGATTTTACACGCAATCCTGCAACACTGGCATGTAGCCTGGTTTCTCCTTGCCAAATCCTCAGCACGATGCACCCTCTGTGAAGTCTCGGCATGGCAGCCAATGGAGCTTCCACTCGCCGCACCCGCCAGGTATGAGTTACATTCTGTGATTAGTTTTTAAACTTTGCTTCGGCGAATCCGAATGACACCACTGGAATTGTTCCTTTGTCTCTGGTTTCGTGTAGTGTATCCGAGTCTCGTCCCCAGTCACAATTGAGTCCAAGAATTCTTCGCCATCGATGTCGTAGTACTTAAGGAATTCGCGGGCTGTCTTAACCTGTTGTTTTCTGTGGTCTCCCAAATGTTCTGTCAAAATCTTGTCAATAATGGTCTTACTGACATCAGGGATCATATCACAGAGCTCCCGAACCGTCACCCGTCGATTCCACTTTGTCAATTTTTTCGCATGCTTTTAAATTCTCTGCGCCATTTTTTTTTAGTTTTCCGTACACTTTCAAGTAACTGAGAATGAATTTCTACTGGGGTTTTGTTCTTTGCAGAAAAAAACAAATTACAGAGCGTAAATCACATCTGACTCCATCGCAAACGGCTGCCACACCGAGACTAAGTATCGCAGAGAGTGCAGCATGATGGGGATTTGGCAAAGGGGAACCAGGCTACACGCCAGTGTTGCCGGATCTCGCGTAAAATTGTTCCTAGCGACCGCAGCACCTTGGAGACCTTATTTTACGGACAGCCCTGGTATCTATTATTTATGAGTTGTAACGTCATATTTTAAGTTTTCTTTACATCCGTGGAAGTAGGTTCCTACAGTGAGCATCCAGTAAAAGTTTTGAAAGTACCTTCATCTTCCCACTCCCAATCTTTGCCTCTGATGACTCGGCAACCCACAGCGTTCACCAACTTTAACATCGCTGTAACGTCCCTAGATTACAGGTACAATATTTATATAATGTCTAGGTTCTAGATTCAGTTTTGGGACACACAGCTGAATTGCAGTGACTGAAATTCAAAGAAAAAAGATTAATTAATTAATTGTCAGTTTACAAAGAGCGTGGGAAAATAATGGAATGGAAATAAAAACATTTCGACACTTTCAAGGATTGCAAAAAGATTTCTTGGAATTTTATGATTACCATATTCATTAACTGTCCCCGTTTTCTAATCTTCTTTTTTTTTCCGTAAAATATTCAACCTACAAACAGTTTTATTTTGTTGCAGATTTTCTGTAGAACATGTTAAACCGATCAGTAAACATTTTTAATTTTAAAAATGTAGTGTAGGTACATCTATTTGAATTTCACTTTTATTCTCTTGATTGAATGTATGTATGAATGTTGCGGTCTCTGGAAGTGGAAATTAACCTACTACCCGACATGCGATCAAGTTAAAACTCAGCAAATAGACTCATTGTCGATGACAATGCATTCTGTAGTACATTTAATAAAGAGTGTGTAGGTAGCTTAGATACAGCTCCTTATTGGGGAACTACTAAATAACAATGGCATTCATTCATTTATTTAAACACTGCAAGCATTCTATTTCACTTGTAATATACATATACTGTAAATACACACAACATTACACCCCCACATAGAGAACTCCAGTCCAATTTTTTATTTTTTTTTAATGAATAATGACCTTCTAACTTAAATAACTGCATTTTTATTTTTAGAGTTAGTTTTAATAGTTAAAATAATTGTCAAAGTTTCTATTTTTTAAGACCCCCCGAAAACCACCGTATGTGTGGTGAATAGTGTGACGTCATCACTCCTGTAAAACTCCTGTAAAAAATTACTGTAAGATCGGGCAATCAGCTGATCAACTGCCGTCATTTTGAATTCCGTTGTTCGAAGTATTCTCCCTAGAAGTAGCATAACTATTTTTTTTGTGCAGTAGCTTTTGAAAATTTTCAATAATAGAGATAAACTAATAAGAGATACCTTTATTTTTAAAAATAAACACAACTAAATCTCTATAAACAGTATGTGAATAAATTAATACGATGGCTTGTGTCATATCATACATTCCCATACAATGACTTTACGGTGACGTCACGACACGTCGAACAGTGACGTCACCACTAAAATTTCAATAATGCCAACTTGACGGCGTGTTTTTACGACCGGATGAAAAATGGACTTTTAATAATTTTTTAAAAACTCTGCGTTTAATATTATTAAGTAAAACTTATATATCCAGAATCAGCATTTATTGGTCTATATCAGAGGTTCTCAAACTTTTTTTTCTCGTAGACCCTTTTCAAAATTTTACCGGTTTCGGTGGACCCCCTGCTGCTACATTTCTACCATATTCCCAAAACTTGTCAAAAAATGTGAAGATTAGATCTATCTATGGAAATTTGCGTCGCGGCTGAGTTCCAACCCTAAATTCGGAGTGGTATAAATAAAATGAAAATTGCATATTTTCTTGTGTTCTATTTATTAAAATAATATGATTACAGAATTAACAGAATTAAATATCGAATACGAAAGTTTTTACAAGTAATAGTCGCTGACCTTCTTAAAATACACCACTCAAAAAATGAAGGGAGGTTTTAAAAAAGGAAATTGATGCTTGTTAAAAAGAGTGAAGACTACTGCCATCTAGCGGCATATTTTTGTAGCATATTTTTAGTTGATATTGCATTTTACAGATTAGCGACGTAAGACTAAACTAAAACGAAATGTTAGACGGTAAAGTAGATCTCTGGTTTTTATATCGTATAATGTGTTATGGTGACACGAAAGTGTTGTTTATTTTGATTGTGTTAGAAAACATTATTATAAATAGTCTGCTTTTCTAGTTTAACTCTCTCTTAATTCGTGGATCTCCTATAAACAGCTAGCATTGTCTAGCAAGTGGTCAAAGTGACCAAATTTAGTGTTTTGTCGGGTCGGGACAAATTATTGTAACAAATGTGCTTTGTGAATAAAACCAGGAATTCCTCCATTGAAACCAGATGTTTTTCCTTGACGTCCTTCTGCTGAATATCAATTTATAACATGGTCCTTCGAGCCGGATCTACCTTACGATCGGATTAAGGCATTAAAAGGAAACAATAAAATGAACCAGCGAGCTATCCAAAAATCCAGAGAGATGAAAAGATGAAAACATGAAGAACAAGGATCGACATCAATATAAGTATCCCCTGCCCATTATTTCCTTCTATTCCGTGAATTCCTGTTCAAACAAGTGCTATTTTTTGTGTGTCAATGTACTTATTTAAAAACAAAAAAACTAACTACCCGCAGTCAGGGCCGGATCTACGAAATCTGGCGCCCTGTGCAGTAGGTACCGATGGCGCCCCCCCCCCCCCTACATTTTTATTTTGATTAAAAATTCGTTCACCCCAATTTTTTTAATTTTTTTTATTTAATTACTATTTTTTTTACACTAATTTATCAAATAAAATCAAGACATATAAAGGGTGTAACTTTTCCAAGTGACCTGGCGGTAGCTCTCACACTCGTTTTTTTTTTACAGAGAGGATCGCCAGGAGCCCTATACTCTCTGAATCTATTGGGTAAACATAAATTATGGTGCTATTTTAATTATTTTAGGAAAAACTCTTTGCACGTTATGCTTTAAAATAATACAACGAATTGTTTGTTTGTGCCCGTACCATGATTTAAAATATAGGTTACGAGACAATGCGGGTGGTTTTGCTGAACTAGGTCTATTAGACATTCTTGAGATTTACTGCGTTTGTGTATGTACCTATATACCCAACGCGAATATTAGAAAAAGCAAATACAAATACGTTCTCACGGCAACGTACAACACAAGAATAGCATCTACTAGCTTCTGACAGGCAGTCCCGACGAGAGACAGTGAACAGTGATAATAAGAATATAACCTCAAATCTGTGCCTTGCATTTCCCCTGTGTTGAGCGAACAAACACTAAACACTGGCGTATGGTATCAACGGCTTACGAACAAAAATACCGCGCTGTGATTGGTTATTGAATTTGGATAGCACCTATTCGTCGTAAAAGACGGTAAAAGATATATGGAAAAATAGATCTTACGTTTAAACTAAATATATGGAATTTGTAAAAAAATTCTGTAACTGGCTATAAATTCGTAAGCCGTTGATACCAACCAGATGCGTGCGCATTCTGTTTCTTTGGAAAGTATTGCTAGAGCGTAATAATTATTTCGTACTTTGGGTAATTTTTAAACAATTCAGGGAATATTATAACAAAATTTTAATACAATATTTATTTTCTCACGGGCGCCACGGCGCCCCTTCGGAGTTGGCGCCAGGTTTTTGCACGTTTTTGAACGTATGGCAGATCCGGCGCTGCCCGCAGTGTAAATGCAAGTCATGCGAATTATTTTAGGTTAATTGTTTTAGAAGATGATTATTGTAAGATTCTGTCATTGTTCATAGCTTGAATTGGTTACTACGGTTTTCTACGCGATTATTGCACAGAAATTATTTTTTAAGGAACATTTTTAGAATTTGTTGTGTTGAATTATTGTCAAACGTATAAAAAATGGATAATTTAAAATCGTTGATTAACAAACGCGGAGTGTTGAAAGGTAAACTCACGAGATTTGCGGATTCATTAAACGCATTATCAGTTAACGAAATTAAAATTCGCTATGCGCGAATTGAAAAAATAATTGATGATTTCGAAGAGGTCCAGGAACAAATCGAAAATCTTCCGGATTCCAACGAAATTGATAATAATTTGCAAAGGGAGAATTTTGAAAATCAATATTATTCAACCTTGGCGACTGCTAAAGGAGCAATTCAGTCTGTAGAGACTCCCAAATTAGAAATCAAGTTACCCAACCTTCAGTTACGAGAATTTAACGGAGATCCCAAAAATTGGATTAATTTTCTAGAAACATTTAAGACATTAGTTCATAACAATACTGCCATAAGCAATGTACAGAAGTTTTATTATCTGCAATCCTGTTTAAAGGGGAATGCAGCAAAGATCATCGCCAATTTCGAGGTATCAGACCTGAATTATATATCGGCTTTTGAATTGTTGCAGCAGAGGTTTGCAAATTTGCGAACTACCGTACAAAGACACATCCAAGCTCTGTTTCAACTTAAAGAGATGAAACATGAGGATCCAGTAGCCATGCGTTATCTGATTGATGAAACTAATGTAAATTTGAAAGCGTTGCAAAATTTAGGCTTGAAAATCGAACAATGGGATGCTTTAATTATATACGTAATTTCTAATAAATTGGATGCAAGTTCTAGAAAGCATTGGGAACAAAACCCATTGCAGGATGAGCTACCTACATTACAGGAATTTCTTAAATGTTTGACCTCGCGTGCGCAAGTTTTGGAATTAATGTTAAATTCAGATTCGAAAAAAATTCCTACCTACCCGAAAGCAAGTGGTAGCAACAATAATCCCAAAAAGGAATCGGTATTTTTAGCTGCTACCCACAATAATTGTATTTGTTGTAATGACAAAGGGCATAAAATATATTTTTGTAAAAAATTTTTAAAATTAAATTCAGGAGAAAGAGCCAACGCAATAAGGAGGTACCGTGCCTGCTTCAAATGTTTGAGGTTAGGACATACGGCCCCATATTGCAAAATTAATTTAAAATGCAAGCATTGTGATAGCGAGAGCCACAATACGTTATTGCACAGGGAGATGCATCCGAGCGATGACTCCATGAATAAAGGTGAAGATCACCCAGGAGGTGACTGCCAAATGGATGCTGAACGAGTTTCAGTATCAAACCATTCAGCTTTAGCGAAGGCTGAAAAAACAATTTTATTGTCGACTGCTATCATTGGGGTAGTAGGTCACAATAATAAAGTGCATGAGGCAAGAGTCCTAATTGACTCTGGAGCTCAAGCCAATTTTATGTGCGAAAAGTTCGCAATGAAGTTAAATTTGAGATGCGAAAATATAAACAAGCCTGTGTTAGGTATACACAACAATGTTACCCATATAAAGAAACGTGTTGCGATAAAAATGAAATCTCTGAGGACAAATTATAATCAAAATATCACTTGTCTAATATTGCAGGAAATAACCACAAACCTACCTCAAGCAACAGTGGCCAGAAAAGACTTTAAGCTGCCGCCGGGATTACAAATGGCGGACCCAAATTTCAACGTAGCGGCGCCTATTGATATCCTGTTAGGCGCTGAGAGCTTTTGGGATATACTACAAGATGATCGGCTGAGATTGGATACCGGACCTACTCTGCAGAGGACTGAATTAGGCTGGGTTATATCGGGCCCGATCAACATTCATCAGAAAAAAAGGCCAGTACCGCAATTTTGTAGTTTATCAATAAACACATTATCTAATCAGATAGAAAAATTTTGGAAAATGGAGGAGGTGAATTCTGCAAGATTTCAAAATCACGAGGAGAAGGCGTGTGAAGCAGATTTCGTCGCCACGCACTCTAGAGAGAGCGATGGTAGATACGTGGTAAGTCTGCCGCGCCGCCCATGTGTGAGTCAACTTGGTGACTCGTTAAACACAGCGGAAAAAAGATTTAAGAACCTAGAGAAGAGATTTTTAATAAATCCTGAATTGAAATTGCAATATGTACAATTTATGCAAGAAAATGAGCAACTAGGTCATATGGAGTTATGTGATAAATGGAGAGGGGATGAGCAATCCTATTTTTTGCCGCATCACGCGGTCATAAAAGAAGCTAGCACCACGACGAAGGTGCGTGTAGTGTTTGATGGTTCGGCAAAGACGTCGACCGGAATATCCCTGAACGATGCTCTGATGGTGGGAGCTGTCATTCAAAAGGACTTATACAGCCATTTATTACGTTTCAGAATACATCGATACGTCATGACTGCGGACATCGAAAAAATGTACCGTCAAATCAACGTATGCGCAGAGGATCGCAGCCTTCAGAAGATTGTATGGCGCGAATCACAAGAAGAGGAACTCCGACATTACAAATTGAAGACCGTCACATATGGGCTGGGACCTTCCTCCTTCCTAGCAACGAGATGTCTTCGACAAATCGGTATGGATAACCAAGTTAATTTCCCAGTAGCAAGTCAAGTCATAGAAAATGATTTTTATATGGACGATCTATTGACTGGAGGGGATGACTTGGAAGTTTGTTTCCAGTTAAAGAAACAAATAAGTGATATCTTGCTGTCCGCAGGGATGACCCTGAGGAAGTGGAGATCAAATATTTTGGAATTGTCATCTGGGCGGAGCCAAGGTGAAATTGCCAAACAGGGCAATTGTGAGAAAATGATCACTGACAATTCCAAGAATGAAAAAATACTTGGATTAATTTGGAATAATGAATTAGATTACCTGTCATATAAAATTACAAAGCCGTCAGGTAAAACGGAGAGCAAGCGTCAAATATTATCGTGCATAGCTTCCACCTTTGATCCTTTAGGACTTTTAGGGCCCATCGTAGTGGTAGCTAAATTAATTATGCAAAAATTATGGCAGTCCAAGGCATCGTGGGATGACATACTACCTGATGAAATTTTACTACCTTGGAGGGCTTATCTAGACCAATTATCGCAACTAAATGTGTTAAAAATCCCGAGAGGAGTTATTAGCGGAACACCAAAGACTATACAATTGCACGGGTTCTGCGACGCCTCTCAGAAAGCTTTCGGAGCATGCGCCTACATCGTCTCAACAGATTCGGAAGGTAAGAGGCACGCACAGTTAGTTACCTCCAAGTCTAGAGTGGCACCATTAAAGTGTATATCACTACCCAAGTTAGAGTTGTGTAGTGCATTACTATTGGCCAAGCTAATAAAAAATATCAAGTTGACGCTAAGTATAGAGGAATCGGCCACCTATTACTGGTGCGATTCAACAATAGCGTTGTGCTGGTTGAGAGGACAACCAGCTCGTTGGAACACCTTCGTGGCAAACCGAGTCGCTGAGATACAGGAAATCAGCGATCCAACCCAGTGGCGACACGTATCATCGTCAGAAAATGCTGCGGATATACTGTCCCGAGGTACCACAGCTGAAAGGTTAGTCAGCACTTCAATATGGTGGAAGGGGCCAAGCTGGTTGACGGAAGATGTCAGCACTTGGCCAGTATCCAAGATGTCATGTTTGGATCCCCCGGAAATAAAAAGTAAAAATGTACTACTGGTAACTGATACTCAAGAATGGGATATTTTCGAAAAATTCTCATCGCTAACCAAATTAAAAAGAGTAATCGCTCAAGGTTTAAGATTTATAAATAATTGTCGCAACCCTAAGGATAAAACGTATGGCAATTTAACTGTCTCCGAGCTGGAAGCAGCTTTAAAATGTCTACTGAAATCATCGCAAGAACATTCCTTCAAAAGAGAATTGAAGGACCTAAAGAAGCATGGGTTAGTAAACAAAAACAGTAGATTGAAAGCTCTCAATCCCTGTTTAATGGATGGTTTAATTTGTGCAAGTGGACGATTGAAATTAGCTACTTATTTATCGCATCATCAAAGGCACCCTGTAATATTACCACCGTCACATAAGTCACATAAGCTAACTGAACTTATTATACGTAATTATCATTATGAACATTTACATGCAGGTCCCCAAGCGCTGTTATCGGAAATACGCTTGAAATATTGGCCGATATTTGGGAGAAACACTGTTAAGCGTATCCTACATAAGTGTGTTGTATGTTTTAGATACCGACCTCAGGTTTGCCGGCAGATCATGGGAGACCTTCCAGTTGAGAGAATCACTCCCAGTCTACCGTTCTCTGTCACAGGGGTCGACTTTGCCGGACCGATAGACACGAAGGCTGGAGCGCTGAGAAAATCTCCGCTCATTAAATCGTATCTTTGCATATTTGTTTGTTTTTCTACCAAAGCGGTTCATTTGGAACTCGTAACAGATTTATCAAGCGATGCTTTTTTAAATTGTTTAAAGAGGTTCATTGCCCGTAGGGGTCAACCGGAAAAAATATTTTCTGACAATGCAACCACTTTCAGAGGAGCTTCCAATAAGCTCAAAGAACTATATGCCAGTCTAAGATTGAACAATGACAAAATCCATAGGTTTTTAGCTGATAAGGGAATATCTTGGAGTTTTATACCGCCTAGGGCACTGAACCACGGTGAGCTGTGGGAAGCCGCTGTCAAGTCCACCAAGTTTCATTTATATCGAATTACTAAAAATAACCCATTGCAGTTTGAATTATTGTATACTTTGCTTTGTCAGATAGAGGCTTGTTTGAACTCCCGTCCCTTAACTTCCCTGTCTGATGACGTAGACGACCTTCTCCCTCTAACTCCCAACCATTTCCTCATGGGCAGGGATGCTTCGGTTATTCCCGAGTTGGATGTCCGCGAGCTCCCGGAGAACAGACTAAGCAAATATCAAAAATTAAACGCTCTAATTCAAAATTTCTGGTTCAGATGGAAACGAGATTACCTTGCTGAGCTGCAAAAACGGACCAAATGGCAGGCCAACAACCAAAAGGCCATAAAGAAGGACGATCTGGTAATCCTGATGGAAGACAATCTGCCTCCTGCATTATGGAAGATGGCGCGCATAGTAACTACTCATCCAGGCCCGGATGGAGTAGTGAGGGTAGTTACCCTCAAAACAGCACAAGGCACTTTTGTGAGACCCATCACAAAAATATGTTTGATGCCAATAGAATCAAACTTGGATCCAAATTTCCCGACCCGGCAAACCACTGACCTTCCCAAGGTCACAGCCTAACTGCAATCAGGGCTGAACCGATGCAACCAAACCACATCAATAATTATGGAGCATCGGTATTGGTGTTGTTGACACCACTGTATCCAGCCGGAAGCCACTGGGGCTTCAAGTCAACAACCGCGAGATGATCATCCTCGCTGCAGATCTAATGGTACTATCTGCTTACCAGGGCACGGCCGCCCCTTAATTTATGATGATCTACCCAAATGATGACATACAGAAGTACATGCTGATGTGCTTTTCTAAAACGATGACCACCCTGGACAAGATGACCGAGCAGTCTACCCGGTGAAGTGTTCATTCGGTTTTTTGGCAGTGCCATGCCAGTGAAAGTTAATGAACTGATAATCAGTCAACAGCGAACTAACAATGTGTTGCTATTTGTGAGTTGGTGTTAGTTAAAAAAAAAATATATATAATTGAAGTGAAAATTCTTCATAGAGACAATGAGACATTACTGATTTGTCAATTTTACAAAATTATTATTAATGTTGTGATTTTATTATTTTATTATTTAATTTTTTGCACGATTTTTTAGAAATTTATAAATTTTTTAGGTTATTTTAATTGTTGGTTAGGTTCCCGGACCCTTCAAACTTAGATAGTTACACATCTTGTAAATTTTTAGTATATTGTGTGTGGATTTAGGAATTTGTAGTTTGATTTTAATTTCAAAAAAACTTATTGTTTTTTCTCATTCCCCGCCGGGCAGTATGTTAAAAAGAGTGAAGACTACTGCCATCTAGCGGCATATTTTTGTAGCATATTTTTAGTTGATATTGCATTTTACAGATTAGCGACGTAAGACTAAACTAAAACGAAATGTTAGACGGTAAAGTAGATCTCTGGTTTTTATATCGTATAATGTGTTATGGTGACACGAAAGTGTTGTTTATTTTGATTGTGTTAGAAAACATTATTATAAATAGTCTGCTTTTCTAGTTTAACTCTCTCTTAATTCGTGGATCTCCTATAAACAGCTAGCATTGTCTAGCAAGTGGTCAAAGTGACCAAATTTAGTGTTTTGTCGGGTCGGGACAAATTATTGTAACAAATGTGCTTTGTGAATAAAACCAGGAATTCCTCCATTGAAACCAGATGTTTTTCCTTGACGTCCTTCTGCTGAATATCAATTTATAACAAATTAACAGGCTATCTGTTCCATAAGCCAGCCTAACTGAAATTTTCAAGCCCGTGGACCAAAAAAAAGCACATTGAAAAATTATTTTCTCGCACTATCTGTTAGGATTGCATAAGAACCGTAGCTCCTAAAAAAATTGGCCAAAAATCTGAAAATTAGAATTTTAAAGCTTCAAAATGCTTTTTTTTAAAGTTTCAATACGACCATTTTTCACCGAAATACAGCCTGTCGAAAACACCGAAAAATTTGGATTATTTTTTGCTCCATTCATTTTTTGAGTAGTGTATTATCTGCCTACTTTAATAGGTAAAGACAAGCCAACATTTTTGTTCTTTACTATCGAAACCAGGTAAATTTTCGTGGACCCCTACCTACCTAACTTGTGAACCCCCATTTTCTTATCATGCCAACATAGATCCCAGTCGAGTCTCCCGTGGACCCCTGGGGGTCCACCTGGACCACTTTGGGAATCACTGGTCTATATGAACATATTGTTTTAAAGCCATAATATTTTTCACTGAAGTTCCTTATTCTAAACCATAACTAAATACAATTTTTTTCTTTTTACATATCATATAGGTACTTCAAAAATATTTAATTAAGTATCTCAATATATATGTAATGCATTTAATTTTTTTAAATTTCAGGACGCAGTCTCACCTCCCACGCGTGCGAAATCCCCAAAAAATTCCCCAGTGACCGGACAACTCAGTATCATGCAACTCCATCCAAACACCTCCTTTGAAAAGTCATTAAAAGTGATGAAAAAAAAATTGGTTAAATAGGTTACATTAGGTTAGGTTAAGGTCTATTTTTCATTTTTTTTTTTCATAACTTTTAATGAATTTATAAAGGAGAAATGCCAGAGTTGTTGTGGAACCGCAAAAATCAGGGGAATTAAAATTGGTAATGTCCACGTCAGAGAGTGGACCTAGGCCTTAGACCTTAAAAAAATCAACGAAATGAACAAATTCTTTTTGTATGAAAACTACGCTAATTAGCGCGTAGTCCGGCGACAATTGCGCGGACACCATAGCATATCTCTTCTGAATTTGAATATCTTTGGAAATACCCAAAGATATTTGCATATTTCTTCAAACTTCGCAAATTTATTTTGTGGCATCATTTTTCATATAATGAATAACTTATTACTTTGTATAAAACCACTATATTTAAAACAATATCAACATGTTTCGACAACAATGTTGTCTTCATCAGGATATGTTACTATGATAAATGACAAACAAGTATAGACAAATTAGAATAAATAAGAATAAATTATAAAATAGACAAAATATTATAAAGTAGAGGTGATTAATTATTTACTAATCATAAAAATAGTTATACAAAATTAAATTTAAAAATTATTTAAGGAAAAATAAAATTGCAGATGTTCCCACTTCTGACCACAGGGGGCAGGAATGGCAGGAAGTCAAGAACCTGCATTTAAAGACGTTCAAAGAGAAAAATTCACTTACCTATTGGTACCCTTTTACAGAAATATGCACTTACAACCAGCCTACAATCTAGCCTATGCCAAATTGTTCAATTGTTTATCTATTACTTAGCTCGTATTGATAAATTTATGAACGGCTCGTTACAATCTAATACCCAATATTGATAAGGTAAAGATTATAAGATGTTATGTACTGCATTCATTCAATATATCTCTGCCAAAACTGAAATTCCATTTAACAATATCAATAAAAAAGATAATTATGTACAAACAGCGTAATAATAAAACTCTAAAATAAATAATTAAAAATTATATCTTACATATATCAATGTATCATGTCAAGGCGGTTGGGAGCAGTTGGGACTCTTGCGCGGTATTCACATAATTTTTTTCTTCTTTTTTTACTTTCACTCCACACAGAAGGCCCTGAGGAAAATAATTTTTTTCTTCTTTTTTTACTTTCACTCCACACAGAAGACCCTGAGGAAAATAATTTTTCCTCAGAGGTTATGTCATCTCTGGGGATGATTTTTTTTGGGAGAAGAAGGACTGAAAATGGGTCTTGAAGAGATCCATGTTGTAAGAGGGAGGTAACATAGAAGCCATCAAATCATTCCGCACTGCAAGAATTCTGGAACTTGAACAGTTGAGAACGAGTTGTAGAAACCACCCATTCCCACGCGACATAGTTGTCAACCGTGTAAAAATGTTGGGCAACCGATAGGCGTACTTCAGCAATTATGCAACAGAACAGACATTAGTTCCTTGGAGCATCTTCCTTAAATACGTTGTCGCTAAAAACGGTAAGCCGTTATAAGCGAAGTCATTATATCCGAATTCTACTGCATATATAATATATGTTATTCTATGTTTTTCAGCTTATTTTTTTTTATATCTCTCCCTATTGACTTCATCCAGTTTTTATTATTTGTTTTTGTTTATTTTGTGTTTTTATTAAGACTACTGTTAGGAACATGTCCTTTGTCTAAAAATTTTTTTATAGCATGTTTTACAGAACCTCCCCATGTTAATATTCCATATTCACTTACTTATATATTTTATTTATTTATTCAAAAAAATAATAGAGTAGGTACTTAATACAATTAAAAAAATCTTAAAATACATCCTCACTAGGGCATTCCTACGTCAAGATGGGAAGCTTTCAAATAAATGTAGAAATAAAAAGAGAAATAATACATTTAAACTTCATATAATTTGAAAATACAAAACTATTATTACAAAAGAAACACTAAATACAGTTACAGCTTGGCAATACATTTAGTTGGCAACAATAACATTCTACTGGAAACTAAATAAGTATTACAATGTTCCTGTTGTCGCTTGTCAGCCAAAATCTTAGGGTGACCATACTGACAAATTATAAGAGGGATAGTATGAATATTTATTAACAAAAATAACAATAAGTAAAGTAAAGTAAAAAATAGGTAAATAATAACAGGTAAGTAATAATAAGTCAATAGTAATAAATAAATAATGGTAAGTTACAAGTCTTTTAAAAATTATTATGTGTAGGTATAAGTAAATTGAATAGATAATAAGAAAATATTAAAATTAAGTAGATAATACTAATTACAATAAGTAAATTAAAGTAAAAATAGATAAATACTAACAGATGTGTAAATAATAAATTTATATACAATTTATATTTACATATATTTTTTTACATTAGCTCCACACAGGAGGCCCTGAGGAAAATAATTTCCCACAGAGCCTATGTCATCTTAGGGGATCCTCTGTGGAGAGTATTTTTATGGAAAGGAAGGAGAGGAAGTTCTGGGAAGGAAAAAGGTAGGAATCTGGGAGTCAGTGTGTTCAGGAGTGGCAGACGTTTGAATCCATCCTTCCAACTGTGGGGCAAGGCGATGGGTGAAGAAAGTCCAGGTGGAGAGGTCAAAAGGCAAAGGAAGGGCAGATGCATCCGCCGCCAAGACTTAGACAAACCTCATCCCATGAGTGAACCCCTGCTAAGTCACCAAACGTAGCAAACCACTTGGGGTGACCTATCGCAGAGATTGGTTATCGAATAAATATAATGCATACCCCCCACCCCAATTGTTATAATAGGCGGTACCCATACAAATTGTAAATAATAGTAAGTAAATATATATTAATAAAGATAATTGTATTTATAGGTAAATAATGATATGAAAATTAGTAGAGATGAAACGGATAGATGTTTGGCCGGATACCGGATATCCGGCGAGCTGCGAGGCCGGATGGCCAGATATCCGGCGGCCGGATATTCGTGAGTGATCGCGAAAATATTCTCTTTGATAAGAAGAAGAACAAGAGGTATATCATGGTGCTTCAATGTCACTATTTAATCATTTCAATAATCTCTGTTTTTTACGATTTTTAGTTCACTATAATGGTGAATGTGGTTAGTTAATCATGTTTAAGTTTTCGTTACTCTGCGAGGTTTTTTTAGTTTAGATATTTACTATTTATGTATTTATTATTAGAGTGAATATCTCAGAAGAAAATTTTAGTTTTTTGGAAGGCCTTATGGCTTTTTGTAACTTTTTCGACTTTAAATAAAAGCCGTCATAATTATAAGCCACTTTATTGGTTTTTACCTTACAAAGATTAATGTATTGTATTTTATTATAGGAAATTGTCGTAGTTTTTGAATATCCGGTATCCGGCCGGATAGTAAATTTAGGCCGGATAGGCCGGATACCGGATAGTTGCCGGATATCCATTTCATCTCTAAAAATTAGGCACTAATTGTCTTAGGTGCATACATTAAGTAGACAATAATAACAATAAGGGGGTATTTCACCATCCTCCTAATGGCTTATCCATACTATAATGAATATTAATAAATAAATACTCGCACACGATAAAAAACACTGCTAACTTATCCTTATACAGCCACTATAGGTTCAAGTACCAAATACTTAACAAGAACGTTTGCGCGGCCCTTTTCGGCCAACGTAATATAATTCAAAATTAACTGTCTTATGGATAATACGGCCCTAATTAACGTATAGATAATCTTCGAGGAGGATGGTGAAATACGCCCTAAGTAAATTAGGTGTTTAATAATAATAATAAATAAGTAACCTAACCCTTAACCACCTACCACCGGTCTCAGGGACCGCAATGTATTTTTTTGTTTAATTATTTTCTATGTACCATTTCTACACATCGAACAGTATCGCGTTAGCGCTCGGTGAGTGAAGACGTGTACGCGTCTGACCCGGGTAAGTCAAAGTTTCATGCCAGCGGTCTGTGTGATTTTTTGTATTTACATATTTTTGTTGTTCTAGTATCAAAATGAATAAAAACAATAAAAATATTCATACGCTGCCCGCTTGGCCAGATATATTATATATTTCAGCCAATTTACACAAAACCTTGACAAATTATATACCTATAAACCTTCCTAATGAATCACTCTATCTATTGGTGAAAACCGCATGAAAATCCATTGGGTAGTTGAAAAGATCTAAGCGCACATAAGCTTGCGACTACATTTTATACTTAGTAATAATAATAATAATAAAGATAATACACAGAAGTTAAAATTTTAAGTATTGCTACAAATCTCGTTTTCTTAGAATAAAGTTTTTTTGTGACAAAATTATTGTTTTGTAAAGATTTTAAGAATAGTTCGAATGTTTAAAGTTAACTTTGTTTCTTAAATAAAGTTCTAGAGTATAAACAAGTATTTCATTCTATCAGCTGTTTCGTTGTTGCAATAGATTCCAAATTAAAAGTAATAATATTAGGTCCTTACATATGAAATTGGCGTTTTGCCGTACTGGCAAATTTGATCTCAAACATCTTCTCTTTGGTTAGGAATTCCAAATTCAAATTTATACAGCTATTTACTCATGTACTTGTGTTTCGAAAATTATAATTCATTTGTTTTTTCCTTAATTGTTTTTTTTCTTTGCATCACTTAGTTTACAAAATGGAAAACTTGAAATATCGCGTTATTTACGAGTACGAGTTCCACCGTGGCACCAGTGCTGCAGAAACGGCTCGAAGGATTAATGATGTGTATGGCGACGGTGCCGCAAAAGAAAAGACAGTGCGTTTTTGGTTCCAACGTTTTCGTTCTGGAAATTTCGATCTGCAGAACAAGCCCCGTGGACGGCTGAAGACCAAATTTGATAATGATGAATTGAAGGCTATTGTGGAAGCGGATTCATCGCAAACCACGTCCGAGTTAGCTGCAGGCTGCGGTGTAAGTGATAAAATGGTTTTAATCCACTTGAAGCAAATTGGGAAGGTGAAAAAGTTTATAAGCAAATCCACAAACGCGCGTTGACTGCTGCGTTGCATACCAACACACCGTTGGCTACCAAATTAGAGGAGCTTCAATTGGAATGTCTAAGACATCCACCGTACTCTCCGGACCTTGCCCCAACAGATTACCATTTTTTTAGAAATTTGGATAACTTCTTGCAAGGGAAAAAATTCAACTCCGATGGGGCAGTCCAAACCGCCTTCAAAGATTTTATTGATTCCCGTCCGAATGGCTTTTTTAGTAAAGGGATCGATGAACTACCTATGAGATGGCAAAAGTGCATAGATAGCAATGGTAAAAAATCGACTTTATGTTCCTCCCATACAAAACGCCAAATTGTAAGGACCTAATATACATCAGTGGTCTCATGGACCGCACGTAGAAGGGGGACGAAATTGGGTGGTAGGTAGTTAAGGGTTAATAATAATATGATAGTTAAGTCATCTCATAAAATTACCACTCTCAGCTAGTATAGAGTTTTTGATCACTTTCTTGAATAAATTTAACGTACCTAAGTACCTATGGTTTTTATATTTTCACTGAGCAAAGGTGCTTTATAAGAAAAACTCCTTTGTCTAAAGGACGTTCTGACATTTAATGGCTGATAAATTAACCCGTCTGCTTGTTTAGGAATAAATACATTCCAAAACACGTAATCGCATTATACTTTCATAAGGCCAAAAACGTCCCAGAGGACCTTACATTTTAAAAGCTATATATCTCTCTTCCTCTCGTGCAAACATATGTATTTTTCTTTTAACCAGAAAGAGAGCGAAATAATGCTTCTTATTGACTTTGAAATATGAAAGCTATCTTGCATAGATATTTTAAAATCTCGATCCAAAATGACGGTTTCAGAATTCACGCGCGAAACCGAGGCTTCCGGATTGTGAGGTGCAAATATATTGAGCCAAGCAGACTGGTTAAAGAACCCATTCTAGTGTTGAGCACTTGCTGAGATCTTTTGGCCGCAATAATGTTATTGAAAAATTTACAGAGAACCTTTATTAAGTACAACTGCCTTACTGTCATAATTTTGCTTTCACAATATTAACTATGATGAATATAAAAAAAAGAAAAATTACTTTTATTTTTTGTGCAATATTTAGAGGATCTAGGGTAGTCTTGTGGCAAGAACCCCATCAGATGACATTATATGAAAGAATTGATTGAAAAAGAGTGTAATATACAGTTTTTAGTGTAACTTTGTCCACTTTATTAAGGCAACTTTTGACTGCCCTTAATCCTGCCTCGCACTTAGCATAAGTTTCATTCCAAGGATCACCAGCAAACACTAAAACAGTGTCATCTGCAAATACAATTGAAATACCAGAAAATGGCAGTTTTGCAGAGGTCATTATAAAAAAAAACAATATTGGATCTAGGACACTACCCTGAGGAGCATCATATGCAATTGATTTATTTGAACTAAGTTATCATTAATCATTAATCATTACTCTCTGCATTCTGTTTCCAAGATAAGTTCTGAACCAATCTAAAGCTTTTTTCAACACCCATTGAACTCAGTTTTTTAAATAGTATACCATGGGAAACAGTACCAAAAGCCTTAGACAAGTATAAAAAGATAGGCATTGCTTTACTGCCAGTATCAAGAGCTTCTATGGCTGTTGTGATTTGTTAAGTGCGTAGTATTGGGTATCCCGTGGCAGATGTCGAAGTTTACATTCAAATATTTGTAAAACTGTTGCTCGGGTGAGAGGGAAGGGGGTAATGGTTCTACGCGGCATTCCTGCGGATTATTTAATCACAATGTCGCTGTGGACTAGTGAGCTTCGCGCGTTTGCTATAGAAGCGTATTTGAAGCCTACGATTCGAGTACCGTTGTCGATTTTGATTTTGAGATGATTTTGTACGCAGTTTAATATTCGTCGTTTTAAGCGTCAACAAGCAAAACTGCCGCTATTGGGCGCCAAAAGGACAAAACCCTAGGTTAAAGCACCAACAGGCTCTGTACAGCCCAAAAGTAACCGTTTGGGATGCTCTATCCATGAATGGAAAAATCAGACCATTTTTCTTCGAAAATTCTCAAGGAGCAATCATAACAGTAGATGGTGATTCTTACCGCAGCATGACAAAACTTCATGAGCATCATTCGTAGAGTTCACACACATAGTTTCAACATGATGGCGCCCCACCTCACACAGCAAGAGCCACCATGAGCCTCCTAAAAAACTGATAAGTCAAAAAGAAGACATTGTGTGGCCACCATCGCCGGATCTCACCCCCATGGACTTTTTTCTGTGGGGATATCTTAAGTGTAAAGTGTACGTTAGCAGTCCAAAGAATGTATCAGAATTAAAAGAAAGTATCGTGCGAGAAGTGAAAGCTATTTCCCAATCTCTGTTACAAAGAGTCGCTCGGAATACGGTCAAAAGACTCCATGAGTGTGTACGCTGTGACGGAAAACATTTAGACGGTATAATTTTTAAAAAATGAAATCCGCATATTTTATGATTAATTTGTTAATGAATACTTTTTTTTTTTCGCTTACAATGTATACTTATTTCATTTACAAATCCGAAATCTGCCACGGGACACATTGTATATATTTTTTTATTTCTTTTAAACAGAATTTTCCCTAACATTTTTATATGTATATTGTTATGATTTATATTGCGATCTAATAATGTTTTGAAGACATGTGCATTCTGCGCAGGAGTTCAGTAGAGTTTGATCCTTCCGGTAATGTTCTTGCGACAAATGTGGCACTTATCAAGTTTGGTGGAGCAACCTGAGCACACGCTGTGACCGCAATGGAAGACCAGGTCTTTAGGTGCCTCCATGCAGATAGAGCAGGTGGACTTTTCCTCTAATGCCTCCACCTTACTCTCCAGCTCGTGGAGGCGCACTTGACCCACGATATTATGGCTTACGGACGAATCTGCGATCAACTCTCGCCCTGAAATTCAACAAAAAATGGGATAATTTTATTGGCGCTTACTTTAGAAGATCGATTGCAGTGGCGGCGTAAGGGGGGGGCGGAGGGGGCGGTCCGCCCCGGATGCCAAGCACCGAGGGGTGACAACGACAACTCACTCGTTCAGCCAAAAATCTCCCTCTACCCAGACATATCAATTAATAACTACTACTCTTGTGCCCAAGTACTTACATACTAATATCATATTTTGAATCGCATCGCAACTATATTTTCATTATTTTTCGAATACAACTTCTAATTCCCTAAAAGAAAGAATTCATATTGCGTTTGGTCTGATCTTATACCACGCGTAACATTGAGCGTGAAAAGTCCATCGTGGCACTCGAGTGAATAATAATAAATCGTACCTACTGTGAACTGCGCCGCTAATTGCGCGGGCGGAAAGGGGTAAAGAGGCGCAATGGGATAGGATGGGGAGGGATAGGATAGTGACAATATTTTTTGTAATTTTTTTGCGGTGTGTCTTGTCTTCCACCGAACCCCTGAGACTGGCTCACCGAACCCCTGGAGTTCAATCGAACCCAGGTTAAGAACCACTGAACTAGACCATCGTTACAGGGCAATTGATTTTATTCTGGTTACGTATAGTGTTATTCAGTCTAAAACGTTGGTAACATCACCAGAAAAAGATCTTTGTGGAATGGTTCCTAATCTGTTAAAAATTTACGATGAATTTTCATCAGAGGACGTCTTGTTGGAGATTTTACGATTGTCTCGCCATTTAGAAGCCGCCAACATTTCTGCCCAAGAAGCAATTCAATGGACCACATTGGAGCTTCGCAGATTCAGTGTAAAATGCGACTATTTTGAGGCTGTTCGTTTAGCGGTCTTAGATTTTTTTTAACAATTTGTGTTTCGGCGGCTTCATATGAAAGAAGCTTTTCAAAGTTAAAATTAATAAAATCTTACATTAAGGTCCACAATGAGCCAAGCGCGACTAACCAATCTTTCGATTTTATTAATTGAAAGAGACAGGGATATATAAATTTTGATAATGTGATCGAATATTTTAGTAAAATAAAGTCTCGTAAGCGTGTTTAGAATTTGGTGTTTTATTTTAAGTAGGGGTTCTCAATGCAAAACCGACCCGGGTGCCAAACAACCCTACGCCGCCACTGATCAATTCGTTAGTCAGACAAACCCAAAAACAACAAAAAAAGTTAAATACGGAGTTATTTTAATATACGGCCTATCAGAATTCGCTCAATGCTCACATTAATTATAATAATATTAAAATTCAATTCAAGTTATTCATTCTAAAAACATTACAAAATTAACGTTAAAGCGTTTTTATAAGAGGGAAAATATTTTAGATAAGATAAGCAGATATAAACTAACGGCAACAAACAAATAATATTATATTTATTATTATTACAAAGTATGTAACGTCTTTGCATCAAACAAGGAAAATATAACCTTGATAGCCTATATAAGGCTATAATAACCTTATACCTATAAGATAACCTTGACGAATGATATGTAAAAATATATTTAGATACAGAACAAAACTTACAGTTTAATGATTTACCTAGAAGAAATTATGGAAAACACAAACAAAGTTGAATCTATACTTAGTGGATCAAGTCAAATGCTGGAAAAACTGTTAGAGAAATTGCTTGAAAGTAAACAAAATCTGAAACTCAAAATTTAGGGAAAATTGCAAAGGATTTCATGATTGGCAAATTCACTGGCAGAAGCTCAAATACGAACCAGTGGATTGAAGATTTTAATAAAGAATGTGAACGCTTCCAAATCAACGAAGACAAAAAGAAAATTGAAATTTTAAAACATTTTTTAAAATATTCCGGTGTAGAGTGGTACAGCTGCATGCTAATGAAACTTACAGTGGAATCGGAATGGGACACATGGGAAAAAAAAAATTGTGATACTTTTGCAAACAAAGGAAGGTCACCCATTAGATATGCTCACGCCTTTAAATATCAAGCAGGTTCGTTGCTCGAGCATGCTTTAAAAAAAGAAAAATTATTGCTGGAAGTAAGGAAATCAATTGATACTGGAACGCTTTTCGACCTCATAGCATTTGACTTACCGAATTATGTTATTGATAAAATTGACAGAGAAATTGTGAATCGAATCTGTGTTAACGAGAAAAAAGGGAAACGTTACCATCGTGAGGAAAATGGCTGGTTTAAGGAGAAAAATCAAAAAGCAGTTGTAAAAACGATAAATAACTCTGAATTGGAAATTGAACTGAATGAGAAGAATCCAAAAAACTAGAAGTACCACCATTAATAAAAGTCGAGTTACTATTAAATGATACTTTAAAAATTTCTGGAATTTATGATTCGGGATCAAATGCGTCATTAATTAATGCAAAATTATTAAAGACACAGCCAAGAGCATGCACAAGTGATATACAAATAGTTAACTTGAAGACTATTAATGGTGAGAAGAAAACAAAAGGTATGGTAACACTAAAAATAAAAATCTACAATATAGAAAGAATTGTGGACATATTTGTAGTAGATAATGAACATTTTAATTACGATTTTCTAATTGGTTTGGATTGTATCAAAAATTTAAAATTAATGCAAAACGAACGATTAAAGATCATACAATGTAACAACCCAGAAGAAGCGACCTCAAATGAAGAGGATATAAAAAAAATAACTACTCAAAAAATGATACTTCAAATATAACAAATATCAAAATTCCTGATGTACATACTAGGTAAAAAAAATTGAAGAAAGTTTTTTTATACATTCTGAGGAACAAGAAACCAAAAACATAAACAAAGGTGAAATAAATTTCAACAAACATATAAACACGGATGGATTTGAACTGATAATAAACCATCTAGATTTATATCAACAATCAGAAATTGATAAGTTGGTAGAAAAATACAAACCAGTCTTTGCCAAAGATAAATACGACGTTGGTACTGTAAAACATTATGAAGCTCATATTGACTTGATGGTGGATAAATACTGTTACAAACGTCCATACAGATGAACAGCAGAAGACAGAAGACAAATGGAATATCAAATATCAAAACTATTAGAGAAGAATTTAATTGAGGAATCTCATAGCCCATTTGCTGCTCCAGTAACTATGATATATAAAAAAGAAGATGATAAAAAAACAAGGTTATGTATAGATTTCAGAGAATTGAACAAAATTGTCATCCCTCAATCACAACCTTTTCCGTTGATTGAGGATTTGATGGTTAAAACTGTAAACTGTAAATATTTTTCTACTTTTGACATAAATTCGGCATTTTGGTCAATTCCTTTGAAAATTCAAGATAGATATAAAACTGCATTTGTTACACAAGAAGGTCATTTTCAATGGATAATATGTCTCCCGTTTGGGTTGAGGACGGCCCCAGCCATTTTTCAAAGAATATTGAGCAACATCATAAGAAAATACAAACTCTCCAGTTTTGCAGTAAATTTTATAGATGACATATTAATTTTTTCAAGAACTTTTGAAGAACATATGCTACATATATCGAGACTAATGGAGGCAATTCTAACAGAAGGTTTTAGACTAAAATTTTCGAAATGTACTTTTGCAAAAAATTATGCAAAATATTTAGGTCACATAATAGAAAACAATTCAATCAGACATCTGAAAGACTATTTAACCGCTGTCAAAAACTTTCCAGTTCCGGAAACAAAAAAAAATATACGCCAATTCCTAGGAAAAATAAATCTTCATCATAAATTTGTGCCACACAGTGCGATTATCCTGGATCCATTACACAATTTATTACGGAAAGACGTGAAATTCATATGGTCCACAGAATGTCAGGAAACATTTACCTAGAATGTCTGGCAATAAAAGAAGCTGTGAAATATTGGCAGCACTGGCTTATGGGAAAAGAATTTACGGTCTACTCAGATCATAAACCATTAGAAAATATGAACATAAAGGCTAGAACTGACGAAGAGGTTAAGGTTAATTTAAAATTAAATATAACAAATGAATGCGATCATCACCGCCATGACTGCCTGGATGGAATCTCCCCTGATGACCCTCTGGAGACGGGAGACAATGAAATACCCTCCGTAAACGGATATTTACATTCATTTTAGTGTTTGATACATACATAATTTTTTTTCTCAGTTTCATTTTTCATGCTTATTCGTTTATTTTATTTAATTTATGTGTTGTTATTTAATTTTTACCTTAACTTATTATTTATCTTTTTTTGTTATTTTACATTATGGAATGTATTGCATTGCACTTCCCCTGCATACATTCATTCATTATTTTATGCACCAGATTTAAATGAATAAAATAATGAATGAATGTATGCAGGGGAAGTGCAATGCAATACATTCCATAATGTAAAATAATGTAATAACTTATAATTCCATAATGTACCAGATTTAAATGTTCGGGTTAAATTTTCCCCAAAGAAAAAAAAGGAAAAAAAGAAGGAAAAACTAAATCCTTTCACACACTTCCCCAAATGATCATCTAGTCAACCCATGCTATGCAATTGCACTATATAAGTATTATAAATACAAGAACAACATGTCAACCTACTAGAGACCAAATGGGAATATAATTCACCGACTCCAGATATTTTCATATCAGAGGGTTCGGCTCTGTGGCATTTCTAATTGAACCTATAAATCCTACCGATCCCTCAATATAAATATTTAAAAAATCCTTTGTAATCCTACATGTATTTAAAATGACTGATTTTTGCATTTTTATATACAAATTCTTTGACAAATCTAATATGCTTAAATTTTGAATCAGATTCCTAGGTATTATGCCAGTGGCCGAAATAACAAATGGCAATATTTTTATAGTCCGAGAATGCCAAATTCTTTTAATCTCATTTCCTAAATCTGTGTATTTTCTTATTTTTTCAGAAATAGTTTTTTGAATATTACAGGAATTTGGAATAGCTACATCAATGATATAAGTTATTTTTTTAATTTTGTCATGTAAAACTATATCAGGTCTATTATGACTAATTGTTCTGTCTGTTAGTATAGTTTTATCATAATATATTTTATAAAATTCATTTTCTAAAAATGAATTTGGTTCATATTCATAATATGGTACTATATTACGGCAGTCAATCAAGTTATGTTTAATTACCAAACTTTGGTGAATTATTTTTAAAACCTGATTGTGCCTAAATGTATACTCGGAAGGCGCTAATATAGAACATCCCGATATAATATGTTCTATAGTTTCGGGAAAAGCCAAACATTTTCTACATAAATCATCAATTTGATTTATATCTTTGATTATATGCTTTCTATAATTTTTAGTATTAATGACTCTATCTTGAATGGCAAGCATAAATCCTTCTATTTCTGCGCTCAACTCTCCAATACTCAACCATTTGTTTGACGAAAGTTTGTCAACATACGTTTGGTTGAGATAATTGAAGTGTTTTGCGTGAATAATTTTATTTGACCAGGAATCTAATAATTCCTGGTTAGTATTTATAAGAATGTTGGCATTCTCGTCATATAAATTTAAAGGTGTAATATTTCTACCTGCCTTGCAAATTATTTTGTGCATTTCTGAGCTATTAGCTTTCCTATGGAAAAAATTTCTAAGCATTTCTACCTGATTGTGTTTCAAAGATGTTATTTTGACTACACCTCTACCTCCTAAATTTCTAGGTAAATTAATTCGTTCTATAGCTGAATTTGGATGATGGCAATTAAATTTTGTTAACGTAGTTCTAATCAATCGTTCTAAACTATCTAAATCTGTATTGGACCATTTAATTATGCCAAATGAGTACGTTAGTAGAGGTATTGCCCAAGTATTTATTGCTTTTACTAAATTTTTAGCAGATAGATTGCATTTTAAAATTTTTCTGATCCTAGTTTGAAATTTAATCCTAATATCATTTTTAATACTGGTGTGATCTAATCTATTCGATTGCGGGTATCCTAAATATTTATAAACCTCATCCCCTTTCATACTTTGAATTTTGAAATTTCTAAATATACCCTCGTCTCCATCTACAATTTTGCCTTTCTCTATATGGATAGTTTTACATTTATCTAAACCAAAAGTCATTTTAATATCATCTGAAAAAATTTTAACTACCTTAATCATTTTCTCTAAATTCGATTCAGAATTTGAAAATAATTTTATATCATCCATATATAATAGATGTGAAACTATACTACTCTCTCTTGTATTACCCTTAATTTTTATTCCAAACTTGCTTTTAATTAACATTTTAGAAAGGGGATTCAATGCTAAGCAAAACCAAAGAGGGCTCAATGAGTCTCCTTGAAAAATCCCTCTTTTTATTGAAATGCCCGGTACTACTATTTTCTTACCTTTTAAATTAACTAGCAAATCTGTATTCCAAAAGGACATAATATTTTTCAAAAAGCTAATTATAATTGGGTTAACTTTATATATTTTTAATATTTTGATTAGCCACGAGTGCGGGACACTATCAAAAGCTTTTTGATAATCTATATAACAAGTATGTAAATTACGCTTTTGATTTTGAATTTGTTTTAAAATTACAGAATCAATAACTAACTGTTCTTTACATCCCATATGTTTTCTGCGACAACCTTTTTGTTGTTCAGATAAAATATTTTTTTCATCCAAATGAGTATATATTAAATCTGTCAAGCAAGAGGTTAAAATTTTGTATATTGTCGGTAGACATGTAATGGGTCTATATTGAGAGGGATTATTAATATGTTCGCTTTTAGGCAACATATAAGTATTGCCCTTAGTTAGAAAATTAGGAAAATTTTGAGGTTCTCTGACAAGTTTTGAAAGATTTTTTGCAAAAAGAGGATGTAAAGTAGTTAGACGTTTGTACCAAAAATTATGTATCCAATCGCAACCCGTGGCTTTCCAATTATGAGTATTTTTTATTATTTTGGCTAACAATTCAACCGATATATCAGAAAAACTCATTTGTTCAATGTCTGAACAATTGAGTTCTTCATTTTCTATCCAGTTACCTGCCTCATTATGTTTTATATCTTTACTCCAAATGTTTGTCCAAAAATCGCACATATCTGATTCAGATGGCAACGGAATATTATTATTCGAAATAATATTCTGTTTATTGTCAAGTTTGGAATAAAATATTTTCTCATTTTTCTGAAATAATCTATTATTATTTCTTTTATTATACGTATAATTATATCTTTTTAATCTACTAGCTTTTACACCTAATTTTTGTTTTAATAAATCTAATAAATCATTGATTATATTTTCATTATTATTACTACCAATGCTATAACCAAATTTTCTCCCAATTTCATCTACATATCTCAAAATATTCCTACGTCTATTTCCATTTTTATATTCAATTACTCTAGCTATACTACTTCTTAAAAATACTACATCATTTTCTAATCTAATCTGCCATTCTGGTTTACTATAACTATATGATCTATCATCAGAGGACATTAATTTTACTCCTAACTTATTACATATAGTGATAGCACTAGCGTACACTATTGTATGAAGATCTATAAAACTAATATCGTCAAATATTATTTTTGGTAAAATTAAATTATTTAATTCAGAAATTAATTTAGATAATTTCTTTGACGTATGCAATTTTGGTAATTTTGGTCTAACTGTGGGCTCTATATCTATATATCTATTTATATTATTTTGAAGCAAGTTAGCTAATTCTATTACATTATCATCTAGTAAGTTTAAATTTGCAATATTGATTTCCCTAAGATTATGAATAATGTCTAAGTTATTTGAATCTACTCTAATATCATTGGATTCTTCTACTAGAATATTATCTAAACTATCTTCATTCAATGCATCTAATATAACATTACTACTCGTATTAATTTGATCTAAATTATTCTCCAATTGCAATCTATCTGCTACTTCTTTTCTTATCTGATTTAATGTTACTACAGGAATTAAATTATTTTTGAAAATTGACCTTTTTTGGTCAGCTAATCTTTGTTCGTTTACTTGGGCAACCGGATAATTTTGTGAGAAAAGTAAATGTAATTTTTTCCTATACAATAACATATCTGTTTCTAGTTTAGTTACATAAAAATATGAACGAACGATGAACATATTGACATCGTTCGTCCATTTCATACGCTGCCTAGGTGTAACGGACGTGTTGCACACCCTCTTTTCTAATTTTTATTCTTACAATTTCTTTATGTCTTTATGTACAATGCCCCGGTGCAACCAAATAAAGCTTGCGTGCCAGGTTGCCACCGGGAGACATTTTCTAACAAATTGTCATTATTTTTCCGCCTCCTTTTTATTTATTGTTTGCGGCCCCATGAAGGGCCGTTATCCTGGCCCGGAGCAACCAGTTTGCGGCCCCATGAAGGGCCGTCATCCTGGCCCGGAGCAACCAGTTGGCGGCCCCATGAAGGGCCGTCATCCTAGCCCGGAGCAACCAGTTTGCGGCCCCATGAAGGGCCGTCATCCTGGCCCGGAGCAACCAGTTTGCGGCCCCATGAAGGGCCGTTATCCTAGCCCGGAGCAACCAGTTTGCGGCCCCATGAAGGGCCGTTATCCTGGCCCGGAGCAAAAGTTTTCGGCCCCGGTCAGGGCCTGTATTGCGGCTTCGCTGCCAAAGAAGAGCAAGTCTGCTATGGCTGCCTTGCCTCCCTTTTATTTTTGCGGCCCTAAAAAGGGCCATTTTTTCGGCTCCACCGCCAGGAGCAACAAGGGTTTGCCCAGACCGGCTTCGCTGCCAAGGAAGAGCAAGTCTGCTCTGGCAACCTTGCCTCCTTTTTCACTAGGAAGAGAGTCTGCTTGCCACCAACAGGCAAGCAGGCTGCTCCTCCTCCGCCAAGAAGACGGACGGCCTTTTCGCCTCCTCCTCCTCCGCCAGGAAGACGGACGGCCTTGCCTAATTTTTTATTATTACTTAGCCCGCGAAGCCAAGGCCCACAAAGGCAAACATAAAGCCCACAAGGGCAAATCTAAAGCCCTACAAGGCATCCAGAAGAAGCCAACCGGAGTCACTCCTTGGCCGGCTTCGCTGCTAGGGAGAACAAGAGCCCGCATTCTTCAATATTGCGGCCCCAACAAGGGCCATTATTTAGCCACCAAGGAGGCCAGAATCCCCTCCACATTTTTTATAAAACAATGTCCGATCGCCGTCGGGTTCAATTAACCCAATAAATATGTCGATTTTTTCAAAAATAAAATTATAAGTTATTCTTCAACATTCAAACAAGTCTTTTATTTACTCCACAAGTGGTCCAGACACCTACCTCTGGAAGTCTGCGACCTGCTGCCAGCTGCTGCCTCCTGCCGAAGTTCTGCCTGAACGGGAACCCGGTGCCTACCACTGCAGTCGGCCCTGACTCGGGGCACTGCCAATGCACCGCTCAGGCAGAAACTAGGCGCATCCAGGACCTATACCACTGGATGTAGGGAGGCCAGCCAACCAATATCACCATCATCAGCGTGAGCCAGTGGAAGGCGTGCACAAGACCGGTGCCCCTTATTTTACAGTCTTGTAAAGGCTTGATACGTCTGTTACACTAGGAATACCTGCTTTTGTTTTTTGGGGTCTCAGATTATCAATGTTCATCTGTATCATAACTTATATTATTATTATTATTATAACCCAGGAAAATCAAACCAAGAAGCAGACTGTTTAAGCAGAAATCCAGTTCTAGAACCTTATGAAAATACTGACGACTTTTTAAAAGTATTAAATTTAATAAACCTAGAAGATATAAAAAAGGACCAATACACCAATCTAGACTTACAAAATGGAAAACTTATATTGGCGAATGAAATATACTACAAAAAGAATAAAAGAAGGAAAAAAATTGTACTATCAGAACAACTTAGCAAAAGTCTAATAACAAATGTCCACGATACTTACTGCCACATTGGAAGAACCCAGATGACAAATAAAATAACACCATTCTACACAGCAAAGAATATCATCGAAAACATTTTACAAATTTGTGATGAATGTGAAATTTGTATAAAAAACAAATCAAGGAGGAAGCCAAAATATGGTTTAATGTCACATTTAGGTCCAGCAACACGCCCATTTAAAATTATATCTATTGATACCATTGGAGGCTTTGGAGGGTCACGCTCAACAAAGAAATATTTACATCTTCTGGTTGATCATTTCACAAGATATGCTTATATTTTCAAATCAAAAAATCAAAGCTCCAGTGATTTTATAAAATTAATAAAAAATGTGTCGCAAGGATACAACATTGATATGGTATTAACGGACCAATACCCCGGTATAAATTCCAAAGAATTTAAAGAATTTCTGAAGAAGGAGAACATAAGAATGGTTTTCACTGCTGTGGATGCACCATTTTCAAACGGGCTGAATGAAAGGCTAAATCAAACTTTAGTCAATAAATGAAAGAGAATAGTCAATAGATGTAAAATAAATGAAAGTAATAAGAAAACAGCATGGACTATGATTGCACAGAAATGTGTAGAAAAATATAACGAAACAGAACACACAGTCCCCAAGTTTGCTCCAAAATACCTCTTGGAAGGCGAAAATGTGAATATTCTACCACTTGAATTGAAATCAAGACATACAAGTGAAGACCTGAAAAGAGATAGGGAACTAGCTCTTAAGAACACAATAAAATCACACAACTATAATAAAAAAATATTCGACATGCACAGGGAAGAATATAAATTGGAAGTGGGAGACAGAGTCTACGTGGAAAACGGAAATCGACTAAATAGGAAGAAATTGGAGGAATTGCGGATTGGACCATACAAAATTCTAAAGAAGATCTCAAATTCAATCTATGAAGTTGATACCGGACACAGGAAAGCAGAATCAAACCTCTACCACATTACAAAACTGTGTCCAGTGTTTGCTAGTAAATGAAAAATTGCATGCATTCTCTTTTGCGATTGTTTCTCCCTAGGGGGGAAGATGTAAAGAAAACCACTTATGAGCGCTTTCCTTAAGCTTGTATATGCCGCGTCACTGATTTAGTACTGAGTTAGTTGGTGGCCCACTAGATGTCACTGCTGACAGCTGAACAACAGAATCAAGTTATGAAAATATAACTGTCAGAATTATTTCATTAATTCCTGAAAATATTATCTTATAATATAAAGAAACCTGAAATAAGGGCTTTAAATGTTGTTTTTTTTTGTTTTTACAGGTAAGTGAATCTTTTGTTAACCGATAATGTAATTTTTAAGAGTTGTAAATATGTATTATTAATAAATCTTTTGTTTTTACATAGAAACACAATAACTCCTTTGTTTTATTCAAGAATATAAAAAATCATTATATGTATACATTCTCAATGCTCGAACGACGCATAAACTCACCAACACCAGCAAAACAGTGGATGCTCCGTTCATTTCCGCATCCACGACGCAGGAACGAATGTGATATTTTTGATATTTGCGCAAGCGCATTTAGTCAAGCCAGCCATGGTTGAAATAAGGCCGAATACAGATTCCATTGGAGCATCCAACACACAAAAACGACTTTAATGCTTATAGGCATGGTGCACAAAATAGCTTATCCGAAGTGAGCGGACTTGGTACCATTAGAGATTTGTTTGCCTGACCACATTTCGACAGTTATTTGTTATCTTGAATAGCCGAATCCGATTGATGCATTGAATATCTTTTGGAATACCTATTTAATTAATTTAATTAGGGAACTGTAATTATTTAATGCAAAGCATAAAGGTTGTATAGAGCTAATTTGACAAGACTATTTTTGTCGATAATTGCACTTTGTTCATGGGTCAGTCCATAAACTTTTATATTTGATATTAGGTATATGCTCCAGCATCCCTTATACAAAAAATCACCGACCGCCACTGACTTACACATCCTTATATATATATATACATACCACATACTTTAGTCCTTTTCACCCTTAATTTAAATAATAAATATTTTCGTGTCCTTTTATATTAATGTTTATGCCCTCCTTCATTTTCATAATATTTTAATTTTTTGTATTATTACCCGTCTCAGAACGGACATCGCCCGGTGAGGCGGGTAACTTACTTGTTTGTATATGATAATATTATTGCAATAAAAATCCGGGTTGCTGGCAAATTAAACTGAAAAATATTAATTTAATATATGTAAACGCGGACTAATTAATATAATACAACTGCACACTTGACAAGTTTTGAATCCAACATTCACTAGAAACCAGAATTTTTCACAGGAAAAAAAAATTTGGGAAATGAGTAGTAAAGTAACGTACCCAAATCTAGAATTGGAAGATGACTTTCGTAGTAATTCCCCCCTGTAGCAGCTTTTACACATTTCAAGTCCATGCGTCCCTGGTCTCCAACTCTGTGGGAAGACGATTGAATATTTTTTACCCTCAGTTTTCAGATTTCTTACAAAATAAAGTGGTTAATAGCTGAGAATCAGTTTGGATTAGATATTTTAAATGACCTAACCTAACCTAACCAACGGCCGCTATTCCCAACTTTTCGATCGATCTGAGTCTCCAGCTAAGAGATTTGTTTGGACGCTCGATTTGCCTGTTAGTCGGAGAATTGCTTTGAAAAGAGCGTATTTGTTTTAATCAGTATGATTAGGAAAAACGGCCGTTAGACTTATTTTTGTTAACTAAACCATATTGAGTTAGTAGACCATCTTGGGCTGAATATAAATATGGGTTAATGAGTTTTCTGCTCTCTTAAAGGGATTTAATGTAGGCACTTGATGTGCGAAAGCCTTGTATAAAAAAGATAATAATGTATGTCCATAAAAATAAAAACAGTCGATAAAAAATGGGCTCCTTTGAAATATGTGTTTTATTACATAATTTTTGTAACCTGTAATCATTTTGTTTTGTGTCCGTCCATTTGACAAAGGCCAATGATCGACCGGTTTTACCCGCATCAAAAATACAGTTCACAAGGCCACGTACACCTGCGTAAAGAAATTAAACAAAATTAAATCATTTCATTACCTATTCAGGGATCTCTAATGCCCCGTCATGTAAAAATAATTCAATGTTTTTAAATTTTTTTATTTCATTTATTTATACGTTCATATTCTCTATAAAACGGTTGTGTACGAGCGAAGATTACAAATTTGAGGTTCATGTAAGTATAAAAGATCATGGTGGCTGTTTTGCTAGTATGTAACAAGCGTCAAAAGATAGTTGCTAAACACTCTTTAACTTTTTACCCGCGTTGATCTACTCTGTTTTTTCAATACCCATACGCGGTATGTATATGTCATATTTCAAGTACCACGAGGCACGAGGACACATTCACTTGATTATAGATGTTTTTTACGAAAAAAAATTTTACTTTCGAAATATGCCTGAATATGTCAGCATCGTGATAGTTACACGAATATTCTAGCGAGCGGGAAAAAATACTGTGACATAGTAGCGCTGTTATATCGGCAGTCGAAGTTAGCGTAACAAGGGCTGATACGGGCGCGTGTGAGGCATGGCTTTTGCCGTATCAACTGTTGTTACGATCGCGTGGAAAAGGTTAAGGCCCGCACACACAGAGGGCGGTCAGAGTTCTGCGTTCTAGTGACCGTTGACCGCTGAAGAGTTCCAACACACCCAAGCGGCGTTCAAATTCTTGCGTTCTAGTTTCGTTTGGGTCTTTGCACATGCAACATGCCACTAAAAAGTTCATCATCCGATGATGAATTATTGCTCTTGTGGAGCTTAGCAGCTTCTAAAAAGAAAAGGAAGTATTGAGTGCGCCCAATCAACACAACGCGAGAAGAACAAGGCGAATTTAGTAGTATTTTTCAGGATTTACTTAAAGATGAACAACGATTCTATATTTATTTTTGAATGTCGATTAATAGTTTTAATGAGTTGTATAACATCATAAAACCTGATATCAAAAAACAAAATACTAACTGGAGGAACTGTGTTTCATCAAAAGAAAGGCTGGCTGAATTTTTAAGTTATGTATTTATTTATTAAGGATAAGAAAAGACATTAGAGTATTTAGAAATAATAACAAAATATACGAAAGAATCATTTGTTAATCGAATTATGTAACGAATACGATATGTTTTCGTAATATTCTGTTAGGTTTTCAGTCAACTGCGTGTTTGCAACCTCAGACATCGCAGCTTTCAGGCGTTTCCTGTCTCAGCGGGAAAAGAACTCTTAGAACGCGTTCCGCTTTGACCGCCGCGGTCTGACTGCCCGCTGTGTGCGTTGTCGTTATAGACTCGGTACATTCTAATGAACGCCGAACGCGGAACTCGGAACTCCTGACCGCTCTCTGTGTGCCCGGGCCTTTAAGACCCGTTCGGACTGGGCAAGTAGTTTGGTCGAGTAGCGAATAGTTTAGTTAAACATGTCCAAACACCATAATTTTAGAAGAGTAGTTTAGTCAGCGCTTTAGCAGAGTCAATCCATTTAGTACTATTTTTACTGGCGAGTAGCGCACCCCACCATGCCTCCCTGCTCACAGCTCAACCACTGAACAAGTGCAAACCCGACGTTTTAGTAGAGTTCATTAGTAATATCGTCCTATTGAAGCGATGATGCTGCTCTATAATTCTTACTCATAGTTCATTTACTTTTAACTCAATAATTTCTTCTTTCGCCTTCTTCTAAAATAAGCATTACAATCGGTTTAATTAGCATATTTACTTTGTTGCGTTGCGGCCCGTTCATCTTGCAACGCGCTGATCACTACTACTATACTCGACCATAATGCGAACGCTTTTTGTTTAGTCGTGAGAAGGGAGGCTTGGAGAAGGCGCTACTCGCCCGAAAAAAATACGACTAAATGGATTGACTCTACTAAAGCGCTGATCTACTAAAATTGTGGTGTTCGGACACGTTTAGTTACTAAATTACTCGCTACTCGAATAAACTACTTGCCCTGTCCGAACAGGTCTTAAGTGACATTGAAATGTCTATGGTCAATGCAGAATCGTTAAATCAGTTGAGCCGATCTGTTTATTTATTTATTTATTTATTTGTACACGCCCAATTAGGGCTTTTACATATGATAAAATTAAAAACACATTTGTTATAATCAAAGAATTAAGAGATAACAATTAAATAAGTATCAAGTATAGATTTTTTAACTTAAAACAAAAGAGTAGATTATAGGATACACATTCATATACATTTAAAGAAGTGATTTTCTTGCAGCTTAAAAGCAACAGACATTGTTGATTGACATATAATTTATCTGACTACAAGGTACTAAGACATGACTTTATATTACGATAAATATTTTATAACAGAATATCGGAGTTTCAATGAGAATTCAAAACGTCATAATCGTAGCGGCGCTGGCGGACCCCTTAGTAAATATACCAGAAATTTTTATTATTATTATATTCTTTATTCATAATATAAGTTTTGTATACAGGTTTTTTTACATGTTTTTCGACTACCGCACTAGGCTACAACACTGCCGTATTATGGTAGTCAAAATTTGTGTACAAAATCAATATATATTATAAGAGAAAGGGTTCAAAAATGCGTCCCGCTAAAACTCAGATACGAGTCCAGGTACAATCAAGCGATTTATATGGTATGGTAGCCCTCTATCCCCCATCCATGAAGAAGGTTCCTGTTTTTACCTGAAGGGCGGGCTTTTGAAGATATAAGGGCTAGAAGTTTCACCCTCTAGAAATTTCTAGAATAGTCCATGAACATTCGAGAGTGTTCGAGAGCATTCCACAACATTCCAGAACATCCCAGAACATTGTGGAATGTTTGGGAATAGGGAATCGGGAACATCATTAATATGGTGGGAAGGAATCCCTGTTATAAACTATGAATTGTATAATGAAAAAATATTTACCATAGTTTTCATCTGTTTTTTTCCATTTCCAATCATTTTGTGTAAGAACATTTGCCCTGCAAATAAATATACATTTTATTTGTAAATCAAGCATTGGCACGAAGATTGTGTATTATGTAGACATCTATTTATATAAAGAAGAGTGACTGTCGAGCGGGAAGGTCACGCAGATTAGATTTTTGTAAAAATCTGCAGTTTTATTCCAAGATTGAAGAATTTTTACACACTTGACCTTCAAAACAAAAAGGTCACTATCTAAAACTGATTTTGAAAAACTCTACGTAAAGCATAGAGCTCTGGCAATGCCGGGGACTTCAGCAAGCTTATTGTTATCAATGTTTAATTTTTAAATTATTTAATTGTTAAACTCCATTTTATTTTTTTTCTTTTCTAAATACAATAATTTTTTTATTAATTTATAAAAACAGTTTATTTATAAATAAGTTCTGCAGTGTAATTATTACAAAGCCTGACAGCTGTTTCGTCATCTGAAGGCATTACCAAACTTTACAGTGTAAAATTATGCATTAGCATTCAAAAGGCAAAAAACTGGAGCGGGTAATAATAATTATACAGCACGTCGCCTTAGTTCTTAAGGCTCAAGTATCAAACCTCGGGTGTGCACTGCAGTTAGGTATTTTTGCTACTTGTGAACGAATTCGGCGGCCGCTAAACTCCCATTTTATTCATCATCTGTTTGGAGTATATGCGGGTACGCTAGTCACGGTTTTGATAAATCAGTCAGGGTTTTGAAAAAATACGAAATAAAAATATAAGCGCTCGCGGTTCAACAAATATCTGCTCGCGGTTTTATAGCTGTGTGTGTACACAGGTTTATAAACTGAAATATTGAGATTAGAAAAGAATGAACCAACAATAAACTTTTTTCCACCTAAAAAATAAATTACATCTCTTCGGTTTTTGATATCCGAAAAGTTTCATTCCTTCTAAATTTGTTTTCGTCGGTACCTAGTGCTTATTTGATTTTTATCTAGCGTTATTGTGAGGTATATTATTTTATGGATATAATAAGGTGGTTAATTATCCACTTAACCTAATCAGATTTTAGGTCTAAATTAATATAAAGGAGTATAAATAAATATGGACCAGTTTTATAGAAAAAAATCCTTATAATTCTCAACTGTCTTATAATTTTTGACATCTCGCAATGGCGCATTTTGGTACCATTTCTTATGACAAGTCTCTCAACTTATCAAACTGATTTGATAAGCTGTGAGAACGCTGGAAGTTGACGGATGACGCCGGGTCCCTGGAGCCAGGATGCGGTTAAAGGCCTCCGACAACACGGCGGTGACCGCAGCCTTCCAGCACCAAGCGGCATTCCTGAGTGAGCACTGGGCCCGAGCTCACTCAAGACCACGCCCTACATAATATTTTTTTTTTTCTTATTATTTTCTGTTCTACTGTTTCCTTTACTTCAAATTTCTGTGTAAATATGTTTAAGCACAGGGTCTTTCAATAAGGACGCTCGATTTTAAAATGTAAACAAAACATGTTGAGATATCCACTCAACTTTTATTTTATTTGAAAGAATATTTTATGGCATTACGTGTGCAGGGCCGGATTAACCATTTCGGGGCCCCTAGGCAGTGCACGTCTCGGGGCCCCTTTACCAATGGCGGACTAACAGCGGGGGGGGGGGGGGGTTGAAGGTGCCTCCAAACGCCTCCTTGTTCCCTTGATCAAATCCTTAACAAGGCTTTAAGGGTGGGGGGTAAGGTTTTAAAAAAATAAATGAAGTTTTTTCTGAATGTCAGTATATTGAATATTGTGTCAAAATTTCAAGTAAATCGGAGCAAAACTAACGAAGATGCAGTGTTTCAAGCGACCGGCCCTCAGGAGCCATCCATAAATTACGTCACACGAATTTCATGATTTTTGACCCCCTTGTAAAATTGTAAAATTACATCAACCTCACTAAGGGAGGGGGGGGGGGGAGGGGGGGTTCATTCAACTTTGCTGCCCCGGGCTTCTGACGGGCTTAGTCCGCCACTGCACTTTACCCATTTCTAACTTCCAAAGTTTTTTTTTTTTTTTTTCTACCAAAACGTAATTTTATTCATAATTAATCTGTTCTTTTACTACAATTACGAAAGGTATGCCATCACCCCATTCAATAAAAAACGAATACAATACAATAAAATACAATAATTCTTTATTGCACATAAAAGGACACATACATAGAAACAAAATATGTATATAGATAGTCGTCTTGTCACTAAAATGATCTCTTCCAGACAACCATTCCCAAAGAATTTTAGCAAGCAGATAGGTAGTTCATACTGAAGCTTGTACTAAATTTATATTTTAAACATATAATTAGAAATACAAGCAAAAAATAATACAAAACATATGCCAATATAAACTACATACGACACTTTCAATCACTTCAGACACTAAGTAATGTTGCAAAAATTAGAAGGAAAGAAAAGTAAAATACAACTAAGTTTATATATTTGTTTTAATTATAGGCTTTTATTTATTACTTGTGAATAGTTATTTATTGGGTTATAACCTAATTATTATGATTTGTTTTTTATTAATGCGTGTACCTAATGATATTAACCTGTAAATTTTCCTAATAAAAAAAAAATCTTGAAAGCTAACTTTTTCCGAAACTTCGTTGCTCACTAATTGAAGCAAGTCATTTTTTCTCGGGACGCGGGGCCCCTAGACGATGCGGGGCCCCTAGGCAGTTGCCTACTCTGCCTTAAGGATAATCCGGTACTGTACGTGTGGATTATATTATACGTCGTTCAAATATCCACCGCGGCTTTGCTTGGTAGCACGTATTTGGGAGGTCCAATTTTCGATGACTTTGTCACATAAATCTGGCTGAATTTAGCACCAAAGGAAGAAGTCTAAAGGTGTTAAATCGTACGATCTCAGTGGCCAGTTCACGTCTATCAAACGAATGTCTATCGCGGCATGTGCTGTGTGGCATGTGGGAGCAGATATGTTTTTCAAATTCAATTTGTTAAAATCAATTGTTCGAATTTCAGTTTTTCAAAAGACTAATTTTTCGAACAGCAATTGGCCGAAAGACACATTTTTCGAATTTGTTAATCAACTTTTAAAATACATATTTCACTTGTTTATGACTAACGAGATACTGTTAGGTTAGGTTATGTTAGGTTAGGTTAGTTGATATCGTCCATCCTATAATAAACTACTCTTGTACGTACTGTATACATACTAACATCGATTTGAAAAACTAGTGTTTCGGTCAATTGATGTTTGAAAAATATGTTGTCGAAAAATTGAAGTGCAAAAAATTGCATTTCGAACAATTGAATTAAAAAAAATTGATTTTGTAAAATTGGAATTCAGTCAATTTACCTAGACCCATGGCACGTAGCACCGTCCTGATGGAACCACATATTGTCGGTATTCATATCTTCCAGTTTAGGCCACACAAAGTTGTTTAACATCGATCTGTAGCGCTCGCCGTTAACAGTTTCGTTATGGAAGAAGTATGGACCGATGATTTGCAAACAGAAATGATTTGGCAGATGCATTGTATCTCTTGTGAATTGTTATCACCCCATATCCAACAATTTTGCTTGTTTGTATGATAGTGAGTAGATAGATATGAGTTCAACATAAACTATTAAATTTAAATGAAGGGGGGGGGGGGGGGGAATTAAAAAAGCTGCTGATTTAAGAAACGACACATTTATTCTATTACTACAAAAGTCAGGTGTTAATTATTAATCTAGTGTTAGTCTAGCTTGACGGTTAATTTAGTAAAATGTACAGTCACTTCCCTGATTTGAGGATAGCCTGAAGTCTCCGCGTACAACTGATCGTCAAATTGGACCACTGGCACTTTAATGTAATTATTATTTTATTCACTTTATTTATTCGGAATTACACCACTTGCACGGGTCGAAGATGCTAATTTTTGTTGTTGTTGAATTTATCACGGTAACTTGGTTGAACTTCCTGGCGGAAGTTCGCGTAACGTCTCAGATGGCCTCAGCAGGTTCCTGGTCGGAACCATAGTGACAGCCCTGTTCGGGCTGCAAATGGTGACTGTCTGGAACCCCCTGTTCGGGAGTTTACACAAGAGCCTCGGCGGCTTCCTGCCGGGAATGCAGCAGAGTGCCGATCTTCACGGAAAATTTATTCGGGACTTTAAAATATTTTGGACACATCCATCATGCGTCATGCCGGACGAGGCCATTTAGGGACGCCTTTCCGTCCATTGGAAAAACACATTCAGCAGGGCAGACACTATTATGTTTTAGCTAAAAAAGAACATTGCAAACAGTGAGATCTGATGATTAAATAAACTTACCGTGAAGATATTGCTCCGGTGTAGTTAATTTTTACAAACAAATTGGGTGTGGCACATTGTGAAAAGCATTTCTCGCAAATTATTTGCCGGTCGACAGAACTCTCATTCAAGTAATGCAAACCGAGGGAACTTTTTTTACAAGAGTCACAGTAAGTAATTGTACCTGAAAGAGGAAAAATACGGAAATTAAAAAAAAAAAAACAAGTCATGTAACTAAACTGTAAAAAAACTCGTGATTTTATACAACTAATATATATTCATTGTGGGTAGGTACACAGACCGTAGCACGACAGCCCAACATCAACATGATAACTGATAACAAATTGTTTTTACAATGTCGGTTATTACGAGTACGGTGTGGAGGTCTAGCGCGAACGATCGATAAAACCATACATAAATAGATATTGACTACATTTGACATCTATGGTCAGTTGACAATATTTGCGAGCACAGTCTATAAATGATAAGAAATATTCCGACTGACGCGACAATTGACAAATTTTAGTGCAGCCTCCATAATACAAACACCGAGGAAGAGAACATTGCTCTCGAAACATGTAGGTTTTACAGACATCAAAAGTGGCTAAAACAAAGATTTTTTTTTAATTTGAATTAAAATGGTGCCACAAAATAAATTTGCTGTATTTGAAAAAGTTTTGAAGAAACAATTTTTATGTAATATTTCTGTAAACATGTTAATTGATAAATGAAATCTATTATAATTATTTAATTAAAAACAAACATAAAGCGTCACTCGTTATTCATCTTCGGTCATCATCTAAGTATACGAATGTCGTAATATAGAATCTTGATAATAATAATCACCCTCAGCTTTATATGTCCGTTTCCAGTGAACTTCTTCTAGATATCTGGCTGTTAGTTCTTCCCTAAAACGACAACAAAATCATTCATTCAAATGTGTATGTGTTTGCCAGTGACGGTTCTTCAGACAATGGGGACAGTCCCCACCATTTGCACCCGAAATCTACTAAAGGAAATAACAGTCGATGCTTTTTCTTCACCAAAATGAATAAATTCTTTAAATATAAAAGTAATTTACATTTGCACAAATAAAATACAAAAAATTATTCCGAATGATTTTAATAAGACCCGACGCGCATATAGTGAACAGCGGATAGCCGACCAGCGCCCGAATCGTCACAGTCCATTTCTCAGTGCGCAGAACGTACTGCGCACTTGGGGGACAATCCGAGCTGTCCCCCTAGGAGTTTTGGTTCATTCCTTGCGTTTCTTTCGCGATCGTATGCAATCCGAGAACCGCGCATGCGCACTCGTATATGAATTTCGAATACCGTGGGGATGTGGGAATAATACAATATTATGAAATAAAAAGTAGCATATAACTTGTGCGCTAAGTATTGTACGAGGGTAGGCTAAAAAATAATGCACACATGCATGTACAGCGCGGACAAAATTCCTTCAGAAGCACGCTAGGTGGAAAATGGAAGTGACATTCCTCCTCTATTAGTACGCAAGAGTTTGAAGTCGTTGAATTCATCCATTGTGTTTTGAGAAGCGGAAGTATAGAGATGTGTTTTAGTGTTATCTGATCGCAAGGTAAATATAGAGATTCATCGCCGTTTAAAGGACGTTTATGGTGGAGTCGATGCTGTTGATAGGTCTTTGACTGTCCTTTGTCCTGCCTCTGACTACCCAACGCTGAATTTTCTTTTAGTCTTCGGGTATTTTACCCCAAATATTCAGTTAACATTCTTTGAGGCTTCACTGAGTGGTTGGCTAAGGGACACGGAAGTTAAGTGTAGTTTATGGTCAGACCGAAAGCCATTCATATTTTTGTTGGTACTTGCCAATTGATTTGAGATTTATTGTATTACAAATGTTCTCTATTTTATGCAGTTGCTTGCAGGTTTTTACAGATGCAATACCGCCTCATGGAGCCTCATGATTAAGTTTTTCTTTTGCCCTGTTTAATTTATCTTTGTCTTACTAACCTATTTTTTGCATTTTGTTTTTCTTGTTAAGCACTTGCATACTGCTTACTAACAACGTATGCAAGGACACTGGAGGTCTAGATTCGTTCAAAATAAATAAATGTAGCTTCGTTTAATAAAAAAAAAATTAGAATCTTGCGAGAGCCTTGAAGGAGTAACCATCAGTTACTTATACCACGGCGGGTAAGAGGTGGATTACCTCCACTGTTGATAGGTCTACTGTAAATCGATGGGTAGTAAAATTTCATGATTGTGAGCCTGGAAAAACAATAATTGTTGATGAAACACGCAGCGGACGTCCGATCATTGATACAGACTAGACATGGGCAGACTCATTCCCAGGGGTGAATCGATTCATTGTGATTCCCTCGGCCTTTTGAATTGATTCATTTTATTCATTCCTTTAATTCCAAAAAAAAAAAAAAAAAAAAAAAAAAAAAAAAAAAAAAAAAAAAAAAAAAAAAAAAAAAAAAAAAAAAAAAAAAAAAAAAAAACCCTCGCTTACTTAAAAAACCTCGGCTACGAAGCGAAAGAGGAGGCCGAAAAGGCTACGATGAACCGCAAAAAGAGGAGACCGATAATACTATCTCATTCTCTCGCAGACTACTTCTACATACTTCTTAGTTCTCCTTTAGGTGCATGTGTTTGCTCTTTTTAGTGTCGTTATTTTTGGTTTCATCGAGTTTCAAATCACAACGGTGATAAATAAGTTTTCACTACGCAAAGCCCTCTTCTTAGTGTAAATTATGTTGTTTTGAAAAATCGTAGGTACTAAAAACGACGCGCGACGAGGTTAATGAAATATTTCAATGTGTACTTAGATATTATTTTGCCCAAAAGACAAATTTTTAACAAGAAAAATGTGTTTATATTAGGCAAGCAATTAAATCTTAAAATTAAACAGTTTTCGTGGTTAACCCTTAAAGTTTTACTAATTTTTATTTATTTATTAAACTTAAAATTGTTTCATTTCACGTGATCTAAACTTCCCACTACCTTCAGCCTCGCAAAAAATCCCAATTGGGGATGCCATAGTTTCATTAGCTCCAGACGGGACTTGTGCGGATTTCACATAAAAAACATACTATTATCGCGCTTTCATAGGTAGGTATATCCGGACCGGTCACCTGGAATAAGCTCCAGTCAAATATATATTTTTTAAATGCACCTACCTCAATGGTGAAGTTAAAAAGACGCGCCGAATAAAAACTAATTAAAAGCCCTGGCGACACGCGTCGTATAATTTGTTACAAAAATAAAGGAACAAATCGCTCGATTATCATTTATCAGTATCACGGTTCGATAGCGACTGATTTTTTGTTTACGGCTAGAGTAGACAGAGACAGATACCACAAAAAAACAATAATATAGATAAACATCATTTTGTTTCTACAAGTATTGCATCACAATTTACGCACGTGTGAGGGAGAAAAGACATAGAATAAACTTTCGCTTTTAGTCCTTTTATTAACGTTCCGCGGTCCGAAGTGGGAAGTTTCACCCTAAGATGACGGCTTGGCCGAGCGGGGACTAACGACGAACCGATTCTCTGCGGGCATCAAGAAATGAATTGGGAACTTCTGACTAATAAGTGTCTTTTGTCTTGCTGTGACTTGAATAACTTGCATTCCGCGGACCGGTCGGATCGACTCGACACGTGGTACCCAGGGACCCGTGGGACTACGACGTCATAAATGAATAAGAAATAAATGTTTTGATTCCTTGAATAAGTGAAACAGAGATTGGGGTTGCGGATTGAGTTCGCACAGACCGAACAGGTTACAGGACTATGACCACGGAGGAACGATTCCTCCGTGACTATGACTGGCGGGACTGGCGGGACACAACTGTGAAACAGACGCGACACACGGAGCTCAGAATTATTTGGATCTTGGCTGACTCGCTTGGCGGTTTTGTCACTTGGATTGGGGACGGGGACTACAGGGTTTTTTGTAGGTATAAGATTTACTGCGCGGGATACTACACAGTACCCGTGAAAGGCAATTTCGCGGCGCGCTTCGCCTGTGGTAGGTGTACCTATCCGCGCAACAAATATCCAGAATAATATTTTATTTAATTCTTACGAAACACTACAATATTATAGAGTACATTATTATTTTCTTACCTCAATATAACATGAAATATTTAACTGTAAAATAAATTAATCAAAATAAAAATAAATATGGTGCTGTTAAAAAATCGTAAGATGCAAGGCCAAGGGTAAGGAATAAAGATTTAATTCCTTTTGAAAATGAGAATCAGATCGAGTGTGTTACAAGATTGAATTTATTCATTTAATTCAGTCATTCAATTTTGCCCACGTCTAATACAGACGATAAACAATCCAAACTTATACACGATTTGAATCGAAATGACCGGCGAATCACTCAAAAGCGTATCGCTAATGATTTTTTTAAATGTCATTGGTTAATTGAGAATACATTAGTAAAAAAAAATCATTTCGGGAACATGCCGATCAGGGGTCAAAATCCGCCACTGTGCGATGAGGGGTTGGTACAATGAAGGTATTGCAAAACAAACAAAATGAAAACAAAACATTTTACAGATTTCTTTTTAATTGGCGCTGGTCATCGAATTGTGACAACGCCAAAAGGAACAGGGGTTCAACCAATCAGGACTAGGTAAGCTGGTTGATATTTTGATTGATTTGATCGACGACCTTTGTGATCTAGGGGTAAGGCTCTTGACAAGTGGAGTGGAGCCCGCACAAATACAATTAATTCAATAGCGCACACGTGGACCTTGATCCTTGAGTTGTTCAGGTAGAGTCCAGCTTGTAAAAGCAGTGAAAGCTTTGCAGAACCAATGGGAATATAGTCATTTAAATAAATCAATGGATTACTTTTCCCAAGTACTCTTCAACCTTTTGTGCATTCATGCGTTTCAAACAAATACATTATTTCTAATTGAAAACGATTAACTAAAATTGAAAAGATCAACTAAAACCAAAACCGAATTCTCGCATGACGATTTTTTTGTGTTTAAAATCTATGAAATTTCCCACAATCCAGGAATATTAAAATAGTAAATAAAAATAAATTCAACGTTCCTCGATTGACCACTCTTATTTCATCAGAAGTGCGTCTAATTCCAAGTTTAATTATAAATATAGTTATACTTTAAACAAACATATTATATCTAAATCTTCCAAGTTATCATTTCTACACAAGAACTTCCAATTTTACCTCAAGACATCTACATATACATCTGCATACATTAACCTTCATATCTGCAGATACAGTACTTCATAATCCATTGACAACCGAAGAGAACTTCTTAAACATTGCAGTTGTAGCATTCTGTTATTTTGGCATATTATGATAAAATGGTATAATATAGAATAAAATCAAGATGAACTCACCCGGGCACCGGAAGACGTATCTGGTCAGATTTAAATCTTGTAAAGCTATGGTTAAGTCGGTGCCTTCCATTTTGGTAACAATTAGTACAGAGGTCACAGCTGTGACAATCCACGCATTTATATCGTGCGCCTAATATGGGGCAACTTTTACAAGCGTCACACGTCACATCATTATGATAAGTTTCTGAAAATAATTTAAGATGAATCTTCATTATATTAGACTTGCTTTTAACCAGTGGTTCCAGATATTATTTGAAGTAAAAAATGAAATTTTGGTCGCCGGTCATATATTTTAGATGTTTTTTTGTAAAAACATAGAAAATCAATAGGTCTTGGACAGCTGTGGTCAAAGGGAGGGATTGGGCGGTTACATGGCTGAGTGACCAATGAGGACATGTGGAAGTAAATAAAAAAAAAAATTGTATTTATAAAAAATACCACCAAAAAGTCACCGGGGATCTAAATTTCATATACATTTTTTTTTTCGGAATAATTTCGGTTTACGGAAGGTCTTCCAAAATAATTTATTTTTATTTTTTTATACTAATTATGGGCCGGAAAATCCAAAACTGAAAGAATTTTTTTTCGGAAAGCAATATTAACAAAGTTACACGACTTTAAAATTTTCTATAGGCACACATGAAAATCGACATATTGGAAGTATTATGACAGTTTAAAGTCATAGATAAACTAGAAAAATGTTTTACCACACAAAATTAAATGTTACCATGCAATAATATCATCAAACATACCTTATAAATCGACGAAGTATGAAAATTCGTAGTCTTAAAAATGCGTAACCTAACCTAACGCTAGGTTTGTGTAACATGGTTTGTGCCCCTTTATACCGCCTGCTCGCGTCCCTAACCTAACCTAACCTAACCTAACGCTAGGTTTGTGTAACATGGTTTGTGCCCCTTTATACCGCCTGCTCGCGTCACGGCAAAAAAACATCCCTGTTTTCAAGTAGTTTAGCGGCTACGCTAGGTTTGTGTAACATGGTTTGTGCCCCTTTATACCGCCTGCTCGCGTCACGGCAAAAAACATCCCTGTTTTCAAGTAGTTTAGCGGCTACGCTAGGTTTGTGTAACATGGTTTGTGCCCCTTTATACCGCCTGCTCGCGTCAATTTTAAAAAACAGCCTACGTTTTCAAGTAGTTTAACGGCTACGCTAGGTTTGTGTCACATGGTTTGTGCCCCTTTATACCGCCTGCTCGCGTCAATTTAAAAAAATATCCCTGTTTTCAAGTAGTTTAGCGTTTACGCCAAAAGTGAGTAAAATTTATAAAAAATAATTACTTAAGTTAGTTATTGATATGGCAACACTTAATTTTATGTGGCTGTTTCTATGACTTTAAACTGTCATAATACTTCCAATATGTCGATTTTCATGTATGCGTATAGAAAATTTTAAAGTCGTGTAACTTTGTTAATATTGCTTTCCGAAAAAAAATTCTTTCGGATTCGGATTCTCCAGCCAATAGTTAGTATAAAAAAAAAAAGTTTTATTATTTTGGAAGACCTTCCGTAAACCGAAATTAAGCCTTTTTTTCTTTAAAGCTTTACTAAAACAGTATAAAAAGTAGCCGGCCGCGGCGTAAAACTAGATAACTTTGTAAATATATTATAGGTAACTAAGTATCCATCTCCCCGTTTCCTCTATAAGCAGATAGGAGGTACCGCCAAACAACTAGATCTTGGCACACCCTTAGTTCACATTCATACATTTTTACACCTCCTTTCTTCACCGTCACATTTTCTAAATGCCTAAGTTTTATTAAATTTTATTATACGTAAAATTTATAAATCATCATTTAAGACCGAATAAAACACCATTACTCGAAACCAGGCTGCACTTGTGGTACACAATGTGGTACACAATGTGGTACACAATGGTCTACAATTCCCACCACAGATCAGCCTCTAAAGCAGTGGCTCCCAACCTTTTTTTGACCAGGGACCACTATTACATTTATTTTTTCTCACAGGGACCACAAGGTACAATAATGATAAACTGTTAATCGCTTAGTCATTATCATTTTGCAATTCAATGTGTTCTTCTTGGATTTCTTCAGCTACCAAATATTACCATCATTAATACCAAAGGGCTACGAATCAGCTTTTGGATACCTTTCCATTCGGTTTTTGTAGTAAATGAATAAATGTTTCGTGGACCACATTTTAGATCTCGCGAACCACCTGTGGCTCACGGACCACCGGTTGGGAACCATTGCTCTAAAGACTGCTCTGAAAAATATTACCTTGGCGAGTTTTGCTAAAAAATCAGACTTTTTTTTTTTTTAGTAAGGCTTTTCAACATTGTGGAAATGAAAAAAAATGAAACTTTGCCATTTTTTTAAGAAGAACATTACACAATCAGGAAATGACTTGTTTTCCAGGAAATGACAGAAATTGAATTGTTTTTGGGGTTGCATGGAATGTGGCACCATCTTGTAAAAGTACTCATTGATGATCATTCTCTCACAGCTGGCATTGCTTACGGCAATTGTGAGGAATATTCTAATACTGGGCAGAGTATCTCTCAGAAAATTCCATGCTCATTTCAATAGGTCCGAATCGTAAGAGCGACAAAAATATGAAATGAGATGGTTTAAATTTTTACACAATATTATTATTATTTATCGCGAAATTTTTCCGCTCTACGCTATGCCACTGAACTCACTATACATACAAAATAAAAAACACAATTACATAAAATAACAGATTCTTCAACAGAAAACTTACCCAGCCAAGATTTTTTTCCCTCCGGGTCCATGGAAATTTCTGAAAATGGCAAAGTATGACTCGATTATAAAAGTCTTTTTTTACATCATCTCCACACAGGAGGCCCCGAGAAAAATAATTCAAGTCATCTTTGGGGATGCTGTGTGGAGGGTCTTTTTAGGCAAGGAAGGAGAGAAAGTTCTGTGAAGTAAAAAGGTATGAAATATGGGTCAGTGTGAATCTATCCCTCTCACTGCTGTGCAAACATTGATATATTATATTTAGATAAAAAAAATAAGCGAAAATAATCGTTCTATGGAGTTGGAGGTAGCCCTTCCAAGTCTCTAGTAGTTCTAAAATAGTAGTAGATTACACATTAGTAGTTCTAAAACTGTTGACAGCGGCTGACGTGTGACATATCAAAATGGTGTGGGAAAGGATAAAACCATGGGCTTGACTAAAAAAGGGTGGTCTGACAGCCGAGCCTTTCGACGCGGTGTCGTGTAGGGAATGTACGGGGAGGCCTTCACCCCGTTGAAGTGTAATCAATATATTATAATTGTTGCCAATAATGCTGCTAACAATAATACATCAAGTGACAGCTGAATGTTTTTGTTTACTCCCGAAAATTTAATAAAAAAAGTATTAAAAGTGATAGAAATCATCAGAAAAGTGCACAAATTTAACCGTGCTACTAGTATTTCAGTTTTTTTTTTAAGTTTCATTAATTTTTATTCCAGTAAAAAGAAAATTACATTTTCACTTATTTAACTAGAAATAATTAAACTAAATTAAACATAGCAATACAGTGCTGTTCTATGTCGTTAGGTACTTTGTTTATCAAGAATAAACTTTAATAATTTTTTTTTAAATATACCCAGCTTATTTTCGTTTTTAAAGTCGTTTGGGATGAAATTATATAATTTGCCCCCCCTCGTAATGGATTGTTTACCATAGTTAGTGTGGATGGTGTTTAAATGTAGGTATGTTATTGTGTTGTCGTGTAAAGTGTTTGTGTACTTGGGACGTTTTAATGAATTCTGTATTTGTGTGTACGAGTTTATTGATTATTTTGTAAATAAGGAGACAAGTATTGTATTCATATAGTTTTCTTAATGTTAATAGTTTTGTTTCCATATATAATGTTTTTGTGGATGTTCTGGGCTTATAGTTAAACAGTTTTTTGATTACCTTGTTTTGTATTATCTGTAATTCATTTATGTATGTTTCACATGCATTTCCCCAGATTTCAATCAAATAATTTAAATGTGACTGTACGAGACTATAATATATCGTCGCTCTAGTTCGTTTTACTCCAACAGACCATTTTTAGCGAAATTGAGTTAAGTATGCAGTAGTTCTCAGAAAGTCTTTATGTATACAATGCAAGTGAAAAAAAAAAATTAAAAAAATTATTTAGGGGGTTTTCACAACGCACTTTGTCTTACGTCCTCCAAAATAAAACAACATTTCGAGCGTATTTATCCAACATCCACACGTTGGCCAAAAGGACTCCCGTTTTTAAACCGGCCGTTCAGTCAAATTTCATAGGAATTTCTCCAACATCCAAGCTGTATCTTAGCCAACGTGCGAAATTCAAACTCTCGGTTCCGGGCGTATTGCTCTAACAGACCACACAGCCAATAGCAGCGCAGCGGAGGACCACGTGATTGCTTTCATTCCAAACATTCGTCCGTTTAGCGCCACGAAAATAAATATCTTCACTTATGATTATGCTAGTTACCAAGTTACTTTAGTGGTTTTCTAGGAGATTTCTTCAGACAAAATGCATAAAGATGTAAACTGTGGAAAAGGATAAAAAAATTTAAGGAAAACATAACAGATAATTAATATTACAATATTTTCTCAGCAAATTGTTTCAACTTGTCGTCCGTTACAGGGTGGTTATAATAAAGTTGTGTATTTTTTGAGAAAATATTGTAATAAATGCCAAGTTCTATATTGTGGTGAAATATCGTACTAAAAATTGAAGTAACCTTCGTCGCTGTTTTAATTTAATTTAACCAATTAAAATATTAAAACGAATTGACTGAAATTGAAGAAAAATCAATTAACAATTAAAATCAATCAATTAAAGACGACATTATACGGAATACACTCGGAATTTGATCCTTAAGGCGTATGTGTATAAAGAGGTATCGGTATGTTTATCTACCTATAAGTAATTATTTAAATCTTCGTGTAAAAATACCTATTTATGATATTTAAAACAATTATAAGAATAAGAACATTGAATGAGCTTTTGTTTTAACCACATTTAATGCGTAGTATCGGTATGTTTATCAACCTTTACGTAATTATTTAAATCTTTGTTCAAAAATACCTACTTGTGATATTTAAAAAAACACAATTATTAGAATAAGGACTGATGTTTTATAGTACCTAATATATGTGTCCATCCACCAAATCTTAGTGAAAGCATTATTCTACTTCAGATACTTAAAACAATCCAACAATTAGAATAAGGAAATGAAGGAGTTTTAATTTTCGGTATATTTAGTTCCTAAAATATCTGTTTGTTTATCAACCAAATTTGCATGTATTCGACTTATGATATTTAAAACAAGCCAATTATTAAAATAAGGAAATCAAAGAGTTTTCATTTTCGGTACATTTAGTTCCTAAAATATCAGCCAAATCTTCGTGTAAAATTTCTACTTATGATATTTAAAACAAGGCAATTTTTCGAATAAGTACAACGAAGGAGTTTCTGATTTTGGCACATTTAGTGAGTAATAGCTTCATGTTTATCTACCTTTATCTAATTATTTAAATCTTTGTGTAAGAATACCTACTTTTTTTTTTCATGAGCTCCACACAGGAGGCCCCGAGGAAAATAATTTCCCTCAGGGCCTATGTCTTCTTTGGGGATGCTGTGTGGAGGGTTTTTTTGGGAAAGGAGGGAGAGGAGAGTTCTGGAAAGGAAAAGGGTTTAAAGAGTGGGTAGGAATCTGGGGTTCAGTGTGTCCTGGTCATCCGCCTGCAATACCTAGACAAACCTGACCCCATGAACCCGGGCACCCCTGCTAAATCACCAAACGTTGCGAACCATTCGGGGTGACCTATGGCAGAGATGGTGGTTATCCAATAAATGGTTCCCGGGGCGGCGGTACCCAATCCCGCCTCCCAAATTGATAATACAAAACACAATTATTAAAATAAAGACAATGCAGGAGTTTTTTTTTGCTTTTAGTACCTAATATTTAGGTATGTGTTTATCTACCAAATATTTGTGTCAGAATTCTACCTGAGATATTTAAAACATGTTAATTATTAGAATGAGGAAATAAAGAAGTTTTTGTTTTCGGTACATTTAATGCCTAAAGTATCTTATTATTTTAATCAACCAAATCTTAGTGTAACAATGAAAACATTTTTGGTATATTTAGTGCCAAAGAACAGTTGTATTTGTGTACCTATAAATATCTTATTATTGAAATCTTCTTGGGGGGAATTGTACACCGAATGACAATGAAAGCATTTCTATTATTTTATACATTGAGTGCCTCATATTTCTTACGTGTTTGTTTATTTCTTACCTATTCGAGTTTTATTTTGTTCGAGCTTTGGATTGTCAATAAAAAAGTTATTACTATTCGCACATTTTTAATGATTAGGTATCCCATTCATTTGACTTTTTTTACCTAGATCAATTTCCAGTTCTTTTATTTCAGCCCCTTTTGTAACCCTTCTAATAATTTGGCCCAACTAAGTGGTACCTCAAATAATGGAATACATTTGTTATGAAGCTAAAAATGTGGTTAGTGGTTAGGATTATTTTATGACCTCTTTTTTTACAAGTCTGTATTGTGTAATAGACGTAAATCACATCCCATGTGTTCAAACATAGGATCATTTTTAAAAAGAACTCGTCGTCTATTGTTTTACACATTTATAAAGAACTTGTAGCTATCTATTGTGTTTCAAAATCCTTCGAGTTAACTTTTTATTTTAAAATGTTGGATACTACACTTCTGTTATCACACGACGGCGTCCTGTGGTCGAGGGGTAAGACTCTCAACTACTCAACTAGCGATCCGGATGTCGCAAATTTCAATCCCATCGTGCACAAGTAATTTTTATTTTGGTAGATTTGTTAATTTTGGGGGCGGGTATGGGTACCGCCGTCCCGGGAACCATTTATTGGATAACCACCATCTCTGCCATAGGTCACCCCGAGTGGTTCGCTACGTTTGGTGACTTAGCAAGGGTACCCGGGATCATGGGGTGAAGTTCGTCCAGGTCTTGGCGGCGGATACGACTGCCCACCTGCTGCGTGGCGAGAGAGAGACTGGTTAAGGGAGGCTTTTTGACCTTTTCAGCCGGACTCTCCCGACTTTCGCCTTGCACCGCAATTAGAGAGATGGATTCATACGTCCGTCGCTCCCGGACACACTGACCCCCAGATTCCTACCCACCCCTCATACCCTTTTTCTTCCCAAATTTCCTATCCTTACCTTCCTTATAAAGACTCCTCCAAAATGAAATTATTTTCCTCAGGGCCACCTGTGTGGAGCTAATCTAAAAATATATACACATATTTCACAACTTTAACCATTAATATGTGTTTTTGTATGTTTAAATAGTGAAATAACACAAATCAATAAAAAAATATATACATATAAATATATATACATGCTGTATTTGCGACACGTTCCAGAGTGGAAGATACTCTCAGTATCACCCTGATGTAAGACCGCCATTTCGAATTAATTGATATGGCTTTAGCCCTGGTTGTTGACTCGATCTGAATACCCAGGTACTTATAAACCTTCATAACTGCATCCCCTTCCCGCTACATCCAGCCTCACAAAATTGGGTATGCTATGTATAGCCTGACTTGGTCCAGGCGGTTGGGAGCGGTTGGGAGCGGTTGGGACTCTTGTGCAGTATTAACATAAAAATAAAGTCACGTAAATCAATCCAACCTTTCGGGTCTGATCATACTAAATCTCCGATTTATATGCCGTAATAAATATGATAAAAATAATACGAGTATATATTATATGGATAATTTGAATAGCATTGTTTTAGTGCAAAAACGCTTTACAATATATGTTCTCAGGGCCTACGAGGGGATGCTGTGTGGAGGGTCTTTTTGAGGAAAGAAAGAATAGGAAGTTCTTGGATGGAAATAGGAATGAGGGGTGGGTAGGAAACTGAGGGTTAGGGTGTATAGGAGTGACGGACGTAAGAAACTGTCCTTCCAACTGCGGTGCAATGGGGTCGAGAGAGTCCGGCTGGAAAGGTCCAAAGGACTCCTTTACGCAGTCTCTCTCGATCCGGCCCGCCACGCAGCTGGTGGGCAGACTCATCCGCCGTCAAGACCTGGAAAAACCTCACCCCATGAACCCAGGCACTCCTGCTAAGTCACCAAACGTAGCGAACCACTTGTGGAGACCTTTTCAGAGCTCCACACAGGAGGCCCTGAGGAAAATAATTCCCCTCAGGGCCTATGTCATTTTTGGGAAGGAAGTAGAGGAAGTTGTGGGAAGAAAAAGGTATGAGGGGTGGGTAGGAATCTGGGAGTCAGTGTGTCAAGGAGTGACGCACGTATGAATCATTCCCTCCCCACTTCGGGTAAAGCGATGTTCCGAGAGTCCTGCTGGAGAGGTCTACAGATCTTCCTCAACCAGTCTTTCCCGATCCAGCCTGCCACGCAGTTGGTGGGCAGACGCATCCGTCGCCAGGATCCAGACAAAACTCACACCACGAACCCGGCCACCCCTGCTAAGTCACCAAACGTAGCGAACCACCTGGGGTGACCTATGGCAGAGGTGTTGATTATCCAATAAATGGTTCCCGGAGCGGCGGTACCCATACCCGCCTCTCAAATAATAACTAATAAACGTAGGACCTATCTGATGAATAACGGTTGATGACTAGCAGCCAACAATAAAACACGCCTGAAACATTATTTAATAATATAATTATTGTCTGAAAACGTACGTTTTCATTGATGATTTTACGATGTTATTATTTTACAAAAACTTACTCTTGAGGAAGACATGGCACGATCAAGTGAATCAGATACTTGAGACGGGCCATGTCAAAAGTCAGAATAATAGAAGAGTATGTATGAGACGATGTATGAATGTGAGTGAGGCAAAGAGTGTGTGCCAAGACCGAGTTGTTTGGCAGTCCGTCCTCACGGCGTGATGTTTAGTTAGTTAGTTACTCTTGAAACTTGTTTCCCAACCAAGAAACAAATTATTTCTAAAAAAATGTCGAATGTTACAAGAAACTATTTATAAATCACACCCGAATATTTAGGTCTCACCGCGAAAACATGGGACACATAAGCTAAATCTAAGTACCTATCAAAGTTCAATGAATTGAAATGCTTTCCGATCTCCCTGTAATACGAAGCACGTTAGATAAAGTAACTTCACGCAAGAGTACACGCTCTTGTCTAACATCCAGTGTCCTTTGTCCAATATCCAACTTTCGCAAACAAGAATTCGTCACTTTGGCCAACATCCAAATTAAAAACGTGTTTTCTGCGTAATTTTATACATTTAGAACATATTGTACTTAAAAAAAACAATTTGTAATACTTTAAAACATTATAGTAGACTTACAATTTAGCTAATTTCATTTTATATGCCTTTTTCGTAAAAAAAACTTTAAAGCGCTGTTTCTCACGATTTACGTTTTGGTCTGTTGGAGTAAAACGAACTAAAGCGACGATATTATAAACTTTTTTAAAATTTATTTGGCAACAGATATGATAGCCGGATAAATACGCTAAATAAGGGGATGATTTTGTCTTTAATACTTTGTATATGTTGTTTAAATGTCAAATGTTGATCAATAAATAGCCCCAGGTATTTTTCCTGAATCAGGATTTGCAGGACATTATTTTCAATTTTTAAGGGTACATGAGGAGGAGTTCTACGTTTTAAATGCCTTATACACAATAAAACTCAAAAGGTGTCCTCCTGTTATACACAATCAAACACAAAAGGTCTACTCCTGTTATACACAATCAAAGCCGACCAAGCCACTGAAAAAGTGAAATTACGTACAATTCAAATTAAAACTGTTATTTATCCACTCAACTGAATAATTTTCTCTAATAATGGATAAACAAACAAGGAGCAAAAATACAAACCAGAGTAATCTGAAATTAATGATTAATACTCACCAACTTCGCCTATGTGGTAGAATGGCCACACCCAATCCCAGTTCCTTTTGACCACAGTTGCTCCCTTAAAAATACCTCGTACTTCAATTTGGTCGTCTTCTTTTAATCTTGGTGTAAGTTTTACCCTGTAAAACATCTTGTCACATTTTTGATCTGCTAATCACTCCTTTTTGCAATTGGTCTAAATTCCAAAATAAGCATTACTTTATTTATGAAGTGGAAAACCATGAATGGCAAAATCATATAACAAATGAGGCCGGGACAATCGATCTCTTAACTCATGTGATAATCTCCAAAAATATTAATATACATATTTTTTGTAAGAAAGGTTTTGGGTGGCACGCCTGCTTTTTGAAAATGTAAGAGTGAGACAATAGATCTCTGTATAAAAGGAGAGGTATGCATCTGCTCGCTCTCTTTTCCCAACCGCCAGCTCGTTAGTTAGGACATAGCACTATAACCTGTAAAGTACCTAATAAATGTTTGTCTCTTACATCGTGTATATTATTGAGAACTAAGTCTACACTCTAAGTCTGTAAATAACAGTGGCAGCTTACGGAATACGTGATAACGTTTAAAAGAATCGACTCGCAAAATTTGCACGGGAAAAAACGCGATTGCACAAACGGGTTGTAACATATTATTTTCGGGTCGGTAAAAAGGCCGGACCGAAATTTAATAAACTTCACTGCAAGGAGTGAAGAAGAAGACACTGGAGCCAGCCAGCTTCTCGAAAGGGGGAAGCACGGGAGGGTCCAGAAGCGTCAAGCGGCAGCATCTCCGAGGGTCAAAGGATCTGGGGTCCAGGTCACAAGAGTGGTCTGGGGCAGCCAACAGCAGCACAAAGGGTCAAGGATCGGTGTTACCATGTGATAGGAGCGGTCTGGAAGGAGCCATCAAGTCACCAAGGGTCAAGGAGCAGTTTCCGGAGAGGGTCCAAGGAGCAGACTGGAGAGCGAAGGAATCTCGTAGGGGAGTTTTTTTTTCTGTTTTTCTTTTCTCTCTCTTTGTGTACCATCTGGGCAGAGGAAACATGGAGTCAGGAGGATTGGGGTCCAGTTTGCGTGACGGAAACTGGGAGAACTTCAAGGTCCGCCTCGAACAGTATCTCCTCGTGAATGATGAAAAATACGCATCGGATGTTAAAAAAAGAAGATTTGATATATAAGCTCAATGAATATTGTTGTATGACGAAATGTTTTTTTGAAGAGAGTTCACAGTTTTACAGTGCTAAACAAAGGAATGACGAAACAATTCGCGATTTCGCAGTTCGTTAAAAATCTCTTTCTACTAATTGCAAGTTTGGGAAAAATTTATCAGAGATTAAGGGTTTTTTTAAAAAATTTTTTATTAATATTTATTTCTTTTACATTTACATAATATAGCTTACATATTTATATACTCTCCTAATAAAGCAAATGCTTGTGTTTAGGAGAGGACAACTTGTTTATAACTTATAAAAAAAAATCCTTATCATGAACTTAAGAATTTAACTTATGAAGAGATTTAGACTTAACATATTTTCAAAGTGTATAAGGGTAATAAAACAAGAAATGTACATAAAACATTAGGAATAACAGACAATCAAAAATATATCTACATAGGAGAAAGTTAAAATTAAATAGTGGAACTACCAAAATAAGATTTAATTTTTTTTTTGAATTTGTTGTGGTTTTTTTCTGTTCGCATATTAACGGGTAATTGATTAAATAATTTTATTCCTTTATAAACATAGTGATTCTGTGCTGTTGTGGTTCTTATGTGTAGTACAGTTAGTCCACCAATAGAATTATTCCTTATGCTAATATTTAGCAGTGGGGTAATATTTTTGTTAAAAATATCTTTGTGTATCTGAAGTAGTGCTATTTTTTCATAAATTTTTGTAAGTGGGGGAACAGGGAATTCTTGGAATACGTTTATTGTTGGGTAGAAATACGGTTTTTTTGATAATTTTTATAAGAATTTTCTGAATTGTTTCGAGTGGGAGAAGGGATGTTTTATATGCACCCCCCCCAAGCTATGATTCCATATTGTAGTATAGAGTGCACAAGTGCAAAGTAAATTTCTTTTAATATTTTTATTGAGATCGTATTTCTAAGTCTGAAAAATATATATATTAGTTTCCTCATTCTGTCTAGTATGGAGTTTATTTGATTTTTCCATTTGGTGTTATTGTCAATAATTATTCCGAGATATTTTATTTGTTCTTTACTACTAATATGTATGCAATTTGAGTTACAAGGTGCGATATTAAGTAGGCAATTTCTGTCGTGAACTTTAATATTTACATTTATATTTGAAATATTCTCTGTTAGGCTCAGAGGTAGATTTCTTTGTATTGGGATGTAAACCCGGTAAGGTCAGAGAAAAATTATTTCTCGATAGTGAATTTGTAGGTACTCAGTGTAGGCTGGTGGTTAAATGAAGAACAACGAGGTTGCGTGATAAAATAAACCTTTAATGAGCTCCCACAATAATTATAATTCGTAAGCACACAAACACGGTGAGCGTAACAGTTTTACGATATTAAATAGTACACACTGGGTCAAGGTTGATTGCGGATAGACAAGGCGACTGCTCGGTAAGTTGAACGAATACTGGTACCTTCGCTGTTGTTGGGCGCCTTTAATATGGCCAGACGAGTGGAGTATTTAGTAGTAAATCGTCACTCGGCGAGTTGCTCGAAAGCGCTGGAACTGTGCATTTCAAGCGTACAATGGTTCGTACCTTTTCTGGAATGTGTGAGAGGTAGGTAGGTCCACGACTCTGTTTCGATGCACTAGGTACCTACTGCTCAGTCGTGTACCGTCCATGCTCGACGGCTGGCGGGCACTCTAGTAATTTCGCTTGCATATATTTGAACACAGGCGCCGCTTCGGGAAACATCGATACGTATCGGGGGCAATCCAAAGCGTGACGTAGCAAAGGCTGGTTGCTACAAATTGTATACTTTCGAAAAGTGTGTACAAGTGGCAGAGTGCATTGAACTCGTAGCTTCAACCCAATCTCAATCCCGAGTTGATAACACGGTTTTAGCTAATGTCAAATTCAGCAGAGGTCAGGTCTCACCTAATTCGCATGAGAAAAACAGAGATGGATATCGTTTCAATCGTAGCAGTGGTAATCATAGAGCGCGATCGTCGTCAACAAAAGCAACGAAACGTAAATGTACTGTTTGTGGATACGACAATCACATCGCGGTGGAATGTAGATTTAAAAGTTATTTATGTAAAACTTGTGGTACAAAGGGTCATCTAGCAAAACAGTGTAAGCAGTTCCCAACACGTAAAAACGTGAATACTTTGTTAGCAGATACAAAGTTGGGTGAAATTAATAGTATTGAACCATATTTTATAGAAATTTCACTAGACGGGATTAAGAATAAATTCATGGTAGATTCTGGGGCATCTTGTAGCGTAATTGCCAAAGATTGTTATTTCAGTAAATTCAGTAGTATTAAGTTAGTGCACGAAAACAATTAAAACACGAAATTAGCTTACGGAGTTTTGACAATACGCTCATTGAGGTGATAGGTACATTTACTCCGCTGGTAGAGTTTAACGGCCTATGCCACCAGTTGAAAATTATTGTTGTCGGTAACTCGTCCCCATCTATTGTAGGGCGTGATTTCATGGATCTTTTTAACGTTGGAATAACTGGCATTGTAAACTTTGTAAAACGGAATACATTAAAGGAACGATTAGTAAAAAAATTTTCAGAAGTTTTTACGGATAAACTAGACAAGTTTAATAAGTACGAAGTAAATTTAACGTTAAAAGATACCGCCATTTCGATATTTCGTAATCACAGAATAATGGAGAAATAGAAACTTTCACTCTTTCACTTTGAAAGAGAAAGTTGAAAGCGAGTTAAATAATTTACTTTCAGACGGTATTATAGAACAAATTCAATATAGTGATTTAGCAAGTCCAATTGTACCAGTGATTAAAGAAAAAAGGTAGCATTAGGATATGTGGTGATTATAAATCAACAGTGAATAATCAGCTGTTAGTTGACAAGTACCCATTGCCTACCCTTTTTGCAAAGGCAATGGCAAATTGTTTGTCAGGGTTACAGAACATGACGTTCTATTTGGATGATATTATCGTGATAGAAGACGAAGACGACTTAGAAAAAAACGTGTGCCGTTTTAGAAAGGTTAAAAAGTTGTAATTTAACGGTGAATAGTGAAAAGTGTGAATTCATTTTAAAAGTTATTGAGTTTTTAGGTTATAAAATAAGTCAACAAGGGATTCAACCGTGTCAGCGGAATAAGGAAGCCATTTTAAATGCACCGGCATCTAGTGATTTAAATAATTTGAGAAGTTTGTTGCGTATGATTAGTTGATGTCTAAGGAACTAAAAAGAAAAGTACATTATAATAACGAAACACACTGTCACGGGACAAGAAATTCAAAGCAAATTAGACTGCCGACAAGAAAAAAATCAAGCACCCAGAAATCTCTGATGTACCAGGCCATCCAACTGTATAACAACATCCCGAATGAAATTACTGAGATAGAAAATATAAATAAGTTTAAAAAAGAATTACGAAAATATGTCTACCTCAATTATTAATGTCTTTATTTATGTGTAATATTTAAAGAATGATTATGTTTGCCAACCAATGTAAATGTTTATATCTTTATAAAATATTAGCACACACAAAGATGTGAGCTAACTTGAGATTAATAAATAAATAAAAATAAAATTATCGTAATTTTATTCCAAACATGGCAAATATATTGTCACTATTATACGAATTACTTAAAAAAGATGTTAAGTTTCAACTTAACTTCGGATAGGATTTTAACGCATTTCGACGAAAATATACCTGTGAAACTGGTCACAGATGGCAGTTTGAACGGGGTCGGAGCGACGTTGATACACATATTTCAAAATGGCGTAGAAAGACCAATAGGGTTCGCAAGCAGAACTATAAATAAAGCGGAAAAGATTTATATGATTTTAGACATTGAAGCAACTGCTATTATTTTTGGGATTAAAAAGTTTTATCAATATTTGTACGGCAGAGAATTTATTTTAGCTGTTGATAACCAACCGTTAGTCAGAATTTTCGGTCAGAATAGAGAAATTCCTAAAATCACGGCATCAAGATTACAACGTTGTGCGGTTATGTTAGGATCGTTGAATTTTAAGATTGAATATGTAAAGTCGAAAAATAATTGTCCAGACTTTCTGAGCAGGTGTCCGATTGAAAAAGTTAGCTGTGAAGATAATATAGAGTCTGGTTACATTAATTATTTCGAAAATAACGGGTTTAATTTGTCTTTAGACGTGATAAAAAGTGAGACCGAAAAGGACGACGTGTTAAGTCAAGTAAAAAAATTTCTTATCGAGGGTTGGCCAGCATCAGTAAAAAAGGCACAAAATGGTAATTTTAATAGAATTTTCTGGGAAAAAAGGTTAGAATTGTCATTGATAAATGGGTGTATTTTTTATCAACATAGAGTTGTTGTTCCTGAGTCTTTAAGACAAGAGGTTATAAAGATGTTACATAGATCTCATCATTACAAAGATCATAGATTAAGACTAAAGGCATTGCGAAAAGCTTTGTCTGGTGGCCAAAAATTAATCAAGATTTGGAGAAAATAACAGAAAATTGTAGAGATTGTTTAGAAATTAAACCAGGATCACAAAAGAGTTCTTTAGCAGTATGGCCATATGAACCTGAAGTATGGTTCAGGGTACATATTGATCGTGGTAGCTTACATAACAAAAACTTTTTAGTGGTGGTAGACTCTTCTTCAAAGTGGATCGAGTGTCTGGAAGTAAACAGTCTGTCTTCAAAAGAAAATATCGAAGTACTTCATAGATTATTTTCACTATTTGGTTTTCCAGCAACTTTAGTTAGTGATAATGGTACGTGTTTTTGTTCTGAGGATTTTGAAAATTTTTGTAAGAAAAATGGGATGGAACATATCACTAGTCTAGTTAACCACCCTAGTAGCAACGGACAAGCTGAGAATACGGTTAGAACCTGTAAAAATTTTCTTCCCAACCGCCAGCTCGTTAGTTAGGACGTAGCACTATAACCTGTAAAGTACCTAATAAATGTTTGTCTCGTACATCGTGTATATTATTGAGAACTAAGTCTACACTCTAAGTCTGTAAATAACATTTTTAAAATTAATAGCTCTTTCCCTCTCTGGTTAAAATTGATATTTATTAAGTAGGTACTTGTTCTATGGGATTACTTCTAGGCAAGTACCTACCTAATTTTATTATTTTCTTTCTATTCGAATTAGTTCTATAAAAAAAAAAGAATGTAGCTTCTTTGTTTTAGGAAAAAAAAATGTGTTCCATTTTAAAACCCTAGCCACTACTGTAATATTTTTTTGGATGAAAATCAAAAAATATAAAAAGTACAATCAGACAAATGCAAAAAGTGTTTAATTTGCAAAGGCGAGTATCATAGAATCTCCAACTGCAAGATCACACAATATAAAACCTATAAAGAACAAGAGCGTAAAAAACGCCATATGGTCCTTCGATTTGCCAGATGAAAACCAGCTCATCCAGCCAGAAGTCCGGTCGTACATCATAAGGTATTAAGGCATAAAATTTGTAAAATAATAATTTTTGTAGAATTCGCCACCAAGAGCCACTCTTTTTGCGTGATATTATAATCTAATTATAATTATATTATATTATATATATAAGGTGGTACAAACAAAAGGTTATTTTAAATAATTTAATGTGTATGTTTGTGTAAAAATTCTTCATTATGCCACAAACATTAAAATCACTGGTGAAGAAGCGCGGTGAATTGAAAGCACAATTAACACGGTTTAAGAATTACCTACGAAGTGATTCAGTTGATGTAATAGAAACGGAAACAAGATTAGAGGAGGTAAACGCATTGTTAAATCGCTTTAAGAATATACAATCTCAGATCGAAGAGTTTGATAGTAACTCAGATGAAGCAGATAGCCAACTTGAGTGTTTTGAATTGGAATATTATCAAGTAGTGACGTTAGCAAAAAAATCCATAAAAAGCATTGAAAAAATTGATGATACTAACAATATTAAAATCAAATTACCAACGTTTTCGCTCCCAGAATTTAGTGGTGATTACTCGAAATGGTTATCTTTTAAGGATGCTTTCGTCACATTAGTGGGTAATAACAAATCTTTATATAATTTCCAGAAAAATTACTATTTGCGTGACTGTTTAAAAGGAAAGGCCTCAGAAATATTAGACGCACTTGAAATTACCCAAGACAATTTCGAAATAGCTTGGCAGGTTTTATCAAATAGATTTGAAAATAAGCGTGTAATAGCTAATCAACATTTATATTCATTGTTTAAGCTCAAGGAATTAAAACAGGAAAGTCACGTCGCCTTGAGAAATTTATTAGATCAAACACAATTACATTTGAATTCATTGAAAAACATAGGTCTACCCACGGAGTATTGGGATGTAATAATAATTTATATTTTGGCCAACAAATTAGATTCCAATACCCGGATCTATTGGGAACAATATCCAACTAAAGAAAAAATACCGACATTGCAAGAATTTTTAAAATGTTTGACAGATCGGGCGATAGTATTGGAAGCATCGGAAGCAACATGTTCCACAGCCAAACCTGTATTTGCGCATCATAAACCGTCAAGTTACAAAAAGGAATCTTCAGTTTCATTATTGTCGCAAAGGTTGAAATGCATTGTTTGTAAGGAAAATCATAAGATTTATTTCTGTAAACAGTTTTTGAAACTAAACCAACATGAACGGTTTGAGAAAATCAAGCAATTACAAGCTTGCATCAAGTGTTTAAATGTAGGTCATTCAACTAAAGAATGCAGGAGTAAGAATAATTGTAGAACTTGCAATAAGGCAGGACACAACACGTTACTCCATATTTTCCCTTTTTTTTTTTTTTTTTTTTTTTTTTTTTTTTTTTTTTTTTTTTTATGGTGATATGGGATGGCTAATTGGAACAATTTTTTTTTTTTTTTTTTTTTACAGTGAATACCGCACAAGAATCTCAACTGCTCCCGTCTGGAGCCAGTGAGACTATGGCATCCCCAATTGGGGTATGTTGTGAGGCTGAAGGTAGCGGGGAGGGGAAGGAGGTGGGGAAGAGGAAGGTTGGGAAGTACCTGGCTATTCAGATCTGGTCACTAAACACGGCTAAAGCCATTTTCAAGCAACGTTTCAATTCTGAATGGTGGTCTTACACCAGGGCGATACTGATAGTATCTTCCACTCTGGAACATGCCGCAAACATACTATATATTATTTTAAATGAATTAATTGTGAAATAACACAAATTAATCAAATAAAATTTATTTGCGCATGCCGGGTTCGAACCCGCGACCTCCGGAATGTGAGTCAAGAGTCTTAGCCACTGGACTACGGAGGTCGTCAAGAGGATCAAGACACTGAGAATAGCATGGTTCAAGTACCAGTCTCAAACCATTCCACCTTCCAACAGAAAAAACAATTTTGTTATCAACGGCAATGGTGAACGTAAAGGACAGTAATGGAATTATTCATTCAGCGAGAGTATTGTTGGATAATGGTTCTCAGGTGAATTTCATAACTGAACGATTTGCTAAAAAATTAAACATAAAGTACAAGTCATTAAATATGCCGGTCTCTGGGTTACATAATAATATAACAAATATAAAGAAGAGCATCTCGTTTGAATTTTCATCAATAAACTCTAATTACAAAAAACTTGTTACTTGCTTGGTATTACAAGAAATCACCAGCAAGTTACCGCAGACCTCTTTTCCAAAAAGAGAGGCAAACATACCACCAGGATTGAAATTGGCCGATCCTGAATTTTCCACTTCCGGTCATGTGGATATATTACTCGGCTCCGAACTATTTTGGGAAATGCTGACCACTGACCAATTGAGATTAGGAACAATTGGACCTACGCTGCAACGCACTGAACTTGGATGGATATTATCCGGGCCAATTAGAACGTGCACTACAAAAAAAGAGCAAGAATCATCCTCATGTCACTTATCTTTAAATATGATTCACAATCAAATTGAAAGATTTTGGAAACAGGAGGAATTGGTGTCCATCAAGCACCAAAATTATGAAGAAAAGGCATGTGAAGAGAGCTTCACGTCCACCCAAAAAAGGGATGAAAATGGGCGTTTTGAAGTAAGCTTACCATTCCGACCTTGTATAGATCAAATAGGTACTTCCTTGCCTATGGCAGAAAAAAGATTTTTAAACTTGGAAAAGAAATTATCTTCTAATATGGATTTGAAACTTCAATACATTAAATTCATGGAAGAATATGAAAACTTAGGTCATATGACAAAATTTGAACCAGTTTCAAATGAAGAAAAATCATACTATTTACCTCATCATGCAATCAAAAAGGAAACCAGCAGCACTACCAAACTAAGAGTGGTGTTCGACGGCTCCGCAAAAACCTCCAGCGGGATATCAATAAACGACGCGTTAATGGTTGGTCCAATAATACAAAATGATTTATACACCCATTTGTTGAATTTTAGAAAATATCAAGTGGTATTGACGGCTGACATAGAGAAAATGTACAGGCAGGTCAACATTAGAGAGGAGGACCGCGTCTTCCAAAAAATACTTTGGCGAGCATCTCCAGAAGAGGAAATGGGCCACTTCAAGTTAAATACGATAACTTATGGTATGGGACCGTCATCTTTCTTAGCCACGCGTTGCTTGAAGCAGCTGAGTATGGAAAACGCACACTTGTATCCTGAAGCTAGTCTCATTTTAGAGAAAGATTTTTACATGGATGATCTAATTACAGGTGGAGACGATGTGGAATCCTGTAATTTGTTAAAAGAACAGTTAATCTCCATAATGAATTCGGCCGGTATGAACTTAAGAAAATGGCAGTCTAATTCTTCTGATTTGTCATCGGAGGCCGGTCAGGCCACTGATATGGTAATTTTGGACAAACCAGAAGGAGAAAAAATTCAAGGCTTAGCTTGGAATTGCCAAAAAGATAGTTTTTTATATCACGTGGTACTACCGTCACATCCTATTTATAATAAACGGAATATTATGTAGCATAGGCTTTATTTAAAACCTATATAGTGAGATAAACATTACCATTTTGCAGCCAAATCGACGTTTCTTACCAATATTCGTGTGAAATTCTCAGTTCAAATCTCCCGCCAATGTCACCTGGCAGTCCCACAAGAATCCGCTAGGCGGCGTTGCCAGCACGGCGTGGGGACGCCAATGATTATGCGTCATTAGCATTTATTTTTGCGAATGTCAAACACGTTTGATTGTACAAAATACACTAGAAGTGGCTTTCAAACAGTATTTTGTGCAAAAATTTTAATTTACCAAACATTTTAACAGTGATACTGTTCGAATCCCGAAATTGAATTTCAGTTTCGTGTGTTTTTCAACTTTTCTTTGTGATTGTTCCGTGATTGTGCCTCTATTGTTATGGCGAACTCGGAAAGTTCAGATTGTGGGGAAGCCGAGATTTCGAGGGCGGAAATCATGAAGGTGATACATACGGACACGCGGGGCAAACGTTCGAGGGTCTGCGGTGATGCCAAAAGGCAGAAGATCGGTGAGCCGACTCTCGGCGACCCACGAATTGACGTGCTTACGAAGCAGATGTCCCAGATGCAGGAGATGTTGCATCTGTTGTTGGAGAAGCGGTCTGATGCTCCTATCCGTGACGCCTCGGACGATGAGGATAGCATCTCCCTGGACACCCCCGCATCGCTCCGGGAGGAATTGGCGAAGGAAGCCGACAGAGATGAAGGGATGGGTCTCACCTGCCCTCTGCCGTCTCGCGCCTTGGATCTCGGGGAGTGGACGACGGAGCTGAAACAGCCGAAGATACCGTCGGCCGACCCAGGGAGGCTGAAAAGAGTGGAGCTCCTTCAGCATCTGGGGACAGCAAATTGGAACAATGTCCGCTACCTGGAGATCCAGAAATCATATGCCGCAACCCCTCTCTTCTCAATGTTGGCTCTAAACCCAGAACTGAAACGCGTAGCCCAGGAGGAATCGGCCACCACGTCAACGGACTCCTTCTGCGGATCCCTGTCCAATGCCCTTTCGCTGCACGCAGATCTCCTGAAGGCCTCCCTGCAGGAGCTGGTCAACTGGAGCGCAGAACCGGGCACGAAGCTGAGCACTTCCACTCTGTATGAGAAGGTACAGTCTCTCTTCGCTACGGGATCTGAGTCCCAGAAAGTGTCCAAAGACATTATGCAGATGGTCTGCGGAAAACGGGCAGCCCACATCGAGCACCGAAGGGAGAGGGTACTGCAGGGCATCAGTGACGGGTACGTCGGAGACGCCATGTGGAAGATACCACCTACATCTGAGTATCTTTTCGACCCGATCATCCTGGCAGCGCAGCTGGATAGGTTGGGAGGAGTGAAGAAGTGTTTCGCTCCTCAGCCTAGCACATCGCGCCCGGCCCCGCCCGTTAGACCCAGCCCGTTAAATCCTGTGCAGAACTTGCAGCCCTTTCGTCCCAAGATGCTGCAGGGGAGGACCATCACAAGAAGGGAACAGCCAGAGAGCAGAGGTCAGGAGCCAGCCCGTAGAACGACTAAAGCTTTCACTCGCCGAGACAGGTTCAGGCCCAAGGAAAGGGCGGGGAAGTCAGATCGTAAGAGGTTTTAACCCAGGCCCCTCTTTTCAAGGGGGTCAGTTGCGCTCATTCGCAGGTAAGTGGAGGGACCTTGGCGCCCCTACTATCATCCTTAAGATGTTAGAGGGCTACCGGATTCCATTTTCTTCAAACCTCCACTGAATAATAATATTGATTTATCTAATTCCCCGTTTGCTACTAAGACTTCCGTGGCAATGACGGAACAAATTGAGAAACTTAAGGCCCTTAAAGTTTTAGAGTCGGCACCTGCCACTCCCTCATTTATTTCTAACATGTTTCTCGTCCCCAAGTCAGATGGTTAAAAGAGACCGGTCTTTTACTTAAAGTATTTAAACAACTTTTTGACTATTAGTAAATTTCGTCTGGTAAACGTTTATCGAGTTCCTACTTTTCTACAACCGAATGACTGGATGGTAAAAGTGGACCTAACACACGCTTATTTCCATGTGCCTGTGAGTGAGCAGCATAGATGCTTCCTTAGACTTATCTATAGGAATGAACTCTTGCAGATGACATCCCTCCCCTTTGGCCTAGCCACCTCACCTAAGGCATTCGCAACCATCACTAACTGGGTAGCGCAGGAACTACGGAAGAGAGGGATGAGAATTTTAGTATATTTGGATGATTTTTTATTAGTAAACCAATGCCTGCTTACTTTAAAACGCCAGTCTAGAGAAATGGTGGAGTTTTTACAAGACTTGGGATGGCAAATACAATTTGATAAGTCAATACTAGAACCATCACAACAAGTCCAATTTCTTGGTATCAGCTGGAATACCGTAACTAACGAAAAGTCTCTCCCTCAGAACAAGGTTTTAGCCCTATCTTATCTGTTAAGGGGTTTGATTCAGACAGGAAGGTGGTCACTAAATAAGGGGCGCAGCCTCTTGGGTTCTTTGAACTTTGCTAGTTTTGCAGTTCCGAGAGGCAGACTCAACAGCCGGTATATACAGAAAGGGTGCCTAGGACTCAGACACTACCACCCTTGGAAGTTGTCACCGATTCCTGCAGCTGCTGCTCGGGAATTGAGATGGTGGGTTCGATCGCTCACCCTGACGTCACCTATACATCTGCCCCTGTTTGAGCATTACCTGACAACCGATGCCTCGGACCAGGGCTGGGGTGCCCAGCTAGACGAGAGACTTCTCAGTGGTGTGTGGACGGAAGATCAGCTGAATCTTCACTCCAATCTGAAGGAGATGCTCGCCGTGTTGGCTGCCTTGTCTCCTCACGCGCTCGAGCTATCCGGCTCGGGTCTCCTGATCCAGTCGGATAACAGGTCTGTCGTATCTTACCTCCGCAAGGAGGGGGGTACCAGATCAACTCAACTCCTGAGCTATACTCGACTAGTGCTAGATGTTTTGGACAAACACTGTATCTCCATGACAGCACAATACCTACCAGGTCGTTTCAATGAAGTAGCGGACTGTCTATCTCGTCATCGTGCTGTACCCGAATGGCACTTGCTACCCTCTTTTACAGAGGTAGCGTTCAGAAAATGGGGACGACCCGAAATAGACCTATTTGGCTCTAAGACAGCACACGTGGTTCACAGGTATGTTTCTCTTGATTTTCAGGACGACAGAGCAGACTACCACAACGCTTGGAGCAGGGACTGGGACTATCAGCTGGCTTGGATCTTCCCTCCCCCGTGCCTCTTGCCGAGGGTTCTTTGCCACTTGAACAGAGCAAAGGGATTATACCTGGTAGTGGCTCCTCGTTGGGAGAGGGCATTTTGGAGAGCGGATCTGAAGGGTCGGGCCTTAGGTTCACCTCTCACGATCCACAATCTAGAAGAAGCGCTGATAGACACCAGGACCAACAACCCTCCTCCTCAAGTAGAATCCTTCATTCTGGAGATTTGGCTTTGTGGGGGTGGGATAAAAACCTAAGAAGTTGGTCAACTCAGCAGAAGGAACTTCTTAGATCCGGGTGGAGGAGTTCTACCCTTCGCACTTATGCTCCGGCATGGCGAAGGTGGCAACACTGGGCGTCAGAGAATCAGCTCGATGCCATACGTCCCAAAGCTGAAGACCTAGCCAGGTTCCTAGCCGACCTACACATCAAAGAGAAGCTATCGCTGAGTACCATTTTAGTCCACAAGTCAGTGGTGTGTACCTTAGGCTCTCCAGAGGACAATAGAAAGCTGAACTCCAATCCAATAGTGAAGAAGATACTAAAAGGGATATCTTTAGCCAGACTGAAACCTTCGAAGCCCCCCATTTGGGACCCGAGAATTGTGACATCATGGTTGGAGAAAAATTTGCCTCAACACATAACTCTCTTTGAAGCATCAAGGAGAGCAGCCACAATCCTGCTTTTGGCATCAGGGCGCCGAGTTCACGATCTCACTTTGCTCCACTGCACAGCTGAAAGACTGTCAGTGGACAGTGAAGGCATCTCCATTTGGCCAGTGTTTGGTGCCAAGACAGATTCGGCAGACTGGCAGCAATCAGGGTGGAAGCTGGCTCGTTCTGAGATAAGGAACATAGACCCCGTCTATTGGACAGAGAAAGTCATAGAACTGTCAAGGGAACGGAGAGCGCAGGCGATATTACCTAATCTATTTATTACAACTTGTGGGTCGGCGAAGGCAGCCTCCAGGGCAGTAATTGCTGGTTGGATTAGGACAGTTCTCAGAGATGCCGGCGTAGAAGATCCACCTGGCAGCATCCGTTCAGCGGTGGCATCCCTGAACTGGTTGCAGAAATATAAACTAGACGACATACTGTCGCGCGGCAACTGGAGAACTCCCAATACCTTTGCTAAGTTCTACAGAAGGGAAATTGCAGAATCAGCTGGCCGAACCATCAATGACGCATCGGTTGCTAATCTTTTTCAACCTCTGTAACTGGTTAGCTGATTTCTAGAAATCTTACCTCTATTTTCTAGCATATAAATATTGCAATTGATTCACATTAGCATCATGTCACCAGGCGATAACAAACAATATCTCACTATATAGGTTTTAAATAAAGCCTATGCTACATAATGAAAAAGTTTTACCTTACAATAAAACTTATATTATGTACTTAGCTTTATTTAAAACCTAGGCAAGGGCTGCCTGATGAGATCTAATGACGCATAATCATTGGCGTCCCCACGCCGTGCTGGCAACGCCGCCTAGCGGATTCTTGTGGGACTGCCAGGTGACATTGGCGGGAGATTTGAACTGAGAATTTCACACGAATATTGGTAAGAAACGTCGATTTGGCTGCAAAATGGTAATGTTTATCTCACTATATAGGTTTTAAATAAAGCTAAGTACATAATATAAGTTTTATTGTAAGGTAAAACTTTTTCATTTTGTCGCTGATTGCTAGTATTTTCGATCCATTAGGTTTGCTAGGACCAGTAACCGTGAATGCTAAACTTATTATGCAGAGATTATGGCAAGAAAAGATATCTTGGGATGAAGAAATACCTATAGAAATTCTGAAGCTTTGGAACAAATATTTAGAAGATTTAAAAGGTGTAAATTCTTTTCAAATACCTAGAAAAATTATATGTAATCAAACTGTAAATATACAATTGCACGGATTTTGTGACGCATCCCAAAAAGCATATGCTGCTTGCGTATATATGCTATCCACAGACCAATCAGGAAAACGGCATTCTCAATTAATCACAGCTAAATCAAGAGTAGCTCCATTAAAAACCATTTCCTTGCCTAAATTGGAATTATGTGGTGCTGTTCTGTTAACAAAAGTTGTTGAAAAAGTAAAGGAATCCCTACTTATACCTTTGGATAAAACATTTTATTGGTGTGATTCCACTATAACTCTATGCTGGATAGGAAATCAACCAGCGCGATGGAATACATTCGTTGCAAACAGAGTTGCAGAAATACAGGAAAGAAGCGAAACCAGTCAATGGAAGCATGTCAACTCCGAAGATAACGCTGCGGATATTTTATCAAGAGGAACCAGTGCTAAAAGTCTATTTTCTTCAGAAATCTGGTGGAGAGGTCCTAATTGGTTAACTCAAGATGAAGTAACTTGGCCGAACTATAAGGAAATTTGCATCGATCCACCGGAATTAAAAACCAAAATAAATTTAACCGTCAGTATGAATAAAGATTGGGAATTGTTTTATCGTTTTTCCTCTCTCACGCGTTTACAAAGAGTAACTGCTTATATCCTACGTTTCATTAATAATACAAGAAAAACACATACATTTAGCGGACAACTTTCTATAATAGAATTAAACAAGTCATTACAATCATTAATAATAGTCGCTCAATCTTATTCATTTTCAAAGGAAATTAAAACATTAAAGGCGGGAAAAAACTTAGATAAAACCAGTCATCTCAAATCATTAAGCCCATTTATACATATGGATTTATTGCATGTAGGTGGGAGATTATCCAGAGGAAAACTGATACATGAAGCACAAAAACATCCGATATTACTACCTCACGATCACCCTCTAACAAAGTTAATCATTAAACATTTTCATTATACAAATTTGCATGTAGGTACTCAAACGTTACTAGCACTTATTAGGCTAAAATATTGGCCTATAATGGCAAAAAATGCTATACTTCAATGATTTACTTCAATTTATTATTTTATTGTTTCTAAACTAAATACAACAATCAATGAATTACGATATATGTATTAGCTAGTTTCAGTTCTCTTTTTATTTTTAAGAAATAATTTAATCTTTCTAATTAAAAAAATATATATTCTGACAAATAATAATAATCAATTTTAACTTTTATATGGTTCTAAAAAGAACTTTCATTTAATTTCAGCCCTTTTTGTCGGGGAGCTATGGTTAAAATTGATATTTATTAAGTAGGTACTTGTTCTATGGGATTACAGTTTGGCAAGAAAGTGTAGAAAATAAATTATGGCGCTGCGATCGTTTTCTAGTTTTAAATGGCAACACCAAGATGGCTCATAAGACAAAGAACGTATGTTTAAAAAAAACACTTCTGGCAAAATGCATATTTCATAGCGTATTTGTATTTTCAAAAAAATTGCACAAAAAACTGTAATTTAATAGAAGCAAAATAAAACAAAACAAGTTTTAAGTGGGCGTTTATTTCGATATAAAAACGTAGGTACTTAAAAATTTAAGTCTATTAATTCAACACCCGACATGTAATTATTGTCTTTGTCTTCGTGTGATTCTTCTTCTTCCGTATCTTCATCTTCATCTAAACGCAGTTCATCGATATCATCATATATAGTACTGCCTCGTGTATAATATTCTGCCTCAATTTTCATCAAGTGTTTGCAACAATTTTTCCAATCATCAGCACTTATGCTATTACATATTATTATTATTATGCCCATTTTCCGTTTTCCCGGTGTTTCAAATTTTCCATCTGCCTTTTCCCCTTCCTTGACGATTCGTCTTACCGTTGTTTCAGATTTACCTGTGTGTGAAAAACATCATTAAAATTATTATTATAGAAGGTAGTTTTAAAAACACACACTAGATAATATTCACTTAGAAAGAAAAAAAAAGAGAAAACGAGAAAAAAGGAACTTTTCTACGAGTTTAAAGAAGTTGCATATTATTATTTTTTTATTGAGTTATTCCCTTTTTCTTGTGGCCGCATATGAACTGTCAAATCGAAATGTCAAATTCGAATTTTTTTAACATAACCTCAAATCAGATTGTAATGATTATTATCGCTCGAAAATTGGCATAAATCGTGTAATACTAATGAAATTTATTAAACAAACTATACTACGTACCATTCATTTCTGCAGTTCGTTTTTAAACATCTTCTAAATCAAACAAAAGCTTCTTCGCGTGACACTCGGCTAGGCAACGTTGAAAAACGCAGAATGTAACCCCTCTTGTATCACTATGTAATAATTTATTCATTTTAATTAAATTCAGGCAAACAATGAATAAAAATATTATCAAATCAGCGATATTCTACTCAGATTTAAGACAATAAATCAACCGTAACACCCGATATCACGAAAGCCATAGGAAACGTCATATAATTCGGTGTTGCCATAGTAATGAAGAGGTTTAGTTCCAATTGATTTAATTTCTAGACTTTCTTGCCAAACTATACTTCTAGGCAAGTACCTACCTAATTTTATTATTTTCTTTCTATTCGAATTAGTTCTATAAAAAAAAAAAAGAATGTAGCTTCTTTGTCTTAGGAAAAAAAAATGTGTTCCATTTTAAAACCCTAGCCACTACTGTAATATTTTTTTGGATGAAAATCAAGAAATATAAAAAGTACGATCAGACAAATGCAAAAAGTGTTTAATTTGCAAAGGCGAGTAGCATAGAAAATCTCCAACTGCAAGATCACACAATATAAAACCTATAAAGAACAAGAGCGTAAAAAATGCCACTCTCCTTCGCCTCTCCATTAACTTCCGCCTCAGAACCAGTGGCGGCTTAAGGGGGGGGCGTAGGGGGTGGTCCGCCCCGGGTACCAAGCACCGAGGGGTGACAATGACAACTCACTCGTACAGCCAAAGAATGCACAAAATCTCCCTCTATAAAGATATATCAATAAATAACTACCTACTCTTGTACCTAGCTATCTGCATAGATACTAATACATATTTTGAAACGCATCCTAACTACATTTTAATTTTTTTTCGAATATAATTTCAAATTCCCTAAAAGAATGAATTCATGTTGCATTCATTCCCTAAGATGACATAGTCCCCGAGGAAAATTATTTTCCTCAGTGTGTTCTGGTCAACCACCTACAAGACCTAGTCAAACCTCACCCATTCAACCCGGGCACCCCTGCTAAATCACAAAAAGTAGCGAACCACTTGGGGTGACCTACGGCAGAGGTGTCGGTTATCCAATAAAAGTTCCCGGGGTGGCGGTACCCATTCCCGCCTCTCAAATTGTCTGATCTTATACCGCGCGTACCTAACATCAAGCGCGGTGTGAAATACTAATGAAAAATATATGCGTGTTCTTTAAACGACTATCAGAGATAATATGGAGTGCTCATCACGACGCTATAAATCACTGAAGAATAATTTTGAGATGGTTGTATCAACACTTGAAGAGATGTGTAGGTATATGTGTAATCCCAGCACAGCAAAGAAAGCGTCAAAGTAAGAGAAGCAGCATCAACACTCATATCTGCTTTGTGTGACTTCAGTTTTCTGTGCTATATTTCCTTATGGTGTGAAGTCCTAGAAGAAGCTAATCAGACAAAAAAGTATATATAAAAATCTGGACTAACATTGGAAAAGTGTGTAATAAAAATTAAAGCTCTTAAAAATTTTCTTCAAATTCAACGTAACCAAATAATGGAAGAGAATATTTGCTACGCAATAAAAAAATGTGAGGAAGACATTCCGATTGAAGAAAAAAGAGAAAGGAGGAAATTTCTAAAAGTATGCCTGCTGAAATGACCCGAGATGCTGGACTTACATTATCAAAGGAGCTGCAGAAAGCAATGTTAGAATGTCACGATAGATTTTACGAAGAATTAAACCATTGTTACTGGGCAACGGATTTTATGCTGGTTACATTTAGTGTTTTTCAACCTAAAACGTTGGTAACATCACCAGAAGAAGTGGAATGGTTCCAAATCTGTTAAAAATTTACGATGGATTTTCAGCAAAGAACATCGTGTTGGAGATTTTACGCTTGAGGCGGCAATTGGAAGCCGCCAACATTTCTTGGGGCTTAGGTTTTTGGTCACCGGGGGGGGGGGGGGGTTAAAAATTGCAAAAAGTTGGTCACGTAGTATGGGTACGTTCCCTTATGTATATGATTACACTGAGCGAACAATATATGTTTTGGTGACTGTGTGTAAAAGAAGCTTTTCAGAGTTAAAATTATTAAAATCGTACTTAAGGTCCACAATGAGCCAATCTTTCGATTTTATCAACTGAAAGAACTGCTCAGAACATACCCCAACCGGGGATGCCATAGTCTCATTGGCTCCAGGCGGTTGGGAGCAGTTAGGACCCTTGTGTGGTATTCACAAAAAAAGCTAACTACACGACATGATAAAAGACTATCAAAAATATTAGTTATTAGTTGCATTTGATAGCAAATAAATAAACAGGTCAGTTGTCTCTTCTAAAATATCGTTAAGCCACCGCATTCTGGATTTTACCCATTTATAACATATTTCTCTTGAAAATTTCAATTTGGAACCATTTATTTGTAATAACCAAATATAAGTAGATGTGCTGTCTGCAGTTTTTACTATGTGGAACTGCGCTTCCGGGTGTCGCCGACATTGTTTACCAATTAATAAATAAACTAAAAGAACGAATAATTAACGAATAAACCAAACGAATGTTAACCCAGCCAGCCCGGACCGGGGACTACAAGATCCCCAAGATCCACCTTTTTTGCGATATCTCGTTAATTAATTATACAATTTCAATCATATTTATTGTAATTCTTGAGAAAATACCAACATTTTTTTTTGCCTTTTTTTGTTTTTCAATATTCAAAGCACATAAGATAGAAAAAAATGTTTTTGATAAATATTAGTGCAAATCGCGGTGCCCGCTAGCATTTCAATACCATTATTTTTGTCCTTACTTTACGTTCTCGAGTCATGTTTTTTTTTTCAGTCTAACTTACCCGGATGGCCACCCGGGACAGTCCGTAATACATATGTGAAGGAGCGAGACAGTTATACTGTTTGTACATTCTGCCAGTTATACCTGCGCTGCAATTATCTTTCAACAGTCTCGGTCAGTTTCGACCTTTTTCAGAAAACACGTGTTTAGTTTCTGAGGATGTGGGTGGTTTGGTATATTTATGCAGAGGATGTTAAACGTTTGTTACGTTTCCGATACTATTATTTATGATAACGTTTTTTTGTACATAAAAATATTATCTGTAGGTACGCTCCTTTAAAGCTTTCTTAGTCGTATTACTTAAAATTTGGGATGGGTAAAAAATTTGGCAGGCGGGTATGGGTACCGCAGCCCGGGAACCATTTATTTAATAACCAACACCCCTGCCGTAGGTCACCCCAAGTAGTAAGGTTCTCTAAGTTTGGTGGCTTAGCAGGGGTGCCGGGTTCACGGGGTGAGGTTTGTTTAGGTCTTATGTACCTTTTATAGTTTGAATAATAAAATATTTTAACAAAAAAACAATGTTAGTGCACTGTAAAAGACAAAACACCTATAATATACACTTTGAAAATAATCCGGAGGGTATTAGGAAAAACCTTACTTATCAACTGCTAAAAATACGTATGAAAACAATGGTATTATATAAAAATGTAACAAAACCCATAGTATTCAGTAAACCAAATGCAATGCTTACCATCCCCCAGAAGGAAAGAATCGAAGGAATGATGAAAAAATGTAATAAAGCCGCAACGCCGACAATAAAACTAAATAAATCATAAATATTCAATATTACAGAGAACCAATGACGCCCTGACATAATTTAGTTCAAAATTATATTAGTCTTAGCAATTCTTTAAAAGTCTATTCCTTTTACTACCCGAGTACAACATTGCATATTAAAAGGGGACAAGCTTTTTAAAGATAACATGAATTGAAAATTACGCTTCGCATATTTACATCACTATTATTTTGTTTTAATTTTAATACATTTTAATCTACTTTTTTATTGGTCGTTTTTTCATGGGAGCACTTTGCCGCTCTAAATAGTGTGTCGATTTCGGCTTCCTTCAGAATTTGGGAGGCGGGAATGGGTACCGCCGCCCCGGGAACCTTTATTGGATAACCAACACCTCTGCCACAGGTCACCCCAAGTGGTTCGCTACGTTTGGTGATTTAGCAGGGGTGCCCGGGTTCATGGGGTGAGGTTTGTCTAGGTCTTGGAGGTGGATGACCTGGACACACTGAACCCCATATTCCTACCCACCCCTTAAACCCTTTTCCTTCCTAGAACTCTCCTCTCCTTCCTTTCCTTTAAAAAAAACCTCCACACAGCATCCCCAAAAATGACATAGGCCCTGAGGGAAATTATTTTCCTCTGGGCCTCCTGTGTGGAGCTCATGTAAAAAAAAAAAGAATGGAGATAGTTTAATAGACTTTTGCGTGTTTTTTACAATGTTTACAATTATATTACAATGTTTCTGGTCTAGGAATGTAATTTCTAAGTCTCAAAAATTATTTATACATTTTCATTTGACAAGTTCACAAGTATACAGGCAAGCTGAAATCTCTGAATGTGAAATAATTTTTTTAAAGAATATTTGCAAAAGTTACCTATCTATGTAAAGAAATTATCGTTGTTATGTATATTAATTTTATTAACAATACTTTCTTTTTAAATTTATCGAAATACTTGTAAGTTTAAATAAAATATAAAGAACAGTCAAAACTGCAATGTTTACAAATTATTTTTATTTAAAAATATATCCCACTGTTTAGAAAGCGCTGGCTAGCTAGGGCTTCAGTAGCTAATACAGCTCCGGTCACATTCCGCATCAAGCCAGATGGTTGACATGACGTCACTTAGAACACATAATATTTTGCGATTTGTACAAATACGAGCGGGGGCTTGCGATCCCCCGGTTCAGGGCCCACGGAATTTTTGGATGCTTAGTATAGGGAAGGTTAAACTAAATGAATGAATTCTTTCCGTATTCAAACTATATTGTTAACCAATACTAATGCACACCTTCAAAAAATCAACGAAATGAACAAATTCTTTTTGTATGCAAACTACTCTAATTAGGGCGTAGTCCGCCGACAGTTGCGCGGACACCACAGCATATCTCTTCAGTATTTGAATATCTTTGGTAATAACCATAATTATTATTTATAATCAACACCTCTGCCATAGGTCAACCCAAGTGGTTCATTACCTTTGGTGACTTAGCAGTGGTGCGGGGTTCATGGGGTGAGGTTTTTCCGGGTCTTGGCGGTGGATGCGTCTGCCCACCAGCTGCATGACAGGCCAGATAAGGAGAGAATGGTTGAGGGAGTCCCTTTGATTTTTTCTCTTTTTATATCGTGTATGTATTTTTTTTTTTATCGCAACTTTATTGTTTTTATTTCTCACTGCACTTTTAAGTTTTTGTTGCTTTTATTTTTATGTCATGTATGTATTTTTGTTTTCTATCACAACTTTATTTATATTATATACTAGATTTTCCCCGCGGCTTTGCTCGCATGGTATTAGGGGATTTCCACTCAGCCTCCTCCACCTTCCCTCTCCCCACTCCACTCCCCCCATCAATCCCCCATTAATCCCCCTCCACCTCCACCCACCCCTCCCCCCACTCCACTCCCCCATCAACCCCCCCTCCTCCTCCACCCACCCCTTCCTCCACCCCTCCCCCTTCCCTTCCTTCCCTCCCCCCTCTTCCACCCCACTCCGCATCCACCACCTTCCCTCTGTCCACACCACTCCCCCCATCAACTCCCTCCCCCTCTCCCTCCACCCACCACTCCCCCCCCCCATCAACCTCCTTCCCCCCACCCCCTACCCCTCCCCACACCCTCCTCCATCCTTCCCCTTTTCCCTTCCTTCCCTCCCCCCTCTCCCTCCCCTAACCCCCTCCCCACACCCTCCTCCGCCTCCCCTTCACCCCTCCACCAACACCCTCCCAACACACCCTCCCCCCTCCCCACTCCCCCCACTCACCTCTCGCATTCCACACATTCATTCCCGATACATTCAGTTTTCTAACTGCTCGCATGCCACCTATTATAATTTCTTATACAAATTTCATAATGCCAGAACTCAACGGTAGTTTTATAGAAAAAAATGAACAAAAAAAAAGAATTACCTATCCAATTTGGTTCAGTCGTTCGGGTTTATACATTTCGCATACATACGTATATTTCGGTGATTCATTTTTAGAGATAGTTAGTTATTGTACAAATTATTATTTTTCTTTTTATATTCTACCAAAAAATCCAGTACGGCAGTTTTATACTTAAACAATGCGATACCTGTCTATCCAATTAAAAAAATAATTGTTCTGTGTTGTCAAAATTTGAGAATGACATTTTGCAAAACAAAAATTCTTAAATAAAAATTCTATTTTAGAAAATATTTAAATTAGCGAAGTACCTACTTCCCTAATAATTTGAATCAATTAAAGAATCTTACTAATCGTGCCACCTATTGCAATTTTTTCATACAAATTTCGTAATGCCAGATCTCTGTGCTATAGCCTATATATATATATATATATATATATTATATATATTATATATATTAATGCTCATATATATATATATATTATATATATATATATATATTAATGCTCAGTTTTGGGGTAGGTCAGGGAAAAGGTCACTTTTTCCGCTCACGCCATTGGTCGAAAAAACTCACTTTTTCCGCTCACGCCATTGGTCGAAAAAACTCACTTTCGATTTGAGGGGAAAAGCTACCACTTTGCCCCTCGGGTGGGTGAAACCTCACGGGTCACTTTGGCTTGCGAAAATTGGGTAAAATTTGGCAAGCCAAATTGATCTCTAAGCTCATCCGATTTCAAAGGCCCCACGGTTCACTCTTCTTCGAAGCGAATTCATTGTATCTATCTCTTTTCAAATGCCCGCAAAAGTTGAGAAAGATATAGCGAAAATCTCCCATACAAAACTGATTTCGCTAGGTACGCAGATTTTAAATGTCATCTTTCATTTTTTGTTTTCCCACCGGCCGACTGGCATACGCGATTTTGTCGAAAATATCACGCTTGGAAGCCAAAATTTAGTGAAATTCCGTCAACAAGAGTTTTTCAAAGGTCATTTGACCGTCGTAATTATCACTTTTCTCAAAAACATCGTTGTAATATTCGTTTCAAAACTGACATGTGCAAAAAAAACAACATAAAAGTCGAGTATTGAAACTAATCTTTAAAATTATGTACTGTTTTCACGGCGCCGCCAGTCGACAGGACATAGAATTAAAACATTTCATTAGAAAAATTTAAAAATAGACTAAAATTCAAATTCGAACGCGAAACAAAATTGGAGTGTCTTGAATTGGCGTTGTTAGCAGGTTTTAAAATCGAATTTCATCATTCATGAATCGTTATTATGCCGGTACACGGTGGTAAAAAAAATACTGCTCGAAATATAATAATTATTTTTTTAATTATTTTGAATGATAATTTTCTTGATATTTTTTTTTTCGAAAATATAGTCGGGCCTTCACGACTAACGTTTGAGCGGCGTAGAAACATTTCTCAAATGACGATGCTTAGAATTTCCGTTTTTTTCCATACATGTATCGTTGTGAATAATTATTTATTACGAAAGTAGTATGCGCGTTCGTGAATTTAAAAGTTGGATATTTGACCGATGTCATTTCTAGAAAAATATTTAAAAAAAAAGAAGATTTTATTTTTATTTTTAAAAAAATATTATTATTTAATCAATTTATTTTTACCAAAAATGAGTAACGCAGTTTTGGCGGACCCTGTTATTTAGAACACACAGATAAACCATGCAACTTAGTGATGGAAATAAGTGCTTAGGTACCTACCTACCGGCTTACCGACTTACTACCGTGGTTTTTTTGCGAAAATGAGTAGGTACCTAGACGAATTATGTAGGTACTTACATTGGATGCCGGGTTGTTGCAATAAAATTGAAGAATTCAACATTTCTTTAAAGTTAATTCTAACGTTCTGCGTAAGTTCTATTCGAGTTCTGTTGTTATATCATTTTATCCAGTTGCACCACAAAACTGAAATAATTACAGAACTTTAAAATAACTTTCACAAAACGTGATAATTAACTTGAAAATTTTAAAGAATTATTAAATTTTTTTGAAAGAACCTATCAAAATATTTTTCATTTATGAATGTGTAGGTAAAGTTTCGTTGTTTTTGGACATTCTTAAATAATAATACCAGTAATGGCCAGTACCTACTTATGAGGGAACGTTGTTGTCGAAATAATGAGAAATTAATATATTATGTAAATTTAATAGCAAAGATGGTACAATTTTTTTTTCAAATGGTGTAGGTACTTTAAAATTGTACGGAAATTAATTGTTTTATACATTATTAACTAAATTTTAATGATAATGCGGCACAAGAGTCCCAACTACTGAAGTCAGTGAAACTATGGCATCCCCAGTTGGGGTATGTTGTGAGGCTAAAGGTAGTGGGGTGGGGAGGGAGATGGAGACGAGGAAGGTGGGGAAGTACCTGGCTATTCAGATCTGGTCACCAAAAACGGCAAAATCCATTTCAAGCAACGTTATGAAAATGAATAAATTTAAATATCTTAACATGGTCAATTTTTTGCCAAATTATGCAGGTAAAAGCACACTTTTTTTAAGTTAATTTTCACGTTCTGTGTTAATTCTTCTTCGATTCCGATGAAACTTTGGGGACCTTCGATTCTTAATGTATAAAATGGTGAGCTCTGGCATCATGAAATTATGCATTGCTAAACCGTTCATCCGATTGCGATGAAACTTTGGGAATTTGATGTGTGCATGCCTCCGATGGCGTCTAGATACTTCTGTTTGACAGGTTTCAGCTGCTAGGCCCTGCGGGTGGCCTTATACATACGTATGTTTAACCACTGAGCGTTGCTCTCCTCGCCTTATTTGCCTTTAATAACCCTCAACACAACATCTCCAAAGATGAAATGACCCCGAGGGAAATTATTTTCCTCAGGGTCTCCTGTGTGTAGCTCATGTAAAAAAAGGATAAATACCAGGAGTGCAGAACTAAGCAAGGGAAAAAATATTAAGAAAATGTTTTTTTTTTTTTCAATTATTTCTGGCTTTCACCATCCAAGGTATTCTATGTAGGTCATCATTTAAGACAGGAAAGGTGAATTTATATACATATTTTTTTTTTTTACATGAGCTCCACACAGGAGGCCGTGGGGAAAATAATTTCCCTCAGGACCTATGTCATCTTTGGGGATGCTGTGTGGAGGATTTTTTTTTTGGAAAGAAAGGGGATGAGAGTTCTGGGAAGGAAAAGGGTTTAAGGGGTGGGTAGGAATCTGGGGTTCAGTGTGTCCTGGTCATCCGCCTCCAAGACCTAGAAAAACCTCACCCATGAATCCGGGCACCCCTACTAAATCACCTAACGTAGCGAACCACTTGGGGTGACCGACGGCAGAGGTGTTGGTTATTCAATAAAGGTCAATTTTAGGGATTTGTATTTCTACATAACATTATATACAACGCGTACCCGGCATGCGTTGCAAAATCACTGTAACCTTGGGGAGAACTCAGGATGAAATTATGCAGTGTTAATTTTATTTTTACTTTAGCTCCACACAGGAGGCTCCAAAGAAAACAATTTCCCTAGGGGCCTATGTCATCTTTGAGGATGCTGTGCGGAGGGTTTTTTAAGGGAAAGGAAGGAGAAGAAGATATGGGAAGGAAAAAGGTATGAGGGGTGTTTAGGAATCTGGGGGTCAGTGTGGCCAGGAGTGACGAACGTATGAATCTATTCCTCACACTGCGGTGCATGGCGAAGGTTTGGGAGAATCTGGCTGGAGAGGTCAAAAGCCTTCCAATAATTATGGTAACAAGGGAAAGGATAAGAGGGAGATATAAGTTAGTGACGTATTTTATATTGTTAATGGACTTTTTGTCCGTAAATAAATAAATTATATACAGCGGGTACCCTGCATGCGTTGCAAGGCCACTTTAACCTCGGGGTCCATTAAACTGTAATGGTTCCATCCCAAATCTCGGAAAACCACATTATAATGCAAGCGCCTGTACTATAGAACATTATATACAACGGGTACCCGGCATGCGTTGCAAGATCACTGTAACCTCGGGGTCAACTTTACTGTAATGGTTCCATCATAATTCCCGGGAAATAACATTTTAAAGTAAGTGCCTGTAATATATAACATGATATACAATGGTTATTCGGCATGCGTTGCAAGGTCACTGTAACCTCGGGGTCAACTTAACTGTAATGGTTCCATTCCAATTCCTGGAAAATTACATTTTAATGCAAGCGCTGCACTACATCACATTATATACAACGGTTACCCGGCATGCGTTGCAAGGTCACTGTAACCTCAGGTTTCTTCATATATTTATTTAACACACACTCCTCCTCGCTTCATCCACGTTCACACGTCAAATCGCATAGTGTTTTAACCCGTCAGTTGCTTCTGCAACGGGCCCCGCTAGTATATATAGTATTGTTTGGTTTTGGGATAGGTCAGGGAAAACTCACTTTTTCCGCTCACGCCATTGGTCAGGAAAAGGTCACTTTTGATTTGAGGGGAATAACGACCACTCTGCCCCTCGGGTGGGTGAAACAACAAGGGTCACTTTAGCTTGCGGCCGTTCGTGATGGGTCAAAACTCACTTTCGATTTGAGGGGAAAAGCGACCACTTTGCCCCTCGGGTGGGTGAAACCTCACGGGTCACTTTGGCTTGCGACCGTTTTTAAAATTTGGCAAGCCAAATTGACTTCTCGGCTCATCGAGATTGGCACATCTGTAGATTCACTTTCCCTCAAGGCCGATTAAGGGAGTGTATCTCTTTTTAAATGCATGGAAAAGTTGAGAAAGATATAGCGAAAATCTCCCATACAAAATTGATTTGGCTAGGTACAAAAATTTTAAATGTCATTCTTCATTTTTCGTTTGCCCACCGGCCGACTTGCATATGCGATTTCGTCGAAAATATCACGCTTGGAAGCCAAAATTTATTAAAATTACGTCAACGAGAGCTTTTCAAAGGTTAATTGACCGTCGTAATTATCACTTTTCACAAAAACATCGTCGTAATATTTGTTGGAAAACTGACATTTGCGAAAAACCCACGGAAAAGTCATATTTTGAAACTAATGTTTAAAAATAGGTACAATTTTCACGGAGACGCCTGTCGACAGAATCTAAAACTGCAGCTTTTCCTTGGAGAAATTCAAAAATGTGTCGAAATCTAAATTGGAACGTTCGCAGATCCTAGCGCGAAAAAAATGCTGTTGTTCAACGACTTATGGAACATGTTTCAAATTGATTGTATTCGTACGAGGGTGATTAATAATCTTTATTAAATTTTCTCGAATCTTGCAACACTAAGCATGGAACATTATTCAAAACCACCGCAAGTTTTCAGCGAGGCCCTGACAGCGTTACCTGACGTAATTTGTATTTAAAATGTTCTAAAACGGGCGCAGGTGTTCGATTTTCAGGCTGTGCTTGAGGTGGTTGAGACAAAGTTTAACGGTTGTGTTGCCATATAAATGAAATATTATTAACCATTTAAATACTAAGTAGGTACTTAATACAAAATTTAATAAAATCAAATAAAATGAGGTGCTTATCCCGATGACCAAATTTGTTTTCCTAAATAATAAAAAAAAATTATAGCGCCATTTTTGTGAAAAAAAACCCTAGGTTTTGTAAAATAATGGATCCAAAGTATCAGGAGCGCAGAAATTGACCGAGATAATAATATGTTGTTTTAGCTTCATTAAATTATACACGGTTAACCGTTCATCCCATTGCGACGAATCTTTGAGAATTTGATGATGGCATGTCTCCGATTGTGTCTACATACTTCTGTTTGGCATATTTCTGCTGCTAGGCTCTGTCGGCGGCTTTATACATACGTATGTTTAACTATATGAAAAACTGTAAAATCGGTAGGTACCTGAGAAACTGATATATTATAAAATTATAAAAATAAAATTAAAGCGCCATTTTTGTGAAAAATTGCATTGCACATTCTGTATAAACGTTACAGGGTACCTACCAGGAGCGCAGAAATTGACTGAGGTATATTTAACTGTATGAAAAACTATAAAATCGTTAGGTACCTGAGAAACTGATATATTATAAATGAATCGCCGATATGCAAGTACGCCCATAACTTTCGAATGCATGCACCGAATTGGATAATTATTTTTGTTTTGTGTTTGTAATTGTTAGGATAAGGTTTTTATTGATCTTCTGGTGAGCACTGGCATTATGAAATTTGTATAAAATGGTTGCCGAAATGTTTGCACGCGCATAACTTTCGAACGGATGCATCGAATTGAATAATTGTTTTTTTGGTGGGTTCGTTACTGTTAGGACAAGGTTTTGCATAAAAATACCGGTGAGATCTGCCATAATGAAATTTGTATAAAAATGAATTGCCGAAATGTATATATGCGTATAACTTTCGAACGAAAACACCGAATCTGAACATTCTTTTTTTATTGTTTTCGTTACTGATAGGACAAGGTTTCTATAAAACTACTGGTAAGCTGTGGCATTATGAAATTTGCATAAAAATCAATCGTCGAAATGTATGTACGCGTATAACTTCCGAAAGACTGCAAAAAATTGAATTTTTTTTTGTTATGTTTGTTTATTGGCTGGTGAGCTCTGGCATTACGAAATTTGCATAAAAATATTTCAATAGGTGGCACGCGAGCTGTTTGAAAACCAAATGTAACGGCAATGAAATAATGAGCGCGGGAGGGGGGGAAAAAACCACGGAGGGGGGAGGGTAATCTGGGAAGGGGGAGGGGAACCCGGGAGGGGTTTTGCGGGATGGAGGAAGGGGGGGGGGGGTAGAGTACGCTATGAAAGAATATTTTTTCTGTTCTTTTTTTTACTCGAATAAAACAAAATTTTAAAAGGATAAATACCAGGAGTGCAGAACTAAGCAAGGGAAAATATATTAAGAACATGTTTTTTTCAATTATTTCTGGCTTTTTGGGAAAGGTGAATTTATATGCATTTAATTTTTTTTTTTTACATGAGCTCCGCACAGGAGGCCGTGGGGAAAATAATTTCCCTCAGGTCCTATGTCATCTTTGGGGATGCTGTGTGGAGGATTTTTTTTAAGGAAAGAAAGGAGATGAGAGTTCTGGGAAGGAAAAGGGTTTAAGGGGTGGGTAGGAATCTGGGGTTCAGTGTGTCCTGGACATCCGCCTCCAAGACCTAGACAGACCTCACCCCATGAACCCGGACACCCCTACTAAATCACCAAACGTAGCGAACCACTTGAGGTGACCTATGGCAGAGAAGTTGGTTATCCAATAAAGGACAACTTTGGGGATTTGTATTTCTACATTACATTATATACAACGGGTACCTGGCATGCGTTGCAACAACACTGTAACCTCGGGGTCAACTTAACTGTAATGGTTCCATTCCAAGTTCCGGGAAACTACATTATAATTCAAGCGCCTTGCAAACGCATGCACTGTATTATAACATTATATACAACGGGTACCCGGCATGCGTTGCAACATTACTGTAATCTCGGGGTCAACTTAACTGTAATGGTTCCATTCCAAGTTCCGGAAAACTACATTATAATGCAAGCGCCTTACAAACGCCTGCTTTATATTATAACATTATATACAAAGGGTACCCGGCATGCGTTGCAAGATCACTGTAACCTCGGGGTCAACTTAACTGTAATGGTTCCATTCCAAGTTCCTGGAAACTACATTATAATACAAGCGCCTTGCAAACGCCTGCTTTATATTATAACATTATATACAAAGGGTACCCGGCATACGTTGCAACATCGCTGTAACCTCGGGGTCAACTTAACTGTAATGGTTCCATTCCAAGTTCCGGGAAACTACATTATAATTCAAGCGCCTTGCAAACGCATGCAATGTATTATAACATTATATACAACGGGTACCCGGCATGCGTTGCAACATCACTGTAATCTCGGGGTCAACTTAACTGTAATGGTTCCATTCCAAGTTCCGGGAAACTACATTATAATGCAAGCGCCTTGCAAACGCCTGCTTTATATTATAACATTATATACAAAGGGTACCCGGCATGCGTTGCAAGATCGCTGTAACCTCGGGGTCAACTTAACTGTAATGGTTCCATTCCAAGTTCCGGGAAACTACATTATAATGCAAGCGCCTTGCAAACGCCTGCTTTATATTATAACATTATATACAAAGGGTTCCCGGCATGCGTTGCAACATCACTGTAACCTCGGGATCAACTTAACTGTATTCCATTCCAAGTTCAGGGAAACTACATTATTATGCAAGCGCCTTGCAAATGCCTGCACTATATTATAACATTATATACAACGGGTACCCGGCATGCGTTGCAACGTCACTGTAACCTCAGGTTTCTTCATATAATTAATTTAACACACACTCCTCCTCGCTTCATCCACATTCACACGCAAATCGCAAAGTGTTTTAACCCGTCAGTTGCTTCTGCAACAGGCAAAACCTAGTATATATATTAATGTTCAGTTTTGGGGTAGGTCAGGGAAAAGGTCACTTTTTCCGCTCACGCCATTGGTCGAGAAAACTCACTTTTTCCGCTCACGCCATTGGTCGAAAAAACTCACTTTCGATTTGAGGGGAAAAGCTACCACTTTGCCCCTCGGGTGGGTGAAACCTCACGGGTCACTTTCGGTTGAAGCAAATCGTAATAAGGAAGCTGGGAGAAATTTTTTTTCGACAAAATGAAATATATACAGGGATTTATTCTCCGATACGAATCGGCGGCGAAAACTAGAAGCTCTACTCGAATCACTCGATTATATTTCCCGCCGACAGACGGCGTTTGAAAAAAAAAATTTAGGAAAAAACCCGCTAATTTCACAAAGGAAAATGCTATAATTGACATAGGTCAGGATCTCAGATGTCAAATTTTTAGCCTAACAAAACGGAACTCTCGGCGGTTTCGGTCGTTGTTTTTCGGAAAACGACATTACCGCCGAAAAACCGATTCCGGGCTAGATGTTTTTTGAAAATACGATAGCCGGATAGATTCCGCAACTTTTAACACCAATAAAACATATGATTCTCATATAAAATACGTCAGGAGATGCTGACAAAACTCGAAATTTTCCGAAAAAAAATCATCAAAAAACGCGCTCACAGATTCCATCGGAAGTTTAAATATTTGCTGGCCAGTCAAATTAACACGTTTTTCATTCGGGGTAGGTACCTACTTATTTCGGTAGTATTGCAAATATGATGAAAAAAGCTAAGATTGCCGGAATCTAAGGAAATGCGCAGGTACCTACCTGAATGGGTACCTACACAACGAATTAGGTTTTAATGCAATAAATACTAAGGTAAGGTTGTTTCCATGATACAGAATAATTGAACTTTTTTTAAGTTAATTTTCACGTTCTGTGATGGTTCTACTCAAATTCTATTGTTTTATCATTACAGACCAGTTACATCACAAAACTGAAATAATTACAGAACTCGAACGGAACTTTATAGAACTGAAAATTTACTAGAAAAATTTAAAGAATTGTCAATTTTTTTTATTAATTATTTTTTTTATTTTTAAGTGTGTTCTATTTGAACATTGTATATATATATATACATTACGCGTGTTCTAGGTAGGTACTTACTTGCGGGGACTTTTTTCATTTAAAAATCAAAACATGATATTGAATGAATTTATTTGTAGTGAAAATTATTTTATGCTCAACAGCATAATGGCGTCGTTTTGGTGAAATATTACAACAAAGTACCTACTTAGTACTTACTCTTGCAAAATGAAATACAATACAACTACAATAGTGAGCTCCGGCATAATGAAATTTTGCACTGCTTAACTGCGGTACCCGGCATGCGTTGCGAGGCCACTTTAACTTCGGGGTCAACTAAACCGTAATGGTTCCCTACCAAGTCCCGGGAAACAACATTATAAAATTATGCACTTTATAAAATTATATACAACGGGTACCCGGCATTCGTTGCAAGGCCGCTTTAACCTCGGGGTCAATAAAACTGTAATGTTTCCATCCGAAGTCCTGGGAAACTACATTATAATGCAAGCGCCTGCAATATGTAACATTATATACTACGGGTACCCGGCATGCGTTGCAAGGCCACTTTAACCTCAGGGTCAACTAAACTCTAATGGTTCCATCCCAAGTCCCCGGAAACTACATTATAATGCAAGCGCCTGCACTATATAACATTATATACAACGGGTACCCGGCATGCGTTGCAAGGTCACTGTAACCTAGGGGTCAACTTTACTGTAATGGTTTCATCCCGATTCCCGGGAAATAAAATTTTAATGCAAGCGCCTGCAATTTATAACATAATATACAACGGTTACACGGCATGCGTTGCAAGGTCACTGTAACCTCGGGGTCAACTAAACTGTAATGGTTCCATCCCAATTCCCGGGAAATAACATTTTAAAGCAAGCGCCTGCACTATATAACATTATATACAACGGGTACCCGGTATGCGTTGCAAGGTAACTGTAACCTAGGGGTCAACTTTACTGTAATGGTTTCATCCCGACTCCCGGGAAATAAAATTTTAATGCAAGCGCCTGCAATTTATAACATAATATACAACGATTACTCGGCATGCGTTGCAAGGTCACTGTAACCTCGGGGTCAACTTAACTGTAATAGTTCCATTCCAATTCCTGGGAAATTACATTTTAATGCAAGCGCTGCACTACATAACATTATATACAACGGGTACCCGGCATGCGTTGCAAGGTCACTGTAACCTCAGGTTTCTTCATATATTTAATTTAACACACACTCTTCCTCGCTTCATCCACGTTCACACGTCAAATCGCATAAAGTTTAAACCCGTCAGTTGCTTCTGCAACGGGCAAAACCTAGTATATATAGTATTGTTTGGTTTTGTGGTAGGTCAGGGAAAACTCACTTTTTCCGCTCACGCCATTGGTCGAAAAAACTCACTTTTTCCGCTCACGCCATTGGTCGAAAAAACTCACTTTCGATTTGAGGGGAAAAGCTACCACTTTGCCCCTCGGGTGGGTGAAACCTCACGGGTCACTTTGGCTTGCAAAAATTTGGTAAAATTTGGCAAGCCAAATTGATCTCTAAGCTCATCCGATTTCAAAGGCCCCACGGTTCACTCTCCTTCGAAGCGAATTCAGGGTTGCTATCTCTTTTCAAATGCCTGGAAAAGTTGAGAAAGATGTAGCGAAAATCTCCCATACAAAACTGATTTTTTGCTAGGAATTTATTCCGATTAATTAAACGGCGACCTAAAAATAACGTTGAAAAAATGACATTTTAAAAGCCCTTTGCGGGGTGATAAAATACAACGAAAAAAAACATTCTGCGGGACATGTTTTTTAATAATCATAAATTATACAAGATTTAGAAACTTTCAAAACAAAAACATGTGTAGCTTCCCATTTAAAATGTTTCACAATATCGCGTCAAACTTTGCAATTATATCTGACATTTGCGAAAAATCCAACAACATCGAAAATGCACATCGTTCTCAGCCTGTTAAATCGGTAGATATTTGAAATGTTTATTTATTTTCTTCAACCTTGCAATACTGAACATGGAACACTATCCAAAACCACCTGAGGTTTTCAGTCAGGCCATGACACCGTTGGCTGACGTAATTTGTATGGGAAATGTTCTTAAACCAGCGCAGGTGTTCGATTTTCAGGCTTTGCTTGAGGTGGTTATGACAACATTTATCGGTTGTCTTGCCATATAGATAAAATATTGTTTTAGAATATTTTGATGAACTAGGTAGGTACCCTGAAAATTACATAAACGGATAAATAATTATCCACGGGTATCATCTATAAATTATAGCTCATGAACGACTGGTCCAAATTGGATAATTCTTTTTGAGTTGGTTTCGTTATTGTTCGGGCAAGGTTTGTATAAGACGACTGATGAGCTCTGGAATAATAAAATTTGTTTAAAATGAATCGCCGAAATCTATAAATGCGCATAGCTTCCGAGCGAATGCACAAAATTGAATAATTCTTTCGTTGTTGTATTTGTTATTACTAGGACAAGTTTTGAATAAAATTACTGGTGAGCTCTGGCATAACGAAATTTGTTTAAAAATGATTCGCCGAAATGTAAGTACGCTCATAACTTCAGAACGACTGCACGCAATTGAATAATTCTTTTTTTGTTGCGATCCTTATTGTTAGGACAAAGATTGTATACAACTACTGGTGAGCTCTGGCATTTTGAAATATGTTTAAAAATTAATCGATGAAATGTAAGAACGCGCATAACTTCGGAACGACTGCACCTAATTGGGTAATTATTTTTTTGTTGTTATCGTTATTGTAAGGACAAGTTTTGAATAAAACTACTGGTGAGCTCTGGCATTATGAAATTTGCATAAAAATGAATCGTCGAAATGTATGAACGCGTATAACTTCCGAAAGACTGCACCAAATTGAATAATTCTTTTTTTGATATGTTTGTTTATTGGCTGGTGAGCTTTGGCATTACGAAATTTGCATAAAAATATTTCAATAGGTGGCACGCGAGCTGTTTGAAAACTAAATGTAACGGCAATGAAAGGTGAATTTATATGCATTTAATTATTTTTTTACATGAGCTCAACACAGGAGACCCTGAGGAAAATAATTTCCCTCAGGGTCATGTCATCTTTGGAGATGCTGGGTGAAGGGTTTTTTAAGGCAAAGAAGGAGATGAGAGTTCTGGGAAGGAAAAGGGTTTAAGGGGTGGGTAGGGGTCTGGGGTTCAGTGTGTCCTGGTCATCCGCCTCCAAGACCTAGGCAGACCTCACCCCATGAACCCGGGCACCCCTACTAAATCACCAAACGTAGCGAACCACTTGGGGTGACCTACAGCAGAGGTGTTGGTTATCCAATAAAGGTCAATTTTGGGGATTTATATTTCTACATAACATTATATAACACGGGTACCCGGCATGCGTTGCAAGATCACTGAAACCGTAGGGGGAGAACTCAGGATGAAATTATGCAGTGTTAAACTTTTTTTTACATTAGCTCCACACAGGAGGCTCCAAGGAAAACAATTTCCCTAGGGGCCTACGTCATCTTTGAGGATGCTGTGCGGAGGGTTTTTTTAAGGGAAAGGAAGGAGAAGAAGATATGGGAAGGAAAAGGGTATGAGAGGTGGGTAGGAATCTGGGGGTCAGTGTGGCCAGGAGTAACGGACTTATGAATCTATTCCTCACACTGCGGTGCATGGCAAAGGATTGGGAGAATCTGGCTGGAGAGGTCGAGATCCCCCCTCAATCAGTCTCCTCCGATCCAGTCTGCCACGCAGTGGTTGGTCAAACGTATCCGCTTCCAAGACCTAGACACACCTCACCCCATGAACCCGGGCACCCCTACTAAATCACCAAACGTAGCGAACCACTTGGGGTGACCTACAGCAGAGGTGTTGGTTATCCAATAAAGGTCAATTTTGGTGATTTGTATTTCTACATAACATTATATAACACGGGTACCCGGCATGCGTTGCAAGATCACTGAAACCTTGGGGAGAACTCAGGATGAAATTATGCAGTGTTAAACTTTTTTTTACATTAGCTCCACACAGGAGACTCCAAGGAAAACAATTTCCCTAGGGGCCTATGTCATCTTTGAGGATTCTGAGCGGAGGGTTTTTAAGGGAAAGGAAGGAGAAGAAGATATGGGAAGGAAAAAGGTATGAGGGGTGTTAAGGAATCTGGGGGTCAGTGTGGCCAGGAGTGATGGACGCATGAATCTATTCCTCACACTGCGGCGCAAGGCGAAGGGTTGAGAGAATCTGGCTGGAGAGATAAAAAGCCTCCCTCAATCAGTCTCCTCCGATCCAGCCCGCCACGCAGTGGTTGGGCGAACGTATCCGCCACCAAGATCTAGACAAATACATACAGTTTCAGAATACAATAGTGAGCTTTGGCATCATGAAATTACACGAGAAAAGGCCCGTTCTAAATCCTAGGGGCCTGCGTCATCTTTGAGGATGCTGTGGGGTGGGTTTTTTAAGGGAAAGGAAGGAGAAGAAGATATGGGAAGGAAAAAGGTCTGAGGGGTGTTTAGGAATCTAGGGGACAGTGTGGCCAGGAGTGACGGACGTATGAATCTATTCCTCACACTGCGGTGCAAGCCGAAGGGTTGGGAGAATCTGGCTGGAGAGGTCAAAAGCCTTCCAATAATTATGGTAACAAGGGAAAGGATAAGAGGGAGATTAATGGACTTTTTGTAGGTAAATAAATAAATTATATACAGCGGGTACCCGGCATGCGTTGCAAGGCCACTTTAACCTCGGGGTCCATTAAACTGTAATGGTTCCATCCCAAATCTCGGAAAACAACATTATAATGCAAGCACCTGTAATATATAACATTATAAACAACGGGTACCTGGCATGCGTTGCAAGGTCACTGTAACCTCAAGGTCAACTTTACTGTAATGGTTCCATCCTGATTCCCGGGAAATAACATTTTAAAGCAAGTGCCTGCAATATATAATATGATATACAACGGTTACTCGGCATGCGTTGCAAGGTCACTGTAACCTCGGGGTCAACTTAACTGTAATGGTTCCATCCCGATTCCCGGGAAATAAAATTTTAATGCAAGCGCCTGCAATTTATAACATAATATACAATGGGTACCTGGCATGCGTTGCAAGGTCACTGTAACCTCGGGGTCAACTTTACTGTAATGGTTTCATCCCGATTCCCGGGAAATAAAATTTTAATGCAAGCACCTGCAATTTATAACATAATATACAACGGGTACACGGCATGCGTTGCAAGGTCACTGTAACCTCGGGGTCAACTTAACTGTAATGGTTCCATCCCAATTCCCGGGAAATAACATTTTAAAGCCAGTGCCTGCAATATATAACATGATATATAATGGTTACTCGGCATGCGTTGCAAGGTCACTGTAACCTCGGGGTCAACTTAACTGTAATGGTTCCATTCCAATTCCTGGCAAATTACATTTTAATGCAAGCGCTGCACTACATAACATTATATACAACGGGTACCCGGCATGCGTTGCAAGGTCACTGTGAACTAAGGTTTCTTCATATATTTAATTTAACACACACTCCTCCTCGCTTCATCCACGTTCACACGTCAAATCGCATAATGTTTTAACCCATCAGTTGCTTCTGCAACGGGCAAAACCTAGTATATATAGTATTGTTTGGTTTTGGGGTAGGTCAGGAAAACTCACTTTTTTTTTTAATCCTCCGAGTACAGGCGAAAATCGACCACTCTGCCTGTCGAGTTTCACCGACCGCAGAGGTCGATTTGGCCGAGCAAGGCTTGTGGACCGGGATTTCATACAAACGGCCGTTCCAAAAAAACGCGTTTTGGTGATCCGATAATCGACTCTTTTCCCCCTCGATCCGCAAGACCTTACGGCGTATTGTCGCTTAAAAACGAAAAAGACGCTTACGCCCTTTCAGATAAAAAAATTCAGTGCACGTTTCAGTACTTTGACTTTGCGACAAAAATTAAGCGTTTTTTGGCCTACAAAATTTAAAGAAAAAAACTGGCGGCAAAAACTAGAATTCTAATAAAATCACACAATTCGGCTCGCTTACACTTCCAACCGACAGGTTCGCATTAAAAAACAAGAGATGTCTTTTTCCATTAGTTTCATAAAATGCTAGGAATATCGAGTCAGGTCTGGATTAACCCATCTCTTTTCGCATGCTCGCGAATGCTGAGATAGGTATATTGTAGATTTTAAATGTCAGTTTATGCTAGCGAAACGGACCTCTCAGCGGTTTCGGTTGGGGAATACGGAATTTCGGCCCAGAAAACGATTTCAGCTTTGATATTTTTAAAAAATTTAATAGAGTAGAGGAATACGCATCTTTTGATAGCAATATTATATAAGCATCTCTTATAAAATATGTCAGTAGAAGCTGACAAACATCACACATTTCCTGAAAAATTCATGTCGAAAATGCGTTCTCAAATTATCCGAGAGTATTGAATTACTGGCCATATGAAAAAAATGCAATTTATAACGGGGCAGGTACCTACCGTTTCCATCGAAAGAAAAGTAACTAAATACATAATGTTGACGCAATTTTTATTGAGAAAACGGGTAGGTACCTAGAAAATTATTTTTCTCGCGGTTTACTAGGTAGGTACCTACCGGCTTAGGAACAGAATTCTTTCATTTAAATAATTAATGATATTATATTGAATTAATCACTCGAGATGGTCACTTTTTGAATCTATGCGGGTACCTTCCTGCACATAACTACTCGGAATCATCTGATGATTTTGCTTATGTATTTTTTTTGTAAATGTATAACGAAATTGCTTGAAGTTGAACGGGATAATTATTATGAAAAATATTAAATTAACATAACGCTTTTTTTTGTATTTTGCATTTTAATGATAATCATTGAACGTGAGATTGGTAGAGAGCTCTAGAATACCAAGTCCTGGGAAACTACATTATAATGCAAGCGCCTTGCAAATATAATAACATTATATAAAACGGGTACCCGGCATGCGTTGCAAGGCACTGTAACCTCCGGGTCAACTTAACTGTAATGGTTCCATTCCAAGTTCCGGGAAACGACATTAAAATGCAAGCGCCTTGCAAACGCCTGCCCTACATTAAAACATTATATACAACGGGTACCCGGCATGCGTTGCAAGGCACTGTAACCTCCGGGACAACTTTACTTAACTGTAATGGTTCCATCCCAATTCCTGGGAAATTACGTTTTATTGCAAGCGCCAGCACTACAGTACATTATATACAACGGGTACCCGGCATGCGTTGCAATATCACTGTCACCTCGGGGTAAACTTAACTGTAATGGTTCCATTCCAAGTTCCGGGAAACTACATTATAATGCAAGCACCTGTCAAACGCCTGCACTATATTATAACATTATATACAACGGGTACTCGGCATGCGTTGCAAGATAACTTCAACCTCGGGGTCAACTTAACTGTAATGGTTCCATTCCAAGTTCCGCGAAACTACATTATAACGCAAGCGCCTTGCAAACGCCTCCACTATATTATAAAATTATATACTACGGGTACCCGGCATGCGTTGCATGTAACCTCGGGGATGGTTCCATTCCAAGTTCGAGGAAACTATATTATTATGCAAGCGCCTTGCAAATGCCTGCACTTTATTATAACATTATATACAACGGGTACCCGGCATGCGTTGCAAGGTCACTGTAACCTCAGATTTCTTCATATATTTAATTTAACACACACTCCTCCTCGCTTCATTCACGTTCGCACGTCAAATCTCATAGTGTTTTAACCCGTTAATTGCTTTTGCAATGGGCCCAGCTAGTATATATATTAATGTTTGGTTTTGGGGTAGGTCAGGAAAACTCACTTTTTTTTTTAATCGTCCGGGTACAGGCGAAAATCGACCGCCCTGCCTGTCCAGTTTCACCGACCGCAGAGGTCGATTTGGCCGAGCAGGGCGCGTGGACCGGGATTTCATACAAACGGCCGTTCCAAAAAAACGCGTTTTGGTGATCCGATAATCGACACTTTTCCCCCTCGATCCGCAAGACCTCACGGCGTATTGTCGCTTAAAAAAAAAAAAGACGCTTACGCCCTTTCGATTTCCGTCGCCCGCCTCGACCCGCAGGCGATAATCGACCTCCGCTCCTCGAGTTTCGCCGACCGCAGAGATCAATTTGGCCCGAAAGGGGGCACGGACGGCGATCTCTGCGGGTCAGACCAGACTTCATATAAAAAAGATGACGCAGGGTCAACAGCGCTCCCAAACGGCGAAAACTACAATTAGATCTCTCACCGACGAAGAAATTCGACCTCAGTTATATTTCTCGCCGACAGGTTCACCCGTTAAAAAACGTCGAACCGTTCAGTAAAGAGATTACCCATACAAAACTGATTTCACTAGAAATTTATTCCAATCAATTAAACGGCGATCTCTAAAATATGTTGGAAAAAATTACATTTTAAAGGCCCTTTGCGGGAACTTAGATTGCGGCGAAAACAAACATTTTGCACGAAATGTTTTTGATTAAATAGAAGGTATACAAGTTTAAGAAACTTTTAAAATAAAAACATGTGTAGCTTCCCATTTAAAATGTTACACTATATTGCATCAAATATTGAAATTTTTCTGACATTTTCTGAAATCGATCTATCATCAACAATGCATAATTTTCCAGCCAGTTAATATAAACTCGAGGTAGGTACTGGCGTTAAAAATGTGAATGATTTAAATGCAGAAAATCGCGGTAGGTACCTACCGTTCTATTGAATTATTGCTAATTCGCTAAGTATTTATTGAGAAAACGCGTAAGTAGGTACCTACACCAACATTATTTTTCTCGGTATGTACTAGGTAGGTACCATCTTACGAGATTTTTTCCTTTAAATGTTAAATCGAAAATTAATGATATGAAATGAAAAAAATCATCCAAGATGGTAATTTTTGAAATATGTAGGAACACGGAGGTTGCTTCTGGATAACCACTGTTGGTATGAATGTTATTTTTAAATTAGTAAAGTTCATTTTCACGTAATGTGCGGTTTTTATTCATTCAATTATCTTCAAAACTTATAATATTTATTATTATTTATTTAAACTATTATTTCAAAACAGAAATAATTACGGAACTTGAATAGAATTTGAACAGAACTTTCACAGAACGTTAAAATTAACTTGAAAAATTGAAGATTTTTAAATAAATTTTTTGAAAAACCCAGCCTAAATATATTTCATATGTTTTTTTTACGTATGTGCAGGTACCTCTACATAGAATCTATGCAGGTACCTACATGCACATAACAACTCAAAATCTGATGATATTGCTTATGATTTTTTTGTAAATGTATAATAAAATTGCTTGAAGTGGAATGGTATAATTTTTTTCAAAAATATTAAATTTACATACCGCTTTTTTTGTATTTTGTATTTTAATGATAATCATTCAACGTGGAATTGGTATCGCCGCCCCGGGAACCATTCATTGGTTTCTATATACAATTGTGAGCTCTGGCATCATGAAATTATGCATTGCTAAACTTTTTTTTTACATTAGCTCCACACAGGAGGCACCGAGGAAAACAATTTCCCTAGGGGCCTATGTCATCTTTGAGGATGCTGTGTGGAGGGTTTTTTGAGGGAAAGAAAGGAGAAGAAGATATAAGAAGGAAAAGGGTATGAGGGGTGGGTAGGAATCTGGGGATCAGTGTGGCCAGGAGTAACGGACGTATGAATCTATTCGTCACACTGCGGTGCGAGGCGAAGGGTTGGGAGAATCTGGCTGGAGAGATAAAAAGCCTCCCTCAATCAGTCTCCTCCAATCCAGCCCGCCATGCAGTGGTAGGTCAAACGTATCCGCCACCAAGACCTAGACAAACCTCATCCCATGAACCCGGGCACCCCTGCTAAGTCATCAAACGTAGCGAACCACTTAGGTGACCTTTGACAGCGGTGTTGGTTCATCCGATTGCGATGAGACTTTTGGAATTTGATGTGTGCATTCCCGCGATGGTTTCTGAATACAATAATGATCAATCGGGATACAATAATGAACCGGGCGACCGAAGTAGGTGCACATTTCTCGCTTTTTGAAAACTAAATGTACCGGGAATGAATTAATGAGGCGCGAGAGGGGGGGAGGAAAAAGCTCCACACAGGAGACCCTGAGGAAAATAATTTCCCTCACGGTCATGTCATCTTTGGAGATGCTGGATGGAGGGTTTTTTAAGGCAAAGAAGGAGATGAGAGTTCTGAGAAGGAAAAGGGTTTAAGGGGTGGGTAGGAATCTGGGGTTCAGTGTGTCCTGGTCATCCGCCTCCAAGACCTAGACAAACCTCACCCCATAAATCCGGGCACCCCTACTAAATCACCAAACGTAGCGAACCACTTAGGGTGACCTACGGCATGAGTGTTGGTTATCCAATAAAGGTCATCTTTGGGGATTTTTATTTCTACATAACATTATATACAACGGTTACCCGGCATGCGTTGCAAGATCACTGTAACCTCGGGGTCAACTTAACTGTAACGGTTTCATTCCAAGTTCCGGGAAACTACATTATAATGCAAGCGCTTTGCAAACGTCTGCACTATATTATAACATTATATACAACGGGTTCCCGGCATGCGTTGCAAGGTCACTGTAACCTCGGGGTCAACTTAACTGTAATGGTTCCATCCCCATTCCCGGGAAATAACATTTTAAAGCAAGTGCCTGCAATATATAAAATGATATACAACGGTTGCTCGGCATGCGTTGCAAGGTCACTGTAACCTCATGGTCAACTTAACTGTAATGGTTCTATTCAAATTCCTGGGAAATTATATTTTAATGCAAGCGCTGCACTACATAACATTATATACAACGGGTACACGGCATGCGTTGCAAGGTCACTGTAACTTCAGGTTTCTTCATATATTTAATTTAACACACACTCCTCCTCGCTTCATCCACGTTCACACGCAAATCGCATAATTTTTTAACCCGTTAATTGCTTTTGCAATGGGCCCAGCTAGTTATATATTAACAAGCGCCTTGCAAACGCCTGCAATATATTATAACATTATATACAACGGGTACCCGGCATGCGTTGCAAGATCACTGTAACCTCGGGGTCAACTTAACTGTAATGGTTCCATTCCAAGTTCCTGAAAACTACATTATAATACAAGCGCCTTGCAAACGCCTGCATTACATTATAACATTATATACAAAGGGTACCCGGCATGCGTTGCAAGGTCACTGTAACCTCAGGTTTCTTCTTATATTTAATTCAACACACACTCTTCCTCGCTTCATCCACGTTCACACGCAAATCGCATATTTTTTTAACCCGTTAGTTGCATTTTTGCAACGGGCCCCGCTAGTTATATATTAATGTTTGGTTTTGGGGTAGGTCAGGAAAACTCACTTTTTTTTTTAATCGTCCGCGTACAGGCGAAAATCGACCACTCTGCCTGTCCAGTTTCACCGACCGCAGAGGTCGATTTGGCCGAGCAGGGCGCGTGGACCGGGATTTCATACAAACGGCCGTTCCAAAAAAACGCGTTTTGGTGATCCGATAATCGACACTTTTCCCCCTCGATTCGCAAGACCTCACGGCGTATTGTCGCTTAAAAAAAAAAAAGACGCTTACGCCCTTTAGATTTCCGTCGCCCGCCTCGACCCGCAGGCGATAATCGACCTCCGCTCCTCGAGTTTCGCCGACCGCAGAGATCAATTTGGCCCGAAAGGGGGCACGGACGGCGTTCTCTGCGGGTCAGACCAGATTTCATATAAAAAAGATGACGCAGGGTCAACAGCGCTCCCAAACGGCGAAAACTACAATTAGATCTCTCACCGACGAAGAAATTCGACCTCTGTTATATTTCTCGCCGACAGGTTCACCCGTTAAAAAACGTCGAATCGTTTAGTAAAGAGATTTCCCATACAAAACTGATTTTTCTAGGGATTTATTCGAATTTTTTTAACGGCGTTTTCGAAAATAGCGGAGAAAAATTGACATTTTAAAGGCCCTTTGCGGGAACTTAGATTGCGGCGAAAACAAACATTTTGCACGAAATGTTTTTGATTAAATAGAAGGTATACAGGTTTAAGAAACTTTTAAAATAAAAACATGTGTGGCTTCCCATTTAAAATGTTACACTATATTGCATCAAATATTGAAATTTTTCTGACATTTTCTGAAATCGATCTATCATCAACAATGCATAATTTTCCAGCCAGTTAATATAAACTCGAGGTAGGTACTGGCGTTTAAAATGTGAATGATTTAAATGCAGAAAATCGCGGTAGGTCCCTACCGTTCTATTGAATTATTGCTAATTCGCTAAGTATTTATTGAGAAAACGCGTAAGTACCTACACCACCATTATTTTTCTCGGTATGTACTAGGTAGGTACCGGCTTACGAGATTCTTTCCTATGTTAAATCGAAAATTAAAGATATGAAATGAAAAAAATCATCCAAGATGGTAATTTTTGAAATATGTAGGAACACGGAGGTTGCTTCTGGATAACCACTGTTTGTAGGAACGTTATTTTTAAATTAATTAAGTTCATTTTCACGTAATGTGCGATTTTTATTTATTCAATTATCTTCAAAACTTATAATATTTATTATTATTTATTTATACCATTATTTCAAAATAGAAATAATTACGGAACTTGAATAGAATTTGAACAGAACTTTCACAGAACGTTAAAATTAACTTGAAAAACTGAAGATTTTTCAAATAAATTTTTTGAAAAACCCAGCCTAAATATATTTCATATGTTTTTTTTTACGTATGTGCAGGAAACTCTACATACAATCTATGCAGGTACCTACATGCACATAACAACTCAGAATCTGATGATATTGCTTATGAATTTTTTGTAAATGTATAATAAAATTGCTTGAAGTTGAATGGTATAATTTTTTTCAAAAATATTAAATTTACATACCGCTTTTTTTTGTATTTTGTATTTTAATGATAATCATTCAACGTGGAATTGGTATCGCCGCCCCGGGAACCATTCATTGGTTTCTATATACAATAGTGAGCTCTGGCATCATAAAATTATGCATTGCTAAACTTTTTTTTACATTAGCTCCACACAGGAGGCACCGAGGAAAACAATTTCCCTAGGGGCCTATGTCATCTTTGAGGATGCTGTGTCGAAGGTTTTTTGAGGGAAAGAAAGGAGAAGAAGATATAAGAAGGAAAAGGGTATGAGGGGTGGGTAGGAATCTGAGGGTCAGTGTCGCCAGGAGTAACGGACGTATGAATCTATTCCTCACACTGCGGTGCGAGGCGAAGGGTTGAGAGAATCTGGCTGGAGAGATAAAAAGCCTCCCTCAATCAGTCTCCTCCGATCCAGCCCGCCATGCAGTGGTTGGTCAAACGTATCCGCCACCAAGACCTAGACAAACCTCATCCCATGAACCCGGGCACCCCTGCTAAGTCACCAATCGTAGCGAACCACTTGGGTGACCTATGACAGCGGTGTTGGTTCATCCGATTGCGATGAGACTTTGGGAATTTGATGTGTGCATTCCCGCGATGGTTTCTGAATACAATAATGATCAATCGGGATACAATAATGAACCGGGCGACCGAAGTAGGTGCACATTTCTCGCTTTTTGAAAACTAAATGTACCGGGAAAGAATTAATGAAGCGCGAGAGGGGGGGAGGAAAAAGCTCCACACAGGAGACCCTGAGGAAAATAATTTCCCTCACGGTCATGTCATCTTTGGAGATGCTGGGTGGAGGGTTTTTTAAGGCAAAGAAGGAGATGAGAGTTCTGAGAAGGAAAAGGGTTTAAGGGGTGGGTAGGAATCTGGGGTTCAGTGTGTCCTGGTCATCCGCCTCCAAGACCTAGACAAACCTCACCCCATAAATCCGGGCACCCCTACTAAATCACCAACCCTACGAACCACTTAGGGTGACCTACGGCATGAGTGTTGGTTATCCAATAAAGGTCATCTTTGGGGATTTTTATTTCTACATAACATTATATACAACGGTTACCCGGCATGCGTTGCAAGATCACTGTAACCTCGGGGTCAACTTAACTGTAACGGTTCCATTCCAAGTTCCGGGAAATTACATTTTAATGCAAGCGCTGCACTACATAACATAATATACAACGGGTACACGGCATGCGTTGCAAGGTCACTGTAACTTCATGTTTCTTCATATATTTAATTTAACACACACTCCTCCTCGCTTCATCCACGTTCACACGCAAATCGCATAATTTTTTAACCCGTTAGTTGCATTTTTGCAACGGGCCCCGCTAGTATATATATATATATATATATAGTATTGTTCACTTTTGGGAAAGGTCACGGAAAACCTCACTTTCGATTTGAGGGGAAAAGCGACCACTCTGCCCCTCGGGTGGGTGAAACCTCACGGGTCACTTTGGCTTGCAAAAATTTGGTAAAATTTGGCAAGCCAAATTGATCTCTAAGCTCATCCGATTTCAAAGGCCCCACGGTTCACTCTTCTTCGAAGCGAATTCATTGTATCTATCTCTTTTCAAATGCCTGCAAAAGTTGAGAAAGATGTAGCGAAAATCTCCCATACAAAACTGATTTCGCTAGGTACGCAGATTTTAAATGTCATCTTTCATTTTTCGTTTTCCCACCGGCCGACTGGCATACGCGATTTTATCGAAAATATCACGCTTGGAAGCCAAAATTTAGTGAAATTCCGTCAACAAGAGTTTTTCAAAGGTCAATTGACCGTCGTAATTATCACTTTTCTCAAAAACATCGTTGTTATATTCGTTTGACAAACTGACATGTGCAAAAAAAACAACATAAAAGTCGAGTATTGAAACTAATCTTTAAAATTATGTACTGTTTTCACGGCGCCGCCAGTCGACAGGACATAGAATTAAAACATTTCATTAGAAAAATTTAAAAATAGACTAAAATTCAAATTCGAACGCGAAACAAAATTGGAGTGTCTTAAATTGGCGTTGTTAGCAGGTTTTAAAATCGAATTTCATCATTCATGAATCGTTATTATGCCGGTACACGGTGGTAAAAAAAATGCTGCTCGAAATATAATAATTATTTTTTTAATTATTTTGAATGATAATTTTCTTGATATTTTTTTTTTCGAAAATATAGTCGGGCCTTCACGACTAACGTTAGAGCGGCGTAGAAACATTTCTCAAATGACGATGCTTAGAATTTCAGTTTTTTTCCATACATGTATCGTTGTGAATAATTATTTATTACGAAAGTAGTATGCGCGTTCGTGAATTTAAAAGTTGGATGTTTGACCGATGTCATTTCTAGAAAAATATTTAAAAAAAGACGATTTTATTTTTATTTAAAAAAAAATATTATTATTTAATCAATTTATTTTTACCAAAAATGAGTAACGCAGTTTTGGCGGACCCTGTTATTTAGAACACACAGATAAACCATGCAACTTAGTGATGGAAATAAGTGCTTAGGTACCTACCTACCGGCTTACCGACTTACTACCGTGGTTTTTTTGCGAAAATGAGTAGGTACCTAGACGAATTATGTAGGTACTTACGTTGGATGCCGGGTTGTTGCAATAAAATTGAAGAATTCAACATTTCTTTAAAGTTAATTCTAACGTTCTGCGTAAGTTCTATTCGAGTTCTGATGTTATATCATTTTATCCAGTTGCACCACAAAACTGAAACAATTACAGAACTTTAAAATAACTTTCACAGAACGTGAAAATTAATTGAAAATTTTGGAGAATTATTAAATTTTTTTGAAAGAACCTATCAAAATATTTTTCATTTATGAATGTGTAGGTAAAGTTTCGTTCTTTTTGGACATTCTCAAATAATAATACCAGTAATGGCCAGTACCTACTTATGAGGGAACGTTGTTGACGAATTAATGAAAAATTAATATATTGTGTAAATTTAATAGCAAAGATGGTACAATTTTTTTTTTCAAATGGTGTAGGTACTTGAAAATTGTACGGAAATTAATTGTTTTATACATTATTAACTAAATTTTAATGATAATACGGCACAAGAGTCCCAACTACTGAAGTCAGTGAAACTATGGCATCCCCAGTTGGGGTATGTTGTGAGGCTAAAGGTAGTGGGGAGGGGAAGGAGATGGAGACGAGGAAGGTGGGGAAGTACCTGGCTATTCAGATCTGGTCACCAAAAACGGCAAAAGCCATTTCAAGCAACGTTATGAAAATTAATAAATTTAAATATCTTAACATGGTCAATTTTTTGCTAAATTATGCAGGTAAAAGCATACTTTTTTTAAGTTAATTTTCACGTTCTGTGTTAATTCTTCTTCGATTCCGATGAAACTTTGGGGACCTTCGATTCTTAATGTATAAAATGGTGAGCTCTGGCATCATGAAATTATGCATTGCTAAACCGTTCATCCGATTGCGATGAAACTTTGGGAATTTGATGTGTGCATGCCTCCGATGGCGACTAGATACTTCTGTTTGACAGGTTTCAGCTGCTAGGCCCTGCGGGTGGCCTTATACATACGTATGTTTAACCACTGAGCGTTGCTCTCCTCGCCTTCTTTGCCTTAAAAAACCCTCAACCCAATATCTACAAAGATGAGATTACCCTGAGGGAAATTATTTTCCTCGGGGTCTTCTGTGTGGAGCTCATGTAAAAAAGGATAAATACCAGGAGTGCAGAACTAAGCAAGGGAAAAAATATTAAGAACATGTTTTTTTTTCAATTATTTCTGGCTTTCACCATCCAAGGGTACTATGTAGGTCATCATTTAAGACTGACATAGACAGGAAAGGTGAATTTATATGCATTTAATTATTTTTTTTTTACATGAGCTCCACACAGGAGGCCGTGGGGAAAATAATTTCCCTCAGGGCCTATGTCTTCTTTGGGGATGCTGTGTGGAGGATTTTTTTTAGGAAAGGAAGGAGATGAGGTTAAAACATTATGTAACTATAGTATATATAGTATTGTTCACTTTTGGGAAAGGTCACGGAAAACCTCACTTTCGATTTGAGGGGAAAAGCGACCACTCTGCCCCTCGGGTGGGTGAAACCTCACGGGTCACTTTGGCTTGCAAAAATTTGGTAAAATTTGGCAAGCCAAATTGATCTCTAAGCTCATCCGATTTCAAAGGCCCCACGGTTCACTCTTCTTCGAAGCGAATTCATTGTATCTATCTCTTTTCAAATGCCTGCAAAAGTTGAGAAAGATGTAGCGAAAATCTCCCATACAAAACTGATTTTGATAGGTACATAGATTTTAAATGTCATCCGTCATTTTTCGTTTACCCGCCGGCCGACTGGAAAATGCGATTTCTTCGAAAATATCACGCCTGGAAGCCAAAATTTAGTAAAATTACGTCAACAAGAGTTTTTAAAAGATCAATTGACCGTCGTAATGATCACTTTTCACAAAAACATCGTTGTAATATTCGTTTCAAAACTGACATGTGCCAAAAAACAACGGAAAAGTCATATTTCGAAACTAATGTTTAAAAAAAATGTATACTTTCAACGGAGCCACCTATCGGCAGAGTCGAGAAGCAAAGCTTTTCGTTAGAAAAAATCAAATTTCTATTAAAAAATTCAAATTAGAACGTTCGAAATTGGAGTAAGATAATTATGCATCGTGTAGGCAGAATTCCACGGGCAGTTTCATTCTTTATTGTCGTTTTGAGGGTGATTAAAAAGAGACCGCTCGAAAAATTATTAATTTTTTTTTTCTTTATTATTTCTGACTTTTGATTTTTTTTTTTTGTTTCAGAAAATCGATTCGGACAGTCGCATTAAGATTTGGGAAGAGCAGATTCATATCTGAAATGAAGATGTGAATAATTTTTTAGTTTTTCAAACATTTTTCATAAAAAAATATACATTTATTGAGAAAAGAACATGCGTATCAATGAATTAAAAAAGTGAATATAATAACCATGTCGTTTTCAAAAAAAAATCGTAAAAAAAATAGTTTTTCCGAAAAAGTAGAGATTATTTAATTTTTTTTTTAATATTTTATTTGATAATATAGACTGTGAACCACCCCGCCCACCAAGGAGGTGTGATTGAGCAGGGGTGTGGTTTTAAATTCAAACCCTCTGATTGGTTGGGGGGCGGTAACAATTCAACGATGGCCAGTCAATCAAGGCCGCAGAACGTTTCTGGGGATCCCTGATTGGTTAACCATCATTCTGATGGCTAGCCAATCGGATCCATCAGGGCCCTGATTGGTTAATTATCATTACATTGAATATAGCCGATAATATAAAAATATGTGGCCATTTAAAAACGTAAGTAGGTACTTAATACAAAATTTTATAAAATCAAATAAAATGAGGTGCTTATCCAGATGACCAAATTTGTTTTCCTAAATAATAACAATAAAATTATAGCGCCATTTTTGTGAAAAAAAGCCCTAGGAATTGTAAAATAATGGATTCAGAGTATCAGGAGCGCAGAAATTGACCGAGATAATAATATATTGTTTTAGCTTCATTAAATTATACACGGTTAACCGTTAATCCCATTGCGACGAATCTTTGAGAATTTGATGATGGCATATCTTCGATTGTGTCTACATACTTCTGTTTGGCAGATTTCTGCTGCTAGGCCCTGTCGGCGGCTTTATACATACGTATGTTTAACTGTATGAAAAACTATAAAATCGGTAGGTACCTGAGAAACTGATATATTTTAAATGAATCGCCAATATGTAAGTACGCCCATAACTTTCGAATGCATGCACCGAATTGGATAATTATTTTTGTTTTGTGTTTGTAATTGTTAGGACAAGGTTTTTATTAATCTTCTGGTGAGCACTGGCATTATGAAATTTGTATAAAATGGTTGCCGAAATGTTTACACGCGCATAACTTTCGAACGAATGCATCGAATTGAATAATTGTTTTTTTGGTGGGTTCGTTACTGTTAGGTTTTGCATAAAATTACTGGTGAGCTCTGCCATAATGAAATTTGTATAAAAATGAATTGCCAAAATGTATATATGCGCATAACTATCGAACGAATGCACCGAATCTGAAAATTCTTTTTTTATTGTGTTCGTTATTGATAGGACAAGGTTTCTATAAAACTACTGGTGAGTTCTGGCATTATGAAATTTGCATAAAAATATTTCAATAGGTGGCACGCGAGCTGTTTGAAAACTAAATGAAACGGCAATGAATTAATGAACCGCGGGAGGGGGGGGAGGAAAAAACTCCACACAGGAGACCCTGAGGAAAATAATTTCCCTCAGGGTCATGTCATCTTTGGAGATGCTGGTTGGAGGGTTTTTTAAGGCAAAGAAGGAGATGAGAGTTTTGAGAAGGAAAAGGGTTTAAGGGGTGGGTAGGAATCTGGGGTTCAGTGTATCCTGGTCATCCGCCTCCAAGACCTAGACAAACCTCACCCCATGAACCCGGGCACCCCTACTAAATCACCAAACGTAGCGAACCACTTGGGGTGACCTACAGCAGAGGTGTTGGTTATCCAATAAAGGTCAATTTTGGGGATTTGTATTTCTACATAACATTATATAACACGGGTACCCGGCATGCGTTGCAAAATCACTGAAACCTTGGGGAGAACTCAGGATGAAATTATGCAGTGTTAAACTTTTTTTTACATTAGCTCCACACAGGAGGCTCCAAGGAAAACAATTTCCCTAGGGGCCTACGTCATCTTTGAGGATGCTGTGCGGAGGGTTTTTTAAGGGAAAGGAAGGAGAAGAAGATATGTGAAGGAATAGGGTATGAGAGGTGGGTAGGAATCTGGGGGTCAGTGTGGCCAGGAGTAACGGACTTATGAATCTATTCCTCACACTGCGGTGCAAGGCAAAGGATTAGGAGAATCTGGATGGAGAGGTCGAGATACCCCCTCAATCAGTCTCCTCCGATCCAGTCTGCCACCCAGTGGTTGGTCAAACGTATCCGCCACCAAGACCTAGACAAACCTCATCCCATGAACCCGGGCACCCCTGCTAAGTCAACAAACGTAGCGAACCACTTGGGGTGACCTACAGCAGAGGTGTTGGTTATCCAATAAAGGTCAATTATGGGGATTTGTATTTCTACATAACATTATATAACACGGGCAGTGCCGTAAATAGGGCGGTGCCACCGGTGCCCAGGCACAGGGCGTAGACTCTGGGGGGCGCAAGAATGGCCAGACTAGGCAGGACTATTATTTTTTCGTTTTGCTCTACTTAAACGCAATTTATATTATGCTATGCTACCTTCCTTATTCAAAACTCTACCATACCAAGGGAGGCGTCTATTAATATTTACAGGAATTCCAAAAAATGAACAAATAGGACTAAATCTATGAGAACCAAAATGAGGACGAATATCTACAGCTCAAACTGCTGACTAATACCTGTGAGAACCAAAGTGAGGACGAACATCTACAGCACTGGCAGAGGTTGGATTTGCAATTATGTATAGCATATTGGAATAACGTAATCTTGCGTATGCAGTTTAAAAAACTTAATTTATATATGTAAAAATCCCTAATATCGGACTATTGGACACATTTAGCTGATTATTATTAAGGATTTGGGTTTTTGTTTTAACAGCTTTCTTTATTTCGACTATTGTAAGACCCGCAATAATGTATGGCTCCGAATGCTGGACTATTTACAACTCCTACTCTACGCAACTCGAAAGAGTAGAAATGCGAATGCTTAGATGGTCGGCAGGAGTATCACTAAAAGATAAGATCAAAAGTTCACGCATTCGTGGTAGCCTGGGTGTCACAGACATAAATAGTAAGCTGGAGGAACGACAGTTGAGATGATATGGACACATAAGACGGAGAAAATGTCTATGGAGCTTCATCGACAGTCACCCAGAGGAAGACCGAAGAACTCCTGGATGACTAAATGCGCCAAAATTCTTCAGAAAAACGGCCTGGATGAAGGCGATACCCAGAACAGGAGAAATTACAACCTGAGAACGAGAAGAGCCGACCCCAACAGCCTACCTAGGCAATGAGTTGGGACAGCGCAAGGAAGAAGAGAGAGAGGTTTCTTTATTTCGAGTGCTTCTAAATTATTTAGTCTTGTTACCATGACCATTTCTATGTCAGTTAGGTTAGGTTAGGTTGTGGTGCCGTGTATTTCGAAATAAATAAATATCTTTGTATTATGACCTCCATGTTAAGGAATGCCTCACATCATTAATTTAGGCTAATTTGAATTAACTTAAATTAACTTGATTACCTAAACTAACTTAATTAACTTAACTTAACTTAAAATTTTCTGCTTAAACAGGGATAGATGTCTAATTTTATTATGAAGGTCAACATTTGTCTAAACTGCTTTTATTACTGTTATCTGTGTAATATAATATACCATATTACTTCATTTATTTGGAGGAAAACATTATTTTATTTTATTATCATTTTATCTATTACCATTTTATCTATTATCATTTTATTTTATTTTCATTGTGAAAATATAATAAAGCTCATAACTTCTTTTTATCAAAATGGGAGAAAAGAAAATAATTTCTTCGCCCTGTCCACTCTAAGCCTTTTTTATTTTTATTTTTTTTTTGTTCTTTGTTTCTTGGTTTTATTTCACCAGCTCCACAACGAAATTGTGTATTCAAGTTTTAGTTAATTTTTATAAATAAAATTGATAATAGATTATTTACCACCAATATTTTTGTCTGTAAAGAAATATATGTAATTACTGAAAGTTTGCAATACTTTTAAACTATTTACTTAAAACTGTTTGGCACCACTGTGTATTGAATCCGACGAAGTCCCATATGTACTTCCCAGCAATAAACCATGGTAACAATAATTATAATTTAGTATTCGCCGGACTGAAACACGAGCAACTATACAATATACTACATACTTACTACACAGCTGTACAATGTAATTCGCCGGACTTGAAGACAGGTGCTTACCATGTAGTACTCACTTTGATTTTATACTAGTAACTCTATTAAATTAAATTCTATTATACTATTTTGTATTCTATAATATTCTTTAATATTATATTATTTTATGTATATATATTTTCTTAATACTCTCACACATTCTTTATATTGCATATATTAATTTACTGTATAAAAAATCGGCCACCACAACACGGGCATGTGCCTAGCATGGTGGTCGAAATATCCCCAACTTTTGAAAAAAAAAAAATTTCAATGAATAAAGAAACTTAAAAAAATATTTGTTCAATAAATTATTGTCCTCGTAAACAGCAAAATACGTAATATTATGCAAAAACTTCATGTACGTACTTTAAACTTTAAGCCTTTACGTAATTATTAATTACGTAATTGAAATAATATATGCTTTTCCGTACAACCTCTTGCTCAGCTGCCCACTGTAGATATTAGTCCAATTAGTCCAACCTACTCTCCATAGATATTAGTCACCACTGGGACCGTCATAGATATTCGTCCGACCTTAGCTCTGTAGATATTAGTCCTCACTCTGAAGTTCATAGATATTAGTCCAACATATGAGCTGTAGATATTCGTCCGACATACACGCTGTAGATATTAGTATCTGGAGTCATACCAAGTACTTAAAATTAAATTAATTTACAGTTTACTGAAACTTTGCAGGGTATTTTATTATAGAAGTATGAAGACCAAAGTGGCCCAAAAATTAAATCTTAAGCGTCAGGGTGGGCAACGCATTTGCACTAGTAAACTTGCGTTTGAGTTTTAGTGAGTGAGATACAGTTGGTGGTATAATAGGCGAAGGGCCCACTTAAATAGGGCGCAGTTATAGAAGCTCGCACAGGGCGCAGAAAAGGCTATTTACGGCACTGAACACGGGTACCCGGCATGCGTTGCAAGATCACTGAAACCTTGGGGAGAACTCAGGATGAAATTATGCAGTGTTAAACTTTTTTTTACATTAGCTCCACACAGGAGGCTCCAGGGAAAACAATTTCCCTAGGGGCCTACGTCATCTTTGAGGATGCTGTGCGGAGGGTTTTTTAAGGGAAAGGAAGGAGAAGAAGATATGGGAAGGAAAAGGGTAAGAGAGGTGGGTAGGAATCTGGGGGTCAGTGTGGCCAGGAGTAACGGACTTATGAATCTATTCCTCACACTGCGGTGCATGGCAAAGGATTGGGAGAATCTGGATGGAGAGGTCGAGATACCCCCTCAATCAGTCTCCTCCGATCCAGTCTGCCACGCAGTGGTTGGTCAAACGTATCCGCCTCCAAGACCTAGACAAACCTCACCCCATGAACCCGGGCACCCCTACTAAATCACCAAACGTAGCGAACCACTTGGGGTGACCTACAGCAGAGGTGCTGGTTATCCAATAAAGGTCAATTTTGGGGATATGTATTTCTACATAACATTATATAACACGAGTACCCGGCATGCGTTGCAAGATCACTGAAACCTTGGGGAGAACTCAGGATGAAATTATGCAGTGTTAAACTTTTTTTACATTAGCTCCACACAGGAGACTCCAAGGAAAACAATTTCCCTAGGGGCCTATGTCATCTTTGAGGATGCTGAGCGGAGGGTTTTTAAGGGAAAGGAAGGAGAAGAATATATGGGAAGGAAAAAGGTATGAGGGGTGTTAAGGAATCTGGGGGTCAGTGTGGCCAGGAGTGATGGACGCATGAATCTATTCCTCACACTGCGGTGCAAGGCGAAGGGTTGAGAGAATCTGGCTGGAGAGATAAAAAGCCTCCCTCAATCAGTCTCCTCCGATCCAGCCCGCCACGCAGTGGTTGGGCGAACGTATCCGCCACCAAGATCTAGACAAATACATACAGTTTCAGAATACAATAGTGAGCTTTGGCATCATGAAATTACTCGAGAAAAGGCCCGTTCTAAATCCTAGGGGCCTGCGTCATCTTTGAGGATGCTGTGGGGTGGGTTTTTTAAGGGAAAGGAAGGAGAAGAAGATATGGGAAGGAAAAAGGTCTGAGGGGTGTTTAGGAATCTGGGGGACAGTGTGGCCAGGAGTGACGGACGTATGAATCTATTCCTCACACTGCGGTGCAAGCCGAAGGGTTGGGAGAATCTGGCTGGAGAGGTCAAAAGCCTTCCAATAATTATGGTAACAAGGGAAAGGATAAGAGGGAGATTAATGGACTTTTTGTACGTAAATAAATAAATTATATACAGCGGGTACCCGGCATGCGTTGCAAGGCCACTTTAACCTCGGGGTCCATTAAACTGTAATGGTTCCATCCCAAATCTCGGAAAACAACATTATAATGCAAGCGCCTGCAATATATAACATGATATATAATGGTTACTCGGCATGCGTTGCAAGGTCACTGTAACCTCGGGGTCAACTTAACTGTAATGGTTCCATTCCAATTCCTGGCAAATTACATTTTAATGCAAGCGCTGCACTACATAACATTCACTCACTGTGTAACAGTCACTGTGAACTAAGGTTTCTTCATATATTTAATTTAACACACACTCCTCCTCGCTTCATCCACGTTCACACGTCAAATCGCATAATGTTTTAACCCATCAGTTGCTTCTGCAACGGGCAAAACCTAGTATATAGTATTGTTCACTTTTGGGAAAGGTCACGGAAAACCTCACTTTCGATTTGAGGGGAAAAGCGACCACTCTGCCCCTCGGGTGGGTGAAACCTCACGGGTCACTTTGGCTTGCAAAAATTTGGTAAAATTTGGCAAGCCAAATTGATCTCTAAGCTCATCCGATTTCAAAGGCCCCACGGTTCACTCTTCTTCGAAGCGAATTCATTGTATCTATCTCTTTTCAAATGCCTGCAAAAGTTGAGAAAGATGTAGCGAAAATCTCCCATACAAAATTGATTTGGCTAGGTACATAAATTTTAAATGTCATTCTTCATTTTTCGATTTCCCACCGGCCGACTGGCATACGTGATTTCTTAGAAAATATCACGCTTGGAAGCCAAAATTTAGTAAAATTACGTCAACGAGACTTTTTAAAAGGTCAATTGACCATCGCAATTATCACTTTTCACAAAAACATCGTTGTAATATTCGATTGAAAACTGACATTTGCGAAAAAACTACGGAAAAGTCATATTTTGAAACTAATGTTTAAAAATAGGTACAATTTACACGGAGACGCCTATCGACAGAATCTACAACCGCAGCTTTTCCTTGGAGAAATTCAAAAATGTGTCGAAATCTAAATTGGAACGTTCGCAGATCCTAGCGCGAAAAAAATGCTGTTGTTCAACGACTGATGGAACAAGTTTCAAATTGATTGTATTCGTACGAGGGTAAATAATAATCTTTATTAAATTTTCTCGAATCTTGCAACACTAAGCATGGAACATTATTCAAAACCACCGCAAGTTTTCAGCGAGGCCCTGACAGCCTTAGCTGACGTAATTTGTATGTAAAATGTTCTAAAACGGGCGCAGGTGTTCGATTTTCAGGCTGTGCTTGAGGTGGTTGAGACAAAGTTTAACGGTTGTGTTGCCATATAAATGAAATATTATTAACCATTTAAATACTAAGTAGGTACTTAATACAAAATTTAATAAAATCAAATAAAATGAGGTGCTTATCCCGATGACCAAATTTGTTTTCCTAAATAATAAAAAAAAAATTATAGCGCCATTTTTGTGAAAAAAAACCCTAGGTTTTGTAAAATAATGGATCCAAAGTATCAGGAGCGCAGAAATTGACCGAGATAATAATATGTTGTTTTAGCTTCATTAAATTATACACGGTTAACCGTTCATCCCATTGCGACGAATCTTTGAGAATTTGATGATGGCATGTCTCCGATTGTGTCTACATACTTCTGTTTGGCAGATTTCTGCTGCTAGGCCCTGTCGGCGGCTTTATACATACGTATGTTTAACTATATGAAAAACTGTAAAATCGGTAGGTACCTGAGAAACTGATATATTATAAAATTATAAAAATAAAATTAAAGCGCCATTTTTGTGAAAAATTGCATTGCACATTCTGTATAAACGTTACAGGGTACCTACCAGGAGCGCAGAAATTGACTGAGGAATATTTAACTGTATGAAAAACTATAAAATCGTTAGGTGCCTGAGAAACTGATATAGGTATTATAAATGAATCGCCGATATGCAAGTACGCCCATAACTTTCGAATGCATGCACCGAATTGGATAATTATTTTTGTTTTGTGTTTGTAATTGTTAGGATAAGGTTTTTATTGATCTTCTGGTGAGCACTGGCATTATGAAATTTGTATAAAATGGTTGCCGAAATGTTTGCACGCGCATAACTTTCGAACGGATGCATCGAATTGAATAATTGTTTTTTTGGTGGGTTCGTTACTGTTAGGACAAGGTTTTGCATAAAAATACCGGTGAGATCTGCCATAATGAAATTTGTATAAAAATGAATTGCCGAAATGTATATATGCGTATAACTTTCGAACGAATGCACCGAATCTGAAAATTCTTTTTTTATTGTTTTCGTTACTGATAGGACAAGGTTTCTATAAAACTACTGGTAAGCTCTGGCATTATAAAATTTGCATAAAAATCAATCGTCGAAATGTATGAACGCGTATAACTTCCGAAAGACTGCACAAAATTGAATAATTTTTTTTTGTTATGTTTGTTTATTGGCTGGTGAGCTCTGGCATTACGAAATTTGCATAAAAATATTTCAATAGGTGGCACGCGAGCTGTTTGAAAACCAAATGTAACGGCAATGAAATAATGAGCGCGGGAGGGGGGAAAAAACCACGGAGGGGGGAGGGTAATCTGGGAAGGGGGAGGGGAACCCGGGAGGGGTTTTGCGGGATGGAGGAAGGGGGGGGGGGGGGTAGAGTACGCTATGAAAGAATATTTTTTCTGTTCTTTTTTTTACTCGAATAAAACAAAATTTTAAAAGGATAAATACCAGGAGTGCAGAACTAAGCAAGGGAAAATATATTAAGAACATGTTTTTTTCAATTATTTCTGGCTTTTTGGGAAAGGTGAATTTATATGCATTTAATTTTTTTTTTTTACATGAGCTCCGCACAGGAGGCCGTGGGGAAAATAATTTCCCTCAGGTCCTATGTCATCTTTGGGGATGCTGTGTGGAGGATTTTTTTTAAGGAAAGGAAGGAGATGAGAGTTCTGGGAAGGAAAAGGGTTTAAGGGGTGGGTAGGAATCTGGGGTTCAGTGTGTCCTGGACATCCGCCTCCAAGACCTAGACAGACCTCACCCCATGAACCCGGACACCCCTACTAAATCACCAAACGTAGCGAACCACTTGAGGTGACCTATGGCAGAGAAGTTGGTTATCCAATAAAGGACAACTTTGGGGATTTGTATTTCTACATTACATTATATACAACGGGTACCTGGCATGCGTTGCAACAACACTGTAACCTCGGGGTCAACTTAACTGTAATGGTTCCATTCCAAGTTCCGGGAAACTACATTATAATTCAAGCGCCTTGCAAACGCATGCACTGTATTATAACATTATATACAACGGGTACCCGGCATGCGTTGCAACATTACTGTAATCTCGGGGTCAACTTAACTGTAATGGTTCCATTCCAAGTTCCGGAAAACTACATTATAATGCAAGAGCCTTACAAACGCCTGCTTTATATTATAACATTATATACAAAGGGTACCCGGCATGCGTTGCAAGATCACTGTAACCTCAGGGTCAACTTAACTGTAATGGTTCCATTCCAAGTTCCTGGAAACTACATTATAATACAAGCGCCTTGCAAACGCCTGCTTTATATTATAACATTATATACAAAGGGTACCCGGCATGCGTTGCAACATCGCTGTAACCTCGGGGTCAACTTAACTGTAATGGTTCCATTCCAAGTTCCGGGAAACTACATTATAATTCAAGCGCCTTGCAAACGCATGCAATGTATTATAACATTATATACAACGGGTACCCGGCATGCGTTGCAACATCACTGTAATCTCGGGGTCAACTTAACTGTAATGGTTCCATTCCAAGTTCCGGGAAACTACATTATAATGCAAGCGCCTTGCAAACGCCTGTTTTATATTATAACATTATATACAAAGGGTTCCCGGCATGCGTTGCAACATCACTGTAACCTCGGGATCAACTTAACTGTATTCCATTCCAAGTTCAGGGAAACTACATTATTATGCAAGCGCCTTGCAAATGCCTGCACTATATTATAACATTATATACAACGGGTACCCGGCATGCGTTGCAAAGTCACTGTAACCTCAGGTTTCTTCATATAATTAATTTAACACACACTCCTCCTCGCTTCATCCACATTCACACGCAAATCGCAAAGTGTTTTAACCCGTCAGTTGCTTCTGCAACGGGCAAAACCTAGTATATATAGTATTGTTCACTTTTGGGAAAGGTCACGGAAAACCTCACTTTCGATTTGAGGGGAAAAGCGACCACTCTGCCCCTCGGGTGGGTGAAACCTCACGGGTCACTTTGGCTTGCAAAAATTTGGTAAAATTTGGCAAGCCAAATTGATCTCTAAGCTCATCCGATTTCAAAGGCCCCACGGTTCACTCTTCTTCGAAGCGAATTCATTGTATCTATCTCTTTTCAAATGCCTGCAAAAGTTGAGAAAGATGTAGCGAAAATCTCCCATACAAAACTGATTTCTGCTATGAATTTATTCCAATTAATTAAACGGCGATCTGCCAAATACCGAAGAAAAATTGACATTTTAAAGGCCCTTTGCGGGGTGGTAAATTACGACGAAAAAAAACATTTTGCGAGAGATGTTTTTTAATAATCATAAATTATACAAGATTTAGAAACTTTTAAAACAAAAACATGTGTAGCTTCCCATTTAAAATGTTTCACAATATCGCGTCAAACTTTGCAATTATATCTGACATTTGCGAAAAACCAACAACATCGAAAATGCACATCGTTCTCAGCCTGTTAAATCGGTAGATATTTGAAATGTTTATTTATTTTCTTCAACCTTGCAATACTAAACATGGAACACTATCCAAAACCACCTGAGGTTTTCAGTCAGGCCATGACACCGTTGGCTGACGTAATTTGTATGGGAAATGTTCTTAAACCAGCGCAGGTGTTCGATTTTCAGGCTGTGCTTGAGGTGGTTACGACAAAGTTTAACGTTTGTGTTGCCATATAAATAACATATTGTTTTAGAATATTTTGATGAACTAGGTAGGTACCCTGAAAATTACATAAACGGATAAATAATTATCCACGGGTATCATCTATAAATTATAGCTCATGAACGACTGGTCCAAATTGGATAATTCTTTTTGAGTTGGTTTCGTTATTGTTCGGGCAAGGTTTGTATAAAACTTCTGATGAGCTCTGGAATAATAAAATTTGTTTAAAATTAATCGCCGAAATCTATATATGCGCATAGCTTCCGAGCAATAACGAATGCACCAAATTGAATAATTCTTTCGTTGTTGTATTTGTTATTATTAGGACAAATTTTGAATAAAATTACTGGTGAGCTCTGGCATAACGAAATTTGTTTAAAAATGATTCGCCGAAATGTAAGTACGCTCATAACTTCAGAACGACTTCACGTAATTGAATAATTCTTTTTTTGTTGCGTTCCTTATTGTTAGGACAAAGTTTGTATACAACTACTGGTAAGCTCTGGCATTTTGAAATATGTTTAAAAATTAATCGATGAAATGTAAGTACGCGCAAAACTTCGGAACGACTGCACCTAATTGGGTAATTATTTTTTTGGTGTTATCGTTATTGTAAGGACAAGTTTTGAATAAAATTACTGGTGAGCTCTGGCATAACGAAATTTGTTTAAAAATGATTCGCCGAAATGTAAGTACGCTTATAACTTCAGAACCACTGCACGTAATTGAATAATTCTTTTTTTGTTGCGTTCCTTATTCTTAGGACAAAGTTTGTATAAAACTACTGGTGAGCTCTGGCATTACGAAATTAGCATACAAATGAATCGCGGAAATGTATGTACGCGCATAGCTTCCGAAAGACTGCACCAAATTGAATAATTCTTTTTTTGTTGTCTTCGACACTGTTAGGACAATGTTTTGTATAAAACTACTGGTGAGCTCTGGCATTATGAAATTTGCATAAAAATGAATCGTCGAAATGTATGTACGCGTATAACTTCCGAAAGACTGCACCAAATTGAATAATTCTTTTTTTGTTATGTTTGTTTATTGGCTGGTGAGCTCTGGCATTTTTGCAAAATTTGCATAAAAATATTTCAATAGGTGGCACGCGAGCTGTTTGAAAACTAAATATAACAGCAATGAAATAATGAGCGCGGGAGGGGGGGGAAAAACCACGGAGGGGGGAGGGTAACCTGGGAAGGCGGAGGGGAACCCGTGAGGGGGTTTTGCGGGATGGAGGAAGGGGGGGGGGGGGGTAGAGTACGCTATGAAAGAATATTTTTTCTGTTCTTTTTTTTACTCGAATAAAACAAAATTTTAGAAGTATAAATACCAGGAGTGCAGAACTAAGCAAGGGAAAATATATTAAGAACATGTTTTTTTTCAATTATTTCTGGCTTTTTGGGAAAGGTGAATTTATATGCATTTAATTATTTTTTTTTACATGAGCTCCACACAGGACGCCGTGGGGAAAATAATTTCCCTCAGGTCCTATGTCATCTTTGGGGATGCTGTGAGGAGAATTTTTTTTAGGAAAGGAAGGAGATGAGAGTTTTGGGAAGGAAAGGGGTTTAAGGAGTGGGTAGAAATCTGGGGTTCAGTGTGTCCTGGGCATCCGCCTCCAAGACCTAGACAGACTTCACCCCATGAACCCGGGCACCCCTACTAAATCACCAAACGTAGCGAACCACTTGGGGTGACCTATGGCAGAGGTGTTGGTTAACCAATAAAGGTCAACTTTGGGGATTTGTATTTCTACATAACATTATATACAACGGGTACCCGGCATGCGTTGCAACAACACTGTAACCTCGGGGTCAACTTAACTGTAATGGTTCCATTCCAAGTTCCGGGAAACTACATTATAATTCAAGCGCCTTGCAAACGCATGCACTGTATTATAACATTACATACAACGGGTACCCGGCATGCGTTGCAACATCACTGTAATCTCGGGGTCAACTTAACTGTAATGGTTCCATTCCAAGTTCCGGGAAACTACATTATAATGCAAGCGCCTTGCAAACGCCTGCAATATATTATAACATTATAAACAACGGGTACCCGGCATGCGTTGCAAGATCACTGTAACCTCGGGGTCAACTTAACTGTAATGGTTCCATTCCAAGTTCCTGAAAACTACATTATAATACAAGCGCCTTGCAAACGCCTGCTTTACATTATAACATTATATACAAAGGGTACCCGGCATGCGTTGCAAAATCACTGTAACCTCGGGGTCAACTTAACTGTAATGGTTCCATTCCAATTCCTGGCAAATTACATTTTAATGCAAGCGCTGCACTACATAACATTATATACAACGGGTACCCGGCATGCGTTGCAAGGTCACTGTGAACTAAGGTTTCTTCATATATTTAATTTAACACACACTCCTCCTCGCTTCATCCACGTTCACACGTCAAATCGCATAATGTTTTAACCCATCAGTTGCTTCTGCAACGGGCAAAACCTAGTATATAGTATTGTTTGGTTTTGGGAAAGGTCTTTTTCCGCGCACTTTTTTGTTGACGCAAAAACGACCAGTACGCCCTTTGCGTTTCACCCACCTCAAGGTTCACTTTCGGTTGAAGCAAATTCGGAATGAAAACTGTAAGCAAATTTTTAATGACAAAATAAAATATATACAGGGGTTTATTCTCCGATACGAACCGGCGGCGAAAACTAGAAGCTCTGCTCGAATCACTCGATTCGGCTCGGTCATATTTCCCGCCGACAGATGGCGTTGGTAAAAAAAAAATGACGAAAAAACCCCTTAATTTCACAAAGGAAAATGCTAGGACCGTTGACGCAGATCTCAAATGTCAAAGTTTTAGCCTAACAAAACGGAACTCTCGGCGGTTTGGGTCGTTGTTTTTCGGAAAACCACATTGCCGCCGAAAAACCGATTCCGGGCTAGATGTTTTTTAAAAATACGATAGCCTGAGAGATTCCGCAACTTTTAATAACAATAAAACATACGATTCTCATATAAAATATGTCAGGAGATCCTGACAAAACTCGAAATTTTCCGAAAAAAAATCATCAAAACACGTGCTCACAGATTCCATCGGAAGTTTAATTATTGCTGGCCAGTTCAAATTAACACGTTTTTCATTCGGGGTAGGTACCTACTTACTTCGGTAGTATTGCAAATATGATGAAAAAAGCAAAGATTGCCGGAATCTAAGGAAATGCGCAGGTACCTACCTGAATGTGTACCTACACAACGAATTAGGTTTTAATGCAATAAATACTAAGGTAAGGTTGTTTCGATGATACTAAATAATTCAAATTTTTTTTTTAAAGTTAATTTTCACGTTCTGTGTTGGTTCTACTCAAGTTCTGTTTTTTCTCAATAAAGGCCAGTTACATCACAAAACTGAAATAATTACGGAACTTTCTAGAACTGAAAATTGACAAGAAAAATTTGTACAATTGTCAATTATTTTTTTTAAACAACCCAGCCTTATTATTTTTATGTTATGTTATTTTTAAATGTGCAGATTATCTATTTGGATATTGTGAAGTAACAAAAAAATATATATATTACGCTGTTCTAGGTAGGTACTTTCTTGCAGGGACTTTTTTCCTTTAAAAATAAAACATGATATTGAATAAAATTATTTGTGCTGAAAAGAAGTTTTTATAAAATTATTTTATGCTCAACAACATAATGGCGTCGTTTTGGTGAAATATTACAACAAAGTACCTACTTAGTACTTACAATACAACTACAAATAGTGAGCTCTGGTATCATGAAATTATGCATTGCTAAACCGTTCATCCGATTGCGACGAAATTTTGGGGGAGCGGTCGACTACCTGTTCCCTTTGTAGGCGCTCATTCCTCGCTTCATCCGCATTCAGACATCGTTTTTTTCGAAGGAGAGAAGAGTTCTGGGAAGGAAAAGGGTTTAAGGGGTGGGTAGGAATCTGGGCTTCAGTGTGTCCTGATCATCAGACCTAGACACACCTCATCCCATGAACCCGGGCACCCCTGCTAAATCACTAAGCGTAGCGAATCACCTAGGGTGACCTATGGCAGAGGTGTTGGTTAAAAAAGAGGGGGGATGAAAACCAGGGAGGGGGGAGGGTAACCTGGGAAGGGGGAGGGGAACCCGGGAGGGGGTTTTGCGGGATGAAGGAAGGGGGGGGGGGAGTAGAGTACGCTATGAAAGAATATTTTTTCTGTTCTTTTTTTAATCGAATAAAACGAAATTTTAAAAGGATAAATGCCAGGAGTGCAGAACTAAGAAAGGGAAAATATATAAAGAACATGTTTTTTTTCAATTATTTCTGGCTTTTTGGGAAAGGTGAATTTATATGCATTTAATTTTTTTTTTACATGAGCTCCGCACAGGAGGCCGTGGGGAAAATAATTTCCCTCACGTCCTATGTCATCTTTGGGGATGCTGTGTGGATGATTTTTTTTAGGAAAGGAAGGAGATGAGAGTTTTGGAAAGGAAAAGGGTTTAAGGGGTGGGTAGGAATCTGGGGTTCAGTGTGTCCTGGGCATCCGCCTCCAAGACCTAGGCAGACCTCACCCCATAAACCCGGGCACCCCTACTAAATCACCAAACGTAGCGAACCACTTGAGGTGACCTATGGCAGAGGTGTTGGTTATCCAATAAAGGTCAACTTTGGGGATTTGTATTTCTACATGACACTATATACAACGGGTACCCGGCATGCGTTGCAACAACATTGTAACCTCGGGGTCAACTTAAATGTAATGGTTCCATTCCAAGTTCCGGGAAACTACATTATAATTCAAGCGCCTTGCAAACGCATGCAATGTATTATAACATTATATACAACGGGTACCCGGCATGCGTTGCAACATCACTGTAATCTCGGGGTCAACTTAACTGTAATGGTTCCATTCCAAGTTCCGGGAAACTACATTATAATGCAAGCGCCTTGCAAACGCCTGCTTTATATTATAACATTATATACAAAGGGTACCCGGCATGCGTTGCAAGATCGCTGTAACCTCGGGGTCAACTTAACTGTAATGGTTCCATTCTAAGTTCCGAGAAACTACATTATAATACAAGCGACTTGCAAACGCCTGTTTTATATTATAACATTATATACAAAGGGTTCCCGGCATGCGTTGCAACATCACTGTAACCTCGGGATCAACTTAACTGTATTCCATTCCAAGTTCAGGGAAACTACATTATTATGCAAGCGCCTTGCAAATGCCTGCACTATATTATAACATTATATACAACGGGTACCCGGCATGCGTTGCAAGGTCACTGTAACCTCGGGGTCAACTTAATTATAATGGTTCCATCCCAAGTACCGGGAAACTACATTATAATGCAAGCACCTGCACTATATAAAATTATATACAACGGGTACCCGGTATGCGTTGCAAGGCGACTTTAACCTAGGGGTCAACTTTACTGTAATGGTTTCATCCCGATTCCCGGGAAATAAAATTTTAATGCAAGCGCCTGCAATTTATAACATAATATACAACGGGTACACGGCATGCGTTGCAAGGTCACTGTAACCTCGGGGTCAACTTAACTGTAATGGTTCCATCCCAATTCCCGGGAAATAATATTTTAAAGCAAGTGCCTGCAATATATAACATGATATACAACGGTTACTCGGCATGCGTTGCAAGGTCACTGTAACCTCGGGATCAACTTAACTGTAATGGTTCCATTCCAATTCCTGGGAAATTACATTTTAATGCAAGCGCTGCACTACATAACATTATATACAACGAGTACCCGGCATGCGTTGCAAGGCCACTGTGAACTCAGGTTTCTTCATATATTTAATTTAACACACACTCCTCCTCGCTTCATCCACGTTCACACGTCAAATCGCATAGTGTCTTAACCCGTCAGTTGCTTCTGCAACGGGCAAAACCTAGTATATATAGTATTGTTCACTTTGGGAAAGCTCTTTTTCCGCGCACTTTTTCGTTGACGCAAAAACGACCAGTACGCCCTTTACGTTTCACCCACCTCAAGGTTCACTTTCGGTTAAAGCAAATTCAGTGCACCCTCAGTACTTTGATTTTGCGAGGTCAGTTTTTTTCGACAAAATTAGCGCCTTATTCACAGAAAAACTGACGCGAATCAACGGCGAAAACTAGAACCAATAGTAAAATTACACTCAATTCGGCCAGGTTACATTTCCCGCCGACAGGTTCGCGTTTCCAAAAAAATGATGTCATTTTGGCCATCAGTTTCGATGCAAATGAAAATGCTAGGAATATTGAGTCAGGTCAGGGATCTCAGACGTCAAATTTTTAGCCTAACAAAGCAGACTTTTCACGGTTTTCGGTAGTGGTTTTACGGTACGCGGCATTGCGGCCCCAAAACCGATCCCGGCTCGGATGTTTTTCAAAAATCTAATACAATAGAGAATTCCGCAACTTTTAAAACCAAAATTGTATGCCCATCCCATATAAAATAGTTCAGGAGATGCTGACAAAATTCGACATTTTCCGAAAAAAAATCATCAAAACACGCGCTTACAGATTCCATCGGAAGTTAAAATTTTGCTAGCCAGTTCAAATTAACACGTTATTCATTCGGGGTAGGTACCTACTTATTTCGGTAGTATTGCAAATATGATGAAAAAAGCAAAGAGAAGAAAATGCGCAGGTACCTACCCGAATACGTAGATACACAATTAATTAGGTTTTAATGCAATGGTAAGGTTGTTTCGATGATACTGAATAATTCAACTTTTTTTAAAGTTAATTTTCACGTTCTTTATTGGTTCTACTCAAGTTCTGTTATTTTATCATTAAAGGTCAGTTACATTGCAAAACTAAAATAATTACAGAACTCGAACGGAACTATCTAGAACTGAAAATTTACTAGAAAAATTTAAAGAATTGTCAATTTTTTTTATTAATTATTATTTTTTTATTTTTAAGTGTGTTCTATTTAAACATTTTTAAATAAAAAAAAATAATAAAATATATATATATATATATATATATATACATTACGCGTGTTCTAGGTAGGTACATACTTGCGGGGACTTTTTTCATTTAAAAATCAAAACATGATATTGAATGAATTTATTTGTAGTGAAAATTATTTTATGCTCAACAGCATAATGGCGTCGTTTTGGTGAAATATTACAACAAAGTACCTACTTAGTACTTACACTTGCAAAATGAAATACAATACAACTACAATAGTGAGCTCCGGCATAATGAAATTTTGCACTGCTAAACCGTGCAACCGATTGTTATTGTTAATGGACTATTTGTGCGTAAATAAATTAATTATATACAGCGGGTACCCGGCATGCGTTGCGAGGCTACTTTAACTTCGGGGTCAACTAAACCGTAATGGTTCCCTACCAAGTCCCGGGAAACAACATTATAAAATTATGCACTTTATAAAAATATATACAACGGGTACCCGGCATGCGTTGCAAGGCCGCTTTAACCTCGGGGTCAATAAAACTGTAATGTTTCCATCCGAAGTCCTGGGAAACTACATTATAATGCAAGCGCCTGCACTTTATAACAGTATATACAACGGGTACCCGGCATGCGTTGCAAGGTCACTGTAACCTCGGGGTCAACTTAATTATAATGGTTCCATCCCAAGTACCGGGAAACTACATTATAATGCAAGCGCCTGCACTATATAACATTATATACAACGGGTACCCGGCATGCGTTGCAAGGTCACTGTAACCTAGGGGTCAACTTTTCTGTAATGGTTTCATCCCGATTCCCGGGAAATAAAATTTTAATGCAAGCGCCTGCAATTTATAACATAATAAACAACGGGTACACGGCATGCGTTGCAAGGTCACTGTAACCTCGGGGTCAACTTAACTGTAATGGTTCCATCCCAATTCCCGGGAAATAACATTTTAAAGCAAGCGCCTGCACTATATAACATTATATTCAACGGGTACCCGGTATGCGTTGCAAGGTCACTGTAACCTAGGGGTCAACTTTACTGTAATGGTTTCATCGCGATTCCCGGGAAATAAAATTTTAATGCAAGCGCCTGCAATTTATAACATAATATACAACGGTTACTCGGCATGCGTTGCAAGGTCACTGTAACCTCGGGGTCAACTTAACTGTAATGGTTCCATTCCAATTCCTGGGAAATTACATTTTAATGCAAGCGCTGCACTACATAACATTATATACAACGGGTACCCGGCATGCGTTGCAAGGTCACTGTAACCTCAGGTTTCTTCATATATTTAATTTAACACACACTCTTCCTCGCTTCATCCACGTTCACACGTCAAATCGCATAGTGTTTAAACCCGTTAGTTGCTTCTGCAACGGGCAAAACCTAGTATATAGTATTGTTTAGTTTTGGGGTAGGTCGGGAAAAGGTCACTTTTTTGTTGACGCAAAAACGACCAGTACGCCCTTTTCGTTTCACCCACCTCAAGGTTCACTTTCGGTTGAAGCAAATTCCGAATGGAAACTGGGGGTAATTTTTTTCCGACAAAATGAAATATATACAGGGATTTATTCTCCGATACGAATCGGCGGCGAAAACTAGAAGCTCTACTCGAATCACTCGATTATATTTCCCGCCGACAGACGGCGTTTGAAAAAAAAAATTTAGGAAAAAACCCGCTAATTTCACAAAGGAAAATGCTATATAGGACTATTGACATAGGTCAGGATCTCAGATGTCAAATTTTTAGCCTAACAAAACGGAACTCTCGGCGGTTTCGGTCGTTGTTTTTCGGAAAACGACATTACCGCCGAAAAACCGATTCCGGGCTAAATGTTTTTTGAAAATACGGTAGCCGGATAGATTCCGCAACTTTTAACACCAATAAAACATATGATTCTCATATAAAATACGTCAGGAGATGCTGACAAAACTCGAAATTTTCCGAAAAAAAATCATCAAAATACGCGCTCACAGATTCCATCGGAAGTTTAAATATTTGCTGGCCAGTTCAAATTAACACGTTTTTCATTCGGGGTAGGTACCTACTTATTTCGGTAGTATTGCAAATATGATGAAAAAAGCTAAGATTGCCGGAATCTAAGGAAATGCGCAGGTACCTACCTGAATGGGTACCTACACAACGAATTAGGTTTTAATGCAATAAATACTAAGGTAAGGTTGTTTCGATGATACAGAATAATTGAACTTTTTTTAAGTTAATTTTCACGTTCTGTGATGGTTCTACTCAAATTCTATTGTTTTATCATTACAGACCAGTTACATCACAAAACTGAAATAATTACAGAACTCGAACGGAACTTTATAGAACTGAAAATTTACTAGAAAAATTTAAAGAATTGTCAATTTTTTTTATTAATTATTTTTTTTTTTTTAAGTGTGTTCTATTTGAACATTGTATATATATATATACATTGCGCGTGTTCTAGGTAGGTACTTACTTGCGCGGACTTTTTTCATTTAAAAATCAAAACATGATATTGAATGAATTTATTTGTAGTGAAAATTATTTTATGCTCAACAGCATAATGGCGTCGTTTTGGTGAAATATTACAACAAAGTACCTACTTAGTACTTACACTTGCAAAATGAAATACAATACAACTACAATAGTGAGCTCCGGCATAATGAAATTTTGCACTGCTAAACCGTGCAACCGATTGTTATTGTTAATGGACTATTTGTGCGTAAATAAATTAATTATATACAGCGGGTACCCGGCATGCGTTGCGAGGCCACTTTAACTTCGGGGTCAACTAAACCGTAATGGTTCCCTACCAAGTCCCGGGAAACAACATTATAAAATTATGCACTTTATAAAATTATATACAACGGGTACCCGGCATGCGTTGCAAGGTCACTGTAACCTAGGGGTCAACTTTACTGTAATGGTTTCATCCCAATTCCCGGGAAATAAAATTTTAATGCAAGCGCCTGCAATTTATAACATAATATACAACGGGTACACGGCATGCGTTGCAAGGTCACTGTAACCTCGGGGTCAACTTAACTGTAATGGTTCCATCCCAATTCCCGGGAAATAACATTTTAAAGCAAGCGCCTGCACTATATAACATTATATACAACGGGTACCCGGTATGCGTTGCAAGGTCACTGTAACCTAGGGGTCAACTTTACTGTAATGGTTTCATCCCGATTCCCGGGAAATAAAATTTTAATGCAAGCGCCTGCAATTTATAACATAATATACAACGGTTACTCGGCATGCGTTGCAAGGTCACTGTACCCTCGGGGTCAACTTAACTGTAATGGTTCCATTCCAATTCCTGGGAAATTACATTTTAATGCAAGCGCTGCACTACATAACATTATATACAACGGGTACCCGGCATGCGTTGCAAGGTCACTGTAACCTCAGGTTTCTTCATATATTTAATTTAACACACACTCCTCCTCGCTTCATCCACGTTCACACGTCAAATCGCATAGTGTCTTAACCCGTCAGTTGCTTCTGCAACGGGCAAAACCTAGTATATATAGTATTGTTTGGTTTTGGGGTAGGTCAGGAAAAGGTCACTTTTTTGTTGACGCAAAAACGACCAGTACGCCCTTTGCGTTTCACCCACCTCAAGGTTCACTTTCGGTCGAAGCAAATTCAGACATGGAAGCTGGGAGTTTTTTTTTTCGACAAAAAAAATATATACAGGGATTTATTCTCCGATACGAATCGGCGTCGAAAACTAGAAGCTCTACTCGAATCACTCGATTATATTTCCCAAAAAAAAATGACGAAAAAACCCGCTAATTTCACAAAGGAAAATGCTATATAGGACTATTGACATAGGTCAGGATCTCAGATGTCAAATTTTTAGCCTAACAAAACGGAACTCTCGGCGGTTTCGGTCGTTGTTTTTCGGAAAACGACATTACCGCCGAAAAACCGATTCCGGGCTGGATGTTTTTTGAAAATACGATAGCCGGATAGATTCCGCAACTTTTAACACCAATAAAACATATGATTCTCATATAAAATACGTCAGGAGATGCTGACAAAACTCGAAATTTTCAGAAAAAAAATCATCAAAATACGCGCTCACAGATGCCATCGGAAGTTTAAATATTTGCTGGCCAGTTCAAATTAACACGTTTTTCATTCGGGGTAGGTACCTACTTATTTCGGTAGTATTGCAAATATGATGAAAAAAGCTAAGATTGCCGGAATCTAAGGAAATGCGCAGGTACCTACCTGAATGGGTACCTACACAACGAATTAGGTTTTAATGCAATAAATACTAAGGTAAGGTTGTTTCGATGATACAGAATAATTGAACTTTTTTAAGTTAATTTTCACGTTCTGTGATGGTTCTACTCAAATTCTATTGTTTTATCATTACAGACCAGTTACATCACAAAACTGAAATAATAATAGAACTCGAACGGAACTTTATAGAACTGAAAATTTACTAGAAATTTTTTTTTATTAATTATTTTTTTTATTTTTAAGTGTGTTCTATTTGAACATTGTATATATATATACATTACGCGTGTTCTAGGTAGGTACTTACTTGCGGGGACTTTTTTCATTTAAAAATCAAAACATGATATTGAATGAATTTATTTGTAGTGAAAATTATTTTATGCTCAACAGCATAATGGCGTCGTTTTGGTGAAATATTACAACAAAGTACCTACTTAGTACTTACACTTGCAAAATGAAATACAATACAACTACAATAGTGAGCTCAGGCATAATGAAATTTTGCACTGCTAAACCTTGCAACCGATTGTTATTGTTATTGTTAATGGACTATTTGTGCGTAAATAAATTAATTATATACAGCGGGTACCCGGCATGCGTTGCGAGGCCACTTTAACTTCGGGGTCAACTAAACCGTAATGGTTCCCTACCAAGTCCCGGGAAACAACATTATAAAATTATGCACTTTATAAAATTATATACAACGGGTACCCGGCATGCGTTGCAAGGCCGCTTTAACCTCGGGGTCAATAAAACTGTAATGTTTCCATCCGAAGTCCTGGGAAACTACATTATAATGCAAGCGCCTGCACTATGTAACATTATATACTACGGGCACCCGGCATGCGTTGCAAGGCCACTTTAACCTCAGGGTCAACTAAACTCTAATGGTTCCATACCAAGTCCCCAGAAACTACATTATAATGCAAGCGCCTGCACTATATAATATTATATACAACGGGTACCCGGCATGCGTTGCAAGGTCACTGTAACCTCGGGGTCAACTTAATTATAATGGTTCCATCCCAAGTACCGGGAAACTACATTATAATGCAAGCACCTGCACTATATAAAATTATATACAACGGGTACCCGGTATGCGTTGCAAGGCGACTTTAACCTAGGGGTCAACTTTACTGTAATGGTTTCATCCCGATTCCCGGGAAATAAAATTTTAATGCAAGCGCCTGCAATTTATAACATAATATACAACGGGTACACGGCATGCGTTGCAAGGTCACTGTAACCTCGGGGTCAACTTAACTGTAATGGTTCCATCCCAATTCCCGGGAAATAATATTTTAAAGCAAGTGCCTGCAATATATAACATGATATACAACGGTTACTCGGCATGCGTTGCAAGGTCACTGTAACCTCGGGATCAACTTAACTGTAATGGTTCCATTCCAATTCCTGGGAAATTACATTTTAATGCAAGCGCTGCACTACATAACATTATATACAACGGGTACCCGGCATGCGTTGCAAGGCCACTGTGAACTCAGGCTTCTTCATATATTTAATTTAACACACACTCCTCCTCGCTTCATCCACGTTCACACGTCAAATCGCATAGTGTCTTAACCCGTCAGTTGCTTCTGCAACGGGCAAAACCTAGTATATATAGTATTGTTCACTTTGGGAAAGCTCTTTTTCCGCGCACTTTTTTGTTGACGCAAAAACGACCAGTACGCCCTTTGCGTTTCACCCACCTCAAGGTTCACTTTCGGTCGAAGCAAATTCAGACGTGGAAGCTGGGAGTTTTTTTTTTTCGACAAAAAAAATATATACAGGGATTTATTCTCCGATACGAATCGGCGTCGAAAACTAGAAGCTCTACTCGAATCACTCGATTATATTTCCCGCCGACAGACGGCGTTTGAAAAAAAAAAATGACGAAAAAACCCGCTAATTTCCCAAAGGAAAATGCTATATAGGACTATTGACATAGGTCAGGATCTCAGATGTCAAATTTTTAGCCTAACAAAACGGAACTCTCGGCGGTTTCGGTCGTTGTTTTTCGGAAAACGACATTACCGCCGAAAAACCGATTCCGGGCTGGATGTTTTTTGAAAATACGATAGCCGGATAGATTCCGCAACTTTCAACACCAATAAAACATATGATTCTCATATAAAATACGTCAGGAGATGCTGACAAAACTCGAAATTTTCCGAAAAAAAATCATCAAAATACGCGCTCACAGATTCCATCGGAAGTTTAAATATTTGCTGGCCAGTTCAAATTAACACGTTTTTCATTAGGGGTAGGTACCTACTTATTTCGGTAGTATTGCAAATATGATGAAAAAAGCTAAGATTGCCGGAATCTAAGGAAATGCGCAGGTACCTACCTGAATGGGTACCTACACAACGAATTAGGTTTTAATGCAATAAATACTAAGGTAAGGTTGTTTCGATGATACAGAATAATTGAACTTTTTTAAGTTAATTTTCACGTTCTGTGATGGTTCTACTCAAATTCTATTGTTTTATCATTACAGACCAGTTACATCACAAAACTGAAATAATTACAGAACTCGAACGGAACTTTATAGAACTGAAAATTTACTAGAAATTTTTTTTTATTAATTATTTTTTTTATTTTTAAGTGTGTTCTATTTGAACATTGTATATATATATACATTACGCGTGTTCTAGGTAGGTACTTACTTGCGGGGACTTTTTTCATTTAAAAATCAAAACATGATATTGAATGAATTTATTTGTAGTGAAAATTATTTTATGCTCAACAGCATAATGGCGTCGTTTTGGTAAAATATTACAACAAAGTACCTACTTAGTACTTACACTTGCAAAATGAAATACAATACAACTACAATAGTGAGCTCCGGCATAATGAAATTTTGCACTGCTAAACCTTGCAACCGATTGTTATTGTTATTGTTAATGGACTATTTGTGCGTAAATAAATTAATTATATACAGCGGGTACCCGGCATGCGTTGCGAGGCCACTTTAACTTCGGGGTCAACTAAACCGTAATGGTTCCCTACCAAGTCCCGGGAAACAACATTATAAAATTATGCACTTTATAAAATTATATACAACGGGTACCCGGCATGCGTTGCAAGGCCGCTTTAACCTCGGAGTCAATAAAACTGTAATGTTTCCATCCGAAGTCCCCAGAAACTACATTATAATGCAAGCGCCTTCACTATATAATATTATATACAACGGGTACCCGGCATGCGTTGCAAGGTCACTGTAACCTAGGGGTCAACTTTACTGTAATGGTTTCATCCCGATTCCCGGGAAATAAAATTTTAATGCAAGCGCCTGCAATTTATAACATAATATACAACGGTTACTCGGCATGCGTTGCAAGGTCACTGTAACCTCGGGGTCAACTTAACTGTAATGGTTCCATCCCAATTCCCGGGAAATAACATTTTAAAGCAAGCGCCTGCACTATATAACATTATATACAACGGGTACCCGGTATGCGTTGCAAGGTCACTGTAACCTAGGGGTCAACTTTACTGTAATGGTTTCATCCCGATTCCCGGGAAATAAAATTTTAATGCAAGCGCCTGCAATTTATAACATAATATACAACGGTTACTCGGCATGCGTTGCAAGGTCACTGTAACCTCGGGGTCAACTTAACTGTAATGGTTCCATTCCAATTCCTGGGAAATTACATTTTAATGCAAGCGCTGCACTACATAACATTATATACAACGGGTACCCGGCATGCGTTGCAAGGTCACTGTAACCTCAGGTTTCTTCATATATTTAATTTAACACACACTCTTCCTCGCTTCATCCACGTTCACACGTCAAATCGCATAGTGTTTAAACCCGTCAGTTGCTTCTGCAACGGGCAAAACCTAGTATATATAGTATTGTTCACTTTGGGAAGGCTCTTTTTCCGCGCACTTTTTTGTTGACGCAAAAACGACCAGTACGCCCTTTGCGTTTCACCCACCTCAAGGTTCACTTTCGGTCGAAGCAAATTCAGACATGGAAGCTGGGAGTTTTTTTTTTTCGACAAAAAAATATATACAGGGATTTATTCTCCGATACGAATCGGCGTCGAAAACTAGAAGCTCTACTCGAATCACTCGATTATATTTCCCGCCGACAGACGGCGTTTGAAAAAAAAAAATGACGAAAAAACCCGCTAATTTCACAAAGGAAAATGCTATACAGGATTATTGACATAGGTCAGGATCTTAGATGTCAAATTTTTAGCCTAATAAAACGGAACTCTCGGCGGTTTCGGTCGTTGTTTTTCGGAAAACGACATTACCGCCGAAAAACCGATTCCGGGCTAGATGTTTTTTGAAAATACGATAGCCGGATAGATTCCGCAACTTTTAACACCAATAAAACATATGATTCTCATATAAAATACGTCAGGAGATGCTGACAAAACTCGAAATTTTCCGAAAAAAAATCATCAAAATACGCGCTCACAGATTCCATCGGAAGTTTAAATATTTGCTGGCCAGTTCAAATTAACACGTTTTTCATTCGGGGTAGGTACCTACTTATTTCGGTAGTATTGCAAATATGATGAAAAAAGCTAAGATTGCTGGAATCTAAGGAAATGCGCAGGTACCTACCTGAATGGGTACCTACACAACGAATTAGGTTTTAATGCAATAAATACTAAGGTAAGGTTGTTTCGATGATACAGAATAATTGAACTTTTTTTAAGTTAATTTTCACGTTCTGTGATGGTTCTACTCAAATTCTATTGTTTTATCATTACAGACCAGTTACATCACAAAACTGAAATAATTACAGAACTCGAACGGAACTTTATAGAACTGAAAATATACTAGAAAAATTTAAAGAATTGTCAATTTTTTTTATTAATTATTTTTTTTTATTTTTAAGTGTGTTCTATTTGAACATTGTATATATATATACATTACGCGTGTTCTAGGTAGGTACTTACTTGCGGGGACTTTTTTCATTTAAAAATCAAAACATGATATTGAATGAATTTATCTGTAGTGAAAATTATTTTATGCTCAACAGCATAATGGCGTCGTTTTGGTGAAATATTACAACAAAGTACCTACTTAGTACTTACACTTGCAAAATGAAATACAATACAACTACAATAGTGAGCTCCGGCATAATGAAATTTTGCACTGCTAAACCGTGCAACCGATTGTTATTGTTAATGGACTATTTGTGCGTAAATAAATTAATTATATACAGCGGGTACCCGGCATGCGTTGCGAGGCTACTTTAACTTCGGGGTCAACTAAACCGTAATGGTTCCCTACCAAGTCCCGGGAAACAACATTATAAAATTATGCACTTTATAAAATTATATACAACGGGTACCCGGCATGCGTTGCAAGGCCGCTTTAACCTCGGGGTCAATAAAACTGTAATGTTTCCATCCGAAGTTCTGGGAAACTACATTATAATGCAAGCGCCTGCACTATGTAACATTATATACTACGGGTACCCGGCATGCGTTGCAAGGCCACTTTAACCTCAGGGTCAACTAAACTCTAATGGTTCCATCCCAAGTCCCCGGAAACTACATTATAATGCAAGCGCCTGCACTATATAACATTATATACAACGGGTACCCGGCATGCGTTGCAAGGTCACTGTAACCTAGGGGTCAACTTTTCTGTAATGGTTTCATCCCGATTCCCGGGAAATAAAATTTTAATGCAAGCGCCTGCAATTTATAACATAATAAACAACGGGTACACGGCATGCGTTGCAAGGTCACTGTAACCTCGGGGTCAACTTAACTGTAATGGTTCCATCCCAATTCCCGGGAAATAACATTTTAAAGCAAGCGCCTGCACTATATAACATTATATTCAACGGGTACCCGGTATGCGTTGCAAGGTCACTGTAACCTAGGGGTCAACTTTACTGTAATGGTTTCATCGCGATTCCCGGGAAATAAAATTTTAATGCAAGCGCCTGCAATTTATAACATAATATACAACGGTTACTCGGCATGCGTTGCAAGGTCACTGTAACCTCGGGGTCAACTTAACTGTAATGGTTCCATTCCAATTCCTGGGAAATTACATTTTAATGCAAGCGCTGCACTACATAACATTATATACAACGGGTACCCGGCATGCGTTGCAAGGTCACTGTAACCTCAGGTTTCTTTATATATTTAATTTAACACACACTCTTCCTCGCTTCATCCACGTTCACACGTCAAATCGCATAGTGTTTAAACCCGTTAGTTGCTTCTGCAACGGGCAAAACCTAGTATATAGTATTGTTTAGTTTTGGGGTAGGTCGGGAAAAGGTCACTTTTTTGTTGACGCAAAAACGACCAGTACGCCCTTTTCGTTTCACCCACCTCAAGGTTCACTTTCGGTTGAAGCAAATTCCGAATGGAAACTGGGGGTAATTTTTTTCCGACAAAATGAAATATATACAGGGATTTATTCTCCGATACGAATCGGCGGCGAAAACTAGAAGCTCTACTCGAATCACTCGATTATATTTCCCGCCGACAGACGGCGTTTGAAAAAAAAAATTTAGGAAAAAACCCGCTAATTTCACAAAGGAAAATGCTATATAGGACTATTGACATAGGTCAGGATCTCAGATGTCAAATTTTTAGCCTAACAAAACGGAACTCTCGGCGGTTTCGGTCGTTGTTTTTCGGAAAACGACATTACCGCCGAAAAACCGATTCCGGGCTAGATGTTTTTTGAAAATACGGTAGCCGGATAGATTCCGCAACTTTTAACACCAATAAAACATATGATTCTCATATAAAATACGTCAGGAGATGCTGACAAAACTCGAAATTTTCCGAAAAAAAATCATCAAAATACGCGCTCACAGATTCCATCGGAAGTTTAAATATTTGCTGGCCAGTTCAAATTAACACGTTTTTCATTCGGGGTAGGTACCTACTTATTTCGGTAGTATTGCAAATATGATGAAAAAAGCTAAGATTGCCGGAATCTAAGGAAATGCGCAGGTACCTACCTGAATGGGTACCTACACAACGAATTAGGTTTTAATGCAATAAATACTAAGGTAAGGTTGTTTCGATGATACAGAATAATTGAACTTTTTTTAAGTTAATTTTCACGTTCTGTGATGGTTCTACTCAAATTCTATTGTTTTATCATTACAGACCAGTTACATCACAAAACTGAAATAATTACAGAACTCGAACGGAACTTTATAGAACTGAAAATTTACTAGAAAAATTTAAAGAATTGTCAATTTTTTTTATTAATTATTTTTTTTATTTATAAGTGTGTTCTATTTGAACATTGTATATATATATATACATTGCGCGTGTTCTAGGTAGGTACTTACTTGCGCGGACTTTTTTCATTTAAAAATCAAAACATGATATTGAATGAATTTATTTGTAGTGAAAATTATTTTATGCTCAACAGCATAATGGCGTCGTTTTGGTGAAATATTACAACAAAGTACCTACTTAGTACTTACACTTGCAAAATGAAATACAATACAACTACAATAGTGAGCTCCGGCATAATGAAATTTTGCACTGCTAAACCGTGCAACCGATTGTTATTGTTAATGGACTATTTGTGCGTAAATAAATTAATTATATACAGCGGGTACCCGGCATGCGTTGCGAGGCCACTTTAACTTCGGGGTCAACTAAACCGTAATGGTTCCCTACCAAGTCCCGGGAAACAACATTATAAAATTATGCACTTTATAAAATTATATACAACGGGTACCCGGCATGCGTTGCAAGGTCACTGTAACCTAGGGGTCAACTTTACTGTAATGGTTTCATCCCAATTCCCGGGAAATAAAATTTTAATGCAAGCGCCTGCAATTTATAACATAATATACAACGGGTACACGGCATGCGTTGCAAGGTCACTGTAACCTCGGGGTCAACTTAACTGTAATGGTTCCATCCCAATTCCCGGGAAATAACATTTTAAAGCAAGCGCCTGCACTATATAACATTATATACAACGGGTACCCGGTATGCGTTGCAAGGTCACTGTAACCTAGGGGTCAACTTTACTGTAATGGTTTCATCCCGATTCCCGGGAAATAAAATTTTAATGCAAGCGCCTGCAATTTATAACATAATATACAACGGTTACTCGGCATGCGTTGCAAGGTCACTGTACCCTCGGGGTCAACTTAACTGTAATGGTTCCATTCCAATTCCTGGGAAATTACATTTTAATGCAAGCGCTGCACTACATAACATTATATACAACGGGTACCCGGCATGCGTTGCAAGGTCACTGTAACCTCAGGTTTCTTCATATATTTAATTTAACACACACTCCTCCTCGCTTCATCCACGTTCACACGTCAAATCGCATAGTGTCTTAACCCGTCAGTTGCTTCTGCAACGGGCAAAACCTAGTATATATAGTATTGTTTGGTTTTGGGGTAGGTCAGGAAAAGGTCACTTTTTTGTTGACGCAAAAACGACCAGTACGCCCTTTGCGTTTCACCCACCTCAAGGTTCACTTTCGGTCGAAGCAAATTCAGACATGGAAGCTGGGAGTTTTTTTTTTCGACAAAAAAAATATATACAGGGATTTATTCTCCGATACGAATCGGCGTCGAAAACTAGAAGCTCTACTCGAATCACTCGATTATATTTCCCAAAAAAAAATGACGAAAAAACCCGCTAATTTCACAAAGGAAAATGCTATATAGGACTATTGACATAGGTCAGGATCTCAGATGTCAAATTTTTAGCCTAACAAAACGGAACTCTCGGCGGTTTCGGTCGTTGTTTTTCGGAAAACGACATTACCGCCGAAAAACCGATTCCGGGCTGGATGTTTTTTGAAAATACGATAGCCGGATAGATTCCGCAACTTTTAACACCAATAAAACATATGATTCTCATATAAAATACGTCAGGAGATGCTGACAAAACTCGAAATTTTCAGAAAAAAAATCATCAAAATACGCGCTCACAGATGCCATCGGAAGTTTAAATATTTGCTGGCCAGTTCAAATTAACACGTTTTTCATTCGGGGTAGGTACCTACTTATTTCGGTAGTATTGCAAATATGATGAAAAAAGCTAAGATTGCCGGAATCTAAGGAAATGCGCAGGTACCTACCTGAATGGGTACCTACACAACGAATTAGGTTTTAATGCAATAAATACTAAGGTAAGGTTGTTTCGATGATACAGAATAATTGAACTTTTTTAAGTTAATTTTCACGTTCTGTGATGGTTCTACTCAAATTCTATTGTTTTATCATTACAGACCAGTTACATCACAAAACTGAAATAATAATAGAACTCGAACGGAACTTTATAGAACTGAAAATTTACTAGAAATTTTTTTTTATTAATTATTTTTTTTATTTTTAAGTGTGTTCTATTTGAACATTGTATATATATATACATTACGCGTGTTCTAGGTAGGTACTTACTTGCGGGGACTTTTTTCATTTAAAAATCAAAACATGATATTGAATGAATTTATTTGTAGTGAAAATTATTTTATGCTCAACAGCATAATGGCGTCGTTTTGGTGAAATATTACAACAAAGTACCTACTTAGTACTTACACTTGCAAAATGAAATACAATACAACTACAATAGTGAGCTCAGGCATAATGAAATTTTGCACTGCTAAACCTTGCAACCGATTGTTATTGTTATTGTTAATGGACTATTTGTGCGTAAATAAATTAATTATATACAGCGGGTACCCGGCATGCGTTGCGAGGCCACTTTAACTTCGGGGTCAACTAAACCGTAATGGTTCCCTACCAAGTCCCGGGAAACAACATTATAAAATTATGCACTTTATAAAATTATATACAACGGGTACCCGGCATGCGTTGCAAGGCCGCTTTAACCTCGGGGTCAATAAAACTGTAATGTTTCCATCCGAAGTCCTGGGAAACTACATTATAATGCAAGCGCCTGCACTATGTAACATTATATACTACGGGCACCCGGCATGCGTTGCAAGGCCACTTTAACCTCAGGGTCAACTAAACTCTAATGGTTCCATACCAAGTCCCCAGAAACTACATTATAATGCAAGCGCCTGCACTATATAATATTATATACAACGGGTACCCGGCATGCGTTGCAAGGTCACTGTAACCTAGGGGTCAACTTTACTGTAATGGTTTCATCCCGATTCCCGGGAAATAAAATTTTAATGCAAGCGCCTGCAATTTATAACATAATATACAACGGATACACGGCATGCGTTGCAAGGTCACTGTAACCTCGGGGTCAACTTAACTGTAATGGTTCCATCCCAATTCCCGGGAAATAACATTTTAAAGCAAGCGCCTGCACTATATAACATTATATACAACGGGTACCCGGTATGCGTTGCAAGGTCACTGTAACCTAGGGGTCAACTTTACTGTAATGGTTTCATCCCGATTCCCGGGAAATAAAATTTTAATGCAAGCGCCTGCAATTTATAACATAATATACAACGGTTACTAGGCATGCGTTGCAAGGTCACTGTAACCTCGGGGTCAACTTAACTGTAATGGTTCCATTCCAATTCCTGGGAAATTACATTTTAATGCAAGCGCTGCACTACATAACATTATATACAACGGGTACCCGGCATGCGTTGTAAGGTCACTGTAACCTCATGTCTCTTCATATATTTAATTTAACACACACTCTTCCTCGCTTCATCCACGTTCACACGTCAAATCGCATAGTGTTTAAACCCGTCAGTTGCTTCTGCAACGGGCAAAACCTAGTATATATTAATGCTCAGTTTTGGGGTAGGTCGGGAAAAGCTCACTTTCGATTTGAGGGGAAAAGCGACCACTCTGTCCCTCGGGTGGGTAAAACCTCACGGGTCACTTTGGCTCGCGGCAATTTGGTAAAATTTGGCACGCCAAATTGACCTCTAAGCTCAACCAATTTCAAACGCAAGAAGGTACACTCTCCTTCGAAGCCAATTCAGGGTTGCTATCTCTTTTTAAATGCCTGGAAAAGTTGAGAAAGATATAGCGAAAATCTCCCATACAACATTGATTTGGCTAGGTACGCAGATTTTAAATGTCATCTTTCATTTTTCGTTTTCCCACCGGCCGACTGGCATACGCGATTTTGTCGAAAATATCACGCTTGGAAGCCAAAATTTAGTGAAATTCCGTCAACAAGAGTTTTTCAAAGGTCAATTGACCGTCGTAATTATCACTTTTCTCAAAAACATCGTTGTAATATTTGTTTTAAAACTGACATGTGCAAAAAAACAACATAAAAGTCGAGTATTGAAACTAATCTTTAAAATTATGTACTGTTTTCACGACGCCGCCAGTCGACAGGACATAGAATTAAAACATTTCATTAGAAAAATTTAAAAATAGACTAAAATTCAAATTCGAACGCGAAACAAAATTGGAGTGTCTTAAATTGGCGTTGTTAGCAGGTTTTAAAATCGAATTTCATCATTCATGAATCGTTATTATGCCGGTACACGGTGGTAAAAAAAATACTGCTCGAAATATAATAATTATTTTTTTAATTATTTTGAATGATAATTTTCTTGATATTTTTTTTTTCGAAAATAGAGTCGGGCCTTCACGACTAACGTTTGAGCGGCGTAGAAACATTTCTCAAATGACGATGCTTAGAATTTCCGTTTTTTTCCATACAGGTATCGTTGTGAATAATTATTTATTACGAAAGTAGTATGCGCGTTCGTGAATTTAAAAGTTGGATGTTTGACCGATGTCATTTCTAGAAAAATATTTAAAAAAAAGACGATTTTATTTTTATTTTTAAAAAAATATTATTATTTAATCAATTTATTTTTACCAAAAATGAGTAACGCAGTTTTGGCGGACCCTGTTATTTAGAACACACAGATAAACCATGCAACTTAGTGATGGAAATAAGTGCTTAGGTACCTACCTACCGGCTTACCGACTTACTACCGTGTTTTTTTTGCGAAAATGAGTAGGTACCTAGACGAATTATGTAGGTACTTACATTGGATGCCGGGTTGTTGCAATAAAATTGAAGAATTCAACATTTCTTTAAAGTTAATTCTAACGTTCTGCGTAAGTTCTATTCGAGTTCTGTTGTTATATCATTTTATCCAGTTGCACTACTGAAGTCAGTGAAACTATGGCATCCCCAGTTGGGGTATGTTGTGAGGCTAAAGGTAGTGGGGAGGGGAGGGAGATGGAGACGAGGAAGGTGGGGAAGTACCTGGCTATTCAGATCTGGTCACCAAAAACGGTAAAATCCATTTCAAGCAACGTTATGAAAATGAATAAATTTAAATATCTTAACATGGTCAATTTTTTGCCAAATTATGCAGGTAAAAGCACACTTTTTTTAAGTTAATTTTCACGTTCTGTGTTAATTCTTCTTCGATTCCGATGAAACTTTGGGGACCTTCGATTCTCAATGTATAAAATGGTGAGCTCTGGCATCATGAAATTATGCATTGCTAAACCGTTCATCCGATTGCGATGAAACTTTGGGAATTTGATGTGTGCATGCCTCCGATGGCGTCTAGATACTTCTGTTTGACAGGTTTCAGCTGCTAGGCCCTGCGGGTGGCCTTATACATACGTATGTTTAACCACTGAGCGTTGCTCTCCTCGCCTTATTTGCCTTTAAAAACCCTCAACACAACATCTCCAAAGATGAAATGACCCCGAGGGAAATTATTTTCCTCAGGGTCTCCTGTGTGTAGCTCATGTAAAAAAAGGATAAATACCAGGAGTGCAGAACTAAGCAAGGGAAAAAATATTAAGAAAATGTTTTTTTTTTTCAATTATTTCTGGCTTTCACCATACAAGGGTATTCTATGTAGGTCATCATTTAAGACTGACATAGACAGGAAAGGTGAATTTATATGCATTTTTTTTTTTTACATGAGCTCCACACAGGAGGCCGTGGGGAAAATAATTTACCTCAGGGCCTATGTCATCTTTGGGGATGCTGTGTGGAGGATTTTTTTTAGGAAAGAAAGGAGATGAGAGTTCTGGGAAGGAAAAGGGTTTAAGGGGTGGGTAGGAATCTGGGGTTCAGTGTGTCCTGGTCATCCGCCTCCAAGACCTAGAAAAACCTCACCCATGAATCCGGGCACCCCTACTAAATCACCAAACGTAGCGAACCACTTGGGGTGACCGACGGCAGAGGTGTTGGTTATTCAATAAAGGTCAATTTTAGGCATTTGTATTTCTACATAACATTATATACAACGGGTACCCGGCATGCGTTGCAAAATCACTGTAACCTTGGGGAGAACTCAGGATGAAATTATGCAGTGTTAATTTTTTTTTTTTACTTTAGCTCCACACAGGAGGCTCCAAAGAAAACAATTTCCCTAGGGGCCTATGTCATCTTTGAGGATGCTGTGCGGAGGGTTTTTTAAGGGAAAGGAGGGAGAAGAAGATATGGGAAGGAAAAAGGTCTGAGGGGTGTTTAGGAATCTGGGGGTCAGTGTGGCCAGGAGTGACGAACGTATGAATCTATTCCTCACACTGCGGTGCATGGCGAAGGTTTGGGAGAATCTGGCTGGAGAGGTCAAAAGCCTTCCAATAATTATGGTAACAAGGGAAAGGATAAGAGGGAGATATAAGTTAGTGACGTATTTTATATTGTTAATGGACTTTTTGTCCGTAAATAAATAAATTATATACAGCGGGTACCCGGCATGCGTTGCAAGGCCACTTTAACCTCGGGGTCCATTAAACTGTAATGGTTCCATCCCAAATCTCGGAAAACCACATTATAATGCAAGCGCCTGTACTATAGAACATTATATACAACGGATACCCGGCAGGCGTTGCAAGATCACTGTAACCTGGGGGTCAACTTTACTGTAATGGTTCCATCATAATTCCCGGGAAATAACATTTTAAAGTAAGTGCCTGCAATATATAACATGATATACAATGGTTACTCGGCATGCGTTGCAAGGTCACTGTAACCTCGGGGTCAACTTAACTGTAATGGTTCCATTCCAATTTCTGAAAAATTACATTTGAATGCAAGCGCTGCACTACATAACATTATATACAACGGTTACCCGGCATGGGTTGCAAGGTCACTGTAACCTCAGGTTTCTTCATATATTTAATTTAAAACACACTCCTCCTCGCTTCATCCACGTTCACACGCAAATCGCATAGTGTTTTAACCCGTCAGTTGCTTCTGCAACGGGCCCCGCTAGTATATATTAATGCTCAGTTTTGTGGTAGGTCGGGAAAAACTCACTTTTTCCGCTCACGCCATTGGTCAGGAAAGGGTCACTTTTGATTTGTGGGGAAAAACGATCACTCTGCCCCTCGGGTGGGTGAAACAACAAGGGTCACTTTAGCTTGCGGCCGTTCGTGATGGGTCAAGGGTCACTTTCGATTTGAGGGGAAAAGCGACCACTTTGCCCCTCGGGTGGGTGAAACCTCACGGGTCACTTTGGCTTGCGACCGTTTTTAAAATTTGGCAAGCCAAATTGACTTCTCGGCTCATCGAGATTGGCACATCTGTAGATTCACTTTCCCTCAAGGCCGATTAAGGGAGTGTATCTCTTTTTAAATGCATGGAAAAGTTGAGAAAGATATAGCGAAAATCTCCCATACAAAATTGATTTGGCTAGGTACATAAATTTTAAATGTCATTCTTCATTTTTCGTTTGCCCACCGGCCGACTTGCATATGCGATTTCGTCGAAAATATCACGCTTGGAAGCCAAAATTTATTAAAATTACGTCAACGAGAGTTTTTCAAAGGTTAATTGACCGTCGTAATTATCACTTTTCACAAAAACATCGTCGTAATATTTGTTGGAAAACTGACATTTGCGAAAAACCCACGGAAAAGTCATATTTTGAAACTAATGTTTAAAAATAGGTACAATTTTCACGGAGACGCCTGTCGACAGAATCTAAAACTGCAGCTTTTCCTTGGAGAAATTCAAAAATGTGTCGAAATCTAAATTGGAACGTTCGCAGATCCTAGCGCGAAAAAAATGCTGTTGTTCAACGACTTATGGAACATGTTTCAAATTGATTGTATTCGTACGAGGGTGATTAATAATCTTTATTAAATTTTCTCGAATCTTGCAACACTAAGCATGGAACATTATTCAAAACCACCGCAAGTTTTCAGCGAGGCCCTGACAGCGTTACCTGACGTAATTTGTATGTAAAATGTTCTATAACGGGCGCAGGTGTTCGATTTTCAGGCTGTGCTTGAGGTGGTTGAGACAAAGTTTAACGGTTGTGTTGCCATATAAATGAAATATTATTAACCATTTAAATACTAAGTAGGTACTTAATACAAAATTTAATAAAATCAAATAAAATGAGGTGCTTATCCCGATGACCAAATTTGTTTTCCTAAATAATAAAAAAAAAATTATAGCGCCATTTTTGTGAAAAAAAACCCTAGGTTTTGTAAAATAATGGATCCAAAGTATCAGGAGCGCAGAAATTGACCGAGATAATAATATGTTGTTTTAGCTTCATTAAATTATACACGGTTAACCGTTCATCCCATTGCGACGAATCTTTGAGAATTTGATGATGGCATGTCTCCGATTGTGTCTACATACTTCTGTTTGGCAGATTTCTGCTGCTAGGCCCTGTCGGCGGCTTTATACATACGTATGTTTAACTATATGAAAAACTGTAAAATCGGTAGGTACCTGAGAAACTGATATATTATAAAATTATAAAAATAAAATTAAAGCGCCATTTTTGTGAAAAATTGCATTGCACATTCTGTATAAACGTTACAGGGTACCTACCAGGAGCGCAGAAATTGACTGAGGTATATTTAACTGTATGAAAAACTATAAAATCGTTAGGTACCTGAGAAACTGATATATTATAAATGAATCGCCGATATGCAAGTACGCCCATAACTTTCGAATGCATGCACCGAATTGGATAATTATTTTTGTTTTGTGTTTGTAATTGTTAGGATAAGGTTTTTATTGATCTTCTGGTGAGCACTGGCATTATGAAATTTGTATAAAATGGTTGCCGAAATGTTTGCACGCGCATAACTTTCGAACGGATGCATCGAATTGAATAATTGTTTTTTTGGTGGGTTCGTTACTGTTAGGACAAGGTTTTGCATAAAAATACCGGTGAGATCTGCCATAATGAAATTTGTATAAAAATGAATTGCCGAAATGTATATATGCGTATAACTTTCGAACGAATACACCGAATCTGAACATTATTTTTTTATTGTTTTCGTTACTGATAGGACAAGGTTTCTATAAAACTACTGGTAAGCTCTGGCATTATGAAATTTGCATAAAAATCAATCGTCGAAATGTATGTACGCGTATAACTTCCGAAAGACTGCAAAAAATTGATTTTTTTTTGTTATGTTTGTTTATTGGCTGGTGAGCTCTGGCATTACGAAATTTGCATAAAAATATTTCAATAGGTGGCACGCGAGCTGTTTGAAAACCAAATGTAACGGCAATGAAATAATGAGCGCGGGAGGGGGGGAAAAAACCACGGAGGGGGGAGGGTAATCTGGGAAGGGGGAGGGGAACCCGGGAGGGGTTTTGCGGGATGGAGGAAGGGGGGGGGGGGGGTAGAGTACGCTATGAAAGAATATTTTTTCTGTTCTTTTTTTTACTCGAATAAAACAAAATTTTAAAAGGATAAATACCAGGAGTGCAGAACTAAGCAAGGGAAAATATATTAAGAACATGTTTTTTTCAATTATTTCTGGCTTTTTGGGAAAGGTGAATTTATATGCATTTAATTTTTATTTTTTACATGAGCTCCGCACAGGAGGCCGTGGGGAAAATAATTTCCCTCAGGTCCTATGTCATCTTTGGGGATGCTGTGTGGAGGATTTTTTTTAAGGAAAGGAAGGAGATGAGAGTTCTGGGAAGGAAAAGGGTTTAAGGGGTGGGTAGGAATCTGGGGTTCAGTGTGTCCTGGACATCCGCCTCCAAGACCTAGACAGACCTCACCCCATGAACCCGGACACCCCTACTAAATCACCAAACGTAGCGAACCACTTGAGGTGACCTATGGCAGAGAAGTTGGTAATCCAATAAAGGACAACTTTGGGGATTTGTATTTCTACATTACATTATATACAACGGGTACCTGGCATGCGTTGCAACAACACTGTAACCTCGGGGTCAACTTAACTGTAATGGTTCCATTCCAAGTTCCGGGAAACTACATTATAATTCAAGCGCCTTGCAAACGCATGCACTGTATTATAACATTATATACAACGGGTACCCGGCATGCGTTGCAACATTACTGTAATCTCGGGGTCAACTTAACTGTAATGGTTCCATTCCAAGTTCCGGAAAACTACATTATAATGCAAGCGCCTTACAAACGCCTGCTTTATATTATAACATTATATACAAAGGGTACCCGGCATGCGTTGCAAGATCACTGTAACCTCGGGGTCAACTTAACTGTAATGGTTCCATTCCAAGTTCCTGGAAACTACATTATAATACAAGCGCCTTGCAAACGCCTGCTTTATATTATAACATTATATACAAAGGGTACCCGGCATGCGTTGCAACATCGCTGTAACCTCGGGGTCAACTTAACTGTAATGGTTCCATTCCAAGTTCCGGGAAACTACATTATAATTCAAGCGCCTTGCAAACGCATGCAATGTATTATAACATTATATACAACGGGTACCCGGCATGCGTTGCAACATCACTGTAATCTCGGGGTCAACTTAACTGTAATGGTTCCATTCCAAGTTCCGGGAAACTACATTATAATGCAAGCGCCTTGCAAACGCCTGCTTTATATTATAACATTATATACAAAGGGTACCCGGCATGCGTTGCAAGATCGCTGTAACCTCGGGGTCAACTTAACTGTAATGGTTCCATTCTAAGTTCCGAGAAACTACATTATAATACAAGCGCCTTGCAAACGCCTGTTTTATATTATAACATTATATACAAAGGGTTCCCGGCATGCGTTGCAACATCACTGTAACCTCGGGATCAACTTAACTGTATTCCATTCCAAGTTCAGGGAAACTACATTATTATGCAAGCGCCTTGCAAATGCCTGCACTATATTATAACATTATATACAACGGGTACCCGGCATGCGTTGCAAAGTCACTGTAACCTCAGGTTTCTTCATATAATTAATTTAACACACACTCCTCCTCGCTTCATCCACATTCACACGCAAATCGCAAAGTGTTTTAACCCGTCAGTTGCTTCTGCAACAGGCAAAACCTAGTATATATTAATGCTCAGTTTTGTGGTAGGTCGGGAAAAACTCACTTTTTCCGCTCACGCCATTGGTCAGGAAAAGGTCACTTTTGATTTGAGGGGAAAAACGACCACTCTGCCCCTCGGGTGGGTGAAACAACAAGGGTCACTTTAGCTTGCGGCCGTTCGTGATGGGTCAAGGGTCACTTTCGATTTGAGGGGAAAAGCGACCACTTTGCCCCTCGGGTGGGTGAAACCTCACGGGTCACTTTGGCTTGCGACCGTTTTTAAAATTTGGCAAGCCAAATTGACTTCTCGGCTCATCGAGATTGGCACATCTGTAGATTCACTTTCCCTCAAGGCCGATTAAGGGAGTGTATCTCTTTTTAAATGCATGGAAAAGTTGAGAAAGATATAGCGAAAATCTCCCATACAAAACTGATTTCTGCTATGAATTTATTCCGATTAATTAAACGGCAATCTGCAAAATACCGAAGAAAAATTGACATTTTAAAGGCCCTTTTCGGGGTGGTAAATTACGACGAAAATAAACATTGTGCGACTGATGTTTTTTAATAATCATAAATTATACAAGATTTAGAAACTTTTAAAATAAAAACATGTGTAGCTTCCCATTTAAAATGTTTCACAATATCGCGTCAAAGATTGAAATTTTTCTGACATTTGCGAAAAATTCTATAACATCCATAATGCACATGGTTTTCAGCCTGTAAAATCGGTAGATATTTTAAATATTTATTTAATTTTCCCCAAACTTGCAATACTGAGCATGGAATATTATCCAAAACCACCGCAGGTTTTCAGCAAGGCCCTGACAGCGTTAGCTGACGTAATTTGTATGGAAAATGTACTTAAACGTTCGAAGGTGTTCGATTTTCAGGCTTTGCTTGAGGTGGTTACGACAAAGTTTAACGGTTGTCTTGCCATTTAAATAAAATATTGTTTTAGAATATTTTGATGAACTAGGTAGGTACCCTGAAAATTACATAAACGGATAAATTATCCACGGGTATCGTCTATAAATTATAGCTCACGAACGACTGGACCAAATTGAAAAATTCTTTTTGGGTTGGTTTCGTTATTGTTCGGGCAAGGTCTGGAATTATAAAATTTGTTTAAAATGAATCGCCGAAATCTATATATGCGCATAGCATAGGGGAAAAGCGACCACTTTGCCCCTCGGGTGGGTGAAACCTCACGGGTCACTTTGGCTTGCGACCGTTTTTAAAATTTGGCAAGCCAAATTGACTTCTCGGCTCATCGAGATTGGCACATCTGTAGATTCACTTTCCCTCAAGGCCGATTAAGGGAGTGTATCTCTTTTTAAATGCATGGAAAAGTTGAGAAAGATATAGCGAAAATCTCCCATACAAAACTGATTTCTGCTATGAATTTATTCCGATTAATTAAACGGCGATCTGCAAAATACCGAAGAAAAATTGACATTTTAAAGGCCCTTTTCGGGGTGGTAAATTACGACGAAAATAAACATTGTGCGACTGATGTTTTTTAATAATCATTAATTATACAAGATTTAGAAACTTTTAAAATAAAAACATGTGTAGCTTCCCATTTAAAATGTTTCACAATATCGCGTCAAATATTGAAATTTTTCTGACATTTGCGAAAAATTCTATAACATCCATAATGCACATTGTTTTCAGCCTGTAAAATCGGTAGATATTTGATATATTTATTTAATTTTCTCAAACCTTGCAATACTGAACATGGATCGATATGCAAAACCACCTGAAGTTTTTAGCCGGGCCAGGACACCGATAGCTGACGTTATTTGTATGGGAAATGTTCTAAAACCGAAGCAGGTGTTCGATTTTCAGGCTTTGCTTGAGGTGGTTACGACAAAGTTTAACGGTTGTCTTGCCATTTAAATAAAATATTGTTTTAGAATATTTTGATGAACTAGGTAGGTACCCTGAAAATTACATAAACGGATAAATTATCCACGGGTATCGTCTATAAATTATAGCTCACGAACGACTGGACCAAATTGAAAAATTCTTTTTGGGTTGGTTTCGTTATTGTTCGGGCAAGGTCTGGAATTATAAAATTTGTTTAAAATGAATCGCCGAAATCTATATATGCGCATAGCATAGGGGAAAAGCGACCACTTTGCCCCTCGGGTGGGTGAAACCTCACGGGTCACTTTGGCTTGCGACCGTTTTTAAAATTTGGCAAGCCAAATTGACTTCTCGGCTCATCGAGATTGGCACATCTGTAGATTCACTTTCCCTCAAGGCCGATTAAGGGAGTGTATCTCTTTTTAAATGCATGGAAAAGTTGAGAAAGATATAGCGAAAATCTCCCATACAAAACTGATTTCTGCTATGAATTTATTCCGATTAATTAAACGGCGATCTGCAAAATACCGAAGAAAAATTGACATTTTAAAGGCCCTTTTCGGGGTGGTAAATTACGACGAAAATAAACATTGTGCGACTGATGTTTTTTAATAATCATTAATTATACAAGATTTAGAAACTTTTAAAATAAAAACATGTGTAGCTTCCCATTTAAAATGTTTCACAATATCGCGTCAAAGATTGAAATTTTTCTGACATTTGCGAAAAATTCTATAACATCCATAATGCACATTGTTTTCAGCCTGTAAAATCGGTAGATATTTGATATATTTATTTAATTTTCTCAAACCTTGCAATACTGAACATGGATCGATATGCAAAACCACCTGAAGTTTTTAGCCGGGCCAGGACACCGATAGCTGACGTTATTTGTATGGGAAATGTTCTAAAACCGAAGCAGGTGTTCGATTTTCAGGCTTTGCTTGAGGTGGTTACGACAAAGTTTAACGGTTGTCTTGCCATTTAAATAAAATATTGTTTTAGAATATTTTGATGAACTAGGTAGGTACCCTGAAAATTACATAAACGGATAAATTATCCACGGGTATCGTCTATAAATTATAGCTCACGAACGACTGGACCAAATTGAAAAATTCTTTTTGAGTTGGTTTCGTTATTGTTCGGGCAAGGTCTGGAATTATAAAATTTGTTTAAAATGAATCGCCGAAATCTATATATGCGCATAGCTTCCGAGCGAATGCACCAAATTGAATAATTCTTTCTTTGTTGTAATTGTTATTATTAGGGCAAGATCTGAATAAAATTACTGGTGAGCTCTGGCATAACGAAATTTGTTTAAAAATGATTCGCCGAAATGTAAGTACGCTCATAACTTCAGAACGACTGCACGTAATTGAATAATTCTTTTTTTGTTGCGTTCCTTATTGTTAGGACAAAGTTTGTATAAAACTACTGGTGAGCTCTGGCATCATGAAATTTGCATACAAATGAATCGCGGAAATGAATGTACGCGCACAACTTCCGAAAGACTGCACCAAATTGAATAATTCTTTTTTTGTTGTCTTCGACACTGTTAAGACAAAATTTTGTATAAAACTACTGGTGAGCTCTGGCATTATCAAATTTGTATAAAAATGAATCGTCGAAATGTATGTACGCGTATAACTTCCGAAAGACTACACCAAATTGAATAATTCTTTTTTTGTTATGTTTGTTTATTGGCTGGTGAGCTATGGCATTACGAAATTTCCGTAAAAATATTTCAATAGGCGGCACGCGAGCTGTTTGAAAACAAAATGTACCGGGAAGGAATTAATGACGCGCGGAAGGGGTGGAGGAAAACCAGGGAGGGGGGGAGGAAAACCAGGGTGGGGGGAGGGTAAACTGGGAAGGGGGAGGGGAACCCGGGAGGGGGTTTTGCGTGATGGAGGAAGGGGGGGAGGGAGTAGAGTACGCTTTGAAAGAATATTTTTTCTGTTCTTTTTTTTACTCGAATAAAACAAAATTTTAAAAGGATAAATACCAGGAGTGCAGAACTAAGCAAGGGAAAATATATTAAGAACATGTATTTTTTTCAATTATTTCTGGCTTTTTGGAAAAGGTGAATTTATATGCATTTAATTATTTTTTTTTACGTGAGGCCGTGGGGAAAATAATTTCCCTCAGGTCCTATGTCATCTTTGGGGATGCTGTGTAGAGGATTTTTTTTAGGAAAGGAAGGAGATGAGAGTTCTGGGAAGGAAAAGGGTTTAAGGAGTGGGTAGGAATCTGGGGTTCAGTGTGTCCTGGGCATCCGCCTCTAAGACCTAGACAGACCTCACCCCATGAACCCGGTCACCCCTACTAAATCACCAAACGTAGCGAACCACTTGAGGTGACCTATGGCAGAGGTGTTGGTTATCCAAAAAAAGTTAACTTTGGGGGTTTGTATTTCTACATAACATTATATACAACGGGTACCCGGCATGCGTTGCAACATCACTGTAACCTCGGGGCAACTTACCTGTAACGGTTCCATTCCAAGTTCGGGGAAACTACATTATAATTGAAGCGCCTTGCAAATGCATGCACTGTATTATAGCATCATATACAACGGATACCCGGCATGCGTTGCAACATCACTAATCTCGTAATCTCGGGGTCAATTTAACTGTAATGGTTCCATTCCAAGTTCCGGGAAACTACATTATAATGCAAGCGCCTTGCAAACGCCTGCTTTTTATTATAACATTATATACAAAGGGTACCCGGCATGCGTTGCAAGATCACTGTAACCTCGAAGTCAACTTAACTATAATGGTTCCATTCCAAGTTCCGGGAAACTACATTATAATGCAAGCGCCTTGCAAACGCCTGCTTTATATTATAACATTATATACAAAGGGTACCCGGCATGCGTTGCAAGATCACTGTAAACTCGAAGTCAACTTAACTGTAATGGTTCCATTCCAAGTTCCGGGAAACTACATTATAATGCAAGCGCCTTGCAAACGCCTGCTTTATATTATAACATTATATACAAAGGGTACCCGGCATGCGTTGCAAGATCTCTGTAAACTCGAAGTCAACTTAACTGTAATGGTTCCATTCCAAGTTCCGGGAAACTACATTATAATGCAAGCGCCTTGCAAACGCCTGCTTTATATTATAACATTATATACAAACGGTACCCGGCATGCATTGCAAGATCACTGTAACCTCTAAGTCAACTTAACTGTAATGGTTCCATTCCAAGTTCCGGGAAACTACATTATAATGCAAGCGCCTTGCAAACTCCTGCGTTATATTATAACATTATATACAAAGGGTACCCGGCATGAGTTGCAAGATCACTGTAACCTCGAAGTCAACTTAACTTTAATGGTTCCATTCCAAGTTCCGGGAAACTACATTATAATTCAGGCGCCTTGCAAACGCCTGCTTTATATTATAACAATATATACAAAGGGTACCCGGCATGCGTTGCAACATCACTGTAACCTCGGGGTCAACTTAACTGTAATGGTTCCATTCCAATTCCTGGGAAATTACATTTTAATGCAAGCGCTGCACTATATAACATTATATACAACGGGTACCCGGCATGCGTTGCAAGGTCACTGTAACCTCAGGTTTCTTCATATATTTAATTTAACACACACTTCTCCTCGCTTCATCCACGTTCACACGCAAATCGCATAATTTTTAACCCGTTAGTTGCTTCTGCAACGGGCAAAACCTAGTATATATATTAATGCTCAGTTTTGTGGTAGGTCGGGAAAAACTCACTTTTTCCGCTCACGCCATTGGTCAGGAAAGGGTCACTTTTGATTTGAGGGGAAAAACGACCACTCTGCCCCTCGGGTGGGTGAAACAACAAGGGTCACTTTAGCTTGCGGCCGTTCGTGATGGGTCAAGGGTCACTTTCGATTTGAGGGGAAAAGCGACCACTTTGCCCCTCGGGTGGGTGAAACCTCACGGGTCACTTTGGCTTGCGACCGTTTTTAAAATTTGGCAAGCCAAATTGACTTCTCGGCTCATCGAGATTGGCACATCTGTAGATTCACTTTCCCTCAAGGCCGATTAAGGGAGTGTATCTCTTTTTAAATGCATGGAAAAGTTGAGAAAGATATAGCGAAAATCTCCCATACAAAATTGATTTGGCTAGGTACATAAATTTTAAATGTCATTCTTCATTTTTCGTTTGCCCACCGGCCGACTTGCATATGCGATTTCGTCGAAAATATCACGCTTGGAAGCCAAAATTTATTAAAATTACGTCAACGAGAGTTTTTCAAAGGTTAATTGACCGTCGTAATTATCACTTTTCACAAAAACATCGTCGTAATATTTGTTGGAAAACTGACATTTGCGAAAAACCCACGGAAAAGTCATATTTTGAAACTAATGTTTAAAAATAGGTACAATTTTCACGGAGACGCCTGTCGACAGAATCTAAAACTGCAGCTTTTCCTTGGAGAAATTCAAAAATGTGTCGAAATCTAAATTGGAACGTTCGCAGATCCTAGCGCGAAAAAAATGCTGTTGTTCAACGACTTATGGAACATGTTTCAAATTGATTGTATTCGTACGAGGGTGATTAATAATCTTTATTAAATTTTCTCGAATCTTGCAACACTAAGCATGGAACATTATTCAAAACCACCGCAAGTTTTCAGCGAGGCCCTGACAGCGTTACCTGACGTAATTTGTATGTAAAATGTTCTAAAACGGGCGCAGGTGTTCGATTTTCAGGCTGTGCTTGAGGTGGTTGAGACAAAGTTTAACGGTTGTGTTGCCATATAAATGAAATATTATTAACCATTTAAATACTAAGTAGGTACTTAATACAAAATTTAATAAAATCAAATAAAATGAGGTGCTTATCCCGATGACCAAATTTGTTTTCCTAAATAATAAAAAAAAAATTATAGCGCCATTTTTGTGAAAAAAAACCCTAGGTTTTGTAAAATAATGGATCCAAAGTATCAGGAGCGCAGAAATTGACCGAGATAATAATATGTTGTTTTAGCTTCATTAAATTATACACGGTTAACCGTTCATCCCATTGCGACGAATCTTTGAGAATTTGATGATGGCATGTCTCCGATTGTGTCTACATACTTCTGTTTGGCAGATTTCTGCTGCTAGGCCCTGTCGGCGGCTTTATACATACGTATGTTTAACTATATGAAAAACTGTAAAATCGGTAGGTACCTGAGAAACTGATATATTATAAAATTATAAAAATAAAATTAAAGCGCCATTTTTGTGAAAAATTGCATTGCACATTCTGTATAAACGTTACAGGGTACCTACCAGGAGCGCAGAAATTGACTGAGGTATATTTAACTGTATGAAAAACTATAAAATCGTTAGGTACCTGAGAAACTGATATATTATAAATGAATCGCCGATATGCAAGTACGCCCATAACTTTCGAATGCATGCACCGAATTGGATAATTATTTTTGTTTTGTGTTTGTAATTGTTAGGATAAGGTTTTTATTGATCTTCTGGTGAGCACTGGCATTATGAAATTTGTATAAAATGGTTGCCGAAATGTTTGCACGCGCATAACTTTCGAACGGATGCATCGAATTGAATAATTGTTTTTTTGGTGGGTTCGTTACTGTTAGGACAAGGTTTTGCATAAAAATACCGGTGAGATCTGCCATAATGAAATTTGTATAAAAATGAATTGCCGAAATGTATATATGCGTATAACTTTCGAACGAATACACCGAATCTGAACATTATTTTTTTATTGTTTTCGTTACTGATAGGACAAGGTTTCTATAAAACTACTGGTAAGCTCTGGCATTATGAAATTTGCATAAAAATCAATCGTCGAAATGTATGTACGCGTATAACTTCCGAAAGACTGCAAAAAATTGATTTTTTTTTGTTATGTTTGTTTATTGGCTGGTGAGCTCTGGCATTACGAAATTTGCATAAAAATATTTCAATAGGTGGCACGCGAGCTGTTTGAAAACCAAATGTAACGGCAATGAAATAATGAGCGCGGGAGGGGGGGAAAAAACCACGGAGGGGGGAGGGTAATCTGGGAAGGGGGAGGGGAACCCGGGAGGGGTTTTGCGGGATGGAGGAAGGGGGGGGGGTAGAGTACGCTATGAAAGAATATTTTTTCTGTTCTTTTTTTTACTCGAATAAAACAAAATTTTAAAAGGATAAATACCAGGAGTGCAGAACTAAGCAAGGGAAAATATATTAAGAACATGTTTTTTTCAATTATTTCTGGCTTTTTGGGAAAGGTGAATTTATATGCATTTAATTTTTTTTTTTTACATGAGCTCCGCACAGGAGGCCGTGGGTAAAATAATTTCCCTCAGGTCCTATGTCATCTTTGGGGATGCTGTGTGGAGGATTTTTTTTAAGGAAAGGAAGGAGATGAGAGTTCTGGGAAGGAAAAGGGTTTAAGGGGTGGGTAGGAATCTGGGGTTCAGTGTGTCCTGGACATCCGCCTCCAAGACCTAGACAGACCTCACCCCATGAACCCGGACACCCCTACTAAATCACCAAACGTAGCGAACCACTTGAGGTGACCTATGGCAGAGAAGTTGGTTATCCAATAAAGGACAACTTTGGGGATTTGTATTTCTACATTACATTATTCTTCTTCTTTCGTATGGTGGGGGGTCAGAGGGGGACATCTAGGTCTGCGAGCCAGTCTAGGGCCTCAGGCGTTGCCCTGTGGACCTCATAAATCCCGCCGGGGAATGAATGGAGCGGGCATTCGTTGACTACATGTTCGATGGTCTGCACCGCACCGCATTCACACGTCGCCGACTCTTTAAGGCCCCATCTATGCATCATGTGAGCACAACGGCTATGGGAGCACCTTATTCTATTGATGGCAGTCCAGAGTTTGCGAGGCAATGAGAACCCAGGCTGTCTCTCAGTGGGGTCTTGCACGAGATCGGCGTTTTTGACGTTAGCTGATTGCCACTCAAGCTTCCACCTATCTTCTGGGGTGAGAGGTGTTCGAAGGAGTCTTTCTCCTTCCGTCCAGAAGGGTTTTCGAGACTTTAAGCGGCATGCCGGGTGAGAAACGACATCATCGTGCAAGGGTATTTCGCTTTTTTGCAGCGCCTTCTTGTATTCCCTCAGTGTTGCAATCTCTCGCCTGATATTTGGCGGGGTTATATTTGCAAGTACGGGGAGCCAAGGAAGAGGAGTCGATTTTAAGGTTCCGCTGATGGTTCGCATTGTGGCATTAAGCTGAACGTCGACCATGGAAGTGTGGGCGCTTCTGGCCCATACTGGAGCACAGTATTCAGCTGCTGAGAAAACCAGGGCAATGGATGCCGTTCTGAGCGTGTTGGCGTCGCATCCCCAGCTAGTACCAGCCAGCTTATTGACTAAGTTTAGTCTTGTCCTGGCTTTTTTGCCCACTGTTTCCATGTGTTTCCGGTAATTCAGGCTCCTGTCCAAAGTTATTCCAAGATAGCGGGGATGGGGGTCATGGTAAATATTTTTTCCATCAAACTGAACACAGAGTTTTGCGTTTGCTTGTGAATTACTGAGATGGAAAGCTGTCACAACTGTTTTCGACCCATTTGGCTTTAGTCGCCAATTGAGGAAAAATTCTTCCATAGCCTTGAGGTCAGAATTAAGGATCTCTTCTGCTGCATTGAGGGTTTTGGCTTGGACTGTGATGGCGAAGTCATCTGCGTAAGCAAATTTTCTGCCTTCAGTGTGAGGAAGATCTCGAGTATAGATATTGAAGAGTGATGGGGCCAGCACTGAGCCTTGGGCAAGGCCATTATTCAGGTGCATTTTTTTGCTTTTTAGCCCTCAGTGTCGTAGAGCTTGACAAGGAGGCCTTTGTGCCACACCGTGTCGTAAGCCGCAGAGAGATCAATGAACGCTGCCGCAGTCTTAAGCCGTTTCTGGAATCCAGATTCGATGTGTGTTGTCAGAGCTAGCACCTGGTCACAGCAGTTACGGCCTGGTCTGAAGCCAGCTTGCTCTTGTGGAACCACTTTCTCCAGAATTGGGGTAAGTCTGCGGAGCACCACTCGCTCTAGGAGTTTATACATGGTACTTAAAAGCGAGATGGGCCGATAGCTGTTTGGATCTTCTGGTGGCTTGTTGGGTTTGAGGATCGCAATAACTTTAGTTTTTTTCCAGATATTTGGAATTACTCCAGTTTTAAAAATTTCAGTAAACAGTTTTGCGATCCATAACTTTGTCCGTGGCCCAGCATGTTTCAAAAAGTCTGGAAGAACTCCGTCACATCCAGCTGCTTTCCCAGCTTTTGTTGAAGTGAGGGCGATGTCTACATCATCAGCTGTAACGGCGACCACATCGTTAGGGTTCACCGGCCATTTTAGCCGCGCCGCTTTCAGAGATTTTTTGATCTGGTGGCTTATGTTAGACCTTGTTGTCGTTTTTGAACTGCGGAGTAGTTGGTGAGCAACAGCATTTGGGGACACTTTGGGGGTTGTCTTAATTGGCTGATTTGCAGCTCCGAGTCGCCTGAGTGTTTGCCACGCTTTTCTGCTCGAGTGTTCGAAACTCATTTCTTCCATTAGTTCGTTCCACCTGTTCATGCGCCCGTCATCCAGAGACTGGAGAAGATCAGAAGCAGTGTCTGGGTCGTTATTCCTCTCGTATTCAGCTAGAAGGCGTTTGCTTTCTGAGCTCCATGTTGGGATATACACTTTTCTGTAACCTCTAGGGATGAATTTCTTCGCAGCTACAAACAAAAGATGCGTTTGCAAGATCACTGTAACCTCGGGGTCAACTTAACTGTAATGGTTCCATTCCAAGTTCCTGGAAACTACATTATAATACAAGCGCCTTGCAAACGCCTGCTTTATATTATAACATTATATACAAAGGGTACCCGGCATGCGTTGCAACATCGCTGTAACCTCGGGGTCAACTTAACTGTAATGGTTCCATTCCAAGTTCCGGGAAACTACATTATAATTCAAGCGCCTTGCAAACGCATGCAATGTATTATAACATTATATACAACGGGTACCCGGCATGCGTTGCAACATCACTGTAATCTCGGGGTCAACTTAACTGTAATGGTTCCATTCCAAGTTCCGGGAAACTACATTATAATGCAAGCGCCTTGCAAACGCCTGCTTTATATTATAACATTATATACAAAGGGTACCCGGCATGCGTTGCAAGATCGCTGTAACCTCGGGGTCAACTTAACTGTAATGGTTCCATTCTAAGTTCCGAGAAACTACATTATAATACAAGCGCCTTGCAAACGCCTGTTTTATATTATAACATTATATACAAAGGGTTCCCGGCATGCGTTGCAACATCACTGTAACCTCGGGATCAACTTAACTGTATTCCATTCCAAGTTCAGGGAAACTACATTATTATGCAAGCGCCTTGCAAATGCCTGCACTATATTATAACATCATATACAACGGGTACCCGGCATGCGTTGCAAAGTCACTGTAACCTCAGGTTTCTTCATATAATTAATTTAACACACACTCCTCCTCGCTTCATCCACATTCACACGCAAATCGCAAAGTGTTTTAACCCGTCAGTTGCTTCTGCAACAGGCAAAACCTAGTTATATATTAATGCTCAGTTTTGTGGTAGGTCGGGAAAAACTCACTTTTTTGGCTCACGCCATTGGTCAGGAAAGGGTCACTTTTGATTTGAGGGGAAAAACGACCACTCTGCCCCTCGGGTGGGTGAAACAACAAGGGTCACTTTAGCTTGCGGCCGTTCGTGATGGGTCAAGGGTCACTTTCGATTTGAGGGGAAAAGCGACCACTTTGCCCCTCGGGTGGGTGAAACCTCACGGGTCACTTTGGCTTGCGACCGTTTTTAAAATTTGGCAAGCCAAATTGACTTCTCGGCTCATCGAGATTGGCACATCTGTAGATTCACTTTCCCTCAAGGCCGATTAAGGGAGTGTATCTCTTTTTAAATGCATGGAAAAGTTGAGAAAGATATAGCGAAAATCTCCCATACAAAACTGATTTCTGCTATGAATTTATTCCGATTAATTAAACGGCAATCTGCAAAATACCGAAGAAAAATTGACATTTTAAAGGCCCTTTTCGGGGTGGTAAATTACGACGAAAATAAACATTGTGCGACTGATGTTTTTTAATAATCATTAATTATACAAGATTTAGAAACTTTTAAAATAAAAACATGTGTAGCTTCCCATTTAAAATGTTTCACAATATCGCGTCAAAGATTGAAATTTTTCTGACATTTGCGAAAAATTCTATAACATCCATAATGCACATGGTTTTCAGCCTGTAAAATCGGTAGATATTTTAAATATTTATTTAATTTTCCCCAAACTTGCAATACTGAGCATGGAATATTATCCAAAACCACCGCAGGTTTTCAGCAAGGCCCTGACAGCGTTAGCTGACGTAATTTGTATGGAAAATGTACTTAAACGTGCGAAGGTGTTCGATTTTCAGGCTTTGCTTGAGGTGGTTACGACAAAGTTTGACGGTGGTCTTGCCATTTAAATAAAATATTGTTTTAGAATATTTTGATGAACTAGGTAGGTACCCTGAAAATTACATAAACGGATTAATTATCCACGGTAATCATTTATAAATTATAACTAAAGAACGACTGGACCAAATTGAAAAATTCTTTTTGAATAGGTTTCGTTATTGTTAGGGCAAGGTTTGTATAAAACAACCGGTAAGCTCTGGAATTGTAAAATTTGTTTAAAATGAATCGACGAAATCTATATATGCGCATAGCTTCCGAGCGAATGCACAGAATTGGATAAATCTTTCGTTGTTGTATTTGTTATTATTAGGGCAAGATTACTGGTGAGCTCTGGCATAATGAAATTTGTTTAAAAATGATTCGCCGAAATGTAAGTACGCTCATAACTTCAAAACGACTGCACGTAATTGAATAATTCTTTTTTTGTTGCGTTCCTTATTGTTAGAACAAAGTTTGTATAAAACTACTGGTGAGTTCTGGCATTATGAAATTTGCATACAAATGAATCGTTGAAATGTATGTACGCGTATAACTTCCGAAAGACTGCACCAAATTGAATAATTCTTTTTTTGTTATGTTTGTTTATTGGCTGGTGAGCTTTGGCATTACGAAATTTGCGTAAAAATATTTCAATAGGTGGCACGCGAGCTGTTTGAAAACTAAATGTAACGGCAATGAATCATTAAAGCGCAGGAGGGGGGGGGGAAGAAAAAACTCCATACAGGAGACCCTGAGGAAAATAATTTCCCTCAGGGTCATCTCATCTTTGGAGATGCTGGGTGGAGGGTTTTTTAAGGCAAAGAAGGAGATGAGAGTTCTGGGAAGGAAAAGGGTTTAAGGGGTGGGTAGGAATCTGGGGTTAAGTATGTCCTGGTCATTCGCCTCAAAGACCTAGACAAACCTCACCCCATGAACCCGGGCACCCCTACTAAATCACCAAACGAAGCGAACCACTTGGGGTGACCGACGGCATAGGTGTTGGTTATCCAATAAAGGTCAATTTTGGGGATTTGTATTTCTAAATAACATTATATACAACGGGTACCCGGCATGCGTTGCAAGATCACTGTAACCTCGGGGCAACTTAACTGTAATGGTTCCATTCCAAGTTCCGGGAAACTACATTAAAATGCAAGCGCCTTGCAAACGCATGCAATGTATTATAAAATTATATACAAAGGGTACCCGGCATGCGTTACAAGGTCACTGCAACCTCAGGTAGAACTCAGGATGAAATTATGCAGTGTTGAACTTTTTTTTTTACATTAGCTCCACACAGGAGGCTCCAAGGAAAACAATTTCCCTAGGGGCCTATGTCATCTTTGAGGATGCTGTGCGGAGGGTTTTTAAGGGAAAGGAAGGAGAAGAAGATATGGGAAGGAAAAGGGTATGAGGGGTGTTAAGGAATCTGGGGGTCAGTGTGGCCAGGAGTGACGGACGTATGAATCTATTCCTCACACTGCGGTGCAAGGCGAAGGGTTGGGAAAATCTGGGTGGAGAGGTCAAAATCCTTCCTCAATCAGTCTCCTCTGATCCAACCCGCCACGCAAAGGTTGGGTAAACGTATCCTCCACCAAGACCTAGACAAATACATTTTTTTCAAGACCTAGACAAATACATACAGTTTCTGAATACAATAATGATCTCTGGCATCACGAAATTACGCGAGTAAAGGCCCGTTCTGAATCCTAGGGGCCTATGTCATCTTTGAGGATGCTAAGCGAAGGGTTTTTCAAGGGAAAGGATGGAGAAGAAGATGTGGGAAGGAAAAAGGTATGAGGGGTGGGTAGGAATCTGGGGGTCAGTGTGGCCAGGAGTGACAGACGTATGAATCTATTCCTCACACTGCGGTGCAAGGCGAAGGGTTGAGAGAATCTGGCTGGAGAGATAAAAAGCCTCCCTCAACCAGTCTCCTCCGATCCAGCCCGCCAAGCAGTGGTTGGGCGAACGTATCCGCCACCAAGATCTAGACAAATACATACAGTTTCAGAATACAATAATGAGCTTTGTATCATGAAATTACACGAGAAAAGGCCCTTTCTGAATCCTAGGGGCTTGTGTCATCTTTGAGGATGCTGTGGGGTGGGTTTTTTAAGGGAAAGGAAGGAGAAGAAGATATGGGAAGGAAAAAGGTATAAGCGGTGTTTAGGAATCTGGGGTCAGTGTGGCCAGGAGTGACCAACGTATAAATCTATTCCTCACACTGCGGTGCAAGGCGAAGGGTTGGGAGAATCTGGCTGGAGAGGTCAAAAGCCTTCCAATAATTATGGTAACAAGGGAAAGGATAAGAGGGAGATTAATGGACCTTTTGTCCGTAAATAAATACATTTTATACAGCGGGTACCCGGCATGCGTTGCAAGGCCACTTTAACCTCGGGGTCCATTAAACTGTAATGGTTCCATTCCAAATCTCGGAAAACAACATTATATAGCAAGCGCCTGTACTATAACATTATATTCAACGGATACCTGGCATGCGTTGCAAAGTCACTGTAACCTCGGGGTCAACTTTACTGTAATGGTTCCATTTCAATTCCTGGGAAATAACTTTTTAAAGCAAGTGCCTGCAATATATAACATGATATACAACGGTTACTCGGCATGCGTTGCAAGGTCACTGTAACCCCGGGGTCAACTTAACTGTAATGGTTCCATTCCCATTCCTGGGAAATTACATTTTAGTGTAATCGCTGCACTACATAACATTATATACAGCGGGTACCCGGCATGCGTTGCAAGGTCACTGTAACCTCAGGTTTTCAGATGAGAGTTCTGGGAAGGAAAAATGTTTAAGGGGTGGGTAGGAATCTGGGGGTCAGTGTGTCCTGGGCATCCACCTCCAAGACCTAGACAGACCTAACCCCATGAACCCGGGCACCCCTACTAAATCACCAAACGTAGCGAACCACTTGAGGTGACCTATGGCAGAGGTGTTGGTTATCCAATAAAGGTCAACTTTGTGGATTTGTATTTCTACATAACATTATATACAACGGGTACCCGGCATGCGTTGCAACATCACTGTAATCTCGGGGTCAACTTAACTGTAATGGTTCCATTCCAAGTTCCGGGAAACTACATTATAATAGAAGTGCCTTGCAAACGCCAGCTTTATATTATAAAATTATATACAAAGGGTACCCGGCATGCGTTGCAACATCACTGTAACCTCGGGGTCAACTTAACTGTAATGGTTCCATTCCAAGTCCAGGGAAACTACATTATTATGCAAGCGCCTTGCAAATGCCTGCACTATATTATAACATTATATACAACGGGTACCCGGCATGCGTTGCAAGGTCACTGTAACCCCGGGGTCAACTTAACTGTAATGGTTCCATTCCCATTCCTGGGAAATTACATTTTAGTGTAATCGCTGCACTACATAACATTATATACAGCGGGTACCCGGCATGCGTTGCAAGGTCACTGTAACCTCAGGTTTTCAGATGAGAGTTCTGGGAAGGAAAAATGTTTAAGGGGTGGGTAGGAATCTGGGGGTCAGTGTGTCCTGGGCATCCACCTCCAAGACCTAGACAGACCTAACCCCATGAACCCGGGCACCCCTACTAAATCACCAAACGTAGCGAACCACTTGAGGTGACCTATGGCAGAGGTGTTGGTTATCCAATAAAGGTCAACTTTGTGGATTTGTATTTCTACATAACATTATATACAACGGGTACCCGGCATGCGTTGCAACATCACTGTAATCTCGGGGTCAACTTAACTGTAATGGTTCCATTCCAAGTTCCGGGAAACTACATTATAATACAAGTGCCTTGCAAACGCCAGCTTTATATTATAAAATTATATACAAAGGGTACCCGGCATGCGTTGCAACATCACTGTAACCTCGGGGTCAACTTAACTGTAATGGTTCCATTCCAAGTCCAGGGAAACTACATTATTATGCAAGCGCCTTGCAAATGCCTGCACTATATTATAACATTATATACAACGGGTACCCGGCATGCGTTGCAAGGTCACTGTAACCTCGAATTGAACTTAACTGTTATGGTTCCATTCCAAGTTCCAATAAACTACATTATAATGCAAGCGCCTTGCAAACGCCTGCAATATATTATAACATTATATACAACGGGTACCCGGCATGCGTTGCAAGATCACTGTAACCTCGGGGTCAACTAAACTGTAATGGTTCTATTCCAAGTTCCGGGAAACTACATTATAATACAAACGCCTGCTTTATATTATAACATTATATACAAAGGGTACCCGGCATGCGTTGCAACATCACTGTAACCTCGGGGTCAACTTAACTGTAATGGTTCCATTCCAATTCCTGGGAAATTACATTTTAATGCAAGCGCTGCACTACATAACATTATATACAACGGGTACCCGGCATGCGTTGCAAGGTCACTGTGAACTCAGGTTTCTTCATATATTTAATTTAACACACACTCCTCCTCGTTTCATCCACGTTCACACGTCAAATCGCATAGTGTCTTAACCCGTCAGTTGCTTCTGCAACGGGCAAAACCTAGTTTATATATTAATGTTTGGTTTTGGGGTAGGTCAGGAAAACTCACTTTTTTTTTTAGCCCTCCGGGTACAGGCGAAAATCGACCACTCTGCCTGTCGAGTTTCACCGACCGCAGAGGTCGATTTGGCCGAGCAAGGCTTGTGGACCGGGATTTCATACAAACGGCCGTTCCAAAAAAACGCGTTTTGGTGATCCGATAATCGACACTTTTCCCCCTCGATCCGCAAGACCTTACGGCGTATTGTCGCTTAAAAAAAAAAAAGACGCTTACGCCCTTTCGTTTTCCCTCGCCCCCCTCGGCCCGCAGGCGATAATCGACCGTCGCTCCTCGAGTTTCGCCGACCGCAGAGATCAATTTGGCCCGAAAGGGGGCACGGACAGCGATCTCAGCCGGTCAGACCAGATTTCATATAAAAAGATGATGCAGGGTTAACGGCGCACCCAAACGGCGAAAACTACAATTAGATCTCTCACCGACGAAGAAATTCGGCCTCAGTTATATTTCTTGCCGACAGGTTCACCCGTTAAAAAACGTTGAACCGTTTAGTAAAGAGATTTCCCATACAAAACTGATTTCACTAGGAATTTATTCCGATCAATTAAACGGCTATCTCGAAAATATCGTAGAAAAAATGACATTTTATAGGCCCTTTGCGGGGTGGTAAAATACAACGAAAAAAAACATTTTCGAGAGATGTTTTTTAATAATCATAAATTATACAAGATTTAGAAACTTTTAAAATAAAAACATGTGTAGCTTCTCATTTAAAATGTTTCACAATGTCGCGTCAAACTTTGCAATTATATTGACATTTGCGAAAAATTCAATAACATCCATAATGCACATGATTTTCAGCCTGTTAAATCGGTAGATATTTTAAATCTTTATGTAATTTTTTCCAACCTTGCAATACTGAACATGGAACATCATCCAAAACCACCGCAAGATTTCAGCGAGGCCCTGACAGCGTTAGCTGACGTAATTTGTATGGGAAATGTTCTTAAACCAGCGCAGGTGTTCGATTTTCAGGCTTTGCTTCAGGTGGTTATGACAACTTTTAACGGTTGTCTTGCCATATAGATAAAATATTATTTTAGAAGATTTTGATGAACTAGGTAGGTACCCTGAAAATTACATAAACGGATAAATAATTATCCACGGGTATCATCTATAAATTATAGCTCATGAACGACTGGAGCAAATTGGATAATTATTTTTGAGTTGGTTTCGTTATTGTTCAGGCAAGGTTTGTATAAACTAAATGAGCTCTGGAATTATAAAATTTGATTAAAATTAATCGCCGAAATCTATATATGCGCATAGCTTCCGAGCGAATGCACCAAATTGGATAGTTCTTTCTTTGTTGTATTTGCTAATATTAGGACAAGGTTTGAATAAAATTACTGGTGAGCTCTGGCATAACGAAATTTGTTTAAAAATGATTCGCCGAAATGTAAGTACGCTCATAACTTCAGAACGACTGCACGTAATTGAATAATTCTTTTTTTGTTGCGTTCCTTATTGTTCGGATAAAGTTTGTATAAAACTACTGGTGAGCTCTGGCATTATGAAATTTGCATACAAATGAATCCCGGAAATGTATGTACGCGCATAACTTCCGAAAGACTGCACCAAATTGAAAAATTCTTTTTTTGTTGTCTTCGACACTGTTAGGACAATGTTTTGTATAAAACTACTGGTGAGCTCTGGCATTATAAAGTTTGCATAAAAATTAATCGTCGAAATGTATGTACGCGTATAACTTCCGAAAGACTGCACCAAATTGAATAATTCTTTTTTTGTTATGTTTGTTTGTTTGAGGGGGGGAAGAAAACCAGGGAGGGGGGAGGGTAACCTGGGAAGGGGGAGGGGAACCCGGGAGGGGGTTTTGCGGGATGGAGGAAAGGGGGGGGGGGGGGAGTAGAGTACGCTATGAAAGAATATTTTTTCTGTTCTTTTTTTTACTCGAATAAAACAAAATTTTAAAAGGATAAATACCAGGAGTGCAGAACTAAGCACGGGAAAATATATTAAAAACATGTTTTTTTTCAATTATTTCTGGCTTTTTGGGAAAGGTGAATTTGTATGCATTTAATTTTTTTTTTTTACATGAGCTCCACACAGGAGGCCGTGGAGAAAATAATTTCCCTCAGGTCCGATGTCATCTTTGGGAATGCTGTGTGGAGGATCTTTTTTAGGAAAGGAAGGAGATGAGAGTTCTGGGAAGGAAAAGGGTTTAAGGGGTGGGTAGGAATCTGGGGTTCAGTGTGTCCTGGGCATCCGCCTCCAAGACCTAGACAGACCTCACCCCATGAACCCGGGCACCCCTACTAAATCACCAAACGTAGCGAACCACTTGGGGTGACCTATGGCAGAGGTGTTGGTTAACCAATAAAGGTCAACTTTGGGGATTTGTATTTCTACATAACATTATATACAACGGGTACCCGGCATGCGTTGCAACATCACTGTAACCTCGGGGTCAACTTAACTGTAATGGTTCCATTCCAAGTTCCGGGAAACTGCATTATAATTCAAGCGCCTTGCAAACGCATGCACTGTATTATAACATTATATACAACGGGTACCCGGCATGCGTTGCAACATCACTGTAATCTCAGGGTCAACTTAACTGTAATGGTTCCATTCCAAGTTCCGGGAAACTACATTATAATGCAAGCGCCTTGCAAACGCCTGCAATGTATTATAACATTATATACAACGGGTACCCGGCATGCGTTGCAAGATCACTGTAATCTCGGGGTCAACTTAACTGTAATGGTTCCATTCCAAGTTCCTGGAAACTACATTATAATACAAGCGCCTTGCAAACGCCTGCTTTATATTATAACATTATATACAAAGGGTACCCGGCATGCGTTGCAACATCGCTGTAACCTCGGGGTCAACTTAACTGTAATGGTTCCATTCCAAGTTCAGGGAAACTACATTATTATGCAAGCGCCTTGCAAATGCCTGCACTATATTATAACATTATATACAACGGGTTCCCGGCATGCGTTGCGAGGTCACTGTAACCTCAGGTTTCTTCTTATATTTAATTCAACACACACTCCTCCTCGCTTCATCCACGTTCACACGCAAATCGCATAATTTTTTAACCCGTTAGTTGCATTTTTGCAACGGGCCCCGCTAGTTTATATTAATACACAGTTTTGGAAAACCTCACTTTTTTTGCCGCGCTAAAAACGACCACTCTGCCCTTTACGTTTCAACCACCTTAAGGGTCACTTTCGCTCGAAGCGGATTCAGACAGGGTCGTGTCCCGATTGAGGACCAGATTTCATACAAAAAAGATGATGCAGGATTAACAGCGCACCCAACGGCGAAAACTACAATTAGATCTCTCACCGACGAAGAAATTCGGCCTCAGTTATATTTTCTGCCGACAGGTTCACCCGTTAAAAAATGTCGAATATTTCAGTGCGTCAGAAAAGTTCACCTCCTATACAAAACTGTATTTGCTAGGGATTTATTAATTTTACGGCTTTATTCAAAATAACGTAGAAAAATGGACATTTTAAAGGCTCTTTGCGGGAACGCAGATTACAGCGTAAAAAAATATTTTGCCTGAGATGTTTTTCAATAAATTGTAAAAATACAAGTTTTAGAAACTTTTAAAGTTGCAACATGTACCGCATTCCATTCAAAATATTACACTATATTGCATTAAAGATTGAAATTTTTCTGACATTTGCCGAAATCGATCTATCATCGACAATGCATAATTTTCCAGCCAGTTAATATGAACTCGAGGTAGGTACCTACTGGCGTTTAAAATATGAAGGATTTACACGTAGAAAATAAACAGTAGTTAATGCAGCATTCATATTATCTGAGGTTTTGAGAAACCAAATCAGGTACTTACGTAGGTACTTAATTCCATTGAAAATCAAATAAGTAGGCAATGCAGCATTGATATTACATTTATAACACGGTAGGTACCTACCGTTCTATCGAATTATTGCAAATTTGCCAAGTATTTATTGAGAAAACACGTAGGTACCTACACAAATATTATTTTTCTCGGTATGTACTAGGTAGGTACCGGCTTATGTGAGGATATTCTTTCCTTTAAATTTTAAATCGAAAATTCATGTTATGAAATGAAAAAATCACCCTAGATGGTCACTTTTTGAAATATGTGGGTACACGGAGGTTGCTTCTTGACAACCACTGTTGGTAGGAACGTTATTTTTAAATTAGTCAAGTTTATTTTCACGCAATGGGCGAGTTTTATTTATTCAAAACATCAAAACTTATTATATTTATTATTATTTATTTATACTCATTATTTCAAAACAGAAATAATTACGGAACTTCAATAGAATTTGAACAGAACTTTCACAGAACCCAGCCTAAATATATTTCATATGTTTTTTTACATACGTGCAGATAACCTGCACATAACAACTCTGTATCATCTGATGATATTGCTTATGTATTTTTTTGTAAATGTATAAAATAATTACAGAACTTGAATAGAATTTGAACAGAACTTTCACAGAACGTTTAAATTAACTTGAAAAATTGGAGATTTTTAAATATTGTTTTGAACAACCCAGCCTAAATATATTTAATATTTTTTTTACGTACGTGCAGGTACCTCTAAACATTAGTACCATATATTTTTTATCAAAAATGATAAATTTATATAGCGCTTTTTTGAATATTTCATTTTTATGATAATCATTCAATGTGGGATTGGTACCGCCGCCCCGGGAACAATTCATTGGTTTCTATATAAAATAATGAACTCTGACATCACGAAATTATGCATTGCTAAACTGTTCATCCGATTGCGAGGAAACTTTGGGGACACTGTGTGCGCATCCCTTCGATTCTTTCTGTATAAAATGGTGAGCTCTGGATCTGGCTTCTCTGACTTTGGGGATTTGATTTTTTTTTACATGAATACCGCACAAGAGTCCCAACTGCTCCCGTCTGGAGCCAGTGGGACTATGGCGTCCCCAATTGGGGTATGTTGTGAGGCTGAAGGCAGTGGGGAGGGGAAGGAGATAGGAAAGAGGAAGGTGGAGAAGTACCTGGCTATTCAGATCTGGTTACCAAACACGGCAGAAGCCATTTCAAGTAACGTTTCAATTCTGAATGGTGGTCTTACACCAGGGCGATACTGAGAGTACCTTCCACTATGATGTGCGCATTCCCTCGATTATTTTTTTTAATATAAAATAGTGAGCTCTGGCGTCATGAAATTATGCATTGCTAAACCGTTCATCCGATTGCGATGAAACATTGGGGATTTGATGTGTGCATGCCCGCAATGGTTTTTGTATGCAATAGTGAGCTCTGACGTAATGAAATTACGCATTGCTAAACCGTTGATCCGATTGCGATAAAACTTTGGGGATTTGATGTATGCATGCCCGCAATGGTTTTTGTATACAATAGTGAGCTCTGGCATCAAGAAATTATGCATTGCTAAACCTTTCATCCGATTGCGGTGAAACTTTTGGGATTTGATGTGCGCATCCAGTCGATTCATTCTATATAAAATAATGAGCTCTGGCATCATGAAATTATGCATTGCTAAACCGTTCGTCGACTACCTGTTCCCTTTGTAGGCGCTCACTCCTCGCTTCATCCGTATTCAGACATCGTTTTTCTTCATATATTTAATTTAACACACACTCCTCCTCGCTTCATCCACGTTCACACGTCAAATCGCATAGTGTTTTAACCCGTTAGTTGCATCTGCAACGGGCAAAAGCTAGTGTTTATATTATTGTAAAGTTTCATTAAAATCCATTCAGTAAAGTAGGAATTAGTATTTTATACGTACAATGAATATTAACATCAAAGGGATGTCCATAGTAACCTAATTTAAAAAAAAACATCGTTTCCAAGGCGACAATTGGCGTTTGCAATAAATCGGTTTTTTGTTAACGACAGAAAACGTATGAAAAATAATTTCATAACGCCAGAGATTATTCATATCGCCAGAGCTTACCAATATATATAGCCTATAGATCTCGCAAATAATGTAGCTTTCTATTAGTGAAAGAATTTTTTAAATCTATACATTAGTTTTTGCGTGAAAGAGTAACAAACATACATCCATACAAACTTTCACCTTTATAATATTAGTAGGATAGATCTCGCAAATAATGTAGCTTTCTATTAGTGAAAGAATTTTTTAAATCTATACATTAGTGTTTGCGTGAAAGAGTAACAAACATACATCCATACAAACTTTCACCTTTATAATATTAGTAGGATTTTTTTCTCATGTTAATATTGTGCTGCCTTTATATGTTTATATAAAAGCCCTCTGGGCGTAACATAAATAAATGCTTATTAAAAACTCACCCTTGACAAGCATCTTTATATTGATCAAATCTTAAAAACGGATGCTCAAGGTTGTGATCTCCATCATGATAACATCTAGTACAGAGGTTATAATTGTCACAGACTGTACACTCGAACCGAAACCCACGAATGTTTTCTATCTTGCAAGAATCACACCACACAAATATATGTATAATTCCTGAAAAAAAATCTTATTTAGTTTATTTTATTTTATTAATATAGTACATCTTTAACACTAGACATGGTAGGTTAGAACATGAGAAACGAAAATACTAAAAACAAAAATTTTAACAAAACAAAAAACGACTTCAAAAAATGCACTAAAAAGTAAAAAAATAATTTCTATTCTTCTACAACTTCATAATCGACTTACTTTTTCTACTCATCAATATGTAGGTACGATTGTCATTTTTGGAATCGGTGTCAGTCATGGAAGGTTTGTAACTACGTACATAGTTATAGGTGAGATGAGCTTGTGTCGCACAAGCGACTTGACGAGGCGAGAGCAGGGCCGCGGCGTGAGGGGAGCTGTCAAGTAAACACGCCGCGTCGGGCCGGGTACCTTTGCTGACACCGACTCCAAAAATAACAATCGTACCTACATATTGATGAGTAGAAAAAGTAAGTCGATTATGAAGTTGTAGAAGAATAGAAATTATTTTTTTACTTTTTAGTGCATTTTTTGAAGTCGTTTTTTGTTTTGTTAAAATTTTTGTTTATTTTTTGATTTTTAGTGGATCCGAAGTACACTAATTTGTCTGAATATGGGTAGATCTACTAAACGTGCTGCTCATATGAGACAGACATAATTTCACCATAACGACATTAGGGTCAAATTAAGAGATTCGGCCGAGTTTCGTTAATTTGCTCCTAAGAATTGAAGAGTTCCGTTACTTTGTCATGGATCCGATAATCAGAACCTAACCAAACTCTCATCAATCTATCCTCGAAGTACATCCTTTCCAATAAAAAAAGAATCATTGAAATCGGTTGGCGTGATATTGAGTTATTCATCCATTTGTCGCGCACATACTAAGACTTATATGGTTTTCTCATGGATGCCATCGTCAGAACTAAACCAAATTAAAATGGGACCACATGGGAAGCACCAGCTTTCAAATAAAAAAGAATCATTAAAATCGGTTCACCCAGTCGAAAGTTCTGAGGTAACAAACATTAAAAAAAAAAAAAATTAAAAAAAAAAAAAAAATACAGTCGAATTGAGAATCTCCTCCTTTTTGAAGTCGTTTAAAAATAAAATAAATTTTTAAAAAATCATGAAATATTATTAAAAAATATAATAAATGTAAGTATGTACTAAAAATTGTTTTGAAAGTATGTAACCTTGAGGTATATAATGCAATGTACTAGATTCCTATAAGGGAACGTACCCATACTAAGTGACCAGTTCAGGGGGGGGGGGTCTTCAAAAATACCACGCTTGGTACAAATGAGCGGCGGCGGCCTTAGGTTTTTAGTCACCGGGGGGGGGGAGGGGGGGGGGGGTTAAAAATTGCAAAAAGTTGGTCATGTAGTATGGGTACGTTCCCTAATGTACTTACATCAAATATTAAAGTATACAATTTTAGTTAAAAATAATTTTCAAGATGGCAGAATAACAATAAAATTCCAAAAATAAAATGAAAACACCAAAACTAAGCATTTTGAAACCCATCATTATCTAGGAATGGTTTATTTTAAGTTTCTTTTTATATTTTTGCAATTTTTTGTGTGTAAAGAAAAGGGCTGCAGTGGAAATGAAAGCGACCCCAGGAGTTCTAGCACATTTGATCGATAAAACGCAATTTCAATACAATATTGAAAAAATTTGTCATTTATGGTCGGTTGGTGTCGTGTTCTGTTATTTTATGGACACACTTACAGATTCTCCTAATCCTTCGGATGGAGATTACTTCGGAATAAAAATAGATTCTTCTTCGTATCTGAATTTATTTATACTTCGTGTATACAATTGGGACTGCGGTAGTCTACCTAACTAGAAGCTAGCTAGAATGGTTCTGTCAGTGTTTTCTAAAATACACCCTCTCAGCCTCTCCAATCCTCTGCCGGAGAACTTAGGCACTAGGCTGCCTTCCATCTAGCGGAATCTACCGATAGATGATATCACCGCCATCTGTGTCTACAAGGCGGAAGCTTTTACGATACACCACATCTTCTCCCTGCTAACTTAAGACCAGGCTACATATTTTATTTTATAAATATAACATATTTTAAAACCACGAAGCTATACAAACAGACGTCTCTAAAATCATACTAAACACAATAAACTAAATATTTCATAACACAACACTGAATTTAAATATTTTCACTTTAAGAAGCTGCATTTTTTCCCGGATGTTTTCAGAGACTTCTCGGGCGTAATCGTCCTGCCCACGGTTGTGGCTGATTCTGTGGTGGGCTTCTGATTCCCTCTGGAGATCTGAAATCAGAAGAACACCGGTTAAAATCTCTCAAAAGGAGTGACGTCTCCAGCTCATCTGCACAGCATTCCGACATATCAGACGCGATAGGGACACCCACTGTTTTTTCCTCCCAGTGCTCCGAACACGCCCTTAACTGATCTACGTGTCTTTTCCATAATATCGGTGTACCTACGACTTTAATAATATACAGTTTTTTTTCCAGTCTTTTTTCCACAACCCCTCTAGCCCAAGAACACTTATTCAACTGTCTGAAGTCCCTCGCTAAACACTTCTGACCTATCAAAAACTTCCTACAACCTACCCCTCCAAAATTCCTAAACTGAGGGTTCGACTCCTGTCGTAGCATGCGGAATATTCCGATAATCACTTAAAAAAAAAAAACAATTTTCTCCTAAACTCCTCATTATCGACAAACTGTCTACACATAATGTCATTCTCTTCCGTACCAAACCGAAAAATTTGTTCAACCCCAATCCTATAGCTAAAGCTTGAAAGTATCGCCATGTACCAACGCTAAGCTACGGGTATCTTGAAATTATCGCTTAAGTAACGCCATGTACAAAAAGCTTAAATTTCCAAAATAAAAAATGAATGCATAATTTGTGAGTAACGCCATGTACCACAAATTCAAATACGAACAAGATCGGGTAGCTTGTAAGTATCGCCATGTACAAACAACTTCTAATATCAAAAATGATATCACCCTTCCTCCTACTTACTGGTACTCTCGGGGAAGCAAACTCCCTACTAGTTAATAGGAGAATTTATTCCGTCTTTTACTATTGACTTTAAACAGACTCAACTTTACTTTTTATTGTTAATGGAATCGGCCTAGCATTGAAAAAAAAAACATTGGACCCGCGTCTTTATTCACTATAAAAGACACCTAAAAATTTACAAAACACAAGGAAAATACAACAAAAAAAAAAATTTTAATTTAAAAAATTTACCCAACTAGTCAGAAAAAACTTCGGGAAATTCGTGAATAAATTTATCCTTATCCTGATTTCTTGAATCCATCGAATTACTGGTATCTTGTACCGCCGCGATTTCCAACCCAAAAATATCCATGAAATCTCGCCCAACAATAGGCCACTTGCATGGACTTCATAACGACTTGGAAAAAATCGTGTGGATAGAGTTTTTTACTAAGATTACGAAAATGTTAGTAAAAATTTTTAGAAATGTACAGTTTTTTTTATTTTTAAATAAATAAATCCATTATTTGGGCTCGTGACGTCACTACATGAAAATGTCCCGTCGCCGAAAATGTTCCTATTAATTTTATAAAATTCCACACTGATTTATTTTTTTATATGGCATCACTTTGATTTCAGGCGAATTTTTGAATTCGTTCACTAGATTTATTGTTTGTTCTCTGCGAACTTATCATTTGGTTTGATTTTTTGACAGATGTTCTGAAGAGAACCCCGTACAATTAATGGGTACGGGGTTCTCTTCAGAACGTGAAGAGGATGTCGGTACATGTTTTAGTGGTATAATGATTATGGTGCTGATTTTAACAAAATAAAATTTTATAATATTCTTATTATTATTACAATTTACAAGTTCAAGTATATTACATTGAATTTAGTAATATAGACGCTGTACATTATAATGATTTATGATCAATAAGATGGATGAAGGAAAAAAATATTTATGAGATGTAATATTTTTGGTATGCCTCGTTATTCTCCTGTGCCATTCGTGTGAAAAACGTTCTTTTTTTAAAAATGATTTTCGGCTATGTAATTATCGTTTATTCACACCTATAAAATTATGTCCCGTCTTTCCGGTTTATAAAAAATGGTCTGATTTTTCGGATTGAAATTTTCAAAAAATCCCCAGGGTTTCAAAAATACGATTAAAAAAAAAAAAAAAATACAGAATGTCTTAGAATATTTACCTAAACCGGAAAAAAATTTAAAAAAATGTGATGCAAGTGGCCTATTAAGTCTGTACCCCCTGTGACAATAATGAAGGTAACATTGTTGTTTTTATTTTTGTACTTCACGTCAAAAATAACTGTGCCAATAACTTTGAATGCGTTCCCTGCGTATCCTGAAATAACCCGGTTGTCGGCCAATAACTTTACCGTACCGAAATAACGCTTAAAAAATTTCTTCCTGCATTACACATAACGATGAACCTGAATCGACCATCGCTCTAAAATGTTTGTCATTTATTAAAATGTCTGCTGTGAACGGTTTAATTGTAGCTATCATATGATTTTACAACAAAAATCCTCCCCAATTGGATTGACACTATTCATATATACAACATGTCCGGAAACTCGTAGTACAAGCGGGAAACTGGTGAATCTACATCACGTAGAGAACCCAAAAAACTTATTTTTTTTGATCTAAGCATTTCGATTTTAATATTATTTTTTTTCTATTTTTCCATTTTTTCGGCAACTAAAGGGTTAAAAAAATTTTTGAGCCCGGTTTACCCTTCGTTGCATTTTATAAGACATTACACAGTTGAAATCAACTCCCTAGTGAAAATTTTTTTCAAATTTAACCAAAAAAATTCCAACTTCGGACCCGATTTACTCGAAAACGAAAGTTCAAATCAAAAAAAGTTAAACCACAAAATCGACTCCAAATGTGATGTTGATTCTCCAGTTTCCCGCTTGTACTACGAGTTTCCGGACACCTTGAATATATATTCGAAAACTCACTATGGAAACGTGGGGCTTTAGAAACAGTCGAAAATCGACCACTCTGCCTATCCAGTTTCACCAGATCAGAGATCAATTTGGCCGGACAGGAGGTGTAGACCGCGATCTCATACAAACCGTCGTTCCAAAAAAAATGCGTTTCGATGATGCGATAATCGACCCTTCTACCCCGCGATCCATAAGACCTCACGGTGTATTGTTGCTTAAAAAATAAAAAGTCGCTTACGCCCTTTCACATAAAAAAAGTGCACGTTTCAGTACTTTGACTGTGCGACAAAAATTAAGCGCTTTTTGGCCTACAAAATTTAAAGAAAAAAACTGGCGGCGAAAACTAGAACTCTAATAAAATCACTCAATTCGGCTCGGTTACACTTCCCGCCGAAAGGTTCGCATTAAAAAACAAAAGATGTCTTTTTTCCATTAGTTTCAATGCAAATGAAAATGCTACGATTGTTGAAAAAGGTCAGAATCTTAAATGTCATAATACAACGGATCTCTCAGCGGTTTCGGTCGTTGTTTTGTGGGAAACGTAATTGCCACTGAAAAAACGAGCCTGCCTAACATATTTTTCAAAAATATTTTAGCCGAAAGGATTTCGCAACTTTTAACACCAATATAACATGCCCATCCCATGTAAAAAAGTTCAGGAGATGCTGAAAAAACTCGAAATTTTCCAAAAGAAAATCACCAAAACACGCGCTTAAAGATTCCATCGGAAGTGTATATTTTGCTGGCCGGTTCAAATTAAAAACTTATTCATACAGGGTAGGTACCTACTTATTTCGGTAGTATTACAAATATGATAAAAAAGCAAAGAGATCGCCGGAATTTTTGAAATGTGCAGGCACCTACCTGAAAGGGTACCTACACAACGAATTAGGTTTTAATGCAATAAATACTGGTAAGGTTGTTTCGATGATACTGAATGATTCAACTTTTTTTTAAAGTTAATTTTCACGTTCTGTATTGGTTCTATTCAAGTTCTGTTATTTTATCATTATAGGCCAGTTACATCACAAAACTGAAATAATTACAGAACTTTCCAGAACTAAAAATTTACTAGAAAAATTTGAAAAAATGTAATTTTTTTTTTTTTTAAACCCAGCCTTATTATTTTATTTATTTATAAATGTGTTTATTATTTATGAATGAAGCATGGTTCTATTTGGACTTTGTTAAATAATAAAAATATGTATATATTACGCGTGTTCTAGGTAGGTACTTGCAGGAACTTTTTCCTTCAAAAATCAAAACATGGTATTGAATAAATTTATTTGTTCTCATAAGAAGTTTTACAAAATTATTTTATGCTCAACAACCACGGACATATGAATATATCTGGACCTGCCCTAAGTGATAAAAACGTATTATTTCCCCCTCCACATGGCGCCGGCTGTAGCTCCTCCTTGGAACCGGCTCGCTCCATGGGGAGGGGATATAGCCTCGCTTGAATCTAAAATGTGTGACGTCATCATTCTTGCCGTGAACAGCGAGAAGCTGACATCCATACATTTAACGAAATAACGGCAGCTTGTGCTATACAATATATCTACATTAGAGGTGGGTAAGTTCTGCATTTTACCGGAAGCCTCCGAGACTTGCCTCCTCTTAAAAGTACACGGGTTCTAGGAGCAGGTCCCGGGTCCGAGTTCTTAGGTGCGGACACTGCGGACTGAGCACTGAATGTTGTTGCGGTGCACCGAACCGGGACGCACGGGTTCAAAGAACTTGGAGCCAGGACCTACTCGTAGAACCCGCACGACAACTCAGAACCCTGGAGCAGGACAAGACCCACACGAGGGCTCGGACCCGTCACCCGTGCAATGTAGTTACATTCAATGGACCTACATTGCACGGGCTTTTATTGAGAATTTAAATAAGTAAATTAGCTGTAATGCTTTATTATAAACTATTATTTTATAATGCACTTCACCCGTTGAGTAACAGTACCAATATACGCTCTAATTGAAAATTACTCCGTGTCTAGTCGAATATTCTAAACAATTCCGCGATGACGTTAGGCAGCAGTATACTGTTACGCCAAGCGGTCAGGCACGTGCGTGTTGATTGCCGGCCGGGGTCGGAATGACTGAAGACTGAATGAGGAATGTATCGTGGTTCGTGAGTCGCGGGAGTGGGAGGGAGTGACAAGAGTGGCGGGTGTTTGTCGCGGTTCACGACTTACGTCGCTCGGACCAAGATGCATACTCGTACTCGGCGATCTCGGGACTTGTAATTCGAATCTGCGCCGCGGCTTCGCGCTGCGGCGTTGAGTAGCTCGAGTGTTTCACGATTCACGCAGTTCCAAGAACCCGACACTCGCCGAGACTCGCGACTCGTGAGTGGAGTGGAGAGTGTAGCGCTTCGGGGACACCGGACGGTTACTACTACTCAGTCACTAGACTCACTAGTACCGGAGTACCTCGCCTCGCGGCGAACACGGGGACACCCGCCGGCCGGTGGAGGCATCCGAGTTTTTCGGGTTTGGGAATGAGCCCGAGTTCCGGGACAGGGTTCTCTTGGAGTAGTCGATTTGAAAAAGGAGTGGGAGTAGGAACCGCTTCCCGCAAAGGAGCGGATCACATGAGCCCATTCCAGCTGAACTGACACATCGCTAATCTACATATCAATATACACATAGCGAATGTGGGCGGTACTCCAATGTGCTCGTCGCTGGTTACAGGGGTAAGTAAATTATGAAACATTTGTAAAAGTGTTTTAACTAAACACGGCAAGAAAATATTGATATGTGTATTGGCGCGAGTCTTTTTGGGGCGAGCATTTGGCTATTTCAAAACTTATTTTGGCAAATAAGTTTTTAACGTGGCAAGCAATTCGCGCTCCCATGTAAAAAGGTCTATTCATTCAAAGCAGATTTTGCTTTTAAGAACTAAATGGTGATATTGTAATGCGAGATGCCTATATACTGTCAGATTGATTGTTCAACGAATGACAGTCATCTTTCCCCTCTTGCTCTCCATAGTTTGGTTTTACCCCTCATCTGTAACTGCTTGTCTATCCATTTGGATGTCTATGTCAACAACATAATTTTGTATAGCGCCGTTTTTTATGGCGCCGTTTAAGTGAAATTTTACATCAAAATACCTAGTAAGTACTTAGCTGCGCAAAATGAAATACAATACAACTACAACAGTGAGCTCTGGAATTATGCATTGCTAAACCGTGCATCCGATTGTGATGAAACTTTGGGAATTTGATGTGCGCATCCCTTCGATTCTTTCTGTATAAAAAAGTGAGCACTGGCATCATGAAATTTTGCATTGCTAAACCGTTCATCCGATTGCGATGAAACTATGGGGATTTCATAATACTGAATAATTCAACAATTTTTGAAGTAAAACTTCTTTACGCACCTTCGACATGGGGGGTAAGCATGAGGTGAACGGTCGGGCCTTTACGCACGCTTGACTAGGGGAGTAATAAGGATAAAGATAAGGATAGGGATGGGGACGGGGACGGGGAAAACGCCTGCACTATATTATAAAATTATATACAACGGGTACCCGGCATGCGTTGCAAGGTCACTGTAACCTCAGGGTCAACTTAAATGGTTAATAATATAATTTTTTTACTGGAATAACCCGAAGTCTTAATTTCGAAAGAAATCTGAAAAATACATTTGTACCTATACTGTCGTTTTTGTGAAAAATTACAACAAAGTACCTACCCGCTTATTATGAAATAATATTTTTCTGTTATTTTTTTTACTCTGATAAATCAAAGGTTTAATTTCTAAGAAATTCTGAATATTACATTTTGTATCGCCGTTTTGTGAAAAAATTACTACCCGTGCACTTTGAAATAATGTTGTTTCTGTAATATGGTCAATGCAATAAAATATAGTTTATTAACTAAACCGTTCATCAGATTGCGATAAAAATTTTTGGGATTTGATGTATGCAAGCCCGCGATGGTTTTGATACACAATAGTGAGCTCTGGCATCATGAAATTATGCATTGCTAAATCGTTCATCCGATTGCGATGAAACTTTTGGGATTTGATGTGCGTATCCCTTCGATTCTTTCTGTATAAAATAGTGAGCTCTGGCATCATGAAATTATGCATTGCTTAACCGTTCATCCTTCTTCCTTTGCGCTGTCCCAACTCATTGCCTAGGTAGGCTGTTGGGGTCGGCTCTTCTCGTTCTCAGGTTGTAATATCTTCTGTTCTGGATATCGCCTTCATCCAGGCCGTTTCTCCGAAGAATTTTGGAACATTGAGTCGTCCAGGAGTTTTTCGGTCTTCCTTTGGATGACTGTCGATGAAGCTCCATAGACATTGCCAGCCTCACTGTGTGGTCTGATGGTCTCCGTCTTATATGTCCATACCATCTCAACTGTCGTTCTTCCAGCTTGCTATTTATGTCTGTGACACCCAGGCTACCACGAATGCGTGAACTTTTGATCTTATCTTTTAATGATACTCCTGCCGACCATCTAAGCATTCGCATTTCTGCTGTTTCAAGTTGCCTAGTGTAGGAGTTGTACATAGTCCAGCATTCGGAGCCATACATTATTGCGGGTCTTACAATGGTCTGGTATATTTTTCCTTTCAGTTTTATAGGCATTTTGGAGTCACACAATATTTCTGTTACGGATCTAAATTTAATCCATCCCACACCTATTCTATGGATGACATCCGCTGCACATCCTCCGTCTCTGTGGATTAGTGAGCCCAGATACTTAAATGAATCACAGTTGGCTAATGTTACTCCATCCAGTTGCATCGAAGGAGTTACAGCGTTTGTGTCTTCAAATGGTAAATACAAATATTCAGTCTTTTTCCTGCTAATTTTTAGGCCATTATCCTCCAGGATCTTTCTCCATCTTTCCAGGCTATTCTGTAAGTCACAATGATTATCTGCTATCAGTACTACATCATCTGCAAAAAGCATAGTCTTGAGAATACTGTTCATTTCTTGACTTGTTAGATAATTCATGACCATTATGAATAGCAGTGGGCTGAGGACAGATCCTTGGTGTACCCCCACTTTAATTGGAAATTTTGGTGATGTCCCTGATGTGCATCTTACTTGAGTTTCAACATTTGTATACATATCTTGTATGGAGAGCACATATCCTTCTGGTAAATTGTGGGCTCTCAATGCCGCCCATATCAGGCTTCGGGGAACCCTGTCAAATGCTTTTTCCAAGTCTATAAATACCATGTGCAAATCTTTTTTTGCATCTTGATGTTTTTCAACTATTATTCTAACTGTTTGAATAGCATCTATTGTTGATTTTCCCGACACAAAACCGCATTGATCGTCGTGTATTTTTACAATATTCCTTATTCGTGTGTTGATAATTCTCTCATATATTTTCATGGTGTGAGACATAAGCTTTATCCCTCTATAATTGTCGCACTTCCTAGAGTCTCCTTTATTTTTGTAAAAGGGAAGAAGGTAACTCTGCCTAAAGTTTTCTGGCATTGGTTCTCCATTCAGTACTTTATTGTACAGAGTGCACAGCCATTTATGTCCTACTTCACCACATTCTTTCCATAATTCAACTGGAATATTGTCTGGACCCACTGCTTTCCCCACTTTCATTTGTGATATGGCTACTTGAACTTCTGTTTGAGTGATTTCTTCAACTGGCCCCTGCACTGGTTGCTCTGACACTTGAGTTCTTCTCGGAAATTCTTCATTCAGTAATGTAGAATAATAATCTTTCCATCTTTGACATATTTTGGTTTCGTCTGTGATCAACTCACCGTCAGTGTCTTCTATGTATTTGGGTGTTCTAATTGATTTGGCCCTTTCTTTCCTGTGTGCTGCGATTTTGTAAATTCTTTGCACCCCATTTGGTGTTTCTAGGTCATCATACAGCTCTTTCAATGCCTCATGTTGTGCAGAGGCAACTAGTTTCTTTGCTGTCTTTTTGACTTGTTTATACACTATCCGGAGTTGCTCTTTCTCGCCATCGCACTTACAGTTTGACCAGTTTCTGAAAGCAGTTTTCTTCTCTTTTAGACACGTTTGCAACTCATTTGTCCACCACCACGATTCCTTCTTTATTTTCAGTTTACCCTTGGAGACTCCCAGATGTTGTTTGGCTTCCTGTAAACATACCTGTTCAAATGCTTTCCACACATCCGATTGGGATGAAACTTTTGGGATTAGAAGTGCGCATCCCCTCGATTTGATGTGTGCATGCCCGCGATGGTTTTTGTACACAATAGTGAGCACTGGCATCATAAGATTATGCATTGCTAAACCGTTCATTCGATTGCGATGAAACTTTGGGGATTTAATGTGCGCATGCCGGCAATGGTTTCTGTGTACACCAGTGAGCTCTGGCATTATGAAATTATGCATTGCTAAACCGTTTAACCGATTGCGATGAAAATTTGATATTTAACCGATTGATATTTAATTTAATACACACTCCTACTCGCTTTATCCACATTCACACGTCAAATCGCATAGGTTTTTAACCCGTTAGTTGCTTTTGCAATGAGCCCAGCTAATAATATTATTATATTTAAACAACAAACATTTTCACACAAAATTTCTGTAGATGACCTACTCCATTGCATTTGTAGCATCTAGCGTTGCGATATTTGCAGGAATTGGTACTATGACCCGTATTCTTACAAATTCGGCACAATAAATTCGCACCCGGTGGTACTGGAAATTTACTGCTCGAAGCCCCTCGAGACTTCCCGGTAAACATAAGATTCTTAGAAGCAGTGGCCTTCGAAAAGTGCCCGTTGCCAGTATCCTCCCTTATGCTGTTAATCTCTGACTTTACCGAATTATTTGCAATATCCAACACTGACATACTGCTAGCTACCTCTTCAAGTTCATTAAGTGTTAATTCCAATCCCTCAAGGTATATTTTGTCCTTAATACGACCCGGTAATAACCCAATGGCAAAAACATCTACCAGATTCTTCTCTAATCTATTTCCAAATTCACAATACGATGACAAAGATCTTAACCTAACCGCAAAATTCCTAACGGATTCACCCACATCCTGTTTTGCCGCGAAAAACGCTTCACATTCTTTAAACACCAACCGTTTTTTGTACAATATTTATCTAAGGTAGACAATAATTTATCAAAAGTTAAATCCGTTAATTTTAGTGGAAAACACAAATTAATCAGTAAAGACAGTGTTTCTTGCTCTAAAAGAATCAACAGAAAAGCCCTTTTTGTCCGCGGTTAACTTGTCATCATTTATGACGAAAAACTGTTCCAGTCTAAGCTTAAACAATGTCCAATCTCCTACGAGATGATTAAAACTCAGAATCCTTCCCGACTCCATATCCCAAAGGAAACAGACCACAATAACCACCAAAAAAAAAAACGAACCCGCAGCAATTGCCTCCACAAAAAAAAGCAACTACTTAACTCCGGAACTCTTCTTGGTCCTGTGTCCAAGTCTTCCTTCCTTCAAATAGTCCTCCAATTTTGCGTATAATCACCGCACGCCTTGGCTGTGATCAATTGTCCGGTAACCGCTCGCCTTGGCAGTGAAAAATGTTTTTCCCCTGGTATTGGTCTTCTTTGTCCTTTGGTCTTATATTCTTCTGAACCTTAAACAGAAAAATATTCTGGCCTCCTCGGCTCTGGAGATCCTGTTTTCTTTCTCTTCTCCATGAAGGAAAAAAACTGCAAGCAACGCTTGCCTTCCTTCTTTTAAATAATCGGAGACGGTTTACAAATGTATAGTTCCCGAGAGCACTTAGGCCATAGACCCATTGTACTATCTCCCATTTTACCTCATTCCTTTGACAGTAATCCAGTCCCTTTTATAAAGTTCACCAGGATTGTCATTCGAAATGAAGCTGTATCTTCTGGTCCGACAACGTGTCTTCCCAGGTCTCATTTCCCCTCTTCACTCCTCCTTGGTTCCCTGAAGGCCCCACGACGGAAGAGGGCTTCATCTCTCCTCTCCACTCCTTAGTTCCCCGAAGGCTCCACGACGGAGAGTCTACCTCCCCTTGGTTCCCTAAAGGCCCCACAAGGGAAGAGTCCGCTCCACCTTGGTTCCCCGAGGGCCCCAGGAGGGAAGAGAACTTCATCTCTCCTCCTTGGTTCCTTTAAGGCCCCACAGAGGAAGAGTTCACCAAGATGGCCTCATTTCTTCTCTTCACTCCTACATGGTTCCTCGAAGGCCCCACATGGGAAGAGGACATCATCTCTCCACTTCACTCCTCCTTGGTTCCACAAAGGCCCCGTGCTGGAAGGGTGCCCTTCCCCTTGGTTCCTTGAAGGCCCCAGAAGGGAAGAGTTCATGGAGGTGGCCTCAGCTCACCTCTCCACGGTTTCTCCTCTTAGTTCCTCCTACGGCCCCAGGAAGGAAATCCACAGAGGTGGCCTCAGCACTCCTAGGTTCCCAAAAGGCCCCTAGTTTTATAATGGTCCAATTTTTTTGTCCCATGAGTTACCAGGGAAATAGAAGGTCCACTCCAGCAGAGCCCTGAGTGCTGGAGTGAGGTCTAAATACTCCGAGATGCGACCTTGTTTCTCGGAGGCACCGCTCGTGACCAGGGCCGTATTTACACTTTTCATTAGTATAGGCCACTTCATTTGCGCCGCCCCTTCCTCCTTCTTAGAAGTTTCATAATAATCACTCACTTGTAGGCTGCCATTAGATGGCACACAATTTTAAAAATAGATAGATATTAATAAATATTAAAAAATGAAATAAAGAATGAATTATTCATAAAGTCAAAGTGTAACATGAAACAGAAATTACAATTTTTAAGAGATTTTTAATTTGACAAAATCATCTATAACAGCTTCATAGTTTTTAGTATTCATTAAGTCTGCTTCTATGCATAGAAGATCTGAAGAGTAAGGCTTTTCTTGTGATAATGAAGACCTTTGGTATTTCTTCACTCGCTTTGAACAGGAAAAACTCCTTTCCCCAGTACAATTTGCGACCGGAGTGCAAAGTGTAACGCGGAGAGCTATATCCAAGTTTGGGTAAACGTTGCACAGAGATGGTTTCCTCAAAAACTTCCTTAAAAAGATTCAGTAATGATGAGGAAATGAGAGGAAATGTGACCTTGAAAGTGAATACATTCCTGAACTAAATCGTCTTCTAAATCATTGTATAATATTGCACAAGAGACCCTTTGTGTTGAAAGTTTGCCAATTTTTTTTAATGATTTTTTTTCTTTGAAGTATTATGCCTTCTCTCTAATTCAGATCTCAGTCAGGAGGTTGTTTCAATATCCTCGTTTGATGTTTTGTCTATAAAGTTTTTTCTCTTAGGGTCTTCTTACTCTTAATGTCGCCCTGATATTGCAAAAGTGCGCTCATTTCAATTCCACTTTCTTCGAAATAACCAAAATTTTCTTGCTGTGGTGTATAAACTCGAGAATAACTCCATAAAAATCAGATACCGTCAGTACATCAACAGATGAGCTCTGAATCAGAGCACTCACTTTATTTATTTAAAAAAAAAGCTCTCCAAAATACGATTAGTAACTGAATAAGGTAACTCACTGCCCAAGCATTTTTTGTGAAATATTCGCACCATAATCGCACGACGCAATCCACGGTCCCGTACAGGATCACTGGGCATCTAAAGGTTTCTTTAAGGGGGAAATAGGTGTAGACTCCAAAAATATTTTTTTTGTTAAATCGATGGTAGGTAGAACTATTCAAAAATATATTCTGAAAATTTCAATCCAAAATTCTACGCCATTTAAAAGTTATATGCGTTTGAGTGAGGGTCCCTCCGCCGAACTACCACTATTTAACTGCCACTCTTGTTTTCAAACGCATTTTTCTCGAAACTACTTTTTTCGAATGTGTGTAACTTGTAAACTCCGCACGTAGTTTCTTTACATAAATATGCTCTATTTGAACCTCAATCCTAAACAATATCTTTATTTTAACTATTTTTATGGCAAAAAACGTTCAAGAGAATGGTAAAAATCATGCTAAATTTTCACATTTCTGAAAAAATATTAATATTCGATTTTTTGTGTGGTTCAAATAGAAGAAAAACTTGTGATCTCTAGGAGTTACACAAATTGTTCAGCCGGACGGCGACTTACAATGCGCGGCAGCTGATATCTCCGTTATTTTTTTAGGAAAATATTTGAAAATTTTAGAATATATTCTTGAATATATGTGTAAAATGACCGCAAAGTATAAATAAAATATATATAAAAATTCATGAAAATTACTAAAAATACGCCGTCCTACACCTATTTCCCCCCTTAAACGTTCGTGCGCCGCGTGCAATAAATGTAGCCCACTGCCAAAGCATTTTTTGTGAAATATTCGCACCACAATCACCGATCTCGTATTGGACCGTTGGGCATTGAACGACACAAATCCGTGTTCACGTACGGAACCACTGGGCGTCAAAGGTTAATAGATAGAAAACTCTATCTATCCACAGTGACTTTTTTGATGTTTTTTTATAATCGTACACAAACTTAAGGGCTTACCAAAGCAAGCGAGCGCAGCGTGCGCCGCCCCCCGAACTCTGCCGCCCCTAGGCCGCGGCCTATAAGGCCTATTGACAAATCCAGGACTGCTCGTGACGCTGTTCCCCAGGACATTCAGCCTGAGCTTGGATGGCTATTGCAGGTTTGTGTTTTCCACTCCCTGAGCGATGGGTTCGCCACACTCCCAACGCTAACACGCTCTCGCTCCTGGTCCCAAATTGATGTTGTCATGTGACAACAAAATAAATCGCAGATAATCCACGGCTGCGCTAGCTGTCGTGTTCTGTTATTTTATGGACACACTAACAGATTCTTCCAATCCTTCGGATGGAAATTACTTCTAGATTCTTCTTCGTATCTGGATTTATTTATACTTCGCGTATACAATTGGGACTGCGGTAGTCTACCTAACTAGAAGCTAGCTAGAATGGTTCTGTCGAGTGTTTTCTAAAATACACCCTCTCAGCCTCTCCGATCCCCTGCCAGAGAACTTAGGCACTACGCTGCCTACCATCTAGAGGAATCTACCGATAGATGATATCACCGCCATCTGTGTCTACAAGGCGGAAGCTTTTACAATACACCACAGTTGGCATTATTTACGAGCATGGTCGGAATTAAGTCAATTGGTAAGAAATATTCCAACCGAAGATTGATTAATTTCATCATCTATGGTTAGTTAGCGTTATTCAACATATGATTCCAACACTCGGTTGACAAAAGCCGCCATTTTTGGCATGGCCCCTTGAGTGTCGGATAAGCTGTCAATAACACAACTTTTGAAATAAAGTCATATATTATGCAAAATAACTGGCTTACCAATGAATGGAGGTGAACTAATGAAGCTCTTAGGATTGAAAGTAATCGTTTACACGATCCATATACTGAATTAATTCTTCTATTAGTTAAGACGCCATCAATTGATTCCATCTGAGCTCAGAGAAATTATTCAAATATGACTAAAGACCTCATTAATTAATTAACTCCCTTTTATTGCCAATCTTTATTAAATTTAGTAGTTATTTCATTTGAAATTAGAATTTTTAATTTTTACATACTTACCGGTTTGACATTTGCTTTCTTATTTATTGGGTTATCAATATCGGTCTGGCTATCGACACCGCGACTGTGTTCGGGAAATCAATATCAAATAGTAGGTATTTACGCCCATTGATCCGATATTGTAAAGTTGTCGATTTCACTGTTCCGGACCCCCTAAAGTGGCTGTCATTCGATTAAAAACTTAGTATGCAGTTTTGAATTCAAAAGTTTGTGTTTTAGTCAAAATACTGATTTGAGGTAATTAATCTAAAATGTAAGTATTATCTAGTCAGGTATACAAACCACATTGTGCAGTGTCTATCACTCTGAGGTCATATTTTCCCAGGAAACCTGCGCGGTAATTGGATCGCAGACCCCAGTCCCAACACACTTCCACTGTGTCAGCAGGGGATCGCTTGTGGCCCGAGCGCCCTACTCCAATCACCGTCCCCGCGCAGTTCGACCCACCATCTGTTGTCAAAACCAAATACAGAGTCAAAGTTGGTTATAAATAATCATAGTTTCAACACATAGAGGTAAGAGTTGAGTTTCAATTAAAATAATAAAAAAGAGATATGTCACGAAGGTGTGCCAACTGTTTCCAAACCACGACCAAGCGGCACGGACTGTTAAAGCTGTGCATGTATGTAGCTACGATTTTCAGTAGCATGGGTGAATGAGGTATCATAATATATATTGGTTCCCATCTCCCTTGTATCTATTATTTATGAGTTGTAAAATCATATTTTAAGTTTTATTTAGTTCCGTGGAAGTAGGTTCCTATAATGAGAATCCAGTAGATGTTTTGAAAGTTACCTTCATCTTTCCACTCCCAATCTTTGCCTCTGATGACTCTGCAACCCAGAGGGTTCGCCAATCTTAACATTGCTGTAACTTCACCAGATTACAGGTACAATATTTATGTTCTCTCTAGGTTCTAGATCCGTTTTTGGGACACAGAATTGCGATGACTGAAATTCAAAGAAAAGAGATTAATTAATTAATTGTCAGTCTACAAAGAGCGTGGGGAAAATAATGGAATGGAAATAAAACCATTTCAACACTTTCCAGGATTGTGAAAAGATTGATTACGGTATTCTTTCACTGTTGTGTCTTCTAATCTTTTTTTTCCCTAAAATATTCAACCTACAAACAATTTTATTTTGATGCAGATTTTCTGTAGAACATGTTAAACCGATTAGTCAATATTTTAAATTTTAAATATGTAGTGTAGGTACATCTATTTGAATTTCACTTTTATTCTCTTGATTGAATGAATGTATGAATGGTGCGGAATCTTGTAACTGGAAATTAACCTACTTCCCGATGTGATGTGATGTGATGTGATGTGATGTGATCGACTTGAAATGAGGGCTTGGTCCAATCTCTCTTTGAACACAGACCAATTTCCCGTCTTTTGACAGAACGGCCCCAAATTTTTACAAATTCCCTCCATGACCTCCATCGGGAGAAGAGTTTATAAAACTTATTGCAATTATTATTTCAGCGCTTTAGCGCAGCGCATCTCCCTGCAGCTATGGATCCTTAGCCCTTTTGTCCAAGCTCCTTTTCTTTAACTGCAGCGTCAGAAATCAGGCCCTTTGCCCCAGTTTCCGGCTGTCTCCATATGTTGATTTGTCACTCTTGATTTCATTCTCCTCTTTGCTTCAGCACACCATCAACGGTGCACTCTTTTTCCAAATGACAACAGGCAACGGCTACATGCAACAATATTGCCTGAAGAAATTTTCTCCTTCACGCATGCATATATTTGGGTGTACTAGGCAACCATCTGCTACCAAATTTTTGAGTGGCTGCTCCGGTCTTCTTTTCTTCAAAGCCAAATGCGGTGGCATATTCCATGTTTCAAAATCGTCACAATTGTCGCCTATATTACAAATTTTCTTGCTTCTATATCGAGCCAACTATTGGTGGCAAACACGCACATACATCCACGTATGTGTGCGTGATATTCTGGACTAGTGTTGGGTAGGACACGATACAGGATGAGTTTGTATGAGGTATTTGTTCAGAAAATGCTGAGATGTGGTGTTGAGGTGTCAATTGAAGTGTGGGGGAGGAGTGGTTAGAGAATTTCAGAGGAAAATTTGGCCGCCTGGACCCTCGGGTCGGTAGTGGTGTTCACTGTTTATTATTTTTGTATTGCTAAAAATGGATATAAGATTCTCATGGCCAATGGTCTTTTTTAATGAAAAATTATGTTTTATTTTATGTCTAAATCGTATTTTTTTTATATGCTGTGAAAGTAGCGGATCTGCCCACTTACTGCGTGGCGAGACGGATGCGGAGAGACAGGTTGAGGGAGATCTTTTGACCTTTCCAGTCGGATTCCTAGACCAATCGCCTTGCACCGAAGTGAGAGGATTGGATTCATACGTCCGTTACTCTTTTTATGTTGATGTAAAAATTGACTACTTTATTAGTCAATTTTACTGTTTGTGTCTAATCAGTCTTTACACTTAAAAATAATAACATTTTTTATGCTAAATCAGATATATAAAAAGAAGTCCGAAAGTTACACAAAAGGTAATCTTAGGTCTTTCGAATGTACGGTGTATGTAAATGTAATTATTGTAATAAAATAAAATACTTTTTTGTTTGAAACCACGAAATTTATTAATTTATGAACCGACCGGTTTCACTTTACTTAAGCATCTTCAGGGTACAAGTTAATACTGAAGATGCTTGAGTAAAGCGAAACCGGTCGGTTCATAAATTAATAAATTTCGTGGTTTTAAACAAAAAAGTATTTTATTTTATTAAATATGTCAAACCACAAAGTAATTGCTTTCTACAATAATATGTAATTATTGTACTTACCGTGGTGACAGCTGGTGGCAACTGAGCTAACTGAGATAGTGAGCTACACTGCGAAATAAAAAAAGACAGCAATACTTGTGTCTCGTTTACGTCGCAAAGATGTATGGTGGGTTTCTTCATTTACCGAGAATGTTAAATGCAATGCTAATTGTAAAAGTAAACAGTCAAATGCATAGAAACTTCGTTGAAATTTTAAATTTCGATCGTTTATTTTTACGGTAAACGAAGAAACCCACCCGTAGATTATCTTTCTAGAGTTAAAAAAGGTTTTTATACCTGAAGGAATAGACTTTTGTGTGCTAAGTATGTGAGTTTTATATGATTTTATGGCGAGTATTTTATAGTCGGTTCTACATTTGTGAAATATTTTGAAGTCTGAGATAGAGTTACTGTCATTGAAATTGTTGTGCCATAATTTTAAAATTTCTAATTAGATGTTTTAAGTCATTTTTGATGTCACCATAATCGTCGCCTTAGTTCTTAATTGTCCAAACGACCATTTGAAAATTTGACAGGAGGTGAAGGTTTTCTTTCATTATTTCAATGAAACATAGGTGTATAAGATAAAGCTATTTCCGTAAAGACAAAGGTCTGATTAGTTTAAATAATTCTTAATTAAGTGATTAACCATCCTTTTTTATACTTTATTTTTAGTTTTAAAGTGGAGATTGAACAAAAACTAAATTGGTCGTTTGGATAATTAAGAACTGAGGCGACAATTTGGTGAACTTTGACGGTTTGATTTGAGTTGAGGGTATATATTTTTCGATAGCTTCGTTGATGATGCAATTTGGGAGGCGGGAATGGGTACCGCCGCCCCGGGAACCTTTATTGGATAACCAACACCTCTGCCATAGGTCACCCCAAGTGGTTCGCTACGTTTGGTGATTTAGCAGGGGTGCCCGGGTTCATGGGGTGAGGTTTGTCTAGGTCTTGGAGGCGGATGACCAGGACATACTGAACCCCAGATTCCTACCCACCCCTTAAACCCTTTTCCTTCCCAGAACTCTCCTCTCCTTCCCTTCCTTAAAAAAAACCCTCCACACAGCATCCCCAAAGATGACATAGGCCCTGAGGGAAGTTATTTTCCTCAGGGCCTCATGTGTGGAGCTCATGTAAAAAAAAAAAAAAAATGATGGAGTAAAAAGATTCAATGTTGTGGTCAAAATTTGTGTTTTTATCTAAAAACGACAATTTCGCACTTTCTAAGTATTTCATTATCAGTGGACATTCAGTTCTTGACAAAATCGTATGAATAATTAGGAACAGTGTTAAAAGGTTGTGTTAAGGTAATAGAGAACTCCAGTCCAATTTTTATTATTTTTTTTTTTTAATAATGACCTTCTAACTTAAATAACTGCATTTTTATTTTTATTTTTAGTTAGTTTTAATGGTTAAAATAATTGTCAAAGTTTTAATTTTTCAACATCCCCTAAGACCACCGTATGTACGGTGAATCGTGTGACGTCATCACTCCTGAAAAATTACTATAGGATTAGGCAATCAGCTGATCAAGTGCCGCCATTTTGAATACCGTTATTCGAAGCATTCTCCCTAGAAGTAGCATAACTATTTTTTTGTGCAGTAGTTTTTCAATATTTTAAATAATAGAGATAAACTAATAGAGATACCTCTATTTTTGATACTGACTTATTTAGGCTTAAATATTGTTTCAATAAACACGACAATTAAATCTCTATAAACAGTATGAAATAACGAATAAAATGAAATGTTGTTAATACTGATGGCTTATGTCATACCTACATAATCAAAGATTTCAATACAATGACTGGTGACGCGTGACGTCAGCACTAACCATTCAGTAATACCAACTTTACAGTGTGTTTTGACGAGAGGTTTAAAAATGCACTTTTTAATAATTTTTTAAGAATTCTACGTTTAATATTATGAAATAAAACTTATATATTCAGAATCAGCGTTTATTGGTCTATATGAAAATATTTTTTTAAAGCCATAATATTTTTCACTGGAGTTCCTTATTGTTCATATTGGTGATGTGATTGGGAAGATTGTGGGAATCTGTGGGGAGAAGGATGGCTACTAAATGCGGGGTCTAACAGGTGGTGATTAGTATTAATTACATTAATTTGGCTAAGACCTAGGAAATTGGACATGTTTATAATTTCACAAGCATAAGCAGAGACGTTAAAATGGATTAATTGTTTTTGTGTTTAATTCGTACAACTCCATTTTAATTTTTAGAAATTTAATTAAAATTAAATTTGATAATGTTATTATTGAGTTCTGCAAGTATTTTAAAATGTATTTTAGTTACAGCTGTTTCGACGTGTAAGGTCATTTTCAAACTGTGGTGAAGCCACTTACGGATGACTTATTTATTATATGTTAAATGTCAATTTTTGAAGGTGTCTATATTGATTTATTAACGGTTAAACCAATTTGCAGAGACACTAATTGAGAGAGTGATTATGTGGGATTCAGAATCATTCCCTTTGGTTTCCCTTTGCACTAAGTGTAAGGGTTTTCTTAATTGATTTAGAATGACGTTATTGTTTAGGTTTGGTAAACATACTAAGTAGTGGGGAATAAATAATTTTCCTTCCCTTATTAATTAGCGTTATGTTGGGGTCATTCGTTCGTTTATTGATTTCTTATTGTTCAAGCAAACTAAAATACATTCTAAAATACTTGCAGAACTCGATAATAACATTATTAAATTTAATTTTAATTAAATTTCTAAAAATTAAAATAGATTGTGGATTATTACTTTGGGCAATTCAGTCTATATTTGGAACATTGTAGTCACCGATTAGCAGCATTCTAGCTTCCGGATACTTGAGATTGAGGACCTCGACATCTTCAATGTGGTTTTCGTTATTTGTGTAACATTCTAGAATAGTTTTTCCTATGTTCGTCTTAATTTTGAGTATGACTTTAAAAAAATATTGAAGAAAGTAAAGTTGTTAAATGTTTTGTGTTTGCATTTTAGTGTGGACGAAGTTTTAGATTTGGTAACGGATGTTTTTACACCTCTATCCAAGTGGTATGTGTAATGAGAAGTGAAGCCTAATTCCTCTGTTTTGAAGGACAGATCCAACTAAGTTTCAGTCAGGAAATGTATATGAAAGGGATGGATTGGAAGCGATTGATCTTAGCTCACGGCAGCCTTTAATGTTCTGGTAGTAACCCATAATATGTATGTTGAATGGAGAGGAGACAATAGGCAATTACAGATAAGGCTTGATAGAAAAGAGGATATTTGTTTAGAGAGGGACAACCAAAACGATGTGGCAGATATTCCCACTTCTGACTACAGGGAGCAGGAAGTCAAGAACCTGCATTTAAAGAGGTTCAAAGAGAAAAATTCACTTACCTATTGGCACCCTTTTATAGAAACGCACTTGTAATCACTCACAGCTAACTCACAATCTTGCCTATGCTAAATTGTTTATCTATTACTTAGCTCTAATTGATAATTGTATGAATTGGTTGGTGCAATCTAATACCCAATATTGATAAGTTAAAGATTGTAAGATGTTATGTACTACACTCATTCAATTTATCTCTGCCAAATTGAAACTTCATTTAACAGATATGATTTTAGATTTTCACGGCCAAAAATTTTATGGTTATTTTCTTTTGGGGTATTATGCCGTGTTGCGCTACCTCCTCCTTTAGCCAACGTTTCGGACAGCGTTACAGTGTCCATCATACACATCTGCCCTGATGATGGACACTGTAACGCTGTCCGAAACGTTGGCTAAAGGAGGAGGTAGCGCAACACGGCATAATACCCCAAAAGGAAATAACCATAAAATTCATTTAACAGTATCAATAAAAAAGATAATTATGTCAAAACCGTGTAATAAAAAAAAATTCTAAAATAAATACCTAATTAAATCTTACATATATCAATCTATCATGTCAAGATGGTTGGGAGTAGTTGGGACTCTTGAACACAGAAGGGCCTATATCATCTTTGGGGATGCTGTGTGGAAGGTTTTTTTAAGGAAAGGAAGGAGAGGAGAGTTCTGGAAGGAAAAGGATTTAAGGGGTGGGTAGGAATCTGGGGTTCAGTGTGTCCCAGTCATCCGCCTCCAAAACCTAGATAAACCTCACCCCATGAACCCGAGCATCCCTGCTGAATCACCAAACGTAGAGAACCACTTGGGGTGACCTATGGCAGAGGTGTTGGTTATCCAATAAAGGTTCCCGGGGCGGCAGTACCCATTCCCGCCTCCCAAATTGTACCAGTACCATACCAAAAATACCAGTTGTCTAGGAATGTCAATGATTTTTTATGCATAAAATGATTATGCAAAGACAGACCAGCGTTTCGCCGGCTTAGTGCTTTAATATCATAATATAGTTGACCGGCGATTCGCCGGCTTCTTGTGTCAATGGGTTAAGAGAAGAAGGACTGAATACGGGTCTTGAAGAGATCCATGTTGTAGGAGGGAGGAAATACAGAAGCCGTCAAATCATACCGCAGACGAGCTCAAGAACTCTGGAATTTAACATAAGAACGAGTAGTAGAAAGGACCCGTCCTCATGCGACACAGATATCAACTCTGTAAAAATTTTGGACAACCAATTGGCATGTTTCCCAATTATGCAACGGTGCAGAAGCAATCATGCAACAGAACAGGTGCTAGTTTCTCAGAGCATCTTCCATTGAAATACTGATAGAACATGGACAGCATTCCCATTTGATGCCGGTGCTCTAGAAATTGCAATCCAGTTATAATCAGGGAAGCTGTCAAATGGACCCCCTGTTTCTGAGCAGAGTCAAGGTTTTTTCTTAAAGTATTTTGTGGTTTGAACAGGGTCAGCATTTGAAAGATATCTCCAATATGAACCGCTCCAAGAAAACTTTGCACATTGTTTATTATAAGTCACTTTTATTGTTGACAACATACTCAATTTCTTGCATGCTAAAACCGGGAAGCGATTTAAAATTAAGTGTTTAATTGGTACCTATCATAGACATCCAAATTTAATAGACGAGAACATACAGATGAGGGGTAAAACCCAACTATGGGGGGACGAAGAGGGGAAAAATGACTGTGATTCATTAAAAAAATCAATCTGCCAGTATATAGGCATCTCACATTATAATATCACCATTTAGTTCTTAAAAGCAAAATCTGCTTTTGAATGAATAGAGCTTTTTACATGGGAGCGCGAATTGCTCGCCACGTTATTAACATATTTGCAAAGTCCAAATAACGCAGAGTAAAGTTCGCCACTTTTCACGGACGAATATTTTGTTGCCGTATTTAGTTAAGATACTTTTACAAATGTTTCATAATATACTTACCCCTGTAACCAGCGACGAGCACACTGGAGAACCGCCCGCATTCGTTATGATCGACATATTTTTGGGTGTAATGTATAGCACAAGCTACCATTTTTGCCGTGTTATTTCGTAAAATGTACGATGAGAGCTCGACGCTGGTCCGGACAAGAATGATGATGTCACATTTTTTAGATTCACGCGAGGCTCTCGCAAGCCCAGCCGGTTCCAAGGAACCGGTATGGGGAGGGGGAAGTAATACGCTTTTACCACTTAGGGCAGGTCTATATATGCAGGGCCGGATTAACCATGTCGGGGCCCGTAGGCAATGCACGTCTCGGGGGCCCTTTGCCAATGGCGGACTAACGGGGGGGGGGGGGGGGGGGGGGAGGTTGAAGGGGCTTCCTTGTTTCCTTGATCAAATCCTTAACAAGGCTTTAAAGGGGGGAGGTAAGGTTTTAACACATCTGCCCTGATGATGGACACTGTAACGCTGTCCGAAACTGTTGGCTAAAGGAGGAGGTAGCGCAACACGGCACAACACCCCAAAAACAAATGTATATTCTCTTTGATAAGAAGAAGAACAAGAGGTATATTATGGTGCTTCAATGTCAGTATTTAATAATTTCAATAATCTCTGTGTTTTTTACGATTTTCAGTTCACTATAATGGTGATTGTGATTAGTTAATTATGTTAATTTAAGTTTTCGCTACTCTGCGAGGTTTGTGTAAGTTTTCACTAAAAGTTTTTAGTTTAGATATTTACTATTTATTTATTTAAAATTAGAGTGGATATCTCAGAAGAAAAATTTCGTTTTTGAAAGGCCTTAAGGCTTTTTTGTAACTTTTTCGACTTTAAATAAAAGCCGTCATAATTATAAGCCATGTTATTGATATTTACATCACAACGATTAATGTATTGCATTGTATTATAGGAAATTGTCGTAGTTTTTTAATATCCGGCCGGATATTGAGTTACTATCCGGTATCGGGCCAGATAGTAAATTTAGGCCGGATAGGCCGGATACTGGATAGTTACCGGATTCCGTTTCATCCCTAAAAAATACTTTTGGCCGTGAAAATCTAAAATCATAACTTTTTTATTTATTATTTGTGCATGATGTGAACATTAGTTATTTATTTGGTTATAACCTAATTATTAATTTGTTGTTTTCTTTAATGCGTGAACCTAATGTTATTAACCTGTAAATGTTCCTAATAAAAAAAATTAAAACATCTTGAAAGCTGACTTTTTCCGAAACTTCGTTGTTCACTTTTTGAAGCAAGTCATTTTTTCTCGGGACGCGGGGCCCCTAGGCAGTTGCCTACTCTGCCTTAGGGATAATCCGGTACTGTATATATGAGTCGTTGAATTTCTATATCCGCTATATCAACTTTCACTGATTCGGAGAAAACCGCAAAAAACTGTCATCTCTGGCGTAAATAAAAAATTACATTTTATTATTTTATAAAATGAATTGGAGTAATATACATTCGAAAAGTGTTCATTTTTCAATGTATGTCTAGAAATATTTAAGAAATTTGGATAAATAAAATGGATATAACGGATTTTGATACTCACATCGTGATTTATATGGAATATAGAGGCAATTGAAAAATAACTGCTCGTGATTGGTTGAATTCCGATATAGTGGGTTTTGATAGTAACTTTTTGAATGATATAGTGGGTTTTGATTCTCACACGCAGTTTTAACACGGTTTTTGGTTATGATAAAGGACATTTTGAAACTCAATTTTAGATTAGTCTTGTTCCTCGCAAAAATGTGAACAAGATGTCATACTCAGATCATTTTGTCAAAAAATCTGATATAGCGGGTATTGAAATTATAGGACTCATATATTCATATGTCTATGGTACCTATGCATTTTTTGTGTGTTTAAAAATTAAGTAATATTTTCCCTAGAGTACGGCACTGTTATAGTCACCGTGTGGCCGAATCCTACTTATTATTAAGTCTGTAAAGTTAAAGATGGCGTCTGAGGTCGATAAGTTTTTGTGAAAACCAAACTGGTTCGCTGATAATATTTTACTGGAATAATATTTTTACTATGATAATATTTTACCAAGGTAAGTAAGTAGTCAGTTGATCTCTCAGTATTCCTTCAACAATTTTAGAGAGTGCGCTTGGAACACAAATTGGTCTGCAATTGGTAATTTTAGTTTTTTTTCCACTTTTAAAAATTGGAGAGATAATACTTTACTTTTATACATTTGGGAAACAACCTTGAGTGCTCTTACTAATTAGAAATTTAAGGGGAAAGGCCATACGAGATTTAATATTCACTTGATATTTTGTCATGTTTACCAGCAAATGACAAATCAGAAATGAGCGCATAGTAAAAATGTGATATTTCATGAACCCCAAATCAGATTATTAATTCTACTAAAGTAGCCCATGTCAATCAACGTGACGCTTTGAATGTTTATCCAAGTTCAGTGTTCCGAAACCTTCTCCTGCCTTATGTACAAAGTCTTGCAAACTGAAACTGACATGAAAACTTTGAGAAATTGAAAAAAACTAACAATATTTTGATACGATGATTGTTAAAATAAGCAAAGTCCAGTAAGCATTACTCGATGCAAACTAATTACTTTAAAGGCACCGTAAAACCCTGTATTGTGTCTCATGGTCCAACAGTTGCACAGAGCTATCCCAGACCTGGAGAGCTCAAGTGTGGCATACTAACATATAAGGGATGGTCCGACGCTCTGTGGGGAACCCGCTTGCACAACGCGGGTGCAAACTGTGCGACCTAAAGTTTAAGTTTAGACTTACGGATTTCAATACTTCGTTTGTGTGAAAGCACTATGAAACCAATACATGATTTTTTTAACATAAAAGGAAAAATTACTTATCTTATTGATGTGATGCAATCCTTTGTGTGCTCACACCAAACTCTTTGCTTCACCACTCGAGAGTCGCAGATTGTCTGTTTATAAATTTACACAAAGAACATGGTTTATGTTTTAAAACATATAGGTACTTCAAATCTGGCATTACTTCTTTTCCGAAAGAGATAAAACTTATTATGAAAAAAAATCATAATATGACGCATTTTATGGTTTTTTTTCTAACACTGGCAATGTTTCGGTATTTATTTTATTATATTTTTTATTATTATTGTACAACAGAATAATTCCAATTACAGTACAATTTAGTTACCTATCAGCATTTAGGCAAGTGACTCTTCAATAATATTTTTAAGGCATATAAAGAACAGTCACTTACATCCAAATGGTTTGCAATTTCATTTAACAGCACCACTCCCCTTGTCATGCTATGCTTTGCCAAGACGTCTGCTCTGCCGTTCGGTACTTTAAATAAGTCATGATGTCGACTTTGGCTGTAGTGGTCTGGTACATATAAATCATAGCATCTCAAGAGAAATGGGCTATTGTTCATGAAATTGTTCCAAATTTTGAAAGACAGAATAGCAAGACTTGCTTTCCTTCTAGTTTCTAGGCCACAGAATCAGTTTCCTCAAGTAAGTCAATATGGTGCATGAACCTTGGATAGGTTCCATGCTTCCGCATATAAACATACCCGAGGAATTTCTTCTGGATTTGCTTTAACATATCAATGTACTTCTGGTGGTACGGTGTCCAAACATCGCTCGCGTACTCCAGTTTGCTTCTCAGTATGCCATCGAATAACGCTAGCATAGCTTCTTGGTTATCAAATTGCTTACAAGTCCTGATGATGAATCCAAGAAGTTTGTAGCAAGACTGAGTGAGCTGCAATATATGGCAAGAGAATGTCAGTTCGGGATCAAAGATGACACCGAGATCTTTCACGGATTTTACACGTGATAACGTTTCGCCTTTTATTTTATAATCGTAAATTATAATGTTTTTACAACGAGTGAAGGACATTGTGACACATTTCTTTATGTTAAAATCTAATCTATTTAGGTTTCACATAGACTAAAAAAGTTTTAATTTGATAAGTAAAGAAAAACGAGATTGGTATTTATATTTTTAATTTGTTGTTCGATACAAAATATTTGTTATTAGAGCTGCCAGTTAGGGGGCGTTCAAGTATTACGTAATGCAATTTTTGAAGATTTTTGATCCTCCCTCCCCCCTATGTAAAGCGCCATAAAGTTTTTCGGTACCCCCCCCCCCCCCCCACCTAAACGTTACGTAACATCCAAGTGACTATTTTTACCTAAAAGTCACAAATAAGTTGCGCAAAGTACTGGAAAGTCGCTTAAAATAAAATAATAAAAATGATGTACAATACAGTCGAGCGATTCCCTGTACAACATAAACGAAAAGGATTGCTAACTTGGAAGATTTTAATTCCCTAGTTTTTATTTAAATAAAAACATGTTACATAACGCGTTGTTCAAACACCTCCCGCCTGCCCCGGTAACGCACAGTAATGTTTTATAAGAACTCCCCCCCAAAGTGCGTTACGTAATACTTGAACAGCCCCTTATTTCAATGTGATTTTCTGCAGTGGTCAACTGCATCAATTCTTCTACAATGTGGTGGAAAAGCAGGGACCTCTGGAACTGGAGTATCATATATTTCTCTTTCTTCGGTCTTTCCCTCTTTGGCTTTCATGTGGTGGCATTTATTAAAGACAGACAATTGAACCCAACACTGTGTGGTTACAATATAAATTTTAAACATACTTAAATGTAAAAAGATAGAAGGTTGGATTGGATTTGTCACCAAAACTTCTTCATTTTTTGCTACAAAACTATTTGAAAAAGGCGCAATGTCATTTCAGTGATAGGAAGCGTAACAAAAATGACAAATTTTTAGTAGCCGTCACTGGCCAAAATAGGTGCAGAGTCAAAGGCTTTGATACACCTGACAACAAAATAACATTAATTTAAAACAATAATCACATAATTTCCAGATAGGTAACTCAACTATTGTGTAATAAATAAAATAGTATAATATCAATCTTTAAACTAATTTTAATGCAAACAAACTTCTAACTAATAACAAAAAACTCCTCTATAACCACTCGAGCAATGGGGATTTCTGGGTGTTCGGTTTTCGATTCGGCTTCATTTCAGATCTCTAAATATTATAACGGAAACATACGAACTGCGAACAACAGTTTAAAGCAGTTGAATCCAACTAGATTTAACAATTTATTCGTTTTTAGATTTTATAATTTTTTTTTTTTAAAACTGTACCTAAATTTATAAATAATTTAATTTTTTTAAATCACATACCTAAATTTGGATAGCCATTGCTCAAGTGGATAAAAAACAATATAAATAATGTAATTATTATTAAGTACCTAGTAGTATATTATGTACAAGATGAAAAGAAAAAAAGTCAATAATAATTTGTGTCTATGCTCATAAAATGTCTAAAAATAAGATTTCATTTGAATTTTTGTTTGAAATCATTAATTTTATACATATACATTATAGCATAAAAATATCAAATGCCTAGGATATTAATAATAAGCCCAACTCTGGCCACTAGAGGCACTAGTGTAGCATGTTTGGCGGCAAATAATTTAATTTTATTTACATATAACTCTTTTATGGGGTTTTTACTCTGGTTTTAAATTACTTTTTTTACAAGGGTAGTAAACAATGGCTTACAATTTAAATAAATCTAAAAAGATATATAAATAATCTAAACCTTCTGAGAAATAATATTTTGATTTGAAAGATTTGTTTAGGTAAGATTTAAATATTGAATTAGTTACATTAAAAATGTCAATTTTATTTGTATATTCTTTTGCTAAAGTTTGCGGATGTGGAATTGGCGAGTTTGCTACATAATTTTTTTGTGAAGAGTGACAATGAAGTATATGTGTAGTTATTGGGGGTGGTGGTATACCGGTAAAAGTTAATACAAACCTAATAGTCACTTTGATATTTTTTTATGTACGAGCAAGAAAGCAGTAAGAGAACGTACCCATACTAACTAACCAACTTTTTGCAATTTTTAACCCCCCCCCCCCCCCCCGTGACTAAAAAACCTAAGCCCCCTGCCGCTCATTTGTAGCAAGCGTGGTATTTTGAAGAACTCCCCCCCCCCCTGAACGGGTCATGTAGTATACGAGTAGGTTATCTAATTTATTTTTTTAATTGTTGATATAATTAAACACTCCAGTTGTTGCACATTCTACCATTGTAGAACATACATGCATTTCGTAGAATTTGAATGTGAATTGAAGGTCACTCACGCACACACTTGCAGTATTCCTCTACAACTAGATAATAAACATAACTAGTGTCCTTGCAGCGATCGACGCGACTGCATGCCGGAGAAATTACGCGCCAAAAGTGAATTTCTACAATAGTAGAGTGCGCGAGCACTCGCGTGACATGTTTTTTCTGTGGCAGAGCGTGCAATAAGTCCACTAGGAAACAATGTTACACGTGTAATAAGTAATAAGTGGATTTGTCCAGACCATCAGGTTCTGCTGCCCGGACTGCACTAAAAATCATGAAATGGAGGTGGAGGACATGAGTGAATAAAAACTGAAAACTAGAAGATGAAGGACCAAAATTTTGAAAAATAATTTCAAGTTTTTCAAAAAGTCTGATTTTAAATTTTGATTTTAAGATTTAATTTATAATAAAGCCTTTATAAACGTGACAATTATTTTTTTTTGTTTACAAAGATTTTCCTATAACCCTTAGATTAAAAGTGTTCTACATACGTAGAACGCGCGAGCACTAACGTCATAAATAGATGTGGCCATAATGGAGTGTAAAATGAAGAAAATATTTAACATAAAATCCATTAATTATGGAAGAAAATCAAGCCACACAACTCGCACGGAGACGAGGAGGCGTAAGTATAGCATACTGCCATCAGAGTGTACGGGATATGTCAGAAGTTATAGGTATTATAAATCTAATTTGATAATATTATATACATTTGCAATATGTTTTATTTACACATTTACTATATTTTTTGTACTAAATAAAACGTAGTTCATTTTACCACTACAAAGCAGCCTCTTTTACTTATAGTACATACATGAATTAGATCTACAGATATATATATTATTTTAATCTATTTTTATGGAAAAGCTAGCTCCGCAAGAGCAGCCCATCTCTGCTTTTGGATTTTTAATAACTCTGAAGGCCGATTTGATCAATTCTTGGTGATAATCCACTGTTGAGCCTTGTACGTACTCCAACGATGTCTCGTCAATTACTAATTTTGCACCGTCCCTCTCAAAGACTCTGCAAAAAAATTATAAAAATATTAGTTTTTTTAAATTTCATGAAAATTGCATGCCCGGAGCCATTGGGACTACAGCATCTCTGATTGGGATATGTTGGGGGGTACCTGACTATTCAAATTTACTTACTAAACATGGTTAAAGCTATTTCAAGCAACATTTTGATTCTGAATAATGGTCTCTCACTGAGGTGATATTGAGAGCATTACCAATCTGGAAATAGAAAAAAACTCGATAAAAATGTATAAGCCCACCCCGCGGATAATACAAAACGGTCGTGTTGTTGAAGTTCAATACACGGATAATACGGACCGTTCCTTTTTTAATTAATAGACAATCAAATTTAAAAAAAGTACCAACCTTATAAAATAAATTCCCGTCAAAATAAAAACAAAAAAGTACCTACTTCGAATTAATCCTAATATAAATGGGTTGAGGTTCAAGCTGCAAAAGCTGCATGTCATCATCATTTAGATATACATCCCAGGTTTTGAATGGTTTGTTTGGCAAAGCAGGGTTTGTCTAACGGGTATGTGTAATTATTTTAATACCTTTCTTTTCATTAAGAACATGGACATTATTGTTTTATATGGCAATAATATTTTGGTAAATATTCGGAACAAACGTCAACGGTTATGTAACGGGATTGTGTATGTTATCTTTACTTTAAAAAACAGCCTACGTTTTTTAATGGTTTGTTTGGCTACGCAGGGTTTGTGTAGCGGGCTTGTGTATATTATCTTAATTTTAAAAGTATTATCAAAAAAAAGTGCGTATTAACCGTTGACGTTTGTTCCGAACTGCAAAGAGAGTGATTTGACAGTGTGAAAGCAAATTTTCAATTTACGTAAATAAAATTAAAAATGTAACATTTTCAACCTCCCCCAATGCAAATAGTTGTCTTTTATGGTAATTAAGAAGAATCTAAAAGTTTTATCAAAAAAAGTGCGTATTAACCGTAGACGTTTGTTCCGAACAATTACCAATATTTTTTCTATGATTGGCAGCATTGATTGATTTGTCCATGAAATGTTAAATAAAAACGATAAATATAAAAATAGCATATACCTTGTAAGTGCATTAATTTAAAAAAAATTAAAATGTAACATGCATATTTTTTACGTGTTTTTCTGTCTCCTCCGACATAAATACTCACTTTTCGTGATAATAAAGCTAAATTTAACTCTTTGAATAACAAATATTCCGTATTAACCAGTAAGCAGTTTTTTTTTCAGTATGCGGTTCAAGACATAAAAAATAATGTACATAGGTACATGTTTCTTGGTTTTGTAAAATATTGCATATAATTTTTAAAAAAGCTGCTTCATATGAGCTAGCACGGAAGAAAACTCAATTTTATACTCGAAATTTCGAATGGTTACGGCGTCATGAGAAAATCTATTGCGCAACTAAAAAAATAAATGTGATGAAATAAAACTGATAACTTCATTTATAACCACAAAATAAGTTTGATTTGGTAAATATCGGTTCGGACGGGCCACGCTTATTACGAATAATTTTTAGAAAAAAACTTTAGATTCGCCTTAATTACTATAAAAGGAAACTTTTTGGCTTTGGGGCGGCGGAAAATAATGCATTTTAATTTTCAATTGAATAAAACCAAAATTCACTTCGCGAACCGACGACGCAGCGAAAATCCGCAGCCGTAGCTGTCACTGTTATGGACTGTAGCTGACTTCGTGGGATAAAGCGCGTAATTATGAAATTTCTCTAGCGGGCTTGTTTGTGTAACATGGTTTGTGATACAAAAGAATGTGCCCCTTTATAACGCCTGCTCGCGTCAACGCAAGAAAAACATCCCAGTTTTCAAGTGGTTTAGCGGCTACGCTAGGTTTGTGCAACATGGTTTGTGATTCGCGGTATTTCATGTAGGTATCCCACGAAGTCAGCTACAGTCCATAACAGTGACAGCTACGGCCGCGGATTTTCGCTGCGTCGTCGGTTCGCGAAGTGAATTTTGGTTTTATTCAATTGAAAATTAAAATGCATTATTTTCCGCCGCCCCAAAGCCAAAAAGTTTCCTTTTATAGTAATTAAGGCGAATCTAAAGTTTTTTTCTAAAAATTATTCGTAATAAGCGTGGCCAGTCCGAACCGATAATTACCTTTGATTTATAAGACTGACTTGTTTCGGCAAATCAACAAATTAAAGTGTTTAAATTATTCCCTGATATTTCTTATGGCGAAATCGGTCATCTTAATAAATTAAAACAAATTTCGTGGTTATAAACAAAGTTACGATTTTATTTCAATGTCTAACCACAAAGTGACTGCTTTCGACTAAAAAATAAAAATTGGACTTACTTGTCGTCGGGTAATATTTTATCTTCAAGGCCGAATTTATATTGAAAGCCTGAACATCCCCCGCCCTCCACCGACAGTCGCAAGTACGAATTTGAATCATTACAAAGAAGTTTTAGTCTTTCGACGCACTCATCGCTCAACTTCAAATCTTGAGTAATAGCGTCTTCGTTTGTTTTCTTTTGGTTGCTTGTCGAGGCCGACATTAGCCTGTATCTCGTGGGAGAATTTATCAGAGATCTAAATACGTTTTTTACGAGAATTTGAGACATTTTGGTAAAGCAATATTATTTTTCTGCCTGACAGCTGTCAAAATAGATCGAGTGTTGCCCATAAACAAACCTATCATGTGTTGCTGTTTTTGTAAATAGCATTTGATCTTTTGAATAAATTTTGTAGACAAGTACTTTTATTTTTCTGGAAAATCGTTGCAATCATAAATGAACAATGGGAACGCTAATTTATACAATAAAAAATATCCCATAATATTTAAAACTTCTTCTGCCTTCTGAATTTTCCCACACATTCTATACATAAAGGTTCCGTGCCAACCTAGAAAGGTCATTAAAAGCTATGAAAAAATAATTTTAAAATAGCCGATAACCCTAACCTATTTTTTTATCATCAATCTTTCTGAGGTGCTTCAGTTGGTTTCATTCTGAGTTGTCCCAACAGTCGTTACAAGTTGTATACCCCGCTCTTTTCATAGAATTTAAAAATATATAATTCATAAACCAAATAAGTCGACACATCTTCAAATTTTATCCCTTTGAACATGATGTGTTTGCCCACCTACTGTGTGGCGGGCTGGATCGGGAGTGATTGGTTTAGGGAGAGCTTTTGTCCTCCAGCCGGACTCTCTTGACCCACTATCAGAACTTACCCTTCTTCCTTTTTTGTAAAAAGACCCTCCATACAGCATCCTTAAAGATGGGATGATAAGGGAAATACTTTTCCTCAGTGCCTCCTGTGCGGAGCTAATGTAAAAAAATGAGCATGATTTAAGATTTTCTTCCGCTAATTCTCTCAACAATGTAATGTTTCTTTTTAGTCAATTATACAATAAAATTATCATAAATCAAATGAATTTCAAAGCCCACAACTTTGTTCGACAACATTGGATATGGAAGTAAGTGTAGATGAACCTTCATTTCTTTATCATTCTGTATAGGCCATGCGAACATGGAATGAAACAAAAATGAACATTCACTCGAGTGAACATTTAACCCGAGTCTGATTCCATATCACTTAATTTGGTTGGTTTAACCAAGGTTCAACCATTGTGTGTCAACCACACAACGTAATACATATGAGTGAAGTAAGTGATTGTCAAAATAAAAAATAAAAAATCCTGTAAATAAACAAAACAATTTTTCAATTTCAAAAATAATATAATGATGCATTATTTCCTTGCCAGGCAAAATATTTTAGAATGCTGTTTTGTTACAAAATACAATAAAACCAGAGACGGTTGCGGTGAAATATTAGGTCCTTACATATGAAATTGGCGTTTTGCCATACTGGCAACTTTGATCTCAAATATCTTCTTTGGTTAGGAATTCCAAATTCAAATTTATACAGCTATTTACTCATGTATTTGTGTTTCGAAAATTATAATTCATTTGTTTTATCCTTAATTGTTTTTTTTCTTTGCGTCACTTAGTTTACAAAATGGAAAACTTGTGAACTTGAGTTCCACCGTGGCACCAGAGCTGCAGAAACGACTCGAAGGATTAATGATGTGTATGGCGACGGTGCCGCAAAAGAAAACACGGTGCGTTTTTGGTTCCAACGTTTTCGTTCTGGAAATTTCGACCTGCAGAACAAGCCCCGTGAAAAAGCTTGAAAGGTGGGTACCTCACGAATTGAGTGAAACAAATCAACAAATGCGTGTTAGAACGCTAGACCACACACTGCACAACAGACGGCTACCAAATTAGAGGAGCTTCAATTGGAATTGTCTAAGACATCCACCGTACTCTCCGGACCTTGCCCCAACAGATTACCATTTTTTTCTAAATTTGGATAACTTCTTGCAAGGAAAAAAATTCAACTCCGATGGGGCAGTCCAAACCGCCTTCAAAGATTTTATTGATTCCCGTCCGAATGGTTTTTTTAGTAAAGGGATCGATGAACTACCTATGAGATGGCAAAAGTGCATAGATAGCAATGGTACATACTTTGATTAAATAAATATATTATATTAAAAAAAATCGACTTTATGTTCCTCCCATACAAAACGCCAATTTCATATGTAAGGACCTAATACTAGCGAATTCACAGTAGATTTTTGGCACACTACGGGTGCAAACGTCAGAAATCCACAATGGATTTCTCGGCACAAGGGTTAAAAGAAGTTTTGTTTTAGTATTTTTTGCTATCAAGATTTGCTATCCTTTGTTTTGTTATCCAGAATTTTTTCCATCTCTTGATAGATGATTTCTAAACATTTTAATCTCGGCTTGGTATTCTGAAAGCAAAAATGGGTACAGTATTAATAATTATTAAAAATAATTATTTTAACATACATGAATCAATGTCAATAATGTTGGCATAAATAACCGAATTAGTAACAATATTATGAACATTGCAAATTACCTTAAATAGTGTCACAAGGGATGTTTTTTGCGAGTAATCTTTTACTATCACAGTTAAAATATAAATAATGCTATGCTGAAAAAGAAAAAAAAAGATTATTATATTAAAAGAATTAGTGGAGGGGTTCTGCTCTAAACAGTAAAATCACTATTGCAATAAATGTATTGTAATTATTATTAAGTTCATGCACCAAAAATAATATCATCGGTGTAAGTCCAATACCGCGGCAAAACCATTTGTAAAAATGTTCAGGGGGAACAAAAAACTATCTAGGGATATACGCGCACTTGCTTGCTTATTTACTGGGGATGGTTCATTCACGGTAATGACTTTAACCCAGTACAAGCAGTCTATTGGTCAATTTCACAATTTGAAAGCACCAATCAGTGCGGCTTGTGCTGTTCAACTGAAAGCCCAAAAAACGTATTTTGAAATTATTGGCATTATTATTATATAATTTTATAGTTGTCCATGAGGTAGAAAATATTAACATTGCTATTTTTATTATGTGAATACTGCACAAGAGTCTCAACTGCTTGGAGCCAGTGAGACTATGGCATTCCCAATAGGGTATGTTGTGAGGTTAAAGTAAGTCCTCAGGGGAATGAGAAGAGGTGGAGGAAGGTGGGTAAATATACCTTATATTATTTTTAAATGATTAAATTGTGAAATAACACAAATCAAATAAAATTTATCGTCACGCCGGGATTTCAATCTGCGATCTCCGGAAGGCTATTCGAGAGCCTTCCCCTTCGACCACGGAGTCTGTCAGATTTTGCATAATTGTCAGAAGTACACTGGAACGTGTTAATATGCCTGTAACTCCTCAAGTACAAAAGAACCCTTTGGATATGAAATTTTTTTTATCCGTCGAGCGCAGGCGCATCCGTATGGTAATCTGAAATTACTGCCATTTTGTTTGTGAGATTTTTACCCTCGGCACACTACTGACTCGGAAGCTTGGCGTTCCGAAGATTAAGCTAATAGTAAATAGTATAGTCACCATGTGAATGACTTCATTTATGATAACCCCATCAATGGTCTGCCAGTGAATAAAGTGATTTTTCTCCATCTTAAAACCATATTCGGTTGTGTACTGTATTCCAATAAATGGAATTATTAAAACTGTTTCTGAAATCAAAAATACACCAACAGATTATTTTTTTTAACTTTAGCTCCACACAGGAGGCCCTGAGGTAGACAATTTCCTATGTCATCTATGGGAATGCTGTGTGGGTGGTCTTTTTCAGTCTGAAAAGTTTCCGACCTGAACATGAAGATGGCAGCACTCGTCAATAAAAGCTAGTGAGTGTAGTTGTGCATCTTTTGACAGTTACTCACCAAAGTTTCGGCCATTTTGGACGCGCAGTTTTTGGTTGACAGTCGTTTGAGTGAGTCCATGGAAAAACAATTTTTCCATTTTCACAAAAACACACACACTCAATAATATAACAGCTCGATACTCAATAGTATCGAGCTGTTATTAAATTTTGGTTTTTGAAAGGCAATACGCCTACGCAAATCAAAGATGAGTTGGACTCTGTGTATGGGGACTCTGCACCATCATTTATCACAGTGAAATTTCAGGTAGCTGAATTTAAACGTGGCCGTAAGAGCTTGGGAGACGATTAACGTTCGGGGCGTCCAAAAACTGCAACTACTGACGATAACATTGCTAAACTTCACCAAACAGTATTAGACGACCGCCGAATTAAAGTGAGAGAGATAGCAGAGGTTATGAAAATGTCCAAAGAATGTGTCCGTCACATATTAAATCAAGATTTAGACATGAGAAAGCAGTCCGCGCGTTGGGTGCCGCGTTTGCTCACGTTAGACTAAAAATCCTGTTTCACCAAGAAAACGCGCCGTCTCACACCTCAGCGGTTGCCATGGCAAAAATCCACGAATTACGGTTTGAACTGCTTGACCATCCACCTTCCTCACCAGATCTAGCCCCAAGCGACTTCTTTTTGTTCCCTTATCTAAAAACTGCGCAAAAAACAAAAATTTAATAACAGCTCGAAACTCAATTTTTTCCATTGTCACAAAAACACACACATCGACTTACTCAAACGACTGTCAACTAAAAACTGCGCGTCCAAAATGGCCGAAACTTTGGTCAAAAGATGCTCAACTACATTCACTAGCTTTTATTGACGAGTGCTGCCATCTTCATGTTCAGGTCGGAAACTTTTCAGACCACCCTCGTACATTCATATTATAGTGGGTAATGAGTGACACTTAAATGCCTCTTGAATTCTATAAGGCTACCGTTAAAGATGTCAACAGTTTTGGAAGCGTTATTTAACAGCACCATACCTCGTGTCATGCTATGCCGACCCAGTAAGTCCGTTCTACTATGTGGGATACATAGAAGATTGTGGTACCGTCCCCGGCTGTAGTTGTTCGGCACATACATCTTATAACATTCCAGGAGGTATGGGCTATCTATTAAAATATTAATGATTTTGTACGCCGTTATTGCAAGGGCCCCACTCCTCCTAGACTGGAGACTTTGGAAACCAGTTTCTGTGAGCAGATCTTCATGATGCATGAATCGTGGGTACTCTCTGTGCATTCTCATATACAGGTATCTAAGAAACTTTTTTTGAATCTGTTCCAATTTCTCAATGTAATTTTTCTGTTGTGGGGCCCATACAGCAGAGGCATATTCAATTTTAAACCTTATACAAAGCCATCATTGTTTTAGGATTTGAAAACTGTTTGCACGATCTTATGACAAACCCTAGAAGCTTGTAGCATGATGTTGTCAACTACAATATTTATAAATGTGTTACCTTTTCTCACGTTGCAGTATTCAATATAGATTGAAATGGCCAAAAAGCATGCTGTGAATACATAGTATGCTGAAATGTCGCAATTCAAGTGCCGGAGGAGGATGAAAAACGCTGGCAGTAGAAAACTAAGATATAGCTTGTTTTTAACCTCCTTTTTGTATTTAACTGTGAACTGGCATCCATCCAAGGCACTCCCTATCTTTTTGCTTGTCAATGTGATTGGTTTAGCGTTAATGTTCACATATTCTGTGGTAGAGCTAGCCATTTGATATATTGGAGGAATAAGAACTAAAAAGTCTCAAAGTGCGAGAATCCAGGCAAGTGTCACATTTAATTAAATACATTACATTACATTATTATTTATTTATTACCAATAATCTGACAACAGTGACAACGATCTGTCAAAAAACTATGTTTATTATTTTTGCCATAGACGAGAAGTTCAGTTGTCTATAATAACGCATGGAGTGCCATGGAGGTACATACATACCATAAATAAACCAATCATGTACATACCATGCCTATCATACCGCTCCGTACTCAAAATTCCAACCCAATCTTGTCGATGGCTATTTTTGGCATTACCGGTGTTATAATGTCTAGGGTATTTTCCCTATATGTGGGGAAATAAAACTACTAAAAAACCCTGATTTAAAATAATGTTTGTAAAACTTTAAAAAATATTGTTTATCAAATCTTACTACCAACAGAGGTGTACATGCAATGGTTAATATAATGTTATCGTCTGGTGAATTTATTCGACAAAACAATATTTAAAATTTATTTATAAAACATATAATAATTTCAAATAAAGTATTAGTGCACTGTACAGTGGAATCGTTTTAAATAGATTCTTGCTTATGTGTATCACAACGTAGAACTACTGCTGTAGTCGGCGTTTGATTGAAATTGTGGCGGTAATCGGAGAATTTTCCCCTGGGGAAAAATTCTCACCATCGCCGCAACACCTTCCGATAAAAATAACCTATAAAAGCCGGAGAGACAAGAGACAATGTTTGTGTGTTCGACTCTAAATCAGTTTTGTTTTGAATTACGTGGATAATAGTAAAGTACGCAAGTTTTTAAAATGACGAGCATCATTAAGTTTACCCTGAAAGAGTTAAACACTCTGATAAACGACGCAAATTCGTGTGTTTCGAAGAAAAGTGTAACCCAAAATATAGCTTTTCAACCATGGTGCCTGTCAAATATGAAAGATTCCGTGGAAAAGATTTTGGACTATAAGATTGGGAAATTTGACAAAGAGTACGTTATATTCCTTATTTATTGAAAACAAAACAAGAACTAGCATTATGGGTATTTTATGAGTTTATTATGCATATTTATCATGATTTAGAGATAAATCAACCGCTTTGTTTATCAACATTATTGCGACATCATTATGCAATTCCTCATGTTTACACATTTCATACTGCTGTCGCAATAACCTTCCCGACACAACTAGGCAAAGGGGGTGAAAATTTAAAATTGTGATGAACCATAGATTTGACTCGTGACAAGCCAAGACGGATATTATTCAGGTAGCTGTACACGGCCATTCATACTCAACGGTTTGGCTCAATCGAACATGTTGACTAGGAGCTATGCTCGTCATTACTCGAACCAAGCTTGAGCAGCCCGATACAAGACACCTTCGACATATCACCAAGACGCTCAGTCAAATCGTTAATTTTTGTCGAACATCGGGCAAGAATTACGGTCCTTGAATCTTTTTCGCGTCGAGCCGTTCGCTCGATATCGAACAATAAAGCATTGACTGAGATTGTACACACGTTGAGACATCAAATGGACGTAAAACCATCAAGCATGGGTACTTAGCTTTCCACTCGAACGAAAGGATTTTTCGGTGTACGGTTTTTGATTTGCCCGAACTCGTTATAAAAAGCCGTACCTCAACAATTTAATATGGTAACATATGAACTGCTTATTGCAGTTTAAAGCAACGAATCTCCCAGATTTCACCGTTTATTCCAAATTTTTAGGTTTTATAAAACAATTTATAAAAAATTGTTAAATATATAAATTCATAAAAATTACCAGTTCAAGTTTGTCGCTTGAGTGGTTAATCGTACATTATAAAAATCATAATTTTAAACTCTAATATCTCATGTCATCTTCTTCCCTTTGTTCTTTTACGGTTTGGGACACTTCGCTTCGACAAGCCGTCCTTTTCTTGTGCTTTTTCAGTGGCCTCTGTACTTCCCTACTAGAAGTTCATTGCATGGTTAATATGCAAAAAGTTAAAAAATAACACTTGATTTCAACTAAATTAAAGTCTTTATTTTTATTTATATTTGTCGACCGGTTTCGGTTGAACTCAACCTTCTTCAGGATAATAAATATATAAACTAAATTACAGTACAGAGTTAAGATTCTAGGGTAGGTCTTTTGTGTTTACCTACCTTAGAATCTTAACTCTGTAGTGTTTATTGTCCTGAAGAAGGTTGAGTTCAACCGAAACCGGTCGAAAAATATAAATAAAAATAAAGTGGTTTTTTAAAAAAAGTACTTGTTTCATTCTATATAATGTCAAGCCACAAAGTGTTTGCTTTCTACGATAATTTAATTAAAGTCACCCAAAAGACAGGTTATTAGGTTCTTAGTTTGGGTTATTTAAATAATTTATGTGTATTTTCCAAAATTTACGTGCATTTCTTCAAACTTACCTAACAAATGTCAGATCGTACTTAAGAAAAAAAAAACATGGGTCAAAACAACCAACAAAACCCATGAAAATTTTAACCTTGATTGAAAATAAATTAACTGTAAAGGCGGGTACAGATTGCCGTAACGTAACACGCAATGTAACACGCAATGAAAGAATTTGCCGTCCACATTGCCGCAATGTATCATGCAATGTAACAGAATTCTCATAGTGTGGACGCCTTGCGCGCACGAACCGCGCATACTCCGCGCGCGAACAGAGCATTTCAACTCGTGCGCGCCGCAATCCACAATGCTTCGGTTTTTTTGCCGAATACAAAGGGGCGCGCAGTGTGCGCGGAGCGTCTGTGTGGACGGCTTGTTCGTGTCTGTACGTCAGAACGCGCGCGAACAATAGAGAACTTGTTCTCGGCAGACTGAGCTATGTTCACCGCGCGCATGCCGGGAACAGCTGCGAGTAGGTACATGTTCGGTTCGTGCGCGCGCTGTGTCCACACTTATGAAATGTTCCTTTCATGTTACATTGCATGTTACGTTACAGCAATCTGTACCCGCCTTAATGCTTTTTTTACCATCTCCCCCGACGGAAATATTTGTTGTTTTTGTGTAGCGATTTTCTGCAATTTTTAACAATTTATTTTTGTTTAACTTTTCAGCTTAGACGGAATTATCTTAAGTTACAAGAATGTCAAAATTTTGGATGATCTCTGTGCTATTCGTCAGGACAGCTCTGAGATATACTCGGACGTCCAGGCGGACCTGTTTGTGTTCCAGCCACGGGTGGGGGCCACCCTCCACGGGGTTATCAATAAGACCAGTGTAACCCACCTCGGCATATTGGTGCATCGGGTGTTCAACGTGGTAATTCCGAGACCGAGCAATGAACCAGGAAATAAATGGATCGGGGCGCAACTGTCTGTCGGACAAAAGATCTCTTTTAAAATTGTGGTGCTCGATCTGTTTGGTGCGCTGCCATACATCCGTGGCTGCCTTGATGAAAAGTAAGTCATATTATTAAGTTTTTAGAAAAGGGTCGTAAGTCAAAGTTTTCTGTTTTATACAATTCTATTTTTATCTCTGAATAGTAAAGCGATTTTAGTTATCTATGTCCCACGAAAACCTACTCTATCTCCGCGAGATTTCGCTGGTGTTTCTTTTCTCTGGGATCGCTTGTTTCATCAATCATAATTTGTTTTCGCTCCCATGTGCGATATATCTTAACGGCATTATAACCTAACCTGTTTAGAGCAACAAAAGCATAATCCTGAAAACTTAGAACTGAGTTATGATAGTTTGAAAATAAAACGAATTTTAGAAATTTTGCTTATTGAAAAAAATTGACAATTTTATGTGCAAATTAATTGTAATTACAATGTTAAAATTGAACATAATTACTAAATATTCTTGAAAGATTGCATAAATAGAAGAAAATAAATAGGGTTAGGCTTTTATTATTTTGGAGTAAAATGCATAACGACGCATATTCTATATTGAGCAATATCAGTCCAATCGTCAATGGGCTAGTGTTGCAATATCAATGACAAGAAAATACTAATATACTAACTAATAACAAAACTAATACTAAAATAACACTAAAATACTAATACTATCACTAAAAACTAATACTAAAATACTAACTAATAAAAAAAAATAAAAAAGAAAATACTTAGTTTAACCTTTGAAATGCAGAGTTCCCGTAACCTTCAGTGTGCCGAGGGTAAAAATCCCACAAACAAAATATTGTTTATAGAATACCAATTGGATACGCCGGCGTTCAAAGGATAAAAATTTTCATATCCGATGGGTACTTTTGGCTTTAACCGCCCTACCTTTGGATTATTATTAAAAAAATTGGTAATATAAACCGTGCCAATTGCGAACAGAGTACCACAGACTAGCAGCATGACTTGTATGGGAGAAACGAAAATACATGAACACATCCCTTAGTTTTGCGATAACGCAGGAACAAATTTGATGTATACGAATGTATCACTAAACGTTTTGTGGGTTTTGGGTATAGTTATTTTTTTACCTGAACGTACGGGAAACGGTTTGTTGCGTTGGGGCGATAATTGGGTTCGTATCTGTAGAGCGGTTAATTTAAGCTTTAATTTTATGTGTTTGTGGGTTGTGTTCCAGTGAATGTTTATTAAAGCTTGCTTTTCTTGTAGTTCCTTGCCTATCGAAGATTTGGATAATCCTCAAACCGCTGATGAGACAGATGATCTCGTATCGCACGTCAATTTTGCTGGAACGAAACCAAAATCTGCCAAAACAATGAATACTGATAAAAAGAGTCCCAAAACTATCTCCAGTCCTTATTCATCATCTTCCGATAAAACGCTGAAAGCAGGGCAGGGTAAAACAAAGGAGAAAAAAAAAAAAAAAAATCCTAAAAAAATTTATTCTGATAGCGACAGCATATCTGATGTGGACGAGGAATTAATGCAAACGCAAACAAGCTTGATAGAAAAGATCATGTCCCTCGATAAATGTCAACGGGCTTCGGGGGTTAAACCGTCCTTTGACAAAAACTCTATTGGAATTAAAAAAATAGACAAAAGTAAACCGGCCAAAACTAACTTCATTGACGTGCGAAAACTGAAACCTATCAAAAAACTTAATAAACCAAGTGATGCTATTAACACCATGCAAGATGAAACCACCAAAAGTGAAGAGTTAAATGATCTCAAATCTAAAACTATTAAAAGCCCTGCAGCAGATAAGAAGTCTAACAGAATCAGCGATGATTTTGAAAATATATCTGTGATTGCCAAGTCTCCAAAAAAACGCAATTCTCTTCAAGATTCAACATTGATTGTAGCATCCCCCAAAAAAAATACTTCTAGAGATGAGTCTTCTGAGATTAAGTCACCAAAGAAGCCTAAATCTTTAGATATTAAAGTTTCCAAAAGAAAGGCGAAAGTCAATGGCAATCACAATAACAATAACATAAGTTTAGAAATCAAAAATACTATTGGGGATTCATTGTTAACTACTTCAACACCATTTCCAACTATTCTTGAGAAAGCAAAGAAAGACACTTCGCAGAAGGAACAAAATGATGTAGTGGAAATTAAAGACTCTAAAAAGAAATTGAGCTTTTCAAATGTTTCAACTGATAATATTGCTGTGCACAGCTCAAATGATGCCTCTTTAGAATCTAAGGAAATCAGTAGTAAGAAGGTCAAATTATCTAAAAAGTTAAAGCAAAGTTCAGAATTTGTGAACACAAATAATTCTTCTCAAAATGAAGATTTTGATACTGATTTTTCCCAGTCATCTTTGACAAGCAAGAAATTACCGAAAAAGAAAAATAAATCAATTTCAGATTACGATTCTACAAGTTCTATCATCATGAATACTCCGCCAATAATCAAACCTAACATCTTCCAAAAACACCCTGCAATTGTCGATGATATGAAAAAATCAAGAACTGAATATGACTTGATATTGGGTAGTCCAAGCGATTCATCTTTAAAGAGTAAGAAGAAGTGCAAGAGAAAATCTTCAGACTCCTCCATGAATGTATCTGGACTCACCTCAGATGAGATGCACCAATCTGATGTCTCCAGCATTGTTTCTCACAGAAAAAAGAGGAGGAAAAACAATGAACCTGATGCACCACCACTGCAGGTTAGTTAGTTAACTTTTGACCCAAACTGTGCCCATTTAATTTCTATTTTGAGGAACCCATTTTAAAATTATATTTGCCTTTTTAATTTGTTAAAACGTGTCTACATTTGCTTCTTATCTAATATGTAGATAGAAATTATTTATTACAGAAGGTACGCAGAGGTAATGCTAAGTAATACCTTTGTATTACTATTCTTTAATAAGGGGAAAAATAATATCAGTAAGAAAAAGTATTTTTGTATGGGAATTGATGGAGGATATTTGATGTGTCTCCTGTCTCTTTAACTGCCGCTGACCACATGTGTGTGATTTGGAAATTCAAGACCTGTGTGGCTGTCACATGTGTGTGGTCGACTTGCACTTAGGATTCATTTTTTTTTGGATTAATGCATAATAACAGAATGTAGATTGTTAATTCTAAACTAACTAACTAACTATCACGCCAATTCTCCGCAGGGGTAGGCAGAGAGGACGGACCGCCAAACAACTCGGTCTTGGCACACACTCTTTGCCTCACTCAGATTCATACATCATCTCATACATACTTTTCTATTATTCTGACCTTTGACATGACCGACTTAAGTATTTCCGACTTCTTCTTCCATTCACATTTGCGTCTTGTATTCTTCTCACACTATTTTCTTCTTTCATTTGCTCTACATGCCCAAACCATCTGAGGGTCTCTTTCTTAATCTTACTCATTATGCTTACATCAGCCTTCCATTCTTTGCGGATTTCCACATTTCTCACAATCATATATGGTTTTACCACACATCCGCCTCAGGGATCTCTTTCAACAGCTTTCAGTTTACTTTCATCCTTCCTCTGCCAGTTCCATGCCTCACTGCCTTACATCAGGGTAGGTACCAGGACTCCATTGTGGACTGCTAGCTTCGCTTCTTTTGACAGTTTTTTTATTAGCGCCAACGGCATTCAGTCCTCCATTAATGGAGTTACCTGCATTTACCCTTCTTTCAATATCTCTATCAGCCTTCCCAACTCTCGTAAACATACTACCCAGATCCCAGATACACAAACTCATCTACCTGGGTAGCTATTCCCGAAGCGTTCTCGCTCGCAATCTCCGTCGAAAGTACGTCCGTTAGTCGACTTGGTTATTCCTGAGCTTGGTCGAAGTAACATTCTTAGACGCCAAACGTCAAAAATCACTCCACATAACAACGAGTGGGTCTACCCAGTAGAAACACAGGAGCGAGTGGTGTGAAGTTGGCGTATCTATGCAATTAGCTGTCAAAATTTGGTTTTATTTGTTTTCCCGCGCGACCTTTCACACTCGCAATTTTCGCACCCGACAATTGTATTTCCAGAATACCTGATTGATCATAATCTAGATTTAGGTCTGATTGCTGGAGGATGACTGGTTTATTTATGGCTGGAGGATTGGCTCCATTGAGCCTGGGGCTGTTAATAGAATTAACCTAGATTTAGTGGCTGGTAGAGCTGTTAGAAATAGGATAGTTCAAAATTATTTCTAAATTCTTTCTGTATTTATACTAGTCTTTATTATCATTTTGTTGTTGTTCACTGTATATTATTTGTCAAGTGTCTGATCGTATTATTATTAATGATATTAGACAAACAATAGTGAGACCAAGTGAGACCGAGTTGACAGGAAAAAGCTATAGGTGTTGTCCACGTACAGAGTGAATACGAAGCTCATTCAGGCAATTGCGACTCTATATGAGGGAAGCGTTGCATGTGGCTGATGTCAGCGTGATGTATTAAGAAAGGGACGCTCCGATGGTTTGGGCCTGTGGAGCGAATGAACGAGGAAAGGAGTGTATAAAGAATATATGATGCAAATGTGAATGGTGGAAGAAGTCGAGGACGCCCAAGAAAGACATGGCACGACCAAGTGAATCAGATACTTGAGTCGGGCCATGTCAAGAGTCAGAATAATAGAAGAGCATGTATGAGACGTTGTATGAATGTGAACAAGGCAAGGAATGTGTGCCAAGACCGAGTTGTTTGGCGGTCCGTCTTCTCTGCCTACCCTTGCGGAGAAACGGCGTGATTGGTTAGTTAGTTAGTCAAATAATGAATGGTGAGGTGAGGCTGCGTTACAACAAACACTTCAAATACAATATTTTTTGTGATAATATAGTGATGTAAAATGTAAGAAAACAATGATGTGATCATAAAAAATGTATTTAACATTAATATATCATTATTTTTTTTTTAAATAATACAGAAACAACAGTTGTTAATATACAATGTCAATATATTTTGTAATTCAGGCAAAAAATAAAGAATTAGTACTAATGAACCAATCAAGTCTGATATTTTCTATTATGAAACTAATTAACACTGCTATTGATATTGTCTACTAAATATCTTTGGTTAATTTTAGAAAAACATTATATTTATCTTCGATAAAACTAAAATGCAGTAGCATAATATCACAATTTTTATCATAGAATGCAGAAAACAATACGGTTTCAGATGTTCAATTACAATTGTAATTATTTCAACATATTTTGTATTACAAGCGAAAAATAATCAATTCGTACACCGATGAAACTAATCAAGTCTGATATTTTCTAGTAAATTATTTTCTGGTGTTAATTAGTTAAACATTATAATTATACATGATAAAAAAAACTTGCATTCATTACCCTGATATTCTATACTAACTATCTTTGGTTAATTTTAAAGAAAAAAACATTATATTTATCTTCGATAAAACTAAAATGCAGTAGCATAATATCACAATTTATATCATATAACGCAGCAAACATCACAGTTTCAGCTGTTCAATTACAACACTGCTATTGATATTGTCTACTAAATATCTTTGGTTAATTTTAGAAAAACATTATATTTATCTTCGATAAAACTAAAATGCAGTAGCATAATATCACAATTTTTATCATAGAATGCAGAAAACAATACGGTTTCAGATGTTCAATTACAATTGTAATTATTTCAACATATTTTGTATTACAAGCGAAAAATAATCAATTCGTACACTGATGAAACTAATCAAGTCTGATATTTTCTAGTAAATTATTTTCTGGTGTTAATTAGTTAAACATTAAAATTATACATGATACAAATAAAACTTGCATTCATTACCCTGATATTGTATACTAACTATCTTTGGTTAATTTAATAAAAAAAAAAAATTTTATCTCCGAGATAAAACTAAAATGGGTAGGAGGTACCACTATAAATTTGGACAACTTATATAGCGCTGTTTTTGCGAAAAATCGCCTCAAGAGCGCTGTGAAAAGCGCAAGGGGAGTTGTGGCCTCCGAGAACAGCGGCACCTCAACAGTCTGACATCTGCTGCAGCCAGCAACAGACTGTGGTCCTCCAAGTGATTCAAAGTCGAAGTTGACCTCCCCATGTTGAACTTCCGTGTGGCCCGTAATCAAGACTGGGCTGATTGTCTGTAGTATCAGCTCGTCAGTCGCGTTGAGGCTGACTGCTGGCTCTGGTGGTCCGCCTCCCGTCCCGGCCGCATGCCGCCTCAAGGAGGCATGCTTTAACTTGGCCTTTGACCGTAAGTCTTGCCAAGTCTGAAAAGATTTTTGAATTATATTAATTATTTACACAAAATATTGGTGGAAAGACACTTTATAAGATCTTAAACTATTCAAAAAGCAGGACAACGTCAATATCAAACAATTTTACTTGAATTTTGAAACAATCAGCTTTGAAATAACGTAGCCCCATTATCATTCTTTTCAATATTGTGATTTTCAAAACATATAAATTAGGCTAAACGAAACACCATGTGAGCGGTGACCGAACAACTTAGAACCTCTTCAGTAAAGTGATGATAAAAAATATATTAAAAAATGGTTAAATATGTTAGACTGAGTTGACTTGATTAGGCATGGAATCCATGTGAAATGTGAGCATGGTGTTTGTTTTATTGAATAAAAATTTGTCGTAGGCAGAGCTTAATCTGAACGAAGCATTAGGGTAACAAATAGACATTTTAAGTGGAAATGAATCAAAACAAACCTTTCTCCAATGTTTGAAATCTTTGTTGGCCCCTGCCATGGCATTCAATTTTTCGGCAATCGCCACCCATCTTCGTCTGGATTCGGCGAAGGTAAATGTTGAGGAAAATTTGCCACTCACAAGTTCCACATCCGAACTTACTAATTCAATTAGTAATTGTTTCTGAGCAATCGTGATGTAACCCGCGGCCATTTCTGTTGTTGTTTTGTTTTTAGTCTGACAGTCACACCATAGAAATCTCAAAAACACCAAGAACATAGACAATATTCACAGGGCTGCCAATATAATCATCACTTCGATCGGTCGACGTTCAAGAATACGTAAAATTGAAGGATTCGACAAAGTTCGTCACGACGACGATAAATTTTCGCTCTCTTCGCGGCGCATAACGAGGAACTTTTGATCGACCGTCAGGAATAGGGCCCCTGCTCCAAGTATTCATCATTCACAACTATATTGCACACTGTTTTCGTACTCTCTCTTTCAAACACCATGACTTTAGACTTACTTACATTCAACATTAACTCATTCTCCATACACACTTCACATTCATTCTTGACACGAGAGACTGTAGATCTTCCATAGTGTTAGAAATCAGCACCGCATCATCAGCATACAACAGGCAACATACTTTCAGTTCTCTCAATTTCGGGCCCAATCCCATCTCTTTCAATTCTTGCATACAATTATCCGTGAATAAATTGAATTACGCAGTAATAAATAAAGTATCATTACGCAGCCTTGAATTCTTCATCCATCAATTTGAATAAACATAATAATAGATTTTAAATATCAAAATCAAGCTGCGCAGGGTGGATTTCTGACCCGATTAGTTGAGCGCTAATTGGGTTAAGAGAGATAATCCATGCAGCCCTGTTATTGGATTGGCATAGTCTTCGCCCATAGGCTTCCCAAGGTGGCTGAGAAAGAACGCACTCACTGAACTATGATGGGGATTCGTTGAGGATTCTGTTTTAACCTCTGCTTCGTTCTATCGCATCACTTGGCACTTTTGGACACAGTTTACTTGTTTTAGTGAAACTTCCTGGATCAAAAAATAATATGCGACTTCCGTGTATGGGGATACCTGCCAGTGGATCTCATATGCAACAGCGCTTGAATCAGGTTGATATAATATGCTATTTTTGTTGCAGGATTGCAATAGCAAAGTTCACTTCATACCACCGGCAAGTGTGGATGGAAATTCAGACAGAGATCTCAGTTCTTCTGATCAGAGGAAACACAAGAAGAAAAAATCCACCTTTAATAAAGAATCCCACGACGGTAATTCTGCCAGCAGTTCGGCGAAGATAGAATCATCTAGTGATGAAACCAGTTCGAAAAAGAAACATCTCAAATGCCGTAAATCAATTTGCGCCCAAGAAATTCTAGCACAAATAGAAAGTGACCCAACATTATTAGACGAAATTCAAATGCTTTTAAAAGCGAGGGCTTCTAAGCAAGTAACTACTTGAAGGTGTAATAATGAAGTGCTTATGTATACTTTTAAGTAATGTACATAAACTATAGTAGACATTTAAGTAAACTAATTGTGTTTAGATTTATCATAACAAGGCATCGTCATTCCATCTTTATTTTCATCTTTGTGTTTTCACAGTCAAGCGTTAAAGAAAGGAAATTATTTATAGATTTACAGTTTGTCAAATAAGAGCAGAAAATATATGAGGGCGCCACTGTTGATCAAATGGCAATACTAAACACATAACTCATGGTGTTAAAGTAAAGCTGTGTAACCTACATTTTTATAAAAAATTAAAAAGGCATAATAGTGGAAAAAATATTTTTTCATTGCAGTATAGATACCCGCCGATCTCAAAATTAGAATTGCATATAGGCATATTATTATTATACCTTTGCAATTTTGTGTTAACAATGAAGAATAACTATAATGTAATCAAATATAAAGCACAGTTTATAAATTGCTCACATTTATTTAATACTAGAGAAAGTACCTAGCGTTGCCTGGGCTTTAGATCATGTCTCTAATTTTAGATCTGAATATATTTAAGTCATTCAGATCTAAAAGTAGTGTAACTAAACTCACCATTAGCGATTCTTCCTTTCTATCTATTGTTAAATTCAAATTTATATTAAATTAAATTAAAGCGAATCGCTTTATAAATCACCTTTTAATCAAATTTATGTCATGAAGAAAAAATGTTTTTTAAAATGTGGTTTACTGTGTTCTATACATTCAGTGTCATTGCACTTCAAAAAAATATTTGACAGTTAAATTGGTGTTGCCAGTCTACAAATTTAGTAGTTCCAGTTTTATATTTTCTACTCTTATTTGACAAGACTATAACTTGATTGAAGTTGTTTAGTGTGGGAATTGATACCTGGCTGATATGCGAAGTATGTGAACATCCCTTCAGCAAATACCTCATTAATTCATTTAATTTAGTTACCTACTTTTCAAGGTACATTTTTTATATAGATTTTTTATTCTTTTAGGTGTGTATTGTAAAACATTGTGCATTTATTTTTATTTTGCGTGTTTATGTTACCCATCGGTGTTGAGAAAGATATGTGACTTGGCCATAATTAATAGAAAGTAAGAGAGATATGCATCACCAAGATATAGAGGGGAAATGTCACTTCCACATTCCACCTGGGGCGCTTCTGAAGGTCATTTTGTTCACGCTGTACAAGCATGTGTTCTTGTACTTTTCAGCCTACCCTCATAATAATAATGGTTCACGGCCCATCTCCCTTCTTTCTATTATCTGTGGATGTATGGATCGTAATGTTCTGGTCGATGGGTTAAAACTGATATTTCTTAAGGACTGCAATATCTAGAACTACTACTATTTTGGTTAGTTAATTTTATAAAATTTATTATTAGAATTAGAGAATTGAAGGAATGTGTTGATGAAGGTGTCATAATAAAACATCACAATATCAAAGTTTTGTGAAAATTATTGATGAAAAATTTTGCTTTTTGTTAAATTAGTAAGTATGTATCAGATTTTTATTTTTTTTATTTTTATATAAAAAATGGAGTAGAAATTGTTACATTTGTTTTGAAGAATTTGATTCACAATGTACATTTGTTCATCATCATCATCTTCTTCCCATTGTCCTATTCGGGTCGGGGACCCGTTGCATCGACATCGGGGACACGTTGCTCCTCCATACGTCCCTGTCTTGTGCTGATTGTTCGGCCTCTGCCCATGGTAGACCCATCCTCTCCTCACAGTTTCTGGAGTTGCCTCGCCCAACTGTGTCTCTGGCGGCCCACTGGTCGTCTACCCTCTGGAATTGCACTCAGTATCTTCCTCGGAATTCGGTCATCAGACATTCTTAGTACATGCCCAATACACCTCAGTAGCTATTTTTCTATAAAGAGTAGCAGTGGTTCAATGTTTAGATCATCTCGGATCGTCGAGTTTCTTTTATGATCCCATTTCGTAACCACTGCCACTCTTCTCAAGTATCTCATTTCGGCAGCTTAACTCTAGAGCGTGTTCGTTCATTTAGCATCCATGTCTGGCGGCCATAAGTGAGCGTCGGGCAGTATACCGTTTTAAACACTGCCATCTTTGTCTTGATGCTGAGCTCGGCTTTTCTTATCAATGAGCTGGAGAGAGAGCGCAATACACTGTCGCACTTATTCTTCTATCAATTTCTCCATCTTGCCGACCATCGCTGGAGAATTCGACTCCAAGGTATTTGATCCTGTCCACCTGTTTCAGCTGGGTCCTATTAGCGAGTATGTTGCACAGAGTTTGGTCCCTTCCTATAACCATCACCTCTGTTTTTGAGGTACTGATCTTCATTCCCGCCGCCGTGCACTCTTTGTTGAAACGGTTAATCCACTCTTGTAGTCCCTCCTGTGATGTTGTTAATCTCGCGATGTACATGTACATTTGTTACTTAATTTAATTAATTAAAACTTAATTTTACTTTTTACTTCATTTTATTAAAATAATAGCACCCTGTAAGTCATCTTTGTTGACCATGTTTCCTTGTTGGTTATTTCCTTTTGGGGTATTCTGCCGTGTTGCGCTACCTCCTCCTTTAGCCAACGTTTCGGACAGCGTTACAGTGTCCATCATCGGGTAACGCTGTCTGAAACGTTGGCTAAAGGAGGAGGTAGCGCAACACGGCATAACACCCCAAAAGGAAATAACCATAAAATTTTTGGCCGTGAAAATCTAAAATCATATCTGATGTTTCCTTGTTATTTTGACTCCTCCCACCATTCCCCCCCCACAAATCACCACTCCTACTACCCTCACCTAATAATCTAATCAATTCTGTACTTATATAATTTTTTTAGTTAATTTTAAGAATGTTAGTGAATAACAAGGATGTATCGAAACCGGTAGCGAATAAATAAAATAAAGTAACAAATTTATATTGTGAATAAAACTCTTCAAAACAAAAAGTATCAAATTATCTCCAAGAAAGAGTTTTTCAAACAAGTTATTGAAAGTCATGGATTTTGCCACGATTTTTGTTGTAGTTTTATGGATTCCACTTTCATCCACTTGCGTCTTAAAATGTTTAGTAATTTATTTATAAATTGATTTTATCAGAGATTTATATTGCGAAGTTGAATGCTCCGCATTCAACTTAAATGATTGAGAATTTTGGCAGCTGAAAAAATGAGATTTTACGATAATACAGGGTTTTCCATTAAGAGGTGTTATTTTGATATTCAAAGACAAATGCCATTTTTTAATATAAGTGATCGGATGTTTATTTCATTATAAAGAGGAAGGTATGCCGTTAATAGTGGAAAATAACATCAGGCAAATGACCACCACGACCACGCTTACAGGACCATATCCTTTTCATGAAATTTTCCATAACCAAATCGCAAAGTGGCTGCCCTATGTCCTTGACAGCCTCACGAATTCCATCTTTGAGGTCTTGAATCGACGCTGGGCTGTTGGCGTAGACCTTTTCTTTCACGTGGCCCCAAAGGAAGAAGTCGCAAGGTGTTAAATCACAAGATTTCGGTGGCCAATTGTGATCACCTCTTCGAGAGATAACACGGTCCGGAAACTTTTCCCGTAAAAGATCAATTGTTTCGTTGCTTGTGTGGCACGTAGCGCCGTATTGTTGAAAATAAACGTTGTCCAGATCAATACCATCCAATTCCAGCCATAAAAAATCATCAAATCTCTCGATAGCGCAATCCATTCACCGTAACTGTTGCTCCAGCCTCAATTTAATAATTTAATTTAATAATTTCAATGCTTTGTTGAAGCGTGTATCTTTCCATTTTTATTAATGGCATAGTTTCTACTTGTCAAATGTCAAAAAATGACATCTTCAAAAGTGACATCTACCGAAATAGCGGGCTATTCAAAATAACACCTCTTAGGGAACGTACCCATACTACGTGACCAACTTTTTGCAATTTTTAACCCCCCCCCCCCCCCCCGGTGACCAAAATCCTAAGCAACCCGCCGCTCATTTGTATGGAGCGTGACATTTTGAAGACCCCCCCCCCCCCCCTAAAAGTGTCACGTAGTATGGGTACGTTCCCTTATTGGAAAACCCTGTACTTAGTGAAATGCATTAAAAGTATTTTTGCATAATGTTTATTGTGTATTTGAGTGATTCCTTAGAGGTTTTATGTATTTCTGTCTCCTGTTTTCCATAAAGTCATTTGAGGTGTTTCCACTTTATTTTGCACCTCTAATGGCGTTATTATGATCTAATTTTTAACCAGGTTTTATTTTTTTATATTGCAAATGTTTGCCTCTCACTCTCACTTTCACTTATTTCTCAAACTTTCATCTAACCCAATTCTGTCTTTGTTTTCAAAACTTTTAATGCCAATAAATAATTTGTCTGTCACCATAACCCTTAAAAATAAATCATTGAAAGCACGATCCATTTTGGTTATCAGTTAATACATAACTGGACATATTCGTCGGGTTTCCACATGGGGGTCGTAGTTTCAATTCCTCTGTTGGCTTCCCCCATCATCGCACAATAACATTTCACACTTATAATGATGGTAGTAAGAGTTTAAAAACTTAGACCGGTCAGTGGTTGAGCGGGCATCGCGTTTGGGTACAAAAGCACAATTAGAAATTGCTCACATTTATTTAATACCAGCTTAAGTACCCAGCATTGCCCGGACTTTCAAATCATGTCTCTAATTTTAGATCTGCATTGGATCATTCAGATCTAAAAGTAGTGTAACTGAACTCACCATTTCTGTTTCTTCGGTTCTACCTACTGTTAAATTAAAAATTAAAACAAATCACTTTGTAAAAAATCCATTTAATCAAATTTATGTCATAAGTGCATCTTAACAACAGTGCTTCTTCGATTTTATTTTTTTTCTTTAACTTTTTCCACGCGATCGTAACAACAGTTGATACGGCAAAAGCCATGCCTCACACGCCCCCGTATCAGCCCTTGTTACGCTAACTTCGACTGCCGATATCACAGCGCTACTATGTCACAGTATTTTTTCCCGCTCGCTAGGATATTCGTGTAACTATCACGATGCTGACATCTTCAGGCATATTTCGAAAGTAAAATTGTATTTCGTAAAAAACATCTATAATCAAGTGAATGTGTCCTCGTGCCTTTGAATGCTAAATAGTTCTCAATTTACTCCACAGATGGCGCTAGTAGTTTGCGCAGGCGCATCCATGCGATTCCGACTGACCAAATTGGACAAGCGTCGGTAACATTTATTATCGAGATCGCGCGTATTTGCACACGTTTGTTTATGTTGTGAAACTGTGATTTTGAATTTACATAAAAATTTTATTAATTTCAGTGCCATCAGAAGTTTTAGAACTTGTTTATACGAAAATAATAAGTGATTGAGGTACCACTTGTGTCTATCAACGCAGTGTCCTGAGTACAAGCACGCGGATAAATGGCGCCGTCTTTAAGATAATATGGGTACGTTTTTTACGTTTTTTGTTTTTTATAAACATCTAGGAGTGTTTATAGACGACGATTTGGTTTCAAATTGTAGATAATAATCTCATCTCTTTATATAGTATGATAAATCATGCCATAATATGCTGTAATTTGACATAAAATTGGATGGATAGGTATATGACATATACATGTACCGCATATGGGTATTGAAAAAATGGAGTAGTTCAACGCGGGAAAAAGGTTAAGAACAAAAAAATGTTTTTAAAATGTCATTTACACTGATCTGTATTTTCAGTGTCATTGCTCTTTAAATGAATATTTGACAGTTAAATAGGTGTTACCAGCCTAAAAAATTCGTAGTTCTATTTTTTATATTTTCTACTCTTAATTGACAGACTCTACATTGTATTTTCCCTAAACAGACTGCATATTGTATATAAGTTTACCGGGGGACAACTGTCAGGGGATCTACAGTCATGGAATGTTGTTTTTTACATCACCAGATAAATTTTTCTGTTTGTTTTATTTGTAATGTAGTATTATATTTATTATGTGCATAAATTTTATCTGAACGTTTCTATATAATTCTGTTATAATATTATTGTCATTATGTATGAGGCATAATACTATTATTGATTTATGAGAAATATTTCCTTTCTGGTAGAGAAAAAAGGGTAGATCTATGAAAATTCATAAGGAATTACATATTGTTTATGACTGGTTTTGTAATGTTACAGTAAACAAAACATTTTTATAAAAGTGCTTTATAAAATATTCTTATTTAGAATACTTGATATACTTCTAGTATAGTTTGGCAAGAAAGTGTAGAAATTAATTCAATTGGAACTAAACGTGTTCATTACTATGGCAACACCGAATTATATGACGTTTCCTATGGCCGCCTATGGCTGTCATATTAGCGCGTGTTACGGTTGATTTATTGTCTTAAATCTGAGTAGAATATCGCTGATTTGATAATATTTTTATTCATTGTTTGCCTGAATTTAATTAAAATGAATAAATTATTACATAGTGATACAAGAGGGGTTATATTCTGCGTTTTTCAACGCTGCCTAGCCGAGTGTCACGCGAAGAAGCTTCTTTTTAATTTAGAAGATGTTTGCAAACGAATTGCAGAAATGACTGGTACGTAGTATAGTTTGTTTAATAAATTTCATTAGTATTACAAGATTTATGCCAATTTTCGAGCGATAATAACCATTACAATCTGATTTGAGGTTATGGTAAAAAAATCTGATTTTGACACTTCATTTTGACAGTTAATGTGCGGCCACAGGAAAAAGGGAATAACTCAATAAAAAAAATAATATTAAACTCGTAGAAAAGTTACTTTTTTCACGTTTTCTCTTTCTTTCTTTCCAAGTGAATATTATCTAGTGTGTGTTTTTAAAACTCCCTTCTATAATAATAATTTTAATGATTTTTCACACACAGGTAAATCTGAATCAACGGTAAGACGAATTGTCAAGGAAGGGGAAAAGGCAAATGGAAAATTTGAAACACTAGGAAAACGGAAAATGGGCATTATGTAATAGCATAAGTGCTGATGATTGGAAAAATTGTTGCAAACACGTGATGAAAATTGATGCAGAATATTATGCATGAGGCAGTAATATATATGATGATATCGATGAACTGCGTTTAGATTAAGATAAAGATACGGAAGAAGAAGAATCACACGAGGACGAAGACAATAATTACATGTCGGGTGTTGAATTAATAGACTTAAATTTTTAAGTACCCACGTTTTTATATCGGAATAAACGCCCACTTAAAACCTGTTTTGTTTTATTTTGCTTCTATTAAATTACAGTTTTTTGTGCAAATTTTTTGAAAATACAAATACGCTATGAAATATGCATTTTGCCAGAAGTGTTTTTTAAAACATACGTTCTTTGTCTTATGAGCCATCTTGGTGTTGCCATTTAAAACTAGAAAACGATCGCAGCGCCATCATTTATTTTCTACACTTTCTTGCCAAACTGTACAATGTGGTGGCCTCAACACGGGTAAAGTACTCAAAGAGGCCCATATTTTCAAATAATATTATTGTGCCAATAAAATAAATGTTTTGAAGTAACTTATTGTTTTATTCCTACAATTGGTACCTACTACGAATCTATCTCTTTGTGTTTATGGTCAATTAATATTTTCTTTGTGGTCCCTTCAGGCCAATTTGTTCATTTTTTGAAATGGCTCACACAGATCTCATAGAAATTGTTGCCTCCCTTGCTGTCATGGTGAGAAATATGATTTAAACGATGTTAGAAAGAAAAAAACACCATGCTTTATATTCAAATCTAAAAGTTAACTACTGAAAAATTAAAATGTACTCTATGAAACTAAAAATTTTCCGACAACATTTAAAAAAAAAAAATATGAAACCTTGTAAATTATTTTTACATGAAATGACAAAAAGTGAGGCAACTATAAGGGAACGTACCCAAACTACGTGACCAACTTTTTGCAATTTTTAACCCCCCCCCCCCCCCCCCGGTGACCAAAATCCTAAGGAACCCGCCGCTCATTTGTATGGAGCGTGACCTTTTGAAGACCCCCCCCCCCCCCCCTAAAAGTGTCACGTAGTATGGGTACGTTCCCTAATGTTTATAATACATTTTTCTAACAAAATAAGTGTGTTTATATATATTTTTTTAATTATTAGTAATTTTTAGAAAAAAAAAAACTTTTATGCTTGCATTCAAATTTTTAATATTTCAAAAATTATATGTTTATTTCTAATAAAAAATTGGAAAGTTTATTTGATCACCTTTCAAAAACAATCTTTATTTTTCAATTGCATTCAGAAATATTCCATTTATTTAGATTAAATTGCTAAGCGGAAACACTCTGACAGAATATGCCCGAGGCCTGAGGATTTAAATCAATATTACAGATCTGATAATACGGTAATTTTGTGATCTGATCACAAATGATCTGCCAAATCAAATGGAGAGAAATTATTTTTCTCAGAATCTCCAGTGTGGAATTAATATATACGGTGTTCAAAAACTCGTAGTACAATGAGGAAACTGGTGAATCTGCAACATTTCTGTATCATTTAAAATGTGTCGAAGCACAGACCTGTCTCCAAAAGTTTTTTTTAACCCTTTAATAATAATAATAATTGGATAATTTGTAAAGTACCATTTTTGTGAAAAATCACCTCAAGTTCACCTCACCTCAGTACACATTATTAGAGATGCCAAGAATAGTGATTTTGCCGAATACCGAATATTCGGCTAGGCTCTCGGCCGAAACTCAAATATTCGGCGGCCGAATATTTGGAGTAAATATAACATTTTCATGTAAAACTCAATTACATTTCGCAAATTAAATTGATTTTTACATGAAAACTGTTCGCCTAGATCGGACAGCAGACCCTTACAAGTGGTGGTCAGCAAATGCAAAAGGGTAAGCCTAGTATTTGCTAAGATTTATTTATCATCTCCCGGTAGCAGTGTATATTGAGCGGCCATTTTTGGAAGCAGGTATAATTTAGGAGGAAACGCACAATCGTTTGCTATCAACAAATGCTGAAAAAAATTGTTTTCATTCATCATAACTTACCACTGATAGATTTTAAGTTTTTTTTTTTTAAATTTATTTTATATATTTAATAATGTTATTATTCAATGTATAAAAACAGTTTATAATTATTATTCAATGTATAAAAACAGTTTATTATAAACTGTTTTTATACATTGAATAATAACATTATTAAATATATAAAATAAATTAAAAATTAAAATGGAGTTCTACAAAATAAACTTAATAACAATAAATAAAAAAAATAGATTTTAAGTATTATATGCTATTTTTTTTAATAGTATTATATTTTTTTTTTCATTATTTGGTATTCGGCTGAATAGTTCGCAATATTTGGTCGAATACCGAATAGTGAAAAAAGTAGACAAATAGGCCGAATACCGAATAGAAGCCGAATGTTCGTGGCATCTCTAGTACAGACCGAAAAAAAATATTCACCAGTTTCCCGCTTGTACTAAGAGTTTCTAAACAATATGCATAATAAAATGAGAGCATTAAATTTTGTTAACATATTTAATACATTTATACAAAGATAGCATATAACTATGTTTACAGTAAATATTTTGCACTAAACTATATTTTATTACCCGCTCAATTCATCTGAAATTGTCTGCAAATATAATCGTCCTTTTTGGTGGAGGCCACCAACTCTTTACGCAGTTTTCTCAATTCCTCGAGGTACTTGCTCGGGTTTCTTTTTGTGCGAGGATAAGGAGTTGGTCCAGCCTGCCAACTGGGAGGCAGGGAGGCCAATTGTCTGTTGAAGGTATCCGAATACCGAGCAGAAACACTTGAGAAATATCCTGAAGTCTTTTCGGTACAATCCTCCAGTCTGTCTAAAGAGTCAAACAGAGTCTTTTCAATGGAATCTATTTCTTTCCCAGCTGATGCGAGTTCATCATCACTTGAAAAGACTGCTTCATCTAAGTCCAGATCATCTAGAATCTTTGGACTGTCTTTATTCGTTTTGGTTTGCTTCTCAGTATTTATTAACTCATCATTAATCATACGAGAATAATACATTGTGTTTGCTTTGAATTGTGGCCTTTGTGATGAAGTCGACGCCATGGAATAATGTGCTTTTGAACTAGCATTGTTGTTAGCTTTTTCATCATCAATTTGTAATGGTGCATTACAAATTGGAGAAATTGATTTGGCTGGTATTGTGTTGTGTTGTGTTGTCGAATGAGAGTCGTTATATCTATCCTTCACTTGACTCAGTGATGTGACTAGATTGGTGGCTTCTTTTATTAAATTAGAGGTGGCTTCCATGTACTGAAGGCATTTTGTGTCGTGTTCAGGTGTATCACGTTTTTCGAGATGTTTATTGAAGTCTGTTTCTGTTTTAACATAAGGCACCTGGATTCTGTCTTCCCAACACCGAATTCCCATGAAATTGTTTTTTGCTGAAGGCTTTTCCGAAACAAACGAATTAGTTCTTTCAGGACTTAAAGAATCTCTATCCATTGTGTCCCTAGGAGATCGGCGAATAGATTCGTGACCGCTGGTTTCAAATGCATCATTGTATTTCGTAAATGTGGACAGGTTTTTCTCTGGAGAGCTGTTTTTTGCATCAGTTGGCTCTGTGCTATCTATGTCGAATTTCCAAGAAACCGTTTTGGGTTTTTTTCTGTTGCCAGATTCGCCAGATCGTTTCGGCGATGCTCTGATATTATAAGGGTAGCTATTTTGGTCTCTTCCCATGATGATGTCCCTCATGTTGATCCAACGATCTGAATTGAAATTCGAGGAAACACATATTCGAGGTAAAGGAACGTAAATATTCTCGAGAAATTCGGCGTTAAAATTTTCAGGAACGGAATTTGCTTGAGTAGATTTCGATTCGTAAAAGCAACCACTTTCACGACTTTGGTCGTCTGTTCCGACACCTTTATTCGCTCGTGTAGAGTCTGCTTTTAAGATTGGCGCGGAATTGGGCGGTGTAGAAATGCGCGAAGTCACGCCAGCTAGTTTTACGACTTCTTCCTTCCCGTTCGTCACGCGATCGCAGGTTTGATTGATATTGGCCGGTGTTTTACTTTTGATTACGCTATCGTAGTTTGTCACTTCGGGGGTTTCACGCCCTAAGGTGGTTATATCGTCTTGGGTTTGAGTACACTTCCCTGACACCGAATTTCCGCTTTTGATAATATCTTTCGCATCAAGGTTTCCGGAAAAACTCGCGTGCGAAATTCGTAAAGGACTTTCCGCTGAGTTATTCGAAACGATAGTTTGCGGAAAAATGCCATCTCCACTGGCTCCGTTTTCCCCGGGATTGTGATTGTTCAGAAGATCGGGAGTTGTACGAATCGACAGCGATCGCAAGTCGGTGGTTTTGTGACTTTCGTTCTCTAAACTATCGTCGGAAATACCATCCGTTTCGTTTTCAAATTGGCTACAGTCGTGAGAAATGCTAATATTTAAAACACGAGGCGATGTAGATCTGTCGTTAAGATTAACTGGCGCGGGGGAGTCGCGACTGACTTTGAGGTATTTCGTAAACGACGAGTATTTCTTCCTAGGCGGTGCAAATTCTTGAGTTTGAGTTGATGCCGCGTTTAACGAACGAATTTCTTCCGTCATGTTGCCACACGTTCTAGTAAAAGTGAAATTAGCATGATTGCTTTTGAATTTATCAGTTTCGACGCCTTTATCAACGCTGTACAAAGAGCCACTTGCCGTCCCCACGGAGGCTTCTTTGCAAAGTAACGTAAAAGCTTCTGTTTCGACACTGACGTGCCTGTAAAGTTTGTCTTCACTGCTGGGAAATGCTCTGAATGGTTCAATATCGTCTTGAATATCGATAGCGACCTCTTTCACTCTAATCGATGTTTTTATATCTGTTTGCGTCTCCGCAGGCACCCCCGGTCGTATCCGACGCGAGGCCCTTAGGGCTTTGTAACTGATATCAAGAAGCTTTTTCCTTGCATTGCTGCAAATTTTCAGCTCGTTTAGTGGCTTTTTGTTGATTCCTACTGGGGCGGGGATTGGGTGCACATTATCCTCTTTTCTTTTGGACGTAGAATACAGCCTGTCTGTAACTGAAGCGACGATAACCGCTCGTTTGTTGAACGGTTCGTAAGAAACGTGGGTTTTACTAACATTCGCAGTTGCAGCGGAAGATTTGTCTTGATCTTTTGATGCATCATTTTCGTTGAAAGATTGATTATTTTCCTCGTGCAATTTGTCTTTATTTTCCTTCTCAGTTAGTCGACTGATTGCAGTTTTGTTCAACCTCACTAAAGGCGTTTTTCCATTTGCCGACTTGAGTGTTCTAAACGAACTAAATTTCTCCAGAGAGGGTAACACTTCGTGGGAGCTGTATTGCCGCTTCTTGTTCCGTAGAGGAGGAAGTGGAACGTCGTGGACACTTCCCGTCCTGTGAAGTCTTGGACCGAACAGTAAATCCTCTGCCTGACTGGAGTGAATGTTGGAGAGTGTAGAAGGAATGCTGGTATTCCCAGATAGCGTATCGTTGCTATTGATGCTCATACGAGATGAAGCCAAAGAATTGAGAGAGTCGCCCCCCTCGTTTTCTCTTTCTGGCTTACCGGCTGCGCCCTCTTCTTTGATTGTGCAATCCGACATTTCACTGACATCGTGCGAATCTTCGTTTGACTTTGAACGCTCCTGGCTCTCCACTTCTTTAGCATCAAAGGAAACCTGCAAAAAAATAAGAAGCCTTAACAAGGTCTCGTTTACCTGGCGATATAGAACCAGCAACTGACTTCTACAATTCATATTAGATCCTTCGTTCTTAACGAGGTTCTAAAAAGGGAGGGAATTAAAACCATACTAAACAACAACAAAAACAACATGTACAGAAATTAATGATTAGTGGAAAAAAAGTTCCCTGAAGAACCTTTGCTTGTTATCGGGTTTATTGGCCTAGGAGTCAGAGAAAGTACTAAAAAACATGCATAACTCAATTAACATTTTTTTTTTCATTTTCTTTTTTTTCTAATCTCAAATTAAGTACAAAAATTTCGGAAACCACTGAAAATAATAATAATTACAAAAATAAGACACGTTACAACTTACAAACTCAACACAATATTTTGACAACCAACAAATGGTTTCCTTTGAACAGCTATGTCTAGTTAGGAATTAATAGTGGCCATAATGGCTACTGGAATTCACACCAACCCCTACTTATAATAAATTAAATATGTGTTATGTTGTGCACATTACACAAAATTTAAAGTCGAAAAAATATAATAAATAAAAAGTACAATTCAGCTGACCTGCGTGGTTTGATGAGTGAGTTCCGGAAGCGTCTTTCCCTTCCTGGCGGAGTCCAGTAGCCCCCTGAGTCGTGCTACCTCGGCCCTGAGCGCACGTAGACTGCGCTCGGCGGCCCCCCGGGCGCTCCGGGCCCCCGATGCCGCGGAGCCCGGAGGGATGCGCCCCGCACGCGAGGCCCAGCGCATGGTGTTTACGGTCTCGGCGTAGCAGGCGCAGGACGGGGATACGGCTGCAATTTGACGAAAATTTGTTGTAAGTACCTACTTATCTCTTTGTTATACATACTTATCCTTTTGTTGTACCTACTTATCCCTTTGTAGTTCCTACTTACTGTTGTACCTCCTTGTCCCTTTGTTGTACCTACTTGTCCCTCTGTTGTACCTACTTATCCCTTTGTTGTACACACTTATCCCTTTGTTGTACCTATACTTGTCCCTCTGTTGTACCTACGTATCCCTTTGTTTTACCTACTTATCTCTTTGTAGTTTCTACTTACTGTTGTACCTACTTATCCCTTTGTAGTTCCTACTTACTGTTGTACCCACTTGTCCCTTTGTTGTACCTACTTATCCCTTTGTTGTACCTATATGTCCCTCTGTTGTACCTACTTGTCCCTCTGTTGTACCTACTTATCCCTTTGTTGCACCTACGTATCTCTCTTTGTGATTATTTTTTTCCCATTTATTTATCTGGGTAACCTAAAATTTATAACAAAGATGTTATGGTTGTCTCACTGAGAGAAGTTCTCACGTTGATGCGGTTTATTTCTGTGATGTAAGATCTGGTGCTTAATTTATTAGGTAATTTTATTCAGCAATTTTCCATACAACACAACCTACCATCCATTATTTTTCTGAGATTTTCTAGGTTATTATTCTATCCTGCCTATCCTAAAAGATGTCCACTGTCCAGTTTTTCGACCTGGCACCCTTGGTAAATCACTAAACGAAATGAACCATTTCGGGTGACCTACGGCAGAGGTGTTAGTTATCCAATGAGTTTCCAACCGCTTTACAGAAAAAAATTACCCTTTAACTTTTAAGTACCTAACCATTGCTAGATTTTTTTCTACAAGAAGATGAAATTTGAAAAAAAAAATCTACATAAATATCCGTATTTTGCGCAGTATGAGAAAAAGTGTTTTCAATTATGGGAATATATAAATAATATCTGAATAGAGATTTATACCAAATCTTTTTTTAACGTTGAAGTATCACGCGACGATGCCTTACCTTTATTGCCTCTTCAATGTCCTTGTCTGCATGTAAAATGGAAAAAAATAGATCATTATCACACTACTAGTTAAGTACCTATATTTTCTCTCATTTTATTACCAATATCTTGACTTGCAAAGGCCAACTACCTATAAATAGAGGGCTGGCGCGCGCCCGCCAAATTACAAAGTCAGTAGGTATGTAGACCAAGGAAGTTACTGTCGCTAGTCGCTAAGTAAACTTCACTGTTTTAAATAGTGTAATAAGTAATATTTAATAATAATCAATATATATTATAAAAGAAAGTCCAAAAAAACGTGCGGAACGCAAAAACTCAGAAACGCGTACCGGTACGATCAAGAGAGTTATATGGTATGGTAGATCTCTATCCCCCCTAGGGAATAAGGGTATTCGTTTTTACCTAAAGGGCTTGCTTTTGAAGATATAAGGGCTGAAAGTTCTAAGAAGACTCTAGGAACTTCAAGAAGAGTCTGGAAGATTCCGGAAATTTCTAGAAAATTCGATAAGACTCCGGAATGTTCTGGAAGAAATGGAGGAGTATACCAGCGAGTCTAGAAGGTTCCGGAAAGTTCAAAAAGGTTCGATAAAGCTGTAGAAAGTTCTGAAAGGAGTGGAGGAGTATGTCGCTGTGTCTAGGAGGTTCCAGAAAATTCAAGAAAGTTCTATAAAGCTGTAGGAAGTCCTAGAAGGTTCAATAGGGCTATACAAAGTTCTGGAAGGAGTGGCGGAGTATGTCGATGAGTCTAGAAGGTTCTGATGGTTAACGAATGCTTTAGAAAATTGTGGAGGAGAAAGTTCTAGATGCTTTCAGAAATAATAGGTGGTGAGTCTAGAAGATTCCGGAAGTTCTAGAAGGTTCGATAAAGCCGTAAAAAGTTCTGGAAGGAGTGGCGGAGTAAGTCAGTGAGTCTATAATGTTGTGGAAAGTTCTAGAAGGTTGGAAAAAGCTGTAGAAAGTTCAAAAAGGTTCCATAAGGCTGTAGAAAGTTTTGAAAGTAGTGGAGAAGTGTGTCGGTGTGTCTAGAAGGTTCCGGAAAATTCTAGAAGATTCCACAAAGCTGTAAGAAGTTCTAGAAGGTTCGATAAAGCCGTGCAAAGTTCTGGAAGGAGTGGCGGAGTAAGTCGGTGAGTCTAGAAGGTTCGATAAAGCTGTAGAAAGTTCTGGAAGGTGTGGCGGAGTATGTCGGTGAGAAAGTTCTAGAAGGGGTGGAGGAGTGTGTTGGTGTGTGTAGAAGGTTCCGGAAAATTCTTGAAGATTCCACAAAGCTGTAGGAAGTTCTAGAAGGTTCGATAAAGACGTACAAAGTTCTGGAAGGAGTGGCGGAGTAAGTCGGTGAGTCTAGAAAGTTGTGGAAAGTTCTAGAAAGTTCTATAAAGCTGTAAAAAGTTCTAGAAAGTTCCATAAGACTCTAGAAAGTTCTGGAAGGAATGGAGGAGTGTGTCGGTGTGTCTAGAAGGTTCCGGAAAATTCTAAAAGATTCCACAAAGCTGTAAGAAGTTCTAGAAGGTTCGATAACGCCGTGCAAAGTTCTGGAAGGGGTGGCGGAGTAAGTCGGTGAGTTTAGAAGGATCTGATGGTTCACAAATGCTTAGAAAATTGTGGATGGAGAAAGTTCTAGAAGCTTTCAGAAATAAATGTCAGTGAGTCTAGAAGATTCCGAAAGTTCTAGAAAGTTTGACAGAGCTATACAAAGTTCTGAAAGGAGCGGAGGAGTGTGTCGGTGTGTGTAGAAGGTTCCGGATAATTCTAGAAGATTCCAAAAAGCTGTAGGAAGTTCTAGAAGTTTAGATAAAGCTAGAAAAGGTTCTGGAAAGAGTGGCAGAGTATATCGGTGAGCCTAGAAGGTTACAGAAAGTTCTAGAAGATTCGATAAAGCTGTACAAAGTTCTGAAAGGAGTGGTGGAATATGTCGGTGGGTTTAGAAGTTTCCGGAAAGTTCTAGGAGGTTTCTTAAAGCTGTAGAAAGTTCTCATAGGAGTGGAGGAATGTGCCGGTGTATCTAGAAGGTCCCGAAAAATTCTAGAAGGTTCTATAAAGCTGTAGGAAGTCCTAGAAGGTTCGATAGGGCTGTACACAGGGCCGTATTTACACTTTTCATTGGTATAGGCCACTTCATTTGTGCCGCCCCTTCCTCCTTAGAAGTTGCAACCTATCAGCACTAGCATAGGTTAAGAAGCATAGGTTAAGTAGGTATTCAAAAATGAAATAAAGAATTGATTATTTGTAAAATAAAAGTGTAACATGAAACAAGAATTAGAATTTTTATGGGATTTTTTATTGGACAAAATCATTTATAATAGCTTCATAGTTGCTTCTATGCATAGAAGATCAGAAGAGCGTTTTTATTGCGATAATGAAGACCTTTTTATTTGACCTTGGTATTTCTTCATTCGCTTTAAACAGGAAAAACTCCAGAACAATTTGTGGCCGGAGTGCAAAGTGCGACGCGGAAGTTTGGGTAAACGTTGCACAGAGATGGTTTCCTCAAAAACTTTCCTTAAAAAGATTTAGTAATGATGTAGATTCAGGTTTCTCTGCCGTCTTATTAGAGGAAATGTGACCTTGAAAGTGTACCCATAAACAGGCAGCTGCCTAGTATGCTGATCTAATGTATCTTCTCAAGTAAATGTATTAATTATGTAACATGCACTTATAAATAAAAAAATAAATTCCCGAACTAAATCGTCTTCTAAATCATTGCACAAGAGACTGAGCCTTTTCTCAGACTCTTTGTGTTGAAAGTACACCCATTTAAAAAAATATATTTTTTCTTTGAAGTATTATGCCCTCATATTATGCCTTATGCCTTATGCCTTCGCATTTGCCTTACCTCTATTTCAGATCTCAGTCAGGAAGTTGTTTCAATATCCTCATTTGATGTTTCGTCTATAATTTTTTTTCTCTTAGGGTCATCTTACTCTGAATGTCGCCGTGATATTGCTAAAGTGTGCTCATTTCAATTGCACTTTCTTCGAAATAATCAAAGTTTTCTTGCTCTGGTATAATATACTCGAGAAGAGATCCATAAAAATCAGATACCGTCAGTACATCAACAGATGAGCTCTGAATCTGAGCACTCACTCTATTAAGTCTTTCCAAAATACGATTAGTAGCCAAATAAAGGTAGCCCACTGGCCAAACATTTTTTGTGAAATATTCGCACCATAATCGACGCAATCCGCGGTCCCGTACGGGATCACTGGGCGTCTCAAGGTTCCTTTAAGGGGGGAAATAGGCGTAGAGGCTTAAAAAAATTATTTTTTTCATAAATCGATGATAGAACTATTCAAAAATATTTTCTGAAAATTTCAAATCAAAATTTCACGCCATTTAAAAGTTATATACGTTTGAGTGAGTGTCCCTCGGTCGAATTACCACTATTTTACTGCCACTGTTTTTTTCAAACGCATTTTTCTCGAAACTACTTTTTTCGAATTTGTGTAAACTCTAGCTCCTACAGTTTTTGATCAATCGTTATCAAACTAAGGACATAGTTTCTTTATATAAATGCGCTCTATTTGAACCTCAATCCTAAACAATATCTTTATTTTAACTATTTTCTTGTGGCAAAAAAACGTTTAAAAGGATTTAAAAAAATCATAAGTAGGTAAGTACTAAATTTTCACATTTATCGAAAAAATATTAATTTTAGATTTTTTTGTAAAAGTGAGGTTCAAATAGAAGAAACACTAATAAAAAACAAATTTTCTTTGAAAAATTGATTTCGGATGAAAATTGTGACCTCCAGGAGTTACACAAATTTTCCAGCCGGATGGCGACTTACAATCCGCGGCAGTTGACATCTCCGTTATTTTTTTAGGAAAATAATTGAAAATTTTAGATTATACTCTTGAATATGTATGTGTAAAATGACCGCAAGGTATAAATAAAATATATATATATATTCCTTATGTGTTAAAAAAATTCATGAAAATCACTAAAAATACGAAGTCCTACACCTATTTCTCCCCTTAAACGCACGTGCAATAAAGGTAGCTCACTGCCAAAGCATTTTTTTGTGAAATATTCGCACCATAATCACCGGTCCCGTATTGGACCGTTGGGCCTTGAACGTCACAAATCCGCGGTCCCGTACGGGACCACTGGGCGTCTAAATGTTAATAGATAGAAAACTATCTATCCACAGTGACTTTTTTGTTGTTGTCTAGGTATAATCGTACACAAAATTAACGGCTTACCAAAGCGCGCGAGCGCCGCCCCCTGAACTCTGCCGCCCCTAGGCCGCGGCCTATAAGGCCTATTGACAAATCCAGGACTGGCTGTACAAAGTTCTAAAAGGAGTGGCGGAGTATGTCGGTGAATATAGAAGGTTCCGGAAAGATCTAAAAGGATCGATATAGCTATAGAAAATTTTGGAAGGAGTGGCGGAGTATGACTATGTATCTAGAAGTTTCTGAAAAGTTCTACAAGGTTCGATAAAGCCGTAGAAAGTTCTAGAACGAGTGACGGAGTATGTCGGTGAGTCCAGAAAGTTCCGAAAAATTCCAGAGGATTCGATAAAGTTTCATAAGGTTCGATAAAACTGCAAAAAGTTCTGAAAGGAGTGGCGGAATATGTCGGTGGATCTAGAAGGTTCCGGAAAGTTCTAAAAGGTTCGATAAAGCTGTAGAAAGTGCTGGAATGCATGATGGAATATGTCGGTAGGTCTAGAGGGTTCCAGAAAGTTCTATAAAGTTCGACAAAGCTTTAGAAAGTTCTGGAAGGAGTTACGGAACACGTCACGGAATGTTCTACAAGGTTCTGTAAAGCTGTACAAAGTTCTGGAAGGAGTGGCGTGAGTATGTCGGTGAGTCTAGAAGTTTCCAAAAAGTTCTACAAGGTTCGATAAAGCTGTAGAAAAATCTGTAAGGAGTGGCGAAGTATGTCGGTGAGTTTAGAAGGTTCCGAAAAGTTCTAGAAATTTCGTAAAAGCTGTAGAAAGTTCGGGAAGGAGTGGCGGAGTACGTCGGTGAGTCTACAAAGTTCCTGAGTTCTAGACGGTTCGATAAAGCTGTAGAAAGTTCTGGAAGGAGTGGCGAAGTACGTCGGCGAGTCTAGAAGATTCATACAAGTTTTAGAAGTTTCGATAAAGCAGAAAGTTCTGGAAGGAGCGTTGGAGTATGTCGGTGAGTCTAGAAGGTTCTAGATAGTTCTGAAAGGTTCCCTTATAGTCTAGGATGTTATAGAAGGATAAAGTTCAAGAAGCTTTCAGAAATGAGTGGCTGAGAGTGTCAGTGAGACTAGAAGGTTCTGGAAAGTTCTAGAAGTTTGGATAATCATATTATTAAAAAAACAATTTGCATGCCGCTAAAACGCAAAGACGAGTCCCGGTACGATAACGGGAGTTATATTGTGTAGTAGCCCTCTATCCTCCATCCATGAAGAAAGTTCCAGTTTTTACCTGAAGGACGTGCGTTTAAAGATATAAGGGCTGGAAGTTTCGCCCCGTTAAAATTTCTAGAACAGTTTAAAAAATTCGAGAGTATTCTTGAGCATTCCACCACATTCCAGAACATCTTGGAACATTCTGGAATGTTGGGGAATAGGAAGCGTTCAGGAATATACCGGAACAGTCCAGATCATTGTGGAACATTCCAGAACACTCTTGAATGTGGTGGAATGATCTGGAACATTATTCAGGAATATTTGAATTTTTTTTCTATGGGGCTACCCATATGGGGTATATAAAGCAAGATCCGTCGTGGATTCGAACGTCAATTCAATCTCACATCAACTCCATGAGCGATGCCGGACACCCCAGTCAGAGTATTCGAGAGCATTCCACAACGTTCCAGAACATCCCGGAACCTTCTGGGAAATTGTGGAATGTTCGAGAATAGGGAATCGGGAACATCCGAGTGAAACATTCCAGAACACTCTCGAATGTTTTCCTGAGCGAAGCCGGGTAACCCAGCTAGTATTTATATAAAATTAGCAGAACAACAACAATCGCCTCTATTTGTAGAATAAATTTCTAGGATAAAAATTCCTCCATAAATATAGGCTAGTTTTGCCTATAAAAACACCGTTATGGCCGTTATACACGACATCTTTTTTCAGCCCGATTCCAATTAGACACAAAAGTCCACATTTTTCGCTCTACGCGATCGCTATTTTCATCTCTCTATTTTCATATCTACGATTTCAATTGTCATCACTGCAAACAACACATGAACCATGCTGTTTGCTGAGATGCCAACTGAAATCGTAGATATGATAATAGAGATGTAAATATCGATCGCGTAGAGCGAAAAATGTTGACTTTTGTGTCTAATTGGAATCGGACTGAAAAAAGATGTCGTGTATAACGGCCATTAGACACCAAATTGTCCCATTTCGGGGAACTCCACGGGGAGCCGTAGAACTACAGACCGTGCTCTTGAGGATGATACTCGGTCGGGTGTCACCTCCCATCGGGTGGCACCCCTAGCTACGCCATTGGCTGTAGGATTACAATACCTGTCTACTTATTGGAATTACACCACCGAATTAAACTGAGGATATTATTCAATTCGCATTATAAAACCCAACATCTATAAAACCCGCATTATAATCATTCCGACAATAAAGGGATAGGTACCTAATGTTTATTACCACTGTAAATTCATATGGTGGGAAATGGTTTTAGGTAAATTGCTATCCAAAGTTCGGAGGTTGCGCGGGAGTTTCAATGATTTCCAAACACCTGTAATTTCCTTACGAAAGATTTCATAAAATATTTCGGATTGCTTACTTAGACTCAAACTTTTGTTTTGTGACTTTTCCTGCATGGGTAGGATACACAGAATCTGTCAAAACTATTTAGAAATGTAATAAAATCATAGACATCCGAATTCAAGAGACCAGAAGATACAGATGAGGGGTAAAACCAAACTATGGGAGGGGAAGAGGGGAAAGATAACTGTGATTCATTAAAAAATCAATCTGACAGTATATAGGCATCTCGCATTATAATATCACCATTTAGTTCTTAAAAGCAAAACCTGCTTTGAATGAATAGACCTTTTTATATGGGAGCGCGAAATGCTTGCCGCGTTAATAACATATTTGCGATGGCCAAATGCTCGCCCGAAAAGGTTCGCCCCTATCCACATAGCAATATTTTGTTGCCGTATTTAGTTAAGACACTTTTATAAATGTTTCATAATTTACTTACCCCGGCAACCAGTGACGAGCCCACTGGAGAAACGCCCACATTCGCTATGTTCTAAGTAGGAGTATAGCACAATTCTCATATATTGCCGTGTTATTTGGTAAAATGTATAGATGTTAATGCTACGCTGGTCAGGGCAAGAATGATGAAGTCACATTTTTTTGATTCAAGCGAGGCTTTTGTAAGCCCAGCTGGTTCCAAGGCGGAGCTATAGCCGGCTCCGTGGGGAGGGGGAAATAATACGTTTTTATCACTTATGGCAGGTCCAGATATATGTCCGCGAATAAAATGGAACTTCAACTACAAACTTTCATTGTTTTTTTGTGAAAACTTCTTTAGCACCGTTTTGATTTTTTTTTCAATTATTTCTGGCTTTCACCCTTCAAGGATGTCCTGGCCATCATTTAAAATTACAGTGAAAGGAAAGGTGAATTTACATATGAATTTTATTTAAATGAGCAAATTTCAGAATTAAGTGGAAGATTGGAGTCGAGTTCAGACTTAGAAGAGATGAAATGTTGAATGGAGGGGAGGCGATTTTAGATAACACTCGATAGAAGAGAGGGTATTTATTTAGAGAGGGACAACCAAAAAATATGTGATCTAAAGTTCCCACATTCAGACCACAGAATGTACAATCTGGGTATGCGAATTTTAAAAAGGTGAGAAGGAATGGAACAATGTCCAATTCTTATTCGAATAAGTGAAGAAACTTCTTTTTTGAAAAAAAAAATGGGAAATTTTTGAAACCACGTTGGATTTGAAATTCGATAAAACGAAAAATAGCAACAATAGAATGAGGTCCATATATCTATAAGATTTAACCTGCGAGAGAATGAGATAGTATAATCGGTATCCTCTTTTTGCGATGTTTCGCAGCCTCCCCACACTTTAGTTTTCTGAAGGTTTCACTTCTACCGCGTGTGAACTGCACATTCTGTTTATTTTTTTTACATTAACGCCACATAGGAGGCCCTTAGGAAAATAATTTCCCTCAGGGCCTATGTTATCTTTGGAGATGCTGTGTGGAGGGAGTTTTTAATGTAAGGAAGAGAGTGGAAATTCTGGGAAGGAAAAAGGTATGAGGGAGGGTGGGTAGGAATCTAGGGTCCAGTGGGTTCAGGTCATCTGCCGCCAGATCCAGACAAACTTCACCCCATGAACCCGGGCACCCCTACTAAGACACCAAACGTCACAGTCACAAATTACAATCGTAACCCCGATTCTAGAACAAAAACTACCACAGACCAATGAAAATCATGGGATATTATAAATTCAATTATGAAAAAGAAAAAAAAATCTGTTAAAATATTACATGACTAGACAGATCCGTGAAAAATCACGGGATGTTATAATTTGAAATTTGATAAAGACAATTAAATTATGTTTTATTTAATAATTATATAAGTAGTGCAGCCTCGTGAAAAATCACGAAATATTTAATTTATTGTAGGATTTGTGAAACTGAAAGTAATTGTAAAAAAAAATTCATTTCCAATTTACTAATATGAGGTAAAATCATCCATTTAAGGAATTTCCTCTGTAAAATCAACTCATTTAAAACCTGCGCCATCCAGTTTTGTCTTTGTCGTGACAAAATCTTTATGTACCTACTTATATAATAAATCAAAATATGCTTCTTATACATGTGAGTATATGAGATGTCTAAGCGTTACTAAACCATTCATCCGATTACGACGAAACTTTGGGGATTTTATGTGCGCATGCCCGCGATGGTTTCTATGTGCAATAATGAGTTCTGGCATCATGAAATGTGGAAACCCGCGATGGTTTCTATATTTGCTGGTGAGCTCTGGCATTATGAAATCTGTGAAAAAAATGCAATAGGTGGCGCGCGAGCTGTTTGAAAACTGAATGTATCGGAACTAAATGTATGGAATGCGGGAGGGGGAGGAGAACTCGGGAGGGGTGTTCGCGGGACGGGGGAAGCGGGAGTGGGAAGAGGGAAAGCAGAGAAGGCGGAGTTGGAACGCGTGAGGGGAAGGGGATGCGGTAGAGGAAGATGAGAGGAAGGGGATGCGGTAGAGGAAGATGAGGCGGAAGGGGAACGGGACGAATGGGAAAGGCATAGCAATTAAATGGCATAGCAATGCAATGCCGGGAACTCGCGAGTAATGCAATAAATAAGTAGGTACTTACTGGCAATCATTATGGTAGTGGTGAATCCAGAGAGGGTATCCTTCAGGAGCCATGTAAGAACTGAGTCTCTGTATGGGACGTACTTTGTGCTACGCGAACCCGGTGTAGCTGTAAAACATTTATTATAAATGATGAATCACGCATGAGGTGCTTCCCAACCTTCCTGTCCACATCTCCTTCCACAAACCCAGTGGCGGACTAAGGGGGGAAGGGGGAAGAGGCGGCCCGCCCCGGGCCCCTGATCCTGGGGGGGCCCCAAACGCCTACATGTTCCCTTGACCAAATCATAAGCAAGGCTTTAAGCCACCAGGACCCTGAAAAATGTCATTTTTTTAAGTCATTTTGTCATGTTCGAAAAATTGACGGAGATACAGCATTTTATGTGAAACCGTTTGAAACAGTTTGTATGTTTGTTAAAACTTTAAATGCATTTTTCTCGAAACTTTTTAACGCGTTTTTCAAACTGGTTGACATCATATTAAACAAACTATACATCCGATTTGCATGCACCAACTCTTAAACTGTTCGAAAATCCAGTGTCTATAGCACCATTTAGGGGAATTTCGATATCTAAAAAAAAAGAAAAAATGGCGCAGCAGCGAATTTTATTTTCGATTTTTTATGGAAAATTTTCACCGTTCATAAAAATAAATAGAAGGGGGCCGTTTATAAATCAATCCCCTTGTGGTGTCATAGTCAGGGCCGGATTAAGCATGTCGGGGCCCCTAGGCAATGCACGACTCGGGGCCCTTTTACCATAAGGGCCCCTAGCTTATGCGGGGCCCCTAGGGTAAAAAATAGAAAAAAGAAAAATGGCGGACCGGTGAATTTTATTTTCGATATTTTATGGAAAATTTTCATCGTTCATAAAAAGAGACTGGATTTTCGCCAGTTTTAGACTTGGTGCATGTAAATCGGATGTATAGTTTTTCTAATATGTTGTCAACCAGGTTGAAAAACGTAGTTTAGAGAAAAACGCGTTCAAAGTTTTGCTGAAGGATAATTCAACATACAACTGTTTAAAACGGTTTTATATAAAATGTTGTAGGTATCTCCGGCAGTTTTACGAATTTCCTAAATATTTGATGAGAGCATTAATAACAACTGCATCTTTCAGAGAATGAAATAAAAAACAAGACAAATAATCTTTTTTCACTGTCCTGGTGCCTGAAGCCATGTTTAGGATTTGATCAAGGGAATACGGAGTTTGGAGGCCCCCAGGACCAGAGGCCCGCGTGAACTGAATAAAAATCTTGTAAAATTACATCAACTTCTTAAACTAGGGGGGAGGGGGGCTCATTCAGCTTTGCCGCTCCGGGATTTATTGGATTCCGAACACCTCGGTCGCTATTTTTGGTTACTTAGCAGTAGTGCCCGGCTTCGTGGGGTGTGGTTTGTCCGGATCTTGGCGGCGAATGGTTCTGCCCACCAAGTGCGTGGCAGGCCGAGACGGGAGAGTCTGGTTGATGGAGATCTTTTAACCTCTCCAGCAGGAATTTCTTGCACCGCAGTGGGAGTGATAGATTCATATGTCCGTCACTCATTGACACACTGACCCACAGATTCCTACCCACCCCTCATACCTTTTCCTTCCCAGAACTTACTCTCCTTCCTTCCATAAAAGACATTCAGACAAACAGCATTCCCAAAGATGAAAGGGGTTATTTTCCCCAGGGCCTCCTGTGTGGAGCCAACGTAAAACAAAAAAAATGTTTGCACAAATGTTTGCTTTTTTTATCGGCTTTGTGAAGCAAAAACATTGTGTGTGTACATATGTGTATGGTCATACTCAAATGTTTCATATTTTTGCAAATATGTTTTTTGATGTTTGTGCAAACATTGTCGCAGGAGACCCTGCTTTATGTGACCGCCACACAATTCCGTCTTGGCATACTCTCTTTGCTTCATTCGTATTCACACATAATCTCATAATGTAATTTTTTTCCGATTCTTGACATGATCCGACTTATGTATTTGATTTACTTGATTGTGGCTGTCTTCCTTGAAACTTCACCGACTTCTTCTACCATTCAATTTCTACTTTCTCGTCATATATGTTGTTCTGGCACTCCTATCTTGATTCGATCGTTCTAAGTTTCCAAGTGCACCACGCTTCCAAGTTTCAAGTTTCCATCTTTACCACACAGTTCATGCTACGTCCAGACTGAAGCCAACCTTCCAACTCCGATCTCGAAAATGGCGGACGTTGAACAGCTGATTCGGCGCTGTATCTTATCAGTTGTCTACAATTATACAGGCGATGATTCGGTTTCCATAATATTGATTTCTGTGAGTTGGGTCAACTCGCATGAACTAGCCATCGCCGATCGCCTCAAAGGCAATCCCAGGTCAACTCGAACTCCAACCTTTCAACTCGAACTTCCAACGTACGAACTACCCTTCCACACAATATTCCAAACGTTTGAAGTTGGAAGTTGGCCCCAGTGTGGCCCTACTACAGGGTTTTCAAATAAGAGGTGTTATTTTGATATTCAAAGAAAAATGCCATTTTTTAATATAAATGATCGGATGTTTATTTCATTATAAAGAGGAAGGTATGCCGTTAATAGTGGAAAATAACATCAGGCAAATGACCACCACGACCACGCTTACGGGAGCATATCCTTTTCATGAAATTTTCCAAAACCAAATCGCAAAGTGGCTGCCCTATGTCCTCGATAACCTCACGAATTCCATCTTTGAGGTCTTGAATCGACGCTGGGCTGTTGGCGTAGACCTTCTCTTTCACGTGACCCCAAAGGAAGAAGTCGCAAGGTGTTAAATCACAAGATCTCGGTGGCCAATTGTGATCACCTATTCGAGAGATAACACGGTCCGGAAACTTTTTCCGTAAAAGATCAATGGTTTGGTTGCTTGTGTGGCACGTAGCGCCGTCTTGTTAAAAATAAACGTTGTCCAGATCAATACCATCCAATTCTGGCCATAAAAAATCATCAAATCTTTTGATAGCGCAATTCATTCACCGTAACTGTTGCTCCAGCCTCAATTTAATAATTTCAATGCGTTGTTGAAGCGTGTATCGTTCCATTTTTATTAATGGCGTAGTTTCTACTTGTCAAATGTCAAAAAATGACAGCTTCAAAAGTGACATCTACCGAAATAGCGGGCTATTCAAAATAACACCTCTTATTGGAAAACCCTGTATAACAAACACAACACGTACCTACGTCTCAGGGTCTCAGATCAATTTCCACAGCATTCAGCCTACCGACTGAAGAACGAGAAATATAGCAATTACAAAACCTGACCCAAAAAAAGATACCATTGCACTGAAGAAAATGAATGCACGTTTTAAAATATAATATTGATTGACATGTTTTTGAATATTTACCCAGGGCTGAAATAACGTTGGCTAAAGCAACGAGAGATTTGTTTATGTTGGCACCCTCCTTCTGTCGGGAGATGCTCTGGTTCACTCGGCTGGGCCTCTCGCTAAAAGTTATAAGGACATAAATGTAAAAGAATTTGAATTATTTTTAACCAGCCAGCGGCCGAAAATCCACATTTCGTCGAAAAATGTTCTTACGATTGTACAGGGCGGTTCAAATAAGAAAGATTAATTATTCTCCGTACCAGCTTTTGAAAATTATAACTCAATATCGATTTTATTTCATTCCAAATTTGCTTTAATTTATACCTGCATCCAAAAATGCTGAAAGGCGTGATGAAAAAACTATTAAAATTATGTACTTTTTGTAATAATTTTTTTATCATAAGTATATATCATTTTTCAATAATGTCTAAGCAAAATAAGAATGTAAAAAAAATCTGAAATATATTACTTTGTAAGTGCGCAAATAAATACACAAACGGACCAATTTTCTACAAGAAACTCCCGTACGTATATATTTTTTAATGATTTTATTTAAGCTAATATTAAAATTTTGAAACATGCGTTTACCAGATAATGTATTGATTTATTTTACTGCTTGATTATATGATTTGAAATGAGTGTTGTATAATACAAAATCTTTTTTGAAAATCTAACAAATCTGCCAAAGACCTATGGTATAATCTTATTATACTAAAAATTTATATTTTTTTCTCAGAATTTAAAACATGCGTTTACTAGATAAAAGAACAGTCTTTCGAAATCAATTTATATTTTTTGTGGAAAACTCAATACGTCTAAAATCTGATTTAAAAATGACATATTTCTGGTTTTCTCTGGATATACCCTCTTAATAATGCAGAAATATCCGTGAATTCCATTAATCTAAAAATCTTGGGGTCAGGCACAGAAAAATCGATAACTTTACAATATCGGATCAAAAGGCTTAAAAAGCCTGCCGTGCGATTCTCTATGTTTTGTGAGATCGAGACAGATATCGAGTGAGATCTCTTGTCAGATTTGTGTGATTTTCTAAGGCTGTTAAATGAATAAATAAGCATGTATACTTGCATGAATTCGTGTTTACGACCTAAACTAAAATAGTGACAGCTCGCAGCTGAAATTCTGACATCGGCCCATAGAAGAAGCAAATAACGGCCAAAGATAATTACCCAAATCTGACAGGAGATCTCGCCCGAGATCTCACAAAACATAGAGAATCGCTCGGCAGGTTTTTTAAAGTTTTTGACGAATTCACTAACTAGTTGTGTAATATCTATTTTCACCGTATTATGTTTTTTTCCAATTGTAGCAAATTGTCATATATTTTTAATGTAATACTTAAAAAACATTTTTTTTAAGCCCGGCGAAGTTCTGTTTTAGCTCGACCGTTTTGCGTGTAAATTTGTTTTACTCTCCGTTTCCGGTCCAAGATGGTGAACGTTTTAATGGTTCAGTAAAGATTCTTTTTTTGGGTGAAATGCAGATCCGGGCACAGTTTGGAAATTTAATAAAAAGGCACTTTCTAGTGTGGAGTGTGGAGAAGTTGAATAAAAAAGAAATTAAGGTGCGCTCGGCAAAATTGAGGGAGATACAGCTGTTTAAAGTATCAATAATATGTCACTTCATGAGCCGATACTGTCCGCCATTGGCGCCATTTGACACTAATTTGTTGGTAAGTTGGTATGACTTGATAAAAGCAAGAGCCTAGATACGATTGTAGGGGATAAATAATAAGGCGCGTAGGTACTGGAATGGAGACAAATTGCGTGTAAACGGCGCTTTAGTATACATCGCATTTTTTGTTTTTTTTTTTTTATTTGCAGTTGCAGCTATGCGTCTGTTAGAGATTACTGGGATGTTTTTTTGCCGTGACGCGAGTAGGCGCTACGAAGGGGGCACTTTTTTTTCTATCACAAACCATGTTACACAAACCTAGCGTAGCCGCTAAACTACTTGAAAACTGGGATGTTTTTTTGCCGTGACGCGAGTAGGCGCTACGAAGGGGGCACTTTCTTTTCTATCACAAACCATGTTACACAAACCTAGCGTAGCCGCTAAACTACTTGAAAACTGGGATGTTTTTTTGCCGTGACGCGAGTAGGCGTTATAAAGGGGCACTTTCTTTTGAATCACAAACCATAATTACACAAACCTAGCGTATTTGATGTTTTAAATAATTTATAAATAAAGATTATTAAAAAACATTATAGCTTATTATTTATTCATTATTTTTACAAAAAAAAATTTTTAGGGGTATTTTCAAGTAATTTGCCGGTTTCTAGGGGTTTTTAAGTATAGTTTAGGGATAAATATTTTTGGGAGTTGGCAACACTGACTTTCTTTTCTTAGGTTAGTATGACTGGTTTATTAATAAAATGGCGGGCGTACTGACAGAATCGGTTTGTGAAGTGAAATTTTACTTAACGTAATTGAAAATTAATTAATTATTCAATTTTTTTTAATTGCTTTCCGCACTTTTTTTCACCTTCTAGATTAATGTTCTCAACTTAAAACGCGCTGAAAACATGTTTTTTTGCCAAAAAAAAGCTGTGCCCGGATCTGCGTTCTTCCCCTTTTTTAAATGTAAAGTCATCGTTCTTATTTTATTTTTTATTCTTTTTTGCATTTTTTTCAATATTATGGTACTCGTACCTACCTTCCTTCAGAAAGTTAGAAAACTACTTTTATTTGGACATAGAATACTATTCCTTATTTGAAATTTAAAAAATGGTTACATGCAGTAATAGTAGCATTTTAATTAATTAACAAATTTTGAAGTTTAAAAAAAACCCTTGCAATTTATTGTTTTCTTTTTCTTCAATATCAAAGAGTTTGTTATTTTAAATCAAGTTGTAGTTTAGTGAAAAGCAAGGTTCGTAGAAGAAAACTATTCGGACTAACAAGCTTGTTTACACAACAATGTAAAATTACTAGACATACGTATGAAGTATGACGTATGAGGCGTAACTGGGTTTATTGTATATTATTTTTTATCTAGTACAAGATTAAACATTTTTTATTTTTTTATTTCATATATATCCCGTTAAACTACAGTTAAGTAGTTTGTCAACAGGATTTTTATTACAACTTTTTACAGATTACAACTTAGACCTTAATTTATACAATAACAATAAACTTACACATTAATAGTAAAACTAAATCGCCTAATACAAATTATTTCTACCTAGTAGCCATGTTTTCAGCAAATATCTGACTCTATTTGGAAATTCGCATTTCTTAATATTACCAGGTAGCATATTATATATTTTAGGCACATTATACTCAAGGGTTCGCTGTCCGTATTTATTATTATGTTTAGGTACAAGCATGCCTTCATTCTTTGTGAACCTAGTATTGTGCCCATGTTCAACTTTCCTCTTATACTCAGAGTCAGATATGTGCTGAATCAATATTTTATACCATAATAAGGCCTGCACCGGCAAAACTGTTAAATTTTGATACAAAAGTGAAATGTTTCGTCTCTGCGAAAAAATATTTTTTTTTAACTAGTAATTTAACGATAGAATTTTGTATTGATTGTGCGTAATTTAAATTTGTTTTGCAAGAATGTCCCCAAGTGGTTAATCCATATCTTAAAGTTGATTCCGCGAGTGACATGTAAATAATTCTTAAGGTATTCACAGGAACGAAACACTTCAATTTGTATATTCTACCCACTATCGCCCGCAGCCGTTTACAAATTTTGTGTATTTGTATGTCCCATTTAAAGTAGCAATCAACAGTCACGCCCAAATAAACGTATTCGTTTACTAGCTCAATCGTTTCACATGAGCAGGGCTGCACAATATTTTGATGGATGCAGGTAAAGTTATGAGAAATTATTTCAGGCATGATGGAAACTTTTGCATGTGGAGATCTTATGTGCATCAGTTTGGTTTTTTTGTATTTATAATTAATCCTACGTCATGACACCATTTAATCAGAGATATAAAGTCTTCTTGCTTATATTTAATCGCAGTATATAATTGTTCATCCGATATGATCAGTGCCGTGTCGTCAGCATATACAAAGTGTTTAACATGTGAGAATAGTTTACTCATTATTGATACAAATATTATATAAAGGGTGGGTCCCAAAATTGACCCCTGCGGGACACCGGCGTACATTTTTTTTTTCCCACTCAGTTTTTCAAATATTTTTACACAGATATGTCTATTAGATAGATAATTTTTAAACAAATTTAGTAGATTTCCTCTGATTCCTATTGCTTCTAGAATATTTAATAATTTTTGCGGGTTAATTGTGTCAAACGCCTTGGAATTATCGATAAATAATACTAAAACATGCATTTTTTTATTTAATTCATTTTTTACATAATTCGAGAAATCCTGTAATAATATTTCAGTACTCTTTTTCTTTTGAAAGCCATATTGATTTTTGTCTATAATGGAAAATTTCTGTAAGTATTTGTTTAATTTTAAAGAAATATATTTTTCAAAGATTTTTTCAAGTGCAGGCAAGATACTGATAGGTCGATAGTTTCCTATCTCTGAGTGTACTCCACCTTTGTAAATAGGTCTAATTATAGCACACTTTAGATCATCAGGTATTTCTGTTTGAGTAATAAGTCTATTTACTAAGTGCGTAATAATTGGGGCTAAAATATTTATATGTCTTTTTATGTCGTGCATTCTTATACTATCCATTGCAGCAGATTTTGAGTTTTTAATTTTTTTAACAATATTTGTTATCTCCGTGATAGTTGCTTTAGGTAGGTACATACTATGAGGTAATTCTACTGTATCAATATTAGATGCTTTAAAATCACACTTGTGCAACATATGACATATAGTATCTGAAAAATAATTCACATATTGGTTTGTTACACTTTCCACTGTCTGATCTTTTATCACATATCGCGAGATGACTTCATCACAATTGCTTTTAGTTTTTCTTCCTAAAATTTTATTTATCTCATCCCACGTTTTTTTAGTATTATTGAAACATGTTTTAAATTTATCTTTAAAAAAATATAATTTTTGTTTAGTAATTAGTTTGTTAACATTATTTCGAAAGGCCTTGTATTCATTTTCGTAATTTTTATTGGTTGGTGAATTCTTCCACCTTCGAAATAGCAAATCTCTTTTTTTAATTTTTTCTAAAATATCAGTAGTTATCCAATTTTTGATCCTGTTTGGTCTTTTATTCGGTTTTTTCAGGAATGATACTGTGCATCTTTCGTATAGGTTAATAAAATTGTTTTTAATTTTTTGATACAGTGTAATACTGTCTTGTTCATTAAGTAAGGAATTCCAATTTATTTTATGTATTTGGCTGTCTATATGTTTTTGGGACCAAACAATAATCTCTTTCGCAATGTTTAAAGGTTCCTTTTGCTCGTCATATTTAATATTAACTGCGACGATGTAATGATCTGCTATAGCAATCTCGCATACGCACGCTGATAACGCGTCCACTTGTTTATGCCCGTTATAGTACCTAACATAAATGTGATCGATGCATGAGCGTGTAACGCATCCGTCTACAATTGCTTCTCTAGTCACGCCGTCTATACATTTGATTAAGTAATTGCTAGCTAGAATATTTTCATATGAGATTACAGTAGGATCTTGGTAATTCATCAAATTTATATTAACATCCCCAAAGAGCAAAACATTATCGAGAGGATCTATGAAACTTGTCAAAACAGATGTTATTTCCCCAATAAATGATTGTTTGCTAAAATTCGGCGGTCGATATATTGCTAAAATACTAATACGTTCTTTATTTGGAAGAGTAATTACACCGAATACATTTTCAAAATAAAACGATTCTAGTTGTTTTTGTTTGAATACAATATTATTCCGAATATATAGTAGAATGCCCCCACCTGACTTGTTAGTGCGGCAGTAGTTATAGCATGTGTAGCCCGGTATCTCATATAAATCAATAAGGTCAGTTTGTATGGAAGTTTCGCATAGCATTAAGATGTCTACAAACTCCCAGCAACTATATTTACATATTGATCTAATATTAACTTGGATGCAAATTAAATCTCCTATCTCACTTTTACGTTTCATTTTTACCCATTGATTCAAATTGTTTGTTCTTATAAAGTCCACTTCACAGTCATCTTCTATATAATTATTTAAAGCCATAGTCGATGGTTGCCAAGTCCCTGGATAGTGCTGCTTGATAAGCTGGGCATTCCTTGTCTCCCGTCGGGTGGTCCGCGGCCTTACCGAACCTCGTGCATGTTGCACTTACCGGCTTGGCTTCAGCGCTTGGGCACGATTCACGTCCGTGTCCTTCCTTGGCGCAGTGAGCGCATCTTGGTTTTTCCTTACAAAATTTGAATGAATGTCCAGTCATCTGGCAATTAGAGCACACAGTAAGCCCTATAAAATCTCGTACACGGCACACCGTCCAATCCACGAATACCCGTTCCTGTTCTACTAACAGATGACGTAGCTTAGCCGGAACCTCATACACTCGATGACAGGTTGAGCCAGATCGAGCGCCAGCCAAATGGCTGAGTCGGCAATTCGAGATCATCTCTCCAGTGTCCATTTGCTCCATGTTGGGAATTCCAGCTAAAGCGCTATTCAGGAAGCTCTCATCGGATAACTCTCTAGGTACATTGAAGAATATTACCGTGGGATGTCTTTTTGCTGGTAGTCGTGCGCTTAAAGTACTTGAATTCGTATTAGTGAGCGCAATTAATAATTTTTGTTGGTCTTCAACACTGGCATGTACAACATCTGTTGTACATCTAAATATAAAAATGAATCCCGTTTTAGAACATTCAAATTATTGATCAAATCAAATCAAATGAGTTATTAGCAAGGTTAGCTCATAAAACCTCGATTACATGAGCGAGTTTACAAGCTGCTAGCCGGTAAGTTTAAAAGCGGGTGAGATTGTCATGATGACACACAAAACTGTCTACTTGCTCTGTCGACATTTTGTAGAAAACTTGAGCTCGCAGCTAGCGCCACACCCTAACCAGTAGCGAGAATTAAGACTCCCGCGCGAACTAATTCTGACAGTTACGAAATCAGCTGTTGGTGGGCCACCATCTTGAGCGAGTAGCGAGTAAATTTGACCACCTTTCAACTTTTTTCGTAGATTGTCCACAATCTGCTAGTTAGATAGTAATACGATTACACTGAGCGAGTTTACTAACAGATAGTGAATTTCCCAGTTAGTAGTAGCTTGTAAATTCGCTCAATGTAATCGAGGCTTAAGGGCCTTTTTCGAAAAAAAAAACTCGTCGGGTCGCTTTCGAAATTTCGAACACTAGCTTGAGTTACAGCTAATTCAAATCTCACAGTGGAACATGGACTTCACACTACGTCACGATTTTTTAGCCAATCACCCCAATAGGCCACTTGCATCAATTTTTTTTTAATTTTTTTCCGGTTTAGGCAAATATTCTAAGACATTCTGTATTTTTATTTTTTTTTTAATCGTATTTTTGAAACCCTGGGGATTTTTTGAAAATTTCAATCCGATAAATCAGACCATTTTTTATAAACCGGAAAGACGGGACATAATTTTATAGGTGTGAAAAAACGATAATTACATAGCCGAAAATCATTTGAAAAAAAAAATAACGTTTTCCACACGAATGGCACAAAAGAATAACGAGGCATACCAAAAATATTACATCTCATAAATATTTGTTTTCTTTGATCCATCTTATTGACCATAAATCATTATAATGAACAGCGTCTATATTACTAAATTCAATGTAATATACTTGTACTTGTAAATTATAATAATAATAAGAATATTATAAAATTTAATTTTGTTAAAATCAGCACCATAATCATTATATCTCTAAAACATGTACCGACATCATCTGCACGTTTTGAAGAGAACCCCGTAGATCATTAAAAGTACGGGGTTCTTTTCAGAGCATCTGTCAAAAAGTGAAACCAAATGATAAGTTCGCAGAGAACACACAATAAATCTAGTGAACGAATTCAAAAATTCGCCTGAAATCAAAGTGATGCCATATAAAAAAATAAATCAGTGTGGAATTTTAAAAAAATAATAGGAACATTTTCGGCGACGGGACATTTTCATGTAGTGACGTCACGAGCCTAAATAATGGATTTATTTATTTAAAATTAACAAAAACTGTACATTTCTAAACAATTTTACCAACATTTTCTTAATCTTAGTAAAAAGATCTATCCACATGATTTTTTCCAAGTCGTTATGAAATCCATGCAAGTGGCCTATTTACCCGATGAGATAACCTTGTTAAACGCATTTTCTACAAACCTTGAGTGAACAGTGTACCGCGCGTCCAAAAAAGTATTTTTCCAATTTTCTCTTTTTAATAAATCAAAACCAAAATTCCTCTGAAATCATAAGTTTTGTAAGTATGTACTTAAATACCATCTGTGTTGAGAACTCACCTCCCCGCCAGGTCCAAGAGGGTGAGTGTGGTGTGTGGATGCCCCCTCCTGATGGCCAGCAGCGCGTGAGAGCGGCTGGAGTGCGGGTTCCTCTGCGTGGCGGCGCTCCGCCTCCTGCCCGACCCCAAGGCCAGCAGCGCGCACAGCTCCTGGGGGCTGCGGACCGTCAGCTCACTCAAATCTGCTCAAAACACAGCTCATTGTTTCATAGCGAAATTGCTTCAACTAGTCTCAGGCAAAATTCTTTATCAAGAACTTCCAATCATTATAATAAAAAAATGTATCAATTGCTATTTAGTTAATTACTCTTTACTACATAATTAAAATTAATAATGGAAATGTAGAAGTGAAACCTTCAGAAAACTATAGTAGACAAGAATGAGGATGCTACGAAGCCCCGCACAAATATGAGACCGATAGGCTAAGAGGCAACCGATTATTCTAACTCATTCTCTCGCAGGCTGGATCCTATAGATGTACTATATGTTTGTCTCTTTATAGTGTCGAAAAATATGAACCCTTTGTTTTATTTTTAAATTGACTGCAAATTCTTATTACAAAGCCTAACATTTTCAAAGTTTTATTTGATGTAATTTTAATATGGTTTATAAAATTCAGTTTTTGAACAAAGTTTACACCTAAATCATTCACCTTAGGGAACGTACCCATACTACGTGACCAACTTTTTGCAATTTTTAACCACCCCCCCCCCCCCGGTGACCAAAATCCTAAGCAACCCGCCGCTCATTTGTATGGAGCGTGACATTTTGAAGACCCCCCCCCCCCCTAAACGTGTCACGTAGTATGGGTACGTTCCCTTAGTTACATTAAATTACGGACACCATGTACAATGTGTAATTATGCAAGAGGATTTTATAGAAATAAGAAGCCAATTGAAATCAGCTTCCAGGCCTGGATTGAAGTGGTTTTTGTTAATAGTTAAAATTATTAATAATAATGGTCACCTTCGACATAGGGCCCCCTCCTGGGGTGCTCCCTGACACGGAGCCCCCTGAGCTGGTTGGCCGAGGGCCCCGCTGGCTGGCTGCCCTGCTGCAGGCACTGCGGGTCCCCGGGGCACAGAAGGTCCCTCACGCGCTCGTTGTAGATCTCAAAGTAACTGAAATTATAAGTTAATATTAATTTTCAGATTTCATATAAACAGGTAAGAAGACATCATACTGATTTACTTATTTTGGAACCCAAAACGTTTGTATTTAAAAAAAAAAATCGAGTGCAGTTCACACGCGGTAGAAGCGAAACTTTACCAAAACAGTCTCAACTAATGGGAGCCTTGAAAAGTGAGATCATAATCAAAGCGGCTAATGAGCGCAGACCTAGCGTCATTTCCGTTTCATATCTCAACCAATAGGAGCCCTGAAAAGTGACATCATAATCAAAGCGGCCAATAAGCGCAGTTTGATGCTTCGCTGGTACTGTAATGCGTCATTTCCGTTTCAACCGAATTCCGAGTCACAACGGGGTTAAAGAAGTTTCACTTCAAAAATTAATAATAACAAATTAAAAAAAAAAATGTAAATATGTAAATGTGAAGGCTTTCAGATCTCATACATGTAAGTAGGTACGAAGACATCATACTCATTTACCTTTTATTAAACCGTAAATCGGGGTTACTTTTTATCACTTTCTTGTTTTTTATCACTAAAAATATTTTTTAAGGCTAGGAGTAGGTTCTATTATTGAAAATTGTATTCGCGCGTTTTCGTTCCACGACAAAACATCTACCGGCAAAATATCCCCGACACAATATGATACGGACAAAACATCCCCAACAAAATGTCTACTAGAGAGGAGACTATAATAGACTATAATAAACTGGAGACATTAACACAAATTAAAGACTTGGGCATCACTTTTCAATCTAATCTTTCATTTGTTAACCACGTAACAGAAATCTCTAATAAGGCCTTAAAAATGTTGGGATTTATAACTAGGCTAACTAGAAATTTTAACAATATTAAGTGTATAAAACTGTTATATTTTGCATATGTTAGAAGTCAACTTGAATACAATTCTCCCGTCTGGAACCCATATTATGTACAAGCTGTTGAACCAATATACATGTACAAGCTGTTGAAAGAATACAAAACCAATTCTTACGTTTTCTTAATTTTAAAATGGGTATTCCAGCAATTATGTTGAACTACAATACTATTTTGAATGACATGAATATGTTAAAATTGTCGGACAGAAGAACTTTCACTGACTTGGTATTTCTGTATAAAATTCTAAATGATTTAGTTGACAGTCCGATATTGCTCGAATTGATAAGTTTCCGGATTCCAATACGTAATACTAGAAGTCAGGATTTATTTCAGTGCAGTAATTCTGGAACTAACTACCATATGTATTCCTCTTTTCCCAGAATACTAGTGGAGGGAAACAATTATACCAAGTCAGTGGACATCTTCAATTTTTCTTTAAACAAATATAAAATATTGTTACGAAGGCAGTTCAGTTATATACAATAAATACTGTGTATTTCTTACTATTCATATATAAATAAATAAATAAATAAACAAACAAACAAACAAACAAACAAATAAATAAATAAATAAATAAATAAATAAATAAACAAATAAACAAATAAACAAATAAACAAATAAATAAATAAATAAATAAATAAATAAATAAATAAATAAACAAATAAACAAATAAACAAATAAACAAATAAATAAATAAATAAATAAACAAATAAACAAATAAACAAATAAACAAATAAACAAATAAACAAATAAATAAATAAATAAATAAATAAATAAATAAATAAATAAATAAACAAACAAACAAACAAACAAACAAACAAACAAACAAACAAACAAACAAACAAACAAACAAACAAACAAACAAACAAACAAACAAACAAACAAACAAACAAACAAACAAACAAACAAACAAACAAACAAACAAACAAACAAACAAACAAACAAACAAACAAACAAACAAACAAACAAACAAACAAACAAACAAACACACAAACAAACAAACAAACAAACAAACAAACAAACAAACAAACAAACAAACAAACAAACAAACAAACAAACAAACAAACAAACAAACAAACAAACAAACAAACAAACAAACAAACAAACAAACAAACAAACAAACAAACAAACAAACAAACAAACAAACAAACAAACAAACAAACAAACAAACAAACAAACAAACAAACAAACAAACAAACAAACAAACAAACAAACAAACAAACAAACAAACAAACAAACAAACAAACAAACAAACAAACAAACAAACAAACAAACAAACAAACAAACAAACAAACAAACAAACAAACAAACAAACAAACAAACAATAAATAAATAAATAAATAAATAAATAAATAAATAAATAAATAAATAAATAAATTAATAGAACCTAACTTAACCTAACCTAATCTAATAAAAAAATGGGACCAAAATAATACAGATTCCTGCAAAGAAAATAAATTATTGTTCAAAAATAGTTAGTTATCAGAAAGAATTCAGCCTAGTGGAGCTACATTTTGTACTTAGAATATTACGTCGAGGGATATTTCGTCGGAGTATATTTCGTTGGGGATATTTTGTCGGGGGATGAAAACGCGAATTACTGTGAAATTCATTGGTAACGTAATTTGTGGTACGAAGAAAATATTTTTGTTGTTTTAAGATTACTTAGTAGTTCTTATCTAAATTAGTTAAAGTTATTTGAAAAAATGTTGTATAGTTTTTTTTTTACTTGAGTTCTACACAGGAGGCCCTGAGGAATATAATTTCCCTAAGGGCCTATCTCATCTTTGGGGATGCTGTGTGGAGGTTTTTTTTAAGGAAAGGAAGGAGAGGAGAGTTCTGGGAAGGAATCCAATGAATTTTCCACGGGCCTCAGATGGTATAGTTACGCCACTGCAAGTTGGTATTTGGGTCGATTGTATTGACTTTGTTGAAAATGGATACGAATAAGCTTCCCAGATATGCGGTGCAGACTGCACACTGTTCTGGCAACCTTGTAACGGAAACCACTGCTCTGGGACGGACTTGTCCAATTACATAAGGATAAGCGACTTATACTTTTTTAAATTGTAAATTTGGGGTTCGGCTGTTGTAAACTCGGTTCCATGACAGTTGATCCGGCGACATTTGGTCCGGCAACAGTTGGTCCGGCGACATTTGATCCGGCCGACATTTGATCCGGTCGACACTTGATCCGGCGGACAGTTGATCCGGCGGACAGTTGATCCGGCGACAATTGGTCCGGCCTGATCCTTTAGAAGATTTTTTCTTAAAGTAAGTATGTAAAGAGGATATACGGCCGTACAACCAAAGTCGATGTACTTATATCTAAAGGCATCTTGAGTGAAAATCCGCTGTAAAAATATTCTTACTAACAATAATTTCGACTCTCCGAAGAAGCATGCGGCAATACAAAATACGACATACTTATTCGTGCAATCAGTTTAGAAAAAAAACCGTAAAAGATTCCTACTTGCGTATAACTTTTTATCTGAAAATTACACTAGAGTCCCAACTGCTCTCAACCGTCTCGAGCCAGTGAGTGCCAATGGCATCCCCAATTTTGGTATGGTGTGATACTGAGGGTAGTGGGGAGGGGAAGGAGATGTGGGAAACGTACCTGGCTATTCAGATCTAGTCACATCATTTCAAGTAATCCGACTAAACCTACATACTCTGTACACCAGCAAACAAATTACAAAAATCATATGACAGTAATTTTTCTATATTTCATTTTTATTTTTCGGGGCTCGAAAAGAAGAAGATAGAGAGATACGAAATTACGAATGTTAGAGGAGAGCGCTAACATTTACAGCGACAAAATCGTTGCGAAAATTGCGAAATTGTTTAATAAAACACGACTCGTTTAAAATAGAGCAAAAATCTCGCGGGTATTGTCTTCAACAGCATTTAAAGAAACACTGTGAATTCTTTCATACATATAACTCGTAAAATAACTGTAACAAACGTGTTTGGTTACGCCCGTACACATACCTACACATACACACACCTACAGCACTCATACATACTATCACTGCTTGGACTTGGTATTAATTATTGTTGCAAGTCCTTTTGTCCTACCTTTTCCCCACTCGCATACCCGCCAACCTTATCCAGTCTGCAATAAACTCCCGCTGCACATAGCCATCACTGTGCTCTGCTCACGAAAGTTTGCAATATAACTCCCGCCGCGAAACAACAACTGTGCTTCGCCATCGGTCAATCCGCTATTAAAAATAACTGCTCCGTGCACTATAAAAATAACGAACATTTACGCCTATTGTGATCGTGCCTCTTGGATGGAAGCGAATGCAGCATTGCTAGCATACAAGATCCTTATCCTTTTTCCGGTGAGTCATTCCTTCTATGCAACATTTAATTTTACTATTGCAAGCAGTGATTAGTAACACAAAATTCAAGGTCCTTCGCCAGTCATTTTACAAAAACACAAAACCACTCTCACAACATAAATAACCATACATTTTTTGGTCCTGTGTTTATAATAATTTTTGGAGCATACAATCAAGGGAATTTTATATAATTTGCGTTTCGGCGCGGGCAATGTCTAGATATTATCTTCAAGAGAAACATATAGCTTTAAAACTTACCGTGTTTAAGGGAGATATGTAAGAAATCGGTAGAAATTCGGGTTGCGGGCCCTTAATATAATCTGCTCGACACACTAGTCACAAGGGCCTATTTAATTTTCATTGTTCACAAACAAATTATGAAGGAAACTCGTTTAATTCTCGCCTACCTAGTTTAGCAAACGAATATTAAAAAAAAAATGATATTTACAATCTTTCATATCAAAATAAATTTTCTGAACTTTTTATATCTTTATATATATAAAAAAAACATTTTCCAACCCGGCTGGTCTCCGTGGAAGATCACGACTAAAACCCTCTGAAGAAGAAATTCTAAACTTCCTCAAAAATACAAGAAGTGACACAAACACAAGAAATACTCAACTCTTCGAACAAAACAAGAGAAAAAGGGAATTCTTTAGAGGAGGCCTCCACCTTCGCCTGAGAGAGGGGTTTTGCTTATGAATAATTTAAGATACCTATATTACATCTTTCAAAAATAGCATTAAGTATACTTTTTCTTACTTTTTACAACTCCGTACCACACCTATGTATTTGCAAGAAATAAAAGGCTTTTTATTTTATTTTATTTATATAATAAAGAATTTTTCTTGGTTGTCCCATATAAGTTCCTATGCCATTCATCCGATTGCGATGACACTTTGGTGATAGGATGTATGCCCGCCCGCGAAGGTTTATATATATATAATGATGAGCTCTGGCGTTATGAAATTAGTATAAAATTTTGGAGGGGATTCGCGGGAGGGAGGAATAGGAGGAAAGTGGATGGGGTTCGCGGGAGGGGAAAAGACACGTAGGGGAGGGGTGGGGGACGATGGAGAGACAGAAGGAGGGATTACAAAGGAGATAGAGTAGCGGTAGGGTAAAGCATGCAGTAAATTTTGAAAATCCATGCTCACGCTTCGGAAAACCTCCTGATGCATTCGTGTACGCACCAGAAAAACAAATAAATATTATGTGTCCAAAAGCACTTCAATAAACAGAATTAAAACACCCTTTCTTTCTTTTTTTATTTCTTGGGCATTAAATATGTAAATTTTTTTATTTTTTATGTACATTTGTTACTTAATTTTCTTTTTTAATTTCTTGCTACCGGTTTCGACACATCCGTGTCATTCACTAGCGAACTTAAAACTAACTTAAAAGTATTATGCAAGTACAAAACGATTATATTTAATTGGGTGGGGTTTGCGCTAAATTCTAATATTGGCTTATTAGGTTGCCATGTATACCGGTCGATTAAATTCCAACCTCCTTCCCATCCTCAGAGCACGTGTTCCAAGTCCTAACAAATCAGTGTCCCCTGGAGTACCAGTCTCACCGGGACAGGAGTACTCCTGGCTGGGGTGGTACAATATTATGTAATCGTATCTATAAACTATTTGGTATCATTATTTATTACTAACCCTTGTGAAAAAAATTGTAACCATAATAAAAGAAAAATACATATAGCCAGGGAAAAGTTTTCTATCTTAAGAGGACACACTCTAAAATAAATTCGGGATCTTAAGAGGGCATTACCAGAGAAAGCCGGAAATACGTCATTTTCAAAAAAGTTTTTAGACGCATTGACTCTTTTCCGCAAAAAATTATAAATGGATTTCGAAAGATTGTTCTTTTATCTAGCATAGTTATGTAATAAATTTTTAGATTTTTTTTAAATTTTTAGTATATTAAGGTCATTCCATAGGTCGTTGGCAGATTTGTTAAATTTTCAAAAAAGTTTTTGTATTATACCACACCCATTTCAAATAATGTAATCATGCAGTAAAATAAATCAATACATTATATAGCAAAGTTATGTATTAGAATTTTGATTTTAGTTTCAATAAAATCATTAAAAAATATGTACGTACATGTGTTTCTTGACGAAAATTGGTCCATTTGTGTATTTATTTGCGCACTTACAAACTAATATATTTCAGATTTTTTTAACATTCTTATTAAATTTAGACATTATTGAAAAATGATAAATACTTATAATCAAAAAATAACTACAAAAAGTACACTATTTTAATAGTTTTATCATCACGCCTTTCAGCATTTTTGGATGAAGGTATAAATTAAAGCTAATTTGGATTGAAATAAATTCGATATTGAGTTATAATTTTAAAAAGCTGGTACGGAGAATAATCAATCTTTCTCATTGTAACCGCCCTGCACGATCGGAAGAACAACTTTCGACGAAATGTGGATTTTCGTCCGCTGGCTGGTTAAACGCTCTTAACAAAGATGGCGTGTACAACAATATTTGGCACCAGCACGGCATGTTGGACGGACTTAAGACCAAATATGGATCTTTGTATATTTTAACTAATTCTGATTTGTTTTTACTAAAATCTCAGTTTTTCTCAGTGAATTCCGCGGGAAGTTACTAATTCACGGTCTTGAAAAATAAAATCGGATGCTTACCGGTAGATTTTTCTCAGAACTTCGTCTCCTTTCATTTCTAAAAATAGCATCCACACAACTTGCCCAAATATGATATAGGCCCCGAGGGGAATTATTTTTCTCAGGACCACCTGTGTGGAGCTAATGTGAAAAAAATAATATAGTAGAAATACATAAATTTAAAAAACTGGTCCGGGCATGCGTTGCTATGCCATTTAATAAATAAATTGTTTCTTCCTGAGTGTCCTTTCCCATTCTTTCCTTTCCCCTTCCGCCTCCCCTTCTTATCCTGCGTCTTCTTCCCCTCTCGCGTTCCCACTCCACTCACCCCCCCCCCTTCCCCCGTCCCGCGAACCCCCCCCCCAGGTTCCCCTCTCCCTCCCTCCCTCCCGCTTTCCATAGCAATAGCCCCTTCCTCGCGTGCCACCAATAGCAATTTTTTATACAAATTTCATAATGCCAGAGCTCACTGGAAGTTTTATCTAAACCTTGTCCTGACAATAACGAATACACAAAAAAAGAATTATCCAATTTGGTGCAGTCGTTCGAAAGTTATGCGCTTAGCAACACATTCAGCGATTAATTTTTATATTATAGATAGATATTTATTTATTTATTTATCTATATAAGGTATGTTTACATTACATTATTGTGTATCCCACGTAGTGGGATATGTAGTGTATCCCACGATTTTTCAACGGTCTTCGATATATAATCATATTTTTTATTAACTTATAATAATTTGATCGTCCTCAATGACCGTGAACAATTTGTTAATTGAAGTGATATTAAATATACGCGATTAAAAAAAATCGAGTGAAGTACACTCGCGGTATAAGTAAAACTTTCACCCACAAAATCTCAACCAATAGGAGCCTGGAAAAGTGAGCTCATAATGATTGAGCGCAACTTGACATAGCGCGACGCTTCGTAGGTAGGTAAGGTTTCATTCTATCTCATTCTCTCGCAGGCTAAAACCTATAGATGTATTTGTCTCCTTTTAGTGTCACTCATTTCCGTTTCATCGAGTTTCTAATCACAACGGTGCTAAATAAGTTTCACTTAAAAAAATACTGTAAATATTAAATGAAGATTTCGGGAACCTGTTGGGTGATATCACTGCATAGTTGTCCATTTTTCCACTGGGCGAGTTTGCCCCTGCTCGCAATATTTACACTTGTAAAGCTTCGTAAATACAGTTCCAATAATAAACCTACGTAAGCCGTGAGTGATACGAGGTACGCATGTTTATATTATGGTCTGCCCTAGGTCTACACAGATTGCCACACGTTTTATTGAAGGATGGATGTCTTCACCAGTGTGGTGTTTACTCTATTAGTATTATTGATGGGTGGATCTCTTTAGCTGTGTAGCTTTTACACTACATTTTACATGCGGTATTATTGATGGATAGGCAGAAAGTAAAGGTGTCTTTGCCTGTGTGGCGTTTACTCTATTAGCGTGGAACTAAAAGGCAACCTTATTATAGAAGCAGATAATCCTCCAATGCCGACATTGAACTTGGCGCATGTCAAATAATTCCCTTCCACATTAATAGGCTTATGTCGATGTTATTTATTCCTAATGGATTTGATGTAGACATTCGAAAACTTGTAGAAACATTACAAAATGACAACCAAAGAATAATTTCGTTTTTTTTTATATTTTAAATATTCATGTTCTGCAGTCATCATCTCAACCTTGGATTACGAATGCGAATGGTCCGATGCTACGTGTTTTCGATATTATTTTATGTAATGGAAGTACGGACGCAAACTGAAGAACTAATTAGGCGATCTACAGAAGAATACTTAAAATAAGCTGAATGGACAGGGTTACGAACGAAGATGTTATGGTTCGGATGCATAAAAAAAAAGAAGTTATTAAAACTAAAAAAATCGGAAAACTTCAATATCTTGGACATGTGATGAGACATCCAGAGACGTACGAGATCTTGCATCTCATAATTCAGGGAAAGATTGTCGGAAGACGGGGCCCTGGTAGAAGGAGAACCTCACGGCTGAAAAACCTGAGACAGTGGTTTGGCCAGTCCACGGTAAAGCTATTCCGGGCAGCAGTAAACAAAGTCCGCATAGCCAACATGATAGCCAACGTTCGTTGAACGGACAGGGCACAAGAAGAAGAAGAAGAATATGTGTAGGTTTTTAACTTAATTAAAGAATGTAAGGGTAATAATAACAAACAGGAAGAAATTGTGGGAGAAATAAGAGGAAGTTTGATGTCAAGAATCTTGTAAATCTTGTGAATCTTGTAAAACAAGGACTCATGTTTGAATTTTAAAGGTGAAAAACGACCTCAAAATAAAAAAAATTCCATTATTATTTTTAGTTCTAACTGCCAATATTGTCTAGCCTTCTGTATTTGAATATCTTTGGTCTAGCCCAACTTTCTTGAAACCTGAAACACCATTTCCGATTGTCTCGCTGTTTATTTCGATTGCATTTTATTGCTTCGTGATATCCAAATGCATGGTTCGATTACAGGAACGAACAGTGGAGGGTGTTATTCTTAATTTTTATTTACCGTCTTTTCTCACCCAATCTAATTTTCAATCGTAATAATGATGATTTATTATTTTTATTTATTAATTTTCAACGCCCTGATGGGCTTTTACATGACAAGTTTATAATACAGAGACAGTTTTTTCGAATAAAAAAGATAAACTATAAAAATATAACTAGTAAACATCATATGAAAGGTAGGTATACAGATAAATTTAAGGAAAGATAGTGCATTACAATAAAAGAGAAAGTTTCTAAGTTGTAAATGGCATAGAAATAAACTAGTAGGTATGTTAGTAATTACAAAAAGGTGACTGATTAAATATCATGAATAATACTTGACAAAATGCAAGATACATAAAAAGAAAACGTTAAGAAGTTTTTACACTGTAGATTAATATAGAAATACACAAATATATGCAATAGACCCTACGTGATGCTCCTTAGATATCAAAATATTCTACATAAAAATATTGTTCAGATATTTCTTGAATAACGGTAAACTTGTATTAAATACATCGATATTTGTGGTGAATTTGTTCCCTAGTGTGTGTAGTCGAGAAATTGATGCATGTGTGTGGTAGTTGGTTAGAGAATTATTGTTGCAGAATAATATGTTTTGCCTTGTCGCTCGAGTTGGTACCTTAAAGTCAATGAGATGCAGGAGTTCGCAACAATCTAATTCGGAGTGAATAATTTTGAACAAAAAAGTTAGGTTGTTTATTTTTCTTCTGGGGAATGCAATTTAAGTGTATTTAGTAAAGATGTGTAGTTAATGTGTTGAATAGGTATGTGTAACTTGAAGTTAATAAATCTTAAAAAATTGTGCTGCACTCTTTCGATATTTCTTATATGAATTTGATAATATGGGGACCAAACTATGGAATTGTATTCCAGCAAGCTGCGTACGAGTGACAAATATACGATTTTCATAACTTCCAAAGAATCGAAGTCTTTGATTGTTCTGATTATAAATCCCAGTGTTTTCATGCCTTTGTTAGTTATTTGTTGTATGTGATTTATAAAGTTTAATTGCGTATCAAACACAACTCCAAGATCAATAATTTCTTTGACTTTTTCTAAGATTATATTATCTATTGTGTATTTGTGTGGGGTCTTTGTCCGACAAAATGTTAGTGTCTTACATTTATCGATATTGAGGAATAAGTTGTTTGCGACACACCACTTTTGTAATTTGACGATGTTTGACTGTAGGATTAGGCAGTCACCTATATTGGATATATCTTTGCATAATTTGATGTCATCGCAAAAAGGAGAACTTCTACATCGTCGAAACAACTTATGATATCATTTATGAATATTAAGAAAAGGATGGGGCCTAGATGACTCCCTTGCGGTAGACCACTAGTTGCATATAATAACTTAGATTTAGAATGTTTTTTTAACAAATAAGATTCTGTTAGACAAATAACTTGAGAACCAATCCAACAACTTGCCTCTCAGTCCTAAGGCATACAGTTTACTAAGTATTAATTTGTGTGATACTTTGTCGAAAGCTTTAGAAAAATCTGTGTAGATACTGTCAACTTGTTTTTTTTTTTGTAAAAGATTCTGTAATATAGTTATGGTGAAGTAACAGGATAGTAGCAAAGACGTTACATACTTTAGACGCGGGGTAGTAATCTCAAAATGGGAAGCCAACAACAAGACAATTGTAGAGTACTCGATTTCTAGTACTTTAGTGCTAAACTGCCACGTGTCGAGTAAGGTCGTGTCTTACAAGTAAGTAAATTGCATTAAAAAGCGCCAAAATTCCCTCCTGTGTGATGAGAAAATGTTTCCATTACACGGTAAACAGTCGTAAAAGCGAAGGAATAACATTTCATTTGTAAATACATGCAAATTACTTATTATTATCGATTATAAAAATAATACAATTGCTTTCCGCCCAAAGATTTTATGCGTCATTAGAGAACTCAAGGCCTACTAAAGTACAGGTCTGGATGCGCAACAGCCAAATTACAAAGTCGATGCCATGCCGTCGCTAAGTAAAATTAACTTTTTATAATAACATACAAATCAGCAGAAACAACAAATACAATACCAATCAACGCCATTTGCAAACTATCGTTGTTCATTGTAGCAATTTGACACCTCAAAATTTGACTGGTGCCCAGGCCTCCTACTTTAGTCGGCCTTGAGACAGTATTCGACGGAACTTTTGAATTTTGAATACGAAAATGCCGCCCGCGTTCTATCTTTTGTTTCGTTCATATGCACATATTTTTTAAGCGTCTATCTTTATCATACACGAATAACTTTTGAATTAAGAAATTATTGAAAATCGCTGAAAACAAAAGAGTTTTGATTAATTGCCACATTATATCTTGAGTTTGTGAGACTATGGCAAGTCTATTTATTTTATATAACGTCATTGGTTAGTAGCAGTTGACCTACCAGAAACGAATACGTGTTGGTTTTTATCAATTACTTTTAATATCGATGGATAAATTAAATCTAGAACAAAGGATTCAAAGATTTTCGGGAGTGCTGATTGTATGCATATAGGACGGTAGTTTTTAATGTCTGTGTCGTCACCTTTTTTGAGAATCGGGGTAATATAACTAGATTTCCAACAGGTTGGAAAATGTCCAGAAGAAAGAAGGTGGTTAAATAGTGCGGTGAGTGGACCTGATATTGCAGATGCGCATTGTTTGAAAAATATCGGTGGGATGTTATCTGGGCCTGCAGATTTGTTAGGGTCAAGTGAAATGATTTTATTGAAGCATGATTCCTGTGTTATGAGGCAATTATGTAGATGTATTGTGTTTTGATATGTGTATGATGGTACGTTGTTGTGATGTACTAACGTAGGTCATGCTTCGAAATAAAGGGGTATAATCTGTACCTGTAAGGGGTTATAGCATCAAAACAGTGGTTCCACCAATTATCACATAAAAAAACAACTGAACTATTTGAATGAAAATTGGACTTAGCTCCATTCCTTCCACCGCTTTAAAATTATACGCAAGACTCCCCAGATTGTACTTTCTATGCCCTAGAAGTCGGAACTTTAGACCGTAATTTTTTTTAGTTTGTCGCTCTCTAAACAATTCTTTCATTCCATTAAGCCTTTTCTAAAATTACCTCCCCTCCATTCAAAATTTAATTGATTAAATTTTTTTATATTTGACAATATTTGGCTATGTCTTCTTCTTCTTTATGTGCCGTATCAGGTTCCCCCGACGTTGGCGATCACTCTTGAAAATGTTTCTCTGTCTTGCGCTGCCGGGAATAGCTCCTACACACTTCTAATGCCGGTCCACTCTTGTATATTTCGCGAGCAAATGATACTTCTCCTCTGTGTTCGTTTGTTCTCTGTGACGATTTCATATTGCCACGGATTTTTTAATTCCTTCTTCTCTTGTTACCATCCGTCTTGGGCGGGTCGTTTTTGGCAAAACGTCTGCTGCCAGGTTTTCACTTCACGTGGGTTATAAAACCGCGGAGAGAGATAGCATCATTGGGCTCACCGTACATGAGCTACCCTACGGGTCTTTTATTGTTTCAATAAAGACCAACTATTCAAGAGCTGGAGTTATTATTGAAGAGTTACTCCAGCCACACTTCCTTTGGAAACTGGTGTTACCACGCCGGATTGCTCTGTCAGGAGAGCGGAAGTTGAGATCCTGAACAATCATTTCTTTCTAACAAAAAGTAAAAAAAAAATATTTGACTTATATTTGTCTTTATTAATACGGCGCTTGCTGCGTGAAGAGTGCATGCATACCCACAATTACAAGTGGAAAAATATTATCAAGGTAAAACTTATGTCAAAATTTATTGTAACCAGAACTTAATTTAGATTTCTAGATTGACTAAGTTTTGATGATGATCTAATTCTTGATCTAATTCTGTGATGTTTGACAGTCGAAATCAGCTGTTAATTGGCAGCCATCTTGAAAAACATAAATAAACCAATCACGATCAAGCGGAGCAAGCGTGTAGCGAGTAAAGTTGACGACCTTTCAACTTTTTTCGTAGTTTGTCAACAATCTGATAGTTAGCAAGTAACACGATGACACTGAGCGAGTTTACTAACAGATAGTGAATTTCCAAGATAGTAGCTTGTAAACTCGATCTGTGTCATCGAGGCTTTACCGGCTAGTAGCTTGTAAACTCGCTCAATGTAATCGAGGCTTTCAAGATGACAATCGATCTATTAACCGCGGATTGTCAATCAGACAAACCGCCATCCTTCGTACGGAGTCAAGTAGATATTTTGGGGCTTCTGACCCAAAAGAAGTGGCTCCCAACTTCAATTGTTGGACGTACTTAACATGGAGTCAACATAATTGGCGGGAATACCTTGACAAAATCGTGCGTCGATATTTATGTATCAATATAATTTTGTGAAATAAAGTGCAAGCGTCGTAGAAATAGCACGACGAAATCCAGAATGTGAATGAATCCAACGGCATTCTAAATCCTAACTTCCCAACACACATGTCATGAAGCATGAAGTTATCGTGAAATGTTTACTCGAGGTTTGCGGTGAACCAGTCCTGGCGTCGCGAGTCGCGACATCCAATCAAACTTTTGTAATTTGTTTTGGCGAAGTGAAAAAGTTTCGCGGGTTCCAGCTGTCAATACTTCACACGTCCAAACACTGCTGAAATTGAACACTTTGGTTGAGAATTTTTATACTCTATCTGCAAAATATCGCGATAATTTTAATTAGATTTAAGGCAAACACTTTGTATCGCGCCGTGTTATTTTGAATGATTTTTCTTTTGCGTCAAAAGTTTGATGTAATGTTGGTATCAATGCAATGGTTCAAAGATCTTTTTTCTACATTTTACAGACTTGTTGAAAAACTATTTATGCGATATTCATTAAATCGTAAAGAAAGTCGAATGTGCGCCTCTGCTACTCATAGGTATATGCATTTTAAATCTATTTGCATGTTTTGATTTTGAATTTATTTTCGGTAGATACCTTATAATTTATAATGAACATCCTTCATTCGATTCCCTGAGATAGCAGTGAAATTAATACGTCAAAATCGAGGGACTCCTCGCACAGCCTCTGAAGCTGATTTGGCGATGCAATGCGTCTGTTTCTACACAGGTATCCTAGTTAGACAGCCATCGAAAAATCGCACGTAAATAAACGTTGTACAGTAGATCCACACAGGAGGCCCTGAGGAAAATAATTCCCTTCAGGGCCTCTGTCATCTTTAGGGATGCTGTGTGGAGGGTCTTTTCCATACATACATCTCCCTCCCTCAACCGTTCTCTCCCGATCCAGCCTTCCGTTGGTGGGCAGACGCGTCTGCCGCCAAGACCCGGACACACCTCACCCCACGAACCCGGGCACCCCTACTAAGTCACCAAACGTAGTGAACAACTTGGGGTGACCTATGGCAGAGCTGTCGGTTAACCAATAAATGGTTCCCAGGGAGGCTGTACCCATACCCGCCTCCCAAATTTATTGATTGATTTAAAAAAAAAACAAAAAAATGCTAAGTAATGCAAATCATTCAAAGCCATGTGTTATTTAAAAACACGAATGACTATTTATTAATGCAAGCCTAACGAGCTCGATTTGCAAATTTACTCAAAAGTGACATTAACGAAGCGACCGATAAGCGCAGTTCCAGGTGTAGTAATCGTTATTTCCGTTTCATCCGAAATTTTCATCGAAATCCTAATCACAGCGGTGCTATAGAAGTTTCAATTAAAAAAAAAACTCTTCTGCTGTAAGGGAACGTACCCATACTACGTGACCAACTTTTTGCAATTTTGAACCCCCCCCCCCCCCGGTGACCAAAATCCTAAGCAACCCGCCGCTCATTTGTATGGAGCGTGACATTTTGAAGACCCCCCCCCCCCCTAAACGTGTCACGTAGTATGGGTACGTTCCCTAAGCTATGAACTAGTCCGAAGTCTACATCTTACCAGACATTTCGAGATATTATCAAAGACAATGTTTGAAATGAATGTTTGACTACATCACTTCGTTATTTTCTCCATTAATTTGACAAATTAACCGGAGCTATCGTGTCTGCCATATCGAACCATCTCTCAGGTTATATGTGGTGCCATTTAGCAGTGGATTCTGATAGCCATCATCGCCTCGGAGTATCGTAAAAGGGCCATCTGCTCGCGTGATCATCGCGTGCCAAAAGCACTATACGAAGTTATTATACAGATGAGCCGTGAACAAATTATTGCGTGCGGTGCGTTAAAGGTATACCCCTGATAGCTCCGTCGCAACCTCTCCCTCTTTCTCATAAACCTCGCGTGTAATAGAATGAGAAGTTACAGCGGAGCTCTTAATGGAAGGACTAAAACTGTGTTAACTGATACAGGGTCAATGGAGGCAAATTGGCCATTACAAAAGCTAAATGGCCGCGTTTGGTTTAAATTAGTTCAGAGTATAATTTCCCTAGACTAACATAAACACAATTGATTGGAACTCTAACGGTCTTACTAATGTAAACGTGGTAGAATTTATACAACTGATAAACAACCGTGTATGTGAAAACTTTACTAATATAGAAACGGACATAAAAGAGTTAATGCAAAGATACAATCAATGTTAACCACAGAGGGTAGTTTATCTGTTGTATAAACTGTTAACAATAATAATTTCTCAACTAATTTCAGAATTTTTTCCAGAGTATTTTAAAGTGCTATATATATTTTTTTTGAAGATGTCATATTAATATTTACCATTTTTAAGAATTTGATAAAATTACCTATTAAATTTTGGTTTATGAAACTCACATAAATATTTGTGAATTGAAATATTCTAAAGTCAAACACGAAAATAGTTTAATGCGATAATGGTTTTGCTTTTGTTCTTAAACATATAACGCTTCAGCTCTTTCAAACACACTAAATAACAACAGTCAAAATTGAGACAAACGGTGAACGTATGTCTACACCCCCTATAAATCTCCCTCAAACGTATAAAGAAAATGAAACGCAATACCCGTCGCCGTGCCTTAATAAAATATAATATTCTCGTATGTTTCGTCTAAAGGCAAAACGTAGGACTTTGAAGGAAACAGTCACATTGCACGTATGCAATGCAATTATCCAAATTTTCAAAGATAATATCATCAAAAAATTTGAAACCCACCTAACAAAAAGATACCAATATAACATCATAATTCCAAAATTTAATACCAAACAATTTAATCCCAAATTTAATGCAAAACAATTAGGTATATCTATTAGGAGTTCCACTAAAGAACACCAAGGAGTGTGTCTTCCTCGGGAGCAAAATAACATAGGACGGTCGGTCTAAGAGCGAGGTCGACAGTCGTGTACGCCAGGCTCGGCTTGCATTCAATAAAAGGTCGAAAATAATAGAATCGAATAATATAGACCTAATACTGAGAATATTCCTCATCAAGACCTATGTATGGAGTATCTTGATGTACGGCAGCGAAACATGGTGCCTATTCGAAAGAGATAAACGGAGACTAGAGGCTTTTGAGATGTGGTCCTATAGAAGACTATTAAGAATTTCCTGGAGAGACCTCATTACAAATGAGGAGGTTCTCTAAAGAATCGAAGGAGGAAAACACCTGCTCAGGACCTTGTCCGAAAGGTGTGCAAGATGGATCGGCCATGTAATACGGCAAGAAGGCCTCTTGCATGCCATAATGGAGGGTATAACCGAGGGGACAAACTCTAGGGGACGCCCATGCCGAGAGTACCTGGAGGACCTGCTGGTGGACGTGCGCTGCACATCATATGCAGACTTCAAAAGAGCCGCACAAGACAGGGAAGAATGAAAGAGAAGAATAGAGAAAATTACCCCAAACCAATCCCAGGATTGAAACCAGAGAGAGATTAGGAATAAAGTATTTCAACAACATTCCGATTGAAATGAAAAAACAAAAGATATCAGCAAACTGAAACTCAAACTGAAGTTATACTTGTCAGGAATAAATAACTAAAGAATTGCCTGTTTTTCTCTTGCTTTATATTTATTATCAGTCTTCATCTCTATTTTATTTTGATGTTTGATGATGTATGTAACCGAATCCTATATAGTACACCTACACATGTAGATGATCCAGAAGTTTTAATTGTTCCTACTATATATACTTACCTATTGCATAATGTTATTCTATTTTCCTTATAATTAGTGTAATTCGCTCACCAAGCACAAGAACCACTTTCTTCTTTGGTGAGATTGCGATTATAAATATATTTTGTACCGATATGTAACTTATGTAACACCACTGTGCCTACTTATATCTTTATTAAATAACAATAAAAAAATGAATAAAATAAAATGTGTGTGTCTCATCTTTTGTCCCACCATTATTTAATGTGTAAGAAAGAGCTGCAGCATTATAGCGATAAGAGGGTATAATCAGAGAAAACCAGAAATATGTCATTTTTAAATCAGATTTTAGATGTATTGACTCTTTTCCACAAAAAAATATAAATTGATTTCAAAAGATTGTTCTTTAACGCGTAACGCAGAAAACGCATGTTTTAAATTTTGAGAAAGATTTTGTATTATACAACACCAATTTCAAATCATATAATCATGCAGTAAAATAAATCAATAGGTACATTATCTGGTAAACGCATGTTTCAGAATTTTAATTTAAATCAAATTATTAAAAAATATATACGTACATGTGATTCATGACGAAAATTGGCGAATATTTATGTATTTATTTGCGAACTTACAAACTAATATATTTCAGATTTTTTACATTCTTATTTTGCTTAGATATTATTGAAAAATTATAAATACTTAATTATTAAAAAAAGTACATTATTTTAATAGTTTTATCATCACGCCTTTCAGCATTTTTGGATGTAGGTATAAATTGAAGCAAATTTGGAATGAAATAAAATCGGTATTTAGTTATAATTTTAATAAGCTGGTACGGAGAATAATTAATCTTTCTCATTGGAACCGCCCTGTACGATCGTAAGAACATCTTTCGACGAAATGTGGATTTTCGGCCGCTGGCTGGCTGGATAAACGCCCATAAGGAATGCATGTTTAATGCGTTTGTTTGCCGTCACGGTACCGTAAACGTGGATCGTCACGGTAATAATAAAGGCTCTAATTGTCGCTTTCACGATAAATAACACTTTTCAAAAGGAGTTAACATTATCAAAAGGTATATTAAAAAAATATATTTTGTGCAGGTACTAAATTGAATAAAAATTGAAGAAGATATTAAATATTGCTTAGTTTTAAAACTAAAAAGCTAAAATGCGCCACGCACCATCTGCCTAATTGAACTGACGTGTATGGCTTATCGTGATCTTTGATGGTTTCTTCACAAAACCACAATGGTTTCCTTTAAACTGTGGCTTCAAATTAAACGTTTGCATTAAACTGTGGTTTGACATATAAATATCTTATAACAATGCTTATTTCCTTAAATGGGTAGGAATAGACAAAAAATTATACGCATAGATTATTTGGAAATAATATATGGATAATGTCTTACGACAAGCAAGAACTACTTACTTTGGAATTTCTGTGTATTTTGTAACGTAATTATAATATTTAAAATTCAATCCTTCAATTTGGGAGGCGGGTATGGGTTCCGGTAACCATTTATTGGATTACCAACACCCTTGACATAGTCACCCCAAGTGGTTCGCTACGCTAAAACCCCGTTCTGATTAGGCAAGTAATTTAGTGGATTGCGAGTAACTCGCTACTTGACCGACCAAAATGCTCCTACTTGCTACTAAATTAAAGGTGTTCGGACACGTTTAGTTACTAAAATACTCGCTACTCGACTAAACTACTAGCCTAGTCTGTACGAGCCATTAGTGACTGTCAAGGTCTTGGCGGCGGATTCGTCTGCCCATCATGGCGGGCCGGATCGGGAGATACTGGTTGAGGGAGACCTTTTGACCTCTCCTGTCGGACTCTCTCGATTCATTGCCTTGAAACAGCGCTGGAAGAAATATATTCATACGTCCATCACTCTTGGACACACTGACCCCAGATTTCTACCCATACTCCTCATACTTTTCTCCTTCCCAGAACTTCGTCTCCTTCTTTTCCTTAAAATACCCTCCAAATAGCATCCTCAAAGATGACAGAGGCCCCAAGGGAAATGTTTTTCCTCAGGGTCTCTTGTGTGGAGCTAATGAAAAAAATAATTTAAAAAATTGTTTGACATTGCATTGATACGTCAAAATTGTAATCACACGTTAAAAATGCTGTATGGAGGGTATTTTTAGGGAAAGGAAAGAGAGGAAATTCTGGTAAGGGGGGTGGGGAGGAATCTTGGGGTCAATGTGTCTAGGAGTGACGTACGTATGAATCCATCCCTCCCACTGCGGTGCAATGCGAGAATATTAATGATGAAATAATCACTAACAATGTAGAGATATGCGACCAATTTGACAATTTATTTTGCAACGTTGGCTCCTCTTCAGCTGATAATATAAATGGCAAAGTCAAACAAAATCCAGCCAATGAAATAACGTTAGTGCATGATAGCATTGAATCTTCTGCCCACTACGGAATTAGAAATAAGTCAAATATTAAAATCTCTAAAACCAAACGCAAGTGCTGATTACGATTCACTCAAATGTAAGGCAGTGGCTAAGTCTCTCCACAGAATTGGTTTCTACTTTAACAAAATTAATTAATCAATGTTTTTAAGAGGGAACTTTTCCCGATAGCTGTAAAATTGCTAAGGTGATACCAATCCACAAAGATGGGTCCAAAACAAATACCTCAAACTACAGACCCATCTCAATCTTACCAATTTTATAAAAAAACTTGAACGTGCAATTTACGAAAGATTAAAACAAAAACAAAAAACAATACGGCTTTACGAAAAAAGCGAACACACTAGGAGCAATAAATGATTTAATCAGTTAACTTAGAAGCGGCATTGATAACATACTTCTCAAGAAACTCAAGAAAATTGGTGTAGTTGGTGTTATTGTGCTCTTGATCTACTCAAATCATATCTTAATAATAGAAAGCAATTCGTTAGCATTAACAATCAAAATAGCAGCTACAATCCAATAAACTATGGAGTTCCGCAGGGATCCTTACTAGGTCCACTTCTGTTCCCAATTTGCATCATTGATATTTCCCAATTAATTTTAAATTGTGAAATCTTTTACATGCAGATGATACTGCAATTTTCAATTGGGGTAAAGATTTAGATATCTTTCTAAAAAATGCACAAACATACCTAGAAAAAATCAACAGTAATTGGCTCCAATCAAATATTTTAACAGTGAATGTTAAAAAAACAGAATACGTGATGTTAAACTCAATCCGTAAAATAATTCCTCCTCGTGTACCCTTAAAAGTTAAAAACAACGACCTGCAATTCCTGATCCGGATAAAATATCTTGGGCTGTGCATTGATCAGCATTTGACATTTAAACAACATAATATACAGGATATATTTTTTTTTCTTTACAAAGAGATACATAAATTATAATAAATTTTATACAATAATTAATTACGTTGTATTTGATGTACCCCCATAAATAAGCAGGGCTTGTGTGTATGGGGGGTGAAATATATATGGGGGGTGTATATAAAATACAAAAGCATCCCCTTAATAAGCGTATTTAGCTGGCAATCATATCTGTTGCCAAATAAATTTAAAAAGGTTTATATTATAGTCTCGTACACTCACATTTAAATTATTTGATTGAAATCTGGAGAAACGCTTGTGAAACATATGTAGGTACATAAATGAATTAAAGGTAAAGGATTTTTTATTACAAACAAGGTAATCAAAAAAATATTTCACTACAAGCCCAGAACACCCACAAAAAATTATATACGGAAACAAAACTATTAACATTAAGAAAACTATATGAGTACAATACATGTCTCCTTATATACAAAATAAATATTAAACTCGAACACAGAATTCATTAAAACGTCCCAAACGTACCAACATTTTCCAACATACGTTTAAACACTAACCATACTATGGTAAACAATCCATTAGTTAAGAGGGGGCAACTTATATAATTGCCCCCAAACGACATTAAAAACTAAAAAAAACCGTTTATTCTTGATAAATAAAATAATGAAATAGAATTGCGCTGTATTGAAATATTTAGTTTAGTTTAATGTGTCTAATTATTTCTATAATTATTTTATTATTATTTCTATTATTTCTGAAGCTATACGTGAAATCCTATTTCGATACTATTTAGATTAATCTTTACGACGAATCGGTATACAATCGGTTTACTGGTTATAATAAAAAAATATGCTTCGGATAAATTGAAGCTTTTACTTGGTTTTTTATGTAATGGAATTACAATAAAAGTATTATTTACATAACAAAAAATATAAGCGTACAACACTAAAAAATATATTTTTCCATGACTTAACCATGAAGTAATTAAGAGGTAATAGCACCGGTGAGAAATCTCGACGGTAGGTATTTTAAAAAATTCTCGCTATCGCACCGCGCTCAAAAAAGAACTAGCTATCGATGTGTTGGTGAGACCACGTGAGTGTTTGGCTTGTACACCCTCTCGCCCCCTCTGCGTCTCATGCCTACCGTCTTTCGCCTCATACCGCCATATCCAATATTCTGTTTAGATAAAGCATGTTTCGACTTATTTCGTCGCTAATGAAGTTTTTGAATCGGCCTTGCGGTGTGACAGAAAAAGGGCCCATTATTTTTAAACGCACGAGGTCTGCTATTGTCGGTTATTTATAAATATCGTCGATAGGTATTGTAACAATGTCTTCTGTTCACGCTTATTACCGACAAATTACGAATTATTTTACTAGAACTCTATGTAGGTTAGTAGTTTTAAAGTTTTCACTGTATTTGCGTTTATAAATATGCAGTCAAACCAACTACATTCTTTTAATATATACATACATATGATTATTCTCTATGATACATTAGTTATTATTGAAAATTAGTATTAACCTCTCAGGCCTCGGGCCTGTTTTTCGAAAAGTCAAAATATTTCCGCTTTCCAATAAATTCCAAATAACTTTAATATTTGTGAACGCATCCGAAAACTAAAAACTGTTTTTGAAAGATGATGAAATACGCTTTCAAATTTTATAATTCGAAATAAACATATAATTTTGTTTTTATTTTATTAATAACTAGCAGACCCGGCCACACGTTGCTGTGGCTAACGAAACACAACGCCATTTACCCAACCTTTATAAAATCCACACCATCCGCTCGCCAGCTGCCCGCTGCGCGCTGCCCTTTGCCTAAATTGAATATTTGAATTTCTTGGCTTTTCTCTACTATAATAAGCATTTATTATACACATAAACCTTCCTCTTAAATCACTCTATCTATTGGTGAAAACCGCATGAAAATCTGTTGCGTAGTTTAAAAGATTTATGCGCACATACATTTTGAGCGACTTCATTTTATACTATGTAATGATGATGATACCACATGTTAAATACAGACTCGAGTGTAGGCGAGGTTATTTATAAATAATGAGCGTATTGGCGATATGGATATTTATTATAAGTAATGGCTATAAATACGTCCTAACTAACGTGTTGGCGGTTGGAAAAAGAGAGTGAGGAGAGGCCTGCATCTCCTTTTATATGCGGGATCACCTGTCTCGCTCTTGTATGGCCGGAAACAGGTGTGCCACCCTAAAACCTCTCTCACATCCTCCCCTACTTAAACGGGAGAATCCTGGCTACATAAGTGATACCTATAGCTACATATTTCATACAATATATTTTATATTTCATATTTCACATTTAAAATTAACAAAACATTTGTTTTTGTTCTTTCTGTTTCCCTTCTGTCCATTTCTGTCCATTTCGACTGCGAAGTGCTGTCACCTGGGCCGAAGCCTTCCTTGCCATGGGTTAGACCTGAAACATGGAGAAACAGAATTAGAGACACTTCTATTACGTAACATACCGGAGAGATCTAATTCGTCCGTCGACAATTCCAACGTGTCAGACGCGAATTCCTGGTTATCTTCCTCCTGCCATGAAACATGTAATTCCTTTAGCTGGTCTAAATGTCTTTTCCACACCATATTAGACTTGTTAATTTTTATGAAATATATTTTACTACCTTTTTTATCCACAATAACCCCAGGGACCCATAACCTATTACCCTGAGATCTGAAATCTCTAGTCATTACTTTCTGACCTATATTAAAACCTGATTTAACTCTACCCTTATATTGTCTTTTCTGATTGTTTTGGCTCTGAGTAACCTTTTTTATTACTTTGTTTCGTCGAGTAGAACCTGAACTACCCGTTCTATCCTCAATTTTCCTTGGAATCAGAGAGTCAAATACTGTTCTAATTTTTCTACCCATTAATAATACAGATGGCTCACATCCTGTTGTTGCGTGAACTGTATTCCTATAGTCTGCTAAAAAGTTACCTAACTTTTCTTTATAATCTGAAGGAAATCCATTATGTTTACAAATTTTTTTAAGGAAATTTTTACAAGTCTTTACTGTAGCTTCAGCTTGCCCGTTGCTACTAGGGTGATTGACTGGACTAGTGATATGTTCTATCCCATTTTCCTTACAAAAATTTTCAAAATCCTCAGAACAAAAACACGTACCATTATCACTAACTAAAGTTGCAGGAAAACCAAATTGCGAAAATAATCTATGAAGTATTTCGATATTTTCTTTTGAAGACAGACTGTTTACTTCCAGACACTCAATCCACTTTGAAGAAGAGTCTACCACCACTAAAAAATTTTTGTTATACAAACTACCATGATCAATATGTACCCTGAACCATACTTCAGGTTCATATGGCCACACTGCTAAAGAACTCTTTTGTGATTCTGGTTTAATTTCTAAACAATCTCTACAATTTTCCGTTATTTTCTCCAAATCTTGATTAATTTTTGGCCACCAGACAAAGCTTTTTGCAATACCTTTAGTCTTAAAAACCCCTAAGTGAGATCTATGTAACATCTTTAAAACCTCTTGTCTCCTCTGCCGTACAAATATTGATAAAACTTTTTAATTCCAAAAATAATTGCTGTTGCTTCAATATCTAGAATAGAATAATTCTTTTCCGCTTTAGTTAAAGTTCTGCTTGCGAACCCAATCGGTCTTTCTACGCCATTTTGAAACCTATGAAGTAATGTTGCTGCTACCCCATTAAAACTACCATCTGTGACAAGTTTCACAGGTATATTTTCGTCAAAATGCGTTAAAATCCTATCCGAAGTTAATATTCTTTTAATTATCGCAAAACTATTTTCTTGTTCCGTACCCCATTGAAACTTAACATCTTTTTTAAGTAATTCGTATAATGGTGACAATATATTTGCCATATTTGGAATAAAATTACGATAATAACTAATCATACCTAATAAACTTCTTAAATTATTTAAATCACTAGGTGCTGGTGCATTTAAAATGGCTTCTTTATTCCGTTCACACGGTTGAATCCCTTGTTCACTTATTTTATAACCTAAAAACTCAATAACTTTTAAATTGAATTCACACTTGTCACTATTCACTGTTAGATTACAATGTTTCAACCTTTCTAACACGACACATACGTTTTTCTCTAAATCGTCTTCGTCTTCCCCTATCACGATAATATCATCCAAATAAAACGTCATGTTCTGTAATCCTGACAAACAATTTGCCATTGCCTTTGCAAATATAGCTGGCGCGGGAGATAACCCGTACACTAACCGCTTATACTGAAACAATCCTAAATGGGTATTGATTGTTGTAAAACGCCTACACTCCTTTTTTAAAACAAATTGACTATACGCCGATTTAAGATCGATTTTTGCAAAAACTTTCCCACCATTTACTTTCGTTAATAGCTCCTCTATCCTAGGTAATGGATATTTGTCAACTAATAACTGATTATTCACTGTCGATTTATAATCACCACATAATCTAATACTACCGTTTTTCTTAATTACTGGAACAATTGGACTTGCAAACTCACTAAACTGGACTTGTTCTATAATACCGTCTGACAGTAAACTATCTAACTCCCTTTCGACTTTTTCTTTCAAAGCGAACGGCATAACTCTGTGATTACGAAATATCGGAATAGCGGTCTCTTTTAAAGTTAAATTCACTTCGTACTTATTAAATTTTCCTAGTTTATCCGTAAAAACTTCCGGGAATTTTTTTACTAATCGCTGCTTCAAAGTATTCTGTTTTATACTGTTTACGATTCCGTTAATCCCGACGTTAAAAAGATTCATAAAATCACGCCCCACTATCGATAACGAAGCACTTGTGACAACAACAAATTTCAAATTGTGACACTGACCGTTAAACTCCACTTGTGGCGTAATTGTACCTACCACTTTCACGAGCGTATTGTCAAAACCCCGTAGACTAATGTCTTCGTGCACTAGCTTGATTCTACTGAATTTACTGAAATAACACTCCTTGGAAATTACGCAACAAGATGCTCCAGAATCTACCATGAATTTACTCTTGATCCCGTCTAGTGAAACTTCAATAAAAAATGGTTCGACACTATTAACTTCACCCAACTTTGTGTCCGACAACAAAGTATTCACACTCTTACGTGTTGAGGAACGCTTGCACTGTTTTGCGAGATGACCCTTCGTACTGCAAATTTTACATAAATAATTTTTATATCTACATTCCGTCGCGATGTGATTATTGTGACCACAAACGGTACAATTTTGTTTCACAGCGTTCGCTGGCGACTGTGACCGTGCCCTGTTGCTATGCCCGAAACGCTTCACGTCTCTGTCTTTCACACGCGAATTATTAAAAGAGAGTCGACCGGCCTTGAGCTGTACATTAGCGTAAACCGTATTATCAACTCGGGACTGCGCTTGAGTTGAAGCTACGAGGTCAATGCACTCGGCGACTTGTAAACATTTTTCGAACGAGTGTAATTCACCCTCGAGAAATAATTTTTCCCTTACCTTTCCTGGTTTACAACCCAAAACAAAGAAATCCCTTAAATTTACTGATAAACTATTCCCAAATTTGCAATTAGTAGAAAGAGACTTTAACCGCACTGCAAACTCACGGATTGATTCGTCATTTCTTTGTTTAGCACTGTAAAACTTAGATCTCTCTTCAAAAAAACATTTCGTTGAACAACAATACTCATCAAGTTTAGATATCAAATCTTCTAACTTAATATCTGTTACCTTTTTAGGAATGCACAAATTAACCAATAAGGAAAAACAATCATCTTCCAATGCATTCAGGAAAATAGCCCTTTTTTTATCATCCGATGCAAACTTTTCATCATTCACGAGGAGAAATTGTCCGAGGCGGACCTTGAAGTTCTCCCAGTTCCCGTCACGCAAACTGAAGGACTCCAATCCTCGAGACTCCATGTTCCCAATGCCCAGAAGGTACCCAAATAGAGAGAAAGAAAACAGAAAAAACAAAAACTTCCCAATGAGGCTTCTTCTTCTGCCGTCTGCTCCCTGGACCCTGCTCCGGAAACTGCTCCTTGACCCTGTGAATTGATGGCTCCTTCCAGACCCGTCACACAGTAACACCGATGGCTACCCCAGATCACTCCTGCGACCTGGATCTCCGATCCTTGACCCTCAGAGATGTCGATTGACGCTGGACCTCCCGTGCTTCCCCCTTCCGAAAAGCTGGCTGGCTCCAGTGTCTTCTTGCACTTCACTCCTTGCAGTGAAGTGTTGGAATAATTTCGGTCCGGCCTTTCTTACCGACCCGAAATAATAATGTTACCGCGTATTTTTGCCAAATTTTTGTGCCAAATTTTTTTGCGCGTCGATTCTTTACGCGATCTGCCGTATTGTCAGAATCGTGTACCGTAGGCTGCGCCACTGTTAAATACAGACTCGAGTGTAGGCGAGGTTATTTATAAATAATGCGCGTATTGGCGATATGGATATTTATTATAAGTAATGGCTATAAATACGTCCTAACTAACGTGTTGGCGGTTGGAAAAAGAGAGTGAGGAGAGGCCTGCATCTCCTTTTATATGCGGGATCACCTGTCTCGCTCTTGTATGGCCGGAAACAGGTGTGCCACCCTAAAACCTCTCTCACTGTCTGTCTATTCGCGATAAACTCGAAAACTACTGAACGGATTTTCCTGCGGTTTTCACCAATATACAGAGTATTTTGTGAGGAAGGTTTAAGTATGCAATTTGTCAATGATTTGTGTAAATTGGTTGAAACATAACGATAATTGTTAGAAGTGTCGGAAATAAGTCCAGCCGCCTGGTAGCTTTCATCGAAAACGCTGCACAATCCTTTTGGGATATAACAAAACAATTAATGGTGGGATATTCCTCTTTTATAGATCTACAAAAAAGTCCGCGAAGGCATATATCTATCTTTTACGGATAGCTTACTATACACATTATATCTAAAATGCAATTGATAAGAATAATAAGATAAGAAGATAGAATGCGTATAGTAAAAGATAGATATATGCCATCGCGGACTTTTTTGTAGATCTATAAAAGAGGAATATCCCACCAAGCGTTGTTTTGTTATATCCCAAAAGGATTAGGCAGCGTTTTCGATGAAAGCTACCAGGCGGCTGGAATTTTTCCGACACTTCTAACAATTATCGTTATGTTTCAACCAATTTACACAAATCCTTGACAAATTACATACGTAAACCTTCCTCACGAAACACTCTATCTATTGGTGAAAACCGCATGAAAATCCGTTCAGTAGTTTTCGAGTTTATCGCGAACAGACAGACAGACATACAGGCAGACAGAAAGACGGCGCGGGGGACTTTACTTTATAATATGTAGAGATAAAAAAGGTTTAAAAATAGCCCACCTTAAGTTTTTTTCTAATTAAAATTACGATAACGAAAAAGATAAAAGCACTTACATATTTTATTAGACAATTAAATCTAAATGGATTTATTGTGTTGTGTGTATCATACGTGTGAGTTGACATGTTTGTAAATAATAATGTTTAAAATGTTAGATATATCGCTTGCTGAGGTTTGATTTGTACTCCTGTATTTTTGAGTTTCTTTAAGCAGTAAATACAAAAAAGGATGTGTTAGTTCGTTCAAAATTCAATAAAAAATGTTGGTCTTTTACCTATAGATAGATTTACCTACACATTTTTTTAAAATATTTATTACAGTCAGTTTGAAATAAAGGAAACAAATATATAATTTTTTTAAACTTCAAAACTTTTTATTTTTATTTTCAACTTTATAAAACCTTAAATTGTAATATTTAATTACATGAAGACAATATTAGCGAAACTTCAACCCAAGGCTTCAGGCCCAACTTCATAGTACAAAAAAAAGTGCAAAAATCACTTACTTCGCAATTTTTGCAATAAAATAAAAGCACTTAGAAAAAAAACCAACAACGCTAAAGGCTTTGTACCAGTTCACATAAGGAAAAAGGTTGAAGCAAACGTTTTACGTATGAGAAAAGCTATAGTTTGAGCAGTAAATTACAGAAAAGAGCAAGAAAACACGGCACAAAGTGATAAAGTAAAAAATCTGAAAATGGACAAAAAAATGCCGCAAACCATGTTTTTGGTGATCATACAAAATGTTCGTCATACTATTGCAAGTCGGAGAAGTATACTAATGATCCAAATTTAGTAAGCGATCTTCGAGATTGTGGAACAGGACTGATATTCAACAATTATTGTCGTCTCTAATAGCAAATGCAGAAAGTCTTATTATTAACGTGACAAATAACACTGTGGAGCAATTCAACAACGTTATAGCCAAATTTATAGGCGGAAAAAGAGCAAATTTTACAAAAATGGGATAACTTCAGCAGTTGAGCTTCTTGAGCAGTAACTTCGTGGAATAGTGAAATGACAACCCATTCACGAATACAAAAAAAATCCAAGGCCACAGTCCTGGCAACTACACGAAGCATTTTATTGAAAGAAAACGACGTTCGAAGGAGACAATACAGAGGTGTCGAAAAATAAAACTAAGGTATTACGAAAACACGACAGAAAAGAGAAAAAAAGTTACAGGGCCTGATGAAAATTATGGTCAATTGGAATTAGATCCAGATATGCCAGCTGAATTATTTGAAACGATAAAGAGGAATTTTTCAAAGAATTATCTCCATCGAATAAGGATGAACTCGAAAGGAATACGGTGGGCCAAAGCAATAATAATTTGTGGACAATTGAAAGGCGTAAGCGGCTTACAGCTTCTAACTTTGGACAAAAATATGTAAGCTACGGCCAAAAACTTCAGTTGCGAGAGTATTAAACTCGCTACTAACTGTACTCGCCATTTAAAGGAAATATGGCCACAAATTATGGGAAAGAAAATGAAAACCAAGCAATTGAGCAATTTACAAAAGAAACAAAATTAGAGGTATTCGCCTGTGGACTATTTATCGATGAAAACAAAAACTTTTTAGCGGCAAGTCCGGATGGCCTTTTTGGCAAGGATTCTATAATTGAAGTGAAATGCCCATATAGTATAGTAAATATGTCACCAGAAGAAGGATTTGAACAAAAAAAATTGATAACTGTAAAATTGAAGACAATGCTTCAACATTAAAACGGAATCACAATTACTTCTACCAAGTACAAGGCCAGTTACACATTACTCGTCGTAAATACTGTTATTTTGTCGTGTGGAGTCCTAAAGGTTTGCCGTATGAAAAAATTGAAAGGGACGATTCAATCTGGCAAAAAATTGAACCACTGTTAGAAAAACTTCTACCACCAATGCCTTTTACCAGAAACAATTGACGGTCGCATATCAAGAAATTTACCGGCGAGAGAAAGATCTAAATCATAAATTGTTTAAAATTCATTGTATAGTGGTAAAAAATTTTGTACAATAAAGTGTTTACAAACAAAAAATTTCAATTAATCACTGAAGGCAATGTAAGCGACTCTCAACTAAAAATTTGAAACAGATTTTTTTTAAAAACATAAACCTCACATTGGAGGCACCGAGGAAAAATAATCGCTCAGGGACTTTGTTGGAGAAGTTGTTGGACATCATTGGAGAAGCTGTGTGGAGGGTATTTTTAGGATAAGGAAGGAAAGGAAGTTTTGGGTAGGGAAAAGGTAGGTAAAAGTATGAAATGATGGTGGAGAGTCCAGCTGTAGAGATCAAAAGATCTTCCTCTTCCAGTTTCTCCCAATCCGGCCCGCCACGCAGTAAGTGGACAAAATTATCCGCCACCAAAACCCATGCAGACCTCATCCGTGAACCCGGGAACCCAGGCTCTGTCACCAAACATAGAGGACCACTTGCGGTGACCAAGTGGCGGGGGTGTTGGTTATCCAATAAATGGTTCCCGGGGCGATGGTACCTAAAACGCCTCCCAAATTGAAAATTTATTATAGTACTTGACATAAAAAAATTTAATTTTGCACAATTTTAGTATGAAAGCTCGGTCAGTATTGGTATACCGCGATGAGTCACTAAACAGAAAAAAAACGAATAAAAAATATCGATTACTCGGGCAAGGACAACACTAGTCTACCGATAAAATTCTTTACATCACTACTTCGCATTATATGTATGTATTTGTCAAAACCCACGTTCCCCGGCCCCCCTCAGGAGAAATGAGCGAAAGGGACACCTGCACGTCGGGCCGAAAATACCTAAATAAAATCTTCGAAATCGATGTTTTGTATTCCCCATTTTTCTTCTCCAAAACTGGACGGATTTAAAAAATTTTTTTCACTAACTGTATTAAAAGAAAATATTCTATGTCGGTACGTTTTGCTTTTTTTCAAAATACATTGTTTAGTTTGTATACTGAACGTTTTTTGACGGCGTTTAAATTAGGCAATTTTATTCATTTTTGGAAGGTCGTAACTTCTATGAGAAGTAAATTATCAAAAAAAACAAAACGTACCGACACGCTAGTGGTCAATATCTATATTATGTAAAAAAAATTTTGCTCTAGGGTCAAAATCCAGAGAGATAAACGGGGAATACGTTTGTATAGAAAAGCGCAGCTAGTATTTCCTCTTAATACAAGAAACAATTTTTTTTTAAATACGCCTTTATGGCTAAGACTATTTTTGAGGTTTTGTATGTTCTAACTTTTTTTCATTCTTATAAAATTATGCACAAAATAAATATAAACCACCTTTTCGCTTACTTGCCTCGTGCAAATAAGACGCTCGATTTTAAATTTTGCCGGCATGAGAATCGAAATATTTCTAGCGTTTATATTCCTCTTAAATGAGTAAAAATGTAATTTTATTTTTACTGGAATAAAAAAATAAATAAAAATACGGGTCGAGAGAGACCGGCTGTAGAGGTTAGGTCTCTCTCAGAGGATATACGTTTCATCAAAAATGAAACTGATGTGACATGTTCAGAAATTATTGTAATGTTTAAAAAACTCAATAACAATGCGAATAGTTGTGATTGTGAAGATGGCTGACAATTTATTTGCAGTATAATCTGAATTTTATTTTCATTTCTCGGGAAATGCACAATAGGTTGCATCTAATGAAACATGCATTTCTCACGGGCGTATTCGCACAAATATTCATGAATTTTACAAAAAAAAATTACGTTATGCTTTCTCCTGTATTGCTAGAGTTGATGCATTTTTAAATGATTTAGTTTTATTTTTAAATACACACGCCTAGTATGGTGATTTAATGTATCATGTATGTGTAAGAAATTTTGTAACAAATAAATAAAACCTTTTCGAATTTTTATTTCGTTTACTTGAACGTATGAATGCAATTCTTGGAAGTGGAAATTAACCAACTTCCCGACATCCGATCGAGCCGAAACTCGGCAGATAGACTCGTTATCGATGACAATGTATTCTATCAATACTCACCGGCATTCACGCATGCACATGCGCACACACACACAAGGTTCATGGGGGGTGAGGTTTGTCTAAGTCTAAGTCTTAGTTGCGGATGCGTTTGCCCACCTACTGCGTGGCGGGCCTGATTAGTTGAGGGAGGCCTAAACTAGACCTCTCCGGTCAGACTCTCTCGATCTTTGACTGCAGTTGAAAGGATAGATTCCTGGACACATTGATACCCAGATTTCTTCTCACCCCTCAAAATTTTTCGTGTATTTCTCTACGAATAGCCACCCAAGAGATGGCGTACTAGGTCAAAAATAGAAAATAGTTGTACTATAGTAAAAAATATTGATTTTTACGGGTTGATTTTTAATTACGATTAATAGATGTACTGTTTCACCTACATATTAAGAGCGTTTAACCAGCCAGCGGCCGAAAATCCACATTTCGTCGAAAGATGTTCTTACGATCGTGCAGGGTGGTTACAATGAGAAAGATTAATTATTCTCCGTACCAAGTTTTTAAAATTATAACTCAATATCGATTTTATTTCATTCCAAATTTGCTTTAATTTATACCTGCATCCAAAAATGCTGAAAGGCGTGATGATAAAACTATTAAAATAATGTACTTTTTGTAATTATTTTTTTTAATATAAGTATATATCATTTTTCAATAATGGCAAAGTTAAATAAGAATGTTAAAAAAATCTGAAATGTATTAGTGTGTAAGGCGCAAATAAATACACAAACGGACCAATTTTCGTCAAGAAACACATGTAAGCATATATTTTTTAATGATTTTATTTAAACCAAAATTAAAATTCTAAAACATGCGATACCCAGAAAATGTATTGATTTATTTTACTGCATGATTATATGATTTGAAATGGGTGTGGTATAATTCAAAATCTTTTGTGAAAATTTAACAAATCTGCCAACGACCTATTATTATACTAAAAATAAACATTTTTCTAAAAATTTAAAACATGCGAGTGCTAGATAAAAGAACAATATTTTGAAATCCATTTATAATTTTTTGTGGAAAAAAGTCAATACGTTTAAAATCTGATTTAAAAATGACATATTTCTGGTTTTCTCTGGTAATACCCTCTTCACAAAATCGTAGAATTTAGACGCTAATACGTGGAAAAAAATTGAAATCAGACTAGAACATAGATCATACACAGAATTAACCCTTGATAGCTAACGTTGTCATTGTACCTCGATAAGTTAACAATTACGAACTTTTTGACGAACATTTTTTGAAGTCCTTTTTGTAATTAGTTTATAAAAAATGATTTAAGTAGTAAATGTATAGAAATATGAGATTGTAATTTAAACAATTTAGTAACATGAACGCATTATTCAAGTTTTCAGTTCAAAATCACATATCTTGAACTTAATTTCGTCTTTCAACACTAAATTCAGAAATTGAGAAAAATTGCATTTTTTCTTAGACATGAAGAGAAACGATATAAATCAATGATTATGATCGAATTACTTAGATCCATATATACACAAAAGAATCCCTGTTTCCCTTCGTCACGCCATAACTTCAGAACGACTTTACCTATTTCATTCAAACTTTGGGGATTTGATGTGTGCATGCCCGCGATGGTTTTTATATACAATAGTGAGTTCTGGCATCATGAAATCATGAATTGCTAACCGTTCATCCGATTGCAGTGAAACTTTTGGTGAGTTGTTGTGAGCACCGCCCGCGAAGGTTTGTATATATACTGATGAGCTCTGGCATTATGAAATTTGTATGAAAAAAAAATGCAATAGGTGACACGCGAGCTGTTTGAAAACTGAATGTATAAAATGCGTGAGGGGGGAGGGGGAGGGGGAGGGGAACTCGGGAGGGGGGTTTGCGGAACGGGGAAAGCGGGCGAGAGGAATGGGGGAGAGGGAAGGCGGAGTGGAACGCGAGAGGGGAAGAGGACGCGGGAGAGGAAGGGGAGGCGGAAAGGGAACTTGACGAATGGGAAAGGACACGCAGGGAGAAACAATTGTATCAAAAAGTATTACAATAAACAATATGTTTTGAAATATTTTTTTTTATTATTATTTATTCCAGTCCGCATTGAATATTCGTAGCTAAAACAGGACAACGTCTGTCGGGTCAGCTAGTAATTTATTCAAAATAACTTGTTTTTTTAGATATTTTCAGCCGGAAAATATATTAATGAATTTTATAAATTCCTCAACGATTAGAATAGTTTCGTCTCATTTAATTGTAAATATATATCATACAACTATTTTGATAATCGACCTCGCATTTTGTTATTATAAAATTTATCGGAATTTTTTTTTTTTTTTTTTTATTGAAATTTTTTGATACAATACATATAATACATACATGAAATAATGAAAAGTATATAAAAAAACTTAATATAATTAATGTATGAACAAAAAAAATCCCACAAAGGCAAAGCCTGTGCGTGGGTATAATATAGATTTTTTACTTTTATTTCTATGGTTATAATTATGGTTATAATTATGAATTGGCGAATAAGTTTGTAAAAAATGGTGTGTATGTCAAAGTCGCCTTACTCGAAAGGTGACTTTGATCCCAAACAAAAAATGGCTCCTCAAGCACATGTACATTTTTTTCATTAATAGATATATCTTAACATTTTCCGACATAATAAAAAAAAAATTCAATTTCATAAAACGATATCATAAAAAAATATTTAAATAAATGAAGACAATATAAGCGAAACTCAATCGAAATCCTGGGTTCGAGTCCCAGAGGTGTCAATATGTTTTTCTGATTTTTCTGTTTCCAGATTTTCGATTGAGTTTCGCTTATATTGTCTTCATTTATTTAAGTACTACAATTTGAGGTTTTACTCATAAAGTTAAAATAAAAAATATTTAGTTTCAAAATTGGCAATCACCCCATTTTATGGTGCCTCCAAAAAATGGTATTTTGCGTTTTACGATTTTTTTAAATAAATAATAGGTTTTATCAGTTAAAAGTTGATCATTCATTGATTATTTTAAAATTTTGAAATATAAATTTTTACTTACATTTATTGATGTAATTCGCAAAAAACACAGGAGAACTGCACAAGTTCACCATTGGATAGTAAAAACAATTTTTTTTCTATATTGGCACTTAAAACTTCACAATGCAAGGTGTGCAGAAATTAGATTTTAAGTTTTTCTTTCGTATATTCAGTAATATATTATTTAATTAAAAAAAGTTTATTTATGAACAAGTTATGCCGTATAATTATTATTACGCGTGACAGCTGTTTTATCTTACACAGGTTTTATCAAATTGTCTGTGTTTTTTTTTTTAAATTTAAAATAAATCAATAAATTTGTAAACACCAATTTTACTTTTTATATATTTTATACCGACTGGGTTTCGCTACAACCGTAGCTTCTTCAGAGCAGTATAATACTCTGATTAACCCCACACAGGAGGCCTTGAGGAATATAATTTCCCTCAGAGCTTGAGTTTTCTTTGGGGAGTGCTGTGTGGAGGGTTTTCTTAATGATGGGAAAGAGAGGAGCTTCCGGGAAGGAAAAATATTTGAGGGATGGGTAGTAATCTGGGGGACGTATGAATCCTCCCGCTGCGGTGCAAGACAATGGGTCGAAGTAGACCAAAGACTGGATAGATCAAAGTGTCTCCCTAAACCGGCCTCCCCCGATCCAGCCTGCCATGCAGCTGGTGGCTAGGCGCACCTGAACACACCTCTCCCAAGCACCCCTCTAATCTAAGATCGCTTATGACCAATGGCAGAGTTGTTGATTATCCAATCATTGATTCCAGGAACGATGGTACCCTTACCGGTCTCCCAAATTGTCTGGAGAAAAATTGAGGCGAAACAGCTGTCACATTGTCACATATAACAATGATAATTACACAGCGTAACTTGTTTATAAATAAACAGCTTTTTATAATTTAGATAATAATATTATTGAATGTATAAAAGAAAAACTTATAATTAAAACGCGGTTTTACATCTTCTAATGAATTTTTTTTTGCTACGTAGAACTCAAATCAAAAGCAATGTTTCGGTGTTTTTAAAAGATTATTTTATCCGAAAATGTTCACATTTTTTAGATTTTTAAAATATTTGTTTTAAATTAATGTTTCTACTAAGATGACACACTTTGCTTGTTTTACAAAAGAAACACTACCGATTCGCGCGACAGCTTTGATTGTTCTGACAGTGTGATGTGAACACAGAATAAACAAGAATACAAGAAATGCGATGTGGGCGTGTTTCGTGATCCAAAAGTCTGACCATTCTTTGCTTAAACTTCAAATACAGAACTGCGTTACATCATTATTATGAGGCGTGTATGGGTACCACCGCCCCGGGAACCATTTAAGGAGCATACATTAATTAAGTAAGCTCAAAAGGGGGGGGGGGGTCCAACAAAATCTCACGTTACTTGGAAAGAACATACGAAGTGGCCCACCAAATTTGATTTTTTGGCAAACGAAGCATGTGTGAACGGAATCATCTACGACTGGACGCCAGACGCTGAAGATTACTGCCAAAAAATAAATTCCATATGTAATAATATCTGGAATAATCATTTTGAAACGTTGTCTACCAATAAAGGAATATGGTACATAAAGCTCCAAAACGAACCGTTTAAAAGACCATGGTTCACTGAGGTTAATCTGAAAAGATCGGAAATGAGAATCATTTTTAGATTAAGATCCGGACATGCACTAATGGGAAGAATATTGTGTTTGATACCTAGGCCTCTCAGATTCTCCAATGTGCTCGATATGTGAACAAATTGAAGATGTCGAGCACACATTATCGAAGTGCATTAAATATGAACGACAGAGAGTTACAATACTAATGACCTCGAACTCGAAGTTCAGAATTTAATAGCCTCAACTGAGTTTCATGCCATATCGAGAATTATGAAATTTATTAGATCATGTAAACTGGAAAATATTTGAAAGTGATTTTTTATACGAAATGAATATAAAAGGACTCTAAGTACCTTTTAAAGATCATTAGAGATTATAATGATAATATTATAATTTAAAAATAGATGAGGCAAAAAATGACAATATTGTGTGAGTCAGAAGCCTCGATAATAAACATGACATAAAAAAAAAAAATACGAAGTGGCCCAAATTTATCTCACCAAGGGGAGGGGGGACATAGGTCACCCCAAGTGTTCGATACGTTTGGTGACTTAGCAAGGGGGTGAGGTTTGTCTAGGTCTTGGCGTGCAATGTGTATGGCCACCTACTGGATGGCGGGCTAGGTTGCGAGATAGTTTGGTTGAGGGACCTACCTAGACCTCTCTAACCCAGACCTCTCCAGCCGGAATCTTTCGACCCATCGCCTTGCACCGCGGTATACCTTTTTCCTTTCCCAAAACTTCCTCTCCTTCCTTTCCCTAAAAAGACCCTCTAAACAGTTCAGGGCATAGGCCCTGGAGGAATTATTTTTCCTCAGGTATTCACACGCAGTAGAAGTGAAACCTAAGGTAGACAGTAGTCGAAGCACCGCACAAAGAGAAGACCGGTGGTACTATCTCATTCTCTCGCAGGCTAAATCCTATATATGTACGTGTTTGTCTCTTTTTGGTGTCGCTGTTATTCGTTCCATCGAGTTTCATGTAGTGCTAAAGAAGTTTTCACTTCAAAAACTATGTAACTTGTATAACAAGCGTAAAACAGAGACAGCTCGCGTGTCAAACGGGTTAGAACCAACATTTATCAAGTGAGTGGCGACATTGGTTTCAATTCCAATGCTTACGGGAGGCATTCCTGGTTTGTATTATCCATTCAGTGGATACGTAGGTGGTTTAGGGCAGTGTTCTTCAACCGGTGGTTCGCGGACTTTGCCGGAACGAAAAGGCTTCATGTCGGCACGCGAAATATTAATTTCTTCCATTTTCACCGGTCCGCAGAAGTAAAAAGTTGGAGAACGCTGGTGTAGATTATTTTGTAGGTGTTCTATAGTAAGGAGGGTCTTTCTGAATGTGACGGAGTAACTACTCGTACAGACCGACTATACAGTCGCTTTACAAATACGTAATGAAAATGTATCATTTTTAAACACTTTTATAAATCGTATACTTGTATATGTAATCGATGGAGGGGGATGGAGGGGGAAGGGATTTTAAAAAAATGTCCGTAAAAATAAATTGTTCGTTAGTATCTTCTAGTCGCATGCTAACTTAACCATTTCAAGCTGTTTTTTTTTTATGTAGACCTAACTCGGGGGTCTTTGGGGAAGCTGTGTGATGGGGTCTTTTTGAGGAAAAGAAGGAGAGAACAGAAAACATGAGTCTTAAGGCGCCGCATCCGCGCTCAAAAAGAAGAAGATGAAGTGATAAGTTATTACGAATGTTAGAGGAGCGCACTAATATTTAAAGCGATAAAATCTATGCGATAATTGTGAAAATGTTTAATAAAACACGACTCGTTTAAAATAGAGCAAAAATCTCATGGAAGGCGTCTTAAGTATCATTTAAAGAAACACTGATTTTTTTCACAACTATAACTTGTAAAATAACTGAAACAAACGTGTTTATAATAATTTTCAGAGCATACTTTGCGATTTTTTTCTATCGAGGGAATTTAATTTAATTTGCGTTTCGGCGTGGAATGCTTCTAGATATTATCTTAAAAAATAACATATATTTTTTTAAGAGCTTAAATACTTCAAATGCTTAAGGGAAATGTGTAAGAAATCGGTAGAAATTCGGGTAGCGGCGGCTTAAAGATGATCCATATTGTGGAGGGGGGAAACAAAGAGACCGGCAAATCGTTACACAGTCGATCTGTTGAGAATCAGCCGTAGAAACGACCCATTATCATGTAACAAATTAAAGTCGACCGTGTACATTTGCAACCGTGTTGGGTGAGCGTTTGGTGTATTCTCCGACTATGCATCGGTAAGTACCGAGGGGATCAAAGACGCTAGTTCCTCAATACAATTAGAACAAGGACTGTATTCTCAACTGACACCTGTGCTCTAAAAATTGCAAACCCTTTTGTTAAGATAGGATTATAACCCTTATTAGCGGAATTGTAGTATCCCAGTGATAACACATACAAAATAATTATAACCTGTGTGGAGTAACTGAGTAGTAACTGAGCTTTTAAAAAATAACACATATATATTGAAGTAACTAATACTGCCAAATATTTGCCGTTCCCAAAAACATCATAAAAAACTTTAATAACGTCATATTTACTGACATTTTTGTCATTCAGTTCAAAATTTTGAAGTAAAAGAAGTCAAATGTTCCGCTAACGGTTAATGAATCCATTAAACAGATCGCCCATATCATTATTTTGGTGACCCAGACCAGAGGTGGCTGTAGGTAGATACTTTAATTATCAAAAAACTATTTTTCATCAAGGATAGTGTCGTGCCGGTGGCGTGCCATTATTTTCCTTTTGATTTTCGAGATTTTATAAAATACTAGCGAGTTCCCGGGCTGTGTTGCTATGCCACTTAATAAAGTAATTATTTCTCCCTGCGTGTCCTTTCCCATTCGTCCCGTTCCCTTTCCGCCTCCCTTTCCTCTTCGCGTAAAATTCCCCTCACGCGTTTCCACTCCGCCTTCTCCGTCCCGCGAACTCTTCTCCCAAGTACACCTCCCCCTCCCTCATTCCATATATCCAGTCCCGGTACATTCAGTTTTCAAACAGCTCGCGTGCCACCTATTGCAATTTTTATATACAAATTTAATAATGCCAGAGCTCACCAGTATATTATAGAAACCTTCGCAGGCGCGCTCACAACAATTCACCAAAGTTTCATCGCAATCGGATGTACGGTTTAGCAACGCATAATTTCATGACGCCAGAGCCCACTATTATATGTACATAGAAACCATCGCGGGCATGCACACATCAAATCCCCAAAGTTTCATCGCTATCGGATGAATGGTTTAGCAACGCGTAGACATATATATACGCCCAAGCTAGCATATTTTGATTTTATATACAGTAGATTCGGATAAAACGACTTCGCATAAAACGGCCTACCATTTTTAGTGACGACATATAAACTCAAGTTGGGTATATAGATTTTCTTCTAAAGAACGTATTTCTATAATAGAAAATGTTTCATCAATTTCATCAGAATTATGGAGCAAAAATAGCTTACTTTTGACATACGGACACACCCACAACACATTTCTGTTGCTTTACCTTATGAGTGCTCATTACCATGTTCCAGTTGAAGGCGTTACCATTTGGATGATCGTCATTCTAAATAACGACTTCATACCAAAGCAAAGAAAAATACTAATGAATTGTGGAACGTTTTATGCGGTTTACACAAGTGACCAGATTTAAAAAAAATTAAACAAGTTCTTTGTAAATCATTTTAATTTAATTTATATTCGTCGACCGGTTTCGGTTGTACTCAACCTTCTTCAGGACAATAAACATATAAACTGAATTATAGTACAGTGGAAGATTTATTTATTTGACATAATATCTAATATTTTTAAATACAATTCAGCAATGTCGGCCTCACTGGTTAGCTCACCTGTGCTGAGGCCTCCATTTTATAAAACAAAAATTTATACATAATACATTAAAAATAATATAAAAATAATGCTGCATAAAAAAAGGCAAAATTAAACTAAAATTTATAATTTAGGTAAAATGTATGTTTTTAATGATGTGTTTTATATTTGTTTTTGAGTGTTACGTGTACGTGTTTTATTCTTATTATGTAATGGGATTTGGATAATATTGTCTTTTTTGTTCTTTAATCCATTTTTTTTATTTTGAGTACGAATTTATTTTTGTTTTCTTCTATTTTATTTTCAAGGGTAAGACTGTTGAATGCTTTTATAGCATGATATTTATAGTGCCTTTGTCCAAAGCTTGTATTCACTGTCGGAGTTTTTATGTTATTTTTGTACGATTGTCTTACTGGTCTGTTAGTGATATTTTGAGATTGTTGAAATTTGGTTTTTTGGTCGAAAATGTAGTTTAGTAGAGTTTTAACGTATAATTGGTGTATGTCTAGTACGTCACAACTGTTGAATATTTGGTCTATATCAGTAAGTCTGTCTGTTTTTTAAGTATTACCTTTAAGATCGTTTTCTGCGCGATTTCTAAGTGATCGATAGCTGAGTTTGTTGCTCCTCCCCAGACAATTATTCCATGTTCTATTATTGATTGACAAAGTGCAAAATATATTGTTTTCATTTGTTTTATTTTATATATGTTCCTTATGTTTAGGAAAATGTGTATTGTTTTGAGGAGTCTATTTGTGATTTGTTTGATATGATGTGTCCATCTTAGGTTATGGTCAATTACGATTCCTAGATACTTTATTTGTTCCGTTTTTTCTAGAGAAGGGTAGGTAATTGCAAATGTTGTTATTGAAACATTCTTGTATTTTTATGGTGTTTCCGTAGTGTCCGACCGAACTTTCGGTTTCGGCCGAGTTTCGACCAAAAAACGAGTTTCGGCTTAGGCCGCCATCCAGTCGAAACTACGGCCGAAACCGAAATTGAATTCGAGAGGTTTCGTTCTGCGATCGGAAATGTTCAGCCACAAAGTGTCATTTTGCTGCGTCCGCGCTCATAGTCGTGTCAGGTCGGACTTGATTCACTTGTTTGTGTTCGCTCCGCGAACTTTGCGGTAGTTTGGTTTATTTTTTGTGAAATTGGAGTTGTTTATACTTAACATTATTTCGGAATAGATAAGTTTTATTTCGCTATTGAAATGATTTAGTTCATGATAGGCCCTGAGGAAAATAATTTCCCTGAGGGCCTGTGGCATCGTTGGGGATATGTGTGGAGGGTTGTTTAGGAAAAGGAAGGAGAGGATAGTTCTGGGAAGGAAAAGGGGTAGGTAGGAATCTGGGGTTTAGTGTGTCCTGGTCATCCACCTTCAAGACCTAGACAAACCTCATCCTATGAACCCGAGCACCCCTGCTAAATCACCAAACGTGGCGAACCACTTGAGGTGACCTACGGCAGAGGTATTGGTTATCCAATAAAGGTTCCCGGGGCGGCAGTACCCATTCCCGCCTCCCAAATTATTTTTTTCAGATGAAATTTTTTGTTTAGTGTACCTAAACAAATTAGGTTTAAAAAAAGTAATTTTGTTTCCTACCATTTATTTTATGTTATTTGTTAATAATGTTCAAATAGATAATACCTACTATTTAAAAAAATATTATTTACGAAGCGATTTACGATTTCGATTTTAAAAAGCATAAATAATTTATTTGAAATAAGGAGTGATAATTATGTTATATTTATTTTTAGTTCAAATATTAGACTGGTTGATTGATTAAGATTGACTATTTTTTCCACGAAAAAATGACCTTATATGGAAGTTTCGATTTCGGTTTCGGCCGAACCTGAGACCGAAGCCGAAACTCAGTTTCGGTTTCGGTTTCGGCCGTAAAAACTAGTTTCGGTCGGACACTAGGTGTTTGTGTTGTTTTTTGGTTGTCCCGTGCTGTTTATACTGTACATTGTAAATTTTGTTTTCGATATGTTATTTATATATTTTACCATTAATATATTTTACGTACAACGACTTCAAAACTTTATAACCCGTTTATCAACTATAAAGTTAGCGGTAAGTACCAGATTTAATTTTTCTAGACGATGAATTAATATCTTCGGGAGCACAACATGTAGACACATTTTAAATATTTGTAACACGTTTTTCAAAATTAATTAAAATGAACGCGGCAGAAAGGTCGAATCTCCAGGCCTGTTAGGGTGAATTCGACCGTACGTTCGTACAATACGCCGTGCCGCGGCGTATATTTGTTTATACGCTTTTTTCACTTATGTCGTTAAGTTTCCCACATTATTTTTCTTCTTCTTCTTTTCATAGATACGGCAAATTCGACAGTAGGTCCGTCCAATGCACGGGTCTCGAGTCGCAATTTGTATACACGGCTTCTTTACTTACGTCGTTCAGATTCTGAATATATTTTAGGGAATATTGTCGTCTTAACTCTAATATTTACGTTATGCGCAGTTTTACCTATATAAGTTGCTGGGCAATCTTTGCAATTAAGGCCCTTAATTGTCCTTACCGTTGTGATTTGAAACTCGTCGAAACGGAAGCGAGCGACTTTAAAAGAGGCAAACACATACATCTATAGGATTTAGCCTGCTAGAGAATGAGATAGCAATAAAATATTTATTTATTTCACGGGTACTCGATTGTTATTTATGCCGAATCATACAAAAATGACTCAATACCTGATAAACGGAACATTGCAAATAAATCATATTGCACTTTTACTGAAAATATCGGTTTTTTTTTAAAACAATTTTTTTTTTTTTAAAAACAAAACCCGAATACTGCTCTCTGTCAAGAGACATTTTAAAAATATTCTTAAGAATAAAACTACTGTCAATTAATCTTACAAATATCCTTAGTTTTACATTACATTCTTTCTTTTTTTTTTAAATTCACACCATTATCAAATAAATACTGCAGCTCACATATATTTATGTACAATTAATTATTTAAGTACTAACTTATAACTAATAGCATTTATGTACACTCCCCTTCCATACACAAGCAAATGCTTTAAATGGAAGGGTAGTAAAAAAAAAAAAATACCTGTAAAAAAAAAATATATATATTTGTTGTAAAATTGTAATTATAATAAATGTTGCAATAAATAATTTAAAAAAAAAAAAAAAAAAAAAATTGAAAATCTAAATTTCTTCATCTTATTACGGGAGATATTATTTTTTTTGACATTTTTAAGTTTGAAAGAATCGGATAAAAATCCGGTGTTTTCATTGAAAAGCCGACGAAGTGCGGATTAATTTTTGCTTGTTATTATAAAAAATGCTTTGAAGCGCAAAATCTCCCTACAAAACCCGTTTTCAGGGTGAATGTTGAATGTGGTTTTTCAATTGAATGTTGTTCTTTAGATCATGATTGGAAAATATTTTATTATTTGTGCCTGCACTTCAAAAAATAGAACAAATGCATTTTGGCGATGTTTTTTTTATAAATCAAAACAGGCGGCCGGTGTTAAGCGGCAATGTTACACATGAACGTGTATTTTTTAAATTTAAAGCAATGTATTAAAAATATGAATTTCCGTTCTACCTGTCCGTATCTCCGGTTTAATGAACTCTAGAACAAGTGTTATCATTACTTTCAAAATTGTAAGTGTTTGTTTAGAGAATTCAGATAATCTATCTATCTACCTAACCTGTAACACATATTTTTCTTAAATTGCCGTTTTCAAAATTGGAACTGATTTGTCGTGAATTCATACTATCTGTGTTTTTCATGGGTCTATTCTAGGAATGAATAACAATCATAAATACGATAAATCCATGGTTATACGCAAGTCTCCTTTGGTGTAGTGGTATAAAGCGCCTGGCGAATCTCTGCAGACATTTAGAGGACCAAGGATGGAATCCTACGAAATCCAAAAAAATATCCAAACTTCAAAATGAAAAATGAAAACACAAAAGCAAGCGACATGTAGCGACTTCAAAGAAGAAAACTTAAATACTTACAAAATGACAAATGTGTAGGAAAAGGTGCACTGGAATTCGAAGATAAAAAGTGATAAAAAAGTGCTTCGTAGTCTCCCCATTCTTGTCTACTTTAGTTGTCTGAAGGTTGCACCTCTACCGCGTGGATATTGATTTTTTTAAATTTATACCATTGGTCGTAAGATTTGGTTATTACACAACACACATCTCAAATCAAATAATCATCCAGCAAAATAAGTCAAAAAATTATCTAGGAGAGCGACTTTTCAGAATTTTAATTTTAGTTCAAATAAAATCATTTTAATAAATCCACGCACGGGTTTTGCGACCAAAACACTTCAGTTTGTCTATTTATTTACGAAAGAGTCAGATTTTTTACACACTTATTTTGCTTATACAATGGAAAAATTATAAATACTTATGAACTAAAATTATTGTTTTAAATAAACAAATTGTAAAATAACACAAACCAATCAAATAAAATTTACTTACGCACACCGTGATCTATCCGGATTTCTGGTCGAGAGGCCGTCGATTGATTATTACTATAAATTTGATATTATCGCTTTTTGAAAACGGGACATTTCCTTCCCGTCGGTTTCCTTTGGAAAAACGGGACAGGATCTCTAAAAACGGGACGGTCTCGTTCGATGCGGGGTGGTATGGTCACGTTATTTATATAGCCACTATAATGTTTACCATTACTATTACCAGTAATTTTCAAAAAATACATGAAATCAAAATTTTCATTAAAGAAAATTACACTCATTTGCTTAGTTCCTACGTACTTCAAACCAACATATCATTTTACTTGCATTGTTTCAATGTTGATAAATGCCAGTGATTAAAGTGGTTATTCCAACCCTTTCAAAATTTTGTAAGAAGTGTGTTCTTGAATTTATTTACCCTTCATCAAAAGATCGGTTATTTAGTCTTAAAGCGGTGGTTTAGACACATTTAAAGATCATAAAAATATGCATTTTTTTTAAATGTGATCGACCAGATTTATTCTAAATAACTTTTATTTGATGAGGAACTCTAGTCGATTAAAAAAGTGATATTAAATTTTTGAAACAAATATTTAAATACCAAATATAATTATGTATTGACTAACAACTTATGTATGAACATGAAAAATATAAAATTATCTGTAAATGTACAATTAAAAAAATCAGAATGTGTAGCGGTAGAAGTGTAACTAAAAAGTGCGCTAGATGTCGCTTTCTTTTCTTTTGCTTATTTGTTTAAAGTGGTTTGAAGATTGGATATTGATTTCACAAAATAATTTTTCATTTTTTTATTTCGTAGGATTCGAAACCCCGTCCGCTTGATGTCTGTCTCTCTGGCCGCTGAGACTTGTCAGGTACCTTGCCAACTACGCCATGGAAGGCACGTGCCAAAGTAAGAATTTACAGGATTATGTTAGAACCGAGTATTTGTGTAGAACTGAGTTGTGACGCATTAGCGGCGCTATAGAAGTATCACTTAAATAAAATCATGAACATACAATTTTTTCAAATTAAAAGAGTACATAACCAAAAAAATGACTTCATACACCCGCGGCAGTGAACTACAACTGAACCCCACCACTCCATAGTACACTGGAGTTCCTTATTATTGTGAGAAGATCGCATATTGGTCTTATTTTGAAGAGCAGAATTATCCATTTAAGAATACTCTTAATTTTTAATTAACAAAAAAAAACCACCACCTTCAAATTGGTCACTTCAGGCACTGTCCGTAAATGTAATACCCTGTATTAAAAAATCTGTACACACAAAATTGCGCTTGAACCTGTTCACATAATTCGTTATAAGCGTATTCTGGAAGCAGTGTACCAATTTGTGATTTGAACCGATTCATACAATTCTTTATAACCAAGAGCATTCTGGAAGTATTACATTTGAAGCCAAAATGAAGAACTGGTTAATGTATTTGTTTGTACTTTCATCAATTGTTGACATCTCTTACTCCAGCGCATCACATATCTTCCAACAAGAGGAATATAACGATGTATTGATGTCCAACGTAGTCCAGCATTACTTGAAGATCTTCAGTAAAGGATCTCGCCTGATGATAATCAGAAAGAAGGATGCTGACTTTCAAAAACCTTCGGCAAAATCATCCCCTTCAATCTTTACAAGAGACGTCACAATCTTGCCTGACAGGATGGTGTATAATTATGATTTCGTGGTTTTTCGAAAGTTCTGGGTGAAGTCTAAATTTACCAAAGAGACATTCTCTGACTGTGATTTTATAATTATCATGGATACTTTGACAAATATTAAAGTTAATATCCCATCTATCCTCGGTCACGAAGACAGACTCTTGGTGATTGTCACTGCTCAGCAGAATTCATCAGGGTTTCAAACCGTACCCGAACCTAATTTACTTCTTTTGGAAGATAAAGGAGAGTTCTTTTTTGTTCAAATTTTTAAGACCGACGATTGCGGTATTTCATTTCTAAATTCCAGATATTTCTACCTCAAGGCATTCAAAGAGATACACCCGGTTCCAGATAGCGTCCTTAAGCCATCAAACCTAGAGAATCATACAGTTGGTACGGACTATTCATGTGCTATTGGATTTTTATTTTTTACTTACAAGTTGTTGGACAATATTCAAAAAGTGCGAGATTACGTTACTTCACATCCAACATATCAGATAATGATAGTTCTTATACCAACATCAAAAATTCGCCTCTTGCTTTGGATTAAAACAGCGGAAAAGCGGGGAGTACGTAATGATTATAAAGATCCAAAATACTCGCATTTCTTCTATAACGACTTGTATTGGTACCCGACAGATGGTGTAAAGTTTTCAAACAGTCCATTGATTTGCTTTGGTATGGAAGACGTGTCGTGGATTGTGGTCAACCCCTCGGATGCAGTCATTAACTGGAATATAGTGATTGCTGCTGCAATTGTGGTCTCGGGTACCGTGCTTGGATCCTTTATACTTGAACACGCTATCGGGTACAAAATTCCCCTCCAGTCTATAATATTAATGATGTGGTCCATATTTTTGACTGTTTCCGCATGGAGGCAACCCAAAAGATACCCGTTAAGAGTTCTGTTTTTCAGCTGGACGCTTGCGTCATCGGTATTGACATTGTGTTACTATTTCACACTATTTAACGCTCTTTCGTACCCCTCCCTGATCAGATATCATAATAACGAGGAGGTAGTCAGATCGTCGATATTCAAACTCACATATGAAAGCGGATATTTGAAAATGGCCAGGCAAACGTCCAATACACGTCCTACAGGTGTAGGCAAAACTTCGTCGGTAAGAAAAGATAGAAATAGTTTTTTTTCATCTCTGAATGAGTACGCCGAATCTGGCACTGAATTTGCTCTACTCTTGGACAGTAAACACCTGGATCGAATAATACTCCACTTGTCCCGCATCCCTTTCTACCACGTGCCGCAGAAAGTCGTTAGCTACCCAAACTGCATTTACTCTTCCTACGAAGATCGACTCACTTCACAAATTCTGAAGAGATCCGCTAATTTGAAGGCCGCTGGAATATTGGAAAAGCTCTCGAAGAATTCAAAACGGAAAGTAAATACGATTGACCACAATCCTTCGAAAATCTCTCAGACGTACATGTTAAATGTCTACATACTAGTTGGATTGCTGTATCTAATTGCAACTATAATTTTTTTGTGTGAAATTGTGATATTCAACTTTAAAAAAACTACGAAAGAAAAAGTGGTTCCGAAACCCACCGAATCCATGCATCGAATGGCATTATGTCGCAAGTCAAATACAAAATGATCCATGGTCAGTATTCAAAATGTGGTTTCTGTTTTTACTATACCTATGTATACTATACTTGAAATGTGTATTTCAAATGTTTGACCGATTTCGTGATACCCAGTATAGCTAAATCTACATTACGCAACTAGTTGCACGCAGGTTACAAATAATTGCTCGATACCAAAAAGTTCGTATATTGCGTTAATTTAGTGTCGCGCAACCTTCAGTATTACAGTAACCATGGCAGTAAACAACATCAAAGTTTTTTCTGCAATGCACAATGTTGTTGTACACAACTCTCACGTAGTTACAAGGAACATAGAGGTCGGTTTAGCGAAATAGTTTCGCGATACTAGTTGCATAACGTTTGACACTATGCAATTAGTTGTATACCACTAGTGGTACCGTAATTTAGTGCTGGCGCGATTCTACATAATATTGTGGCACAAAACATGCTTGATGAAATCATATGTTTTCACGGAAATGTCGTAAAACAACTTGTGTGCAACTAGTTGCGTAATGAGAATTTAGTTCTTTGAGGGCTTCTGCCCAATATTGACCTAAGCCACACGCTTCAGAGTTGTCTTCTTCTCTATGAAGAATTATTCGAAGAAATCTGTCACCATCGAAAGAAGATAATATTCTTGATGCTTAGAATCATACCGCCAAATTTCGGGTGTCTTTGAGTCTACTGATTCTAAAGTGTTCAAGCATCCTCCAAATTTCACTATTTGGCAGTAGGCACTCGAATATTTCTCATCTTCCATTCATTAATTGTATTTTTGCAACTGTACTTTTAGATAACAGAATATCATTTTTCGCTTGCATCGCTAATGGAAATTTCGAACCCCAGATACCCCTTAGCATCAAATATTGTGAATAGATATTTGTGAAGATCTTTCATCTTCACAAATATCCAATGAATTTTCACTGGTCTACAGAAAAATAATAAAACCAAAAAGATAAACAAATATTAATTTTTGACTCACCTCACGACAGCTTCACCATTTGTGTCGCCAGATGTCTCCATGATCGCACGGCAGAGGCGCGGTGCGAGTCCCGGCTGAGTTTCTGTCCCCTGCATGGTGTGCGTTTTCCCTGAAGCGCTCTGGCCGTAAGCCAAGACGCACGCATCCTGGCCCCTGGCGAGCGACGATAGAACTATTTCACCAAGTTTTTCAAATATCTAGAAAAAAAAAAAAATACATATATTTGTTAAGCTAAACAGCATATTATTATGTAATATAATGATATTTTGAAAATAATTAAATTTCTCTTTAGTCACGTGCATATGAATTCAATTTTAATATAGCCACCAGGCGGCACTACATCTGAAAAGCATTTACATGTTTGTAACAGTTTCAAACAAGAACATCAACAATCTGTCTGCACTGTAGGCACATTTGTATTTAAAACTGTCAATCTGACAGCAACGTACAATTATTTTGGTCTCATAACAGTCTTATGTAAACAAATAATGCTAGTTCAGACGAATTCTAAACGAAACGTCTTGTTCCATTTTTGTTCTAGTAGATATTTATGCGAAGCAAATTTTAAATGGTCATAATCATAATTAATTGTGATATTTCATTTTTACATTGCACACATGATCTGTATGGATGGAAACAGTGATTCTATTTCTACAATGCTGTAGACTGATCGACTGTCCCAAAGTGCATTGTGGGTGCATCAGTATGCCCGAAGTAGGGTAAATTTTCCCTTACCTCAGGTGAAAATGAAAAAAAAATTCAAATATCCAGTGGAGCGTTTTTGGTAACATTTTGGCCAATTTGCAAAAAACCTCAAGCGTTCGTTGACTAAAATGTGGCCATTTTGGAAAGTATTTGAATACGTTTATTGGAGTTGTCCACTGGAGCGATTTCGGTCGAAAAATGGACCACTTTTATTTTTCTGCGATTGATTTCGGTCCAAAAATGGACCACATTTTCCTACCATTCGTAAAACATATATTGTAATTATTTAAAACATTTCCTGGGCCAGCCGTTACTTTTAACACGAAGCTATTGAAATGCTTTATTTTTTACGACCATAGTCGCAAATCCGAACTTTGTAGACTATTTTAGGACAATGTTAAAAAATAAATTTTAAAAATATTTTTTCCCGCCGAATTTTTGAACAGCTGTTTGCGGATAAAATTTAGTCCTTTTTCCATAGATATGCACCTCTGATTATCAAGTATACCACAGACAACATACAGAAACCGAAAATATTCTATGTTGACCCGAATAAGTATCCCTCACGGCAGTTTAAATTAAATACACCCAGGATTTGCGCGATTATAAACTTTACGATTTTTTAATATTTTTTTTATAAATCCTACAAATATGAAATAAACGTTAAAAGACAGGTTATTTCATTGGCTATATAACACTATAATAAGTTTTTATATTTCCATGTCAAAATTCGAAGGTATAATTTTTTTAATGTTGATGAAAAATTTAAAAAATGACTATCTGGGAAATCTCAAGTAATCGAAGCAAATTTATTTATTTCGCGTGACCGCTCCAGTGGGTACTTCGATTAATCACAAAGATAACTTAGTAGTATCATTTTTGAACAAGAGATGTCTCGCATCTCTTTTGAAGTATGTATTTTTGTTATTGACATTTCGCTAACCGAAATCATTGAAATATATTTTCTTATAAATCATTGATCACCAGTGGCGGCGTAAGGGGGGGGCGGAGGGGGCGGTCCGCCCCGGGTACCAAGCACTGAGGGGTGACAACGACAACTCACCCGTACAGCCAAAGAATGCACAAAATCTTCCTCTATAAAGACATATCAATAAATAACTACCTACTCTTGTACCTAGCCTAGATACTAATGAAAATTAATTAATGATACTATTGAAACGCATCGCAACTATATTTTAATTTTTTTTCGAACATAATTTCTAATTCCCTAAAGAATGAATTCATGTTGCATTTATTCCCTAAGATTACATAGTCCCCGAGGAAAATAATTTCCCTCAGGGCCTATGTCATCTTTGGGGATGCTGTGTGGAGGGTTTTTTTTATGGAAAGGAAGGATAGGAGAGTTCTGGGAAGGAAAATGTTTTAAGGGGTGGGTAGGAATTTGGGGTTCCTGGTCAACCGCCTCCAAGACCTAGTCAAACCTCACCCCATCAACCCGGGCACCCCTGCTAAATCACAAAAAGTAGCGAACCACTTGGGGTGACCTATGGCAGTGGTTTCGGTTATCCAATAAAGGTTCCCCGGGCGGCGGTACCCATTCCCGCCTCCCAAATTGTCTGATCTTATACCGCGCGTACCTAATATCGAGCGCGGTGTGAAATACTAATGAAAAATATAGGCGTGTCCTTTAAACGACTATCAAAGATGATAATATGGAGTGCTCATCACGACGCTGTTAAAACACTGAAGAATAATTTTGAGATGGTTGTATCAACACTCGAAGAGATGTGTAATCCCAGCACAGCAAAGAAAGCATCGAAGCAAGAGAAGCAGCATCAATACTCATACCAGCTTTGTGTGACTTCAGTTTTCTATGCTATCTTTCCTTTTGGTGTCCTAGAAGAAGCTAATCAGCCAAAAAAGTATACTTAAAAATCTGGACTAACTTTGGAAAAGTGTGTAATAAAAATTATAGCTGTTAAAAATTTTCTTCAAATTCAACGTAACCAAATAATGGAAAAGGCTATTTGCTTTGCAATAAAAAAATGTGAGGTATACATTTTGATTGAAGGAAAAAGAGAAAGGAGGAGATTTCAAAAACGTATGCCTGCCTCTTCCTCACATTTTTTGCCCGAGATGCTGGACTTACATTACCAGAGAAGCTGCAGAAAGCAATGTTAGCATGTCACGATAGATTTTATGAAGAATTAAACCATCGTTACAGGGCAACGGATTTTATGCCGGTTACATTTAGTGTTATCCAGCCTAAAACGTTGGTAACACTGACCGCGTTCACTAGCTGAATACGCCGGCTAGTAGCTTGTAAACTCGCTCAATGTAATCGAGGCTTGAGATTTTTTTTAACAATATGTATTTTGGTGGCTGCGTGTGAAAGAAGCTTTTCAAAGATAAAATTATTAAAATCGTACTTTAGGTCCACAATGAGCCAAGCGCGACTAACCAATCTTTCGATTTTATCTACTGAAAGAGACAGGTAATAAATTAGGATAATGTGATCTTGGTGTTTTATTTTAAGTAGGGGGTGCTCAACACAAAACCGCCCCGGGTGCCAATCTACCCTACGCCGCCACTGTTGATCACAGCGCTCTTGAGGCGATTTTTCGCAAAAACAGCGCTATATAAGTTGTCCAAATTTATTATTATTATTATCACGTGTTTACATATTAAAATGAATGTTCGAATTTAAATTTATATCTCTGATTGACAGCTAAGCTATAGACAACGTAACTAAGTTTGAGGGATTTTTTTCGTCGGGTCTCATTTACATTATCACATTATGAAAATGTGTATTAATTTTCATGAGATACCTTTTCTTGAGTTGTCGACTTTTCTTTTGTTGTGTCGTCAGAGTCGAAACAAAAGTCGAAGTTGAACCTTTTCACTCTTTCTCGACTGTCTCCGGCGTGACTAGTGGGAACCTGGAAATAGACATTAACACTATTAAGAAAAACCCGAAAATAACTGCCTTAGTCAGAAGATTTTCCTTTTCAGATTTTACTTAATTAAAATATATTCTTTACTAAGATAATTATTGAAACATTTTAATATTACTATTAATAAGTTACCTTTAAATTGGTGATGGCTACGGTTTGATCATCTTCCACATTGACAACAGATTTGCACGAGGATTCATCTTGCGATTCTCTAAAAAAATAACAGTTATTATTAACAGCTAATATTTCAAATTGTCGGTTAAAATTGCTGCAAAATTTCAAAATGTCACCCTCGACTACAAGCCAAATGTCTCCTGGAGAAAGTAAATATTTGGCACCTCAACATCCCGTTCGGAGTGACAAAGATGTAATTGCGCCTGTATTAGACGGGAGACGGGATCGATAGTTATTTTCATATAAGTAACTATCTGACCCGGCCACGCATTGGTGTGGCTAACGAATCGCAACGCCATCTACTGGTTGGTTACCCAACCTTTATAACCAACGCCATCTGTTAATTTGCATACAAATTATTGCATTCAATTTTGGAGGTGGGAATAGGTATCGCCGCCTCGGGAACCTTTGTTGGATAACCAACACTTCTGCCACAGGTCACTCCCGTTTGGCGATTTAGCAGGGGTGCCCGGGTTCATGGGATGAGGTTTGCCGAGGTCTTGGAGGGGGATGACCAGGACACACTAAACCCCAGATTCCTACCCACCCCTTTTCCTTCCCAGAACTCTCCCTTCCTTCCCCCCTAAAAAACCCCCCTCCACACAGCATCCCCAAAGATTACTAAGGCCCTTAAGAAAATTATTTTTCTCAGGGCCTCCTGTGTGTAGCTCATGTAAAAAAAAAATCAAAACCATATCGCCCGTTTGCCCTTTATATATTATATATTTCAAACCAATTTACACAAAACCTTGACAAATTATATACATAAACCTTCCTCGTGAATCACTCTATCTATTGGTGAAAATCGCTTAAAAATACGTTCATTAGTTTTTGAGTTTATCGCGAATAGACAGATAGACTCGTCGGAGGACTTTAATTTATAATATGTAGAGATTTTAACCAATTTACACAAAACCTTGACAAATTATACCTGTACCTAAAAACCTTCCTCATGAATTACTCTATCTATTGGTGAAAATCGCATGAAAATCCGTTGCTTAGTTTAAAAGATCTAAGCGCACATACAGCGTGAGCGACTTCATTTTATACTTAGTAAAGATAAAGAAGTCCCATTAAACTGATTGCTATCAGTTTTTCAACGGGGTCTTTTAACATGTACTTTATTTTAAATAGAGACAGATATTTAAAATATACCCTATTTTACATTAGGTATACATAAAATCATATACTTTTGGAAAAAAATATTGTTAATAAAATGTATTAGAAATTAAAAACAGAGAAAATGAAACAAAGAAAAAAAAGTAAACATTAAAACGAAAAGCGGAAAATAGAGATTAGTAGAAAAAAGTTCCTTCACCCATTTTTTAGCATACATTCAAGGGCGGATTTAGGGGGGAGGTGGGGGGGGGGGGGGGGGGGGGCACGAGCCCCCGTGCCCCCCCCAGACGGTACTTTTGTGTACTGTGGAGATTCCAACACAGTACATAATTAGAAGCAAAAACTGTCTGTATTAAACATTTAATTTTTCTATTGTTTTGACACTTTCATAAACCTTTCTATACACACTTGAACTAACAGTAATTGTTGAATTTTTAACCCGTCCGCCCCTTGTGCCCCCCCCCCCAAAAAAAATCCTAACAGTAATTGTTGATTTTTTTGCCCGCCCGCCCCTTGTGCCCCCCCCTCAGAAAAAAATCCTGGATCCGCTATTGCATACATTTCCTTCTGAAACGCAATTCACAGTTTTTTTTAATGAGGTTGACAAGTTGTAAATTATTCGAACAAGGTATTCTAGAGTTCTTTGACCGTATTTATTTAGGTATCTGGGAATCATAGTTCGTTTTTTTCTAATTGTTTTTTTAATGTAATTTTTATTTAAAAAATTTCAAAATTTAACAATGTATAATTTGAATGATTGATTTTAAACTGTGTGTCTCATTTGTATAATTAACTGACTTTGAAAACTGGATTGTTCTCATGTGTGTTAGAACAATCTGTAAAAACTCAGTGTAAATAAATAAATATGAATTTTATGAAGAAATTTTCACACCCGCCACAGTGATAAAGTTGTCGAGGAAAACTAAAAGTGGAAACTAAAAATAAAAATAAAGGACATAACTTGGCTTTATGTTCGTTCCAAGAAATATGACTAAGAACTTGCTCCGAGTTTTGTTGAATAAAAAAAGATTGCACCACCTAGTCAGCTTTCTGAGAAAATTCTTCATTTTCCAACACATTATTCAGTATTGTACATACTCATATATCATAATCATCATCATCATCACTCTTGGCTCTACAACCCCTGTTGGGTCTTGGCCTCCTCAAGAGTCTTCCTCCACTCATCACGGTTTTGCGCCAGCTCTCTCCAATTTACAATCTCCAAGGTGAGACCTAATTTTTCTCTATAAAATTGTTAATAACATGTTTGACTCCCCTGAACTCCTTAGGCTGATTAACTTTCATGTGCCTAGTAGAACGGTTCGTCAGAAGGTGCCTTACCATTGTAACAATTCAGGTACCAATGCAGAAATAAACTCAGTAATGAACCGATAGCACAGTGCAGGGAATAAATATTACATGGACACAAACGGTACTGAATGTCTATCAGCCTGTAAAAACATTGTTATTACATCTGTATGTCTATCTTGATGTTTATAAATTTTCAATATGTATCGAAATATATTTATGAATGTGCAACCTATATCTTTTTCTGTTTGTTGTTTTAAGTTAAAAAATTTATGCATGGTACTTATTTTAATAGTTATATCTCTTAATTCTTTGATTGTATAAAATGTATTATTAATTTTATCATATTATGCAAAAGCCCTAATTGGGCGTGTACAAATAAGCAAAATAAACAAACAAATCTTTGAGGACGTTTTCGCTCCATCTTAAACTTGGTCTTCCCAAGCTCCTTCGCTCTGTCGGTCTTGAGTTCAGCGGGGACTTTGGTGCTTGATGCTCGGTCATCAAAGGTTCAAGCATCAAGGCTCTCTCTACATGGCCCAGCCACCGAAGTCTTCCCAGTTTTATAAATTTTGTGACGTTTAGATCCACAGTATATAGCTCATTGTTATAACGTCTGCGCCAAAATCCATTTTCTGAAACCGGTCGGAAGATACGCCACAAAATTTTCCTTTCAAAAACATCCAGTGCTCGCTGATTCCTCTTAGTTAGTACCCAAGTCTCAGCTGCGTACACGAGTACTGGTCTGATAAGTGTTTTGTACACTAATATTTTGGTGTTTCTGGACAGCAGTCTGGATTTTATTTGGTTTTGTACGCGGTAATAACAGCGATATATAAAATATTCATACAGGGTGGCGCAAAATTAATCATCCAATTTTGTTTTTGAATAACTTTTTAACTAAATAAAAAAAAAAAGATTTTGAGTAATAGAAATTTTTATTTGGACTTTTAAAATTTTTTCTGTTAAGTGAAAACGATGATATTCGTCAAGTGGCTGCCGCCAGTGTTGATACATATTTGTGCCCGTTTTATCGCATTTTCCATGACTTTCCCGCAAGATTTCCCGAATATTCTCCTTAAGGGCTGCGATTGTCTGAGGCTTGTTGGCATAAACCCGCGACTTCAAATAGCCCCAAAGAAAGAAGTCTGGGATGGTTAAATCGGGCGATCTTGCTGGCCATACCAAATCGCTAAAGCGAGAGATTACGCGACCAGGAAATGCTTCCTTCACAATATCCATTGTGGCTCGTGCTGTGTGCGTGGTTGCACCGTCTTGTTGAAACCACATGTTCACCAAGCCCCGCTCATCCAATTCCGGAAGTAAGAAGTCGTTTATCATGGCACTGTAGCGTTCACCAGTAACAGTGACCGTAATGCCAATGGCGTCCTCAAAAAATACGACCCAATCACGCCTCCCGAGTGATTGGGTCGTATTTTTATTCGCCTCGTCGCTCATGATGACATTCGACACAAAATCGCTAAAAGCGTTAACTTAAATCGACACAATTGTTCCACGCTCTTGCGGAGTATAGCGCTCCATTGCTTGTCTGTTTGTATTCTGCAGCTGTCTAGTTCACAAATGTCAAATATGATTGACGTACGACGCCATTTGCAAAAATTATAACATCTTCCGATAGGGTGATTAATTTTGCGTCACCTTGTATAATAAAATATTGAAAATTCTTATACAGTTTGATTTTGCTTACTTATTTATTACTTTAAATGCTTTTACATACATAATACATATCGATTAAGGCAACATTGGTAGGCACAGTAAGTTTGTTGTGATTATTGACAAAAATAATACTAGACTTATTATAGAAGAACATTTCAGACAGATTCACAACAAATTATTTTTGTTTTTACGCAGGACGAAGTGGTTTTGAAAATCTAGCTACATCGAATGTGGAAGTTCGGTGAAAACGCTCTAGTGGTGAGTGATATATATATTTTTTTTATTTTATTTTTTTTTTTAAATTTATTTATTTTAGCATATAAAATATAATATACATTTAGATAATGTAGTAATTTGCGTACATGTTCATTTTAAAATACGTTAATACCACTCTTCCATGGAAGCATTAGCTTGTGTCTGGAAGAGTAGTGTACATTTTTAATGCTATATTTAAGTTCTTAAATTACAATGTGAATGTAAAAAACAATAAGTTGTAAGTTCGGTGATATGTAAATAGTTGCTAAAAACAATACAAAATTTAACTTATTTGAAGAACAGAGTATCACTTGGAAACTGAGTTATAAGTAGTTGTTCTTGAGATTAGATTAGTCGGAAACTTTTTTTTTTTTTATATTATCTTTAAAATATTTTTTAACAGTGTTTATTAATTGGATTTTGTCATTAATTTTTCTAATTTCATCCCGTAATCGGTTGAAAATAAGTCTTCCTTGATAAGTATAATAATTTTGTGCAAAGGAAGTGTTTAATTTTGGGCATGAGAAAATATATTTATGTCTAGTACGGTTTTCAGTTATAAATTGATATTTTTCTTTTTCTTTTATAGTTTGAATCAATGCATTTCTATTGTATAGATCTTTTAAAGATGGTACTTGGAATTCCTTAAATAATTCCTTAAATATTCATATGAATAGTTAGTGCTAGGGCTGTGTGAGGGCCCCTTGACACATTGAGTTTTGGGGCCACCCCGGCCACCACATTTCGGGAGAGGGGGGTTAAAAATAAGTTTGGGAGCCCTTTTAGAAAGTCACAAACGTACAGGAAAACAACAAAAATATGAAATGCCTTGCCCCGCGTGCGCCCTTAGGGGGCATACATTAATAATGTATGCATTTTTTGTCCAATCTAGGCTCCCCCCTGCTTGGAGAGATTATGTGAGATTTGGAGTAACCCCCCCTCCCCCTCACGTGAGATTCCGCAACACGGGCGGTTCCCCAAAGATTCCCATACCGCCCCATCGTATCCCATTACGCCACCCTTCCCCGTATTTAATTCAACGGGGGAGGGGGGGGGCGTAATGGGACACGATGGGGTATGATGGGATGGGTTTCCATGGGTCTGTGCTCGCGTCGTTGGGTTTTTCAGCGGACAAAGTTTGGGACAATCTTTTATTATCTCTATAATAACATACAAGAATATTCTCTGTTGACGTGAGATTTTTATTGTCAAATAAATAGCGACTTCCAAATTCGTTTACATTTTACTCGTATTTATGACAAGCCACAGAGAAAATGCTTTCTTTTATCATTAGGAAATACATGTTAATGCGACAAGTGAGTACATCTCAATAAAAAAATTCTTTTTTAACATTCTAAATGGAGAATATATGAGGCGAATGTGAATGGTAGAAGAAGTCGAGGACGCCCGAGGAAGACACGGCACGACCAAGATACTGATTGAATCGGGCCATGTCAAGAGTCAGAATAATAGAAAAGCATATAAGAGACGATGTATGAAAGTAAACAAGGCAAGTAGAAACGCCATGATGATTAGGTAGTTAGTTAGTTTTTTTTTTACATGAGCTCCACACAGGAGGCTCTGATGAAAATAATTTCCCTCAGGGCCTATGTCATCTTTGGGGATGCTCTGTGGAGGGTTTTTTAAAGGAAAGGAAGGAGAGGAGAGTTCTGGGAACGAAAGGGGTTTAAGGGGTGGGTAGGAATCTGGGGTTCAGTGTGTCCTGGTCATCCGCCTCCAAGACCTAGACAAACCTCACCCCATGAACCCGGGCATCCCTGCTAAATCACCAAATGTAGCGAACCACTTGGGGTGACCTACGGCAGAGGTGTTGGTTATCCAATAAAGGTTCCTGGGGCGGCGGTACCCATTCCCGCCTCCCAAATTAAAAAATTAAAATTCTAAATAAATAATTCTGATTTACTTACATCCATGAGAGGGGTCGCACCCTTATAGCAATTTTTACGTTAGACATCTTGCTAATGAGAATCTTTCATATTATATCTTTCATAATATTTGGCTTTTTATCGCCCACTATTATCATCATATTATATTACTAACACCCTCGCAAAGACCCAATCACTTCAGTTTGTTGTTTTTCGATTTACATGAAATATTAAAAACGAATTCACCAATAGATTAAACACTAGAAATTTAAAGGAATCACTAACAATCGTAATATATTATCAAACAGGGTAGTTCGCCAGTACTATTATTAAATCGTTCTCGTTAATATGGGATAAAAACTAAATCACTAATGTTATTTAATAATATTTTGAAATTATCTTCCCAAATTAACCAAATGTAGGTTTATACGTAAACACAGTAAGTATCTATTTACAGACACAATAAACACCGAGATATTCGCTTCATTTTATAGGTCACATAACCGTTGAAAGGACTCCAGATACTAATATCTACAGCCTGTATGTCGGACGAATATCTACAGCTCATATGTTGAACTAATATCTACGAACTTCAGAGTGTTGACTAATATCTACAGAGCTAAAGTCGGACGAATATCTATGACGGTCCCAGTGTTGACTAATATCTACAGAGCGTAGGTTGAACTAATATCTACAGAGCTTAGGTTGGACTAATCAGCTAAATGTGTCCAATAGTCCGATATTAGGGATTTTTACATACATGCTTACATAAATTAAGTTTTTTAAACTGCATACGCAATATTACTTTATTCCAATATGCTATACATAATTGCAAATCCAACATCTGCCAGTGCTGTAGATATTCGTCAACACTTTGGTTCTCATAGATATTAGTCAGCAGTTTGAGCTGTAGATATTCGTCAACACTTTGGTTCTCATAGATATTAGTCAACAGTTTGAGCTGTAGATATTCATCAACACTTTGATTCTCATAGATATTTGTTCGATTTTTTCAGTTTTTGGAATTCCTGTAGATATTAGTAGACGCCTCCGGTGAAAGCAATTATTTTTATCACTTTAAATTCACAGTATTTACTCGCGTAATTTACAAAACACCAAACTTGTTATGAAATTCAAAACATTGCTATGAAATCAGGCAAATCTAAATTTTAGCCAAATAATATTAATATTTCAGTAAACTTAATTACTAAATAAGAAAGACGTAACTGTTCTTGCAGCAAACTTAATGCTCTGAGCAATTTTTGTTTTATTAAAAACTATATCACAGAAAACAAACTGTTAGAAAACTTTATATATTATTGTGTTGGGATCACTTCTGAAAATTAGCAAACAGATATAACTGTTCTTTCAGCAAATTTAATGTCACCTTAAGCCACTATTTCAGTAAACCGAGTCAAACTTTACAACTATCCCGCAGTTTAACTACTAGCACACTTTCTGAATGGGCGTAAAATAGTATCCAATTTGTTTACGACGTAAAAATAAACATGTCAATCCCTCCCGGGCACTATTCCAGTCCTCTGGTCCTCCGGTGAGGGGACGGAAACCCTCGGGACGCTGGAAGCAGTGAGAACTGGGAACAACTTATATCTGGAGACTGGATAGGTGAACATTATATCTCTGTAGGTTCACGATCTGCGAAGGGACATGCGGAAGAGTATGTAAACCAAGTGGACATCTGAAGCTTTGCGAATGGCGAAACGCGATTGATTTTGAAATAAAAACTTTTTTTGCACCGTTGTGAGATTTGAAACTCTATGAAACGAAAAATAGCGACACTAAAAAGAGACAAACACAACCATCTATAGCATTGGTTCTTAACCTTGTTGGAGGTACTGACCCCCACCAGTTTCATATGCGCATTCACCGAACCATTCTTAGTTGGAAATCGAACCGAAACATATGAGTCGGGGGTGCGTCTTGGCCTCCGCCGAACCCGCGAGACTGACTCACCGAACCCCTTGGATTCGTTCGAACACAGGTTAAGAATCACTGATCTATAGAATTTAGCTGCGAGAGAATGAGATAGTTTAATCGGTCTCCTTTTTGTGCAGTGCTTCGTAGCCCACCGGCCTCCTCTTTGTGCAGTGCTTAGTAGCCTCCCAGCTCTTGTCTACTTTAGTTTACTGAAGGTTTCACTTTTACCGCGTGTGAATTGCAAACTCTAATTTTTTTTTAAACCGCTAAAAATCTTGATTTTAGATTCTTTAGTAACGAGGAGTACATACATTATAACAAATCTTGGGGTATTACTGCAACTAGGTAACTACAAAATCGGCGCTTTTGAGTTACACGGTAAAAGCATCTCTATTTCATCGTCTATGAATGCTACAAACATAAAGTAGTAACGCACTGGAATCTTTAAGTTATTTGAATAAATCTCCTTCTTCTTCAATGGCGCTACAGCCCATTTCGAGCCTTGGCCTCCTTCAAAATAAGCCTCCACCGCCCTCTGTCCTCAGCCGTCGTATAAATAAATCTCCAAATCACCAAAAAATGGGATTGTTTAATTCTATAAATCTCCAAATCACCAAAAAATGGGATTGTTTAATTCTATAAATCTCCAAATCACCAAAAAATGGGATTGTTTAATTCTATAAATCTCCAAATCACCAAAAAATGGGATTGTTTAATTCTATAAATCTCCAAATCACCAAAAAATGGGATTGTTTAATTCTATAACTATAATAGTTACCATGTTTCAACTATGCAACTAGACTTAGCTGGTTGAAGAACTAAAATTTGTGGAATTTGCTTTCGTTGCATTTTTGTATGTAACAACTAAATAAGTCATTCCATTTTTGTAAATAAATACGTAAAAATTGATTACGGTTCCCAACACATCAATCTACGATTTAAACATACTTATCGGTATAAATATACAGCAAGCGGTTTATCAGATTGATTTCAATCTTATAATTCAATTTCTCAACAAAGCTGATTTCAGAGTTACCTATTTGTAGTAATTACCAACGATTTTATCTCAAATTCTTAAATTTCCATAAAACATTTTTCTTATCAATTTTTAGCGTAGCTTTCAGATTTTTTAAATCAGCCTTTTTAAAACTGTTTATTCTAATTATAGTCTAAAATTTACTTCATTTGATGTTTTCACGGCCAAAACTATAATCGTGATTTATTTTTGGGATATTATGTAATGTAATTATACATCTGCCCTGATTATGAACACTGCAACGCTGTTTGAAACATTGACTAAAGAAGGAGTTAGCGCGGCACGGTATAAACAAAAACAAATCATGATAAAATATTTTATACACGATAATAATCATGATAGATCCATATTTGGGGTGGTCCATTAATCACGTGAGGCTCGAAAGGGGGGGGGGGGGGGTCGGAAAAAATCACGAAATATCACGAGGGGATATCACATGTATGTATTTTTCGTGATAATATTCTGAAAATTTCAAAATTCTTTTTACTAAAAAAAATACACGTGATTTTGGTTGGGGGCGAGGGTGGGGGGGGGGGGGGGGGTTAGTCTAAAATCTCATCACATATCACCAGGGGGGGGTTGAAAAGTTGCTAAAAAACATCACGTGATTAATGGACGATCCCTTTGATAAAAAAAAAAAATGATAGCAGGATCGAGCAAATCGACGAATCGTGCGAATTTACTTCTTCAAACAAAAAATTTCGCAATCGCCTTGCTTATGAACGTTTGTAATTATCCATATGTTGTATTTTCATACGTAAGATAATTTTTTTTAAATGTATTGTATATTTACACTTTATGTCATGAAAATATTGATTTTGTGAAAACAAGTGCCAGATATGCACTGGGCTTTAAATCCGACCCATCGTCCGTCGGGAACGAGACGTCCAAAAATATTTCCCATCTGGAGTGAGACGGTTTGGGCGCCGCGGCGCGCTGCAGACTGCGGGGGGTGGGATGGGAAATGGGGAGGGGGGAGTTGACCTGACTAAACTACCGCAGGGTGACCACGCAGCAGAAAATTGGAACACTCGAATATTTCTACATATGGTATTGGGTTCAGAGTTCTACTCATTTTAAATGTCTCAGTTAACTTTACAGATGGCTAAAAACGAAACTAACTGAATTTTTTATAAACCCACAGACTTTATTTTGTTTCCAAAATATCTACTAGGTACTTGGTAACGCCCTAACTGCAAACATAAGTGTGACCTTTTTCATACAAAACTTAAATTTGAATTTGAGGCCAAAATACATAACCAAACGACAAAAAATAATCAAAAGCAATAGTAGTTGCATAGTGTGGATACATGCTATATACTTTATTGATTTATATTTCATGTTATAAAATTCAGCCCAATAAAGAATATTTTTTATTTGCAGTGTCCGGCCGAAACAGGACTTTCTACCGAAACCGAATCTTCGGCAGCTGTCTCAGTTTCGGCCGAAACCGAAACCGAAACTTTTATAGACTTGTTAAAAATCTATTGTTTACTGAAATTTGGCTTATGTTTTATACTTACATAAACAGTTAACGTGTGTTAAATGAAAACTGTTATTAAAAAAGAAAATGTTACTAAAAATTAACAAACATGTTAAAACTACTTCTTGGAACAAAAATTTGTTAATAATCAACACTTATGTACATTATAAAGGAAGGACCTCAATAATTGAGTATCTTAATTTAAATTACGTTTACAATCACAACATTCTTAAGACTAAATTTACCATTTATTGAGATAATTTGCAGAGTTTTGGTACGGTCACAGAAAATCTGCCGAAACCGAAACTAATGCCGAAACTAGATTTTTTAGCGGAAACTTGCCGAAACCGAAGCCGAAACTGAGACGGATACCGAAGATTCAGTTTCCGTTTCGGTTTCGGCAGAAATTCCGGTTTCGGTCGGATTTTGTAATGTGACAAATATTACATGCAAAAAAATGCAAAAAAAAAATTACTGACAATAGCTCAGTAGACACGATGTTGATATTTGAACAATCGATTTGTTAATTAATGAACTTACTTGAAGTAAGTCAGAATTGTGGTATTTTAAATAGATACCTACATACATACCTGTGTTAGGCACCAAATTTGATTGATTGTCCTTATAATATATAAACAATAATGTTTGTAATATATGAAAAATGAAAATTTGAATAAAAATATTGTAATAGGGGCACGCGAGCTGTTTGAAAACTGAATGTACCGGGACTGAATGTATGGAATGCGGGTGGGGGACTCGGAAGGGGGGTTCGCGGGACGGAAGAAACGGGAGAGGGAAGGCGCATATGGAATGTGGGAAGGGGGTTGGAGGCAGGGCCGGATTAAGCATGTCGGGGCCCGTAGGCAGTGCACGTCTCGGGGCCCCTACCTACACCTTTTTCAAACTATCAAAAATATTTTTCTACCACAACGTATTTTTATTAATAATTTTTTTTATTTATTTATTTTTTTTATTCTTTTTTTTATATGAATACCGCACAAGAGTCTCAACCACTCCCGTCTGGAGCTAGTGAGACAATGTCATCCCCAATTGGGGTATGTTTTGGCTGAAGGTAGTGGGGATGGGAAGGAGATAGGGAGGAGGAAGGTGAGGAAGTACCTGGCTATTCAAATCTGATCACCAAAAACGGCTAAAGCCATTTCAGGCAACGTTTCAATTTTGAATGGTGGTCTTACACCAGGGCGATACTGAGAGTATCTTCCACTCTGGAACGTGCCGTAAATATACTATATGTATATTATTTTAAATGAGTAAATTGTGAATAACACAATTTAATCAAATAAAATGTATTTGCCACGCCGGGATTCGATCCCGCGACCTTCGAAATGCGAGTCAAGAGCCTTACCGCTTGACTAAGCCGGCCGGCTACGAAGTAATGCCATCATCCCATCCAATACTCATCCTCACTCCAATACTCATCCTCACCGCATACTTCTGAAAAAACTCCTGCAGATTGAAATAAAGGGGATTCCGCTTGAATGGTTCAAGAGCTACCTAACAAACAGATCCCAGTCAACTATTATCAATTCCGCTAAAGAATACAGAAGTTCAAGTTTACCAATCACGTATGGCGTGCCCCAAGGCAGTGTATTAGGCCCACTTCTCTTTCTAATATACATTAACTCTTTATGCAATTTGAATACTGGTGGCACTATAATATCTTTCGCTGATGACACAGTTATTGTATTTGAAGGTGAAAATTTGAATTCAACCTTTGAAAAAGCAAAATATGGCATAAATGTAGTGAAACACTGGTTAGATTCCAACCTCCTTACTCTTAATATTGATAAAACAAAATACCTAATTTTTTCTATACAGAAACCAAATCTCCCCCAAAACTGTCATAAACTTACCATACATTCGTGTTCACAGAACCCTAACACGCCTACATCACTTCACAAAAACTGTTCATGCAATGACCTAAAAATATCAAACGAAATTAAGTACTTAGGGGTTATTATTGACGATCACCTGCGTTGGGAGGCACACATCAATTCTACAACAAAAAAACTTCGCAAATTATGTTACATTTTCTACTCTCAGATCTATTCTTAACTTCCAAACACTGAGATGTGTTTACTTTGCACTTTTTCAATCAATTGCTACGTATGGTATTGTGGGATGGGGAAGGTGTGCAATGTCAATTCTATATCCCATAGTCCTAATTCAAAAACTTCTGCTAAGGATAATATTCAAATGTAACCCATCACACCCATCAGAACCACTTTATAAAAAATTCACAGTGTTAGACATTCGACAATTATATATAAAGGCAATTCTCATATTCCTATGGAAAAATGATTTGATGGAAAAAACACAAAACAAAATTCACACTCGGTACTCGTCACACCTAAAATGCATAATTCCTACGATTAAAACAACTTTCGCACAGCGACAGTTCTCCTATATTGCCCCCAAAATGTTCAACTCACTGAGTATTGATACTAGGAAATCGAAAACTGATAAGCTTTATAGCAAAAGTGTACAGGATTGGTTATTTACAAAGGGGAGGAACTATTTTAAAAAATGCCTGAAGTCAACGAGTTAAGTTTACTTTAAAGTTAGTAAATTTGCTTTATCACTATTATTTAAAAATTTTATTACATTCAAATTCAAAAAAAAAAAAAAATCTTTTGATAATTATCATAATAATATTTATATTTGGATGACTTATTTTCAACATCTCCACAAGTAGAGTCATTATTTATTTATCTACTTATCATGTATTTACGTACCTATTTTATTTAGCAAAACAGCAGCCTACAATAAGAATAGTTTATTTATATGTATATTATTATATAAATCTACCTTATTGAAACCACTTAAAGGAGTCGTTGTTATATAAAAAACATTGTACCTAACTAAACTATATATTAATTAACCAATAACAATTCTTACATTTATATAATTATATATTAATAATTCGACTACCATAATACGGGCATGTGCCTAGCATGGTAGTCGAACCACCTGTAAAAATTGTATAAAAAGTTATATAATGAATAAAGAAAAAAAAAATAAAAATAAAAATAAAAATAAAAATAAAAATAAAAATAAAAAATTGAAACGAATACAATACAATAATTCTTTATTAGACATAAAAAGGCACAGATATACACGGTGTCCGGAAACTCGTAGTACAAGCGGGAAACTGGTCAATCTACATCACAATTGGAGTCGATTCGTGATATATTTTTTTGGTTTGAGCTTTCGTTTTCGAGTAAATCGGGTCCGAAGTTGGAATTTTTTTGGTCAAATTTGAAAAAATCGAACATTAGGGGCTAAATATCAGAAAACAAGTTTTTTGTGTAATATCTTTTAAAATGCATCGAATGTTAAACCAGGCTCAAAAGTTTTTTTAACCCTTTAGTTGCCGAAAAAATTGAAAAAAAGTAAAAAAATAATAAAAAATCGATGCTCAGATCGAAAAATTTTTTGTTTGGGTTCTCTGTGTGATGTAATTCACTAGTTTCCCTCTTGTACTACAAGTTTCTGGACACGTTGTAGAAACAAAAATATATTTAAAAAAAAAACGGTACTATGAGCGGTCTTATTACTCTTGTGATCTCTTCCAGACCACCTTGGTATGGAGATAAGCTTGTATAACATTTATATTTTAAACACATAATTAGAAATAAAAAGTAAAAAAAAAAACTGAAACAAAATAAATACCAATAAAAGCCACACTCGGCACCTACCTGATACTAAGTAATGCTGCTTAACGAATAAAAGTAATGTAAAGAAAAATACAACAATGTTTTTAGATTTTCACGGACAAAAGTTTTTTGTTATTAGTTTTTGGGATGTTATGCCGTGTTGCGCTACCTCCTTCTTTGGTTACACGGCGTAACACCCAAAAAACTAATAACAAAAATACAATGATGTTTAAATATTAACTCTTCTAACTTTTTTAGATACAAAATCGTTTAAAACATCTTGAAAGTTGACCTTTTCCAAAATATCATTTTCAATCGACATTATCGCCAATGAATTTAACTTACTACTTAGGTAGGTACTATTAGGCGGATGGAGAGAAAATGAAAACGGCACGAGATGAAATAGTAAGAATTTTCATAATATCTTCACAAGAAAAACTTAACAAAAAAAACTTCACACTCGTCAAATTCTATAATATTAAATGAAATAAATACTTATGTTAAATAAAATCTGGTCTGATAGAGAGTCAAACCATTGAAGCAAGTCATTTTTTCTCGGGGCGCGGGGCCCCCAGCCGATGCGGGGCCCCCAGCCGATGCGGGGCCCCCAGCTGATGCAAGGCCCCCAGCCGATGCGGGGCCCCCAGCCGATGCGGGGCCCCTAGGCAGTTGCCTACTCTGCCTTAGGGATAATCCGGTACTGGTTGGAGGGACGGGGGAACGGAGAAGGGAAAATGAAGGCGGGGAAGGTGAGGGGGGGAAAGCGAGAAGGGAAGGAAACATGGGTGGGGAGGGGCGGCGAAATGGGAAGGGACACGCAGGGAGAAACAATTTCTTTATTAAATGGCTAGTCTAAAATAAATGCGTAATCAATTTTAGATGGTATTGGAACAAAATGATAATAATTAAATTACAAATTTAAAAAAAACCAAACCCATGAATTTAATCCGTTTTAGATAAAAATCAATACATTTTCGGAATTGCGATAAGCTAAGTTGGGAGGTTATCGCGTTTAAAAATAATAGTGCCAAATCCACCTTTTTTTATCAATATGTAATATCTACGTATTTTTACTTTTTCGTTTCCAAACTGATTATTAATAATATTTTCATAAATTCTTCTTAATACTTGACTATACTTTGTTGTCTATTATTCTTAGGGGTATTTTTTAGGAATGAGCGAGCACCGGACGTTTTTTTAAAGAAAATTTTGAGGCGTATCTTTGAACCGTTTTTATAAAATGGATTTTGGCGCAGACGTTACAACAATGAGCTATATAATCTGTTTAAGGATCTAAACGTCACAAAATTTATAAAACTGGGAAGACTTCGGTGGCTGGGTCATGTAGAGAGAATGACAGAGCATCAAGCACCAAAGTCCCTGCTGAACTCAAGACCGATAGGGCGAAGGAGCCTGGGAAGACCAAGATTAAGATGGAGAGACAACGTCCTCAAAGACATATCTATCTTGGAACTTATAAACTGGAGAGAGCTGGCACAAAACCGAGATGAGTGGAGGAAGACTCTTGAGGAGGCCAAGACCCACCAGGGGTTGTAGAGCGGTGCTTCATAGCCTATCGGTCTCCCCTTTGTGTGGTACTTCGTAGCCTCCCCACTCTTGTCTGTTTTAGTTTTCACTTCTAGCGCGTGTGAATTGCACACTCTGATTTTGTAAATTTGAGTAGCTACTTAATAAAAGTTAACCCGTTCAACTAATAAAACTCTTTATTTAAATGCACCCTAATATGGTTTCCGCGTCTTTTAACAATCAACAGAAAACGTTAACTTTACAATACGGATAGAGCATCACATTGCAGCATAATTATTTCCCAGAATTGTTGCATTTGTATTTAAAATCATATAAAGTAAACCTCGTATAAAACATTAAGTTTTATGTCCTAGATCCGAAAAATCAAGGTCATAGGAGCCTTACAGACTTCCCTCTAAGAAACCAAAAAAAAGTTGCTTTATTGAAAGCAGAAATATAATAACATTTACAGAATTCACAAATTTGTTTCCTTTTATTGCCGGATTATTATTTGATGAATTTTCAAAAGTTTGTTAAAAACCAAAACTTCGTTTTTAAGAATGGTCACCGTATTTTGAACCAAAATAGGTGGGTGAGTTTATTAGTGAACATTTTTCGGTCCAAACGGAAAGAGCTTCCTTGTTTTGTGCCGGGAAGTACCAGCGCATGAAAAAAATTGATTTTTATGCAAAATGCATTTTAATTTTTGAATTAATAAAAAACGTGCAATTTATTTGCTGACCCAGAAAATATCAGTTAAATTATTTAAAAAAGAAAGCTTGTCTAAAACCATTTCACAACAAGAATAATATATTTTTTTGTAATTGTTATCAAGATTAATTTGTAAAACTCTTTTTTGGTTTTAAGTTTTTCTTTTATATATTCAATAACTTTTTTATTTAATTTGTAAACAGTTCTGCTGTGTAATTATTGTTAGGCACGCGCGACAGTTGATACGCCTTCCGAAGGCATAATCCAATTGTTTTTTTTTAAATACATGTTTTTACTTAGTTAATTTATTTTATCGGATTGTGTATAGGTAAAAAATCTTTTTTTGTAATAATTATTATTATAAAATTCGAAACAAAAGGTTAAAAGCCGTTAGTCAAATATTTTTTTTTACATTAACTCCACACAAGAGGCCCTGAGGAAAATAATTTCCCTCAGGGCCTATGTCATCTGTGATGCTGTGTGGAGGGTCTTTTTGAGGAGAGGAGGGAATGAACATTGGTCTTGAAGAGACCCATGCTGTAGGAAGGAGGAAAAACTGAGGCCGGCAAACCGTTCCACAGCTCAGCTGTTGAACACGAGAACGAGTCGAAGAAGCGATCCGTTCTCATGTGACAAATGTCAACCTTGGCCTGTTTTCCGTTTGGTGCCGAAGGGATCAATGACACTAGTTCCTCGGAGTTAGTTCCATTGTAATATCGGTAGAACAAGGATAGCATTCCCACCCAACGCCTGTGCCCTAAAGATTGCAATCTGTATGTTAAGATGGGAGAATCTATCAAACGGACCGACCGTTTCAGCACAGAGTCGAGGGTATTATTCAGGTGTTTTGGAGCTCCAAACCAGAGGTGGCTGCCAAATGTGATTTGTACAGGGTTAGCAGTTGTGTACTCTTAAAGTATCTGCGGGCCCTGTACAGTATGCCCAGTTAAATAAGTATCGTTGTACAATAGGGTGTGTCAATTATTTCAACTTTTAAATTTAGAAACGCCCGGGGTCTCAAAAGTTGCGTTTTACAAAGAAAACGAGAACTGTATTAGCCCGCTAAAATGCATTGAAAATCAGAAATCAAACCTAAAACAATAAAAAAAAAATATATATATATATATTTTCAATAATTTAACCTTATAACGTTTGTTTGTTATTAAAAAAATGCGTATAGCTGACAAAAATGAAAAAAAGAACATTCAAGTTTTTTAATACAAGTCAACAAGAATACTGATTTTATCCAGAAAAATTGCTATTTTCCGCCTATATATTTTTAACAAACACATCACAAATGTTTAAAAAAAATTTTTTTTTGCATTCTTTGTACTGCAGTTACAAAATATAAAATATGGACCCTTTGTTTTATTTTTTTTCCAAATCACGAAATCTATTTTTTTTTCAAAACTTCCGGCCATTTTAGCGGGCTAATAGTGAACAGTAATTTTATTTATTTTTATGTTTTCGAATAGCTACTGATCATACAAAACTTTTGAGACCCCGGGCGTTTAAAAATAAGACCATTTTTTTCTCGCTATGGAGAGTGACACAAGCTATTGTACAAACTCAGAAATAAAATGATTGTCTCGCACTAGAAATCTTGTTATTTCTGTAACGGTCGGAAATACTAAATACCTATGTTGCTAAGAGCATTCCTGTATGTCAACACATCCTCACGAACCAATTCTTTACATCTGCGACATGCAATCCATTTCTCATCATTAGTTACAACACGTGTCTTCAATACATTAAAACATTAGTCATCACTAGACATCGGATTATATGCACTAACAAAGGCCAAAATATGCATGCAAATATGCACTAAAAAAGGCCGAAATATGCACTAAAAACTCTTGATTTGCCCAAAATATGCACAATGCAAAATCAAAAAACCATATATATTTTAATTAAAGACCGTACAAAACAGCGAAATATTCTTAAAATTATGCATAGTTTTCGTAATAATATACAACTAAGTATTTTTTCAAATTTTCGAGCTCAAATTTGTGACGTTTGTCACCCAGTATTAATTTGTATGCCGAAAACGACCTCTCTACGTCAACTGACGTCATTTAACAATATTTAAAATTTGGCGCCATTTCTGAAGATACCTGTTTAGGCAGGGTATGACCTGTGCCGTTGATGTAGGCATTAATGTTCTTTATGCCTTCAAGACTCTGGTTTTTAAGCAAAATAGAGTCTAACTTTTTACGAATCTCTTTTGATATTGAATTAGGAAGGGCGTTGGCGAGTTCGATCATTGTTTCCAGTATTTCTATTGCTTTAAATAGAGGAAGGTTTTTTGTTTCCAATTTTTTTATGGCATCTGGTAACTTGTGGAAATAGTGATGAGATGAGGGCGATATTCTGTTTAATGGATGCGTCTTCAAATGTTAGCTTGCTTGAATGAATTGCAATGGCCTCAGAACTGTCAAATTGCCCAATTACTTGTTTTACGGCCTCAAAATTTTCAGCATAGAATAATACTGCCTTTAGCCAAGTACCCCATCGAGTAATTATGGGTTCTGGCGGCAATGATAGATTTGGCAATTGCTCTTTATAAGACTGCACACGCGACGGTGCTTTTAAAAACACTTTTTTTGTAGTGGAAATCAATTTATTAACATTCCCATACTCTTGCCGTATCTCTTCTGTAAGGCGATGAAACCCGTGAGCTAAGCAGGTAATGTATATTTGGATAAAAAAGTTTGCAAGGCTTGGCCAGCTTTCACGTCAGCCACCGCGCTCGTGCCCTACGCGTCATCGTCACCTAGCTCCCTATACGTAGATAATACCTCCCGCTATTAAACGAAATATGCACGATTTGGGAAAAAAGGCTGAAATATGCATTAACGTCGTAATTAGAGAGTTATATGCATTTGCATATCCGATGTCTAGTCATCACATAAGTCCTAAGTAGTCATAAGTCCATAAGTCCCATCTGTCTTCAGATATCTAATCATTAGTTACAACGGTAATGCGCGTTTTCATCTCTCAACAAAATATCCCCGACAAAATATCCTACGACAAAATATCTATTAAAACCTAAACTAACAAAAAATGGGTCAAAAATAATACTATCCACATAATGTTATCTGTATTATTTTTGCCCCAATTTACTATGTATTTTGGAACAATATTTATTTATTGTCTTTACAGAATGTCTGTATTATTTTTATCCCATTTTTTGTTAGATTAGATTAGGTTAGGTATTAGTAGATATTTTGTCGGGGGATGTTTTGTCCGTAGGTTATTTGGTCGCAGCATATTTTGTCAGAATATTTTGTCGTGGGGTGAAAAGTCGCGGAACCAGTTACAACACGTATCTTCATTATATTAAAACATTACTTGGAGCAGGTGGATGAGTTCGTCTATTTGCAAAGTGTGTTTACGACAGATGGGAAGGCTGATAGAGATATTGAAAGAAGGGTAAATGCAAGTAACACCATTAAGACCCCGCTCTCCACATGAAAAATTTCGATTTAGAGCAGTCGCGGTATTTAGTTCTAAAAAATTTTAAAAGGAGGTGTATCTCCTGACTCCTGAAAGCAAGACTGATGTAAGCGTAATGAGTAAGATTAGAAAGGGGACCCTCAGATGGTTTGGGCATGTAGAACGAATGAACGAAGAAAGTAGTGTAAGAAGAATATATGACGCAAATGTGAATGGTAGAAGAACTCGGGGACGCTCGAGGAAGACATGGCACGATCAAGTGAATCATATACTTGTGTCGTTCCGACGCATAAATGTGAATGAGGCAAAGAGTGTGTGCCAAGACCGAGTTGTTTGGCGGTCCGTTCTCTCTGCCTACCCCTGTGGTGAAACATAATAAGTCAATGAAATCAAATTTATCTGCGAACGCCGGAATTTGAACCCGCCACCTTCGGATTGCTATTCGAGATATAATACTTTAGTTGCAATAATTCATGTCCTCACTTTCGGGGGGATCTTGTTATAAGAGTATCAGTTTTCAATTTAAATCATATTAATTGAAAACACGTATTGCCAAAATTAGGTTTGGTATGAAAAAGCCGCGCAGCCGTTTCCCCTAAAGATATTGAAATGCAAAAGAAATATGCTATGGTGTCCGGACTGTCGGCGGACATACCTAATGGGAATAGTTTGCGTACGGAAAGAATTTGTTCATTTAGTTGATTTTTTTAAGGTGTGCAGTAGTATTGGTTAACAAATAGTTTGAATACGGAGAGAATTCGTTCATTTAGTTTAACGTTCGTTTAGTTCATAGGTTCCCAACGTGGGCGATAACGCCCCCTTGGGGGCGTTTCACACCTTCAGGGGGGCGGTAGAAGGCAAAGAGAAAATTGGGGGGCATTTCAGGCTTTCAGGGGGGCGGTAGAAGACCCAGAGAAACCCATAGCTAGTTTAGTAGCACATATCGAAGAAGTAGACATGCTAAAAGAATACGAACCTTACATGGTGATGATGAGCGAAACCTGTATTACCGAAGTAATTTACCAAAATGAAACAACATTTCAGGGCTATTCGACAATTAGATGCGACTCATTTAGCAGGCATACAGGTGGAGTTATCACATTAATTCAAAACAATATCTCTTACAAAGTCACAACAAATGCGGTACTAGATAAAAATAATACCTGGATACCTACTTGAAGGATTGAAGGAAGGATACTATTGAAGGATTTTAAGGTGGGAACCTATGCAGCTATTTATCATTCCCCAAATCAAAATTATACAAAATCTTAGATTTTTTTTTGAAGAATGGTGCCGTTAGGAAATAAATACAAGAGACTTGAAAATCATCTCTGGAGATTTTAATATTCAATACAAAGAGATTACAAATCATCATAAATTGCCTAGGTAGGAAGCAACTTGTCAAAAATTATACAAGAATATGAAAAACTCTAAAATCATGATTGATTTGGTAATTTCAAATGACTTTTACGCGGAAGTTAATGCTGCGGAAGAATTCAAAATCAATCTGATCACGAAACAATTATTACAAAAATTAGATATAATAGTCTGAAGCCTCAGGGAACACGAAGTATAATATATATACAGGAATAAAAAGAACTATAATAAGGATAAATTCTGTACGGCATTACAAAACAAAAAGTGGATCTACGATAACCAAGGAAATTTAGACAGAAAAGCCGATGAACTAATAGGACACCTGAAAACAGTAGTAAATGAATTAATGCCTACAATGAATAATATATTCTTATATATAAAAATGAATCGCTAAATCTGTTGCTAAGCGCAAATCTCGAGATCAGCTGAACTGATTTCGCTAATTCTTTTTTTAGAATATTCCTTGAAGTACGAGGATGGTTCTTAGTTCTTACGGACAGAAAAATTAAGAAAATTGCGCAGAAAATTGGATAATTTCAGAAAACCTATTACTAACCTAACGACTATCGAACGTTTAACAGTACGCGTGTTTGAGAATGACATTTTGCAAAACAATGATTGTTAAATAAAATTCTATTTTTGAAAATCTTTAAGTTGATAAATTTACTTAAAGTAGGTACTCCTCTAATAGTTTGAATCGAATCAAGAATTTTAGATATTTTAAATAGGTACCTATGTTAGGTACCAAATTTAATATACATGAAAAAAGGAAATTTGAATAAAAATTGTAAAAGGTGGCACGCGGGCTGTTTAAAAACTGAATGTACTGGGATTGAATATGTGGAACGCGGGAGGAGGGTTGGCGGGACGAGAGAGCGGTAAAGGGAAGAGGGAAGGTGGGGAAGGTGGAAGACGAAGGCGAGAGGGGGGAGGGGAACCTGGGAGGGGGAGGGAAACCTGAGAGGGGGAGGAGAACTCGGGAGAAGGGATTGCGGGACGGAGGAAGGTAGGGGGGGGGAGTGGAGTGGGGAGAGGGAAGGTGGAGGTGACGGAGTGGGAACGCGAGAGGGGAAGAGGACGCAGGAGATGAAGGGGAAGCGGAAGGGGAACGGGATGATTGGGAAAGGACACTCAGGGAGAAACAATTTCTTTATTAAATGGCATAGCAACGCATGCCGGGACCAGCTAGTATTTATATACAAAATGAATTCTTGTTTCCCTTCGTCACGCCTTCATTTCACTTTTTTTAAGTTTCCTAATACTTTGTAGTAGGTTCTTACGGTAAGAAAATTTAAGAAAATTGCACAGAAAATTGGATAATTTCAGAAAATATAACGACTATTTTAACTTCACACGTTTTACAGTTCGCGCGTTTAAATTTTAGATATTTTAAATAGATACCTACGTTAGGTACCAACATTTTTGATAATTCTTATAATTTATAAAAATGAATATTTGTATTGAATGAAAAGGGAAAATTTGATTAAAAAAATTGTGATAGGAGGCACACGAAATGTTTGAAAACTGAATGTACTGGGACTGTTTTATGGAACGCGGTAGGGGGATTGGCGGGATGGGGAAGTGGAAGAGGGGAGGGGGTAGGCAGGGAAGGTTTAAAGGGAACGCGGAAGGGGAAGGAAATGCGGGAGGGTAACAGGGAAACAATTTTATTTCTTTAAAATGGTATATCAACGCATGCCGGGAACCAGCTAGTAGTATATTAAAATATACAAATAAATAGTATACCTACGAAATCCCTACATCTTCTAAAAAAACAAAGGGTTACAGCTTATAAAACCTGTAAAATACAATTTCCAGAAGAAAGGTGGGAAACCTGTAAGAAACTTAGAAACATGTATAGGTACAGAAATAAAACATACCAAAAATTCGTATTCGAGGCTAAAAATTATTACCTCTCAAAGAGATTCAAGAAAAATGTGGACTACACTTAAAGAAATTATAAGTGGCAAACAGAGGGAAAACATTAAGGAAGTTCGGTTCTCGATGGAGTTGAAGATGATAAAACTAAAATAGCCAAATTTAATTCTAAGGGTCGAAAACATAAATAAGAGTATTTCATTATTCACAGATACTTCTTCTCAATCATCGGAAAGAAGAGAGAATAATAATATTTTCAGGTAACAGTGAGTATTTAATGAAAAATTTTAATACGATGATGCAAAAATCATCGACGTCTGGAATTACTATAGGCATAATTAAATTAAAGTAGTTGCACTAATAAATTAATCTGTGTTTAAGAGAATTTTTCCGCAGTCGTGGAAAACTTCCATAACACCAGTACCCAAAATAATAAATACTAAAAATTTCGATGACCTCAGAAAAATACATGGATAATCTAAATATGAACAAATACTAGAATCCATAGTTAAAGAACAGATGAGAAAATTTATTGAAAAAAAAAATAACATTCTTGTAAAACAGCAGGGTTTAGAAACAAAATATTCATAATGGAAAACCAGTATGGATCAGAAGAATAGTAGTGTTCTTGGATTTTAGACGTGTTTTTGAAACGATAGACAGAGAAATACTAATAATAAAATTAAAAATAGAAAACAAAGAAAACTGAAGAACAACAAGTAAACCTCGGAGTTCCTCAAGGATCTGTGTTGGGACCGCTCCTATTTATTTAGTACATATATTTATGATATAGTTAAGTGCCTAAAGTACTGTTCAATCAAACTTTTGCTGATGACATACTTTTATATATTATACCAAATAATATCGAAGATGCATTGTCAAAAAACCTTTTTTTCAAAGAATACTTCTATATTATATATTAAAGTTTTTTTTCTTCGAATAAACTGAAAATAAATGTAAATAAAAGTAAATTCATGGTATTAGAGAAGAAACTCAACGAAATTACTACCCTAAATATAGAAAATCAAAATATTGAAGAAATTAAATACTCAGGAATCATAACCTATAACAAATTAAAACTAAACACCAACTTTGAAATGTTAAATTAAAAAATTGCAGAAAAATTTAAAAAGAAAAAGAAAAGTAGGATAAAGGGAAAGTTAGACGTCAAAACACGGAAAATGGTCTACAATACCACTGTAGCGTGTCACTGAATTACTGCACAAGTGTAATCTTTCTGAGCAATAAAACCCAAGTAAAAAAAATGAAAATAATTCAGAACGGTTCCATGGCAACTCAGAATTAAACCATCTCAGAAACACCTCAGAAAGGTCATTAAAAGCTATGAAAAAATAATTTTAAACCCTAACTTAACCTGACCAATATTTTTTATCATCACTCTTTAATGACCTTTAAGAGATGCTTCTGAGTTGGTTTCATTCTGAGTTGGCCGGTCACCAAATAAAATATGCAAAAAAAATTAATTAAAAAACGCATCTTAACCCATCTTATCCCCCCCCCCCCCCCCCCGCCCCGCCCCCGTTGTGGTAAATATAATCGTGACGACAATTGCTGTTTCAGATTTACGAGTTGGGGGGCGCTAGAAAAAAAAATATTCTCAAAGTGGGCGGTGGGCAAAAAAAGGTTGGGAACCTATGATTTAGTTTATTCGTTCATTTAGTTTATTCGTTAATTGGTTAACAATATCGGCGACACCAGGAAGCAGTCAACAGTCCCACCCAGGAAAAACTGCGGATAGCACATCGGACAGTATTAATACGGTAACGTCTGCGTGGTTGAATTTCAGAACCCAGCCTCAAGTGCATGTCTGTCGCCCTGCCATACGCGCCGCGACTCAAATAACATCTGTGTACGTGGAATTTTACACAAAGCTACTGTTATAATTCGGTTTCGAATTCAAGAATTAGTCGCAAGATGTCGTTACTTCCGTCAGCAGGTTGGATGGGGACGTCTCCCCGTAGGTATGACAGCTACGAAATTGTGAATATGTAGTATCTCTCCGGATATGGAAAGATTGACGGTAATACATGTTTTATCAAGCGGCTATATATTACATATGACGTCATTACTCTCTCGGTTACTTTGTCCCTGTGACTCGGGTGACTAGCTACACAGGATGACAGTGGATCCAAGGAACGGGGGAGTCAGTTCCTATTGGATTTATAAAATTGTTACCAACTCTAACTGGGCGAAGCCGAAAGAAAAGCCTCCCGCAGGGCCCTTCAGTAAAAACCTAGTCTCTTATATTTCAATATCTTTGGTTTCCCCCATAGACATCAGAATTCAATAGACCAGAAGATACAGATGAGGGGTAAAACCAAACTATGGGGGGCGAAGAGAGGAAAGATGACTGTGATTCGTTAAAAAATCAATCTGACAGTATATAGGCATCTCGCATTATAATATCACCATTTAGTTCTTAAAAGCAAAATCTGATTTGAATGAATAGACCTTTTTACATGGGAGCGCGAATTGCTTGCCACGTTAATAACATATTTGCAAGGCCAAATGCTCGCCCCGAAAAGATTCGCCCTAATTCACATAGCAATATTTTGTTGCCGTGTTTAGTTAAGATACTTTTACAAATGTTTCATAATTTACCTACCCCTGTAACCAGCGAGAACTGGCAACATTCGCTATGTCTATATAATATGTGGGTATAACGTATAGCAAAAGCTACCGTTTTTGGCGTGTTATTTCGTAAAATGTATGGACGTTAGTTCCGCGCTGGTCAGTACAAGAATGATGACGTCACATATTTTAGATTCAAGCGAGGCTCTCTCCCCTCCCCATGGAGCGAGCTGGCTCCAAGGAGGAGCTCCAGCTGGCGCCATGTGGAGGGGGAAATAATACGTTTTTATCACTTAGGGCAGGTCCAGATATAATCATATGTCCTTGGTTTCCCCTAATGAAATGTGAATTTTTGGAATCAATTATTTTCAGAATGGGAAAGCGTACGTGAAAATCATTGATTTTATTAATTTTGGAAGATATTAAATAATATGAATTTGATTGATTAGATCTCGTTAGATACCTCCGTATGAAATACATAATTAATAATAATTTTAATTTGTGATATACATTATTTTTAGAATAAATCAAAACTTCAGACCTGCTTATCTTACTGATTGTATCTTAAATTAAACTTCAATCAACTCATTTTATGAACTTCGTTACGCCGAGGTTCTCAAACTTTATCACAAATTTGTTCCTAACCTGCTATGATCGATAACGCTTCAGAAGAACCCTGGCCTTTTCTATCGGAATGTCAAAATATTTCCGCTTTGCAATAAAATTCAAATGAAGACAACTGATGACGGAAAATAATGGAAACACACATTTATTTTATTAGGCAAATGTATTATAAACTTTATCGTCAACTCACTTTTAAAAAAAAATCATAAAAAAAATCAGATACTTTGGTTTCACCTCTAATAGGCCGGAGACGCGCGGGCGCGCGCGAATTGTGCGCATGCGCGAGAAAATAATTCGAAAAAATATCGAACAAAAAATGTTTGTCTGCGATTTTGGCCCTTCTATGTGCAGAATTTGTATGAAGAACAGGGTCAGAATCGCTTGCGCCACCATTACACCATAAGATGCGTCAAAATTTTATTCACCTTGCAACCCCAGAATATTTTTTAACGATTTTATCTGTGACATAGAAATGTCATTTTTGCCGCGAATTTTAGCTGCCGAAATTAATGCGTGTTCCTCGACTAAAACATCGTAAAACCTATTAATTCATGTAAATAATGCAAGTAATGTTGTTTTTGTACATAGTTTATTTTTTTAGGAATGTGTTTCAGTGAATAAAATATACGATAGCTCAAAATTAATCCACAAAACGTTCAATTCAAAATTCAAAATGGTGCTTTTTTAGCGAATTTTCCTGAAATGGCCTGGCCTCCCAGAGGAGGTGTACATTTTACCACTTTCATCACAGAAAGCCGAAAATGTTGCTTGTGTTGTAATGGAGGACTTAGCCAGCCGAGGAAACGAACACGCGCCGCCCAGGTGGGACCCAAGCGCTATGCCCACCCAACCACTGACCGGTCAATGGTCTTGGAGGTGGATGACCAGGACACACTGAATCCCAGATTCCTACCCACCCCTTAAACCCTTTTCCTTCCCAGAACTCTCCTCTCCTTCCTTTCCTTAAAAAAAACCCTCCACACAGCATCCCCAAAGATCACATAGGCCCTGAGGGAAATTATTTTCCTTGGGGCCTCCTGTGTGGAGCTCATGTAAAAAAAAAACGAATCTAATAGACCTATATGAGTTGTTCCGAAAACCGAACAACTATTTAAATAAATATTTTATATAAATACGAAGGTATAGATATTGGGTTTACATAACTCTTCCGGGCAGTTAGAATTATTCTTGTGAGTACGTACAGTTTTAATTCTGGGTTGATGAAATTTTGCACACTTGACCTTCAATACAAGAAGAGGGTCACTCTCTATATTAGACTTATAAAAATTCCTGTTTAAAACCCGGGCAACGCCGGGAATTTCAGCTACGAATTACGAGTAATAAAGAAAACAATGCTGCCATATTGTCAAATGTTTTAGAAACTTTTGTATTAGAAGCAGGGGGATATCTATGAATAGATAAGATATTGTGAAATATATAAGATACGTTTACATGTTAAGCAGTATGGTGTGAATTATTCAAAATTAATTAATCATCGGCGCAATTTTTTCAAATTTTTAAAACTTTTTTTTATTAACCACTGCGAAATAAATTTGCCTCGATTGCTCGAGATTTAACAGAAGTTCATTTTTTTTAATTTTTCGCCAAAATTTAAAAAATCATACCTTAGAATTTTAACATGGAGACAAAAACTTATTATAGTGCCATATAGCCAATGAATTAACCTGTACTTTACCGTTTACCTCATATTTGTAGGAATTATAAAAAAAAAAATGGTAAAGTTTATAACCGCGCGAATCCTGCGTGTTTTTGACATTGAAACTGTTGTGAGAGGTACTTATTCGAGTCAAAATAAAATATGTTCTGAGCCGGGTACATATATGTATGGTATACACACATATACACACATATTTACACATACCTACACACATACATACACACAGTGGCGTAGCTAGCATGGGTGGCACCCGGGGCGGAAGTCACCCGGGCGTAGTGTCACCCCCCCCCCCCTATGAAAGTTGTGTTGAGAAATTCAAAACGCTAATTTTCGACTTCATAAAAATTGGTCCGTCCTGGGGGGAGGGAGGTGGCTAGAGAATTCCAGAATATAGGCTATTCCGCCTTACGAAAATATAAATAACAGACCGTGTTCATGTGAATACAATATATTGGTTACGTATATGCAATATCTTGGTCGAGTGGCACCCCCCTTCAGGTGGCACCCGGGGCGGTCCGCCCCCACCGCCCCCCCTCGCTACGCTACTGCATACACATACGCATTCGCATGCGTGCACGTAATCGTACACATACCTACATATAAAAACATAAGTATATAACATATACATTGGCTCCCCACACAGGAGGAATTTCCCTTAGAGCCTTTGTCATCTTTGTGTATTTTTAGAAAAGGAAGGAGAGAAAGTTCTGGGAAGGAAAAAGTTATCAAGGGTGGGTAAGAATCTGGGGGTCAGTGTTCCCAGGGGTGACATTGGAATCCATCTCTCCCTCTGCGGTGCACGGCGACGATTCGAGAAAGTCCCGCTGGAGAGGTCAAAAGGTCTCCCACAATCAGTACTCGATCCGGCCCGCCACGCTGTTGGTGGGCAGAAACATCCGCCGCCAAGACCTGGACAAACCAAACATCACTCCATCCCGGGCACCACCGCTAAGTCACTTAACATAGTGAACCATTTGGGTTGACCTACGGCTGGTGTATTTGTTGGTTCCAATGGGGAACATTTGAACTTTGAACATCACGTTCGTGCAATTTAATTTTTTACGGTACATATCTAAGATAAAGATACAATTTTGCAACCTAACAAAGATTAATGCTTGTAGTGTACTTTGTTTTAGATATAACTTTATAATTTTCCTCTTACTTAGGTATTTCTAACACGAAAACTTGATACTCCAGTAAGGATACATTTTTCTCTAAAAAATTGTAAAACAAAGGAAAAAAAATCGAATTCGTAATACTCTCCAAAGAATAATTTGTTCTCCAATTTTAAGCAGTTCAAATTCCTCAGTCAAAGTACAAAGATTCCTTCAAACGTGTTGATTACAGAAGTTTTTTTTTCATTTGGAAATATGACTTCATTTAATGAACAGATGTACAAGAAAGATCTAGGTAATAATTCTGTCACACGTGAATCAAAAGTGAGTTCTTTGATTTTTTTGTGGCTTAAAAATCAATTTACAGAAACACCAAAATGACGATTATTGATAATGATGCACCATCCATCACTTATGTATGGTTATTTCGATTAACAACAATGTGAAGATTATCAAAATATGATATTTATTAAGTTTATATGATAAACGAATCCTACACCTGCTTTGGTAGGTTCTGTCCTATCTCGTATAAGGTGTATTGTAGAATTACAAAAAGAGATTAGAAAAAAACGATCTCCAAAAGGATATCACAACACTTTCGTTCCTGTAAACTTGGCCACCCTGACAAATCGGCAATCGCCGAGCACTTAATCGAAACCGGCCATTACTTTGGATTTGTCCCTGAGGTCCTGGGAAGACCCAAAACTCATAGAGCGCGCCTGATTACGGAGGCAATTGAAATTCACAAAATCCTATAAATATTAATAGAGACGACGGAGCTAAGCTCAATAGTTCTTGGTATCCGGTAATTGACGGTTACATCAAGGCTAAACGCAAAAGACATGTTGAAGTTAGATAAGTACAAACATCACCCCTAACTATTACACATCTGCCATGATGATGGACACTGCAACGCTGTCCGAAACGTTGGCTAAAGAAGGAGGTAGCGTAAGACGACATAATACCCCAAAAACTAACAAAATCTAATAGAGAACTCGAGTCTAATTTTTTATTTTTTATTTTATTGAATAATGACCTTCTAACTTAAATAACTGCATTTTTTTAGAGTTAGTTTATAGTTAGTAATAGTTAAAATAATTGTGAAAGTTTTAATTATTCAAGATCCCCGAAAACCACCACATATTGTGTAGTGAATCGTGTGACGTCATCACTCCTGAAAAGTTATTTTTATTTTCGACAGGTGTTGTCATTTTTAAACGACTTCAAAAAGGAGGAGGCTCTCAATTCGACTGTATTTTTTTTTAAATTTTTTTTTTTTTTTTTTTTATGTTTGTTACCTCAGAACTTTCGACTGGGTGAACCGATTTTGATGATTCTTTTTTTATTTGAAAGCTAGTGCTTCCCATGTGGTCCCATTTTAATTTAGTCTAGTTCTGACAATGGCATCCATGAGAAAACCATATAAGTCTTAAATTTGCATAAAGTATGTGCGCGACAAATGGACGAATAACTCAATATCACGCCAACCGATTTCAATGATTCTTTTTTTATTGGAAAGGACGTACTTCAAGGATAGATTGATGAGAGTTTGGTTAGGTTCTGATTATCGGATCCATGACAAAGTAACGGAACTCTTCAATTCTTAGGAGCAAATTAACGAAACTCGGCCGAATCTCTTAATTTGACCCTAAAGTCGTTATGGTCAAATTCTGTCTGTCTCATATGAGCAGCACGTTTAGTAGATCTACCCATATTCAGACAAATTAGTGTACTTCGGATTCACTAAAAATCAAAAAATAAACAAAAATTTTAACAAAACAAAAAACGACTTCAAAAAATGCACTAAAAAGTAAAAAAATAATTTCGTATTCTTCTACAACTTCATAATCGACTTACTTTTTCTACTCATCAATATGTAGGTATGATTGTTATTTTTGGAGTCGGTGTCAGCAAAGAAACCCGGCCCGGCGCGGCGTGTTTACTTGACAGCTCCCCTCACGCCGCGGCCCTGCTCTCGCCTCGTCAAGTCGCTTGTGCGACACAAGCACATCTCACCCATAACCTATGTATGTAGTTACAAACCTACCATGACTGACACCGATTCCAAAAATGACAATCGTACCTACATATTGATGAGTAGAAAAAGTAAGTCGATTATGAAGTTGTAGAAGAATACGAAATTATTTTTTTACTTTTTAGTGCATTTTTTGAAGTCGTTTTTTGTTTTGTTAAAATTTTTGTTTATGTATGATAATACCCATTCAACGACTTTACGGTGACGTCACGACATGAGGAACAGTGACGTCATCACTAAACATTTCAATAATGCCAACTTAACGCTGTGTTTTGACGAGATGTTTAAAAATGCACTTTTAATATTTTTTTAAAAACTCTGAGTTTAATATTATAAAATAAAACTTATATATTCAGAATCAGCGTTTATATGAACATATTTTTTAAAGCCATAATATTTTTCACTGGAGTTCCTTGTTGTTTAAGACAATATTAGCGTCACTAAGAAAATTTGAAACAGAAAATCGGAAAAAGATTCGGACGCATCTAGGAATAGAACCCAGGAATTTGCCGGGCTAATTCGACCCTATCCCCTATTTAACTTTATAATAACATGTTAAATAACATCCAAATAACATGTCAACTGTGAAAATTGTTTAATTTATTAATAGTTTAATTCTTTTTTTCCTACCAAAGATTAACTATAAAAAACAAAATATGCCATACAAATAACATGTCAGAGTCATTTAATTATCCCTGAAAATCTTTTTTCCTGCCAAAGATTAACTATAAATAACAAAAAAATAACGTACAAATAACATGTGATAGTGGTTTAATTTATATCATAATTTTTTATTTAGATCTTGGTATTTTGTTTGATAGTAGGTTAACTTTTCATGATCATATCATAATGACGTGTAGTACTTCACTGAGAATGTTGGGTTTCGTCATACGCACTGCGAGAAACTTCAGAGACACCCGGGTTCTCACAGTACTATACAATGCATTGGTTAGGAGTAGGCTTGAGAGTGGATCGGTGGTTTGGAGCCCACACCAAGTGAAGTATTCCCTCATGTTGGAGAGGGTTCAGAAGAAATTTCTGAGATTTCTTTACCTGAGGAAGTATGGCTACTATCCGTGGCTCTACCCTACCCACTTTCTCTTGGGCATGCTTGGTGTGAACCTTCTACGGGTCAGAAGGGATGTGCTCATTGTAACACATTGCTTCAGACTGATTCGTGGAAGGTTCGAAAACTCGGCTATCATGGAGAGCATTATTTTCTATGTTCCCGATGATTATCTCCGTCACCGACAGCATAGACTGTTTTATCTCCCGGCTTGCAGAACTAACTTGCCAATGGTTATGCCAGTCGGGAGTGCTGACTTGTTGTTAAATAGAATCACTTTGAATATCGATATGTTTAATATCAATGAAGCACAATTCAGACAACAAGCTTTGTTGTTGTTAGTATGATTGTGCTTCATCGAAGTATAAATTGCTTAAATCTGTTTAAATCTTTTAATACTTTATCTCTTTGAAAACGCATTGAAATTTTATTTTGTAATGTTTTAAAAATGAATAAATAATTGAATTGATTTGAATCTCTCAAATTATTTTTTTCCTACCAAAGATTACCTATAAGTAACAAAAAAACCATACAAATAACATGTGATAGTAGTTAATTTATCTCTCAAATTATTTTTTTCCTACCAAAGATTACCTGTAAGTTACAAAAAACCATACAAATAACATGTGATAGTAGTTTAATTTATCTCTCAAATTATTTTTTTCCTACCAAAGATTACCTATGAGTAACAAAAAAATATCACACATACCTATAACATGTAATAGTAATTTGATTTATCCCCATAATTCTTTTTTTTTTTTATCAAAGATTACCTATAAGTAGAGACACTGATTCATAGCTTTAATTTTTAAGAAATGTAGCATTAATTATTGAAAAAATTGCTTTTATAGCTTTAATTTTGCGTTTTCATAGCGTTTATAGCTAAATAGGATAACGTCAAGGAATGGGAGTCGGCAAGAGGGGAAAAACAATTAAATTGGCAAAATCACTTGAAACATGTTTATTTTATTATTGGTTGAAACTCAACATGGCACATGTTTCTACAGAAGAGTGTGTCATGTTCGTTCTACGATCTGTCAATACAAGATTATAGCAACTAAAAAATATTTCTGCGTCAACACTATTCACAGGGGCCCACACAGTCATCAGAGCTGCCTCAGCAAATTCTCTGTGAACAATTTTTAGAGCTAAAAGTAGCTGAATTATGTCTTCAGTGACTCCCATCCCTCACTTGCTCTACAAGCTGTCTTTGAAAATACCTGTTACCTTCCAGGAATTTACTGTTATCAACGTTGGAGCAAGCCTACTTTTACTTGCTAAAAGAATAGTGTCTGATCGCTGGACATTCTGACCTACAATTGCAGTATTGAACATTTTACCTGCATGCTCAAGAAATTGATTAGTGCTGTTGTCTTGACGGTTCAGCATATGAGATGCCAGTTTCACAGAACTCTTCTGACAACTCTCTCTTATTTGAGTTTTTATTTGGGTTAAGACAACCCGGTTCTTTACCTCCTGCACAGCCTTTAAGGTTTTGGCAGGGAAAACACCATCACTCAATTTTTGTAAAGAAAGGCTTAGGGACACCAAGTCCTCCCAAAGCAAATGAGCGTATGGATATTTTGACCCTTCTACCTTCTAATACATTGACCAATTTGTTGAGTTTTGTTGTAAAAATCGCTGCTATTTCGCGTTTTAACGTTTTTATCGCTAAAAACACCATTTATCGCTTTAATTCGCGAATATATCGTTAATGCGATGAATCAGTGTCTCTACCTATAAGTAACAAAAAATACCAGCAAATTTTCAAAAATACTTTAATACTGCCGAAATTTTAGTCTGGATTTAATTATGATGTTTATGTGGGCTTATTATTTGTTTTTATTTTACGTTAAGTATGCACATTCATTGTTATTAATCCAACTGTGATATATGCAATTATATCCATATAGTAATTCGGAAATGTTCGGGTCCGCCGAACGTTGCCGAAAGGGCTTACGAGCCGGGACAGCGCGCTAGTCTGTGGCGGCTGCCAGATCCATTCTAACTTCCGTTATAATCAGTCGCTACCGAGACAAATAATATACTACTTATTGAATCTATTGTACATTACAATAAAGGACGAAGAACTTACGTTTAACTAATATTATTATTATTGTGTGGCTAGTAAGGCCACAATAAAAGAACATCACAATTGGCGCAGCCGTATTAAACCGTTCTTAAAGTATAAGTTGGATTTAAAAAAAAAAAAATTACCAAAGCGGGGAGAGCTAAGTCACCCCGAAGAATTTTTTTCAAGGCTACCTACAGCCGAGACGGAACATCGGAGTATTTTTTGGGTTTGTCTGACCGAGATTAAGGACCGGCAGAACAAACCGAGGATATCTCTGGCTATTCCTGGAGCCACAGTCAGAGTTCTGGAGTACCATCCAAGGGTACTCAGAAGCAAGAGGCAGTGGTCGTTTTTGGGGGCTCAACAGAGCCTTTCCACGAAGGTGAAGTTCCGAGGGAGTGCCGAGGGAAGGCATTCATACAAGGCAAACAGTGCTAGTGTCGAGGAAGGTCACTCACTCATCAAGAGGAAACAATCTGGAGACGTTGCAACCGCAATTTCTAAGATAGGTTTTGCATTTCTTACTTGTGGAGGATTTGTCTGGGTTTTTTTTTGTAATTTTTTCCGGGGTAGTATTGTTGTCGTAGCTTTGCGTGATTATTTTTTTCCTTTTGTGAAGATGGAATCGGCGAGAATTCCACCGTTCTCTCACATAAACGGAGATTGGGATGTGTTTCAACTCAGATTAGAGCAGTTTCTCGTGTTACATGATGACATTACCGAGATTAAGAAAAAGGCTTATCTGATAAACTCGCTTGAAACGGAGACCTTGACTCTTCTGTCCAACTTATGTTTCCCGATTAAAATCACAGATGTTACGTTTGAGAAATTAATTGAGTTGCTAAAAAAACATTGTGGTAAATGTAGATCTCTTTTTCAAGAGCGGGAATCATTTTTCCAAGCTAAACAGAATCATAACGAATCGATTAGGGATTTCGCCGCCAGACTCCGAGGACTCAGTTCATTCTGTCAGTTCGGAAACAGGCTGGAGGATAATCTTGTAGACGTGTTTGCAATCGGTCTACTTCCGGGTCCAGTACGGGTAAAATTGTTTGTTGAAGGGCCTAAACAAAACTTTAATCAACTAGTTGAACTTGCAGTGACCGCGAAAGGTCCTGAGGTCGATTCAATCAAGATGAAGTTGGAAGTAAATTCGGTAAAGGAATTTGGAAGATCGGCTTCTCCGGCGCGAGAAATAAATTCGGTAAAGAGATTTGGAGGATCGGCTTCTCCGGCGCGAAAACTTTATTATCGGTCGAATAGTTCCGATTCATGTAGGTCGGATAAACAAGTTAAAACCGGTTCATCTCTAAAAAAGTGTAAGATTTGTAGGAAATCAAATCATGACACTCATAACTGTAAGTTTAAGCAAGCTAAATGTTATTCTTGCGGTAAATTGGGTCATTTACAGAGATTTTGTAAAAACGGATCAGTAAAATCAGTTATGAATTGTAATAATGAAAATATTGAAAATGTAGCTTTTGTTAAGGTAATCAAGGCACAATTGAAATTAAATGGGAAATCCTTCGAAGCGATGATTGATTCAGGTTCATCAGTTTGTGTTATTCCGGAGACATTGTTTTGTAAACATTTCAGTAATATAGAGTTGTCACCCGAAACACGAAAAATTTCAGGTTACGACGGGAATATGTTGCCTGTTGTGGGTAATGCAAATTTCAAGGTCGAATACAATAATCTAGTTAGGTTAATAACCTTTATCGTTGTGACAAACGGATCGGTTCTGGTTGTAGGAAGAGATTTCATGGAAATCTTTAACCTCAACATTAGTTCAAAACAAAGTGCTATCAATTCAGTTTCGTCAGAAGTTTTTGAGAGAAAACTAGGGCGATTTAATAAATTCAAAGTGAATTTTAAAGTGAAGAAAGAAGACTACGGGTCTGATTTCGTAAGTTTTGTTAGCAATTGTGAACATCTTGACGTTAATTCGATTAGGGAAGCCACTAAAGTAGATACGGTCATTCAAGGCGTAATGACGTGTTTAAGGCAAGGGTGGCCCAAACGGGTTAAACGCGAGGAGGAATTATGGAAATTCTGGATAAAAAGGAACGAACTTTCGATTGTTAAGGATTGTTTATTTTGGCAACATAGAATTATTGTTCCAAGTTCGTTGCATAAAAAAGTGTTAGAGCTCGTGCACCGTTCACACTTAGGTATTGTAAAGATGAAAGGGTTAGCAAAAGGTTATTTTTGGTGGGCATCGCTGAGCAATGATTTAGAGAAAATTGTTCAGGAATGTCCAGAATGCGCGTCGACGAAACAATCTCCGCCAAAGAGTCAATTATCGGTATGGCCTAATTCTGGGAAGGTCTGGAGTAGGTTACACCTGGATTATAGTGGACCGCTGGCAGGGAAAATGTTTCTGGTCGTCTGCGACTCATTCACTAAATGGGTTGACTGTATTGAAGTTTAAAGGGCAGATTCAGCTAATACTATATTTGAATTGAGGAAATTATTTTCAAATTTTGGCTACCCTGAACTCATAGTGTCAGATAACGGAACTTGTTTCACGAGTGAAATTTTCCAACAGTTTCTTCGGGAAAACAATATTAAATTCATGTCATCTCCAGTTATGCACCCAAAAAGTAATGGTATCGCTGAAAATTCAGTGAAAACTACTAAGAGTTTTCTGAAAAAACTTATGGTAGGAAATAAATTTCAGGTTGATTACAAGGATAAATTGTTACATTTTTTGTCCGATTATAGAAATACTCCACATTGTACGACGGGAGTCGAGCCAACAGTTTTATTGTTTGGTAGGAAACTTAGATCTACTTTTGACAGTCTCGTTCCGAAAGAGAATGAACGGGTTGTGTCAAAACAACATGATTTGGCGAATAAAAATATTGAGGCAAATCAACGTAAACAAACTAAGTATTATGGTGGTGTAAAAACAAGAAATTTTATTGTGGGACAAAAATGTGTAGTTAAAGATTTCAGAAAAAATAATAAATTTACATGGTAAAGGGAATTGTTACAGATAAAATTGGAAAAAAATTATATTTGGTAAAAACTTGTGATTCTCAATTAATTTGGAAACGTCATGTGGATCAGATGAGGAACTTGTCAGTGTCTTGGAGTGATGTTGAGTCAGATTTGCCAGATTCCGCGTCTGATGACACGAGGACTGAGCACTCTGAGAAAGAGTTGTCCAATCTGTGGAGTGAGCTGACGGTGTTTTCTCCTGATTTCAGATTTGCGGAGGGAGGAGAGAGGTCACCGGAGGTCACAGACACGGCAATCGCTGGTCCAAGTAAAAGTTCAAATCCCTGGTTGGGGAGACTCCGCCCAAGATAGTCCACAAGGAAGGAACGGAAAGCCTTCTAACTTAATATAATTTTGTGTGAAATATTAATAATGATGTGTTTATGAAAAAAACATTATAAGAACTTGAGTGAAATATCAGTATAATATTTACAGTGTTTGAATTATATAGAATCATGAAATACTTAAATATGTAGTGACTGATTTACAGGGGGAAGGGTGTGATATATGCAATTATATCCATATAGTAATTCGGAAATGTTCGGGTCCGCCGAACGTTGCCGAAAGGGCTTACGAGCCGGGACAGCGCGCTAGTCTGTGGCGGCTGCCAGATCCATTCTAACTTCCGTTATAATCAGTCGCTACCGAGACAAATAATATACTACTTATTGAATCTATTGTACATTACAATAAAGGACGAAGAACTTACGTTTAACTAATATTATTATTATTGTGTGGCTAGTAAGGCCACAATAAAAGAACATCACACCAACGAACAATAAACAATAAATAAATGTTGGTAGGTAGGTACCATTATATTTCTACTGTAATAAAACATCAGCGGGCAAAAGGTCGGCAACCTTTTGTGGTCCAAGGGCCAAATATTTGACGTGGGAACTTGCGCGGGCCGCACTTACAAAAATTCTCTAGCCACCCCCCCCCCTTCCCCTGGGATGGATCTTTATTTGACTACGTAGTAGATTTTATAGAGGTTGACTTGAAGCAAATATTATCCGCCCCAGGTGGCACCCATGCTAGCTACGCCACTGCATATAATTACAGTATTTCAGTTCTAAAAATAAAACGGTTTTCGTATTTTTACGACATTTATTGTTGTCAAAATGGCTACATAAATAAAATGGCATTATAAATCATTTTTTAAGAAAGAATAAAAGAAATGTCAAAGAAACTTCGAACATAACTCAATGGGATTTTTCTTGTTGGATTTGACTTGCAAGTTCTGTAATATTTGCTTGCATTTTTGATGTGGAGACGCGTAGTATTGCGTCCAAATGTAAATGTGATAATCGAGAACAGTGTTTGATTTTCTGATAATTAAGAATTGAAAAAGTTTGCTCACAAATAAACATACTACCAAACATAGTAATTATTTGCTGAGCAAACCTTTTTAATTCTTTATACTTTTCGGAAGGCAAACTCCCGTAGAAATCTACCAAGTTATTTTTTCCTTAAATGCTATTTTAAGGATATTATCACTTTGCAAATCTATCATGTTGATTTGCAAATAGCTTGGTACATTATCGATATCCACTGCGAAGGGGTTTTCAAAAATTTCCATCTTACATGAGATTTTTTTTAAATCAGCAAACCGGTTTTCCAACTCAGTTTGAAGTTGTAGTAATGCACTTTTCATGTTAGTATTTTCCCAAATAAAATTAATCCCAGCTTCTTCTACTGCTTTCTTGCAATTCTCTTGAGAATCTTGCGGGCCGCAGGTTGCCGACCCATGCTCTATAACAATGAATAATGATTCTCGCTTATCACTAACAAAATTTTATTTTTATTATTGATAGCTTTCTTAGATACCTTAGTCACCTTTACTATTGACGTTGATAAAACGGTGTCTGATAACGGTTGCAGGTTTGTACCCAAGAATCTCTTGGAGACAGATTTTCAGTATATAATTTATACACAGTCATGGGTGCAGAGCTCAAGTTCAAATAGAGTGCGTCACCTTATCCCAAAAATGGCCTAATAATTATTATGAATCAATCTTTGAATTAAATCTATTGATAAAAGTAAGAGTGCAGGTAAAATATATTACGTAATTTATTTTGAGATCAAATGTATTCCAAACATTATTGGATCACTTTGCCCCGTGATATTTTTTAAATATTTTTTTTGTTTGTTTGTGATGAATTTTTTGAAGAGAAACTTTTACAGCCCCGCGATGATTATTGATTTTGGATGAAACGGAAATGACGATTACTGCACCTGCGACGCGCTCATCGACTGCGCTATTGATACGCTTTGATTATTATTTTTTTTTTTTACAGTGAATACCGCACAAGAATCTCAACTGCTCCCGTGTGGAGCCAGTGAGACTATGGCATCCCCAATTATGGTATGTTGTGAGGCTAAAGGTAGTGGGGAGGGGAAGGAGGTGGGGAAGAGGAAGGTTGGGAAGTACCTGGCTATTCAGATCTAGTCACCAAACACGGCTAAAGTCATTTTCAAGCAACGTTTCAATTCTGAATGATGGTCTTACACCAGGGCGATACTGATAGTGTCTTCCACTCTGGAACATGCCGCAAATATACTATATATTATTTTTAATTAATTAATTGTGAAACAACACAAATAAAATTTATTTGCACATGCCGGGTTCGAACCCGCGACCTCCGGATTGTGAGTCAAGAGTCTTACCCACTGGACTACGGAGTTCGTCATATTATGTCACCTTTAACAACGGATTGCATTAAAATAATAAAAAATGAAATATTAAAACCTATAACACACTTAATCAACCTTAGCATAACACACGCCTTCTTTCCTAGTACTCTTAAAAAAGGACTGGTGATACCTATTTATAAATCCGGAGACAAAATGGAAATAACTAACTATAGGCCAATCACATTGTTAAACTCGCTATCAAAGATTTACGAAAGAGTATTAAAAATCCAAATTATAAAATACCTGGAAGAAAACAAATTAATCTCGGATAAACAATATGGATTTAGAGAAAAAAGAAGCACAAAAGAAGCTTTGGCAAGTACAATAGATTATATACATAGCAACTTAGATCAAGGGTATAAATGCATAGCGATATATCTAGATTTAGCTAAAGCGTTTGATTCAATCTGCCACAAAACACTTTTTAAAAAATTAGAAAATATGGGTATCAAAGATAAAGAACTCCAACTATTGAAAAGTTACATGAGCGACAGAACACAACAAGTCAAAATTAATAACCATACTAGCAAACCACTGCCGATTACATACGGAGTTCCACAAGGAAGCATACTAGGGCCCATTCTTTTCACCATTTATATAAATGAACTTTGCAGCATGGAAATAGACGGTGAAATAATCAGTTACGCAGACGACACAGTTTTACTCTTTAAAGCTAAGGATTGGAAAAATGTATATAACAAAGCAAATCTAGGAATCACGCAAGTGAAAACATGTCTGGATTCTAACACACTTACACTAAACATAAAACATATCGAAAACAAAATTCTCAACGTACAGTATAACTAACACGGGACAGCCAAAAAACTATACAAATACCATAAAAATACACGAATGTATTAACACAAACATCTGCGATTGCCCTCCTCTAGAAAAAACGGAACAAATAAAGTATCTAGGTATCGTAATTGACCATAACCTTAGATGGACACATCATATTAAACAAATCACAAATAAACTCCTCAGAACAATACACATTTTCCTAAACATAAGAAACATATATAAAATAAAACAAATGAAAACAATATATTTCGCACTTTGTCAATCAATAATAGAATATGGATTAATTGCTTGGGGAGGAGCAACAAACGCAGCTATCGCTCAAATAGAAATCGCACAGAAAACGATCTTAAAAGTAATACTTAAAAAACATAGACTAACCGATACAGATCAAATATATAAAAGTTGTGACGTACTAGATATACGCCAATTATATGTAAAAACACTACTGAACTACATTTTTGACCAAAAAAACACACTCCAACAAACCCCAAATATCACTAATAGACCAGTTAGACAAGCGTACAAAGAAAACATAAAAACTCCGACGGTAAACACTACCTTTGGAAAAAGACACCATAAATACCAAGCTATAAAAGCATTCAACAGTCTTTCACTTGAAACAAAAATTGAGGAAAATAAAAATAATTTCAGACACAAAATAAAAAAATGGATTAAAGAACAAAATAGACAATTTTACCAAAATTTCATAACATAAAAGAATAAAACGTATTCTCCCAACACACAAAACCAATATAAAACACGTAACACTCACAAACACATAAAACATAATATACGCCGATTTTCATTTAATTACTTTATTTTTTTAGTTTATTAATTTAAAATAATTTTAATTTTTGATCTCTATTTTTAGTTTAAAATTATCTTTATTTTAAATGATTTTTTTGTTTGTTTTATCACCAACTTTGTATATTTCTTTTTTTTCAAACTATAATGTATAAAGTATTATATTATAAAATGGGGGCCTCAGCACGGGTAAACAACCCAGTGAGGCCAACATTACTGGTTTGTACTATAAAAATTTGTAAAATAATACTGTATCAACAATAAAAAAATAAAAAAAAAGGCTCCTATTGGTTGAGATATGAAACGGAAATTACGCTGGTTCGCGCTCATTGGTCACTTTGATTATGACCTCACTTTTCAAGTATTGGTTGAGATTATTTTGGTAATGTTTCCCTTCTACCGCGTGTAAACTGCACTCGAATTTTTTAAGTGAAATTTCTATAGCCCCGCTATGATTTGGATTTCGGATGAAAGGGAAATGATGATTACTGCATCTGCGACGCATCAACTGCGCTCATTGACCGCTTTGATTATGATGTCACTTTTAAAGGCTCCTATTGGTTGAGATATGAAACGGAAATTACGCTGATCTCTGCTCATTGGTCGCTTCGATTATTTATTTATTTATTTATTTGACATAATATCTAACATTTTTAAATACAATTCAGCAATGTCGGCCTCACTGGGTAGCTCACCTGTGCTGAGGCCTCCATTTTATAAAACAATTTTTTTTGCATATTACATTAAAAATAATATAAAAATAATACTGCATAAAAAATAAATAAAAAAAGCCAAAATTAAACTAAAAATAAAAATTTATAATTTAGGTACTTAAAATGTATTTTTTAACCCTAGAGTGGGCGCGTCTTTCTGTAAAACGTCAGTGGGCGCGTGGGGAGCATTTTGCCGCTCATTTTCGTGGACAATTTTAAGAAGGAATAATGCAATTTAATTCATTTGTTTTCTCAGTATTCAAGTAAAACACTAATAAGGTATGACAAATTAACATATTTATTGAACTCTGATGAAGGAACTTTGGTTTACAATCGACTTTACAAAATTTAACATTTAAATTAACTTTTTTTTGTTATCCTTCATTGTCCTTCTATAATATTTATTAAAAATGGAAAAAAATAACAATATTAAATATTTTCCAAACCTACAGGATATGCTTTGGCGAAACAGTCTTCACATAAGTATGTGCAATGTTCATTGCACAGTAATTTTGAGCATCTGCAACACCCTTTTTTCGTGCGCCTATTTTTCTTTGATGGACATATACTGCATTTGCCTTCCTCCTTTCGATGATGCTTGTTCTATAGGAACAAAGCGAGCAATTTGGTTCCTCAGAGGAATATTTAAGGTATCTACAGAAGACCTTGCGGTCATATATGGCTTAACCAGGACCATCGCAATCTCCCGCAAGTACTGTCGGCGCAGCATCAAGTGTTCAGTATTGGCTTTGTAAATTATTTAGCTATTTATACCGGCAATATTCATTCTTGAAAAAAACAACCTCATTGGCCATCTGCGAATCATTCTACCAACAGAATACTCTTCTTTCATTTGGTCCCAATAATAATAATACCACCTTTGGTTTCATTATAAAATGTAATCATTTCAGGCTTTGCAGCAGGTCCGGTGTTTTCGTTGATTCTCTCATTCTCATGAAAAGTTGATAATAGTAATACTACTTTTTTTGCTTCTTGTCTGGAACATGAGACAGCAAAACTTTCTTCTCACCAAACCCAAACATCGAAGATGGTTTCTTCCGATCTTTAGTGTTCAGAAAACAAGGTGGAATTTCTTTTTTTATTTTTATGTAAAGTTGGTCGTTCTATGATCTAGCAACTGATCAGCGAGAGGTATCAAAGTAAAAAAGTTATCCATATTAATGTTGCGGCCAGTGTTAAGGATATTTTGGGCTAATCTTTATAAAAAATATAAAGATAAGCTAAATCGTAAATAATATAAAGCACAATTTTTACTTACGTGAGTGGGCGCGCAGTGAGCAAATTGCCGCCGGACGACACTCGATGGTAACAACCTCCTTCTCAAGCGGCTCCCTGCGCACTTATGGCGTCCAGTCTTTCGCCACGGGTTGCGAACGAAAGTGGAGGCAGCTACTAAAAAGCGCAAAGTTTACGCGCAGTAGATTTAAGAATTATCAACGTTTTTTTTGCAGAGGGCGGCAAAATGCTCATAGCGCGCCCACTCTAGGGTTTGATGTGTTTTATATTTATTTTTGTGTGTTACGTGTGTGTGTTTTATTTTTATTATGTAAGAAGATTTTGGAAATATTGTTTTTTTGTTCTTTAATCCAATTTTTAATTTTGAGTATGAATTTATTTTTGTTTTCTTCTATTTTATTTTCAAGGGTAAGACTGTTGAATGCTTTTATAGCATGATATTTATAGTGCTTTTTTCCAAAGCTTGTATTCACTGTCGGAGTTTTTACATTATTATGACCTCACTTTTCAAGTATTGGTTGAGATTTTTTTTTTTTACATGAGCTCCACACAGGAGGCCCTGAGGAAAATTATTTTCCTCAGGGCCTTCTGTGTGGAGGGTTTTTTTAAGGAAAGGAAGGAGAGGAGAGTTTTGGGAAGGAAAAGGGTTTAAGGGGTGTGTAGGAATCTGGGGTTCAGTATGTCCTGGTCATCCGCCTTCAAGACCTAGACAAACCTCACCCCATGAACCCGGGCACCCCTGCTAAATCACCAAACGTAGCGAACCACTTGGGGTGATCTATGGCAGAGGTGTTGGTTATCCAATAAAGGTTCCCGGGGCGGCGGTACCCATTCCCGCCTCCCAGATTGTTTTGGTAAAGTTTCCCTTCTACCGTGTGTAAACTGCACTCGAATTTTTTAGTGAAAATCCTACAGCCCCGCTATGATTTGGATTTTGGATGAAACGGAAATGACGATTACTGCACCTGCGACGCATCAACTGCGCTCATTGACCGCTTTGATTATGATGCCACTTTTAAAGGCTCCTATTGTTTGAGATATGAAACGGAAATTACGCGAGGTCTGCGCTCATTGGTCGCTTTGGTTACTTACTTTTCAAGTATTGGTTGAGATTGTTTTGTTAAAGTTTCGCGTCTACCGCGTGTAAACCGCACTCGAATTTTTATTTTTATTTATTTATCTATATATAGTTTGGTTACAGGTGCTTTTTTACACCTGTCTTACTAGGATATACCTGTGTCGAGACAGACGTAGGTGGTACCTACATACATGCATACATTCTAAGGTTAAATGCATTTTAATATTCTTTCCATGGGGTTGATAGAATTTTCTTCCAATAAAATCAAAAAGAAAGGTAAAAGAAAGTTTGAGTTAATCCTGTAAAGATTATACTACAAAAAATGAAGGAATAAGATGAAGCAAAATAAATATTTGAATAAAAAATTAGTAAGTTAGATTTGACTGGATTATATTATTTTATTTTGTTTAATTTAGGTTAGGTTGCGTGTAAATTGATATTACTATGTAAGCCTAACATAACCATTATATTTTGTATACTTATAGAATTATTTTATACATATAGTTGCTTAAATAAAAAAAATAAAAAAGTGCCATTTATTTTACAAATGTTTGCAATAGTGTGACGTCCTGTACATGCAATCCAACTTGAATTTGGTCATTGTTGAACCCTTTTATTATTACCGTAACGATCCACAATTACGGTACCGTGACGTCACAAAAAATTATAAACCGTACGTTCTTTATCCTAATAATTCTGCGGCTTTTTCTTACACATTTAATAACGGTAAGACAAAGATGAGTTACACAATAAACGTGTGTTTGTTTCCTCCAAAGGAAAAAAGTATATATTTTGTTGTAACCTCGGACATATGAATATATCTGGACCTGCCCAAAGTGATAAAAACGTATTATTTCCCCCTCCCCATGGAGCCGGCTATAGCTCCGCCTTGGAGCCAGCTGGGCTTACGAAAGCCTCGCTTGAATCAAAAAAATGTGTCGTCATCATTCTTGTCCTAACCAGCGTAGAGCTAACATCTATACATTTTACCAAATAACCCGGCAATATGTGAGAGCTTGTGCTATCTAGATAGTCACCTATCGCTATGTTCTAGGTAGTCACCTACCTAGAACATAGCGAATGTGGGCGTTTCTCCAGTGAGCTCGTCACTGGTTACAGGAGTAAGTAAATTATGAAACATTTGTAAAAGTGTCTTAACTAAATACGGCAACAAAATATTGCTATGTGAATAGGGGCGAACCTTTTTGGGGCGAGCATTTGGCCTTCGCAAATATGTTATTAACGTGGCAAGCAATTCGCGCTCCCATGTAAAAAGGTCTATTCATTCAAAGCAGATTTGGCTTTTAAGAACTAAATGGTGATATTATAATGCAAGATGCCTGTATACTATCAGATTGATTTTTTAACGAATCACAGATCACAGCATCTTTCCCCTCTTCCCCTCCCATAGTTTGGTTTTACCCCTCATCTGTATCTTCTGGTCTATTGAATTTGGATGTCTATGGTTGTAACTCAAAATGAACTTTTTTCCTTTAGGAGGAAAAAGATATATCTTATTACGGCTCAGCTACCGTGACGGGGATTACGTTTCATTTTATTTATACATATGAGGGAGATGTATGATAATGATTGTTTGTTTCTTTTGAGGGGTTGAGACATGTACGTTCACCGTTTATCTCATTTTCGACTCTTGTTATTTAGTATGTAAGAAAGAGCTGCAGCATTATTGTGATAAGGATCGAATGTTTATTGCCTTTTTTGTGCCGTGACGGTACAATAATCGTAGATCGTCACGGTAATAAGAAAACACTCTTTCTGTTTGTTTAATCATTATTAATTATAAAGCAAATATGCAACATAATAATATTATTATACAAAACTTCATTTAATTACCCAGTTAGTAAAAAAATATTTACTCCCCACCACTCATACTTTTTTCCTTTCCAAAATTTCTTCTTCTTCCTTTCCCTAAAAAAATCCTCCACACAGCGTCCCCAAAGATAACCTAGATCCTGAGGGAATATTTTTTCATCAGTGTCTCCTATGTGGAGCTAATGTAAAAAAGTACATTGAGTAATTACCGGGTGACATGTGCAGTCATGGGTATAGCCAGGTTGGGACAAAAAATAAAAATGTAGGGTAGGTACCGAATAAAGTAGGCTTTTACAACATATTCATGATTTAGGCTCTGTGAATACAAATAATATGAACGGAAGAAGGAAAAACCATTCTATATTACTATGCTGTAAATTTGAACACGCGACTCGATCTACAATCCCAGAGGTCTTGTATCGGCCAGCCAGGGTGGGGCAAACGCCCTACCTTGCCCCACCGTGGCTACGTCCATGTGTGTTCAGTGTTTGTGTGTATATGAAAGTGTGAGTGTGTTTGAAAATGGTGGAAGTGAAGGCAAATATTATTGAACTCGACTTGTAGAAGGTATTGCAAATAAAATTATAAAAATTGACATATTTACCCGAAACACTATCTTGATTTAGATCGGGAAGAATCTGGCAATCATACATAAAGATGGCAGTCAATAAAACTATGAGTTATAAAAATGACGAAAATGTTGGTGGTTCTTAGCCAAAGTATGGTACAGATAAAAATGACCGAAGGGGATAGAAGAAGAAGACCACCATTCAGAATTGAAACGTTGCCTGAAATGGCCTTAGCCGTATTTGGTGAACAGATCTGAATAGACAGGTACTTCTCCACCTTCCTCTTTCCCATCTCCTTCCCCTCTCGACCACCATCAGCCTCACAACATACCCCATTTGAGGATGCCATGGTCGCACTGGCTCCAGACTGTTAGGAGTGTGAGAGTAACTTACAATAATGTCATCTACTGTTTAAAACTATACATAGCACGTGTGTAGGTAGCAGTGGCGGTCCTTCCTACAAGTCAATTGGTAAAAACCTCCCAAAATTATGACAGAACAACGTAATATGTATTATGAAATATTATACAAATCAAAACAACGGGTATTATTCTAATGTATGGTATTTGTGTGCACCGCGAGATAAGGGGCAGCGGAAAGCAGTAACATCTAACGTCTTAAATGGAAGCTTTCTTTCCCACGCGCTGTGATTGGCTAGGTCAATTTTTTAAATGCCCCGATATCACGTCTTCTGTCTCTTTACGCACCATACAATAAACGAGATGGCACCATGTCGCTTATAGCCCATTCACATGGTTCATTTATCTTTCATTTCGTGATTTCATTCCGCCTCTTTCCCTCGTAGTGAACCGTGTGAACACGAAAGTGAAGAGAGACATTGCCGAATGAAGCATTCTAACAATGTTGGAATGCTTCCTTCGGCACTGTTCACTCGCAACCGGAATTTAACATCACGTGACGCGAATGATGTGTGTGAACACTCAAGTGAACAGTCTTTCACTCGCGAATTAGTCGGCCGAGAATGTTCTGGCGTGAGGACGAGTAGCCGGAGCGGCTTAAACGTCAAAATTCTCCGTTTAGTTCGCTTTTCGAAATAACTCCTACACGTCTTATAGAAATCGTTGTTTCTCCCGTACTAGCATAGTGAAAAATATGATCTAAAACCTTTGGTTCCATTAAAGTGTACATTCGTATTATTTTGGGTTTAATTGTTATATTGAATTATAGAGCATTATTTTTTCTTTCCAATACCGATTGGAAAGAAAAAATAATGCTCTATAATTCAATATAACAATTAAACCCAAAATAATACGAATGTACACTTTAATGGAACCAAAGTTTCTGATCGAATTTGAAAAAAAAATTCTGAAACATTGTGAATTTTTTATAAATTATTTTTATATGAAACAACAAAAAAGCGAGGTGACAGAAACGTTTCTTATTTATTTGTCTAACAAAATAAGTGTGTGTTTTTATGTTTTTTTTGTTACCAGTAATTTTAGTTAGAATAAAAGCAAGGAGAGCCATTTGTTTAACTTTTAAAAGTTTACATTAAAAATTAGTCTATTTAAAAAATTACGTGGTTATTTCTAATAATAAATTTTGGAAGCATATTTCATCACCTTTCCAAAACAGTTTTTAGTTTTTGGGTAGGTTAATAAATAATCCATTTGGAATAAAAAAAATTTCATGGTGCAAAAATACTGGTAGATATCAGTTTTTAGGTTATTATTTAACCATATGTTCATTTAATGGTGCTGAAATTTATTTACTGTTTACAATAATTGCCAATTTCTCGTAATTTAGTTCGACGTTATCGGAAATGTCAATTGAAATCGTAAATATTCCCGAACTCTGCCGTCATAGCCCATTCACATGATTCATTTATCGTTCATTTCGTGATTTCATTCCGCCTCTTTCCCTCGAAATGAACCGTGTGAACACGAAAGTGAATAGAGACAGTGCCGAATGAAGCATTCCAACAATGTTGGAATGCTTCCTTCGGCACTGTTCACTCGCAACCGGAATTTAACACCACGTGACGCGAATGATGTGTGTGAACACTCAAGTGAACAGTCTTTCACTCGCAAATCAGTCGGCCGAAATGTTCTGGCGTGAGGACGAGTAGCCGGAGCGGCTTAAACGTCAAAATGCTCCGTTTAGTTCGCTATTCGAAATAACTCCTACACGTCTCATAGAAATCGTTGTTTCTCCCTTACTATCATAGTGAAAAATATGATCTAAACGGTATTGGAAAGAAAAAATAATGCTCTATATATTCAATATAACAATTAACCACAAAATAATACGAATGTACACTTCTATGGAACCAAAGTTTCTGATCGAATTTGAAAAAAAAATTATGAAACATATGAATTTTTTATGAATTATTTTTATATGAAACGACAAAAAAGTGAGGTAACAAAAACGTTTATAATTTATTTGTCTAACAAAATAAGTGCGTGTTTTTATAATTTTTTTTGTTACCAGTATTTTTAGTTAGAATAAAAGCAAGTAGAGCCATTTTTTAAACTTTTAAAAGTTTACATTAAATATTATTCTATTTAAAAAATTACGTGGTTATTTCTAATAATAAATTTTGAAAGCATATTTCATCACCTTTCCAAAACAGTTTTTAGTTTTTGGATACGTTAATAAATATTCCATTTATATGGATTTTATTGCAAGCCGAGGCCTATTTTGGAATAAAAATATTTTCATGGTGCAAAACTACTGGTAGATATCAGTTTTCAGGTTATTATTTAACCATATGTTCATTTTATGGTGCTGAAATTTATTTACTGTTTACAAGAATCGCCAATTTCTCGTAATTTAGTTCGACGTTATCGGAAATGTCAATTGAAATCGTAAATATTCCCGAACTTGGCCGTCAGCGCCGGACGAATTCCAATGCGGCCGCGACTACTCTCGACGACTTCGTAGCGAGAATGTCGAGTGAACTCTTCCTTCGAAGGAACCGTCTGAACACTCGATGAAACGAGAATGGAACATTTCATCGAGTAAACCTTCATCCGAGTGAACCTTGTGACTTCAGCTTCAGCGCCGGACGAATTCCAGTGCGCGCCGCGACTACGCTCGACGACTTCGTAGCGAGAATGTCGAGTGAACTCTTCCTTCGAAGGAACCGTCTGAATACGCGGTGAAACGAGAATGGAACATTTCATCGAGTAAACCTTCATCCGAGTGAACCATGTGACTTTTCAGATGACGATGAGTTTTCAGATTCTAAATACAGTTTGGGTCATTGCCGTGAGAAAGAGAGGGCATGTTGAATATTATGCATCTGAAAGAGATGGTTTGATAAACGTGGGTTGATTTTGCATATTTTACGCTGGTCACATGAAATAATTTACTATATTAAATGGAATTTGACTCTCAAACTTGTGAGGTACCTGCAAATGAATATTATCGTATTTAACTTGATTTTTTATCACTTTTTAAATGACCTTTCACTTCAGGACCCTTAGAGCCACCTCTGGTAGGTAGGCACGTACACTAAAACAAATCGTTTAAAAACTCAAAAAGTAAGTTTTTGTAGTACTTATGTTAGTTTGAGTGTGGCATTTTTTTAGAGTTCTTTCACCAGATTTTAGACTCATGGCAGTTTGTGCGAATGTGATTTGCCGAGTACCTACTCGTATGTATTATTAAAAATATCAACAGATCGCAGTTTACTTAAAAATAACCCAAGATTTTACGGGCTTATGTAAAATATGATACGATCTTAAAGTACGAAAATAGTATCATCATTTCACAGATATAGCATAGCACAGATATCCATAATAGCACAGATGTTATAAAACCTCTGTGAATAATAGGCCTTTTGGCGCATAGTCGAGCCATTTACAAAATTTGGCATAAAAAGTGGGGTCGACGTTCAGCGCTATTATTCACCGGAAAAAAAACAGCCGTTGACTCGGAGCGTTTCTGACTCGACTCCGCATTGAATCAATCAATGCTTAACCCGTCACGGACGCCGTGGGCTAATTTGACCGTGACCGTGAAATTATAAAACATCCAATGCAAAGTAACGCAAAATCATATATGCTTTTGGTTTGAAAATTTGATCGTCTAGAAATGTTATAGATGCTTTATTTAAATACTGCGAATAAGAAACATGTCGGCCTTTGATTTAAAGCGAACAGTTTTTGAAAAGTCTTTTTTTATAAGATTAGGAAAAATAAAGTATTAGGCTCTGTTCTCGCTTGTAAGTCTGTCGAACACCGTTTTTTTTTTGCATTAACTCCACACAGGAGGCTCTGAGGAAACTAATTCCCCTTAGGGCCCCTGTCGTCTTTGGGCATGCTGTGTGGAGGGTGTTTTTAGGAAAGGAAGGACAGGAAGTTCCTAGAAGGAAAAGGGTATGAAGGATGAGTAGGAATCTGGATTTAGTGTGTCTAGGAGTGACGCACGTATGAATTCATCTCTGCATTGCAAGGCGATAATCCAAAAGAATACGGCTTTGTAAAGTGTATTTGCAAAGTTTGAAGAGGTCATTATACTTCTATTGATGGCAAAATGTCGTACCTATAGATACAGTATTTTGGCTTTACAGCGCTCAACTAATTCCATTCGTCGAGAGACATCATTGATCTCACTTTTATTTGTTCATTGTGATTACTTCGCAAGGAATTGATAATAAAACAATTCTGTAACTGCCAAAAAGAACAATTCTTTTATGATAAAACATTGCAACTTAAAATACAGCATTCTGCCAGGATGACCCCACAAATACGCTGTTTTGCCATTTCAACACAGTTGCCGTGCGGGAGACAAAATGTTAGAGTTACAGCGTACTGGTCCCACGAAGCGTGCCACTTGTGCGATGCATGACATGTCAATATCATCATCACACAATAACACCGCGTATCTCAAAAAATACAATACATTTTTATTTTTCATTTCTTTTAAAACCAGTCTTGCGCCATGGTTTTAATCGAGAAACAATTTTTTTTTACATTGGCTCCACACAGGAGGCACCGAGGAAAACAATTTACCTAGGGGCCTATGTCACCTTTGAGGATGCTGTGTGGAGGGTTTTTTAAGGGAAAGAAAGGAGATGAAGATATGGGAAGGAAAAAGGAATGGGTAGCTAAAGGGGTGGGTAAGAATCTGGGGGTCAGTGTGGCCAGGAGGAGTGACAGACGTATGAATTTATTCCTCACAATGCGGTGCAAAGCGAAGGGTCGGGAGAATCCGGCTGGAGAGGTCAAAAGGCCTCCCTCAATCAGTCTCCCCCGATCCATCCCGCCACGCAGTGGTTGACCAAACGTATCCGCCACCAAGACCTAGGCAAACCTCATCCCATAAACCCGGGCACCCCTGCTAAGTCACCAAACGTAGCGAACCACTTGGGGTGACCTGTGGCAGGGGTGTTGGTTGTCCAATAAATGGTTCCCATATGGTACCCATACCCGCCTCCCAAATTTGTTTTTAAGCTAACCAATCACCGCTCCTTTATACAAAGTTTTGTAACAAAATAATTGGTACTTATTTGCAGTAAATGTTTACAAAAAAAAATATTTTGATTACTAAAGAATAAAATAATCATAATTTTTTCATGCTCTTATAATGTTTGAAAATCATTTGAAAAAAGTTGAATAAAATATTACATATTTCTCGCACTATTAGCCATTAGCCTTTTTTGTTTATTACACCATGAATGTCATTTAAAATAATTTTAAAAAATTACTTCTCCAAATAACTAATTCCTAGATATTTGTTGACCTTTTTTTTCAAATGTGTGCTATTTTTATTTAATAAATACAACGGTTTTTTGTTCCTCCCGAAAGCCTGTGTAAAATGAGATACGCGGTGTTATAATGTGAGCGGCAATATGCTGTATCTCCACAAAGCTCATTTTGAGATAAATGACTTTCCTCGCAAAATAATAGTGGTAACAATTTATAATTTGGTAAAAGGCGTGAGTGAGAATGTATTTGAAATGTTTAAGAGGAAAAAAAATAGGTATATCATGTATCATGTATTAGCAAAAACATGATATATTCGTACATTTTTAACAACGTTTTTTAATGGAGGGTCTATCTAACCTTTCACTAAATTTGTTATTTTTTGCGTAGTTTGTTTTACTAGTTTAACTAGTAAAAAATAGTCATTTATGTCAAAACTAACTTTTTGGAGATACAGCATATTGCCAGTTTTCAGGGTATTTGCACCATGATGGATCTTTTATTTTCATGGATAGTTTAAAAAAATATTTATTTGCGCAACTAAAGTGTGAACCATATAATATAATTAAGCCGTTCAATATCGTATTAAATCTCTCGATAAAAGTTGCAAAATTGCATCGCCTGGAGATGCAATCAAAATTATAATCGATGCATCAAAATATCCAGAAGATAATGTTATATTATTTTAATTTAATTAATCGGCAGTACCTACGTGCAAATAATAAGACATTAATGACAAATAATTTTTCAATGCCTGTAGAGCATGGGTCGGCAACTTTTGGTTGTAAAAGGGACAAATATTTTACGTGGGGATTAGTGCGGGCCGCACTTGCGTCACATGTCATTACAGTATACCTACAATATTTATTTTAAAATATTTTAGTTTAAAAATAAAACGCTTATTGTATATTTTCACGACATTAATTGTAGTTTATTATAAAATCAATGAAATTTTTGCAGTTGCATTTGACTTGTAAGTTTTCTTTACATTTGCTTGCATTTTTGAAGTAGAGACGCGTTGCCTTGAAATATGAATCCGATAACCGAGAACAGTGTTTGTTTTTTCGATAATTCAGAATTAAAACAGTTTGTACACAAATATAGGAATTCCCACCCTAGTAATTGTTTGCAGAGCAAACCTTTTTAACTCCTTGTAATTTTCATAAGGCAAATCTATCACGTTGATTTGCAAATCGCTTGGTACACCATCTATATACACTGCGAAGGGGTTTTCGAAAATCTCCATCTTCGCTCCCTTTCTCGCTCCGTTTCACATGATATCATCCGTCACGTGCGTTGCGGGCCTCACCAACAAGCTTCGCGGGCCGCTGGTTGCCGACCCATGTTGTAGAGCAACGAAAATAATCCGCGGCAACTGAATTGAATATACATACTGATGATGATAAATTGTTTTTAAGAATTGATAAAATTAAGCTGTAAACTATTATCACGCGATAAGGGTTAAGTTTATATTTCAAAAATTCGCAAGTAGGATCATTTACGATTCAGTTTCCGTACAAGACAGGTGAGAGTCTAGCTACCTTTTACTAAATAACGGATATTCATTAATTACGTATTTGATTATTTATTGTTAAATACTTAATTACCAATCAACATTTATATTATATTTGTGAGGTTCAGTTATTATTACTTATTTCGTACTTTTAGACATGTGATTTCGGCAATTTGTGTTTGTTTTGACATTAGGCGTCTACTAATTTTGTTATAAAGAGAATTAAATATGGTAAATATGCAGTTAGTCCACCTCACGGATAATACGGAACGTTCGTGTTGTCGAAGTTTGATGTACGGATTATACGGAATGTTCCTTTTTTAACTAATTTTTATTTTTATTTTTTATTATTGAGTTAGTTTATACTACACGAATTTAAACTAATAAGCACAATGTAACATTTCATTGGATAAATTTAAATATTTTTACATTAAGCATAACATTTCTTTTTAAATACATTCATTCTTTCTTCATTCTTCATACTTTCAGGCATTTCATCATACATCTTTGGTCCTCTGTACATTAGGCAGTTCTGTGAATTTGATTTCTTCATTTGTGGCAATCGAACTCTGTTTATATTTCTTGTTTCGTAATTATGAATGTCTCTATTAAAAACAATTTCATCCTTAAAGTATTTTGGCATTTGGTTTTTCATATTTTTATGCACAAAAATTCACACATTAAATAGTAGTCTCTTTTTTATTGGAATCCAATTTAGCTCATCTCTCATTTGATTAATCCTTGCGTATTTGCCTTTCCCCAGTATACATCTCATAGCTTTGTTTTGTATAACTTTTAGTTTGTTCAAACTTCCTTCATTGGCCAAATATAACATCGTAGAGCAGTAGTCCAAATGTGGAGCAACGATAGTTTTATAAATGAGCTCACAATCAAATATGACATTTGTCGGAAGTACCAATCTTACAAAATAAATTCTCTAAAATAAACTCGCATTTCATCATAATTTTAAAAAACATCCCAGGTTTTGAATGGTTTGTTTGGCAAAGCAGGGTTTGTCTAGCGGGTTTGTGTAATTATTATAATACATTTCTTTCCATGTTCTACTGTTATAAATACAGCTACAAACTTGTCAATAATGCATTCACTTTGTTTTACGCAAAAATATTTTTTCTATGATTGGCAGCATTGATTAATTGTCTATGAAATGTTAAAATAAAAACGATGAATAAACAATGGCGTTACCGCGTGAGTGAATTAATTTTAACAAAATTAAAATGTTAAATGCATATTTTTGCATGTTTTTTGGTCTTCCCCGACATAAATACTCACTTTTCGTAATAATAAAGCTAAATCTAACTGTTTGAATAAAAAATATTTCGTATTAATGAGTAAGCGGTTTAATGCATAAATTGTCATAAATAATATCGTTTCTTGTGTTGAAACGATGTGAATAAACATTGTCTTCTGATAAATTTGTTTAAATATATTTTTCATTTTGGACATTTGATATAAGTAAAATTTAGAATAGAAATATTATTAGGTATTAATATTGAACTACTGGTCGTCGATTTAAGATGGTGACAATTTGTTTAAATACCGTGTCTGAATACCGATTTTCATACTAAATACGAATTACGTACCATTAAATATTTTTTATTTTTATATACATAATGTAATCAGAGACCGTTTTCTAGGAAATGGCACTTGAATTTGAGACCAAAATAGTTAATCTAACTAAAAAAACATGTTTCAATCAATAGCTATAGCAAATATCTAGTACGGATATGTGCTCCTGTATTAAATTTGTGTGTTAAATTATAAAATATAGTTGATTAAAGAATTTAATTTTTCTTGGTTTTACGGGCGATTTTGGCAATTATTTATGAGTTAAAAATAATTATTTAAAAAAAAATTAAATGAAATATAAAATAAAAAAAGGTAAAATAAATTTAAAAAAGACTTGTGTTATTATTTTTAATTTATAAACTAATGTTTAGACAAGATTTTTATGCATAGCACAAAGGGTAAACAATTATTATAAGCAATAATTATCAGCCTGAAACACTCATCTACATTGAAAAATCTTCCGAGAAATGATACTTGCCGCCAACGGGACTTGAACCCGTGTCCTTCTGATTGCCGGTCAGCTGCTCTTGACCAATGAGCTATGGCGGCTTATCAAATACCCGCCAAATAATTCAATATATACTAGTGTTTCATTTAACAATTACTGCTTATTATATTTTTTCCACCTGAAAACAACCAACTTTATTTTTGCGAGAGAGACACTGTTAGTGTTAAATCCCTCACTAGATGGCGTCGAGACAAATTATGACTACATTTATTGGGGAAATACTTAAACTTGTCAAATATTAATTGTTATTTTTAATTTATAAACTAACGTTTAGACAAGATTTTTATCTTGTATCTTTTCTCGGAAGATTTTTCAATGTAGATGAGTGTTTCAGGCTGATAATTATTGTTTATAATAATTGTTACTTGTGTTATTAATTAGGATGAGTGCTTTTTTAACACTGCATAACGCGCCAAAAATAAACAACTAATGCTTTTGGCCGTGAAAATCTGAAATCAACTCGGTTCAATGAACTCTGAAACTTGGATTTTATTTGAACTTTAAGTTTCATTTTCAAAATTGCAACTGATTGTGTGAAGAACTCAGTCAAGTGATAAAGTAGTTACCAACTTATAATAACATAATTATTTTAACAGATATTTAATTTTTATTGTCATTTAAAAAAAATTACCTATTTTTCAAGAACTCGGACTATTTCGTGATTTAACACGGGTTTGCGTTTTTACATACGTAATAATTTTCAATATGTATCAAGAGTAGGTTATGTTCGGTGATCAGATCTTCAAATCAATAGCCAGCTACTTACCAACCTTTATCTTCAGCAACTCATTCCCTTCCCCACGTTAATTGGGAATTATCTTGTCTTAAATGAGAATGGCGTTGACCCACTGGCTCTGGGCAGTCGGGAACAGTTTGAACTCTTTGGGATGGTTTTTGCTAGCTGTTATACTAATACAATAACACCTTCATCTTTCTTTCAGCATCCAAATCATCATCATGGCAGAAATCAAGAGCCAGGCAGTCCTCGACAAGATCAAGGAGAAGATCGCAGCTGCTGACCCCAACCCTGCCAACAGGAAGGCACTCATCGTCGTCGACATCAAGATCACTCAAGATGGCAAGGTCGTCAAGGAAGTTGGTAAGTTTTAAATCAAACAATAGAAACAAAGGGAGTTCATAACATGGCATATGACTGTCACCGAACTACGATCTAATTGCACAGTGGAGGTTATCCACCACTTGCACGCCCTGATATAAGTAACAGATGGTTACTCCTTCACGGCTCTCGCAAGGGCTTTAATTTTTTTGAAAGAACGAATCTACATTTAAGTTTGAACGAATCTAGACCTCCAGTGTCCCTGCATACAGTGTTGGGAAGCGTATGCAAATGCTTACATGATATACAAAATGTGAATAATATAAAGCAAGTCAGGGAAAAGCTAATTAAAAAAAGATAATAGATAAACACAAAAGGCGGCTGCTCGCAGGGTAATGGCATCTTAACTGCACAGACTATGAAGGCGGCAGAGCCAATTAAAGTTACGCATTTGGTGACCAGGCAGAAATAGAGGGGGTTAAGATGGGGAGGGGCAGTTTTGCATTAGCTCCACACAGGAGGTCCTGAAGAAAATAATTCCCCACAGGGCCAATGTCTTATTTGTGGAGGGTCTTTTGAGGGTCTTTTGAGGTTCTTTTGAGGGTCATTTCTCCGCCTTCCTTCTCCCCACTCCCCTCTCCGTTTCCCCCGTCCCGCGAACCCCCCTCCCGAGTTCCTCTCCCCTCTCGCGCATTCCATAAATTCAGTCCCGGTACATTAAGTTGTCAAACAGCTCGCGTGCCACCTAATTCTTTTTTAATACAAATTTCATAATGTCAGAGCTTACCAGAATATATAGAAACCTTCGCGGGCGTTATTACAATAACTCAACAAAGTTTCATCGCAGTCTGATGAACGGTTTAGCAACGCATAATTTCATGACGTCAGAAATCACTATTTTTTTTTTAATAGAGAAAAATGTCTTCTTACTGGAGCACCCCGTTCTAAGGACACATTGTACGAGTTTTCTTGTTTGAATTATAAGTAAATACCTATGTTAGAACATTACAGAGGAAAATTATGAAGTTAAATCCAAAAGAATGTACAAAACAAACATTAATCTTTGTTAGGTTGCCAAATTTTATCTATATTCTTCTTTCCCATGTCCATAATCCATATTTTTATGCTTCTTTTAAAGGCGGTTATTTTTATGGTTTTTATTGAAAGAGGGAGTAAATTAAATAATTTTATAGAGAAGTATTGCATATTTCTTTGTGCAAAAGTCGTTTTAGTTGTAGGTTGGTGGAATGTACGTTGTAATGTAGATCTTGTGAATCGGCCCGAGTTTGACTGTGTAAAGTTATCCTCATAGACATCCAAATGGATAGACAAGCAGTTACAGATGAGGGGTAAAACCAAACTATGGAGAGCGAAGAGGGGAAAGATGACCGTCATTCGTTGAACAATCAATCTGACAGTATATAGGCATCTCGCATTACAATATCACCATTTAGTTCTTAAAAGCAAAATCTGCTTTGAATGAATAGACCTTTTTACATGGGAGCGCGAATTGCTTGCCACGTTCAAAACATATTTGCTAAGGCCAAATGCTCGCCCCAAAAAGACTCGCGCCAATACACATATCAATATTTTGTTTCCGTGTTTAGTTAAAACACTTTTACAAATGTTTCATAATTTACTTACCCCTGTAACCAGCGACGAGCACATTGGAGTACCGCCCACATTCGCTATGTGTACATTGATACGTAGATATATTGTATAGCACAAGCTGCCGCTATTTCGTTAAATGTATGGATGTCAGCTTCTCGCTGTTCACGGCAAGAATGATGACGTCACACATTTTAGATTCAAGCGAGGCTATATCCCCTCCCCATGGAGCGAGCCGGTTCCAAGGAGGAGCTACAGCCGGCGCCATGTGGAGGGGGAAATAATACGTTTTTATCACTTAGGGCAGGTCCAGATATATTCATATGTCCGTGGTTATCCTGGTTTTTGAATGCGTACATTAGAATATCTTTTGTATACAATTGTTTCAGTGACATTAAATTCAGCGCTTTAGAAACAGTCTGTAGGGGTTCAGAGAGGTATAATTTTCAGAATTGCTCTTTGTGCTATGAGGACTGGTTTTTATAGTGGAATCACATGAGCTTCCCCATCCGATAAGACCATATTGTAGTTGAGATTGGGCTAAGGCATAATAGATTTTAATTAGCTGTTCTTTATCTTAAATATTTCTGATTGTTTTGAAAAAAAAGGTTAGTTTTTCCACTTGGAAGTTCCAATTTAAGTTTTGATCAATAATCATTCCAAGGTATTTTCTTTCTTCTTCTTCTTGTGCCCTGTCCGTTCAACGGACGTTGGCTATCATGTTGGCTATGCGGACTTTGTTTACTGCGGCCCGGAACAGCTCCACGGTAGACTGACCAAACCACTGTCTCAGGTTTTTCAGCCATGAAGTTCTCCTTCTTCCAGGGCCCCGTCTTCCGGCAATCTTTCCCTGCATTATGAGATGCAGGATCTCGTACTTCTCTGGATGTCTCATCACATGTCCAAGATATTGAAGTTTTCTAATTTTTATAGTTTTAATTACTTCCTTTTCTTTATTCATCCGAATCATAACATCTTCGTTTATAACCCTGTCCATCCAGCTTATTTTAAGAATTCTTCTGTAGATCCACATCTCGAATTATTTTTCCACATCTCGAAGGTATTTTATTGTTTGTATTTCATTCAATTTTGGACAGTTGCAAGGAATTTCTCGGTTCATGTTTATACAGTCTTTATGAATTTTTATGTTTAGGTTTGTATTGAGGTTATCCGTCTGTTTGTTGTGGATTTTGAATTTAATATATTTAGTTTTTGTATCATTTAATGTTAGTGAATTTGAATTTGAATCAAGCCATTGTTTCATTGTATATAGAAAACATCGCGGGCATGTGCATTTCAAATCCCCAAAGTCTCATCGCAATCGGATGAACGGTTTAGCAACACATTGACATCTCATGTGCTCTACACACCCAAGCAAACATATTAAAAATTTTAAATATATGAATTTCTTTCACATCTATAAGTCTGTCTGTTATGATATCCCTTCTAGGCTTTTAATTCTTTCTCGAATCTAAGTATGTAATTATGTTTACTAGCATCGACAATAACCAAAAGTAAAGATTACGTCATTATCATTTTATCAAACAACTAGCCAGATAAAACCAACTTTGCAAAATTCAAAATCGATCTAAAACTTATCGGAAAAATTATACAATATTGATTGCTTTACTTGCAGTTATCAGATAAGCATTAAAAATATTTTTAAATTGGATGTTTGGCTTTTTTAATTTATTGTGGAAAGCCGATTGAAGTGTTTTAAGCATTTATTATCAATATGTATATAAACATATAGCCATAGATATTGATTACCTTGAAACAAATACCTGGAATCAATTTAATGATTAATTATATTATTGATTAATACGTCTATTTCATCACGAGTTCTATATGTATCTATATGTAAATATAAAAAGGAATCCATGTTTCCCTTGGTCACGCCATAACTTCAGAACGACTTAACCCATTTCATTCATCTTTTTTTAAAAGTTTTCTTTTACTTTGTAGAAGGTTCTTACGGAAAGAAAAATTAAGAAAATTGCCCAGAAAATTGAATAATTTCAGAAAAAATAACGACAAAAAATTCGCATAGTTCGCACGTTTGATGAAATTGAATTTAGTAGGCAGCTGTTTTTTTTGTATTGAAAGAATTGTCTATGGATTTTTAAATTATAGATATTTTAAATAGGTACCTATGTTAGGTACCAAATTTGATTGATTGTTCTCATAATTTACAAAAATGAATATTTGTAATACACAAAAAATGAAAATTTAAATACAAAATTGTAATATGTGGCACGCGAGCTGTTTGAAAACTAAATGTACTGGCACTGAATATATGGAACGCGGGAGGAAGGTTTGCGGGTCGGGAGAGGGGAGTGGGTGGGCGGGGAAGGTGAAAGGGGAACGTGGTCGGGCAGGGGATGTGGGAGGGGAAGGGGGACACACTGGGAAGGAAATTATTTATTTGAATATGACATTGCAACGCATACCGGGAACCAGCTAGTCATATACAGGCTGTTAAGGGACGTACTTTACTTATATTTAACCAGTGATTCCTGACATTATTTGGAGTAAAAAATGTAAATGAAATTTTGGTCTCAAACGAAAAAATTACCGATATTATTTCTTGTATAAAAAGCTGGTTTAATATAAGAAGGGAGATTTTATCAACATTGAACTGAAAAATTATTAATTATTAACAAACAAAAAATATTGTCTTATAGCCCAATCATGGATTTGTTCCCTTACCCACCTTCTCTACATTATATAATAATAATATATATCTTTATTGAATGAAATTTGCAAGATTATAACTAAAAAGTACATATTCAGTGTTATGTTTACAGTGGTTTAAAATTACATAAGTGCAAAAGGATATCAACAGAAAAAAAAAAATATGAACAGTAGATTAATGAAAAATAGAAAATAGTTATAAATTTTGGTTTTTCAGTAATCTGCCTCACTAGGCTAGCCTGTGTTGAGGCAGTAATTTTTAAATTAATTTATAAGACTTAATTAATAACTAGCAACGGCTCCACCCCTACCATAATAAAACATTGTTCCCATCCATATTTCGAAACTGTCAAATTAGTATACGCTTGCCCTGAAGAAGGAACATTTGTTCTGAAACAAAGTTGAATTGTTTCATTTTTCTATAATGGATAACCACAAAGTTATAGCTTCATTCAAAAATATATTCTTCTTTCTTTTTTTAGTCATGGATCTGAAGAAACTCGAGCTCACAGCGGGCCCCTTCAAGGGAACCCCCGAAATCACGCTCACCGTGGATGACCTTACCCTCGCCCTCCTCGCCAAGAAGGAAATCTCAATTGAGGACGCTATTAAGCAAGGAAATCTGAAGATTGAAGGAGACGCCGATAGCAAAGAGAAGTTGACTGCCCTGCATGCAAAGCAGGCGTAAACGGTGTCCATGAAGTGTTAAATTAAGGCAATAAAAAATTACAACAAAATGCTTTTATTTTTATTTTCTGTCGGAGGTTTGCTTTCATCATGGTAATCTGCATCATAACTGGAACAACTTGTGTCCCCTTATTTATCAGTAACTAGCTGACCCGGAAACGCGTTGCTGTGGCTAACGAAACACAACGCCATCTATTGCCATATATCTATTGCCAGCCCGTTTTCCACCACATACAGACATTCTCCGTTAAACCAATTTACACAAACCTTGACAAAACATATACCTAAATCTTCCTCTTGAATCACTCTATCTATTGGCGAAATCCACTTCCTTTCAGTAGTTTTTGAGTTTATCGCGAACAGACAGATAGAAGCGGCGGAGGATTTTAATTTATAATAATGTAGAGATGAATCGTAGTATTTGCAACTCCATCTCGGCGGAAACGCATTCAAGTATTTTTGATTCTATAACCCAGGGTTTCCCAACCAGTGGTTCGCAAGAGGCTAGAAGATGGTCCGCGATGGTCCGCCGGTTAATAGGCGAGCCAGCGCGCGGGTCGTCCCTGATCGAGAAGTCTGAATTAAAAAAAATCGGGACAATATTCAGTTTATCATTATTGTACCTTGTGGTCAGTGGCCTTTATGGTATTCCGTTTCGCTCCACCCCATCCCACCCCGTTTTACCCCCCTCCGTTGTGGTAAATATTCTGCTGCTAGAACCTGTCCTACCCTATTCCATTACGCCCGTCCCGTTATGCTGTCCGTGCCGGGTGCCACCGGTGCAAGTAGTGGCTTAGGCTAGCATGGGCGGATAGCGTGTTGTCACCCCCCCCCCCCCCCTCCATTAATAAATGGTCCCGGGTCAGAAAAAGGTTGGGAATCACTGCTATAACTAGATACATCGCAGAACTACAGTAGCCAATAAGGTTAGGCAAATGTGCTGAACATAAAACGTATTCGACAAGAGGATTTTCTTCCTTTACCATTGCTTAAGGCGCCGAATCCTCGCTCAAAAAGAAGAAGATAGAGAGATATATAGTTACGAATGTTGGAGAGAGCGCGCTAATTTTTAAAACGATAAAATTAAAGCGAAAATTGTGAAAACGTTTAATAAAACACGACTCGTTTAAAATAGAGCAAAAATCTTTGGGGCTGTCTAAAACAGCATTTAAAGAAACACTGTAAATTTTTCCATACATATAACTTGTAAAATAAGTGAAACAGACGTGAAAATAATAATTTTCGGAGCATACTTTGCGATTTTTTTCTATTGAGGGAATTTCATATAATTTGCGTTTCGACTTGGTGAATGTATAGATATTATCTTCAAAAACAATATATATTTTTTAAGAGCTTAAGCTCTTCAAATTTTTAAGGGGGATTATGTAAGAAATCGATAGAAAATCGGGTAGCGGCGGCTTGAATTTAAAGTCCGCTCTTTCATAGATGGCGCTAGTATAGTTATCTAAAAAAAAACAGTTTGCAAATGATGCTTTAAAATATAAGGATTATTTTAATTATCTTTTTGAATGTAGCTATTACTTTGTGGTTATCCATTATAGAAAAATGAAATAATTTAACTTTGTATAAACCCCTTATTTGATGCGCAAATCCGTTCAAATTTGTTCCCCTACCCACCCACTCTACACTAATACCTACCCACCCAATCTACATTATTATCTAGCAACAGCTCTACCCCTACCATAATAAAACATTGTTCGAAACTGTCAAATTAGTATAAGCTTTCCCTGACGAAGGAACGTTTGTTCCGAAACCGGTCGGATTTGCGCATCAAATAAGTGGTTTATACAAAGTTAAATTATTTCATTTTTCTATTATTTTAATTGTTTGCGCAGTACAAAACGTGCGCAATAAGAATAAGAATAAATGGTTTTGTCCATGCTTAAACAAACTTAATCCTTTCAAGAAAGGTATACAAAAATAATATTCTACAGGTGATTCAATCCAATATTTTATTTGCATACTTTTCTTAAGGTACGTCACGTACGTTATAATTATAAACGTCACGTACGTTATAATCTACGCATTCACAGATGGCGCCAATTAAATTATTTTAGGTTTTTAACACTTTCTGCACGTTACTCTTTAAAATATTAAGGTAAATTAAGTGTTTGCGCCCGTACATATTTAATATGAATATAAATAAATAGTTTTGTTCATGAACAAACCAAAATCTTGACTTGGAGACTCAATCCAATATTGTATTTTTCAGCCTTTCTTGAAAAATTTAAGTTTGTTTATGAACAAAACTATTTATTTATATCCATATTAAATTTCACTAACTAACTAACCATCAGGCCGTTTCCCCGCAGGGGTAGGCAGAGACTGCCAAACAACTCGATCTTGGCACACACTCCTTGCCTCGTTCACATTCATACATCGTCTCATACATGCTCTTCTATTATTCCGACTCTTCACATGGCCCGACTTAAGTATCTGATTCACTTGGTCGTGCCATGTCTTCCTCGGGCGTTCCCGACTTCTTCTTAAATTCACATTTGCGTCGTATATAAAAAAAAATTACCATAATATTTTAAAGCGTAATGTGCAAAAAGTATTAAAAACCTAAAATTATTTATTTGGCGCCATCTGTGAATGCGTAGATTATAACGTACGTGACGTTTAACCTTAAAGAATTTATTTTGTATATCTACCTACGCACAAAACTTTTACTCATAGTGTATGTATACCTACGGGTGCAAACAAATAACTCAAGCATAACTTACAAGAAGTTTTTCTCCCTAAAATAATTCAATTCGTGGCCGTGATGGTCGAGGAGTAAGGCTCTTGACTTGCAATCCGAAGGTCGCGGGATCGAATCCCGGCGTGCGCAAATAAATTTTATTTCATTACTTTGTGTTATTTCACAATTATTTAATTAAAAATAATATATGGTGTATATGCGGCACGTTCCAGAGTAGAAGATACTCTCAGTATCGCCGTGGTGTAAGAACATCATTCAGAATTGAAATATTGCTTGAAATGGCTTTACCCTTGTTTGGTCACCAGATCTGAATAGCTAGGTACTTCCCCACCTTCCCCTTCCCCGTCTCCTTCCCCTCCCCAAAGTCCCCACTATCTTCAGCCTCACAACATACCCCAATTGGGGATGCCATAGGCTAACTGGGACTGGGAGCAGTTGGGACCCTTGTGAGGTATTCACATATAAAAAAAAGAAGTATATTTGCAGCACATTCCAGAGTGGAAGACACTCTCAGTAACGCTCTTGCGGAAGACCACATTCAGAATTGAAACGTTGCTTGAAATGGCTTTAACCGCGTTTGGTGAACTGATCTGAATAGCCAGGTACGTCTTGACCTTCCTCTTCCCAACTCCTTCCCCTCCCAACTACTGTTAGCCTCACAACATACCCTAATTGGGGATGCCAAGTCTCAACGGCTCCAGACAGTAGAAATTTCAATATTGTCCATTTTTTACATTAACTCCACACAGGAGGCCCCGAGGAAAATAGTTTCTCAGGGCCTATGTCATTTGAGATGCTGTGTGGAGGGTCTTTTTGAGGAGAGGAAGGAATGAACATTGGTCTCATGATAGATTGAGAGAAATGTACAATAATGTCATCTAGTGTTTAGAACTATGAATAGCAGATGTGTAGGTAGATACATAGAGTAACAGAATTTTAAAAATTATAAAAAGTTTTTTCACCAGATTTTCGACTCATTACAGTTTGCGAGAATGTGATTTGCCGAATGTGTATTATTAAAAACTAGCTGGTCCCCGGCATGCGTTGCAATGCCATTCAAAGAAATAAAATGACTCTCCCTGCATGTCCTTTCCCGTGCGTCTCCGTTCCCTTCCACCTTCCCCGCCTCCCCCCTCCCTCGTCTCTTCACTCTCCGCGAACCCCACCTCCCCCGTTCCCCTTCCCACACCTTTCCTCCCTACCGCTAAAATATATGAAATACACACATTTTCATTTCTACAATTTCATAACGCCAGAACTTACCATCATATAAAGCCTAAATGTTATTCTGATGTATGAGCTATATTATTGTAAACTTTTATTAAAATCCATTCAGTAATTTTTGCGTGAAAGAGTAACCAACATATATACATCCATACAAACTTTTGCGTTTATAATATTGTTAAGATTTCAACCAATTTATACAAAGCCTTGACAAATTATATACTTATACCTTTATCATGAATCACTCTTTCTATTGGTGAAAACCGCATGAAAATCCGTTCAGTCATTTTCGAGTTTATCGCGAACAGACAGACAGACACGTCTGAGAACTTTATTTTATAATATGTAGAGATATCAACAGATCGCTGTCTACTTAAATATAACCCAAGATTTTACTGGCTTATGTAAAATATTAGACGGTCTTAAAATAAGAAAACAGTTCCATAATAGCATAGACTTTATAATACCTCTGTGAATAATAGGCCTTTTGGTGCACAGTCGAGCCATTTACGAAGTTTGGCATAAAAAACGGGGTCGACGTTCAGCGCTATTATTCACCGGAAAAAACAGGCGTTGACTCAGAGCGTTTCTGACTCGACTCCGTGTTGAATCAATCAATGCTTAACCCGTCACGGACGCGGTGGGCTAATTTGGCCGTGACCGTGAAACTACTAAACATCCAATGCGAAGTAACATAAAATCATATGCTTTTAGTTTGATAGTTAGTTTTAGTTTGTCAATTAGATTATCCGGTAATATTATAGATGCTTTAATTAAAGACTGCGAGTAGAAATCCTTTGGCCTTTGATTTTAAGCGGTCAGATTTATTTGATAAATTAAAAATAAAGTATTAGGTCTTCTCACTTGAAAGAATATATCTAAGGTAAATGCTGCATGAGCAACGGGACAGGCTAAAAATGAAAAACAAAATATCCATCAGTTAATTTATTTTACAAAACCGTTTTAACACCTCAGATTCAATAGTGTCCTTAGTTTTTTGTACCATGGTTCGATGTACACTGAGCATACATAGGGCGTTCAAACGGTTTTCAGTCATCGTTGATCTCAGCCATGTTTTAACACGACGCAGTGTAGGAAAGGACCTCTCTATGTTACTTGGAGTGCAAGGTTGTGCCAAGGAAATAAGTATTGCTTTTTTTGTTGTGGGAAAGAAAACGTTCGCCTCCTTTAACACTTCAGTAAAATCTAGTTTTTCGAGATCTGCTCTGGTCATACCTTTGTTCTGCCATTTTTATACCATAGTTCGGCTTCTTGATTAAAATTAAGTAAATCGTAGTATATGCAAAAACTCCTTTTTTAAACGACTTCAAAAAGGAGGAGGTTCTCAATTCATCTGTATTTTTTTTTTTTTTTTTTTGTTTTTTTTTTTTGTTTGTTACCTCAGAACTTTTGACTGGGTGAACCGATATTGATGATTCTTTTTTATTTGAAAACTGGTGGTCTCATTTTAATTTGGTCTAGTTTCGACAATGGCATCCATGAGAAAACCATTTAAGTCTTAAATTTGGATTAAGTATGTGCGCGACAAATGGACGAATAACTCAATATCACGCCAACCGATTTCGATGATTCTTTTTTTATTGGATGTACTTCAAGGGTAATTTGATGAGAGTTTGGTTAGTTTCTGATTATCGGATCCATGACAAATTAACGAAACTCGGCCGAATCTCTTAATTTGAACCTAACGTCGCTATGGTCAAATTATGTCTGTTTCATATGAGCCGAACGTTTAGTAGGTTTACCCATATTCAGACCAATTAGTTAGTGTACTTCAGATTCACTAAAATTCAAAAAAAATTAACAAAACAAAAAAACGCCTTCAAAAAATGCACTAAAAAGTTAAAAAATAATTTCGTTTTCTTCTACAACTTCATAATCAACTTACTTTTTCTAATCATCAATATTGTTATTTTTGGAGTCGGTGTCGAAAGGTACCCGGCCCGGCGTGTTCACTTCGGCCCCACTCTCGCCTCTCGCCTCGTAGTCGCTAGTGCGCCACAAGCACATCTCACCTATAACTATGTGTGTAGATACAAACCTACCTTGACTGACACCGACTCCAAAAGTAACAATCGTACCTACATATTGACGATTAGAAAAAGTAAGTTGATTATGAAGTTGTAGAAGAATACGAAATTATTTTTTAACTTTTTAGTGGATTTTTTGAAGTCGTTTTTTCGTTTTGTTTAAATTTTTGTTTGAAATCAATTAACGATTATTCAACATTGTACTGGGATGTAGCGACATTAATCCGAAAGCAGGCAAATTTTGATCACCAAAACGCTGCTCCAATGCAGATATTAGGGAATCTAAATAAGGAATGATAATCGATCGCTTCCAAAAATCGCATGGAGTCTCAGCAAGGTGATTGGACCGATGTTGTTGGCGAGTTACAATGCGTGGGACTTGTATATCAGTTCCAAAGGCAGCTGCAGTTCTAATTGAATTATCTAAAATATTTTGGTTCTCTATGTCTACGTTGCTTCGATGATCATTTATAACAGAAATTATACCTTTAATATGACTCATACATGCGTACATATCGATAGTTTCCGATTGTAAAGCATTGGCAATAGGTTCCAATATGCCCGAGTACTTGGCTATCAGTTGAACACATATAATGAAAACTGATTTAATAACAACGCAATGTAACTGATAGGCACGTCTTCTTGATGCTTCATTAATCATGATAAGCTAAAAAGGTAATATTAAAAATTAAATTGATTCTCACAAACAATAGGCTACCGACGTAATATTACTTTACGGTTTGTGAGTATTCCTGCATCTTCTAGGGGGGGAGGGGGGGCCCTGCCCGTTACCTCTTTTTTTATTTTTTTTTATTTGAATTTTATTTTAGTAATTTGTACATTTAAGTTTACAAATTTCTAATTGATTATAATATTTCATATTGCAGTTTTTTTAATTATAATATTTTAAATTCACAAAATTTTTTGTTTTTGTTTTATGTAGCTCCTACAATCCATCTTGAACTTTTCAATTGGTGAGGACTTAAGAGTTTCTGGTAGTGTGTTATATAACTTAATTCCTTTGTACAGCAGACTGTTTTGCGTATTCGTTTTGTCCTTTTTGTTTAATCTTATTTCCTTGCAAGTCCTTGTGTAATGTCTGTGAATGTCCTTATTGTATACGATTTTATTTGTGAAGTATTTTGGTAACATGTTGTTTAATATTTTGTGAATAAATATCAACGTGTTCAAGGTCAGTATTTGTTTCACTGTTAACCAATTAAGTTCCTTTAATATTTTAATTATTTTTGAAAATCTATTTCTTCGGAGTATTATTCGCATTGCTCTGTTTTGGAGAATTTGAAATTTATTCTGTTCTCTTTCATTACAAAGGAAAAGGATACTTGAACAGTAGTTGAAGTGTGGAGCAATAATTGAATTGTAAATGGTGATGGCGGTTTTTCTGGAAATTTTAGGCCGAATTCTTCCCAAAAAAGATATCTTTTTGCCAATTTTCTTGTGGGTATATTCGGCATGTCTATTGAAGTTTAGTTTGGAATCTAATATGACTCCTAAGTATTTCATTTCAGAAACATTTTCAATAATTTCACCATCAATTTTAATTTTGCTTTCACTGGATGTCTTCTTATATCCAATCACCATACATTTTGTTTTTTTTTGTATTGTTATGAAGTACTTTCTTGAATTATAACTTCCCACCCCTGTATGATTATTTCCGTCATCAGGTACTAAATATTTTATACCAGTTGCCAAAAGTTGGCAACATTTGCGAAACGTTTTGATTGGCCCGGATTTCGGGAGGGGGCCGAGCAGCCCTTTCGACGGGGCGGAGAGCCCTGGCGCCTTCTTCTGGGTTTAACTGTGGTGAGGGACGGTTCTTGGCATATTGCCGACCGCCCTTTTGATTCCAACAATTGTTTGGGACACGTAATTCAAAATATAGTTAAATTTGGATATTTAAATCAACTCAGTGGTGTTCCCGGATCAGGTCCTCTGCCCAGATGCTGCCCGTGACAGTGTAACGTACGTAAAACTTATATAATTATGTGTTATCATTCAACCCTTTTATTATATGTTAGAATCATTAACCTTGAGTTCACAAAGAGATTAAAAGCTTTTCCTAGAAGCGTCGAGTCATTAATAAATTCACCAATTATTTAAAAGCGACAAGAGATCTTTTCATTTATTAAAACCCTATATATATAATTATTCCAACAATAAAGCGACAGTCGTTTTGAATCAAATCCCAAACGAACTGAAAACACGATATCCCTGAGGGACGCTAGCCGGAGGTTTGTATTATAATTTGGTTTCTGTAAGTATTTAAATTGAACCATTGTTGTTGTGTCCTAATCATGGTGATTATTAATTTGTACCTGTTCGTAACAAGGCGGTTCGAGCCCGTAGTTATGTAACAGTATTTAATTTAAGCTTATTTATTTTTAGCCATCTTGATACATGTCATCATCTAGTTCATTATTTAAAATATTTATTAGTTCTTCATAGTTATCTCCAATTAAGTATATAAGTGTATCATCGGCAAAAAGTCGTACTTTGCATTTTGAAAATATTTTCACCATGTCATTAATATAGAGTATGAACAATAGGGGTCCAAGGACCGATCCCTGCGGTACTCCTAATTTATTTTCCATTGGTTTTGAGAATTGATTATTTATTTTTGTTATCTGTTTTCTGTCTTTCAAATACTCTTCTATTAATTTAATGGCTATAGATGAGAAACCAATTTCTTTAAGTTTTCTTATTAAGATTTCTCGATCTATAGTTTCGAATGCCCGAATTTCGAAATTCTAAAAATATTGCTAAGATAAATTTATTACTATTCATTCCTTCCTTCCATTCTTCGACAATTACGTTTAATGCTGTTTCACGCGAGTTATTAGATCTGAATCCTGATTGCTCTTGGCATAGAATATTGTGTTTATCTAGGTATTGTAAAATTTGTTCTTTTATTATCACTTCAAGAATCTGCTCATATTTTGGTAAGGTGTTGATTGGTCGAAATTCTTCACATTTTCTGGTATTTTTAACCTTCGGAACCGGTATAATGGTAGATTGTTTCCATGACTGTGGAAATTTTCCTTCTTCAATCGTCTCATTAATAATATTTAATAGTGTAGATCCAATTACTGGAAAAGCATCCCTTATTATACTAATAGTTAATCCATCTGAACTATTCTTTGATTTAATTTCATTTAAGACTTTAAATAAATATTCTGCATTTATTCTTCTGAAGACCAATAATTCTTTGTTTGAGTCGTTATTTTCATTTTGGGTATTAATTTGTTGATTTGAGTGATGCTTTCAATAAAATATTTATTAAAGCTATTAGCCATGTTTTCTTCGTTTATCTCTTTTGGGAAGTTTACAATTTTATGTCGTCTTTGTTTTCGCCATGTACTAATTTTTTTATGCTTTTCCAAATTTTTTTGGGATCCCCTTCTTCTGAGTTAATTTTATTTTTTATGTACTCATTATGCGTTCTTTTTATGTCTTTGGAGTATTCGTTTCTCGCTTTTTTGTAGTTATCCCAATCCATAGTATTATTAGTAAGGCGTGCTCTTTTGTAAAATGTATCTCTATCGTGCTGCATTTTGCGTAGTTCTTTTGTTTACCACTTATTATTATTTATTTTATGTATCTTCTATTCTGGGACTACTTCATCAATAGATTTTTTTAAGTTTCGCTACGCCCTTGTTAGATATACCCCTCATTAAAATTGTTCTTAAAAAATGTACGAATATATTATAAATTTGGAAATACATGATAAATTTAATTTTTTTCCTCCTAAACATTGCGAATTTGACTTTGATAATGAAGTACAAAAATGTCCAAAAGGGTTTAAAGTCATTTATCTTAAAATTAACTTTCTGGAGATACAGCGTATTGCCAGTATGCGGGTGTTTGCACCATGATAGACGTTATATTTTAATGGATAGTTTTAAAAATATATTTATTTGCCCAACTAATGTGTGAATCACATAATATAATTAAGTCGTTCAATATCGTTTTAAATCTTTTGATAAAATTTGAAAAACTTTCCTGGATGCAATCAAAATTACAATCGATGCATCAAAATCAAATCCAGAAGATAGCATTATGTTATATTCATTTAAAAATTTGGCAGTACCTTCCTACGTGCAAATATTGACAGTAATGACATGAATAATTTTTCAATGCTGAAGAACTGTAGAGCTACGAAAATAATCCCCAGTAACTTACTCGTATATTGAATATAAATATTTACTGATGATGATAAATCAATTTTTAGAAATGATAAAATTAAGCTGTAAAATCTTCACGTGATAAGGGTTAAGTTTATATTTCAAAAAATCGTACGTAGCATCATTTAGATTCAGTTTCCGTACAAGTCAGGTGAGTCCAGCTACCTTTTACTAAATAACTGATATTTTATTTATTTCATTATTTATTGTTATATATATCTAATTTCCAGTTAGAAATTAAAGTCTTTTTGTGAGATTCAGTTAGGATTACTTACTTCGTACTTTTAAACATAAGATTCGACAAATTTGTGTTTGTTTTGACATTAGATATCTACTAATTTTGTTTGTAGAGATAATTTATCGTTTCTTTATGACGTTCGCGGTGTGGACGTGTATAATCATTGTCTTCTGATAAGTTTGTTTAAATATATTATTCATTTTGGATATTTGATATAAGTAACGTTTAGAATAAAAATATTATTAGATATTAATATTGAAATATTGGTCGTTGATTTTAGATGGTGACAATTTGTTTAAATATCATGTCTACCCCGTGTTTGATTGCATATGCGTTTGTTGAATTTAATGCTAAATGCTAATTACTTTTGCATAATAATATTACGAAATATATTGTTTTAACCCCTCAAGATTCAACCATATTTATTCAGGGGCTCAAAATATTTCGGCTTTGAAATAAAATTCAAATATGTAAATGGAATATTTCGGAACGTATCCGAAAACTAAAATCTGTTGTATGACGATAAAATATGCTTTCAAATTTTAAAATTCGAAATATCTGTATAATTTTTGAAATATTCGAGTTTTGCAAGCAAACATAAAAAAGTTTTAAAGTTGGCTAACCTGACGTTTGTTTATTCTAACTAAAATTACTGATAACGAAAAAAAAACATATAAATATTTTGTTAGACAAATGTATTATAAACGGTTCCATGCCAACTCAGAATGAAACCAACTCAGAAAGGTCATTAAAAGCTATGAAAAAATAATTTCAAAATATCCGGTAACCCTAACCTAACTTAACCTATTTACTTAACCATTTTTTTTAAATATTTTTATAACTTTTGTATATTTTCTCTTTCTCCTTCTAACACCGTTAGATCATATTTCTTACTCCGATAGTAAGTGAGGCACAACGATTACTATGAGGCCTATATGAGTTGTTCTGGAAACCGAACAAATTAGACTGATAGGTGCCAGGTGAATGAGGTAAACGGCTGCCCGGTCGCGTATTTACAATCCCTACCGCGTTTGAGTCGCTTTAAATTTTCAATATCAAAATTTAAATATTTAGAAATAAAATTATTAATTTCTAATATACACATTGGAAAGATTATTTTATCTAGATTTTAGAACATTTTTTAGTTTTTGCAAAGTGATAAAAATTATCAATATAGAGGTGTATTTACAATATATGGGAATAATATTCAAATTTAAATATTTAGAAATAAAATTATTAATTTCTAATATACACATCAGAAAGATTATTTTATCTAGATTTTAGAACATTTTTTGTTTTTGCAATGTGATAAAAAATAACCAATATAGAGGTATATTTAAAATGTAAATTGTCGTTACCGCGACTGAATCGGTATAGGTTTTGTAAATACGCTGCCCGGCCTTTTTAATGCAAAACGTAATTTTCTTAATTCTTCATTTTCCAGGCAACATTTGCAATTATTTGTGAGTTAAAGATAATTATTTTGCAGTATTTATTATTAAAATATAATCATGTAAAATAAAAGAATATTTTAAAAAGCATTTTGATGGCTGTAAATTTAAGTTACAAATGACTGAATTACGTCTGAACACAAATATATCATTTAAAACGCTTTTTTATTCTTCTTCTCCTTTGTGTGCCGTATCAGGTCCCCCCGACGTTGGCGATCACTCTTGAAAATGTCTCTCTGTCTTACGCTGCCCGGAATAGCTCCTCCACACTTCTAATGCCAGTCCACTCTCGTATATTACGCAGCCAAGACATTTGTCTCCTACCAGGCCCTCGGCGACCCTCTATCTTGCCTTATTTTATTATGTTTTATTTTTACATTAAACACTGTTTGTAGATAGGTCAAGATATTTTTTGTAATACTCGTAATTGCCTGTATTTTATAATTTGAAATTGAAATATAAATGAAAATGAATCGCCGAAATGCATGTACGCGCATAACTTCCGAACGACTGCACCAACTTGGAAATTTGTTTAAAAAAATTGCTATTGTAGCACGCGAGCTGTTTAAAAACTGCGTGTACTAGGGCTGAAAGTATGGAATGTGGGAGGGGTGAAGGGGACTTGGAAGGGGGGAGGGGAACTCAGGAGAGGGGTTCGCGGGACGGGCTTGGGGGGTAGTGGAGTGGGGAGAGGGAAGGTGGAGGAGGCGGAGTGGGAACGCGAGAGGGGAAGGGGCCGCGTGAGAGGAAGGGGGGGGGGGGCGGAATCGGAACGGGGCGAATGGGAAAGGACACGCAGGGAGAAACAATTTCTTTATTAAATTGCATAACAACGTGAGCCAGCTAGTTTGAAATATAAATAAATGAAGTGGTTTAGTTTGTCTAAGTATTTTAGCCATCAAATCTAAATTTATATTTTGTGTGAAAAAGCACAGCCGTTCCAATATTTACTCCTGTCTTGTCACTGAAAAGTCTTTCGGACGTTTCTCATTTCCAAACTGATCAACACACACGATTTTAAATTTAAATAACAATATACGTAATAATTTCCAATATGTATTATACTTATAATCTCATGTATCACTTTAATGTAAAAGGCGTTAAAGCATTTAAATAATTAAAGAAATATGTATCATTAGTAGACGTATTGTGTTTGGTGACCAGATCTGTATCAATAGCCAGGTACTGCCAAACTTCATCTTTCCCATCTCCTTACCTTCCCCACTCCCTTCACTCCTGTCTCACAACATACCTTAATTGGGAATAGCCTATTTCTACTGGTTCTGGACAGTTTGGAGCAGTTAGGACTCTTCGGAAAGGTTTTTGGTTTCTGTTATGCTAATGCAATAACACCTTCATCTTTCTTTCAGCATCCAAATCATCATCATGGCAGAAATCAAGAGCCAGGGAGTCCTCGAGAAGATCAAGGAGAAGATCGCAGCTGCCGACCCCAACCCTGCCAACAGGAAGGCACTCATCGTCGTCGACATCAAGATCACTCAAGATGGCAAGGTCGTCAAGGAAGTTGGTAAGTTTTTAATCAAACCTCATTCCAATCTTCACAATATCTCTAGGTTCCAGAACTTCCAATGCCCAGTCCTGGCAGATCCTGATCAAGCATAGGCAATAGAAACAAAGGGAGTAAAATAACTAACCATCATGCCGTTTCTCCGCAGGGGTAGGCAGAGAGACCGTCAAACAACTCGGACTTGGCACACACTCTTTGCCTCATTCACATCGTCTCATACACACTCTTCTATTATTCTGACTTTTGACACGGCCCGACTCAAGTATCTGACACACTCGATCGTGACACGTCTTCCTCGGTCTCCCCCGACTTCTTCTATCATTCACATTTGAGTCATATATTCTTCTAACACTATTTTCTTCGTTCATTCACTCTACATGCCCAAACCATCTGAGGGTCCCTTTCTTAGTCTTACTCATAACCCTTACATCAGCCTTGCATTCTTTGCGGGTTTCCACATTTCTCATACGATCGTATATGGTTTTACTACATAAACGGCTTCAGTCTACTTTCATCCTTCCTCTGCAAGTTCCATGCCTCACAGCCATCCATCAGGGTAGGTACCAGCACTCATTTGTGGACTGCTAGCTTCGCTTCTTTTGGCAGTTTTTTATTAGCGCCAACGGCATTCAGTCATCCATTAATGGAGTTACCTGCATTTACCCTTCTTTCAATATCTCTTATCAGCCTTCCCATCCCTCGTAAATATACTACCCAGATGCACAAACTCATTCACCTGCTACGACTCCAGATACTAATATCTACAGCCTGTATGTCGGACGAATATCTACAAACTTCAGAGTGTTGACTAATATCAACAGAGCTAAGGTCGGACGAATATCTATGACGGTCCCAGTGTTGACTAATATCTACAGAGCGTAGGTTGAACTAATATCTACAGAGCGTAGGTTGGACTAATCAGCTAAATGTGTCCAATAGTCCGATATTAGGGATTTTTACATAAATTAAGTTTTTTAAACTGCATACGCAATATTACGTTATTCCAGTATGCTATACATAATTGCAAATCCAACCTCTGCCAGTGCTGTAGATATTCGTCAACACTTTGGTTCTCATAGATATTAGTCAGCAGTTTGAGCTGTAGATATTCGTCAACACTTTGGTTCTCATAGATATTAGTCAACAGTTTGAGCTGTAGATATTCGTCAACACTTCTCATAGATATTAGTTCGATTTTTTCAGTTTTTGGAATTCCTGTAGATATTAGTAGATGCCTCCCCTGCTACTAGTATTCATCATTCAAAACTACATTGCACACTGTTGTCGTACTCTCTCTTTAGCACCATGACTTTAGATTTACTTACATTCATCATTAACATTCTTCTTGAATAATTCGTTGATCCTATATGTATAAGAGATGCCGTAGATCTTACGTACCCAAATCAGCACCGCATCACCAGCATACAGGCAACATTAATATGGCGTATGACTGTCACCAAACTACGACCAAACTGCACAGACTATCAGAGCGGCTGATCCAATGAAAGTCATGTGTTTTTTTTGTAGGCAGAAATAAAGGCGGGGCGACGTTGTTTTACATTAGCTTTACATAGGAGGGCGAAATACCAGGGTTGGTAATATACAAGTACAAAATATCGCCACTGTTCGATATGCATACCAAATTTTAAATTTTTAGTCGATTTTAGATTTGAAATTGGTTAGTAAGGCACAAAAAATTATAATTTCTAAAGGCGGTACACAATCCTATTAATTTGTGTTTGCTCAAAACTTACATTTTAATCATTTCCGGAAAATTCGTAACTATTATAAGTTTTCTATTTCCACAAGGGATGCGAGTTATTTATATTTTAGATTAATAAAAAAAATACCTCATCATTAATATATTTTACGTTCGACGATTTTAAAACTTTATAACCCGTTTTTCAACAATAAAGTTAGCGGTAAGCACCAGATTTTATTTTTCTAGACGATGAATTAACAACTTCGGGAGGATAACATGGAGACACATTTTAAATATTTGTAACACGTTCTTCAGAATTAATTAAAATGTACTCGGCGGAAAGGCCGTATCTCCTCACCAGGCCTGCTACGGTGAACTCGACCGTACGTTCGTCCAATACGCCGTGCCGCGGCCTATATTTGTTTACACGCTTTCTTCACTTAGGTCGTTAAGATTCCCACATTATTTATCTTCTTCTTCTTTTCTTTGACACTGCAAATTCGACAGTAGTTCCGTCCAATGCACGGGTCGCGAGTTGCAATTTATATACACGGCTTCTTTACTTACGTCGTTACGATTCTGAATATATTTTAGGGTATATTGTCATCTTAACAATAATAATTGATTCGGGATCAACTGCCGAGTCACCATATTTATTACCGTCGATACCTTGACGATACTAACCTAACCACTGGAGCGCTTTTTGCCACAATATGGCACTATTTAAAATACCTCGGATTGCTTTGCTGCCAATTTTGGCAAATTTTCCCTTATTTGTAAGTAATTAAATAGAAGTTTACGATTTTATAATATATTTTTAATAAATCCTACGAATATGTGATAATCGACAAAAGATAGATGAATTTATTGACTATATAGAACTATAATCAGTTTGTACGTCTCCGTATTAAAATTCGGAGGTATGATTTTTTTAATGCGGGCGGAAAATATTCAAAATGATCACCAAAAAAATCTCGAGCAATCGGAGCAAAAAGTTTTAAATTGCGCTGTCGCTATTACTTTAATTATCATTTTATCAAACGACTAGTCAGATAAAACTAACCTTATAAAATTCATGATCGATCATAGACAAGCAGTTACAGATGAGGGGTAAAACCAAACTATGGAGAGCGAAGGGGGGAAAGATGACTGTCATTCGTTGAACAATCAATCTGACAGTATATAGGCATCTCGCATTACAATATCACCATTTAGTTCTTAAAAGCAAAATCTGCTTTGAATGAATAGACCTTTTTACATGGGAGCGCGAATTGCTTGCCACGTTCAAAACTTATTTGCTAAGGCTAAATGCTCGCCCCAAAAAGACTCGCGCCAATACACATATCAATATTTTCTTGCCGTGTTTAATTAAAACACTTTTACAAATGTTTCATAATTTACTTACCCCTGTAACCAGCGACGAGCACATTGGAGTACCGCCCACATTCGCTATGTGCATATTGATACGAAGATATATTGTATAGCACAAGCTGCCGTTATTTCGTTAAATGTATGGATGTCAGCTTCTCGCTGTTCACGGCAAGAATGATGACGTCACACATTTTAGATTCAAGCGAGGCTATATCCCCTCCCCATGGAGCGAGCCGGTTCCAAGGAGGAGCTACAGCCGGCGCCATGTGGAGGGGGAAATAATACGTTTTTATCACTTAGGGCAGGTCCAGATATATTCATATGTCCGTGTGATCGATCAAATTTTATCGGAAAAAATATACAAGATTTATTGCTTTACTTGCAGTTATCAGATAAGCTATAAGTATTTTTAAATTATGTGTTTGGCTTTTTTATTTACTGTGGAAAAGCCGATTGAAGTATTTGCAGCAATTATTATTAATAAATGTCTTAACGTGTAACCATAGATATTGGTTACCTCGAAATTTATCGTTTTGGGAATCGATCTAATGATTAATCGTATTTTTGGTTAATTTTTTAAAAAAATATTTATTTACTGATTATTTATTTACTGACTTCATTTTAACCGTAAACAGCTGATCAAAAATTCGACGTGCAAAAAATATTTTAAAAATATATTTCTGACATCGTTCTAAAATAGTCTATGAAGTTCGGATTTGCGTCATCTACGGTCATAATATCTTACGTACATATTTTACAGACTTAAAGAAGTATTGAATATTGACAAATTGAAAATGATTTATTTTTCTCTGGTGCAATCTTCACTCATGTACGGAATAATAGGATGGGGTGGTGCGCCTGATGTTTTTATAAAACCTTTACAAACAACTCAAAATTATATTGTCAAAGTTATGTTTAATAGAATTAAAACATTTTCAACAGATGCTTTATACAAAGAATCTAAACTATTCAGTCTCCATAAACTATTTATACTGCAAACTATGAAATATATCTATAAAAACAGAAACAAATTCGAAAAAAATGAAAACAGAACAAACATTAGAAATAATAATGTATTCTATACCCCTCAAACAAACACAAAACAAATGCAAACTCACAGTAGTTTTATTGGACCTCGCACTTTTAACCTTTTACCAAAAAATATCCAAGTTGCAACTAAACTTCAGCATTACATAAAAGAGTTAAAAATATGGCTATACCACACAGATGTAAAAACTCTATTTATTTAATTTTACATCAGTTTATGTTTCTCACAAACTTTACACTTAATATTACACTTATAACTGCTATTACACTATACACTAATTATTACCTTGTACACTATTGAACACACTTTTTGTACAAACTGTTTAAACAAATTTTTATAATGTTTTTGCTTCATGTGCCACTGTTTGTTTTTTCTAGGTACTAAAATAAAATATATTTTAACTATAATATTACCCACGCACAGGCTGCGCCTTAGTGGGTTCCCATTATTTTTATTATACCCAAAATATGTAACTATAAAATGTAAAATTGGGAAAAATAAAGGATTTAAAAAAAAAATAATAAAATAAATAGATAAAGCATTTCAATAGCTTCTTTTTAAAATAAATGGCTCTAGAGGGAAATGTTTTAAATAATTACAATAAATGTTTTACGAATGGTAGGAAAATATGGTCCAATTTTGGACCGCTATCGATCGCAGAAAAATAAAAGTGGTCCATTTTTCGACCATAATCGCTCCAGTGGTTGTATGCATCTGTAATATTAAGTTCTGTGATATCGTAGATAGTAGTTTTAGAGGTTACTCATAGATGGCAACAATATAACAATCATGTGGTAACAATAAAGCTGTCAATAATGCAGGGTTTGAGACTTAGATACGCATGACGGTGATTGTGAGCCCAAGGTCAGGGCCCAGAATCATTGCTATCGCCTGTGAGTAAAACCATCCGAGCTCATTATAATCTATATCCAATAAAAGTGAATTGTTGGCCCAGCAGATTTATTTAAAGACTTTGTGAATAAGCCCGGAGTCGCAAGAAACTCCGTCCCAAAACTGGATCGCGATGATAAATTGACACTTTATTCTTCTTTCTTTTTCAGTCATGGATCTGAAGAAACTCGAGTTCACTGACGGCCCCTTCAAGGGAACCCCCGAACTCACTATCACCGTGGATGACCTTACCCTCGTCCTCCTCGCCAAGAAGGAAATCACATCAGAGGAAGCTGTCAAGCAAGGAAATATGAAGATTGAAGGAGACGCCGAGAATATCGAAAAATTGGCTTTCCTGCAATCAAAGCTCGGTTAAATTGTGTTCATTATAATATGTTAAATTAAGGCAATAAAAATCACAAAAAATTGTTTTACTCTCATTTTCTGTTTGAAGTTTGCTCTTATCATTGTAATCTGCATCCTACCTGGAACAACTTGTATCCCCTGGTTTATCACTAAAAAACGTGGTTTTTGCAGCTCAAAAATAACTGAAATTTTTTATTCAAAAACTACATAGTGACATCGCGGAAGCACAGGATCCAATAAGGGTAAGCGAATGGGCCGTACATAAAACATATTCAATAAGAGGATTTTCTTTCTTTACCCTTTCTGAAGAGGAAACCGAGTGGCGGTTTCAAAATTCATTTCTTACTCTTTCGTAGATGCCGCGATTACGATTACATTAAAATATTGATATTGAGTATGATTAGGTACATTAAGAGCGTTTAACCAGCCAGCGGACGAAAATCCACATTTCGTCGAAAGTTGTTCTTACGATCGTGCAGGGCGGTTACAATGAGAAAGATTAATTATTCTCCGTACCAGATTTTTAAAATTATAACTCAATATCGAATTTATTTCAATTCAAATTAATTTATACCTTCATCCAAAAATGCTGAAAGGCGTGATGATAAAACTATTAAAATAATGTACTTTTTGTAATTATTTTTTGATTATAAGTATTTATCATTTTTCAATAATGTCTATATTTAATAAGAATGTTAAAAAAATCTGAAATATATTAGTTTGTAAGTGCGCAAATAAATACACAAATGGACCAATTTTCGTCAAGAAACACATGTACGTACATATTTTTTAATGATTTTATTGAAACTAAAATTAAAATTCTAAAACATACGTTTGCTAGATAATGTATTGATTTATTTTACTGCATGATTATATTATATGAAATGGGTGTGGTATAATACAAAATCTTTTTTGAAAATTTAACAAATCTGCCAACGACCTATGGAATAACCTTATTATACTAAAAATTCAAAAAAATTCTCAAAATTTATTACATGTAAATGCTAGATAAAAGAACAATCTTTCGAAATCCATTTATAATTTTTTGTGAAAAAGAGTCAATACGTCTAAAATCTGATTTGAAAATGACATATTTCTGGTTTTCTCTGGTAATGCCATCTTAAACATTGTTTGCATCCGTACATACGCAATGTGAATATGAATTGTGTCCATAATAAAAGTTGTGTCCATAAACAATCTCAAATATTTCGAGAAAGGCTAACAACACATGCGTATTTGTTAGCCTTCTTGAAATATTTGAGTTTGTTAATCGTCAAATTACTAAATACGGTTCTGGCTAAATTTGTATCTGTCAAGTAAGTGACAAATCCATGAGGTGTGGCGTCTTCAAGTACAATCTACAAGCCATCCATCATTTCACCTGGATTATCAGATGTTGGTTAATCTTGGGTTTTCCGCCTATTCACGATGTTACCGAGACATTGAAGTCTTCTTATTTTTACACCTTTGACAAAATTTCACATTTGCAACTTACATTGGCCACCATTTTTGTCCAGGTTGTTTTCAGAATGCGCCCATTGGTCAGCATTACAAAAGCTGACATGACGACAAACCTTTTTGATACCGAAATGTAGATGTAGATCGTGGTTACAGGTGATATCTTCATCTATATTGAAGACGCTCATGTAACTCAACTTTTGGGACGAGTTGTTTCATAAAAATAGAACAATTCATCTAATTTCATAGTTAAAATTCAACTTCCATTAAAGTTCTTATATACATGTAGCTTCAACATACTACAAAAGATGTCGTTAGTATAGATGTATGTGTCGTTAGTATAGATATGTAGTTTTTAGTTTTCTCAACAGATGTCAGTAAAGTAAAAAAGTAGAAAAATGTAGACTATCGGAAATAGCCGATCTAGCCGATGATGCATGATAGACAGCTAGGATCCTACAGTCTTTGGTTCCCCAACTTCAGAATAACTTAGAGGGGATTGGTATATTTATGACTTAGAGCTTTCTGTAGCGCGGACGTCTAGGCCAGTTAAATATTCATTGAAAACCTTATGATAACGTAAATAAAGTAACTAGTAATCTCGACTATAACTATGTATGTAGTTACAAACCTACCTAGACTGACACCGACTCCAAAAATATCAATCGTACCTACATATTGATGAGTAGAAAAAGTAAGTTGATTATGAAGTTGTAGAAGAATACGAAATTATTTTTTACTTTTTAGTGCATTTTTTGAAGTCGTTTTTTTGTTTTGTTAAAATTTTTGTTTTTTCTTCACATTAGCTCCACATAGGAGGCCCCGAGGATCAAGTATGTCATCTTAGGGGATGCTGTGGAGGGTTTTTTTTAGGGAAGGGAAGGATAGGAAGTTCTGAGAAGGAAAAAGGTATGAGAGGTGGGTAGGAATCTGGGGTTCAGTGTGCCCAGGAGTGAAGGACGTTTGAATCCATCCCTTCAACTGCGGTGCAAGGCGGTGGGGGGTTCGAAAGATTCTGGCTGGAGAGGATAAAAGACCTCCCTCAATCGGTCTCTTTAGATCCTGCCCACCACGCAGCCGGTGGGCACACGCATCGCCCCCCAAGACCTGGACAAACCTCACCAATGAACCCGGGCTGCTAAGTCACCAAACGTAGCGAACCACTTGGGGTGACCTATGGCAGGGGTGTTGGTTATCCAATAAATGATTCCCGTGGCGGCGGTACCCATACCCGCCTCCATATATAACCTACTATAAAAAGATGTATCAAGATGACCACAATTTGCAATTAAATTTTTTGATTTGCATAATTTGATCTTTTTAGGATTTTTCCCGAACATGTGTTAAGTAATATCAATCACTGCGATTGAAGCACCTCACAGTTCTATTTAAGTTCTGTTGAGTTCATCTTGGACCGGTTACTTCACATTGCATGGATAATAACATGCCTTGAATAGAACATAATAACCTACTGTTGTGATAAATTGTTCAAATTCTGTAAAAACAAGCCGACCTTTTATCTGTACCTAAGTAGTTATTTTTATTCATCTTGAAAATCTGCCAAAACCGAAACTTTTTTAGACATGTTAAAAATCGATTGTTTACTGTAATTTGGCTCATTTTTTACACATTCGGACAGTTAAAACATGTTAAATTAAATAAATAAAACAATAATTGAAGTATGTGAAAAAAATAATATTTTTTTATATTACTTCCATAAAACAAATAAAATTTATAAAAAATAAAAAAAACGATAAACTACTTCTAGGAATTTCTCGTTCGGCTGACTTCGGGTGAGTTCATGGCTCCTATGTCACCCGCCATCATCAGCAAGATACTCAATTAATGAGGTGTTGATTTATTGACAAATGTTTGTTCCAAGAAGTAGTTAACGTGTTTTTTTAATTTTGATTTGTTTTATAGCAGTAAAAACAATTTTTTTTCACATATTTCAATTATTGTTTTTTTATTTCATTTAACACGTATAAAAAGAATTTTGTGATTATAATCGTAATAAAAATTAAAATACTCAATTGCTGAGGTCCTTCCTTTATAATATAAGTAGTGTTGATTATTGACAATTTTTTGTTCCTAGAAGTAGAGAAAAATTAATTATTCTCCGTACCAGCTTTTTGTAAATTTTAACTCAATATCGAATTTATTTCAATTCAAATAAGCTTTAATTTATACCTTCATCCAAAAATGCTGAAAGGCGTGATGACAAAACTATTAAAATAATGTACTTATTGTAGTTATTTTTTGATTACAAGTATTTGTCATTTTTCAATAATGTCTAAATTTAATAAGAATATTAAAAAAATCTGAAATGTATTAGTTTGTAAGTGCGCAAATAAATACACAAATGGACCAATTTTCGTCAAGAAACACATGTACGTACATATTTTTTAATGATTTTATTGAAACTAAAATTAAAATTCTAAAACATACGTTTGCTAGATAATGTATTGATTTATTTTACTGCATGATTATATTATATGAAATGGGTGTGGTATAATACAAAATCTTTTTTGAAAATTTAACAAATCTGCCAACGACCTATGTAATAACCTTATTATACTAAAAATTTAAAAAAAATCTCAAAATTTATTACATGCTAGATAAAAGAACAATCTTTCGAAATCCATTTATATTTTTTGTGGAAAAGAGTCAATACGTCTAAAATCTGATTTGAAAATGACATATTTCTGGTTTTCTCTGGTAAAGCCCTCTTAACATGTTTTGTTATTTTTATAAATTTTGTTTGTTTTACAGAAGTAATATTATTTTTATTATTTTCGCACTTCTTCAATTATTGTTTTTTTTTAAATTTATTTAATTTAACACATGAATAAGTGTAAAAAATAAGCCGAATTTCAGTAAACAATCGATTTTTAATAAGTCTAAAAAAGTTTTGGTTTCGGTTTCGGCCGAAGCTGAGACAGACACCGAAGATTCGGTTTCGGTTTCGGTGGAAAGTTCTGTGTCGGTCGGACATTAACAAAAACACAATTGGTGTACCTATTTTATATTGAAACTTGGTATTATAGCCATAACCGTCAAACCTTACTATCATAAAATAATCATTGCCGCGATCAAGATATAAATTTGGCATCACCTGACTGTCTGGCCGTTTTCTATAATCACTGATGATTCGCAATCATAATAATAATAATAATAATAACTTGATTGACTGCCGTAATATAGTACCATATTATGAATATGAACCAAATTCATTTTTAGAAAATGAATTTTATAAAATATATTATGATAAAACTATACTAACAGACAGAACAATTAGTCATAATAGACCTGATATAGTTTTACATGACAAAATTAAAAAAATAACTTATATCATTGATGTAGCTATTCCAAATTCCTGTAATATTCAAAAATCTGTTTCTGAAAAAATAAGAAAGTAGGTATACAGTATACAGATTTAGGAAATGAGATTAAAAGAATTTGGCATTTTAAGACTATAAAAATATTACCATTTGTTATTTCGGCTACCGGAATTATACCTAGATCTCTCATTCAAAATTTAGGCGTCTTAGATTTGTCATAGAATTTGTATATAAAAATGGAAAAATTAGTCATTTTAAATACATGTAGGATAACAATTTTTTTTTTTAAATATTTATATTAAGGGATCAGTAGGATTTATAGGTCCAATTAGGAGTTCCACAGAGCCGAACCCTCTGATATGAAAATATCTGGAGTCGGTGAATTATTTTCCCATTTGGTCTCTGGTAGGTTGACACGTTGTTCTTGTATTGTTTTGTATTTATTATAATTGTATAGTGCAAATGCATAGCGTGGATTGACTAGATGATCATTTGAGGAAGTGTGTGAAAGGGTTTAGTTTTTCCTGTGGGGAAAATTTAACCCGGACATTTAAATCTGGTGCGTTAAAAAACATCTATGTTTTATGTTACCTGTATATTGTCTTTATTTTCATTGTAACTTTAAAAATACATTTAGGTAAAAGCCCTTTGTTAACAACAAAAAGTATATAAATGAGAATTTTATTTATTTAAACGCCTAAAGGGCTTTTACCTACATGTACTTTTAAGTTACAATGAAAATAAAGACAAAATACAGGTGACATAAAATATAAGAAACTAAATATAGGTTACATAAAATATAAGAGTTGACATAAAGTAATAAGTTTCAGCCCGCTTTATGCAAATCTTAATTTTGAATTGGAGATCAAAATACTTAACCAAACTGAAAAATTATGTTTGTAATCAAAAGGTGTAGCAAATATCTACTAAGGATACGAACCACTTACTTTATTTATTTTTGCTTTACATTATAGGCCACTAAAGATTTTAATGTTTTATGGTGTTAGAGACAATTTAGGCTATTATTTGAGAGTAAATGAAAAACATTAAAAAATAATTTTAGTATATTTATGATTAAAATACCATGAAATATAAAATAAAAATTAATAAAAATAAATAATTTGGTTGGGTGTAAATTCAAATTACAAATTATCTATTAACATCGGAAAAAAAAAGTCATTTTTGTATTAAAATTACTCCCAAAACACACATTTTTAACCTTATTTTATTTATTAAAGATTATGTAGGTCGCGGATTCTAATCTCGGCGTGCGCAATTAAATTTTATTTGATTGGAATGTGTTATTTCACAGTATTATTATTTTAATTAATGTAATGTATATTTGCGGCAGGTTCCAGACAGGAAAATATTCTCAGTATCGCCCTGGTGTAAGACAACCATTCAGAATTGAAACTTTGCTTGCGTTGGCATTAGCCATGATTGGTGACCAGATCTGAATAGCCAGGTGCTTCCCATATATCCCTTCCCCATCGCCTTAACTTCCCGACTACCTTCAACCTCAAAATATATCCCAACTGGGAATGCCACAGTCTCACTGGCTCCAGTTACTGGGAGCAGTTAGGACTCGTGCGGTATTCACATAAAAAAAATTTCAACCGTCTTGAACCGAAAAAGGAACGTTTATACAAATTTACAGTCACACGAAATGCAAAACGGTCGACTAAAAACAAGACTTCGCTACGCTCAGTCAACTGATTCAAGTATAGATATTGGCTTGTTCAGATTGAGCATATAAATATAAATATTCAAGTATAGATATTGGCTTGTTCAGATTGAGCATATAAATATAAATATTCAAGTATAGATATTGGCTTGTTCAGATTGAGCATATAAATATAAATATTCAAGTATAGATATTGGTTTGTTCAGATTGAGCATATAAATATAAATATTCAAGTATAGATATTGGCTTGTTCAGATTGAGCATATAAATATAAATATTCAAGTATAGATATTGGCTTGTTCAGATTGAGCGTATAAATATAAAAGATCATAGCACGCCAAATATCGCTCTCCAAACAATCCCTTCAGACCGTTCACACCTATAAGCGCTTTATGCGCACATCAACCATAGACAATGTACATCTTACGCCGTAACTACTCTTGGGGCGATATGCCAACAGTTAAGCGCCCCCTACTCAAGGAGAAAAAAGGAGAGGGGGTCATTTTAATTACGGAGCTGCCTAGACCGGTGGATTACAGATGTCAAGTTGGCAGATTCAGTACACAAGATGCGCACTCCGTGGCCGTTTGCTAATTCATCTGACCCCCTCTCCTATCATGGGAAGAAATATTTGATAGCGTCGTGTGAACGGTACGTAAAACGCTAACGCTCGCGGTTCAACCGATATCTGCTCGCGGTTATATTCGATGTCTTAACAGGCTTTAAAGCGTGTCATTTTTCAAACAAAACTTAAATTTGAATTTGAGGACAAAACACCCAACCAAACTATTAATTATTTCTTAAAATCAAAAGATCTAGTAGAGATGCGTGCTTTTTTATTTATTTGTTTAAAAAAAATGATATACCGTTCATTAAAAAATTCAATTTTGCAAAATTTTGTATGAATATAATGAAAAAAAAAAATCTGACAAAAAAGGACTTTTTGTGGTAGAAATTTTAATTTATAGACTTTTAATTTTTTAACTTTAAATTTTAATTTTTGTTATTAAAATTATAAATTTTAAATCGTTCATCTGTATCTAATTTAAAATTTGTCCATCAAAATGATTTTTATATTAATTTTTTTGAAATATTTATACAGTTAATAGAAGAAAATTGATTTGGTTATTAATTATCGTATGACATATAACTCACAAATAATAGCCAAATTGACCCTTAAAAACGTGAAAATCGAATTATTTAACACATATCCCTACCTACTAGATATTTGTCATACATTTTATTTTTAAAACAAGAATTGTTTGGTTTGGTGAAAAATTTTGGCCACAAATCCAAATTTAAGTTTTGTGTGAAAAAGGCTGCGCAGCTGTTCCTCTTAAAACAAAATATTACGGCGATCCATAAAGTAACTGCTTTTTAAGAGTAAATAGTAAATAACTTAAGAGTACCTAATCAATAACAAATCCAACTAACCCACTAAGATAATTATTGCACCTGTGTTCTATAATTTTCATATTATATAATTTTTTTTTTTTTTTTTTTTATTGTTGATACAGTATTATTTTACAAATTTTTATAGTACAAACCAGTAATGTTGGCCTCACTGGGTTGTTTACCCGTGCTGAGGCCCCCATTTTATTATATAATACTTTATACATTATAGTTTGAAAAAAAAGAAATATACAAAGTTGGTGATAAAACAAACAAAAAAATCACTTAAAATAAAGATAATTTTAAACTAAAAATAGAGATCAAAAATTAAAATTATTTTAAATTAATAAACTAAAAAAATAAAGTAATTAAATGAAAATCGGCGTATATTATGTTTTATGTGTTTGTGAGTGTTACGTGTTTTATATTGGTTTTGTGTGTTGGGAGAATACGTTTTATTCTTTTATGTTATGAAATTTTGGTAAAATTGTCTATTTTGTTCTTTAATCCATTTTTTTATTTTGTGTCTGAAATTATTTTTATTTTCCTCAATTTTTGTTTCAAGTGAAAGACTGTTGAAAGCTTTTATAGCTTGGTATTTATGGTGTCTTTTTCCAAAGGTAGTGTTTACCGTCGGAGTTTTTATGTTTTCTTTGTACGCTTGTCTAACTGGTCTATTAGTGATATTTGGGGTTTGTTGGAGTGTGTTTTTTTGGTCAAAAATGTAGTTCAGTAGTGTTTTTACATATAATTGGCGTATATCTAGTACGTCACAACTTTTATATATTTGATCTGTATCGGTTAGTCTATGTTTTTTAAGTATTACTTTTAAGATCGTTTACTAATAACTTTTAAGATCGTTTTATAATAACTTCCTTCTTCTTCTGGCGCTAATAAAAATAGAATATAATATGTATATAATTTGTATGTTTGCATAAAATCCTCAAACTGCTTCGACTCGCAGCAATAACTTAACTATGTTGTGTATGTACATATAATACAGAGCATGTTTGTTGTATGGTTTTTGTTATAACTGACAACCATGGCCTAACCTCAATCGAGTATTTTGAAATATAGTGTATGATACATATATTTTTTTCCCGTTACATCTACACATATACATTTCAAAAGTAATTTTTTTAACTAAAAGTAACTTAACTATGTTACGTGTATGTACATATAATAGAGAGCATGTTTGTTGTTTGGTTTTTGTTATAACTGACAACTCTGGCCTAACCTCAATCGAGTATTTTGAAATATAGTGTATGATACATATATATATATATATATATTTCCCGTTACATCTACACACATACATTTCAAAAGTAATTTTTTTACGTAATTTCTAAATATATGTAATATAACATAAAGATACAAGTAATGTAAAAGTTAGTAAATAAGTAGATAATGGGAACCCACTAACGCACTGCCTGTGGTGCGGGTAGTATAAACTAAAGTTCTAAATTACATCAATAAGTACAAGTAAAAAATGTAAATTTTAAAGTAAATGTTTAAAAATATAAGTATCTTTGAAAATATTGCAGTAAAAAAGTGACCTATAAAAGTTTGTTGATTTTTTGTTATAGTTTCAAGAAAGTAAATCAAATTAGTCTTGAAGTTACAGTAAAATTGTATTGAAAAGCGGAGCGTGAAGGTTAGAATTTGTATGAAAAGTGTTTCAACATCTGCATCATTCAGCCATAATTTTAATTCTTTTATGTAAAGTGATAATTTATCTGTCATTTGAATGTTTTGGTAGGAGATTAAATGTACGAGGATCAATAAAACTGCATGTTTTTGCGTTAATTTGGTATTGGTTTGGGGCAAAGATATTCAAACACAAAAGAGATATGTTATGATGTCCGCGCAATTGTCGGCGGACTACGACCTAATCAGAGTAATTTGCATATGAAAAGAATTTGTTAATTTCGTTGATTTTTTGAAGATGTGCATTAGCATTGGTTAACAATACAGTTTGAACACGGAAAGAATTCGTTCATTTAGTTTAACGTTCGTTTGGTTTATTCGTTCATTTAGTTTATTTGTTAATTGGTAAACAATATCGGCGACACCCGGATGCGCAGTCCCACCTAGTAAAAACTGCAGATAGCACATCTATTATATTTCAATATCTTTGGTTTGGGGAGTGTAAAACACATAATTAGTCCTTTTGCTAATTCTGTTTTTATTTGTTACGAAATAATTTTAGTTTTTAAATACATATTTCATGGTGTGCAACATAAATAGTTTGCGGATATTTAATATTTTAGTCTCTTTGAACAATAACTCGGTCGGGAATGATTTATTTCTATTAAACACTAGCTTTTTCCCGCGGCTTCGCTCGCATGGTGTAAGGGGGGTTCCCACTCCGTCTCCTCCATCCCCCCTCCCCCTCCTCCCCCATCTCTCCCTCCCTCCCGCTTTCCATATATTCAATCCCAGTACAATCAGTTTTTAAACAGCCCGCGTGCCACATTTTACAATTTTTATTCAAATTTCCATTTTTCATGTATATTAAATTTGGTACCTAACATAGGTACCTATTTAAAATATCTAAAATTCTTGATTCGATTCAAACTATTAGGGGAGTACCTACTTTAAATAAATGTATCAACTTAAAGATTTTCAAAAATAGAATCCTGATTTAACAATCATTGTTTTGAAAAATGCCATTCTCAAACACGCGAACTGTCAAACTTGTTAGGTTTTCTGAAATTATCCAATTTTCTGCGCAATTTTCTTAATTTTTCTCTCCGTAAGAACCATTCTCGCACTTCAAGGAATATTCTAAAAAAAGAATTAGCGAAATCGGTTCAGCTGCTCTCGAGATTTGCACTTAGCAACACATTCAGCGATTTATTTTTATATATAAGATAACTAAAATGATGCGCTTTTGAGTGTTTTGCAAGTCACAGTTATAAATATGTATGTCATTAATTCACTAGTTTTAAGTCAACTATTATAAGTCTTAGTCATAAGTCACTAGCTGTAAGTCCTAGATACAAGCCGCTAGCTGTAAGTTTTAGATGTAAGTCACTAGTTATAATTACAAATCTTAGTTATACCAGTTTTATTAAGTATTTACTTGTACAACGCCCTTAAGGTGATTTTTCAGGAAAACGGCGCTATTTAAATCAGCCAAGTACGCGTATTATTATTATTATTATTACTATTATTAAATAATAACGTAATGCCGCGTTGCGAAACTAAAAGACACGAAAATAGTATTCCATTCGACGGGTGATTTTATAAACATGAATTGCTGATAAATTATAATTATATCTAATCAACCTATAATCAACATATTACATAAACCCACATGTGCCACAAATCGATGACCACCGAATAAGAAATTATGATTAAAAATGTATATTTTAGGCCTAGATCCAAAGATTGTCAGTTTTCTGACATGGACTGATAACTCATGTGTATCCAATTCAAATCTTACGCAAAAATCAACATTTTTTAAATATAATTATTGACTTAAATAAAAATAAATGTATACTTACAGATACGTTTTTATTGCTAGCTCGTGAAATCACGGGAAAAATACTGATGGTTTCAGGTGGTACTTAAAAGAATTCATATGCACTTATATAAAGACTTGGGCATCACTTTTCAATCAAATTTGTTAACCATATAACAGAAATCTCTAATAAGGGCTTAAAATGTTGGGATTTATAACCAGGCTAACTAGAAATTTTAACAATATAAAGTGTATTAAACTGCTATATTTTGCCTATGTTAGAAGTCAACTTGAGTACAATTCTCCCGTCTGGAATCCACATTATAGTATACATGTACAAGCTGTTGAAAGAATACAAAGCAAATTCTTACGTTTTCTAAATTTTAAAATGGGTATTCCAGCAATTATGTTGAACTACAACACTATTTTAAATGATATGAATATGCTCAAATTGTCCGACAGAAGAATTTTCTCTGACTTGGTATTTCTATATAAAATTCTAAATGATTTAGTTGATAGTCCGGTATTGCTAGAATTGATAAGCTTCCGGATTCCACTACGTAAGAAGTCACCAGAAGTCAGGATTTATTTCAGTGCAGAAATTCTGGAACTAACTACCATATGTATTCCTCTTTGCCCAGAATACTAATGGAGGGAAATAATTATACCAAGTCAGTGGACATCTTCAATTTATCTTTAAACAAATACAAAATATTGTTACTGAGGCAGTTCAGTTATGTACAATAAATACTATATATTGCGTTGCAAAAACCTATTATATTTCTTTGTTAAAGAAATAGTATTTATATATTATTTAATCATAGTGTAATTTGTAAAATTCATACTTACGTTAAACCCCGTAAAAGGGCGTAAATAAATAAATAAATAAATATAGATAATAAGAGTTTAATTTTTTTTATATATGAATACCGCACAAGAGTCTCCCGCTCCCGTCTGGAGATAGTGAGACTATGGCATCCCCAATTGGAGTAAGTTGTGAGGCTGAAGATAGTCAGGCGGGTAAGGAGATGGGGAGGATGAAGGTGGAGAAGTAACTGGCTATTCAGATCTGATCACCAAACAGGGCTAAAGCCATTTCAAGCAACGTTTCAATTCTAAATGGTGGTCTTCCGCAAGAGCATTACTTACTGAGTGTCTTCCACTCTGGAACGTCCAGCAAATATACGTTTGTTTACTATTTTTAATTCTTTTTATGTGAATACCTCACAAGAGTCCCAGCTGCTCCCGTCTGGAGCCAGTGAGCCTATGGCGTACCCAATTGGGGTACGTTGTGAGTTGTGAGGCTGATCGCCCTGGCGTAACCAGGGCGATACTGAGAGTCTCTCTCTGGAACGTGCCGCAAATACTTTGGATATGATAAATGACAATGTTATTTCAATAAACGCCCGGGTTGCCAGCAATAAAATTATTATTATGAAATATTATTATTGTTTTTAATTAATTAATTGTTTAATACCACAAATTAATCAAAAAAAATTCGAACCCGCGATATACACACGAATAAATAGTTTTGTTCGTAAACCAACTCAAATATTTCAAGAAAGGCTTACAAATACAATATTGTATCAGTGATTCAATCCAATATAGTATTTGAAAACGTTTCTGGAAAGAATTAAGTTTGTTTACGGACAAAACTATTTATCCATATTCGTATTGCGTGTGTAAGGGCGCAAACAATTAATTCATCAGAATATATTTAAGTACAGGGTGAACCGTCAATCTTAAAATAATTCATAATCTGTTCGTTCTTAGAGAGTGGTAATTTAATTATATAATTATATCTAGGGAAAAAAAAACCTTTCATGGGCGGGGTAAGGGGTTGGGCGGTTACCTGACTGAGTGACCAATGACGACACAGGGAAGACTATTTTTATTGAAGAATTTTTTTTTAAATTACAAGCGTGCAGTTCACACGCGGTAAAAGTGAAACCTTCAGATAACTAAAGTAGATAGGGGCCGTTCAAGTATTACGTAACGCACTTGGGGGGGGGGTCTTGTGAAACGTTACTGTGCATTACGAGGGGTGGGGGGGGGGGGGGGGGTCGAACAACGCGTTACGTAACATGTTTTTCTTTATTTAGATTAAAAAAAACTAGGGAATTAAAATCTTCCAAGTTGACAATCCTTTTCGTTCTCGCAATCTCTTGTTTTATTTATAACCGCAAACGCGAATAAAACAAGAAAAAGGGTATTTAAGCGATTTTCCAGTACTTTACGCAATTTAATTGTGACTTTCAGGTAAAAATCGTCACTCGGGCGTTACGTAACGTTTAGGGGGGGGGGGGTGGAACGGAAAAACGTTACGGCGCGTTACTTGGAAGGGAGGGGGGGTCAAAAATGAACGCCCTTGAAGGTAAAACTTGAACGCCCCCATAGACAAGTGTGGAGGCTACAAATCACCGCACAAAGAGGAGTCCGATTATTCTATCTCATTCTATCGCAGGCTAAATCCTATAAATGTATGTGTTGGTCTCTTTTTAGAGCCTCTATTTCGTTTCATCGAGTTTCAAATCACGTCGGTGCTAAAGAAGTTTTTACTTCAAAAAGTTAACGGAGACCAAAACTCCTCAGGAATCACTTGTTAAACTTGTTAAAGTAAGTCAAGTGCATCCCTTAAGAGGGTATTACCAGAGAAAACCAGAAATATGTCATTTTTAAATGAGATTTTAGACGTATTGACTCTTTTCCATTAAAAATTATAAATTGATTTCGAAAGTTTGTTATTTTATCTAGTAAACGCATGTTTTAAATTTTGAGAAAAATGTTTATTTTTAGTATAATAAGATTATACCGCATTATAGGTCGTTGGCAGATTTGTTAAATTTTCAAAAAAAAAATTGTATTATACCACACCCATTTCAAATCATATAATAATGCAGTAAAATAAATCAATACATTATCTGGGAAACGCATGTTTCAGAATTTTAATTTTAGTTTATATAAAATCATTAAAAAATATACACGAACACGTGTTTCTTGGCGAAAATTGGTCGGTTTGTGTATTTATTTGCGCACTTACAAACTAAATATTTCAGATCTTTTTTCGTTATTTGTTTTTGGGGTGTTATGCCGTGTTGCGCTACCTCCTTCATTAGCCAACGTTTCGGACACATCTACCGGATCTGCCCTGATGATGGACACTGCAACGATGTCCGAAACGTTGGCTAAAGAAGGAGGTAGCGCAACACGGCATAAAACCCCAAAAACAAATAAAGAAAATGCTTTTGGCCGTGAAAATCTTAAAACGTATCTATTTCATATATTTTTACATTCTTATTTTGCTTAGATATTATTGAAAAATGATAAATACGTATGGTCAAAAAATAATTACAAAAATTAAATAATTTTAATAGTTTTATCATCACGCCTTTCAGCATTTGTGGATGTAGGTATAAATTAAAGCAAATTTGGAATGAAATAAAATCGATATTGAGTTATGATTTTAAAAAGCTGGTACGTAGAATAATTAATCTTTCTCATTGGAACTGTCCTGTACGAACGTAAGAACATCTTTCAACGAAATGTGAATTTTCGGCCGCTGGCTGGTTAAACGCCCTTCATAACCTCGAATATAAAAGTTACAAATAATCCAAAGTTAATTTTTAAGGTACTCTATGGAAAATAGGCGGTACCATTGTGTAATTTTTTTGCTTATTTTTTTCGTGTATAACTTTCGTTTTCCATTTTATTCCTGTGTGTTTTAATGATATAACCAATAATCAACAATACTAATACCTTATTATAGGATCACTGCATCAATATCTGGTGACAGGTATTGATTAACTTTTTTTTTTTTTTTAATAATATAATCGTGCAGATAATCGGAGATTACGATAACCTAAACGAATGAAATAATATTTAACCGCAGATTAAAATGCAGCTGTCTTAATCGCTGCATCAAAAATTCTTAATTTAATTCAGACTTTTGACCTTGCCATCCTTTGGGGGCATACATTAATTACGTGAGCTCAAAATGGGGAGGGGGGTCGGGTAAAATCTCACCAAAACTCATTTAAACCGGGTGGCGTGTCAATAAAAATCTAATGTCACTTTATCCCAAAAATTATTGGCTGCAAAATTCTTATGACGTGGGTCCAGAAAAAACCATCCCAAGGTCCCATCCTGTGCCATTGTGCCCCTCCGTTGAGGTACCTATATATGATCTTGAACAGTTTTTCAGCGTATCGTCGCGGTCATATTTACCTCAACGGGGGGGGGGGGGGGGCGTAATAGGATAGGATGGGCGGGATGGGATAGGTTGGGACCCCAGATACACCTCTGATCTACAATTTGGGAGGCGGGAACCGCCGGTACCGCCGCCCCGGAAACATTTATTTCATTTTTATTTCATTTTTTTATTTGAGACACAAACAGGATATTTATACAACATTTTTGTGGGTGAAATATAATAAATTAGAATACAAATATAAATATCCCTAGACTAATGTGTCTGCAGTAATCACATATGCATTTTCACATAAGCAAACTCATGAAAAACAATGCAAGTATTATTTATACATAACTTGAAAACTTCAATACAAAATTGAAATACATAATAATAACAAGTATACAATATTTATAACGAAGTATTTACTGAAAAGTAATAAAACAATATTTTTTTTGTTTTTAAGTGCACAAATTGAGGAGATATTTTTTGAAACATGTTATATTATTTACAAAAATATCTATGAAACTGTGTATTTTAACAAGATCGTTGTATGATCGAGACATTCTAGACATAGGATTAAAATACCCAGTATTATTCGTAAAAATTTCGGTCCAAAATATGTTAAGGGTTCTCGTAGATTTGGGCCTGGCGTATAACTTGATTTGGTTGACTAAGTTACTGTCTACACGATTATTCACAATTTTATAAAGCATTAAGAGGTCATTTATGTTACGTCTTTTAAATAGACTCTCTAATTTGAAATGTTTAAGTCTTTGTACGTACCCGTCTAGAAGATGATAGACCCCTGATCAGTAAGATAAAATCCGTGAAAATTTTCTTTGGACTGATTGGAGTCTAGATATCTGTACAATATAATGTGGATTCCAGACTGTTGACCCGTACTCAAGAACACTTCGGATTAAGGAATTGAATAGAATTATTAGGCTATTAGAATTCTTAAAGAGTTTGGTTGATCTTACAATAAAACCTAGTAATTTATTTGATTTACTCACAATGTATTCAATGTGTTGATTGAATGTTAGTTTGTTGTCAAATATAATTCTTAAATCTTTTATTGATTCAACTGTTTCTAGATTGTGACTACATATGCTATACGAATACAGAGTTTTGTTGGTGTTCTTGGTGAAATTTATAACTTTGCACTTAGCTATATTCAGTTCCATTTCATTGTCAACACACCAGGTAGATATTGTGTTAAGGTCTTGTTGTAAGAGTTCGCAAGCTTTCATAAATTTAATTGCTTTATATAATTTGAGGTCATCAGCATATAGAGAAAAATTACAGCGGAGTTTATATGTAAGGTCGTTAATAAAGATTAAGAAAAGTAAGGGTCCAAGGTGATATCCTTGTGGTACGCCCGACGTAACTAATATTGGGGAAGAGTTAAATCCGTTAACAGTAACTAATTGACTTCTATGTGATAAATATGATTCTAACCAACGAAACAGGTTTCCGTGAATGCCGATTTTATCGAGTTTATTCATTAAGATATAGTGACTAACTTTGTCAAAGGCCTTACTGAAGTCGGTATACACGGCATCCACTTGTGTTTTATTATTCATTGATTTACACGGAAAGTCCATATACTCGAGTAAATTAGTATTTGTGGATCTTTTAGCTACAAGGCCATGTTGGAAAGGACTAAGTATATGTGTAACATGGTTAAAAATGGTTTTATATACAATGGACTCGAATATTTTGCCAAAACAAGATAAAAGGCTGATAGGACGGTAGTTAGTTACATCATTTTTACTGCCAGATTTGTGGATCGGAATTACGTGGGCAACCTTTCACAGATCCGGAAATACCCCATCGTTCAGACTTTTGATGAATATTTTGTGTAATGGTATTGCAAGCTGATCTACACAATTTCAAATAAATAGTGGAGGAATTCCATCTGGGCCGGAACCCTTATTGATATCGACAGTGTTTAATTTCGCTTTGACCTCGTCTAATGTTATTTTGATATGAGACAGTGGATAATTATAGAGTGAGGATGAAAGTTTAGAGTCACTTTTAGAATTGGATGGTGAGCTAAAAACAGAAGAGAAATAAGTAGATAACAGTTCACATGTATCTTTTCCATTTGTTGCTGATTTGTCATGGAGATGCATGATTTTGGGGAGAGAATTAGAAATTCTTTTCGAAGTAACGATGGTTGAAAGATTTTTTATACTGTTAGGGAGAGAATTTTCTATTGAATCTACATAGGCTTTAAGGCATGTAGGTATGGATACTATTACTCTCACGCCCTCAAGATAGAAAAACTGTCATTGTCACATATTAGATAACCAACACCTCTGCCATAGGTCACCCCAAGTGGTTCGCTACGTTTAGTGATTTAGCAGGGGTGTCCGGGTTCATGGGGTGAGGTTTGTCTAGGTCTTTGAGGCTGATGACCAGCGCACTGAACCCCAGATTCCTACCCACCCCTTAAACCCTTTTCCTTCCCAGAACTCTCCTCTCCTTCTTTCATAAAAAAACCCTCTACACAGCATCCCCAAAGATGACCTTGGCCCTGAGGGAAATTATTTTCCTCAGGCCTCCGATGTGGTTTTCATGTAAAAAAAAATTAATATTAAGAGGGGAGGGGGAGGGGGTCCCACCAAATATCACTTAATCTCACCAAGGGGTCTAAATTGGAAAAAAAAAACTGCTCACGTAATTAATGTATGCTCCCTTTGGTGATATAAATAAGTGTCGAATATTTTATTTAGTAATACATTAAATACAAAACATAATTACGCAGAGTGAACCAAATGTAAACATCGATAACGATAAAAGCGTACACGTACATTCTAATAATGAACGTCTGTTATTGCCAATCCTACTGATCAACTCTTGAGCCGAAATTTTGGCTCAACACTCCTCAAAGGTTCCGCGACTTTCATCCCGCGACATAATATCTACTAAAACCTAACTGAACCTAACCAAACAAAATAATGGGACAAAAATAATACAGACATCCTGTAAAGACATCGAATCGAACCGAACGTTATTAATACCGTAGCGTCTGCGTGGTTAATCACGCAATATGCGCTGCGCCACAAATAACATCTTTGTACGTGGAATTTCACGCAAAGCTACTGTTATAATTCGGCTTCGAATTCAAGAATTCGACACAAGATGTCGCTACTTCCGGCAGCAGGTCGGATGGGGACGTCTCCCCCTAGGTATAACTGCTACGAATTTGTGAATATGTGGTTTCTCTCCGGATATGAAAAGATTGACGGTAATACATGTTATCAAGTGGCTATATATTACGTATGACGTCATTGCTCTGTCTCGGTTACTTTGTCCCGGTGACTAGCTACAGTGGATCCGAGGACCGGGCTGTTTTTGGAATCAGTTTGTATTGGATCTGCGCGGGTTTTTAACAGCTAGTAAATTATTGATATCTGTATAATATTTGTCCCATTTTACTCTTTTGGAACAATAATAATTTATTGTCTTTACAGGTGGTCTGTATAATTTTTGTTAGGTTAGGTTAAGTTTTAGTAGATATTTTGTTGGGGAATGTTTTGTCCGTAGGATATTTTATCGGAGGATAATTCGTCGGGGATATTTTGTCACGTATTACCCTCCTCAAATGCACAAATTCGCTCTTCTCTACGCAATAGCGAACGACCTGGTGTGACCTATGGTACGGTTGCTGGTTATCCGGTTAGTTCCAGAGGCGGTGGTATCCATGTCCGCCCCGAGAAAAACAGAAATATTGACGACCACCACCTTGACCGGCAAGATTATTAACGGGCAAGACAGTTTTTCGGCTATAGTCAATAATTGGCAATGTATCTTGCTCGTTTACCAGCCTTAATAAAAAATGGGTATCGAAAAAGACGAGCCTGGTTAGATCCCTTTATCTAATTTAGATAATGCCTCAGTTTGGTAAAACGAAATACTCGATAAGTGTTAATATTATGTACTTTACGGAATTACCATTAGTGCCAATTACTTTGAGTGATATTATCAGTAAGTCTATATTTACATAGTTAAGTAGGTAGGTACGTATCTACATTATAATAATATTTCCTACAGTTAATTGAACATTGTACCTGATTAGGTACTTACTTACTATATAATGTGCAGGGCAACCTATAGATAAAGTTGGGCGAAAAGGCGTGTAACGACTCCAGTTACTAATATCTACAGCCTGTATGTCTGACGAATATCTACAGCTCATATGTTGAACTAATATCTACGAACTTCAGAGTGTTGACTAATATCTACAGAGCGTAGGTTGAACTAATATCTACAGAGCGTAGGTTGGACTAATCAGCTAAATGTGTCCAATAGTCCGATATCAGGAATTTTTACATACATACTTACATAAATTAAGTTTTTTAAACTGCATACGCAATATTACGTTATTCCAATATGCTATACATAATTGCAAATCCAACTTCTGCCAGTACTGTAGATATTCGTCAACATTTTGGTTCTCATAGATATTAGTCAACAGTTTGAGCTGTAGATATTCGTCAACACTTTGATTCTCATAGATATTAATTCGATTTTTTCAGTTTTTGGAATTCCTGTAGAAATTAGTAGACGCCTCCCGTGTAACCCATGAATATAGGGAGGCGTCTACTAATATCTACAGGAATTCCAAAAATTGAACAAATCGGAGTAATATCTATGAGAAACAAAGTGAGGACGAATATCTACATCTCAAACTGCTGACTAATATCTTTGAGAATCAAAGTGAGGACGAATATCTACAACACTGGCAGAGGTTGGATTTGCAATTATGTATTGCATATTGGAATAACGTAGTATTGCGTAGGTTAGGTTAGGTTAGGTTAGGTTTTCCGTACAACCTCTTGCTCAGCTGCCCTCTGTAGATATTCGTCCCACCTACGCTCCATAGATATTAGTCACCACTGGGACCGTCATAGATATTCATCCGATCTTAGCTCTGTAGATATTAGTCCTCACTCTGAATTTCATAGATATTTGTCCAATATATAAGCTGTAGATATTCGTCCGACATACAGGCTGTAGATATTAGTATCTGGAGTCGAATATAGTAGCATTTTGTAGAAAATAAAAAAAATACAGGATTCGACACATGTCCATAAACGGGAATTTAAAAGGCGTGTATGGTTACCGCCGCCCCGCGCCCAGAAACCATTAATTATCCCAGATTCCTTCCTACTCTTGTAATTAATGAATGAGTATAAATTGCAAATAATTTAAACAAATTATTATTTTTTTTGTATTTGAACACCGCACAGGAGTCTTAACTGTTCCAACGGCCTGGAGCCAGTGATATTATGAAATCCCCAAGTGGGGTATGTTGTGTGGCTGAAGGTAGCGGGGAGGGGAAGGAGACGGGGATGAGGAAGCTGAGGGAGTACCCGGCTATTTAGATTTAGTCATTAAAAACGGCTAAAGCCATTTCAAGCAACTTGTCAATTCTCAATGGAGGTCTTACACCAGGGCGATACTGAGGTTCCAGTCTGTTTTATACATACATAGATAATTTCAGTTTACTATGCACATCAACCTAGACTATATATACTATACACGATTGCAGTGAAATAACAGCGGCAATATCACTCTGCCTCTCTACAGTTTTTCTTAAAATGTGATAAACGTAGCCTGATTTCTTTATTCAAGGGAACTTTAATCGAACAGTATCAATACAGTAACGTCTGCATGGTTGAAATTTAGAACCCAGCTTCAAGTGCATGTCTGACGCCACGCCATACGCGCCGCGCCAAAAATAACATCAGTGTACGGGGAATTTCACACAAAGCTACTGTTATAATTCGGTTTTGAATTCAAGAATTCGTCACAAGATGTCGCTACTTCCGTCAGCTTGTCGGATGGGGACATCTTCCCCCTAGGTATGTATTGCTACGAATTTGTGCATTTGTAGTAGTTAGATTGACGGTAATATATGATGAATCAAGCGGCTATATATTACATAAATATGATGTAATTGCTCTGTCTCGGTTAATTTGTCCCGGTGACTAGCTACACTGGATGACAGTGGATCCGAGGAATGGGCTATTTTTTTAACCAGTTGCTATTGGATTTATAAAATGGTCACCAACACCAACTGGGCGAAGGCGAACCAAAAATCGCCCGCAAGGCCTAGCAGTAAAAACCTGCGGAGCGGGTTTTTTGCAGCTAATTTACCTATTAATAGGACAGCCCTGACTTCATGAATTAGGTCATATCTGTTTCGGGATAATATTTATGTACCTAGTATACTACACACTATTGCAAAACCTTCCTGGGAAATAAATAAATTTATCCCAAAAAATCCCGAATCTTTTTCATAAATTTCTGATTGGTGAATGGATTCACAAAATTTCAGCAAATCGTCACCTCATTTGGATACGGTTCTAAAGTTCTAACTGACATTTTTTTTTCAAAAATTACCTTACAATACTTACACACCACAACACGGGCATGTGCTTAGCTTGGTGGTCGAAAAATCCTCAATTCACGTAAGTAACCAATAATTCAATGAATGAAGAAAACTTTTAAAAAATATATATATATATGTATATATATATATATATTCCAAAGCGTATCTTTTGCTCTAACGTCAAGCATTTTAAATTGTCATATTTATTTATTTATTTGTTTGTTTATTTAGTACAAGATTATACATGTATATACATAATTCATTAATTTTTTTGACTGCCCAACTAGGAGTATTCCCGTTTTAGGACAGTCAAATTATTATGGATATGAACAAATGGAACATGATTTGTAAAAAAAAGAAATAAAAAGAGGAAATAAAAAGAACAGAAAGAATAAAAATAAAATAAAATAAAGTTTAGAACCTAGTAACTGTTATTCGTTTAGCATAGTTATTAAAATAATATAAATTTAAAAAAGAAAAGTTAAATAGGTACATATAGGTAACTAAGAGAAATTAACAGGGTTAAAACATTTAGGCAACCTCTGTATGCATTGCATATTATAGTTCTACATACATGCGTTGTAGAAAAACAAAGAAAGGAAAGGAGAAGAGAAAGAATAAAATAAAAATGAAACAACCGATTAAAACATAAAACAGCCGTCGGTTGCTTAGCATAGTTGTTGAAATGACAATAAAAATAAATAAAAGTTATATATGTGTGTACTTAAAAGCAAATGATTAAAATATAAGGTGGTAACTGGTGTTTGCCTTTCATATTATAATCCTAGGCACACATTTTATATAGTGAGAACAGAAAAAATAAAGCAAAATAATATAAATAACTAACACCTGACTATTACTGTTGTCTGCTTAGCATAGTTATTAAAATAATAGGTACATATATATGTACATATTTTGTATAAATATTAATAAAAAAGAGAAGAGATATAAAGAAACATAAAATATTCAATTAAAACACAAGTTTAACAGCTGCTTGGTTAGCTTTCTAATTTTACAAGGTTCTATCTACAGTTACACTCATTTTTACTTACATTTTTTTGTATCTGGCAATTGATCGTTATTGTTATTACGAGGTGCATTGTTCGTCACTTTGGTTGGACAGAATGGATAGGGTTTTAACTTCGCCTTACCACGTTTTGAGTTTTCAAAGTTTGCAAAGACCATAGACATCCAAATTTAATAGACAAGAACATACAGATGAGGGGAAAAATCACCTATGGCGGTAGGAAGAGGGGGAAGATGACTGTGATTCGTTAAAAAATCAATCTGACAGTATATAGGCATCTCGCATTATAATATCACCATTTAGTTCTTAAAAGTAAATTCTGCTTTTGAATGAATAGACCCTTTTACGTGGGAGCGCGAATTGCTCGCCACGTTATTAACATATTTGCGAATTCCAAATACGGCAAAGTAAAGTTCGCATCTTTTCACATACGAATATTTTGTTGCCGTATTTAGTTAAGACACTTTTACAAATGTTTCATAATTTACTTACCCCCTGTAACCAGCGACGAGCACGCTGGACAACCGCCCACATTCGTTATGATCGACATATTTTAGGGTGTAATGTATAGAACAAGCTAGCATTTTTGCCGTGTTATTTCGTAAAATGTACGATGCAAGCTGTCTGTACACGAATGACGACGTCACATTTTTTAGATTCAGGCGAGGCTCTCGCAAGCCCAGCCGGTTCCAAGGAACCGGTATGGGAAGGGGGAAATAATTCACTTTTATCACTTAGGGCAGGTCTATATATATTCATGTGTCTATGGCAAAGACGAATTTTCGTAATCCAGGTAATTAACATTTTTACATTCAATCTTGTGTTAAGTATTTTAGTAAAGCATATTTTAATGGATAATGTTTTAATACTACCTGGCCCTAGCTTGGAATCGCATTAGGGAAATGTAATTAGAACCTTAAATTCTTACAAATGAATTATTATCTAAGCCCTAGCTGGTTGCACATGGTTCTATCTGCATGTTTAGGTGCATTATAAAATGGTAATTATACGTCATATTTAAAGATTTTCCTTTAAAAATATAGCCAATTAAAATACCTGACACAAGATTCAACCTCAAAATCAGAAATTGGCAAATGGATTATGAGAAATCGTCTTTACAAACTTTGACACTCATATCTCAGAAACGTGAAGTTAGAACCGTAATCACATGAGGTGACGAAATATTGTGTACATCTAAATCGATGACTTATGAGATTTGTTTCTGGTATACGCAGTCACTAAGCAAATACAGAAATTGTGAGAAAGAAATTAGACTTAAACGAACCGAAGTGAGTCATGTGGAGATAATTTTGGCGGTGAATCAGTTGAATCTTTGGTTGGAACTTAAATGTGTAATGAAATAATAACGGTTTGGAAAACAATACGGTTTGATGTTGGATGACCAAATTTGGTTTATGAATAAGTTAGGGGCCGTTCAAGAAATACGTAACGCACTTGGAGGGGGTCTTGTGAAACGTTACTGTGCGTTACGAGGGGGGGGTTCGAACAACGCGTTACGCGGCGGGCTTAGGTTTTTGGTCACCGGGGGGGGGGGGGGGGGGGTTAAAAATTGCAAAAAGTTGGTCACGTAGTATGGGTACGTTCCCTTAATTGTGACTTTCAGGTAAAAATTGTCACTTGGGCGTTACGTAACGTTTGGGGGGTAGAGGGTACGGAAAAACGTTACGGCGCGTTACATGGGGGGAGGGGGGTCAAAAATCTTCAAAAATTGCGTTACCTAATACTTGAACGCCCCCATAGTTATCATAGATGATGTCAAAGTATTATACTTACCGAATATTCTACATACATGTTATCAAAGTTTTGTATCGAATATTTTACGTGTTATTTGTTTATGTTTAGATATATTATTAATTATTATTTACAAGCTGTTACCCGGCATGCGTTGCAATGCCATATTGAAAGAAATAAATTGTTTCTTCCTGAATGTCCTTTCCCGTGCGTCCCCGTTTCCCTCCCGCATCACCAACCTCCCGCGTTCCCCTTCCACCTTCCCCGCCCACCCTCTCCTCTCTCCCGCTCCACCGTCCAGCAAACCTCCTTACCACGTTCCATATATTCAGTCTCAGTACATTCAGTTTTCAAACAGCTCGCGTGCCGCATATTACTATTGTTTTATTCAAATTTTCATTTTTTGGATATTACAAATATTCAGTTTTGTATATTATAAGAAAAATCAATCAAATTTGGTACCTAACATAGGTACCTATTTAAAATATATATAATTTAGAGACAATCTTTTAATACAAAAAAAGCTTCCCTCGAAATTCACTTTCCAAAAAACGCGCGAACTGTCAATTGTGCGAAGTTAAATTAGACGTTAAGTTTTTATTTTCTGCGCAATTTTCTTATTTTTTCTTTCCGTAAGAACCTTCCACAAAGTATTAGAAAACTTTAAAAAAAGGAATGAAATAGGTAAAGTCGTTCTGAAGTTATGGCGTGACCAAGGGAAATAGGGATTCATTTTATATAAAAGTTTTTTATGAAAAAAAGTTCTTCTAGATAATAATAATAACTATTATATTCTACTAGGTACGCGTGACAGCCGTTATGCCTTTCGGAGGCATTACAAAACTGTCCAATTAAAATGGATTTCTCCAAATTAAACTTGTAAATAACATTTAATTAAATGAAGACAGTATAAGCGAAACTCAATCAACAATCAGGAAATAGAAAAAGATATTGGAACCTCTGGTCCCAAAGGTGCCAATTTCTCTTTTTGATTATTCTGTCTCCAGATTTTCGATTGAATTTCGCTAATATTGTCTTCATTTAATTAAATATTACCTTTACAGGTTTTACTAATAAAGTTAAAAATAAAAATTGACATAATTTTATTTTTTTGAACCTACTGTCAATATAAACGCAGTAGGCATGTATGATGAATTTTTTTTCAGTATTATACCGTGTTGCGCTACCACCTTTTTATATTTTTTAGTTTAGTTTCGGACGTCCACCATTTCAGTGTCCATCATTAGGGCTGATGTGTGACACTGTTACGCTCTCCGAAAGGGTGTTAGTAACGCTGTCCGAAACGTTGGCTAAAGAAGGAGATAGCGCCATACGGCATAATACCCCAAAAATATATGCTTTTGGCCGTGTAAATCTAAAATCATATCTGCAGTTGTCACTGTTCAATTGTGGGACTTAAGATCTTTTAAGACAAATGTACGCCGCCAAAATAAAAAAAAAAAACAAATCCTAAAAATTTTAATAATGTTTCACAACTTTCTTAATGAAACAAATGCTTGTGCTTATGAGAGAGTAATTTATATTTTATTACAAATATTAGACAAGTATTATTAAATAATTATTAATTGCCAATGTGGATTTCTAATCTAAAATGACATTTTATATGGCATTGGCAATACAGGTAACTTTGTAAGATAATAATATGTAAGTAATAATACTTAGTATTACTTATAAAAATTGGTTTATAGACTCATTTGAGTGCTCCCCTCCACGGAAATCTTTAGAAAAAGGCGAAAGGTTTATTCGTTATTGAAGGGAAACCAGAGTAATAATAATAATAATAATAAATTAGGCATATTAGATTTGTCAAAGAATTTATATATAAAAATGCAAAAATCAGTCATTTTAAATACGTGTAGGATTACAAAAGATTTTTTAAATATTTATATTGAGGGATCAGTAGGGTTTATAGGTTCATTTAGGAATTCCACAGAGCCGAACCCTCTTATATGAAAATATCTGGAGTCGGTGATTTATTTTCCCATTTGGTCTCTAGTATCGTTCTAATGTTGTTCTTGGTTCCATGACAGTTCATCCTGCGACAATTCATCCGGCGACAGTTCATCCTGCGACAGTTCATCCGGCCGACAGTTCATCCCACCGACAATTCATCCGGCGACAATTCATCCTGACAATTCAACCTAACCTAACCTAACCTAACCTACAAGTATAACCTATAAGTATGACCTATAAGTATAACCTATAAGTATAAGTATGTCGTATTTTGTTATTCACGCATGCTTCTTCGGAGAGTCGAAATTATTGTTAGTAAAAATATTTTTACAGCGGATTTCCACTCAAGATGCCTTCAGATATAAGTATATCGATTTTGGTTGTACGGCCGTTAATCCTCTTTGCATACTTACTTAATAAAAATCTTCTAAATGATCAGGCAGGATGAATTGTCGCCGGATGAATTGTCGGCGGGATGAACTGTCGGCAGGATGAACTGTCGGCAGGATGAACTGTCGGCCGGATGAACTGTCGCAGGATGAACTGTCGCCGGATGAATTGTCGCAGGATGAATTGTCGGGTCACCGTTTTTCTTGTATTGTTTTGTATTTATAATACTTATACATATAGTGCAATTGCATAGCGTGGATTCACTAGATGATCATTTGGGAAGTGTGTGAAAGGGTTTAATTTTTCCTGTGGGGAAAATTTAACCCGGACATTTAAATCTGGTGCGTAAAAATAAATTTAAGTGATAATAGATAAGTTGTACATAATACAATAGAAATGATAAGCAAAACATAATACACCGAAGAGTAAGTAAAAAATTATGTGGTGGTACAAGAAATTTTTTATTTTATTTTAGGTTTCTTCTGTTCGTCTATCAAGAATAAATTTATTGAATCATTTTATTTCCTTATACACGTAGTGATGGTTATATGCTATTGTGGTTCGTACGAATGTAACCTACAGTTAGTCCACCAACGGAACTACATATTTCTTATGCTAATATGTAATGGTGGGAAATTATTTTTATTAAAGAAATCTTTATTATGTTACATAACAATTAACATAACAAACAGGTGGTGCAATTTTGTCATAAATTTTTGTAAGTGGGGGAACCGGAAAATGTAGGATTACATTTATTGTTGGGTGGTTATGGTTTTAAGATAATTTTTATGAGTATTTTTTTTAATTATTCTTTTTTTTCAAGGGATGATTTATATGCATCCCCCAAGCCACGATTCCATATTTTAGTACAGTTATAACAGAATAAATCTTTTCTAATAATATGCATAGTATTTCTAAATCCAAAAATATGTAGATCAGTTTACTCTTACTACCCACCATAGCATTTATTTGACTTTTTCCTTTTAGGCAATCTTCGGCTAACACAAATAATTTAACAATATTTTTTACACTGCACAAGGAATTGGATGACTTAATATGTTCAGAAAGGCTATTAAATATAAGTGGAGCCTGATAAAAATATTTTCTTTGTCCAAAAGAAGATTTAGTTTCAATTCGAAGATCAGAGTCAATACAAGTAATACGGATTTGATGTATTTTACCTGTAAAATTAATATTATTAAAAATCTACAAAAGCGTTTGTGTTTTTAGCGGACGTCTGTTTTACATTTATGACATTTTTTTATTTTTATTTATCTATAATAAAATATATTTACAATGGTTTTATTTGTATGCCTGTCTCACTAGGGTATACCTGTGTCGAGACATTCCTTACACGTATAATACTCGTACACAGTGGCGTAGCTAGCGTGGGTGGCACTCGGGGCAGATGTCACCCCTCAGGGGCGTGGTGTCACCCCCCCCCCTATTAAAGTTGACTTGAGAAAAAATTCAAAACGCATAAAATTAGTCCATCCTTTGGGGGGGAGGGGGTGGCTAGAGAATTTCAGATTTCTCCACAAATATAGGCTACGTTCGCCTATAAAAAAAACCTAGACACAATTCGGGGCACTCCACGGGGAACATATGAAAGAAAATATCAGACCGTGTTCATGTATACAATACTTTGGTGACAATATCTTTCGTAAATTTTTTTCCACGGTCGAGTGTCACCCCCTATCGGGTGGCACCTGGGGCGGACCACCCCCCCCCCCTCGCTACGCCACTACTCGTACATACTCATACATTTCGTCGCTCACATTATAACACCGCGTATCAAAAAGATTTTTTTTTCATTTTATTTTATTTTATTTATTTTATTTTATTTATTATGGAAAATCAACAGATATTATACACTTATAATAATAACATTAATAATATACATAATATCCAATGACAGATTTTCACATAATTAAAATTATAATTAAAAAGTAATACAAAAAAGGAAGGGTCCTGTACCCGTAAGAACTTAACAAAAATATAAAAATTATGAAAATTATTCAAAAAAAAGATTTAAAAACACAATATAAACTATAATAATCTGCTTACTAAATTTTAAACATGAAGTATTCGGAGTCGGAAATCTATTCTCACTCCACAACAACAATAATAATAATATGTACATTGTACAAATTGTACATACCTACAACTCAAGAGTGAATCATACAATAGTGTCGAATGACAAGTATGTAACTGGAAAGGATTCACAGCAATAACAAGGTAACTTGCAATTCGGTCAAAAAATTATTTAATGTTGGCTATGACATACTTTTTTAAGGTACTTAAATTACATGAGAATATGTCTATATTATTAAAATTCTTATCAAATACATTGCATGCTCTGAATATAAAAGCATTTTGTCTGAGATTAGTAGAACATTTTTGAAGTTGAAAAAGTGATTTTTCTCTGGTTCTAACACCTGGGACTCTAAAATTAATCTCAGCCAAAAGGGGCGAACAATCAATAAAACCATTGATAATTTTATGAAGATATATTATATCTGCACAGTCTCTTCTAATTTTTAAGGGTTTAAGTCCATAAAGGTCCAGCGAGCTGTTTATGTCACGATAACCAATATTAAACTTGAAATTTAAATGACGGACAAATTTTCTTTGGATGGCTTCAATGCGTTTAATATAAATTTTATATTGAGGATTCCAAATCTGAGAAGCAAATTCAAGATGACTGCGAACATATGAAAAATACAATATTTTAAGTGTTTGAATGTTCTTGAATTCTTTTCCAATACGAAATAAGAATCATAACATTCTAAGGGCTTTCTTCACAATCATGTTAATATGTGCCTCGAATGTGAGTTTACTATCAAGTAGAACACCTAGATCACGAATTTGAGTAACCCTTTTGAGTGATTGGTTCGCTATAAGGTAGTTATGGTCAAATTTAATTTTATTTCTAGTGAAGGTTATCACATAACATTTAGAAGTGTTCATGTTGAGATGATTAATTATACAGTAGTCATTAAGTCTATAAAGATCTTCCTGTAATTTAATGCAGTCGATGATAGAGTTAATCGGAAGATATATTTTCATATCATCAGCGAATAGTAGTACTTTTGCATAATGAAAGCATTTTATAATGTCGTTGATGAAAATTGTAAATAGTAACGGTCCCAGGTGAGATCCTTGGGGTACACCGGAAGGTATATTTACGAACTCAGATATGAAACCATTAATTGTTACTCCTTGAGTGCGCCCATCAAGATAAGAGACTAACCATCGATACAAATCCCCGTGAATTCCCAAAGCCAGTAATTTGGATAAAAGAAGATTGTGATCAATTTTATCAAACGCTTTCGAGAAGTCGGTATAGATTACGTCAACTTGGATTTGATCATCCATTGATTTCGTAATATTTTCAATGAATATGGCAAGATTAGAGACAACCGATCTTTTTTTCATAAAGCCATGTTGGTTTCCGAGTATTACAGACTGGACGCAGTTGTAAAGTTGTTCGTGAACAATTTTTTCAAAGATTTTACTGAAAATTGGTAACTTAGATATAGGACGATAGTTCTGGACGTCATTTTTAGCCCCAGACTTAAATACTGGTGTGATAAGAGCACACTTCCAACGATCCGGAAAGATACCTTCTTTCAATGAGGATTGAAAGAGCAATAATAAGGGCTTCGAGATTACCTTGCTACACATTTTGATAAAGAATGCTGGAATTTTATCACTACCCGCACCCAATGAGTTAGAAATAGTATCAATTATTTTTTCTATTTTTTCTTTTGAAACTGATACCGAAGAGATGTTAACTTGATTATTTATATGATGGTTGGTAGAGTGTACATCGGAGGTAGTGTTATAATTAAAGGTGGAGACGAAGTGCTGTGAGAACAGGTTGCATATTGCAAAAGGATTCTCAGCAGTAACGTCGCCCAGTTTCATTACATGAGGTAAACTAGAATTATTTCTTTTTCCTTTTACGTAAGACCAGAATTTTTTGGGGTCACGGGATATATTAAGTTCAGCGTTTGTTATAAATTGTTTAAGACATTCCTTAGACATTTTCTTCTGCCTTGATCGAAGGATACAGAATTCATGGTAGTCTAAAGGATTGGACCACTTTTTCCATGTTTTGAACACTTTATATTTTTCTTTAGTCAGTTTTATCAGTGCTGGACTAAACCAATAGGGATAAGAGTTGTTAATATGAACATCCTTTGATGGGACGTTTAAACGAATGATTTCATATAATATAACATAAAAACGATCAATGGCATTATTAGTTGATAAATTTAAGAATTCAGCGTCCCAATCAATACTACTGAGGATGTTATTTATTGTTTCAAAATTAGCTTTCCTAAAGAGATTGATTGTCCGTTTATTGTTCACCATAGGGGTTTCCAGGGCTATGTTTATGTCAAAGAGAATGGCTTTATGATGTTTACATTCCGGGGTGAGATACTGGTCAGTATTTGATACGTTAAGAGGGGTCGAACTAAAAACAAGGTCTAAGAATTTATGATTATTATTCGGAAAGGTGCAATACTGCGATAGATCTGTAAATGAAAGAGTGTCAGATAGTTTTGAGATAATTTCAGATTGATAACCATTCATAATTTGCATACTGTTTCCATTATTAAGAGACCAGTTAATTATAGGTAAGTTAAAATCACCCGAGATCACAAAATGGTCGTCATGATGAAGTGCTCTAAGTTCACATAATTTATTCATGAATTCATTAATGCTATGAGAGTGATTGACTCCTGGTGGTATGTACACACAACATAAATGGATTTTTGTGATATTTTTGATCGAAATAGTCACCCATATATCTTCTGCATTCGTGACCCATTCATTACGTTCGTGAGCTACGAGGTGCTTCTTCAGAGCAATCAGTACACCTCCTCCTCGTTTTTGCTCTTTGCGGTCACGCCTAAATACCTAAATTTCAAATTTGGCATGCGCCATGGTTTGAATGGACAAGCAAATGTTTGACCAATCACCATAGGTACTTTTCTGTGATTAGCAGTAAAAAGTTGTGTTTAGTAATAAAAAGAAAATTATAATAATTTTTTAATGCTCTTATAATTGATGCTCTTATATTATTTTTGTTTTATTATTTGAAGAAAGTTAAGTAGAGTATTTTTTTTTTTGCAAAAGAACAACGCGTATCTTATTATTTCTTAGTTTTTTCGTGCATTTTATTTAATTAATATTTGTATGTTTTACAATAAGTATTGTAAATTAATATAAAAATAGGCTTTTTTCGCCATAAAGAGACAAGGCTTTTGAGTTTGGTGAGGAAATTCATAGTAAATTATATGTAATCATGTAGGTAATTTAAAAATAAAATATTGAAAATAATAACAAAAAAAATAAGTTAGAAAAACTCAAGACAAAAAAAAATAGTTTTCACGATTTAAAAAAAAAATAAAATTGTACCGCGTTAATTAATTATATTACACCACGAATGTCATTTTATATGTCATTCCGCGAATACCTAAAAATATGTGTTTAATGACAAAAAATTACTTCTACAAATAATTGAACTCTAAATATTGAGTGACGTTTTTTTTCAAAGTTGTTCAATTTTTATTTAATAAACTAATCGGTTTTTTGTTCCTCCTGAAAACCTGTGTAAAATGAGATACACGCAGTTATAATGTGAGCGACGATTTGTTATATGAACACATTTCTCTTATAATTTAAAAAATATCAATTGGTTCAACAATTTGTGCGTAGATACACATTATTACGTAAAAAATATTGGCACAGTGTTTAAAGTTGACACCGCACCCCAAAAATTGCATTATATATTCTATATTTATCTTCTTACTTTTTAATTTCAAGTGGCCCCTTACGAATAAATTTACTATCAACCTCAACATCTTCGATGGTTCCCAGTTAATAATTAATAAATTAGAATCTTGATGTACTTCTCTAAATTGATAGCGTAACGCCAGACAGATCTGCCCCACGATTAGAATAATTTTTATATTGATTGGTAATCTTGAAAATTATCGGAGATAAGGGAGAACTTTAAATTCCCTGCGCCCCGAAGGAAAATTATCATTCGCCTTTCAGTGCCCGACCAGTACACAGGTGAGTCTACTTAGTAACTGTACAACTTAGTATATCTTCTACACTCCGTTTTTAAACTCTTTTCTTCTACACTCATTTTATATCAATTTATGGTAGTTATTAAGTGCTTTCTCTGATTTATTTTAAGTACCTTTTAACAACCGTTACGTCTGCTCCTAAATATCTTACCAATTTTTAACATGCATAAATTTTTTTAAACATTTCTTACATTTTTTAGTATTATTTCATCTGCCATGCTAGGGATGTCCCTGTGCTATGGCGGTGAAGTTTACAGATTTAAATTTTACATAGTATTTTAAATTTTTGATAATTTTTAAATTAAAGAATTCAGATAAAGTTATAAATATTTTACATCGCAATTAAATTCGGAAAATTGTTAGGAAATGTACGAAATGTATGAACGGAAATTAGGTAGTTAGAGTGTAAATGTATAAGTATTTTGATTGCAATTTATTGCAGATTCAAGGATTATAATTGGATTTCATTTAGAAAAATGAAACAATTCAACTTTGTATAAACCACTTATATAATGCGTAAATCCTTAGGATTTCATTTAGTTTTCCCATTCTGTTTTGTTTATGTTTAACAAGTTATTGGATTTTCTTTTGAACTTTCTGGCATTCGTTTTGTTTTGTATTACAAGAGTTAAAATATGAAAGTTATTAAATTTAATTCTAAAACATTTGTAAATTCTTGTCATTAGTAACATTTTTTTATGTCTTTTGAAAAAATACTCATATGTAATCTTTAAAACTAACTGAACTATAACATATTTAGTTTAAACCTAAAAAACTTAGTTTTTAAAATATTTAAAAAAAGTTTACTTCTTTCGATTCTGTTTATTTTCGTTAGATATATTTTTTTATTTACTTGTGAACGGTTTTCAAAATTTAATAATCTCCGGGAAAATTATATCAATGTTTTATTGAATATATTTTTTAACATTATTTTACATTTTTTGTGCGTATTTTTTAATAACAACCGTGCCTAAAAAATACATGGCTATGATGAAACCGGTTGGTGTATTGAAAAAAAATTAAGACTAGTTAAAAAAAGTTAAAAGAATAGATCGAATTTATTAATATATTTTTGAACATCACAATTTTTAAACGTTATAAATACGTTTTTAAGGTGATTTTTCAAAAGACCGACGTTATACAAATTATCTATAAAATATTTTATTTTTATGGTCAATTATTGTTGAAAATTCATAAATCTCTGTGCTTATCGATGAATTACGAGGGCTAATCTAATCCTCTGTAATTTGGGCAAAATGCATTAACAACATTAAAAGTCCTCATCTCACAATGAACATTGTTAAGCTTTGAATTTGAATTGAAATGGCCAAGTCCTGTTGAGATAAGGGGTCGAAATTGTTATTAACTTTGCACTTTCGCGGTAATAAAAGAGTATTAGCCTTAATCTTTCGATAACGGTGATCCATACTCTTCTCGGTGATAGGCCATTAATCGGGTTTAATACAATGAATCGGTTGATTAATCGATCAATGTTCAGTACTTGCAGTTTGCACATTGATACAAGAATTAAAAGTGAAGGTACCCAGAAATATTGAACGTTCATCGGTTCATTGTTCATTCCTTCTTATAATCGGATCCAAATTAAAACATTCTTTCAAAAATTCATCGCGGGTCCAAACCTCTGTTAGCTAAGTCCTTCATTATTGAACTAGATTTTTTCCGCTAATAATGATGGCGTTAGAAATAATTAAAATATTGTCACGCAATTGTAATGTTTGTCTTTCTTTTATAATTAATTTAAACTCGTCACATTATAACTAGCACACAACTATAAAATACTAACAGAATCTATTTTAACGAAGGTAATTTGGATTTTCTGCATTTACAATAATCTTGACAGATCGCATCGGTAAAATATTGGTTAAGTTTAGTTTTTTTTTTCTATTTCAGCAGTAAGATAATATTTTTTAAAAGTACGCAAAAAAATTGTACAGTAGACAACTTCTAGTGAAGTTTGTAATAAATGTGTTCTTATATAAGATTAGAATAATCAATTTTCATAGACCATTAGGATGGGTGGTTTCACAGAATGTGAACAATTCGACAAATTTAAAAATTAGTATTCAAGTTCGATGAAAGTTCTATTCAATTTCTGTTATTATTTCAGTACCCATAATGATATTATAGCAGAACTTGAAAATTAACTTTCATAGAACTTGAAACAAACTTCGAAATTTGATGAATTGTTCAAATTCTGTGAAAAAACACGTCCTTAGTTTGGTTGTTTCGCAGAAATTCAAATGTAATATTGTCATCAAATGGCCATTCAGCGCCACTTTTTTTAACATTGGAAAGGTCCCCGTTAAACGTCGATTCTTGGTGCGTTGAAGCTTTCTATCCAATTGTAATAAGCTGGAAAGCCTTACAACGTGTTATTTGTCCTCTTCTACTGATCACAATTTTTTCAAAAGCTGGAAAATACTTAGAATTTGTATTTAACGGGAATCTTTCAACTGCCAAAAACAAACAAAATGCTGTTGAAGGGCTATTTGACGACAGCGTTACACTTGAATTTCTGTTGGACACGAGAAAAAGCCATCTAACAAACTTGTATCGGTTTATCTCGTCGTGGTACTTATGAAGGAGTTTCGAGAGGTGGATCAGTTTATTAACTGTTTTATTTTTTTGCAGCAAAAATCATCAAACATGTCTGCCGAAGCTCAAGCCGTCATCGAGAAGATCAAGGCCAAGATCGCCGCCGCAGACCCCAACCCTGCCAACAGGAAGGTTCTCGTCGTATTCAACGTCAACATCACCTCCGGAGGAAAGACCGTCAAGCAGTACAGTAAGTACCAATCAACTAAATAAACAAGAAACTTCTTTAAAGAAGAAGATTATAAATAAATAAATCTAAACGAAATATGAAAAAAAACAGGACACAGAAAAATTAAATTATTGCAGTTTCAACTGGGAATCGAATGCAGATCTCTTGTATTACCGGGACTAACCCTACTCGGCCATTGGGACCTCTTTATTTTTAAGTCATTTTGGTCGATCTCATATTTATAATTCAGAATTATCAATGATAACTCATTTTTCCTGTGTATGGCTTATAAATTTTTTGCATGATTATAAAGTTCGTATTTTGTAGCACAGATGATGTCTCGTTAATTTTCTGTGTCTTGTTCTTTTTCGTGTTTTTTAGAATTCATTTCATCTACAATTATTTATAATGTAATAACATTGATGAGTATAATTCCTGTTCACGTTTTATGGAACGGGTTATAGCGCATATCGCAAATCGACAAGTTTCAAAGTTAATATTCAAGTTCCGTGAAAGTCCTATTCAAGTTCTGTTACTATCCAAATACTGTGAAACAATCGGCGCACGATTAAATAATAACAGAACTTCAATTGAGCTATCACAGATATTGAATTTTAACTATGAAATTTGATAATTTGTTTAAATTAAAAAAAAAACCGTTCTTAGGCTGGGTTGTTTTACAGAAATTCAAATGTAACATTGTCATCAAATGGCCATTCAGCGCCATGTTTTCTTCAGCCGTCCCCAACTTTTTTTCATTCACTTCCACGTCATATTAATTCAATATCTTTATCAGCTAGATAATTCCCAAATTTCTCCTGTATTTTTAAAGATAAATAATACTTTAATTTTATGATTAATAATTATTAGAATTGCTGGCTACAATTAAAAGGAATCAAAAGGGAATTGAATTTTACGGTTGCTATAAAATTGTGAAGTGCATTCGATTTAACCGTATAGAGATACTTGGATTTATTTGACGTTAGATATGATAAAATCTATTATCGGTTTTATATTTTAATACAGTTTGTAATCTTGATTGACAAATTAATCATACTTAAAATGATAAACGTAACAATTTTTAATAAAAAATACTTAATGTGTTTTCAATAAAATAAATATAACGTCACACTTCATAGGCCTTAAATAATACGAATGTGTTTCATATATGCACGTCCAGATTCAAGCGTGACAAAGTCATCAAATTGCCATTGAGTGCCATTTTTTTGACAGATGAAATGTTACCGTTAAATGCTGATTCTAAGTCCGTTTCAGCTTTGAAACAAAATTTTGATCAGAAGAAGAGGATAAATAGAATGGGCGTTTAACGGGGCCTTTCAAATGTCTTAAAAACGAAATGGCGTTGAATGGTCATTTGATGACAAAGTTACGTATGATTTACTGTGAAACAAGTGGGTCTAAGAATATGAGAAAAATTACTTTAGGTACTTGAAAAATAAGAGAGTTTTCCATTAAGTTACAATGACTTTCATTATGGTGTGAAATATCGTCCTTGTCATAAATTATATTTTAGAAACGAAACACATTTTGATTAACTATTGTTAATTTTTATAGCTAGATTTGGACCGTCAGATAATTAGCCTAGCCTTCATTATTTACCCTTCTCGCATTTACTTCCTCACTACTACACTACCCATTTATTAATTAACCTAGCATTAAGGCCGGTGGTAAACGCTCAAAAAGAAGAAGGGGAGAAATGTAAAAAAGAATGTTAGAGGGAGCGCGTTAATATTAAAAACGAAAATAGTTAAACGAATTTTTTTTAAATGTTTAATAAAATACGACTCGTTTAAAATAGAGTAAAAATTTCGTGGGAAATGTCTTAAATAGTATTTAAAAAACACTGTGATTTTTTTCATACATCATTACATAGTATAAAATGAAGTCGCTCAAAATGTATGTGCACATAGATCTTTTAAATTACGCGACGGATTTTCATGCGGGTTTCACCAATAGATAGAATGATTCAAGGGGAAGGTTTATATGTATAATACATGCTTATTATAGTAGAGTAAAGCCGAGAAATTCAAATATTCAATTCAGGCAGCGGGCAGCGGGCAGCTGGCAAGCGGGTAGTGTGGTTTTTATATAGGTTGGGTAATGGCGCTGTGTTTCGTTAGTCACAGCAACGTGTGGCCGGATCTGCTAGTAACTAATAAAATAACAGAAAAACGTGTTTATAATAATTTTCGTAGCAAACATCGCGATTGGTTCTATCGAGTGAATTTCATTATAATTACTTCAGAAACAACGTATATTTTTTTAGAAACTTAAAAAATTTAAATTTTCAAGAGCAATATGTTATAAAACAGTAGAAATTCGTAATGCAGCGGCTTAACATACTCCTGACAGTACAATCAGTTTATTGCCAAAGTAAATATTTGCTAGAACCTAAAATCACAGTGGTAAATATTTAAATGCCATATATTTTGACTATCTAATGTAAATGTTATCGTCAAAGTTTGTTTCGATGTTTTCACGTAATTTCAGATAATAATCTTATCAAATAATCGATCATTTGGTCCTCGTAGTAAATATAAAAATACTATTGAAATTGGACAAAATTTCCACAAAAAAACTTGTGATTTTTATAACACTGATGATACATTAACGTTATCTATAAAACCTATCTTTCTACGTTTTCCTGATGACCGATAAGCACCTTTTTGATTTATTATTTGTTCCCAATCTATATACGGACACGTTTATGTAATACGTAATTACATAAAACATTTGATATTACGTAACGTTAACTAGGAATTATTGTGTGTAGACTTTAAACCTATCTGACTTCGTAATACTAATAATAATTACTAGTAGATTGATTAGAATCACGAAATTTATTTGTACGTAATTCCAAATTATTTAAGCGATTACTGCCTGAAATTATAATGACAATTTTATATAAGCAGATGTGATTTTCAGACGTCTGTAGGTACGATTTGAACAAATCACCGTCTCAACAAAGTTTATTCGTTAAAAATACAAATTGTTCAAACATAAAAATTGCTAGAAAACTGGATTCAAATTAATAAAACCGAAAGACAAAACAACGGTCGCGTCGTGGTCAGAGACAAGCACCTAGAATTAAAACGTTTTTGAAAAGACCAGATTGGAATAGTCAGATACTTCTCAATTTTCCTCTTACCTGTTACCTTTCTCTTTACCCTTTCTCCAGCTTGTCAAAATTCCTCTAATTTTGGATGAACGTAATGAATTTGCATAATTAGTTTGTTCGAATAAAAATAATAATTTCGCAGTTTTTACTCCTTTCGAATATACTGCTATCCCAATGTAACAATATTTTTTATGTTTCTCCATAGATAATAAAAATAAGATATATGTGTGTACATGTGTGCACAAAAGTAAAATGGCCGCCATAGTTCATCCATAAAACATCGTAACGCATCTACTATCTACGCACCACGCCTTTTCTAGTCTAGTCTAAGCCTTTGATAGTCCGTGCAGTTTGGTCGTATCTTGACGACAGTCGGCACGGTTTAATTAATTAATCTATGTTAAAACATTACTAGCTTAATTTTCCATCGATGGTATCAGCTGTAAACACTCATTATCTTCTTATTTTAAACAACAAATGTGGATAATATCATTAAGTATTAAAATTCTACTCGCAAAGGTCATGGGTTAAAAGGGTATGGGGGTGGCTTTTAGAATTCTCATCTAGACAGTGACCTTTCTTTCGCTTTTAAAATCAAGTTTGCAAACCGTTATATTTAACTGTAGATTTTTTATAAAAAAAATAATGCCACGCCGCCACAGACACTCTTCTTTGTACACTCTCGTCGCATGTCCCGAAGCTTCCAAGCTGTACAGGAGCTCTTCGCTAGACATAGATATAGATAGGTAGATTATCTGTGTTCATTATTTTAATATTTATTTCGTTTTACAGCCGCTGACCTGAAGAAACTGGAGCTGTACGAGGGAGCATACGCCGGCACCGCTGACGTGACCATCACCGTCGATGACGCCGCCATGGTCGCTATCGCCAAGAAGGAGCTGTCCCAGGCTGAAGCCAAGAGCCAGGGAACCCTTAAGATCGAAGGTGATGCTGATGCCATCTCCAAGATCGACCTGCTCGACCTCAAGCTGGGCCTCAAGGCATAAGCGCTCCACTGATCTTAGGATTACTTTAGGATTATGTACTCTAAAACAATAAAATACTTTTTATAACTTCTACTTTTGAGTTTTTTGTTCTACACACAATTCGCAAACCGCGTCAAAATATGTCTAAGGCGGTGTTTCACCATCCTTTTGATAGCATATCCATAAGATAACGTATATTTAATAAGTAAACAAATAAATACTCCCACACCGAATAGTGCCACTATTTACGGGTTCAAGTTCCGAATAGTAATCTCGGAATTTATAAATAATTAAATCGTCTAAATAAATGTAATTATTTGGATAAGCTATCAAGACAATGGTGAAATAACCCCTAACTGTGATAAGTTCCTATCGCTGACGTCTTCTATGTTCTAAAAACCAATGTATCACCTGGGAAGAAAATTGTACAGATATGAAAACCTGAACTGGATCTTTCTGTGCTGGAATTCAAAATCATATTCCAAGTAAACCTTAGTTGCACGGCAAAAAAAAATCCAAAAGATTTATTTTCCGCATTTCGAGAATGAGAATTGGTCACTGCTCTATTGCAGCTCATTTGTTTAAAATTCGAGTCCTCGATGGACTCGGGAGACTCTTGACAATGTCTTTTTGAATTGTAAAAATCATTCTTCCTTCAAAAGCATATATCGTTTGCTAATTAAAACCACTCACCAATCGCCCCTCAATATTCCGTATTTGCGGTCTCTCCAAAATTCTCGCGTTTAACTTACATGTATATAAGTTAATAGGCTTGAATAACTTCAATATTTGATTTGTCCTGTCCCCATAGATTATTCTCGAAATTATAACTATCTTTTTTAACTTTATCGGCAGAAAGCACTCTCTTTAGGGTGAAATGCCTATTTCAAAAAAACTGTGATAAGGTACTTTGACGTTATGCTTCTTTGCTATGCTACATGGATATAACACGAAATAATATACATGCACATACATGCTATACATATAAGATACATGCACATGCATAAAACAATGACAAATAGGACAAAAATAATCATTCGAAAGATATTAAGTCAAAGCATGAACATTTCCAATAGATGACTATATTATAAGCCACATCACAAGAAATATTACTAAACAATGTAATTTGCATAAAGATTGACAACAATCATTTAGAATTGCACTAATAAAATTCAGAGAGTAGCAATTTTAAACTGTATGAATTATTGCAACAAGAAGATGAGTAATTACGAAAATTAGAGCGAGTTCAAAGTCTTTCTGGTGTTTTTCCAAAGAAGACGGGATTTAATTTTCTCTTCGAACACAGCAAACTTATTTTGTGGCACCATTTAATAGAAGAGATGTAAATTTGAACAACGGTAAAAACTAAGTATTCTATTAATTTCGGATTTAATTTTGACCATTCCTAAGGGTTTATCATCAGTAAGAAGTAAGCTGGAGTTTGCTAGTAACGTGTGGATTCCATACCAAACTAAATATATAAATAAGATGAATTAAATCCAAAAAAAAATTATCAAAATCCGCGGACGCATGGAACTTAGGTCTGTCAAATAAGAGAAGAAAATATAAAAAAATTGAACTACAAAATTTGTAGGCTGGCAACACCAATTTACCTGACAAATATTCTTTTAAAGTGCAAACACACTAAAAATGCAGAACACCGTATACACATATAAAAATACATTTTTTGTTCCTAAAAAAAAAATCGAGAACGCACTGTTGTTAAGGTATCTACTTAATGACATAATTTGATTAAATTGGGTTCTACAAAGTGATTGGCTTCCATTTAATTTACCATAAATTTGAATTTAACAGTAGGTAGAAAGGAAGAATCATTAATGGTTTGACTTTTAGATCTGAATGAATTAAATATATTCAGATCTAAAATTAGAGACATGATCTAAAGCCTGGACAACGCTAGTAGGTACTTAAGCTAATATTAAATAAAATGTGAGCAATTTCTAAAGTGTGCTTTATATTTTATTATGTTAACATAAAATTGTAAAGATATAATAATAATATACATATATGCAATTCTAATTTGAGATCAGTGAAATGAAAAAATATTTTTTTCACTTTTATGCCTCTTTAATTTTTAATTAAATTGTAGGTTACACAGCTTTAGATTAACACCACGATTATATTTTTTGTATTGCCATTTGAACGACAGTGGCGCCCTCCTATGTTTTCTACTCTTATTTGACAGACTGTAGCCAAGGTTCATGCATTATAATATGAAAGTACTTAATTAAGGTGATACTCGGCATTATAATATGAAAGTACTTAATTAAGGTGATGACGGCCGGCATAGTCCAGTGGTAAGGCTCTTGACTAGCACTCCGAAGGTCGCGGGATCGAATCCCGGCGTGGCAAATAAATTTTATTGGATTAATTTGTGTTATTTCACAATTTATTCATTTAAAATAATATATAGTATATTTGCGGCACGTTCCAGAGTGGAAGATACTTTCAGTATCGCCCTGGTGTAAGACCACCATTCAGAATTGAAACGTTGCTTGAAATGGCTTCAGCCGTGTTTGGTGACCAGATCTGAATAGCCAGGTATTTCCCCACCTTCCTTTTCCCTAACTCCTTCCACTCCCCACTACCTTCAGCCTCACAACATACCCCAATTGGGGATGCCATAGTCCCACTGGCTCCAGACGGGAGCAGTTGGGACTCTTGTGCGGTATTCATGTAAAAAAAAAAAAAACTCTAAATAATTTGTATAAAGATGAATTCTTTGTTTGAGCCCGAACATACGCAAGGTTTTTTTTTTGTTTTTGTTTTACATTAGCTCCACACAGGTGGCCCTGAGGAAGGTCTTTTTTAGGAAAGGAAAGAGAGGAAGTTCTGAGAAGGAAAAGGGTATTAGGGGTGGGTAGGAATCTGGAGCTCTGTGTGTCCAGGAGTGACGGACATATGAAACCATCCCTCTTACTGCGGTGCAAGGCGATGTTCCGGGAGAGTACGGCTAGATAAGTCAAAGGGACTCCCTCAACCACACTCTTCCGATCCGGCCTGCTATGCAACTATGCCCGTCGTTAAGTTTTTTTTTATTTCTGTTGTTGTTTTGTTATGTGGTTTTAATTATTGATAAAGGTTCTATTTTACTTGATTGACGTTTTCACGATAATAACTGCTGCAGGGTCCGACATTGCCTATCTACAATTTTTAAACTAGGTGCATCTATCCGAAGCAATTCAAAACGTAATGTAACGGACGTGTTGCTCTCCCTCATTGTTAAATTATAAAATGTCTAGCTATGTACAATGCCCCGGTGCAACCAATAAAGCTTGTGTGCCAAGTTTGCACCGGGAGCCATTCTAGCCTCCTATATTTCTCTATGTTATATGTTATACCCCTGAGAAGGGCCATTTTTTCCTGCTCCAAAGGATCAAAGGATCGTTTCCTGCTCCAAAGGATCGTTTCCTGCTCCAAAGGATCGTTTCCTGCTCCAAAGGATCGGTTCCTGCTCCAAAGGATCGGTTCCTGCTCCGAAGGATCGGTTCCTGCTCCGAAGGATCGGTTCCTGCTCCAAAGGATCGGTTCCTGCTCCAAAGGATGGGCCCTTGTGACGGCCCTTTTCAGGGCCTTTTTCGTTCTGACCACGGTTCATGAATACCGTGCCGCCAGCAACTACTCTTTGCCACACACATTTTTACCATTGCTAAAATGTTATTTTCTTTACACAACAAATGCCCCGGTGCAACAAGTAAAAATTGTTTACCAGGTTGCCACCGGGAGACATATTAAAATCATTGTCATTTCGCCCTCAGGGCTATTTCTCCGGCTACAAAGCCAAAAAACCAGTTTGGGCGTCCCTATTAAGGGCCTTTATATTGGTCAAAAATACACCATATTTTAATATAACTTCGTTTAAACACCCCGTAGGATGCTGAAACTAAGACGTTTCAGTGCAGAGTCCTACGGGGCATCCATAGAGCCATAAATAAACATTGCAACTCTTAAACTGCCAGCGCTATCAGCACTTGAGCAGATTTTCGAGACTTTAGCATCATTTCACTTTTTCTCCATTTTAAAAATCCCAGGACCTCGTAAAGCGACGGAACCAAAAGGTTTCGATAGCCAAGCTTACGGGGGACCTGGGAAAAATATTAACTTCTTTGTAACTATTCAAACACTTTGTTAAATAACAAATACCTACCGACAAAAAGTCAAACTTCCTTAAAATCAACCCAAACTCGTCAAACAAAAAATCTACGAATGTAGAACATCCGTAGAAACACTGTAGTATTAAGGAAAACATTGTAAATACATTAACCTGACCTGTATAATTATTGTAAAAACCTAATTTTAATCGACCACTTTCAAGGAAATGGTCGGCAAAACCAGCGGCAACAGAAATCCGCCCCTTATATGCAAAACGGGATAGGTAAAATCCCCCACTCTAAAATTGTACCACGTGACCGTTTTTTCACCCGAAAACGGGTATAAAAGGCGTGATTTTTTGGGTAATAAATCAGTTATTCTTCAACATTCAAACAAGTCTTTTATTTACTCTACAAGTGGTCCAGACACCTACCTCTGGAAGTCTGCGACCTGCTGCCAGCTGCTGCCTCCTGCCGAAGTTCTGCCTGAACGGGAACCCGGTGCCTACCGCTGCAGTCGGCCCTGACTCGGGGCACTGCCAAGGCACCGCTCAGGCAGAAACTAGGCGCATCCAGGACCTATACCACTGGATGTAGGGAGGCCAGCCAACAAATATCACCATCATCAGCGTGAGCTAGTGGAAGGCGTGCACAAGACCGGTGCCCCTTATTTTACAGTCTTGTAAAGGCTTGATACGTCTGTTACACGTAATCTTATAATATTTGTTGGTTTACAGACCCATCTAATCTGCTTTTCTTTCCCAAACGATGACCCTATTATTAGTGATGTGTCCAGTATAAATAGTCCCATTTGAGGTTGTAGATTGTGAATTAAATGTCAGTAACCTTTGACGTGTCCCTATTTCAATCATTACACACATCGTATCTCCATCACATAGTCCGTTCACACACTGAGATTTTTACAAGCGACTCGAGTTTCTGAGTGCCCGCCATACTATTTGGCTAGTGTTCTGATCTCATTAGTTTCTTCAAAATTATCAACTGTATTATTGATTCACCTTCATTACTACAACTCATCCCATTCAATATACCTATTCGTAGACTCAAAAATAAAGAACTGCTCTTCCTCAATCAACACTCGACTAACTATGGTTATAATAATTCACCACTATCCAGAATGTGTAGAACGGTCAATTCACGTCGAGACCTTGATTTTTTTTGGTATAAGCAAAATGATTTTTGTCGCTCACTAAATAATTGAAGATATTTTATATTTGCTCTAATTTTAGCAAAAGTCTTGACTTGACACTTCTTTCTTATGTTTCTCTGTTTGTCTTTGCTTTCATATACCATTATTTATTCCAACAATGTACATTTTGCCAAATTTCGTGTTATTTTGTTGTAAGTTGGACGTAAGTCCGTTAATAAATAATAAATAAATAGTGTTCGTACACGATGCGACGCGCCGACTACGGGTTTGACGTCAGTTGCACACTACAAACAAGGCTGGTAGCCCACTACACTAGTTGCATTCATATCTCCTACTATCCGTTTGATGTTTGACAGATCTTGAATGGAATGTTAAATTGGTTCTGGAAATTGAAAAAAATGCTGGATTATATAACTATACGTTACCAAAATACGTAAGAAAGGATTTAGTGGAGAAGGCGTGGATTGATGTTGGAAAAAAGTGTATTTTTATTATGAATAGTAGGAGTTAACAAGTGCTCCAAATTTAATTAAGAATCCTTTGACATTCTGTAGAAAGTATGAAACTTGTTGTCATCATCCTATGCAGGTCTCTGGCGGCAACGAATGCCCTACAGTTAATATTTCTTTTGTTGTAAAGATAAACGAAAAATCTTCCATTACACCGTTTTTAATTCTCATAAAAAGATAAACGAGAATATAGTCTTTATGGCTAAAATCACTTGACGTCGTAAACTCCACGTGAAAAATCGATAAGTTCAGTGTAGGTCGGGTAGCAGCATTAAAGAGTAGGCTCTCGACTCACAATCGCCGAAGGTCGCGGGTTCAAAACCAGCGTGCGAAAATAAATTTTATTTGATTAATTTGTGGTACTTCACAAATAATTAATTAAAAATAATACGGGGTGTCCCAAAAGAAAGTTTATATTTGTTTTGCTATCTGTATGAAGGCAACTTTTCCGACTACCTTCAGCCTCACAAAATACCCCAATTGGGGATGCCATGCCATAGTCTCACTGGCTTCAGACGGGAGCAGCAGAGACCCTTGCGAGGTAATCGTGTAAAAAAGGCTACTTGTGGTTGCGTCACAATCAATTTGGGAGGCGGGAATGGGTACCGCCGCCCCGGGAACCTTTATTGGATAACCAACACCTCTGCCATAGGTCACCCCAAGTGATTCGCAACGTTTGGTGATTTAGCAGGGGTGCCCGGGTTCATGGGATGAGGTTTGTCTAGGTCTTGGAGGCGGATGACCAGGACACACTGAACCCCAGATTTCTACCCACCCCTTAAACCCTCTTCCTTCCCAGAACTCTCCCCTCCTTCCTTTCCTTAAAAAAAACCCTCCACACAGCCTCCCCAAAGATGACATACATAATATGTCTCCTGTGTGGAGCTCATGTAAAAAAATCACGTAATTTGTAAGTACCTCCATGTACGAAGGGGCTTCGTGGCACTTTAGCCACGGACAATATGTTTTCTATATAACTATGCCAAATAAGCCAATACGAATAGCCATGTAAGCCCACTCTTACACGGAGATATCTAGTCCTGTTTTAACTCGACCGTTTTGTATTTCGTCTGTCTGTAAATTTATGTGTGCGTTCCGTTGCCGGTTCAAGGTGATGGCCATTTTAATGGTTCAGTAAAGATTATTTTTCCAAATGTAAAATCTTCGTGTTTATTTGGATATTCTTATTCGCATTTTTCAATATTATGGTACCTTAGGTTACTACCTGCCTTAATAATAATAATAATAATAATAAGTCTTTATTCCAGAATGTGGGGAGGTGGGTGCAATCCCACACATCCTATATAGATTAAGTACATACATAAAACACAAGTAAGTACATAAAAAAATACATATAAATAAAAATGAAATAAAATAAAAAAAGTAGTAGGCATCATTAGATAGTAGATATGCGCGGTTCTATAAATCTTCGGAATACAATTCCCTCCGGCCAAAGTTCTTCTGCCAGGAATTTCTTTAGTTCGATCGCTTTAACAGTGAGTTTAAAGGTGTTAAAAGGCGTAGGACGAAAAGGCTTGATTTTTTCAATCTTGGTACATTCCAGATCTTTTTCTGTTAGGTAGTTATTGATGTTTTCCTCTGTAGTTTCCACAGTAAACCTCGAAATGTATACCGTTTGTATACATTTCGAGGTTATACAATGTATACTTATGTAGAAAGTTTGAAAAAATAAATGTCATTGAGATAGTGAATTTTCTTTGGACAAGATGTATGAATTACTTATTTGAAATTTAAAAAAAATTCAAGCGCGCAGTTCACACACGGTAGAAGTGAAACCTTCAGAAAACTATAGTAGACAAGAGTGGAAGGCTACGAGGCACCGCACAAAGAGGAGACCGATTATTCTATCTCATTCTCTTATAGGTAAATCCTATAGATGTATGTGTTGTCTCTTTTTCGTTTCATCGAGTTTCAAATCACGACGGTGCTAAAGAACTTTTAAAAAATTACGTAGAATATATTTGGTCTGCAATAAAGTATGTATTTATACACATACGCCTCAGTTATCTCATTTCTATATCATTCAGTCTACTTTCATCCTTCCTCTGCTAGTTCCATGCTTAGCTGCCATACATCAGGGTAGGTACCAGCATTCCATTGTGGACTGCTAGCTTCGCTTCTTTGGACAGTTTTTTTGTTAGAACCAACGACATTCAGTCCTCCGTTAGTGGATTTACCTGCATTTACCTTTCTTTCGACATCTCTATCAGCCTTACTATCTCTCGTAAATATACTACACAAACTCATCCACCTGCTCCAAGTATCCATCATTCACAACTGTAATGCACTACTCTCTCTTTCAAACAACGCGACTTTAGACTTATTTACATTCATCATTAACGCATTCATCCCAGGAACCAGACACGAGAGTAGATCTTCTATACGCTACTGAAAAACAGCTGTATTCAGAATAGCTGCGCCCGGAAGCGTATTTACAAAACCTATACCGATTCAGTCGCGGTAACGACAATTTACATTTTAAATATACCTCTATATTGGTTATTTTTTATCACATTGCAAAAACAAAAATTGTTCTAAAATCTACATAAAATAATCTGTCTGATGTGTATATTAGAAATTAATAATTTTGTTTCTAAATATTTAAATTTTAATATTATTCCCATATATTGTAAATACACCTCTATATTGATAATTTTTTATCACTTTGCAAAAACAAAAATTGTTCTTAAATCTAGATAAAATAATCTTTCCAATGTGTATATTATAAATTAATAATTTTGTTTCTAAATATTTAAATTTTGATATTGAAAATTTAAAGCGACTGAAACGCGGTAGGGATTGTAAATACGCCGTCCGGAATGTACCTACAGCTGTGCAGTAACCTTTTTGTCAATATTGTCAAGTCAAATATTATGATGTGGCACATATGTAATCAGTCACATTTGTTTTTTCTATCTATCACGTAGGTGATCAGTCGATCACTAATGGTTTTCAGTTAGTTACTTGTTAGTACCTAAAGACAAATAAAATATCAGAGTTCAACAAGAATGGAGAGACTACGAAGGACTTTTTTATCGATGTGTTTTTCTTGTATATTAAACGACTTCAAAAAGTAGGTAAACCGATATTGATGATTCTTTTTTATTTGAAAGCTGATGCTTCCCGTGTGGTCCATTTCAATTTGGTCCAGTTCTGACAATGGCATCCATGAGAAAACCATATAAGTCTTAAATTTGCATTAAGTATACGCGCGACAAATGGACGAATAACTCAATATCATGCCTACCGATTTTGATAATTCTTTTTTTATTGGAAAGGGTGTACTTCGAGGGTGGTTTGATGAGAGTTTGGTTAGGTTCTGATTATGGGATCCATGACTAAGTAACGGAAATCTTCAATTCTTAGGAGCAAATTAACGATTCTCGGTCGAATCTTGTATAGGCTATCCGGATCTTTGAGTCACCGACCGTAACGTCGTTATGATCAAGTAATGTCTGTCTCATATGAGCAGCACGTTTAGTAGGTCTACCCATATTCAGACAAATTAGTTAGTGTACTTCAGATTCACTAAAAATCAAAAATTATAACAAAACAAAAAAACGACTCCAAAATATGCACTAAAAAGTAAAAAAAATAATTTCGTATTCTTCCACAACTTAATAATCAATTTACTTTTTCTACTCATCACTTGATAGCTCCCCTCCCGCCGCGGCCCCGCTCTTGCCACTCACCTCTCGCCTCGTCAAGTCGCGCGTGCGACACAAGCACATCTCACCTATAATTATGTACGTAGTTATAAACCTACTTGGCTGACACCGACCCCAAAAATAACAATCGTACCTACATATTGATGAGTAGAAAAAGTAAGTTGATTATTAAATTGTAGAAGAATACGCAATTATTTTTTTCCTTTTTTTAAGTTTTTTTTGTTTTGTTAAAAAAAAATTTATTGTCGTCGAATTCCAGTGCACCTTTTCCTGTACATTTGGTCATCTTATTAGTATTTGTGTTTAATTCTTCGTAGTCGCTATATATCGCTTTCTTTTATGTTTTCTTTTGCCTGTTCAATTTGGAGTGGTTTGAAGATTGGATATTGATTTTTAAAAATGTGTTTTTTTTTGTATTTCGTAGGATTCGATCCTTGGTCAGATAAATATCTGCAAAGGTTCGTCAGGCGCTTTATATCACTACACCAAAAGAGACTTGCGTAGGACTATGACTTTATCGTATTATATTGGAACCGAGCACCCGTGAATTAAATAAATGTTTTAATGCTGTCTCATTCTCTCGCAGACTAAATCCAAAAGAAGTGCCTATGTGTTTGTCTCTTTTTAGTTTCGCTCGTTTCCGTTTCATCGAGTTTCAAATCTCAACAGTGCTAAAGAAGTTTTCACTTCAAAAATATAAAACAAATCTCTACAGTCGACTAAAAACAAAAAAAAACGCGAGCCATTTTCAATTTTAGTTGTTCGTTGAAATTTTGCTTAGTCAGTGCCATCGATTGACAGCAACAAAGGTTCTTTAAAAAATGTTTAAAAAACATAAGACGGAAAAATACGAACGAAAATGATGACGGTTAAAAAAACCTTTGCCTAGAGCTATCTATAATATAGGTACTATTATTCTAAGACGTATTTTTGTAGGCCCCACTAAGAAATAGTTAACGGAACGCTTTTGTGCTTTTTTCAAGACCTCCTTTCATTTTAGATTGAGATTTACGACTAGTGGTCAAAAACGAATATATCGGAATGTTGGAATTTGTATTTAACATCATCATCATCACTATTGGCTCTACAACCCCTGGTGGGTCTTGGCCTCCTCAAGAATCTTCCTCCACTCATCTCGGTTTTGTGCCAGCTCTCTCCAGTTTAGAAGCTCCAAGATAGATAAGTCTTTGAGGACGTTGTCGCTCCATCTTAGTCTTGGTCTTCCCAGGCTCCTTCGCCCTATTGGTCTTGAGTTCAGCGGGGACTTTGGTGCTTGATACTCGGTCATTCTCTCCACATGACCCAGCCACCGAAGTTTTCCCAGTTTTATAAATATTGCGACGTTTAGCTCCTTAAACAGAGTATAGAGCTCATTGTTATAACGTCTGCACCAAAAACCATTTTGAAGAAGCGCCCCAAAATTTTTCTTTTAAAAACGTCCAGTGCTCGCTCATTCCTCTTAGTTAGTAGGTACCCAGGTCTCAGCTGCGTGCGTAAGTACTGGTCTAATAAGTGTTTTGTACACTAATATCTTCGTGTTTCTGGACAGCAGTCTGGATTTTTACTGGTTTGCCGGACTCTCTCGATCATCTTCTTGCATAGCCCAGTCACTTAAGCTAAAAATATGATATTTCCGCTAAATGAAACCGAATAAGCTGAAAATTTCTGTAAACCTTTATTTTCGTATTCTGCATGTTGTCTCAAAAGTCTCATAAGGTAACGTGTGAGCGTCTTTGGATATTCAAGGTCAAAGGTCACGAAAATCAGTTTTTTGGAAATATCTCGCTTCCTTTGTCTCGATTTGTATTTGCATTCAATATAAAAGTTGTAGAGTATAAAATTCTCTACAAATTTTGTCTAAAATAATTTTTTATACGCTTAACCATTTTTAAGATTGAGCGCGAAGAGTGCGGAGCGCTCAGCCGTACATGCCATGGCGCAAGGTCAATGGCGAATTCCAGTTCATAGGACGGTTTTTTAACTTAATTATTCGTTAAATATTAGTTAATTAACTATTTAATATATTTTATTTATAAGTATTAGTTATAAATCAAAGAGTCATTTAATAATACTTGCCTTTTTCATATAGAAAATAAAGTAATTAAGTGATTTTTTTTTAAATATCTCATTAAAGAGAATTGCACTTTAAGTAGGAAAGAAATTAAGAAAACATTTTTTAATAATATTTTTATTTAGCAATCATATATAATTAAATTTGTACAATCTAAGCTGAAGTTTGAAGTTTAGTTATTAGTTAGCCAGTATGAGAGTTAGTTTTCTTTTTCTTCATCGCCTTCTTCTTACGGTCGCTCAACAATTTAAGAGTCATTATCATCGTCCTCCTCGTTATCAATGACATCCATCTCCAAACCTTCAAAAACTTCAGTGTCATATGCGATTTCTTCGTCGAGATCATGTTGATACGTTGAAGCGTTGAGACATTCATGTCCATTATATTGGCCACAAGCTAACGAACATTGCAACCCTGATTTTCAGCATCCACAGCGAGAACCAATTCGTGTAGTTACAGAACATTGTAATATGCAGTTCATCGTGGTAATGATATTTTTATCGGTTCCAGGGCTTCATTTTGCAGCACTCAACCCCATCCCAAGGGTTCTAAATCATTTCCTAACCAAGTTTAAATTTGGTAGTAGACACGATTGATATGTTGGTGAACTGCTGCATTCGTTGGTGGAAGAGTTGAAAACTGCACAGGTTTATTTCATTTTAATAGACTTAATGAACTGTATGTAGCGAAGATGTTCTCAGATTTTGGAGTATTATATACTGCTAAAAAAATGTGTGATCTATTTTCGAATGATATTTGCACAGGACAGTTTTCTTGTTGAAATATTTGAGCCAGTATATCCAAATCGGGTAGTTTCTCTAACGTTTTGAAGACAGATTTTTTCCTTTCCTAAAAAGAGCAGAAGTCGTGTCACGGCTACTAAACGCATATAAGAATAAAATGTTTTCTTTACAACGGGGATATTCATCAAAACTTTTAGTGAAGTATATTTAAAACAATTCACAAATCAATATATTTTCCTATTATGACGGCAGTCCTTTAACGGCAGTTCTGGTTCTGATCACTTGGTACATAAACCGTAGGGATATCTTTAAGCTCTGATAATGTAAATTAGGAATTTTCATGATATTCTATATAGATAAAAATCTTTTTCATTGCTTTTTAAGTGACTTGACCATCTTGACTATAAAAATCTTTTTCATTGCTTTTTAAGTGACTTGACCATCTTGACGAGGCTTTCTTATTACAGCTGGTATTGGCTTTTAAAAAAATCTGTAGCAAACGGCGTGGTATTTTTCTTCAGCAGGTATCAAGTCATGATCACAGGAAACATGAAATTTTACTATCTAAAGAATCGTTTTGATCTTCTGCTGTTTTCATAACATTGTCTTTGAATTCGAGACTGCTTACTTTACTAGTGCGTTTGTACATTCACCTCTGCTGCTTTATTAGCTGCTTAGGAACGAAATAAGCATAATTCTTTGAAATCAAATACTTCATATATTTTATTGCGAGGTACGCTTGGTGATGTTGAAGGTTCATTCTCTTCGAGGCGTTGTTGTTTCGATTCTCTAATAGAATTTTTACTATTGTACACTTTTCGACAGCTCCACGGTATCGCTTCGAAGTAAATAAGCACACACTTCACCACTAAAAATTACACATCTACCGGATCTGCCGGATCTGCCCTGATGATGGACACTGCAACGATGTCCGAAACGTTAGCTAAAGAAGGAGGTAGCGCAACACGGCATAACACCCCAAAAACAAATAACGAAAATGCTTTTGGCCGTAAAAATCTTAAAACGTATCAAACATACAAGTGGTTCAAACAAAGCAACATTGTTTCATTTGTTATAATTAAAATATATTAAAAATAATTCACTTAATAACTCAATGACTATTTGATTCATAGGTAATATCTATAAAATATATAAAATAGTTAATTAACTACATAATATTGAACGAAAAATTAAGTTAAAAAACTGTACTACGAACTGGGATACGCCATTGACCTTGCGCCATAGGATGTACGGCTTCGCGCTCCAGACTCTTCGCGCTCAATCTTAAAAACGGTTAAGCGTATAAAAAACTAGTTCAGACAAAATTTATAGAGAATTTTATACTCTACAACTTTTATATGGAATGCAAATACGAATCGAGGCAAAGGAAGCGAGATATTTCCAAAAAACTGATTTTCGTGACCTTTGACCTTGAATATCCAAAGACGCTCACACGTTACCTTATGAGACTTTTGAGACAACATGTAGAATACCAAAATAAAGGTTTACACAAATTTTTAGCTTATTACGTTTCATTTAGGAGTGAAATCCTCATTTTACTGGACTAGCAACACAGTGGGAGAGATGGATTTATACGTCCGTCATTCCGAGACACCTGATATTGAGCCCAGATTTTTATCCACCAATCATGCCTTTTTCCTTCCTTTATTTTTTTATGTGAATACCTCACAAGAGTCTCAGCTGATCCCGTCTGGAGGCAGTGAGACCATGGCATCCCCAATTGGGGTATGTTGTGAGGCTGAAGGTAGTGGGGAAGGGAAGGAGATGGGAAGAGGAAGGTGGGGAAGTATCTGGCTATTCAGATCCGGTCACCTAATGCTAAAGCTAAAGCCATTTCAAGCAACGTTTTAATTCTGAATGATGGTCTTACACCAGGGCAACACTGAGAGTATCTTCCACTCTAGAACGTGCCGCAAATATACCATACAGGTATTATTTGTAAATTAATTAATTGTGAAGTAACATAAATTATTCAAATAAAATTTGTTTGCTCACGCCGGATTCGATCCCGCGACCTTCGGTTTGCGACTTCAAAACCCTTTCCCCTAGACCACGGTAACCGTTAATTCCTAAAAAGACCCTCGCTCTCCAAGATGACACATCATGCCTTGAGGGAATTGTTTTTCCCTCCTGTTTGTCGTATATTATTCCGTATATTATGGCGTATATTCCTCAGGGCCTCCTGTTTGGAGCATATGTGTATAAAATACACATTTAAAAGAAAAGGCGATCGTTTATTACAGTTCTTCAGTTGGTTATCGTCGCACTAAAACCACACGCAGTAATTCACAGTTTCACAGCTATGATGTTATCTATGCAAACTAATTAAGACTCACGTTAAAGTTTTCATATCTCAAAGCCAGTCTATGTATAAAAATAGATTTCGTTAACATCCAAAATAGTCATCCAACCTGTTATGGTTTAACTTAATTAGCTGAAGCCATTAATCAAAAGCTTTATTATCTGCGGAAATCCGTTTTTGATAGTTTAGAACGGGATTCATTTTCTATCTCGGGCTTGTGAATTATTACGAAACTAGTAATAAATTCCGATTAAGTTTGATCATAAAAAGTTGTTTATATGTGGTCCGGAAACTTGTAGTGCAAGCAGGAAAATGGTAAATCACAATAATGGTACTTTGGTGTCGATTTTGTCGTACAACTTTTCTTGATTTGATCTTTTGTTTTCGAGTAAATCGAAAGTTGGAATTTTTTTAGGTCCAATTGGAAAAAAAATTGTCGCTAGGGGGTCAATATCAGTTGTTTAAGAGCGTTTAACCAGCCAGCGGACGAAAATCCACATTTAGTCGAAAGTTGTTCTTACGATCGTGCAGGGCGGTTACAATGAGAAAGATTAAGTATTCTCCGTACCAGCTTTTTTAAATTATAACTCAATATAGAATTTATTTCAATCCAAATTAGCTTTAATTTATACCTTCATCCAAAAATGCTGAAAGGCGTGATGATAAAACTATTAAAATAATGTACTTTTTGTAATTATTTTTTTATTATAAGTATTTATCATTTTTCAATAATATCTAAATTTAATAAGAATGTTAAAAAAATCTGAAATATATTAGTTTGTAAGTGCGCAAATAAATACACAAATGGACCAATTTTCGTCAAGAAACAGATGTACGTACATATTTTTTAATGATTTTATTGAAACTAAAATTAAAATTCAAAAACATGCGTTTGCTAGATAATGTATTGATTTATTTTACTGCATGATTGTATTATTTGAAATGGGTGTGGTATAATACAAAAACTTTTTTGAAAATTTAACAAATCTGCCAACGACCTTACTATACTAAAAAAAAAAAATTCTCAAAATTTATTACATGCGAATGCTAGATAAAAGAACAATCTATCGAAATCCATTTATAATTTTTTGTGGAAAAGAGTCAATACGTCTAAAATCTGATTTGAAAATGATATATTTCTGGTTTTCTCTGGTAATGCCCTCTTGCGTCGAATTGCAACTAAAACAAACGTTATCTATTAATTGCTGAAAAACAAAATTCTCTGATTTTAAGTTGCAATCCTGGTAAAACTACAAAAGGTACATACGTATACACATAATTATTGATTAAGATTAAGAAAGAAAAAAAAACACGTTTTTTTATAATATGACTAGCAAGTTCCCGGCATGTGTAGCAATGCCAAATGTTTCTCCCTGCTTGTCCTTTCCCATTCGTCCCGTTCCCCTTCCGCCTCTCCTTCCTTTCCCGCGTACCCTACCCTTCACGCGTTTCCACTCCGTCTTCTCAGCCTTCCCTCTCCCCACTCCCCTCTCCCGCATTCCCTTCTTCGCGGGAGGGGTCCCGTGTTCTATTCATTCAGTCCCGGTACATTCAGTTTTCAAACAACTCGCTTGCACCCTATTTCATTTTTTTATACAAATTTCATAATGCTAGAGCTCACCAGTACAGGCTTGCTCACAACAACTCACCAAAAGTTGATCGCAATTGGATGAATGGTTTAGCAACGCATAATTTCATGACGCCAGAGCTCACTATTATATATAGGAACCATCGCGGGCATGTGCACATCAAATCGCCAAAGTTTCATCGCAATCGAGTGAATTGTTAGCAACGCATAAAAACATGCATACATATAAGCAAGCAAACATATATTGATTTTTATATATACAGATACGATACGATTGTACCTCCAGCCATGAGCACTCCGGTCCCGGCGGGACCGGTACACCAGGGGGCACTGATTTGTTAGGACTTGGAATGCTATGAGGATGGGAAGGAGGTTGGAGTTCAATCGACAACCTAAAAAGCCAATTTTGGAATTTAGGATAGGCAGGAATAAAGGAATGGATAGAGATAGAGATAGAGCGTTATGATTTTTCTTTCCTTTCTTACGCCATCATTCTTCGTAACTCTTCTCGGCTCTTCTTAAATCTTCTTGAATATTTTTTGATGTTCCTTGACTCTTCTTGCCTCTTTTTGGAACTTCTCGTCTTTTCTTGGCTCTTCGTGGCAATTCCTGTCTCTTCTTGCTTCTGCTTATATCTTTTAGGTTCTTATTGTCTCTTCTTGGCTCTGCTTAGCCGTTCTTGCTCCTTCTTGTTTCGTATTGTATCTTTTTACCTCTTTTTGCATCGTCTTGGATCTTCTCATCTTTTCATGGCAGTACTTGTCTCTTATTGGATCTTCTCGTCTCTTCTCGGCTCTTATTGACTCTTCTGGCTTCTTCTTGTCTCTTCTGAGATTTTATCGTCTTTTCTCAGCTCTTACTGACTCTTCTGGCTTCTTGTCTCTTCTGAGATTTTATCGTCACTTCTTGGCTCTTCTTGCTTATTCTTAGATCTTCTCGCGTATCCTTGCCTCGTCTGTCTCTTCTTGGATTTTCTCTTCTCTTCACGGCTCTTCCTGGCTTGACTTTTTACACATTCTCTGGTAATATATCATTTAGCAAAAAACAAGTACGTTATTACGAAAATAGTGTCATCTGGCGTTTGGCATTTTACCCATCACTTCCCAGTTACTTCAGAGAGCCGACGTAAACACACCTATGTAGTACTATGAATCTGAAAAAAACATTGGCTATATTATCGTTATCAGTTTTTTTTTTCTCTAGTGAACTAAATACTTTAAAAATTGTAAAACCTAAGATGAACAGATTAAATCTTTAAAAGGTTGTAAATTATTGTAATGCGAACACGATTAAACGTAGAACACGTAATACGCAATGCGGTTAACCTTACATACGTATAATTGCATGTTTTTCGTAGTCTGTTGTACGGCTTAGTGGAACACACGTCCGCACGGAAACACCATGCAAG